>OU452166.1:7500000-8750000 GCA_911728515.1 Peribatodes rhomboidaria
TTTTTTAGGTTGATATTTTATAAAAAATACTTATAAATTATATGTAACTTGTAATAAATATTTACTCGTATTCTTAAAAAAAGCTTTAATTTCACGACAGACAAGAAAGTTCAATGGTGGCCAAACGTGAAAATGACGCAGCCGAGGTACATCATATATGTATATTGTAGCTCCACCAACACCTAAGTATACCTAATCACTACCAAACATCTACCAAAGCAATTAAATTGCTCTCCCTAAACGTAACGTAGATATATTTTGTGTATTAATACCGCGTAAAACGATATCTTAAGCACGAAAACTCAAGCAAGTTTCAAAAACAATTTCCCTCATTATTTCGTTCTCTTAATTGTTTTAACTCTAGCTCGTAATTATCATTAAAACTGTTTCAAGTAACAGACGTAATAACGCAAAACAACGCCACTCATCTTAGATTACTCAGATGAGTTACGTTTCCAGCCCAGTGAAGATCACTGCGAAATAATACCTTGCTGTGGTCACTCAGTAGATAAATTACTTGTCTGTTTTAAATTTGTTTGAACAGGGTTATTTTAATTGAAAGAAAAGGAAGAAAAAAAGTTAGTGTGACCTTTTAAAATTAAAAACATTAAAGGAATTGTGCAATCTACAAGGTCACAAAACGACCCCAACTCAGCATAATGCCGGCTGTTAACCGGCGCTGGTCTTCCGTTGGAACAGCTTCGTGATGTCACGTTACAAGCATATACACAGTACACACTACAAAATGATAAAAAATTAAATACATAAAGATAAATGCAAAAACTATCAATAAACTACAACAATAATAATAATAAAAACACAAAATAAACCACAAAAAAATCAATGGATACTAAAGGTATGTGCAATTTCAAGTGTTTAATGCAAAAATTATTGCAATTAGATTGCTGTATTGCACTGCTTACTGGACAGTATTGCATTTATTGTATTAATTAGTCAAAGATGGTTTCAGGAGGTGGTAGTAGCTAATGATAAAAAGTTATGAAACTGACACTGTTAGGTATGAAGGGAAGCTGCCTGTGGCGGGTGATTGGTTATTCAAAAACAACCTGTATATTTTTATTATACCTGAAGTTAGGTAATGTTTTTTTTATGTATTATAATGATGCTTTTTTTCTGTTTTGAACATCTTTAAATGATTAAATTACTGGGATACACCTACCACGACATTCCTTTCAGTGGCCTCCAAATGACGCTATACAGGATGTTTAGTTATTTGACTTGGTTACGATAAACAAAAATATTTGACGACTTTAGATTATTATTTTTTTCAAGAGAAAACGGTTACTTCATTATCACAGCAAAGATATAGCTACCGAGCCAAAACCCTGAAAGTCACCGTAACCTGCTCTTACATAATTGAGCCTTCAAACCTCGAGCAAACTTGTAAAACAGGCCCCTTGAGATCAAATTAGGACACCCTGTAACATATAATGTGGGCAGTGGCAAGCCGGTAATGTCTCTTTCAGGCTACATCGGAAACTCGTTTCGATGACCAGATCCTATATTACTTCTTGAATAGCTCAGGCCCCTCTGAAAAAGTCTTGCAACAAAATATCTGGAGCACTGAAACGTTATTGTGGACATTTCAGAAGTTAGCCCTTCGGCTAGAAACTCCGACACTAAAGCTAGCTACTCGAGTTCGAACTTACTTTTTGATCTAAAAAGCGGTGGTTGGAAGGATTTGAAAAAGCAAAGATTCAATTTCGGGCTCCGTCGCTCTCTCCGTGTGAAAACTCATTACTTTTAAATTTGTCCTATTATTGTCATGACATAATGAAGAACAAAGTTATCGGCCATATTCTATTCTACGAGATATTTTTTACACTAGATTTTTTTTACTATTGATTATTTCACATGTGACTACTAATAAAAAGTTGATATTACGAAGTTAATTACTATTAAAAACCTTGGGTATATAGTACGCAAAAGTAAATCGAGCACATATGTGTATCTTTGATTCGATACCCAACTGAATGAAGACATTTTGACATTGACTTTGACCCCAACAAAGTAATAAAAGCAGATTTTTCCTACAGTGTTTAAAGCAAACTTTGTTAAGTTACAAGGTTGGCCTCGCTGCACGGTCGTCACATCGTTTAGCTTCGGTTAGTGGCATTATTCCAAGCCAAACGATTTCATGTCGTTTGCTTCCTGTCTTCTTACATTTCAACAAGGGACGTAGTTAGGACGGAGCTGTTGGCTCTCCGTAAATAGTTCTTGTACAAACAATTATTGTAATTGTGTAAAAAAAACAGCTTCTGGACCATCAAAATGGTTTTAATAATAATGGTAACGAAGCAACTGAGAGCCCGATTAAATTAGTACTGTTTATAATGACTATTTTTATACAATATTCACAGGTGAATGCGTTGAGTGCGATATCTAATGAAGTGTGTCATTGCGATGCATGCGATATCCTACTAATATTATAAACGCGAAAGTTTGTAAGAATGGATGGATGGATGGATGGATGTTTGTTACTTATTCACGCCAGAACAGCTGAACAGATCTGGATAAAATTTGGCACAGAGATAGATTATAGTCTAGAATAGCACATAGAATACCTATATATTTTTTTAACCACGGGTGAAACCGCAGGGCGCAGCTAGTCTAAAATAAATGAGTACGATATATGTTGACTCCAAAGTATTTAATTGAGATTTATTCGGAACAACGTTATAAATGTGCTCATTGAATAGGTCGTTTAATCCAAACTCTTCCCAACTCAGATCCTCGCTCCGACCACTTCCGTATTCGTCCCGACTGAGTGAACGAATGAACAAAAAGCGGCTCATTCTCCGCCATACCCATTTTCATAAATCATTAACTTCATTGATATTGGCTGTATGTCCGATCAGGGCATAAACCTCGAATCTACTGCCTTTGGCATGAGGACGCCCGGCTTGTAACATATAAGATACGAAACTATACAAGATGTGCATATATTTCTCCCTTATACATATACAAGCGTACATTTGTGCGCCCGGCAGAACATAAAGGCTATTGTTAGCATATTGCGTCATATAGGGACGTTAAGTCAATCGCTAGTCGCTGGAAAATGTTCAGTATGTTGGTACCTAGTTTACGTTTTCCAACGACTGCTTAGATAATGCTGTATCTAACCGTGGGCGAATGTTCTGGATGCTTGTGTTTGGCTTGCAAGCGGAGATTCCGTAAATGTCATATGCAAGTAGTTTCGAGCCAATTGGCTCGTAACATTCTGTTCACATTGGTACAAAATTATTGTTTTTGAAGATATATTATTTTATATTCTTTATTATTTTATATGTTATACTCGACTACCATCTTAGTTCGAGCATTGGGATACTCTGAAAACCAGCTCTGCGTAGGCTGGCCAGCCTCCGCAGTACACTGCTGAGAGTATCCCAATTGCCAAACTAAAATTGTTGCTTGTTATGTATTTTTGTTTAATGATTTGTCTTTTTTATTTTTTTAGTTTTGGCAATAAATACCTTTTTATTATTATTTATTTTATTTATTATTATTATATTTATTTTTGCGCAAAAGACTGTTAAAGCACAAAAGGTGGTACTTAACTTAAACAGACTTGTTTTTAAAATTCATATTTTTTTCCACTTTTGAAAGATAAATCAGTACTTATTCCGTTTTTAGGGTTCCGTGCCCAGAGGGTAAAACGGGACCCTATTACTAAAACTCCGCTGTCCGTCTATCTGTTTGTCACCGGGCTGTATCTCACAAACCATGATAATTAGACAGTTGAAATTTTCACAGATGATGTATTTTTGTTGCCGCTATAACAACAAATACTAAAAAGCATAATTAAAATAAATATTTAAGGAGGCTCCCGTTATTTTTTTGCTGTTTTTATAGATAATGGTACGAAACCCGTCGTGCGCGAGTCCGATACGCACTTGACCAGTTTTTTTAAATTAGTTTTATGGTTTCGTACAATGTATTTTTCAAAGTAGAACAGGCGATTAAATTATGCCATTTCTGATGTGTGTTAAGTATGGTAGTAATGTAGATAATACAGCAATATACCCTAATGGGTTATGGTCCGTCCCAATACTACGTTAACATAAACTATTCTATTGTCCATGATGATGATGACGACATTAAATTAACCCATCCTGGCCGTACTAATTCCTATTCGACTGTTATGTAGGTATTGGAATGTAATTCCGTTGTCTGCACGGTTTGATCTAGATTGTAGTGTATGTAAACGGATTGCATCGCTACATTCTACAAGAAGGTAAATACTGTCAAGTAATCGAGTTTGAAGGTGCAGAATTTCCATCGCTTTGATGTGGAATACGCTCCTGGCATAGATGTTTCTCAACAGTTTTTAATTAAAATCTGAACGTTAATTTAATTTAAGTCGCGAGTGAAACGGTTTCTTCTTGGCAAGCGTGGCTTACTGCGTGCATAATGTTGTGCACAGACACGAAGTTGTACCTTTTAAACTTTATTTTTACGGAGCCTAAAAACTACTTCTATAACATTTTTAGGAACGCACCCCTGCCAAGTCAAGCAAAATCTGTAATAAGCTTCGGATTGCGGTGAAATTCACGAGAATGATACAAGTTCGTAGCAAAATTGGTTGCACAATGTAAACAAAAAGTTTGGTGATACAATAACTCGCCGCCGTTGTCGCGCGCACGCCGTTTGCGTGTTTCCGTTGTTGGCGCATCGACGTCCGTTATTGCCAAAAAACAATAAAGCCAGCAGATCGCGCTTGGAGAAATTCACCGCGCCGAGTCCAGAATGAGGGTTTAGTGCGCTTCTGACTGAATAACTAAAAAATAGTATAGATTAAGCGGTTTTGATTGACAGACTCTCTGATCTAGTAGACGAGACAAAGGTATTTTCGGAACAGTATCGTCGTGAAGGGAATAGACGAACTGTCAATTGCTTATATGGGCTGTATTATAGCAGCTATGGGCGTTATGGTCGTTGCCCGGATCGCATGCGTTCTCGTATAAAGTTCAAAACGTCGGAAAAATGGCGGAGTGATAACGAAAATCGATTTCAAGGGCAGGGAGTGTTAGCATAGTATTGTCTCTGGAGATTCGAGAGGCTTCCAAGGTTCAGTTTGTCACTAAGTATCAAAGTTTTCGAGCAAAAGTATTTGTGTAGGTAAGCGATAGAATGTTTCGAGTACAAGTACATGAAACATTTGTTTCCGGTGGACCTGCTATAAATATACACAGTCCTAGTGATATTGTCACGGGAAACTATGTTTGACCTTGGCTCTATTAGTCTGAGTGGTGCGACAAATATCGCATTTTACTAGTAGTGCCACCGAATTCCATCTTCTACTACCAGTAGGTAAGGCTAAGCGGTGGAACTACGATCAATGGATGAGATAAAATGTTAGAAACATAAAATAAAACACCCACACTTCGCCGGACGATATTCAGTCCCAAATGTGACATGGGGCAAGCCTGTCGCCTTACACCGGGCTCCAGTCATGACATACAATACGCACTTATGCTCACACAATGAACAAATTGGAGCAAGCCGTCGGCTGGGTTCGCACCCGCTCCCTCTGGCTTGAGAGGCGGGCCTTCTCCAACTAGGCCATCATCGCTGACAATAAAAAATGTTAAATGTTAGAAAAAACCTATATAAATATATCATGTGTATGTATGTATAACAATTTATTAATTCATACTTATTTTTAAGTTCTCGTATTACTTAATGAAATCTAAAAACTCCTCGCGCTTTTTCAAGTTTCCATTCGAGACCGTTTATGCATCAGTTAGATTTAAATCGCACGATATTACTTAATTTAATCTTTTTCGCACATACTAAGTGTTATTCCGTGTTTTATCTTCTTCTATTAAATAAAACTTAAAAAGTAAAACAAAACACGGAATAGCTGTTCCGAGGTTATTTCATGAATTATATGGTGTAAATCTATGTGTGTGTCAAAACATATAGGTAGGTAGGTACAAACCAATAATTACAATTAACTTCCCTCTGCATGTATTCCCCCTAAATAATAATAACTAAGATACAAGTTAACAAAAGTCACGGTCCGCGGAGTCCGCAAAGTGTAGATTAAAAAAAAAAGAAAAAAAAAATCTAAACAAAACTGGCGCAAGATTATGCCGCTTTTTTATGAGACCACTTTAATTTTTTTAACGTTTTCGTTTATTTTTTAGCTCTTTTCATTTTAAATTGAATAAATAGGTAAGTAGTAGTAGTAAGTATTTTATTACGGTAAATGAAAAAGAAGCTTAAAAAAGTCAGTTTTGCTCCCGTTTCGCGCGTTTACTTCTTAGCAAAGGTAACTTTAGAGAAAAGCTTTGAGTTTTGAGCTACCAAACTACGAGTCCGTAATGAAGAAAAGAAGGAAATTGAAATACGCTAATGAAAGAAAATAGTCGCGGAAAGCTTAAATAAAAATAGGTAATAAAATGTAGTAAGTACGTTTATATTAAATTATGTGTGGGACCTAATGTAATTATCTTGCCGTAAACCATAATTCACTTTTTTACATTTTCGTAGATTTTTAAAATACGAATATAAGCCTTATTTGTCTTTAATATTAACTCTTCTATAAGATAATGATCTACTTATTATAATACAAACCCGAAATAAATACTTAACAAGAAGCATTTTTGTCAGATGCATACGCAGTTTTTAAATACATCCGGATTGCATAACAAAATCACGATTATCTTGAGCAGAGAAGAATACGTTGCCGCGGCTACGGTTACGTTTTTTTATCATAAGAATTTATGAAGAAGAATTTATTTAAGAACATTTAGTACTCAACTCTAATATTTATTTCCTAAAAATGATTTAAGAAGGCAAAATTAAAGTTCTGAAATGTACTTTACTTATTAGATGGGATAAATCGTAAATGGACACCAACAGTGATGAATTTTCCAAAACCAGTACTTAAGCTTAAACACACCTCTATTATATTGCACTCACGTGATTAAGTACCTACACTTGTAATATCCATCACTTGAAAGTACACTTGCCTAAGTAAATTAACTACACCAAATAGTTGTTAACCCTTGTATAAACTCACTTGCCCAATCCCAATTACCAACAGAACTTCACCATTTCAATTACTGGATGACATCATGTAAATTAATAAATTACTGAAGGTAATCAGTTTGGTCAAGATCATTTTGGGGTTATGGGAAACCGCGGGACGATTTCGCGCGAAAACAAAGATGGCCGCGAACAAGTGGCGTACTCAGGCGTCATTTGTTTACTGCTGCGTAATGAAATTTCGCCGGTAGGCGGAAAACTTCCCGCGCATGCGTAACGCACTTACACATTGAATATTCTAAAGGGATGTCTGTCTATTTCTGACGAATTTTAATTAAGTGCCAAAGTCCTAGTAATTGCATCTTGTAGGTTGCTAATGCCTAATTTACACGGAGAGAATACTTGAACTGGGATTGTAAAATTGTACTTGGCCAAGACGTGATGGCGCGAATGGGTGGGCTGGCGTAAGCCGTCCAAGTTGAGCTCGCAAGACAGTTTGACAGTTTGGCCGAGTGCTCGCCTCGTGTGGATTAGTCTCACCAGTGCTAATTGCATAACTGTGAGTTTGATATGGTGGAACATGATTAGCTTGTTAATTATTTAGCGCTAATTAACATTATAATAAATTCATATCTCTAGCTCTACGGCGTGCATCTCTGAATAACGGACATATCCATGGATATCATTAAACTCATTATTAAGGCTTTAAATTTCAAACTTTACCATGGCGCTAACCCAAAAAAAAAAATATTTAAAATATATAAAAAAAACAGCTGTCGACGGTTAATGGGCTTTTTGTATGGAACAGCTGGTTTTTTTTCCACGATTTCAATGTCCGCCCTATAGTAAGAGTTGGTCATAATGACGAGTGCAATGATATCCTATAATGTCTGTCGTTCAGAGATATAGATACTACATTCATATATATATATATACTCTGTACACCCTATATTTATGTGAGAGCATATTAAATTAAGTCATGTTTGCTGTTTTATTTAACTACGTAAAATATTAAGCATCTCATTTCCAACAATTATTTTACAGATTTTTCGTGTCCCATCACTTTGCAACGAAGCCACGACACGTTGTCCTAAATTTCGTTTTCATTGTCTACCTTTTTACGGAAAAAGATCTTCGTAAAGGTTTTCTGCATTTCCGGCCCGTTTTCTAAGGACTATGACCGCGGTCCCTTGGAATGAGTCCAACTCCGCAGGCTTTAGGTACGCCACCGCTGTTTCGGTACTAAGAATACCTACTTAAGCCAATAATTATTAAATAGGTACTTTCCTACAACGCTACGACTTTAAATTTATCAATGTACCTTCTTTGTGGCATATCACGGATAAGTTACTTTCCCACGGATTCTTGATTACTGGGTAGTAATATTTTTTTAAATAATTTAAGTATCGACCGAGCGAGCATTATCGAGCGAAGCGTCTATGCTTCAGCTTCGACATAAATGCTTTCGTATGTCCGGATCTCTGTCTTCCTCTACAAGTCGCATTTCTTAACCGATTCTTTTAAAAGTTTTGTGAGTAGGTTCAATAATTACATCGTTTTTTTTTGTCTATTCAGGGGCCCTATTCGGAGATTTGAGATTTTCATCTTAGATTATTCGTCCTTGTTGATCTTGTTTGAATCGTCGTAGGTGTGAGAGTGACCAAGATAAAATCTCATCTCATATCACGCGTAGGAATAGCCCTCCAAGTTCTGTTTTTTTTTTTTCCAAAAATGGCGGTGATCAAATTTTTTTGAAAACCTGTAGATGATGAGAAATGTCGGCCATGAGGTCTTCAGCACACAGAGTCACTAGATTATCTAGGGATTATCCCTTTTGATTAGTGATCGTTCTTATTTAAAATCCTTTTCTTCGTGCGCTTTATAAAGGTATAATTAAAAACAGATACAATAGTTGGTCTTTAGCTAAACAGTTTTTAGTGGAAATAACGAATAAAAATACGAAAAAGATAACCTTTTCATACCTATTTAATATCAGGAATATTTCACTACAGAAGCGTTCGTAGATTTTCTGTGAATTCTTGAAACTTCCTCTGGCACATTTGCAAATCTTGAGATTTACCGGTTTCAAAGCTTGGCAAGGTTTTCAAATTCTGCAATACGGAAATTGTTTGACAGAAATGTGATTGAAAGTGGACGATCCGTAAAAGTTTTTGAACGAAGCCGTAAATTCATCTTGGGTCTTCGAAGTGACAATGACACTAAAATCAAAGTTGACTGCAACTTAAAAATCGATTGAATCAACAATGGTATGTTATTGTACATCTACGAGTATGTAATTAAGTACTCATGGTCCAAAAAACAAGATTGTTATACCATGGAAATAACTATAAATAAATAATAATAGTCCGCCGTGGAGGACTGCGAAGCCGGATGTATCACCATCCTGTCTAGCATCCTATGCATCGATGCCGGACGCGGTGCAGGCTGCGACGACATTTATCATCCTGCATGAACTGGCAGACTGCAAGGCGGAATGCAAGGTAGGATATTGAATGGTTACCTTTAACTGTTAATAGTTAATAATTAAAAATATCATTCTAAATTTAAAATCTTCAGATTTAATATAAATGTGTGTTAAGTATTTAGACTAAAATTAATTAAGTAGACTGATTGGTTTTCCTTAGTTTATTTAGAATTTTAATTCACAGATCTTCCTCGTTAGCTAATACTGAAAAGTGAGAAAAAGCTGGCAGAAGAGAATCCACGCTAAAACTCTAGGTATACCGACACAAAAGCTACGTTCTTAAATGGGAAATTAATGACTCTTACAATTTTCTCGTGGAAAAAAAATGGCAGTCTCTACTAAAGCGCCAACTAACCTTTACAGATTTTATTTGAACAAATGTAATGTTTTCACCCTCCGGTAGATGGCGGTGCTAGCGGCGGTTTCAGGAAAACACAAGAACCGCTTTTAAAAATGGTTTCTATACATTCCGCTAGATAGAGCTACCTTGTCGTGCCATCTACAGCCTTTGGTTAGAAAAGTTACATAACTTAGTTTGAAAATTTTACCATAAGTTTCTCAGTTCGTGCTCTGCCTTTTCTGAATTAGGTAAGTAATTAACACAAAAAATCTAGTTAAAAGCTTTTGTTTATCAAATTGGATTTAAATTTTAATAAGATATAAAATAAAATACTTAATAAAGTTATATGACGATAAAACTTAAGCCATAATTAAAATACCTTTTGCATGTTTCTTAGACTAAAATTTCCCTTAAAGTAATTAACAAAAATATTGCTAACTCTCTGGAGCAATTGCTTTATTCACAAAGAAAAAAAAGATCAATAGTATAAAAAAAGAACTTCGTGTTACTTTTCAACACTTTCCTAGGTGATAATATGTACTCGTACCCTTATCTCGTAGTAACTGTACAATTATATCTAAACGACGAACATTTTCAAGGATATCATTGATCACTATGACCAACTTTGCCTGTAGAGCCAACCCTGAAATCAAGAAAAAAACTGTTTGTACGGAACAGCAGTAGGGCTATTCTTACGGAGTGAGATTCAATCTCACCTATTTTCGTAGGTGTGAGAGTGACCAAGATAAAATTTTGATAGAGATTCTGTCTTGGTCACTTTCACACCCAAGACGTTTCAAACGAGAGCAACAAGAACGAAAAATGGTGAGATGAAAATCTCAAATCTCCGAATAGGGCCACTGATGTTTTTTTTTCTCGATATCAGGGTTGGCCCCATAATTAGAGTTGGTCATAATGTTTGCTACAAGGATATCCCAGAATATGTCCTTCGTTTAAAGATACACCCTATATTTCATGCATAATAGTTTTTCGCTTATGCAAAGGCAAAGCGAAAAAGCAATTTTTCAATATGTCACTATACCTACCATACATCATGTCAATACGGCGGTGTGGAGTGGTGTGGAGCACAAATACGTACAACACGCAATACCACGTGGTGCAATGTGATGAAAATTTTTACGATACTAACCGATTGTGATTGAATATGCAGGTTTCAATCTGTGTTGTTTTTTCAGTTTTTATGTTATGTTATAAACTTCAAAACAGACAACAGAAGAGATTATCCACTTCTAATACTTCCTGTCGGAAGTCTGTGAGATTATCAATGCGGTTATTTATGTTTGTTATCGTATAACTCCATAATTTAAGAACAGAATTGAAAAACTTTTTATTTATTTGAAGGGACCTACTTACAGATTGATCCAATTTTTCACAAAATCCAATTCGGATGACGAAAAATGGGTTATATTAAAAGACGATGTCAATACCGATTTAGATCCGATAGAAATACGCCATCTAATTCAAAATCCAAGTATGTTGGCACTACAGTACCCAATTTTTAGTTTGCAAAATTTACAGACAAAATTCAACTTTTAGAACGGTTACAAAATAATTTTTATGTTCAACTGTTTGTGAGCGGACGCAATAAGTAATTTTTTTTGTAATAAAAATAGAAGAAAGACCAAATCAAAAATAAAAATTTCAAAAATGTTATCTAGTTGATTGAAAATCATCTAGTTCAAAGTCAAAGTCAAAGTCAAAATGTTTTTATTAGTATCAAAGATACACTTATGAACGTCAAAGTTATTTAAATAGACTCGACCGCCTTGTTCGGATAAAAAGCCTCTACTTAGAAGAACAGGCAAGAAACTGAGTGGCATTTTTCTGAAAGAATAAATATATTGCAGTCAAAAGTCAAGTCTTACAAATTTTGGCTTACAACACTAGGTAATATCTATATATACTAGTGGCTACTTGGCGGAAGTGGAAGGCTTGACATCTTTGTCTTCTAAATTAATAATTCTTAACCTTACAAATAATACCCTCTTTTCATTATGTAGTTTTTTAATGTGATTTGAATTTTCCCTCTGTGAGCCCTGTTATATTTTTCAGGATTTAATTGTAAAAGCGAACGCAGTTGCCTAAAAACGACTTATTTGACTTCAGTCTAAATCTCGGTACAGCTATCCTATCCTTATTTCTAGTGTTATTATTGTGATAGTCACAGTTCAATTTAAATTTAAATTAATTTCAAATACTATGATCGTCATATAATTTACCCGACTAAATCGGGTAACCATATTTGAAAGGCAAGTTCATTAGTAAAAAAAATTGTAAGATAAGAAAAGAAATTTGACTTGTCTGGAAATGTGTTTTGTATGAAGACTTTCCTTCTGGACTTTTTTATAAGTTTGGTATCTCTTTGATTACATCAAGCCTTCCTGTTCGGTATTTCGTTAACTGCGTTCATTTGCATCCCACCATGGTATAATAATAAACTACGCCAGGTATAGCATCAGCAACACGTAGTGACGTCAATCGATGCTTAAGCAAGACCAAAATATGTCATTTAAAACAAGGTTTTTTTGGATCATGCATCCCACTAATTTTATACAATGTTGGCGCGACCTTATAACACTCAAGTCGGTTGATGGAGGTCCCAGGTGGTTCTACGTGTCTCGTGCCGACTCCGCCAATGCCGAACCTAAATAAAAGTATAATCATATGGAAAAGTCACTACAGGCGATATCAGAACTGAAAATGAAAAGCTTCTACTGATAATAAATTAAACATCGGAATAACCTCACACATTTTGAAAGTCACATTTTATGATTATCCCAACTCAACTCACTCACGGCTGAACAGAGTTCAGTATAATTTGCTTTAAAAGTAGCTAATGCACTATACAGATATAATATATACTCAGCTACTTTTACCTCGAAAAAGCATACAACTCTTATAGGACTGCGGGTGAACTGCTGCTCGATGGTAAATAAAATTAGAAAAGTTTCAGTACGAATACATTAGAAAACAGATAAGGGCTGAAGGTTAAATTCTTCCATGATAGGGTTCAAAGAACGCTTGTACCTTAAACTAGGGTCCTTTAAAGCCTCCGCAACGACGTAAACAAACAGAAAGACATAAATCCCCGGCATATAAATAACCCCCGACGTCACAAGATAGACAATCTAAAAACCAACTTTCCCTGAACGAACTCTGAGCGTGCCAGACAAGGATCCACAGACGTCCAAGGTCGCGGCGAACCGGTCCGCATTGCGGGCCGCGTCTTGCAGGCTGATAATAAAATCCTGATGAACACGCCTCGTCGTCGAGCTGTTGTTTTGGGGATGCGTGTCTGATATCGATGAGTACATGAAAGACTTCTTGCGTTCCTAGGACGCTTGTTGCGCGGAGAACCGTAGAACCTTGTCATAGGAAAAGCATAACACCTTCCAGTAATCTTTCTCATAATACGGTTACTTCTTAGTCATTGTCATAATTGAGTTGTGTTTCAGAATGGCATAGCAAATTTATTTACTGTGTAAATAAATGTGTTCATACATTGTGTTTTTTTTTCAAATTTTGCACAAAAGCGAAAACTAAATTTAGTCACATGTCTTGAGTCAATCAGCAATGAAGTTTAACTCAAGCGAATCAAAACTCGTTAGGTACCTTACATATTAGCACAACTATTGTAACCTAACAACAAAATGTTCCACTTATTTTTCAAACATACACATATTATTTCAAAAGATAAACGAATACCCCTAAAAGGTGGCTTACAGTCACCGCTTACAGTAGTTAAAAATGACTATATTGTAATAATAATTCTTTACAAAACTATAAACGATGCCTTAATTAACCTTAATTAGTTCAAAATTTTCGTAGGTGTATTCGTATATAGAACGAGTACCCATTTAAAGGATATATCCGAGCATCAACGTAATTAGACTTTAATCACCCACTAATAATCTGTATCAGGTGGCATTAGACACTAACATGGCATGAAATTGACTGGCGCGGATGAATAGAGGACTGCATATAATAGCATGTGAGAAACCTCCGGCCGTAGTATTCATATCCATCCAATTATCCGCTCAGACATCAACCTGTCTACAGGATTACACGGAACGGCCGTACTAAGCCGTAAGAAGCTTGTGGTGTCAATGGCGTCTCTTCTCTACATCATCATCTCCTCTGCAGAGTATGAAACAAAATCGCCTTCTGCGTTTATCTGCGGTGCTATTCACAATCATTCGTAAATGTTTCCGATCGGATCCCAGAAATTTCAAACTCAAATTGTTCGAATCTCAGTCTACTTTTATACATTTTGGAATAGGGAATCAAGTAAAAATCCGATCGGAAGAATTAATCACGTTTAAGAACTTATGAATATAGACTGAGATTCGAAAAAATTAGGTAAATTATTTTTGAAATCCGAACGGAAACGTTTCCGTTTGGTTGTGAATAGCCCTGCTGGTCTCTCTGACCGTTATCCGGAAATTCCTAAACTACACAACGGATTTTGATGCGGTTTCCACCAACAGTTAGATAATTTTACTGGAAAATTTGTAGGTGCTGCACAAAGCCGGGGCGGGTCGTTAGTTTACTCTAAGGCCCAATCGCAAAAAATCAGCCTTTCCGTCGAAAAGTATCAACCGCATTCAACTAAATAAATTACATACTACTTGTCGTGCCCAGCATATGGCCCACAAGGGGAAGTCACGACTGTGTTCGTTGTTCATACAATGAGCTTTTCGGCTTAGCACTACCTTTCCATTTAAACCAATGTAAGCGGTGAAACGTGTGTTAATTAAAAGCTCGTTTACAGCCGCTATAGTGAGCCTTTTCAACGAAGCATTTTTGTAAAATGTAAGTATGGCTAATTCGCCCTTTCTATGATTTTGATGTATTTTAATAAACGTGGAAGAAGCAAAAGATGTACGAGTATGCCAGGATCGTAGCAAATGGAGAGAAGTGGTCTCTGTCTACCCCTGTGGGAAAGAGGCGTGATTATACACATGTAAGTATGTATGTTTAATAAATCTTTATCTAGAAGAAAACTGTTCTTTCGAACCACTTTCAAACATACTTCAATATTAATTTATGACATATAAGTTTTTGTTTTGATTTTGAGTATTATTTCGACCGGATCCGGAAAAACAGGCGTTTTTATTTCTCCCAATCAAATTTCATCAATCATGCAGGATCCTTCTCTTCTTATAAAACAGACAGGTACTATACAACCATTCTATCAGACAGTTACTTATAAGGCTTTTATTTTCCTTTTATCTTATTGCTTTTCGAAAAACTGTTTAGATAAGAACTCCGCTGTAAATTCGGATGACTTATCAATTTCACAGACATTATTCTTTCATAGTAAACCGAAAATCGCTGACTAATAAATTATAGACCATGGGTTCTCAACGTAAGCGATACCGCACTCCTTGTGGGCATTTGAGACTTTCTGGGGTTTCAGCAGGATATCCCGAAAAACCTAGGGAGTGTTTACATGGTGTAGGGAACTAAAAGTTTAAAATTCGCGCCGTCTGAATCGGCAACTCACGCGCCGCGCTTCGGACGCGTTCGTATGGCTACGCCGAGAGACTGCGGAAAGACAAGGACTGCTTGAGCGGACCTCTCTCTCTCGTAAAACATCCACGAAAATGGCGGATCGTGCTCTGTGATAATTAATTAAAATATTCGTTAAAATAAACTTAAAAACACGAAAAACTATCAAAAAACCTGTGTGTAACCAGTGTCAAGTGTCTACAACATTTCATTGCTACGTTTAGTGGTGAACTTACAGCATAAAACACCAAACAAAATTGCCGGCCGGCGTGCCTCGTGCAAGAGGTAAGCTTTTGGGGAACAGATTTCAAATTAAATTCACATTAAACAATAAGTCCACGCGACATTTTGGTCCATCGATACGGATATCCCGGTAACAACCAGCACTAATACCTATTTCAACACAATTAAATTCATAATATAACCTATATATTATTTACTTGTAATTTATTGCCGAGCAATCGGCCGCCATTATAACCTAAGTACTCTTTGTACAATTTACCACAAATATCTCAAAGTGTGCTACGATTTACTGTTATTTATGTTATGTGAATTATTTGCCTACGTACCTACTTAGTGTTTAACAATAAGTTGCGTATTTATACCTAGCAAAATTAGGAAAATAATTAATTGCACATCATTTCTTTTGGATTCCAACTTTTTGTTTAGTATTTCGGAACATCAATTAGTGACCTTTCACAATGACCGAACGTACTAAGGGAAAAGTTGTGGCTACATCGGATGAGCCTAGAATTGACGTTGATAGCTTATTACAACCGTTTCTGACTTCAAAAGAGATGTGTTTTTTACGTATACAAAGGTTATTTAATATATCGAAAGAGCTAAGTTCTAAACCATTTCTGGCACCGGAATTTAAAGCTAGAATACAAGATTTAACTAGTATACGTAAAGAATACGACCGATGTGTGAAGGAAGTGAATTCAATCAGTAAACTACACATACTTAATTACGTCCCAACGTACAGTGAAATTGATGCCTTTGATGAACTTTATTATGCCATCCGCGCGGCTGCAGTCAGCCTTATGCCGGAACCCTCGTCCAACACGGACCTAGGCGTACATGAAGAACGTGGTAATTCGAAACGACGAGTCAAACTACCAGAGTTACAAATACCTAAATTCGACAGTAAACTCGAAAACTGGATAACCTTCCGGGATACATTTCTAAGTTTGATTCACCAGAATAATTTTCTTAGCGACATTGAGAAATTTTATTATCTGATTGCATCCGTCACCAGTGGCCCAGCTCTAGTTATTGTCAAATCAATGCCCGTCACAGCTGATAATTATAAGATAGTCTGGAATGCATTAGAGACGCGATTTGACAATCGTCGTGCACTCGCTGCATCATACGTCGACAAGATGTTTACTTGCAAGACAGTGACTCAGGAATCAGCGGCACATCTCAATAATTTCCTTCAAACGTTCAAAGAAAATATTACTGCTCTGGAACAACTAAAAATACCGGATTTATCTGCCTTTTTATTATTTCAAATGGCCATACGTTATCTGGATCCAGTAACACGTCGCGAGTTCGAACAGACAAAGTCCCTAGGAGAAATACCAACAGTGCAAGAATTACTAGACTTTGTTGAAAAACAAACACGCGTTCTGGAATTGTCTACTGCATGTAAGCAGTACAATAAACCGACGGAAACGGCCAAACCACCTAAATCAAAACCAACATTTGCGTCAACTGCTGCGGCCAGCGCGAGCAACGCCGTTGTCGAGCGTCCGAAATCCAACGCTTGTCCGTGTTGTCAACAGCCGCACGCGGTATACCGATGCCCTGTATACAATGCTCTCACACCTCAGCTTCGCACTGATAAAGTCAAACAGCTTCGATTATGTGAAAATTGTTTACGTGATAATCACACCAGCAATGAGTGCACGTCTAAGTATACTTGCACCATCTGCAAGAACCGGCACCATAGTAGCTTGCACATCACTCCACCTGCGACTCAAGCTGATGTCGTAGCTCTTACGTGTTCAACGCAACAAACCGTTCTGCTTGGGACCGCTATCGTTCATGTTCAAGATGTTTGGGGACAATTTCATCCCATGCGAGCTTTAATTGACAGTGGTGCAATGTCAAGCTATATAACGCAAGACTGCGCTAAGATGTTAGGCTTATCTCGTCGTAAGTGTAATTTTAGACCTATAGGGTTGGGTGGAAATCAAGTTCAAAACTTCGGCCTAACGACTTGTAAGATAAGACCGCCTCATGATTCAATACCAATGCTGTCCACGGATGCTGTTATCGTTGCGAACATCGCCGGTAATCTACCTACTATGTCGTTACCATCCGAGCTACTTCAAGAATATCAACATCTGGATCTTGCAGACCCTGCGTTTCATAACTGCGCTCCTGTGCATATGCTAATAGCAGGCGACTTATTTCCGTATATCTACTGCGGAGAGAAGATATTACCTGAACGACCAGGCATGCCCGTGGCATTAAAATCAATTTTCGGTTATGTAATCTCAGGTCAAGTCAACTTGGATCAACTGCGCGAAGAGGTCAACGCCCCCTGTGGCATGGCTTTTTCCGGGTTTTCAAGTTCCACTGACTTAGATCAGGTGATGAAGTCGTTCTGGGAAATCGAAAACATACCGTCAATGCAACAAATGAAACCTGATGATGTACTAGCTGAGACTATGTTTGCACGGGATCACAGTCGCGACCCAGAAACTGGTAGGTACATCGTAAAGTACCCTTTGAAGACCGACCATAGTTTAGGTGATTCTCAAAAGATGGCCGTACGTAGGCTGACTAATTTAGAGACGCGTCTTAATCGTGATCCTCACCTGAAATCAGAGTATATTAACTTTATGGCTGAATACGAAACACTGGGTCACATGACATGTTTAGGTGAAATGCAAGATGTGAAGTCCGAATATGTGATTCCACACTTCTGTATTATCAAACCATCGAGTACAACCACTAAATATAGGTGTGTCTTCGACGCTTCATGTCGTTCATCTAACCAAAAATCACTAAACGACGTCTGCTTAGCGGGGCCGAAGTTACAGGCGGATATTAATGTCATACTGATTAACTTTCGAATTCACGCCGTATGCCTGTCGGCTGATATTTGCAAGTGTTATCGACAAACACTGATACACAAAGATCAACGGCCGTATCAGCACATCATTTGGCGAGATTCAACAAATCAACCTATAAAGGTTTATGAGCTCAACACTATAACTTACGGTGTAGCAAGTAGTCCATATTTAGCAATTAAAGTACTTCACACGTTAGCGGACAGTGAAGCCCACATGTACCCTACGGCTGCCAAAGTCCTTAAAACTGGATTTTTCATGGACGATTTGTTGTGGTCCGAGCCTAGTATCGAGGCAGCGCTCCAGTTACAAAAGGACTTACGGACCATACTCGACAGCGCTGGTTTTGACCTGCGCAAATGGTCTAGCAACTGTCCACAAGTGTTGGAAGCGGTTCCAGAGGATTATCGTGAGACATCAATCGAATTTAAAGATGACTTGGCGCTAAAAGTACTTGGACTTCAGTGGCAGCCCGCGAGTGACTGTTTTACATTCAAATGTGTGCCCGCTGCTCAGGACATAACTAAGCGAACTGTACTGTCGCTTATCGGCCGCTTGTTCGATCCACTAGGATTCGTGGCACCCTGCGTATTCTATGCCAAATGTTTTATGCAAAAATTATGGACTTTGCCACAGCTAGGGTGGGACACACGTTTGCCCTCCAATCTCGAAGCAGAATGGCTTGCCTTCATCAAGGAACTGCCCTTACTGTCTGAATTTCGCCACGAACGACATGTCACGGTACGAGATAGTACCTACTGTCGCATCATAGGTTTCGCTGATGCATCTACTCGCGGATACGCAGCAGTTGTG
This sequence comes from Peribatodes rhomboidaria, assembly GCA_911728515.1. Classification (NCBI taxonomy): domain Eukaryota; kingdom Metazoa; phylum Arthropoda; class Insecta; order Lepidoptera; family Geometridae; genus Peribatodes; species Peribatodes rhomboidaria. The sequence goes on from OU452166.1 coordinate 7,519,268, forward strand.
TACCTCTACACAAGAAACGATGATGGTGAGAGCAAGGTCAGTTTGCTGATCGCGAAGTCAAAAGTCGCTCCACTGAAGACAATATCTATACCGCGTCTTGAGTTGATGGCAGTTCATTTATTAGCCAAGCTGATTAAATATGTAATACCTATAATACAGGAGCGATCCATAACAGTCAATGAGCAAATGCTATTCACTGATTCATCCGTGGTGCTAGGATGGCTAAATACACCAAGTCACAAGCTCAAGACTTTTGTAGCCACGCGAGTGACTAAAATACTGGAAACAGTCCCTAGTGAGAGATTTTCGCACGTCAGCGGCGAAAATAATTCTTGCGCAGACATTCTGTCAAGAGGTGCTTCTCCATCGACGCTGCTCGCTATGCCAGAATGGCTTGGTGGTCCGAGCTGGCTATCTACTGATAAGTGGCCCGTCCGGTCTATTGATGAATTTAAAGACGAGAATGTCCCGGAACTAAAACTTTCGAACGAGTCTAAGGCGATGGCTTCCACGAAGGAACCATCTAATATAATATACGAACTCACTGAAAAGTACTCAGAGTATACTAAAGTGACCATGGTAGTAGCCTGGATGCAAAAATTCATAAAAAATTGTCAAGTACCTACGCACGAGCGTGCCACCACACTATCTCTTAGTGAAATAAAACAAGCGCAAAGGGCGATTGTCAAAGCTGTTCAGCAACACCACTTTTCGGATGATATTTCCGCTATGAAAAAAGGCCTTAAACCGCAACAATGCTTGTTGAAACTCAACCCCTTTGTGGATGCGGATGGTTTCCTGAGGGTGGGGGGTAGGCTTTCACTGGCTGAGTTGACCTTTGACAAAAAACATCCAGTGTTGCTCCCCAAAAAATGTAACTTTACAAATTGTTTGATTGATTATTATCATGCACTCTACTTACATGTTGGTCCACGTACGCTGCAGAGCATACTAAGTCAGAAGTATTGGATTGTTTCTGCTCGTAACATTATTAGACTTCGAACCAGTAAATGTATACCCTGCTTCAAGACTCGTCCGACATTTAGGCAGCCTCTTATGGGACAATTGCCCAAATTTCGAACACGTGACGTCCACACTTTCCATACGGTGGCGATTGACATAGGAGGACCATATCAGACAAAAGAGTCTATTCGCAGAAATGCTCGCGTCTACAAGTCCTACTTGATAGTTTACGTATGCTGCGCCACTCGGGCGCTATATCTGGACACTCTGACTTCACTAAGCACCGAATGCTTTTTAGCATCATTTGACCGCTTTACTGCTCGAAGAGGCCTTTGTCACACGATAATTTCCGACAACGCAACCAATTTTGTGTCAGCTGGAAAGCAGTTAGCAGAAGTGTCTCAATTTCTTCAGACGAATACAGACGAGCTGTCTAGCGGGTTCATAAAACGTCAAGTAGAGTGGAAACGAAATCCTCCCTCTGGTAGTCATTTCGGAGGATTATTCGAGGCTGCGATTCGTTCCAGCAAGGATATTCTCAAGCGAACTACAGCAAACAGAACTTTGACATTCGAAGAATTAACCACTTTATTCGCACGCGCTGAAGCAGTTCTGAATTCGAGACCTCTTTGTGCCTTGTCAACAGATCCTAGTGAGTTTGAAGTTCTAACCCCCGCCCACTTTCTTATAGGCCGCGAACTGTTAGAAGTTCCCGAATATGACTTGACTAGTATTCCGACTAATCGACTTAGCCGCTGGCAAGCCGTGCAACAGATGGCTCAACACTTTTGGCGTCAGTGGCGTAAAAACTTCCTCCACACACTTCAAGAACGTCAGAAGTGGGTTAAAGGTTGTCGCAATCTGAAGGTCGGTGATCTTGTACTGATGCATACCGATTCACCTCCCCTTCAGTGGCCGTTAGGAAGAGTCACTAAATTACATACCGGATCTGACAACATAACACGTGTCGTAACAATACGCACTAAAACGGGCGAGTTTATAAGACCCGTTGTCAAATTAAGTCCTCTCCCTATTGACGAGGATTCTTCTGGTTAATGATTAAGGTAGCAAATAATTCACATAAATCCTTAGTTAAAATTATTTAGTTTAGTTTATAAGTCATTTACATACAGTCCACTCTCTCATACCTATCTATTAATTGTATAAATTCATATAACAGTATACTATACATATAAGTAACTTCAACCTTTGTTGATCAAATCTTGTCAGCAAAAAGTACAAACCACTTAAAAATATATATATATAAAATAGCTTAGTTTGTCACTGCGATCCTACTAACTTCCATTCCTATTATCGCGATTACAACCATACATGTCATATATAAGTAACCCAATAACAACACCGTGCAAGGTTGTAACTGGGAAATCCGGACAGACGGATTTCGGTGGGGGGAAATGTAGGGAACTAAAAGTTTAAAATTCGCGCCGTCTGAATCGGCAACTCACGCGCCGCGCTTCGGACGCGTTCGTATGGCTACGCCGAGAGACTGCGGAAAGACAAGGACTGCTTGAGCGGACCTCTCTCTCTCGTAAAACATCCACGAAAATGGCGGATCGTGCTCTGTGATAATTAATTAAAATATTCGTTAAAATAAACTTAAAAACACGAAAAACTATCAAAAAACCTGTGTGTAACCAGTGTCAAGTGTCTACAACATTTCATTGCTACGTTTAGTGGTGAACTTACAGCATAAAACACCAAACAAAATTGCCGGCCGGCGTGCCTCGTGCAAGAGGTAAGCTTTTGGGGAACAGATTTCAAATTAAATTCACATTAAACAATAAGTCCACGCGACACATGGCTTAGGGTGTAGGGATGAATAAAAAATTACTTACCTATACTTCATCCAACGAAACGAACTAATAGGGAAATCAAACGCTGAACGTCATTGGTTAAAGAAAAGAACTTAGGGCGCGTACACATTGCGACCAAATGTCAGACCGATTCCATCTCCTTTGAGCGGTGTGGACGTAGTAGATGAAATGCTTATCAGAAATACAAAGAAGTGCTGTGCTCACCACTGTGAGATTAAACCAATAGAATTAATTTGGGCTGCAATAATCTGCAAACAACATACATATGTTGGTCCATTCTGGGTTCTAGTACTTCTACCATAAAGTAAAATGAACGGCATGAATAAAAATGTGGAAACAATGCAAGAACAACTTCTTAATAACTTAAGTAATCATGAAAGTGAATAAACTAGTGTTAAGAAAATATTTAGTGTTTAATTTATTCAAATCCTATCATTACGACACAACATTAGAGTAAAAATATTAAATTCAATGTTTGCTTTCATTTAAATTACAGATTATGTTAAAGTAACTATTAATTTTAGATGATAGGATAAATGAGCGATTTAGATCAGCAATGTAAACGCAGCGTAACATTTTCATGAATTAGTCACGCTCACTGACCAATCGTGAAATAATTAAGTCAGTGCTGCATCCTTATCACTTTAATACTATTGTACAAAGGAAAAGGTGCCATAATTATGTGCTCGTTTCGTTGGACAAAATATAGTCTAAAAAGACATTGAAAAACTCACGATAATCACATATTAAACTTTAATATTGATTAATTTTTGTAATTGTATACGTTGTGAGTAATTATTTTTATCACGTGTGTGAATCTTGACATATTTTTCGTTAAGTATTTCGGCAAGTTTGATGAGAAATCAACGCGAAATTCATTAAATTCAGATCTTATCTGGAGCGAATGTGAGTATTGTAGCACTTTGAAATGTAAGACTAACTAAGTACAAAAGTTTTTTCAAATTACATTAAGTAATTACAAAAAGTGATCCATTTTTCTTATTATTAATTTTTCACTTATTTCGAACGTCCAGAAACATTAACAATGCAATTCTTAGAATAATGAGCATTGCAAAAGGAAAGTGCAGTTGTCAAAATTTTTTCTTACTATTCTTAGTATTTTTTAAGGGGACGGGTTTCTATTTATAAAATCTTAAAGGAGGCGGTAGGCAAAATCAGGTTGAGAACCTATGTTCTAGACCCATCAAAATTCAAATAAATTTCACTGAAATTTTAAAGCAAAAGTAAAATATTACAAAAAATGTTTGCTCTAAATTTCAGGTTATTCATCTTTGCCACTTACTTGAGTATACGTAGACATACTTTCTTCAACTCGATGCCAATCGCTGGGCTATCATGTAGAGTTGTTACAATCGTCACAAAAGCCTTTTAACTGCTTATTGTGGTCCTGGCTATAATTAATAAATAATGACCATGCTATGTTGCACCTCTCGGGCGCCAATGCGGTAGCTTTTGTGGAGACTCCAATTAAATCAAGTCATCACTCGCGTAATAACTTGATACGAGACCTAATTGACAGTTCCCGTCACTTTTCAAACTAGTTAAAATCACTAAACAAGCCATCACTAAACAACAATAGCCTTTGTCTATACTTTGAACTAAGTTTTCTACAATAGTCCTTTGTTTTCCTACTTCCCCGGTTCACTACTGTAATAAAGAGCCTTATAGTCATGGACGTAGAAAAAACGTTCTACGTCCAGGCTCTTAGTATTCTGGATCATTGCTTATGGCTGTACAGTAGAATATTACATACAAAACTAATAAAACGCGCAGTTCGTCTTACAAAATTCAACATAACGATCAACAGTCACAAGTTAGCATCAAACAAACCTATGGGTACAACATAAATAAACAAATGCCGATTTGTTCCTTCCCCGAGATTTTCGTTTCGCCTAGTCAATAATGTAAGGCAGCAGCGTAAGTAACTGCAAAGCCTCTAGTATTGTTTGTTGTCAATAAACCCTTAGTATACCATAAACAGCCATGACCATTTACCATCAGATGCTAAGTCGGTTGCTTTTTTAGTCGGTTGTAAGTTTATTGTATCAAAAGAAGGCCATTTTTAGCAATTTTATTTGCTATCTTATTTTACGCACACAGATCACGTAATAGCACTAGTTTACCTACGTAGGCCATCCTTTTCGAGAGTTAGACACGTAATTATGATTTGTTATGACTGTGCAGTTTCAGAGGTTCCCGTTAAGCTGTTGCGCCTATTCAACAAGGTGCCGGCGTCGTGTGAAAACCTCCAAATCCCTGGGACATTTTTTTTGCAGGATTAAATTTTAACGTCTTTAAAATGTTATAAGGTTTTATGTAGGTAGACCATTACGTACTTAGTATCAAAATGCAGATAAAAAGTTTTTAATAATTTTATTATTTTCGCGATAAAAATGAAAACTTCGAATAGATGCTCACAAGGTTTACCCACTTAACCGGTTTTCTTCGAACTTACTAGTGAATCCCGGCAAATTGATTAAGTACCTACAAGGCTTTCATCCGGAACTTCAAATTGCATTATGCATCCAATTTGAACGGAATTAAGTTAAGAATTGCGAGGTTTTATTCCCAAGAGTAACGAAAAATAGTTTGGCTAAAATTGACATGAGATTTTATCACGATGCCGACCGACTATATAACTTGGTACATTTCGTGGAAACAGACATAGGCTAAACTTACTTTCGTCACACTCCTGTAGTCTTGAACCCTTTTTCGATTGACCGGGTAATTTCAACTAAAGTGCTTGACCCGTTCTTACCTGTGAACAAAGAACAACACTCAGTCTCTGTACACAATTGATCGAGACTAATAGCGGATTGACTGTTAGCGGAGTTACTGTTGCCAGCGGGCAACAGTAACTTAAAAGATGACTTTGAAATGCAATGCCGACTTAAATCTTATTATACCTAGTAATTCCTTAGAAAACGTAGCCAGAGAACAATGTTTGAGTGTCAGACCTTTTCTATATTGTATTCTATTCTAAGCAACTTTTCTTTCTAGTTGGCTAAAAAGCTCTCGGCACCGGAACAGTGAACAAGAGACTTGTTGCGTTCTTTCTTTTAAAACATGGCGCACTTATGTGAAGTCTCCACCACTTGAAGAGGCAAAACTAAAGACGGACAAAGAACAATGAACCTTACCGCTACGGAGATAAAGCCGACGGGCAGGGTTAAGCTCAGCTTAATTCAGCCTGTGACAATGAAGTGACCCTTTATGAGTGTTTTGCAATCGCTCATGGTAATGGAAAAGCTCTTGAATCGAGAGATGCTTTTTAATTGGGGTGAATAATATTGTTCTTTGATTTACCTTTAGCGTATGGTGATTGGTACAAATAAACTGTACAGACTGAGCTGTGAAATTGTTGCTTGGAGGTACTCATACTTAACCTAGGGAATGTATGAACATTAACTAAGGATTTAACTATCAAAAATACAATTTTAAAATTATTATTAATATTTTATTATGAATATAATAAGATGACCACACAGAGTGATCAAAAAATATAGCCTCATCATAACTTACCCTAAAGGTATCTTTATACAGTACTGTAGACTCTATCCAAATTCTAAGGTGATAATTCAACATCACGAAGCTCCTTGGAGGTTAAATGCAAAGTGAACGTTAGAGGCAAGACAAGTGCTCGAGGTAACAAGATTACCTACTGCCACAGTGCAAATCGAATTATTACTGCAATGCAATCAAGGTTCAACGAAAATGTGTCAACAGACTGCGTATACCGAGTGTGTCTCATTTATCGAGTGTTCAGTGAAAACAATAAATGCATTTTTGCGTCATAGATTGTGAAAGAACAAACGCGTCGTTAGATAGTAAGAATGTAATCACGGACGCCTACAGACACCTGTGTCTTTATTAAAGAGCCTTTCCAAAGTACAAGTCTTTCTTTCGAATGCACTTTCGAATTCTTTGAAAAAGAAAAATGCGTTGAGGAGAACAACAGCCAGGAAGCGTGTCTTTGCAGATACGCTTGTTTTAAAATGAGTGCAAATGTATTTCTCGAAATGTTAAGAAGTGAAAATAAAACTGTTAATTAATTAAGAAATACTATTTTCTAATTACTTTATTTTACTTTCAATTTTTTTTTGTATGTTTATGTTTAATTATAGTAGCAAATAGTATGAACAAACAAGTTCGAAACTTAACTATAAATCCTACTAATATTATAAACGTGAAAGTTTGTAAGAATGGATGGATGGATGGATGGATGTTTTTACTCTTTCACGCCAGAACGGCTGAACAGATCAAGATGAAATTTGGCACAAAGATAGATTATAGTCTAAAATAGCACATAGGATACTTTTTAATTTCCTACTAATATTATAAACGCGAAAGTTTGTAAGAATGGGTGGATGTATGGATGGATGGATGGATGTTTGTTACTCTTTCACGCCAGAACGGCTGAACATATCTAGATGAAATTTGGCACATAGTCTAGAATAGCACATAGGATACTTTTTAATCGTGGATGAAGCCACGAAAAAAAAAACTAAAGAATCGACTGTTAGGCGGTATCAAATTGGCTTGTAGACTCCTCACTCCTCTTTGGTTCGCTGTAGTCGACTAAAAACAAGAATCAACCTCAAAAGGCATTACAGAGTCCTTTTGAAAAGCTTGCCTTTTGCCAGAATGCTGGCAGTTGCATTGTCTATCCAGTTAATTACGTTAAATGCTGTGTAATAGGTAGACAAAAAACTCTCGCGTAACTACGAATGCTTCGTACTCAGTTCCAAACAAAAGGTCTTTTAGAAATTACTAACTATCTGTGCAATAGTGACCTATTGTTTCGCAGCGGGCGGTTTTGGTAAATGTTTTCGGGCATATGACGTATCCGGGAAGCTGGAAATTTCTGCACTATATTCAGTATTTACAGTTCTAGGAAAACCAGGCTTTAATTTCAATGTTAATTAAGTTGCACAAAATTCAGGGCAGTCATTCGAAACGAGATTTGAGTTGAGAATTTATATGAAGCCACCAAATTTGAAGCTACGGATGAAATTTACAGGGAGTTGCTGGAATTTTGGGAAATATCTGTGCAATTCACAGACCAAATACGAGTAGGTTACATGAAGCAGTATTATTTCGAAAGGAATGTATAAATCCCAATTGAAATTCCGGGTAGCTTTATGAATGCTTTATAATACCTATACCTACTTAACATATTTTTTCTCCCCTATTCTATTATCATTATCATTACGTTTAGTTTGCAAATGTTTATGCTGAATACTCGTAATAATGCAATTAATTTTTATTTTCATTCTTTTTTTGTTCAAATTTTGTTGTTCTATTAAGATGTTTCGCATAATGAAAAATCTTAATAAGGACATTGTTTAGGAAAAAAATTATTCATAGGTCCTAGACCTATGAATTAATTTAGACTTTTTGCCTAAAAAATTGAAATTACTCCATTTGTGTTTATTTAAGTTCTAAAAAGCAAAATTAGAACCACTTCCTGAAGTTTGATTGAACTCAAATTTTGTATATCTAATTATCTTTGGTGACAATGCAATAATGTCACCATGGAGCCTAAAGGAGGCCATACGAACTTCTCGATAGTTAATAAGAGACTGGCCGTGTTTGGGCTTATTTTGATCTGCTCACAGTTCTGCTATAAACGTCGTCATGATCATTAGCTCTCGCTAATGATGATGACGACGTTTATACCAGAACTGTAAGTAGGTAACTGTAAATACACCTCTAAAAAGCTTCTTTTCATAAATACATTGAAACAAACTCATTTTATTAAGCTGTAAGCTTTCCCCAAGATCACCCAAAAAATATGATTTTTAAAAAACAAAAGAATATTCAGACGATGAAATGGCAAGTGACCCAGTAAATAATAATTACGTTACAGTCAATAAATAAATAAATTCGGGACACTTCCACACACGGTCGCCTGACCCCAAACTAAGCAAAGCTTGTACTATGGCTGCCAGAGACTAATATACATACTTGGATATTTTCAAATACATACCTAAATAGATATTAACACCCAGACATAAAACAAACACAAATGTTCATCACATGAATGTTTGCCCTAAGTGGGAATCGAACCCACGCCCCCATGCTCAGAAGGCAGGTTCACTATCAACCGAGGCAGTCAATATTTCTGTTTACTCATAACAAAATAGCGAGGGGAACTACATCACTTCTAATAGGGGTCAAGGTGACAAGGGTCTGTCAAATTGACCGTAGCTTACTCATCCTGCCGCACATTAAGTGCCACGGAATGATTTATCAACAATTGGCTTGAAATGATCCTACAAAACATCTGGTTATGAACAAACGATACTTTCACTCAATAAAAACTGATATGCCAAGCCAAATTTTAGTACAAAAATAAACCGTAACTTCATTCATGGCTCAAAACACCATATTTAGCTCGGGAAGTAACAAACAGTATGTAATCTAGCGGAGAAAGCGGGCCGATAGTAATATTGCTTGGCTCCTAGCCAGAGATAAATGCCCCTCGCTTGTACAGGGTCCTTTGTAAGACAAAAACAAGGGTATTCATGAATGGAAAGTTGCTTGAATGAAAAGTTGTTAGCACGTGAAAACAAATACATATGATGCCTTAATACATAATACGTAGGAGAACGTGGTTATTTTAAAATCTGTTAAAAAATCTTTTACATTCGACTTTGTCCTTGTCACTCTTACGTCTATCTAAATTGGCTTGATAGATAACACGCATGCAAGGTTTTATTACTCTTGATTTAAACCGCTTCGCGTTGGTTACTTCTCAGCTTTAATCCTAAGCCTATATTGTTATTAATAAATAAAATATAAAATTTAAATAAAACAAGGTTTTTTTTTCAAATTTATCTTAGAAATTAATAGATACGTAAACGAACAGATGAGTTCTTCAAAACACTTGTAGTTTTATTTTTAATATCATTTTTTTAATCCCGTTCAGTGATTGTAAAATAAGTTGATTAAAATTTTTATTAACGCCTTAAAAATTGAAAGAAAGTTGGTGTCGTTATGATCGCGTGTTTGGTAATTTGTCGTTTGTTGCATATCTAAAGAAGGATGGCTTATGGATAATATGCATTCGTTGCCAATTTTGTGAAATAAGGTTACTGGCTGCTTCCGACTGGTCAACTAGCACTGGACCGAACCATACATATACTCGTACATCTACGAGTATAACACTCGATCCTAGTATTGACACAACCGACGTTGCAATCGTATTAGATGCGTGTTTGTCAATTAGTGTTGCGACGTAAGGTACGAGTAACTGCGTTTGTACAACTTAATTTGTTTGATGTACAGAGGTTCTTGTGATGGTGTGATAGTTGTGATGCTACTATCTATGTAAATAGTGACTCGTGTCTGGCTGGTTAATAAGAAATACGGAATCACACCTTTATTACACTTGCTTCTACGTGGTTGAAACAATTGTGCATCTAACTCGATTGCAACCGTTTTTGATGCATCTTTGGAAGTTAGCTTTACGATATGAGGTAGGAAACCGTACCGTCTCAGTGAAGTTGTTTGACGTACAGAAAGCGGTGTGATAGTACGATAACTTCTAGGATCCGACTGCACAGCAACAAAACCTTGATGTACTTTTGTGGAGTAAGCACAATGGCCTTATAACCCAAGCCTTTGAGATAAGGAATGGTTAGATAGCGCATCGAGTTTCTGCCCAGCAAATGCCAAAAATAAAAGCGGCGATAAAAACGCCGCCGATCGTGCCGCCCTATTTGCCGCCAGTCATGTGTGGCTGCGCCATCTCGCTGGCGTAATCACCATATTTTACTAGATTAACAGTGTTTTCCGATAAAGTGTGCTTGAAGTCCTTGCAAGCTTTTAAAAAACAGTTCTCACTACAGTTAAAAACTTTAATGAATAACTAACAAAGTTAAAACTTTTTCTGAGACTTTAATTTTTCCATAACTGACGAAATTATTCAGGTTATACGCAATTTTTATTATTCTGGACATTTTTTTCAAGAAAAGTTGTTGGTAAATGGCTTACATACGGTGATTTCTTGTTTTCTTCAGTCACACCCTACCCTTAAAAAGGGCCGCTATGCTAATCAAAAAAATAAAATATGTACATTGCCTACTAACCTTGGCATAATTCTAAAATGATATTATCGCCTGACATCAAGTGTGACTATTGCGTGTTGAGGAAACGATTCCAAATAAATCTGTTTTTGCCCCTTACCAACAATCGCTATAATGGTAATTGATGTTAAAAATATAATGTAAGTAAGCACTAGCTGCGCCTAGCGGTTTGTCTCGCTATCCTACACATCCTGAACAGTTCAGTTACCGTGATAAAAGTACTCAATGAGTTTTAACAAGAGTTAACAAATTAATCCATCATGAAATTTTTAAGCAATTATTGTTTGGAGTTAACGCTAAATAAGTCGTTGCATAATTATTTTATGGTTTTTCCAAATAACAATAAAAGCTTTTACTACCCTTATTAACACAGAAGTTTAGATATAATTATGTAAGTGTAAAATACATAGTTACATAAATATGATATACTTACATAAATGTGACATGATGAAGTGCATGCTATGTTCTCACACAACGTCTTCCGAGAATCTGCATCAAAGCCAGACTTTCCAGAACTCGCAAGTTTCTAGTAATAGCATTAGTAATTACTAAATTTCCATTGAATATGTATATTTAGTTCTATAGGTACATAAACGTATATAACATTAAAGCTTGAAGCTGCTTTACAAACATTCTCTTTCCATTATCAAAGGCTAACATTCCAGAACTCGAAATGAACTAATGTTTGTAGCTAAAAACTTTGGTACATTTCCATTGAAAATGCATACATAGGTACCTTTACATATAAACGTATTACAGCCTGAAGCTGCGTTGTCAAACATCCTCTTCCCAGTATCTCAAACAAAGGCTGGCTTTTTAGAGCTTGAAATTACTAACGTTTCTGGCTAGAAACGTTAGAACTCGCAGCTGCGAGTAATTACATTGGTAGGTTTTACTTTTGAATTGAAAATGTAAATATAGGTGAGTAAACTAGAATTTGTTTTAGTCTGAAACTGCGTTGTCAAACATCTTCTTTTCAGTATTTGCTCTACATGTCATATTTCCTGAAAATGCAATATTAATTAAAGTTTCTAGAAAACAACCACCAGGTATATCTCTGTTACACAAAAAGTAGTCAAGCTTTATAAACAGCAGAGATACTAAATCCCCGCTGAATAATTTACGTAACTGTCCTATACTTGTTAATATATGTATATTCATTTTCAAGTAATTGCATGTTTTGATATATTAGACCGCCTTTGATGCAGATTCTGAGAAGTTGTATGAGAACGCAGCTTCATGTTCATCGAACGGGAAGTTTAGAGAATGAAGGCAAATAGTTCAACTACCAGCAAACGGTTATATCAGTATTATTATACATTGCATGCAACACTATAGGCTATAGATAGATATTACCATAGATAAAGTAACCTAGTTTCGGAAAATTAACGAGTAATACCACAAATAACACAAATTATTTATTTGAAGTTGTATGTTTTAATATTTGTGTTAATATTTGTGTATTAACACGAATTAATTATTTATTGAAAATTGAATAATGATTAACATGTTTTAAGAGTCCATTTTAAAGCTACAGCAAGTTTATTAACGAAAATCAATTTGCTCTGGTTTTAATCCCTGTTCGTTTTTGATTACCTACTCACATTGAAATGACTGGATTAAAATTGGTATTAGGCACTTGACAAAAAATGGCATGTACCATGAAATAGAACATTCTCGAATAATATAGTGCGGTGAAGACTAAAACTGGCGGTTAAACAGCAGATGCTGAAGCATTTCATTGATAATTTGTATAATGCTAGTAGCTATATGCGAAATTAAAGTTCATCATCGCAGTCTTATAGGTTCCCACTGCAGGAACACCGAGCTGCCCCCGAGAGTGAATAAGCCGTAATCCACCGCGCCGCCTAAGTGCGAGTTGGTGGATCATTTACTAGTTGCACAACCGAAACTCAAGGACGTGCGGTAATGCCGAGACCTCGGTGAGAGGTTTTGCCTCTAAACCGTTGAGAATAAAGACTAGATTGCATTTTCACTAGATAGGTACTGGTTAGACTTATAAGTACTTGCTAAGTTCTATCGGCTAGCTTAAAAGCAATTTATCACAGAATAGTAAATTATGGCATAAGATTTAATTTCTTAGGTAGATTTTCCTTTGGTTGTACTTTTTTTCAATTTGGAAAATAAGTTTTATTCCTTACTACTACTTAAATAAAGTACGTACTAAATAACTAACAACGACGCACGGTCTTAGCAGGTGAGCTGAGAAAAATGAAATTTTGCACAAAACTTTGATAAACAACATGAGGACACATAAAACTTATTTTATCGTTATTTTCTTTGAAATTTCGTCATCGGTATTTCCTGGTTATTAATAAAACCTAAGTTTTAAGGTAATACATCAAATTAAAGCTTCCAAGTATATTAAAACAAAGCCTTGGCTAACATTTTTCTATTGCCGTTTCATCTAAGATTAGGCGTTAAGTATAAATATTAGACCTGTTTAATATCGTCACGCTTTTCTCCCGAAAGGGCTGGTAGAGGTGTAATATAGCATCTACACTTTGCCGGACGATATTCAGTCCCAAATGTGACAGGAGGCGAGCCTGGCACCATACACCGGGACCAGTCATGTAGCAGATGACAAACAATAGACCTGTTAATTGCAATGATTAGTTAAGTTTCCAAGACTACTGTTCTGCTCCGTGCACGGTGGTCTCGATTAAAGTCGTGCATTCAACATTGAGATCGATTCCATTGTTGGACTAACACAGCGTTTTTAGGTAAAATGTTCGCAAAACCTACAGGGCGGTATTACGCAACTCTCCTAAGACATTGAGTCAGTATGTAAAGTTTAACTTTTGGTCATACTCGTAAGTATATTACTTAATTTAAATGAAGGATAGGATAGCTGTCGGTATAACTATTCTATCCTTCATTTAAGATTTAGACTGACTAAGTCAAATAAGTCATTTTTAGGCAACTGCGTTCGTTTTAATATTAAAATCCCTAAACATATAATAGGGCTCACTTAAGGAAAATTCAAATCAGCTGTAAAAACTACATTCACGAAAAGAGAATATTATAAGGCTGACAATTATTTATATTAGAAGACAAAGATGTCTGGAGCCTTCCACTTCCACCAAGTAGCTAGTACATAGATATTACCTAGTTGTAAGCCAAAATTTGTGAGACACTAATTGATTTTTATAAATAAATAAAAATATTGCAAAATGTTGTGTAAATGATTTAATTACTTTATACTATGAGTCAGCAATTTTTACTATCATCCTCACCCACAGTCTTCTTTATGCAGCTGCTAGGTAAAAATAGTTCTGTTAAGATTGTTTTTTAAGTTATAATAAAAGCGTAAACTTATGTTAAATTCTGAAAAAAACTTTAATTCAAAATCCAATAGCTCATCCTGACACCAAGGTACTTTCACCAAAATGAAAAATGGCAACTTGCATTAAAATGACAAAAGTTGATCAACAAGTGGGCCAGAGAGAACGCTTTAAACTTAACTTTAACTAACTCTAAACTTATTTTCCTTGAAAATAGGAAAAGCAGTTTGAATTAAGGTATCAACAGAATGAAAATTTTACTAGTCATTAGCTTGGGTCTGCAAAATGATAGGATGTTTTTTTCTTGTTTGAAATTTTTTTTTCAACTTACTTGTGATAGATATGATGACTGAAAATAGAGATAAAGATAAAGACTGAATAAAGACATAAGATAGTCACTTTCTGTGATATTATGCCGGCTCAGTTTTACATCGCTAATTATTTATTGTCAATCATAATGGATTAAAGTTTATCGAATACTTTTTTTTCATTGAAATATTAGTGTTTATTATATTATAAGTATTTCCTTCGCAATCCGTTGATCTGATATTGCTTTTCAAACCAATATATGACAAAATATTTTTGACACAAGGCTACTTTTACCTAATAATGAAATGGAAAAAAAAATGATTTCGACTGTAGATTACTAGCTGCCGTCCGTTGTACAGTAGCCGTCCTTGCGTAACTGTCTTACGTAAATAAAGGAACGCTACGACCTATGCCAGCTACGGAGCTACGCCGTAGATGGTACCGTAGCACGCTGATTGATTCATTCGTTAATTTTAAACTCGTAAGATCTATTGCAATAGACTTCAATTTTAATTGTTTCGGTAACCTTTTGAACTTTTAACATCTTCACAAGGCCAAGGTAATCTAATGTAGAGCTGCGTAGCGTAAGGCCAAGGCTTAAAATGTAGTTTTTAAATAAATAAATATTCGGGACACTTCTTAAACACACGGTCGCCTTACCCCAAAATAAGCAAAGCTTATACTATGGTGGTCAGAGACTGATTTACATATTTTTATCCTTTTAAATGCATACTTAAACAGATATTAACACCAAGAAATAGAACAAACACAAATGTTCATCACATGAATGTTTGCCCTAGGTGGGAATCGAACCCAGGCCCCGTAGCTCAGAAGGCAGGTTCACTTCCAACTGAGCCACCGAGGCAAGTCAAGTCAGTCAAGTTTATTTTCATCTTAGTTAGAACTACGCTAGCTACGAAGCTACGGGCTACGCCGTAGAAGGCATGTAGCACGTCATTTGATTCGCTCGTTGATTTGACGTATGTAAGTGCAATGGTCTCAATCTTAGTTTTAGTCCTAATAAAAAAGTGTTTAAATGTAGAAAACATTATACAAGGCCAGAATCAGCCACAGGTGGTGAGAGTGTTCGATTCTCTTCGTCTTATGTAACCAAAACACTCGGGTAGACATTGCCAACATATGAAATACCATAACATATTTATTTCACTTATTTTTAAAGGGATTTCGAAGCCACTTTTACAATCAAAAGACCACCATGGCTTACTTTTAATAAAGGCTAACTTACCTACCTACTCGTACTTACATAGTGTCACAACTGAACTACGACGTAATGTGTACGAACTGGTACGAATATTTCATCCTAGACACTTTCGGATAGTTATATTGTCGTTCTACCGAATAAACATCTATGCTTACATCTTTTTTGCTTTGTCTTCTGAATGCTGAAAACCGAAGCCGAACGCTCAGTGTAAGTTTTAAACGGGAATTCTGAGTAGTAGAAAACTAATACCTAGATTTTATCCGGTGCGCAGCAAGCCAATAATACTGAAGATGTCACGAAACTTCAAACCAGAGCACGAACTGCGACCTGCACTTTGCATATTAAAATGGGAAATATATTTAAACATTTACTTTTAGTTTCAAATGCCAAAAATATGTGGTTATTGATTCACATGCTAACGAAGAGTTCGTAGAGTAGCTTAATTGGTTATTGGCAACAAAATAATTAGCTCAGTTAAACTCAGTTCATGCTAAAATAATAATAGCTCTGTTAATGGTATAATATAATTAGCCGAATGAAAACATGCACATATTACATTCATCTACTTCAGGATAAAGCTATGTAAAGTATTTTTGGTTTACAATACAGATATTATGTTAGATTGTATTGTAGTATATCGATTACCAGATAAAATGTTGTTCAAAAACTTAGTAAACATTAAATGAATGTACGGATTTTATTTAGCTTTTCAGAATTTGCTGTAGCTGGTATGGCTATTACCAGTGTGGCTCTAGTATGAGTAACAGGTAGTGGAACGTGTTTTGAAAACTAAATTGCTATTGTTTCTTACTAGCTACACCCCGCGGTTTTGCCCACATATGTGCTATTCCAAACTATATTCTATCTCTGTGCCAAATTTCATCTAAATCCATTTAGTCGTTCTGGCGTAATTGAGTTACGAACATCCATACTTCCATCCAAACTTTTGCGTTTACACTATTAGTGAGATACATCGTAATATTTGTAAATCATTGCATGGCTCTCAATATAGGGAAAGCGACTCTCTAGTTTCAGAGCAAGGCATTTTTTTTTAAACAAACAACTTTTCTGTCATTTTCAACTTTTATTTGTTTAGTTCGTTTAACTGCTTGGAAACAGGATCAAGTTTTTGCTATAAAGTTATTATTTAGAGACAATTTTCCGTTTGAAATAAGGTTCAAAATTCAAGTGCGACTGGCCCCCGGCCAAGTGCGGCCAGATGTGTGGCGTAGCCTTGCATTGAGAGATGCTCGAATATATGTACCTCAAGTGCACGAATTAAGCATGGCTGGTTGAAACTTCCGGTATTGACAGAGAGCTGACGCTCAATAAAAAGTCCTTGTAACTACAGAACTTTTTACGGAAAACACGTAGGAATATTTTTATCCTCTTCAACTAATTATACCAACTTTTTATTTACAAGAATGTAAATAAATCAATAGTTATTACCTAAACTAAATTTGTAACTCCACTTTTAAGACAAGTATCACGCGATATTTGTGCAAAGTACTTTTACGAGTATGTAACTAGGATTTTTTTTATTTATTAAAATATAAAACGTTAATTGTAGTCTACTTTTAATACTCACGTATAAATTGATTTTATACATACCAAAATACAAATACATCATGGTTTTTGTATTTTTATAAAGTATTATTACATTAAATTGGTCTTTTATAATTGTACCAGACGCATCAGTAAGAGACACCCTCTTATGGTGGAAATTCCGCCAAAACGCACTAAGCGTTTCAAGTCAACTTTTCTTGTAAGAACTGCAGAGGTGTGAAACTCGTTGCCAGCGTCTGTCTTTCCACCTAAATACAATACAATAATATACAAACCGGGGGTGTTTAAGAGTAAAGTCAATAGGTATCTCCTAGGCAAGCGTGTTACACCTTCGACACTTCGTCGCACGTCAACGCTTCCATCAGGCGAGTCAGTGGTCAAACGCATGCCTAGTTTGTTATAAAAAAAAAAAAGTTTATAGCGCTCCGATTTAACAGTGGTTTCTAACTCTTAAACTATGAATCCTACTTGTTAAAAAAAACCGCCCAAGTGTGAGTCGCATTCGCTTACGAAGAGTTTCGTACCATTATCTATGAAAACGGCAAAAAAATCACAATTGTTGTATGGAAGCCCCCTTAAATATTTATTTTATTGTTTTTTAGTATTTGTTGTTATAGCGGCAATAGAATTACGTCATCTTAGAAAATTTCAACTTATTTACTATCACGGTTTATGAGATACATTCTAGTGACAGCCGGACAAACAGACAGACGGACGGACAGCGAAGTCTTAGTAATAGAGCCCCGTTTTGCACATTGGGTACGGAGCCCAGAAAACATTCGAAAATCTTTGCACTCTCTGTTCGCACGACATGCTCGTTACATCGCTCAGTTGAATAAAAAAACTCTCACCACGCGGCGCTGTTTTGCTGTTCGTAGTTTTGGCACAAGCTCCGGTGCGTCGGTACCTACTGCTCTTGGCATGCATTACCATATGCAAAGTTACCTCACAACTATAATAATACAGGTTTGATGTTAGTAAATAAAAACTTTACTCTGATATGAGAATTTGGATGAAACTACTGACGTTCGGGGGCAGCTACTGTAGACCAAAAAGGTGCTTGGGAAGCTATGAACGAGTTAGCGTTCGACATTTTAACTCGATTAAAAGTGGAAGTCGATAAAAAAAGAAGCGCTGTGCTCTACCGTGGTCATAAAAATGAAGTTAGCACGTAAAAAATCAAGCATCGCTGATGACAAAAAAAGCACAAAAAATTGAAATTTCATATCGAACCATCCTAAAAATAACGTACTAACGATTCAATTAATAATCACTAGAACAGCTTTTGGAACTATAGGGATTTTTAATGAAATCATTGGTTTTTAATCGAGATTATTAAAAGTATTTCAGTAATTTTAGCCAAACAACATTGTTAACAATCTAAAAATTATGTTAGCCCGTTAGCATCTCTCTGCAGGACAAAGACTAAACTACACCTTTATTAAGGTGGAAGGATTAGCTGGAACAAAGGTCAGTCTGTAACTAATCCGTTTACCTTGATTGCCCGTTATTAGCTAACTAATGGTTCTTCTACTTCCAGAACGTAACTATAGGTTTAATATAGCTGGGATGAAATGGAACCGTAGTCGAGTTGTACTGAATGAGCCGCCAATTGGCAGACCGTACAATTTGTACGTACTTGTTAGATTTGATCTTTCGCATACAATCTGCCATGAAAGAATGTTAGTGGATGGCCCACTATTAACCAGGCCTAGCACATTTTTAATTGGTTGGTAAACATTTTTGATGGGTAAGCAAGCCTTTTTTCTTAGTTAACAGGATGTAGTCTTAAAAATATACTTTGCATTGGGATGCATTCGGGTTTGTACAAGTACTTCAAGTAGCATGAAAACTTCTTTACGAAACAGTCTGAAAAGTTTTTATGAGTATTCGGTAATAGACTGAAGTTTTGCCGTCATCTCGCCTCTTCTTAACCGATTTCCAAAAAGGAGGAGGTTTTCCATTCGACCGTTTTTTTATGTATGTTACGTGATTACTCCGCTAATTGTAAATCGATTTTAATGGTTCATTTTTTGACCCCCGACGCAAAAATCTGTGGCATCATAGCTCCCGAATGGATGGACCGATTTTGATTTTGTTTTTTTTGTTTGAAAGGTGAATTAGTCGGGTGTGTTTGTTGAAAATCGGTGTCGGGGGTTTATTAAACTTTAAATTTATACTTATTGTTTAATAGATCATACTTTAGAGGCAGTCCCATTTAACTTCATCAAAATCAGTCAAGTAGTTTTTAAAATTTCAACAAAGGTCAAATGCTGTTAACATGGATGACGAATTACAGGATGGAAAGTCGGTATTTACGCTTTGCTTTTATAATATATCTTAATAAATATAAATCTCGTGTCACAATGTTTGTCCTCAATGAACTCCTAAACCACTTAACCGATTATAATAAAATTCGCACACCATGTGCAGTTCGATCCAACTTGAGAGATAGGATAGTTTAAATCTCAAATTATAGTCGCAATTTTAATTTATTGCTAATTAAACGCGAACGAAGTCGCGGGGTGACAGCTAGTATAATTTATATATCTTAATATATATAAATTACGTGTCACGTTGTTTGTCCGCTATAGACTTCTAAACTACTTAACTGATTTCAATCAAATTAGCATACCGTGTGCAGTTCGATCTAACTTGACAGATAGGATAGCTCACACATATATATATTTATATATATAAATAATAAACACGAACGAAGTCGCGGGGTAACAGCTAGTGTATATATAATTTATATATGGATATATTTTTTCTGATTCTCTGTTAAATATTTTCCATAATAACCAAAGTAATGTAACTAGAAATCATGAAACTCAGTTTCATACAGTTACAACGAACAAAACGTCGTTATCGAATCGGCAGCCTGCTGTAAATCAAGCGACACACTCGGAATCATAATGGGAGTTCCGTACAGACTTGCCGGAGTTTGACGTCACATCTTCGGCTTACTGACGGGTACATGAAAACCGATCGTAATCTTTAAACAGTGCATCACTTTTAGGAAGTAAGTTGAATATACATATATGGGAGTAGTTAAGTGTGGAATACCCTGCCAGAGTGAGTGTTCCCTGACATTTATAATCTGGGTGTTTTTAAGTCGTGCTCCATCCATCCATCCATGTGCTCCATCGTAGGCCACATCACTGCTTATCATCAGGCATGTTAGCGGCCAAACGCAAGCCTATTATGTAATAAAAAATATATATAAATAGTAAATTTTGTTAGTTAATCGACAGCAATGATAGCCTAGTTGGAGAAGGCCCGCCTCTCAAGCCAGAGGGAGCGGGTTTGAACCCAGCCGACTGCACGCACCAATTTGTTTATTGTGTGAACATTCGTGAGTATTGTATGTCATATGCTACATGACTGGAGCCCGGTGTATGGCAACTGGCTCGCCCCCTTACATATTTGGGACTGAATATCGTCCGGCGAAGTGTGGGTGTTTATGATACCTCTGCCAGCCCCCTCGGGGGAAAGGCGTGACGATGTGTGTGTTAGTTAATGGTGGAAGTGGAGATGATTGTATAACGTAGTATTAAGCGTAGTATTAAGCATAGTATTAAGCGTAGTAGCAAGTTTAAATATTGATGAATCTCAGAGTATTCGATGGTATAGCTGCATTCCACGAGAACCATTCTAATCATTGAAATCAATTATTTTACTCGCTTATCATTAAAGTAAAAAAAACATGTTTTCCGTTTTTTATTAATTTATTTGTAAAGTTATAATTGCGTACTTTCAAACACGAAAATACTAAGTGAATATCTTTTCAGAATAGCTTGACGCAGAAAGCAAAGGAATGTTTAACGTTCAAAATTGTTAATTTAAAGTACAGCCTTTTTCATACTCCATGCAAATCCGTGGACGTGAGCTTGCACACTAGTTTTTGCATTTGAACGTGCTTCAGTTTAGTACAAAAAATAGGCCAGCCTTGTAGCCCATTTTAAAATTATTATATTCTAGTGGCTTTGTGAGCCTCGCAGCCGACGTTTATCCCCCTCTACAGGTCGCATTCTTCAACCGATTCCCGTAAAATTTCATAAGCAGATTCGATAATAATACAGTTTTTTTGCTAAGTCAGTTTTTGGATCTTTTTCAAATTACGAAGAAATGATGTTTTTGAAGCTACTCAAAAATTTAAAGATCCAGACAGAATTCGGACATACGAAAGCATTTTTGTCGAAGCCAAAGCAGAGACGCTTCGCTCTCTAATACTCGCTCTAATACCTATATTTATATTTAAGTTTATTTGCATAGCTGTATTTTCTCTTGACGGTGTTTTGGTAGTGGAATTTGAAAGCGGACAAATCCCATTTGATTACACATGCACTTGCAAAATTTCAGCACAATCTGATGATTAGTGTCCGAGAAATTCAGCAAGCACGTTCGTATTCGTATGGTAATTTCAGACATCCGTGTCGAACTGGACAGCGACAACTGTATTAGGTCGCCGCTTGTCTGCGATGTCAATGCAGGCAATCCGGGAGACGATGCCTCGGGCATTCTGATAAGGATACATGTTAATTGTGCAACAAGATGTATGCAATTAGGTCTATACTACGAGGTGTATACAATTAGGTCTATACTACGAGGTGTATACAATTAGGTCTATACTACGAGGTGTATACAATTAGGTCTATACTACGCAGTGTATACAATTAGGTGTATACTACGAGGTGTATACAATTAGGTCTATACTCCGAGGTGTATACAATTAGGTGGCATCTATCGTTCACACATTGTAGACATAAAAAAATACTAAGTGGGAATTAAAAAAATATAAAAGTCATGTAATGTAAAAGGAATCTAAAAGGCATCATCATTTAGTAAAACACTACAAATGTTTAAAGATATAGTTTTTTACACTGTTTTATTACTACTTGATTAGCCTTGCAGCTACGCTTCCACAAATCCGCAATTAAAAAGTGGCATATGTGTTAATCCAGGATACAAAAAACCTCCATATCAAATTTCATCTAATTCCTTCCATCCATACAAGCGTGAAGAAGTAACGAACTAACACACAAACTCACAAACGTTTTTAAATGTTAGTGTGATTTAATCAATAACATTATAATAACTAATAATTATGTGTATATTTGACATGCCTATGAAGGACCAATCTTTACTAAAAGCGAAGTTATATGAGTATGAAAATAGTATACTATGGTACACCTATAGCCGCGTACGTACGAGTGAACACTAACATCGCGAGCACAAACATCCAACACGAACATTTGATTCGTTTCGTACTCTTCAAGACAAGAGTGAATAGGCACCTCATGAGCAAGCGTGCTCCATCTTAGACCGCATCCTCACTTTCCATCAGGTGTGTTGCGGTCAAACGCGGGCCCATTCAATCATAAAAAAAAAGTACGTCAGGGATGTACGTGTTCGAAGTCCGTTAGTGGTACGCGCGTGCAATCAAAGTTGTTGTGTCGCATGATACGTAATTTATTCGTACGTGCATACACGGGTTATTCTTAACACGTTCAAACTTGATATAACCGCATTGTTAAAAACTTGAAACAGTACCGAACTTCGAAGCCGCCGTAAAGAAATACATTCTGTGTATCTCACTAATATCATGAATGTGAAAGTTATTTTCTCGCGGTGCCTGTGTCTCTCTTCTAAGTATATTTTAACTTCTATTATTTTAGCTGTTTTGAATAACCAGCGATTTTACTTATGTTACCCCTAACATAATGCTTATGCTATTACGCTTCATATACTATGGCAGTCAGATATTGTATTGCTTTATTTTGTTAAGAAAACGGGCGGTTTTACTCCCTTTGAATGGTGGTGGATAAAATTATGCCTTATAACCCCCTAACAAAACTTACAAATTTAAGTTTTGTATAATTTTAGTGTAGAATAGTAGATTGATGCTTAGCAGGAAACTGGAAAAATCTTAATTTATATGAAAAAAAAAAAAACAATTACAACAATTTACAGTCATTTTTTTGGGTCCTGGCCAGAAGTACAAAAAATGACATGGGGTCCTTTTCACACCAAAATATAATTAAGTAACGGATCCTGTGGGACCGTTAGAGTACAGCTAGTTCAGTAATAAATAAACCGTGCATACAAGTCGAATCAAGTTTGGCGGTAAGCCTCAAACGAAGTACTTGTGCAACGTCTCAGTCTTAGTGTCTTAGCGTCTGTCGAACTACTCGTGGCTTGTATTTGGGAGCCCGAGTGCAAAGTTACCAGCAGACAGAACCAGTTCGAAGGAAATGCAAGCTAAGTACCTAGAGCAAGTTTGCACAACCATTATTATAATCCGAAGCCTAATAGCTTACCTAACTAATAAAACTAATAACTCGTAATGGATAGTGAAATGTATATGCGTGTGTTAGTATGTGTATAACGGAGCGCGCGCGCGCGCGTGTGTGTTTGTGTGTGTGTGTGTGTGTGTGTGTGTGAGAGAGAGAGAGAGAATTAGAGAGTGAGAGAGAGAAATTGAAAGGGAATCTGCGAGACCTCCAATGAGTCTATGATTCTGAAAAAACTTTTTTACAATTAAAAAACCTCAATGCCATATTTTTTTCATGTCCATGTTAAGAAAGCAGCTGTCTTGCATGAAAATAGCGTGTAATATAATAACTGTGGGCATAAAGGCGTTCTAGATACAGGGGTGGCAGAATGATAGAGTTGATATTGTTTCATTATAGCGTTGATTGATCTAGAGAACGGACCATACTGTCGCTTGACTGCTCATACATAATTAACATTATCCCTCTTACGAAAAAACAATGCTAAGCTATAATGCCAAACTCTTGGCCGTTGGATCGTCTAAAGCCTGTCTAAGAAACTCCAACAGAGTCGAGCCACCCAATCTTGGGTGCAAATTGCATGAATGAATTTTGAGCCACTCAATCGCTTGCAGAACTACGACCTCGCTAGAACTTCGGTCTACGCTCAGCTTGAGTTGTACCTAATTTAAGAAAGTTTACCAGCACGCGCCATCAACTTGTTTTCTAAAGTCTGCTCTTGACCTAGTAATGCACACAACCCTATCGGATTCCAGCTCATGTAAACTGTTAGGCCTTGAACATTGTTAGCGTTTATGTGGTTACGGTATACTCATAAAAAGCGAACGCCCAATCATGGCCGTAGTAACGCGCGTCTATCAGTCACGAATACGATATAATTATGTGTCATTATTTGTTTTTATATTATGTGGAATTTCCACAGTTGTGAAATTTTTTTTAGAGACTCCTACTTTTTAAACATTTTATATTAGCTTCACTTGTAATTAACTTCTAAGTTTTAGCTTGATAGTTAGTAACAAACAATGCAATAAAAACTCAGAACTAAATTTAGCCTACTTCAAAATTGTTATAATGAAATGAAAATTTTAACATCTGTAAATTTAGTTTGGATGACAAGTAGTTAGTATTTGAGCTTATCTGATGACAGGGCCGCAAGGTACAGCGTGATTATTTTTTTTGTTTTTTTTTTTTAATACCTGCATATTATTTCAGGGGAGGATTATTTAGAAACGTTAGAAACAGAGAGTTGATTATCTGTCTACGCCTATGGTCTACACTTTGGGCTATCTTGACTAGTGTAGTCGGTTAGTTCGTCACTCAGCGATGTATCTGAAGAATTATCGCTTACGTCATTTACGCAGAAAAGCAACGAGTTGACCGCTAATGTAGACAAGGACATCGCCGATAACTGGATGATTTTAGCGCGACAACGCGACATGAATTATCGAGCACCAATGTAGCCGTATAAGGCCCATAGTGAGAGACCACGTTTCAGTGCCATAAGTCATCACTGGTAACACACACTGGTCGAACACTTTCGACTTGAGGCACTGAGGTATGTCGGACGAGAAGATGCTACGCAATTTTCCGAACGCTGCCCAGCCGAGTTGGATTCGGCGATTGACCTCTTTCTTGAAGTTGGCCCTACCTAACTGGACTACTTGTCCTAGGTAGACGTACGAGTCAACAACTTCAAGAACCGAGCTCTCAACAGAAATTGGAGTGGGTATAACAAGGGAATTACACATGACCTTCGTCTTGTCCATGTTCATCCTCAGACCCACTTGTTGAGAAACTCGATTTAGGTCTCCGAGCATCGTGCTGAGCTCTTCCATCGATTTTGCCATGACTACGATATCGTCAGCAAACCGAAGGTGAGTGATGTATTCGCCATTGATGTTGATGCCGAATCCTTTCTATTCCAAGAGCTTGAAGGCGTTCTCCAAGGTGGCAGTAAACAGTTTCGGAGATATCACGTCTCCTTGTCTTACGCCTCTTTTTAAAGGGATCGCCTTGGAGCTCTCGTCCTGTACTCGGACCGACATAGTGGCGTTATTATACAAGCACTTCAACACTTCGATGTACCGATAGTCAATACGGCATCGTTGGAGAGACTCCAGCACAGCCCATGTCTCGACTGAATCAAAGGCTTTCTCATAGTCCACAAACGCTATAAATAAGCTTCTAGTAGCCCAACGAGCTATGGAGAGGGCTATGCTCGGAGTCTCTCTGCGAGATCGAATCAGGAATGAGGAGATCCGTAGACGAACCAAAGTTACCGACATAGCCCAGAGGATTGGCAAGTTAAAATGGCAGTGGGCAGGGCACATAGCACGAAGGACTGATGACCGATGGGGTCGAAAGGTCCTCGAATAGAGACCACGTTCCGGCAAGCGCAGCGTAGGACGTCCACCCACAAGGTGGACAGATGACCTTGTCAAGACCGCAGGATCGCGCTGGATGCAGGCCGCTACCAACCGGTCTTATTGGAGGTCTATGGGGGAGGCCTATGTCCAGCAGTGGACGTCCTATGGCTGATGGATGGATGATGGATGGAATGTAGCCGTACAATTAGAAAAGATGGGGAGTTGTGACCATCACGGCCTGGTTACAGCGGCAGATTTCACCACCACCACCTTTCTTGGCTCGATGGCACATTCGTTCCAGGGCTCTCAAACAGCAGTTTTTGGTTTGTTTGGGGCCATATAGAAGCTCCAACTTTTTTCTAGACCAAGTCGCTCTATTCAGTACTTGTGTCACTTGTAAACATTTTCGAACAGGCGATCACGCGAGATTGTGCTGCATTAAATAGACGCTACTTGTTGTAAAGTTCTTGATATCCAAGTACCAAGTAAGTATAGTTAGTCCGTTTGTTCGAAGTTCAATATTTCGTTTTTATACGTCCACTTCCTACGTGTTTGGTATTGACGGATGATGACAACCGATATTCTGCAGTTATGTTTCTGTCGCAGATCTGTCATTTATTCAATCATATGTTTTTTTCTGCCAAGGACGCTAAAGTGGACAAACATCAGTCCTTGTCATAATAATTCGTATATACCTTCTTGAAACCGCAAAACGTGCAAAGTTTGAGTATATTATGATACCATGAGAGTAAGAATAGAATAGAATAGTTTATTGTCATAAAGTCACACTCCTAATAATTTACTACAATGTATTAGGAATGCTCCTGTCATGTACTCGTCATTTTACATGCATTGGTTTTTATTTCTACATTTTACATTTAACAAAATTTTAACTTATTCTACTTACTTTACTAAAATATAAAATTCATCTTATAAAATAGTATGAAATAAAATAGAAGCTGTATAAGGGCTTCTAACAGTCGTAAAAAAAAAATAAAAGTAAATAAAATTGATGTCATAATAATTTATTTACATTTCACATAGACATAGAGTAAAGACCCCTAATCGGTCAAAAATAATGATTCCAAAAAAAGTAAACCAAACCATTGAAAGTCAACCAATTCACTAGTCAGTCTTCGATGTCATCCAGTAGTCTCCCAACTAACCAATAAATATGGTGAACTGTGTAGTCCACTCATGCCGAAATTTCAGAATATCCAAAACAGTAAAAAAAGGCAACGTCACATATCATCCGTAAGTCTTAAATATATTTTTATGTGTTTTAAAAAGCTAATAATTGTAATTAATTCTTAATGTCAACAGAGCGAAAAGTTGGTGAAAAATTTTATATTTTCCCTATAATAAACTTTAGGTTTCCTAAGGATCCAGTTTAGCCGATCAGTGGACAAAAATAATTCGACAAAGTAAAAATGAAAATTAGTGAAAACTTCGTCGCCCCTATAACAATTTGCTCTGTGCACCTTCGCAAAAAAGAAATATACGTAACAATGAAATATCCTGACAAGCAGGCGTCAGTTTTATTTTTATGTAAATGTAATGTTATTTTATTGCCGAAAAAATAACTTAAATGTATGATGTAAATAATGATAGTGTGTAAATTTATGTGTAAATAAGATAAAACCAATAGTTAAAATCAATAGTAATCCCTTTTCTATTGATTTTAACGCAAATTCGTACTCTTGATTTTTACTTAAATTCTTACCTTTTACCTACTCTGATTTTAGTTAAGGTTTACATACAATCTATAATATTAGTTTGTAGAATAGTGTCATGAATAGATCTGGGTAAGGCTTTGTGTGTAGTTTAGCTCTGGCCTAAGCTGGCCTAATACTTTGTTTCCGGTCTTGTGATTTCTTTAAACTCTGATCGTTATATAATTTACCCAACTAAATCGGGTAACCTCTTTTAATGGCAAGTTCATCACGTATAGAAAAAAAGGTTTTATTAAGGTACCAAAATAAATTTGACACGTTTCGAAATCGTGTTTTGTATGAAGACTATCCTTCTGGACCTATGTAATAGAGCATATTCTGTGATTTCACATAGACATATGTAATAGAGCATATTCTGTGACATTTCATTGTAAAATTTTATTATGGTACTTTTGTATTACATGAATGTAATATGTATGTAAATTATCTAAAACGAATTCTACATTTTAAAAACATTTAAATAATTTTCATTTTTCATTCTACAAAAGTGGTCCATAACATCACCGAGAATTCGATTAAAAGTTGCACTTTCTGTTCAAACACCGCCAACAAGAACAAGTTTCAAAAGGTTAGATTCTCACACTAAGGAAAGAACGTTAGATACTGAAATATATTACCATACCTAAATGATCTATTTATTTACGTTAGCTAAATACCCTACGAGTATTGAAAAGTAATTAAAAAAAAAAAAAACATTGAAAGTGCTTAGAGTAAAAATATCTTTGGCGCGTTATGACGTTTTTTTTTTTGTAGTTTTCGCGCATTTAAATAAAAATCAGAGTATTTGACTCGGGAGAACTCATCTATTGAACACTCGAAATTAGGAACTCTCGTTTCGCTTGTACGTCAAACTATCTCGCCTGCAGTGGATGACCTTTAGGTTTTTTTATTTCATTTGCTCAAGGATATATTTTTTTTATTGCAATAATATTATGTTTTTACCATGTTTCTACATTGAGAAGTTTTGTTAAATTCTTAACATATTTTATAAATCTGAAAGTGAGTTTGTTTCTTTGTGTGTTTGTAACGCTTTCACGCTTTAACTACTGAACCGATCATCATGATTTTTTGCATACACGTGGTCTAGGGTACAGAAAAGAATATAGGGTACATTTTATCCCGAAAAAAAAATTTGGTTCTTGTGGGACCGAGGGTGAAACCATGGAGCTCAGCTAGTATTTTAAAAAATAAACGAGTAATATAATTATAAGTAGCTCTATAGTAATGTATTATTAAAACGAAACCATCAATTTAAATATATTGTTTTGCAGAAAAACTATCTTAAAGTACCCTTAATAATATAGGGTAGGTAATAAAATAGTTAACCAACAACGTCTTCGAAGCTATTTCGAAATAACGTTAATTGGCTTGACGAACTTCTAAAGTACCTAGGGTTCATTGAAGTGATAATTGCTTCTGAAGTGACTTCCGCTCGAGTTCCGGCTTCTGAAGTTCTCTGGCGAATACTACATTCTAATCACGAGTTATTCCTACTTGTAAGAATTCAATTAGGGTTGCGTTACGTAAGTTCTACCTGCACTAATTTCAAACTCAAAAAAAAATATTTTTCAAACAGCGTTAGTTCAAACGATGGAAGCCCAAGGCATGCGATCGTCTCATTTATAACTTAAAGAATGGAATAATTAAAGACACGCCATAACGCTTACAGTGATCGATTGCGTTAAGTTTATCACTTCTGGCAAATTGCTGGAGAAGAATTAAGAACTATCTATTGACAGAGTTAACTTTTTATGCTCCTAATAGATCCAATACATGTAAGAGTTGGTAGTTAGTTTGATTGATCAATGCACAAAATTGTTCTTCATGAGGTAGCATGTTATCGAGTTTTAATAAAGCGCCGGACGTGCAGCATACGACGATTGAAAAAAACAACCTGATTCATTATTACAAAATATTATAAGCATGTGAAAGTTTGCAAGCAAATGACTCAGTTAGTTAGATGGTGTGAGTGTTTACTTGTCACTTCTTCACACTACTGGTGCAACTCAATTTTTAATTGCAATCAAATTTGGAACAGATGCAGCTTATGCCGTAGAAAAACACATAGGCCACTATATCGAAGAAAGTAACGGTTCTTTTACAAAAGTTTGTGAAACAGCAGGGCGCAGTTAGTAAACTCTAAATGGAAAACTTCAATCAGAAATACTTTGCCAATATCAAGTGGTTCTGGTACCACACATCTTGCGAACGCTGTCATAATATTTGTTTGCTTCTCCCGTACTCGTAACACGATGTTTTTCATAAATAATGTAGGTAAATACAGTACCCTTATTTTGTGTTGCAGTTCAAACTAAGTTCTTTGTTCACAAGCGCCGTTTGAGAGTAAACAAACTGATACACGACTCGCATTGAAGTATCGTATTAATCAGCGATGGCAGCCTAGTTGAGAGAAAGCCCACCTCTAAAACCAGAGGGAGCGGGTTCGAACTCTGCCGACGCACCAATTTGTTCATTGTGTGAACATAATTATGTGCGTATTGTATGTCATCTGCTACATGACTGGAGCCCGGTGTACTGCGACAGGTTCGCCCTCTTTCACATTTGGGACTGAATATCGTCCGGCGAAATGTGGGTGTTATACTCGTATTACACCTCTGCCAGCCCCCTCGGGGGAAAGACATGACGATATGTTTATTAATCAGTTAGCCGTACAAAGTACCTTTATAATTATTTTGCCAAGCTGAAAATCTAAATGTAGCATGCAATGTATATATGTATAAGAGTCTAGTCTACGAGTATAAACCTACCCCGGATAACCACGTAGCCTACTGTGTATTCCAAAAAAATAACGATTCCTAACAGCATACCTATTAGCGGATGAAACCGGAGGCTTCATCCTCTCAAGAAGTCTATAATATTATTGTGAAATGTGACACTCGTAGATGCTGAATAGATTTCCCACTATCCGTATCGACAGACGTCAAAGGCAAAGGACTTCCATGTCTACTACAATAAGAGCCACTGAGGCATTAAAAGGCTTTTCTTAGATTTATACTGGCTTGGATAGACGCTGGCAGGCAGAACTGCGTAACGAAACGTCAGTACCAGACTGTGTTTTCTTATCAAGTACTAGCTATGTGCGCATTCACGGCACGGCTACACTCACGTTTTGCAGCTTACGGCACTCAGTAATTAATGAAAATAAAGTTAAAATCAGACCAATGGTTCCAGAGACAACTTCCTCCATCAAAAGAAATGTAGAAACTTTGCATTTGCCTTGCCAATATAGGCAACTTGTGTAGAAAAAGAAAGCTGGGAGACCAGTGTCATGATTTCATGAACTAAAAGCAAAACCGGGATTCGTGCCCGTTTTTAATTAGGGTTTAATGAGATCATCTACTTAACCTTATCCCAGTTAAGTGGGGTCGGTACAGTAAGCACGTTTCCTCCATTCATTTCTTTCATTCGTCATCTCAGAATTCACGCCCTTCTCATTTATGTCAACTTTCACGCAGTTCATACATACTTCACTTTTTTACCTTTTAACTCGTACATTTTGCTCTTATTGAGATACTATTCAGATAATTTTCAGGATCCTACTATATATTAAGCATTAAAGTTTAGAGTTTTGCAGACTTTATTTTATAAAGTTACCTTTTTGAAACAACCACAGCACCGGAAAAGAAGGCTTGGGTACTGAATATGATGATGATGAATATGAAAATGTGTATAAGCACTTTCAAAATTAATTTATTCACAAATATTTGTAGCATACGTAAAATACCTGCGCATTGAGAAATTTTAACATGTTAACGCACTTACTTAAATCTCTCTACATAAAAATGAATCACTATTTCCCTTGGTCATCGCATCACGCGTGAACAGATGGAACATTTTCGCAAATTTTTATTTGTTGTGTTTATTATTGTTAGGAGGAGGATCTTATGAAAGAAAAAAATAAGATATTATCCCGAAAGAAATAACGGTTCCTGTGGGACGCGGGTGAAACCGCGGGGCACATCTAGTTATCAATATTTCCTATCGACGCAGTAAGGAGTACACGAATTCCTAAGCACAATCTTGTATCCCACCCAGGTCAGAAATTTGGAGCACATTTTTCTGTAGTAGCAAAATTATCTACAACTATCATCCCAATATTTGCAATAGCGTTATTCTCAATATAGTATGGCAATATAGCTTTTGAGTGAAAAACGGTTAGTTCATGAAGACCGAGCTAGCCTAAGTGCAAAATTTTGTTAAGCCGCCTGAAAGTCTCACGGACATGTCTTGGTAATTGTTGTTACAAGACAAACTATAAGGGCTAACAATTAAACGTGTCATCAGAACCACGGTAGTGCGCAGCTGTATCATAAATCCCAAATATTTATCTTGACGAGTGAATATAGATTCGCTCGGTAAGATAAATATTTGTCTAAATTCAATCGACAGTTAGTAAAGAGTTCTGCGACACTCTGAATTTTTCAAACAAACGCGCTTTTCACATTTTTTCAAAACCATTTGTCAGGTTAGGATGAAATTCTTGTTCTTGGTTTTTTTTTACAAAACGTCCTCACAAGAAAATAGAGCTATGAAAATTATTCGCAATTATAAGAGGTCACTTTTGACTGATTTATTTAGTAGATAGAAATCAAAAATTCCTTTACATACGTAGTGAGGTTACCTACATAATTAGCTTTTAAATTAATCTATAATACATGCAAAATTTTTAGTTACTCAAGAATGATTAGAAAAGTGTAGAAGTCATAAAAATGATTGAAATTGCACTTTGTCACTTTGTAGATAACATTAGAGGCTCGTCAGTATCTTGCTCGCTCTCGTCACTCGTCGTCTTCTTCTAAACAAAATGGCAACAGAAGAGCAAAGCGAAGTTAGTCTAAAGTGGTCGCCGGACCTTTAAAGATTTGTGTAGTATTTGTCACAGCTAATACTTTTTGTCACAAATTGCTGTGTTTATTTTTCTACTTCTTTTTGTTAAATATTCGCGTGCTAACAGTCGTGTGATCCATAGTAATTAGCTGGTGACCTTCGTCAAACGACCTATTTGCCTAGATATTTTCATTCGTGTTTTTAAATAAATAAAGCTTTTTTTACTAAAAAATAGTGAGGGTAGAAATCTGTTGCTGTATAAGGTAATCAATGAATACATACTACAATGATTATATTAATAACTGCTGTTGATATTAGATAGTACTTAGTATTTACTTTCTCGAACCGTACCAAAGTACCAAAGAGAAGAGAGTGACAGCTTCAGTTCATTGTAAATATCACAAAATCTGAGGCCATATTCTGAAGCGTGCAAATCATTTCGATTACTGTCTCGTTAAAAAAGTAATGAGATCTAGAGTGACCGAAAAAAATCGTATGTGCCAGAATAGAGCACGATCGTAATCAGCAGCCGATTTACATGAATGTAGGTACTTAGAATGTCATATTTAAAAAGTAAGTTTTACAATCTTATTCACTGCAATGTGAGATCTAATATCTTGGCAGCAAGTAAACCTATAAATATTTTTATCCATTTTGAAGAATGAAATGAAAAAAATGTTCTTTATTAACAAAACAAAAGACTTCAACGCGCGCTATAATTTTCATTACGGGACATCTTTCATGGTGCCAACTCTTACAAATTCTGCGGTCGCAGCACTATTCCCAAAAGATGCTTCATTTTGCCTCTTTCAAATACTAACTGTAACATTTTATTTTTTATTTCTACTCTATGTGCTATATAAAACACGTTAATTAGATACGTATGAATTTAATTAACCAATCTAAAAACCATTTTTGGTATTTAGTGTGTTTTTTCAGAATATTTATGGAGTGCAGAGCAGACTCTACTTGTGATAAAACTATTTTTGGTTATACTTCAATTAGCAAAAATGGCAAAAACTTTTGTTTAATATTTATAATCGAGACTCCTTTTAGGCTTCTTCAATCAAATTTGTAACTCAATCAATATTTATTTGCAACTGTTGGCAGAGTCCATTCGGACACAGACAGCGCGCTAACTCGTCAAGTCAGCAACAAGCTCCAATACCTAATCTGGTATTACAAATAAACACCAAACCAATTCCGTCTGTCTAATCATGTGATGAAAGACAATCTAGGTTACTACTATTGGCATCCCATTGAACGCTCTTGTTCATTTAAGATGTTAGTTTACTAGTTTTTTTTTTTTTGGTTCATTACTGAGAAACCACCAAGTTATGTCCGAAGTCTTTATGTGGCCTAACTCTGATATGCTAGCCAATCAGTCTATACAAATTTGCTTTTCCTTACTGAGGAATAAGACTTTGTCGTAGTCAGCCACTGAGGAAGCAATCTAGGGATTATTTCCTGTGACTGTGAACTCTTTGACATTGTTCTACTAAAGTAAAGGTAGAAATATATTAAAATACTTGACACTGCAAAATGAAGTAGACGTGAAACGACAAAGTGCAATTAAGGGAAAAATTAGAAAACGGTAGCACCGACAAGAAGCTTGAAGTTAGAGTTACCTTGATTTAACAAAGAACGCGATCAGAGATAGAAATGATTAAAACTATCTTTGGAAATCGTATTGTTTTCATTAGTATTCAAAAGGTAAGGTAAACAAGGTGTCCTTTTTGATTAGTCATAACTCTAGCTCAAGGAGTACACTGTACATTCATTAGGCAAAAAAAAAATGCTACGGAACAAATGCTCTAAAATACTTGGGCTAGGATTATATCTTTTTCACTCATTTTCTCAGTGATTTTTGTTCGCAAAAAATGTGCTCTTTATAGGCTCGCTCCCATTGATGGTCGTCATTTTAAAAGACATGAATGAACTCTCTAATTATGTTTCATTATGCGGCGTCGTCGCGTTTTACGAAAAGCGTGTAAAAAAAATGTATGCTGGCAGTTTTATGAAATAGTAATTATTTTGTATGAAATTTTACAAATGAAAAGCAAATGAAAGTTTGAAACAAGACTTACGGTGTTCAAATGCTATTAGTGCTATTAATTACTTTATCTATATTTAACCTTAAAGTTATAACCATTAAAAAAGTGTTATGCATATAAAATATAATATCCATCCACACTATGAGGTGAATGCAATACCAACTCATCATACTGAGAGAAAATAGTCTCTGTCAAAAGAGAGAGAAGGAGACTCCCAAACTTTCGCATTCATGTATTTTCCAATAACACAATCGAGAATAGCTGACATGAACACATCAACCTAGTTTTTGAAAAATTGCTTTGAAAAAGATGTAATTATATATATTTTTTAAATTAAATAAAGCAGGTATCAAAGGGGCGCGAAGAGCAGTAAAAATTCCGCTCTCTAATGTTAAAAGTTTGCTAAATTAGACCTTGTAGGGCCAGCGGACATTTCAGGCGAAAATTTGTCGTGGAATTAAACTGTGCGTGATTCATTTTAGTTTATATTTGCTTAACATTATGGAACAAACAGTAGAAACTAAAATATATTATGTAAAATAGCATACAAGTGAGTGGAAAAAAGGTCATTATCATTATAAATAATTTCATAGCTTGACTACTCTGACTAGTGGAAAACAACAGAGACAGCTTCAACTTTAAAATCATGGAAAGCTGATTAACGAAGTTCGAACGAACGAACGTTCAA
This sequence comes from Peribatodes rhomboidaria, assembly GCA_911728515.1. Taxonomy (NCBI): domain Eukaryota; kingdom Metazoa; phylum Arthropoda; class Insecta; order Lepidoptera; family Geometridae; genus Peribatodes; species Peribatodes rhomboidaria. Next base: position 7,554,561 of record OU452166.1, read on the forward strand.
ATGGAGTCTTGCTGCGGGTTTTATTGCTCTTCATAACCTTATTATACAGCGACCCTTTTACTGCTGCTTTATATCATAGAAAGCGGATGGACTCAGGAAAAAATCTTTTATCTAATATTTCCCTTCCAATTTTAATATTACGTAGACTACAATAGTATTTTGCATTTTGCACGAGAGCGCAGTCAATACGCGACCCGTGGGGCATTCTGCCTTTTGTACGTTGGCCCGTTGTTATGTTCTGATACACAATAGCTCGACCTGCGGGTATTAAGAAATCCTAACTAGTTTAAATCGGCTTTCAACTGAATTTCTGTCCAACAAGCTGAATTACTATTCATATATAGAAGTAATCCATTTCAAATATCAATAGCTCTCTTGCACTTAATTACAGGATCCTAATCCACAAGATGGAGCTAGCTAGCAATTATCTAATGGTTTTGGTTATCAGATTTCAGATAGTATTCAATCCTGCGTACCAACTCACCCTGCCCCCCAATTTACCTCCCACAGTAATTACATTAAACGTTCGGCCAGTAATTACGGATTGTATTAACAGTGTAGTGCAGCGCATCACGTGACTTCATGGAACAGGGCTGCGTTGCCAGGTCACTGTATTCAGGTATACAATAAATAGCCTCTCTGGTGCAGCGATATTAAAACCCCGCCTTAGTTAGTTGCACTCATCCAAACACTATATAATATAGATCATTCATACAGCATTTTACGAGTTCATATTCGTCAGTCACCGGAATGACATTTTTATTTTTTTGTACTAAAACTACGCATTTGTCGTGCCTGCGATGTTACAGGTGTTTTAAGCGACAGTGATCATTCACCGTTTGTGCTTATTTGCCAACTATCGCTTAAAAAGAGCGGTGAAAAAGGTTTGAGCAATATTTCGTTCAACACAATTCCTAGCTTTCGAGATGATCTTCAACATCGCAAAACGTTTGATAACAATCGCTTACACTTAGTATTCGATACAATTACATTGTAATATGGATCAGCTCGAGTAAAATATCATTGCGGCACTCAAAATCGTAAAAACAAATCTATCCACGGCGGGTTCGTACAAAGGACGTACCTACCTAATACAACAGTTTATGGGGTCAAGGGCAGCAGGCGACCCACTGGGCTGACTGTTTATGAGCTCTGGCGGAAGGATACGCTTTCTCGGCGAAGCTTCTTATCGAAATGTGGCAAATAGTTAAGACTACTTTCATTGAACGCTTTGAAAAAAAAAGGTTATCAAGCGGCTAGCCAGAATTATAAACAAACCGCCTAAAAATAATTGTCTCAGGCTTCGTCCGGACTAAGCAAACTGCAAGTGGCTGAATGTATACTGGCTCACTCTGAGCGGCAAACTGTAGCGAACAAAATGCGAACGCCCACACACTGAATGAGTCAGCAATAGTGACGCCACAAATTGCGTACAGTATGCGCTGTCGGAAACTTCATTTAGTCGCTTTCAGCCTCTGACAATTTCCTGAGAAAGAAAGAAAGTTGGCAAAACCTCATAGAAGAAACAGTCATAACTGTATTTTATATTTTGGTCATATCAAGAAAACTACTGGGAAAGTTTAAAATATTGTACCTTCCGCTAAAAACAAAAATGTGATTGAAAACTTGATCAGATCGCTCGCCTGGTGGCAAGCGCTTTAGTACATAAAAAATGGGTTTTTAAAATCACCACACCTGTACATAGATAAGCAACGTAAATTATTAATGACAAATTTGCTTTATAGTACGAATCCATAATTGAATACATAAATTCTGTTAGATACCATTTTTCAACTTCTGATAAAGTGCCTTGAAATATTATCTCTCTCATAAAATATACTTTTATTTATCTCAGAGCAAAATATACATCGTATTTCTGGGAATCGCCAAATGTCGAAAGATACCTAAAAGGCGTGCAAGCTTTTTATAGCTATCCACTGAAGATCATTTCGCCTGAGACGGGGGCCTACCTCAATTTCGCGGTAATAGGCTAGAAGAAAGGAAAGTAAGGTGGCATATTTTTATAGGTTACGAACAATGTGTGACATTGCGACTTGAACCATATTATGATTTTCTTCAAGCACGAAACACAGCCACAAAACATATTATGTGTTGTGGTATATTTTTTTATTCTTTTTAAAAATATTATTCTGTAACATTTTACAAGGTGTGATGAAACCCGATTATATTCACGAGGTGCACATCCAGTGTCGGCTGGAGGTAGCAATTAAGCTAGTGTAATTGAATTTTGTTTTTTATTTTAAATTTCACACATTTTTGCGCTGCGGTCACCTAAAAGCGCGAACGTAGCCAATTCTATGCCATTGCATGCCCTTCAGTTTTCTGACAGGTTTTTTGTAGCATGCTGTACAATGTTAAAATTAATTAATATAGCTTATCAAATTATCACTAATTTTATCTTTACTGCAAATAAGTAAACACGGCCACTCTACTATTAAACACCTATAAAAAAGTTGGTTCAAAACTGTAGAGCGTGTAAATCTTTAGGTACCTATCTACTAAAACCTTAAATGCACTGTTAATTGTACGAGTGTGCTTCAAACGAATACTATTGAGTTCATTTTTCCATATGGATTTCACTATTAACGTGTGACGCCAAACTAAAAGATTTAGATTAAAAGATTTAGTGTGCTTGCCCCAAGCTCGAAACCATCGAAACCACAATATCTTACCTATAGGTTTCCAACAAGAATTCCTGATTCAGTTCCTTATGCTCTAAAAATCTCAACAACTTGAGATGTTACTGCCACAACGTTTTGGGTTGTTGAAAAATAAATTTATCTAATCAATTTTCAAGAAGTGTACATCTGACTAATGATTATCATGATCAAGTTATTAGCAAAACCGCGAGCTTATCAAAATGATCTCAAACACGGCCAGTCTATTAACTACCTATTAAACTACTCTGATATTTGTCATACTGTATGTACTCTATATATACTATAGTCAAAAAGTACTCTACTACTAGGTCTGATTACTAAGGTACTGATTATTAAGGTGGCCACCTTCCGACTCCGTAATCAGACCCTTTCGTACCAGCTCTATGACACTATATTGTCACTGCAAGTATGCAATCAAGTAAAACAAATTTGAGTCAAATCATTCGTCAGAAAGTAAATCTAATTTAGAATCCATTGTAAGACATGATCAACTCCAAACATACTAACTAACTACACTTCAAGTTGAATAAAAGCTTTTAAAAGCTTTGTTCGCCGTAGTCGGGTAAAAATAGGCATTTTATTTTATTTCAAATGGAAAACAAATCTGAGTTCGATTCAAATAATCTGAAATGCACCATTCTCATAGGCTTCAATTACTTACGACTAAAAGGTAATTCCTCTGATGTAACAAGCACAATGGCTCTTTTAGTCAAGCATGCTACATTTATTTAATTTCAAATGGAAACATAATCGAAGTTCAATCCAAATATGAAATGCACTTTTCCAATGGATTTTATCTACAATTTTGTTACGATTTCAATTACTTACGACTGAAAAGTTTTTCCTGTGATGCTACGTACACAATGGCTCTTATAGTCACTCACGCTATATCCTTCTAGCTGTAACACGCTCCATACTTTTAAATTAATCATATTTTAACTACACTGGAACCTACTAGGCTCAGATGATCACTTTTAGTAATTCCTCTGACAGCAGTTCATGTTATTAATTTCTCGGCATATTATTGTCAATTCTGCTTATTTTCATAAAATAGTCTCAAAAATAGGTGAACCTTACAAAAAAAATTAATTGGTTCTTGAAAAAATCTACAAAATAGTTATACAAACAGACAGCAAAATCAACACTACGAATCAGAGGCAATCTTAGCCCCGTATTGTACTGTTTGTAAAAGATTCATTAGTATAGTTTCATATTTCCTGAAACTGTAATACCGTTCTTTCTATCACTCTGTAACTAAATCACCAAACCAATAGCAATATCACTAGATATCGAAGTGTTGGTAGTAAGAATCAGTGGGATTGATGTTACCTAAGGATAAACAAAATCTATCCAAAATGAGAATTTACGAGGAAGTTGCGGAAATCCTGGTAATCGCCACGGTCAAGGTACGATTTCAAGCTTGATAGCACTGTAGACCGCAACTTGTACATGTAGACGCCATTGGGATTTAACTTACCGTAACATACTTGCACTAGAAGAAAATCCTACATAATTAGCAATTAAAATCATTCTATTGCATGAAAAAATCATAACAAAAGCCACAAAACTAGGTTTTTAACATTGTTGTTTTTTTTAATGACTCCATGCTGTTGGCCACTGAGGCCTCGACAGCGTACCGGGCATTAGGCAAACGCAGATGGCGCAGGGCTTCAAATAATGCTTACAACTATGGGCGATGAGCGCAAGGGCACCGCTAAGGTACGGCCTCGGCTTGGGCTGTAGTCGAGGGAGGGGCGTCGAATTGCCCTAGTAGCCCAGAAGGGGCTTGCTCTAGGGCCTTAATAGGGACGGTTGAAGTTAGGTTCAAAATAAAATAAAATAATTATTAACAATAACTCGACCATCTTGTTCGGAAAGGGTTTAACATCTGTTTTAGCTCTCATAGGTTGGTAGCATTTCTTTCATTACATCAGACGTTTGTCCGGCCGCCAGTAGGTTTCCAACTTTTTTAAATGCTTAGGATGAATGCCAGAGTGATTGAGCGTTGAATCTCAAACACAACACAAAACCACGCTAAAAGGAAAATGCAAGCACGGAGACTGATTAAGATCTAATCTAAAATCTAGAAAGAAAAAGCAGAATAGAAACAGTCGAAGGGTGAAATTTTAGAAACAGGTTAAAACCTCCCGTGTAAGCTCAACCCGCGACTTGCGGCCGCTGCCATGAGAGTTTACTTCCGGCAACATACCGGCTCTTAATTACGTGAATAGCTGGCATGCCTTCCGCAGCTGCCGGCATTTCTCAGTTACAACCTCATGAGCATTTTGATCTTATGTTTCAATATTTGAAGCTACCAGTCATTTGTTTTTTCGTATATTTTGGCTTTGTCGTTCACTATTGGTAGCTACTGTACATCCGCTGTTTTATAGTTAATATTCGGCCTGTTACGCTCAAAGCCTTTGTCACATCGACTGTGTAAAGGATGCTGTCACCTAAAGTAATAAAGGGCCAAGTCAACACAAATTTAAATATTGTAGTGAATTTCGATTGACGCTCGCAGAATCGGGACATTTTGAACCCCCCGGTCGGTTCGGTCCACTCCCCAACAACATGTTAGTTAATCCTCTGGCTATTAGTTTCGGCGCTACCAGAAAAGCGTTTTCCCATTTAAAATGTTTTTCTAGTTCTGCTTCCTCAATAAATATTTTACACAAATTTCATTGCATCGCAATTTTATGCTCTGATTGTTTTTCTGAAAAATGCCTTGTTTAAAAATAAAAATCCTGCATTTTTTCACCTACTATTTGCAGTTGCTGTGGTTAATATTAAAAAATATTCAAGCAATTTTGTCATCCTGTTAGTTATTAGGGTTCCATACCCAAAGGTTAAAATGGGACCCTATTTATGAATAAGTATTACTCCATCTATCCGTCTGTCACCAAGCTGTATCTCATGAACCGTGATAGTCAGAAAGTTGAAATTTTCTCATATGATGTATTTCTGTTGCAGCTATAACAACAAATACTAAAAAACAGAATATAATAATAGATATTAAGGGGACTCCCAAACCTACAACAAACGTGTTTTTTTTTGCCATTTATATAGGTTTAATGGCCTTGTGCGCGATGCCGACTCGTGCTTGGCCGGTTTTCTGAATAGTTCTTTAGTTATCACATTTTCCGATATTTTTTTCTCCAAACGGGACTATAAAAATTTTTGAAAAACTTTGATTGCCTTCCGATATACTTAGTTTCTTTGATAAAGAATCTGGATTTGATATTTTCCTATATTTTTTCATTTACTTTGAGGGACATACTCCAGATGCATTCTTTAAAAAAAAATAGTTGAAACATTTTTGATATAATCCCTGATGTTTTGTTTTTTTTTTCTACAAACTGCTTTGGCAATGACATTTTACCATATTTTTCGTTTCTCGATATAGACCTACCTCCATACCTTTCTATTTTATTGGTTTTATCAGATAGTTTGTTTGGGAATTGCTATTGCTTTATGGTTTATTTGCACGTCCTTTGACCCTTTGAAATATCTCAGATACACAGAAATTCGTGCAGTGTATGAATTTCTGCGTATCTGTGAATTTCTGTGTATCTGTGAATTTCGTGCAGTGTATGAATTTCTGTGTATCTGTGATATTTGGTCAGTTACTGCAATATTGACGTAAATCTCGCTTAGTTCTATAAATCATCGAAGGACATGAAGTCTAGTAGAGTCTACTGGACCAACAAATCGACGCTCGTATTATTATGTAGGTTTGTTAATGGGACTATACTTCGGCTTAAACAAACTTGAGTTAATACCTACCGCTAACCGGATCTTCAGGAAACTTTATCGACAAATAGCTTATGCATACATTTACCTGCTTACTTACAATTTTTAAGTTCAAACGTGAGAAGAATCATTATTCATATGAATTGATGGTTGTAAAGATTAAACGCGAATACTTACGCAAAATCACAGAGGAACAAATATGTAGTATTCAAAGCAGTAATGTGCGAATATAAACGGCTTTATTGCATATTGCTGCGTAGTGCAAACGCCTTATTGCCTAGTGCAGCCCGCTTTATTAAGTAGACGTCGACAATCTCGATCGTGAATTCGTGCCCGTGCAAGTTTACAATTTAACCGGAGCCAGGTACGTTTCCCGATTTCTCACCTTCTCCCGAGATTATCGAATCGATTTGAATCGAGATGCTTCATTGCGTACCAAATGTACTGTGTTGCGAGCTCCATCCGGAAACGTATTGTTGTCCTGATATAGATATAGTGAAATAGAATTCGGCTATTTCTGTCATAAAGCGAACAAATCATGGTGATGGACTACGAATATGTATTATAAGATGCAAATAGATTTGCAAATCTTTTGCACGAAAATGTCACGTGCGGGATAGGCTAAAATTGGGTTGGCTATTTCATTTCATTTATTTACAAAAACTTACTACACTAACTGCAACACCAAGGTATGTAGCAAGTCAACAAAAAAATGACTAAAGGAGTTAAGTAAGTTAAATAAACTATATGAGTTTAACAATATTTAAGATTGTGTAATTAAGATTTTTGGCAATCACATGATTTTTAAGTTTCTGAATAGACGGAAACCTTACATTCGGATGACATCCAAATATAAAATCGTGTTAATTTACTTGCCCATGTAGTTTAACTTGATTAGTTTTTTAACGAACACGAAACAAGTAAAACTGACTTGTTATAGTATATCGCAAACGCCATAATATCCTCTCTCTTGAAACTGGAAATGAGCGCAGCACTGGATTATGAAATATCATGTATTTTTCGCACATTTTAGTAAAATAAAATGTATGTTGTCCAACCTATTTCGCATTAAATTGACAAAATGATTTTCCACAAAATTTATTCATAAAAGCTTGCATATTTACTTTTAACTGAGCTCAAAGCAATTTTACCGTAATGGAAATGCATATACGCGTAAATTCTGGCGAGTACAATATTAAATATGTATGCATTAAATATGCATAGCCTCGATAATAACTAATGTTTTTTAATTATTATATCTTTTGACTGGAACAAATTATGCAATTATGGAAGAAAATGTGTGATGTGTGATAAAATTACTCGTGTTAATTAGACACTTCCGTTTCACAAGCATTCAATAATGTAGTCATAAAATATGTATTTAGTGTGGCTAGTTTTACACGTTAGGGAATATTTTGTCAAGACACCTGGGGGCTATGGGGTGCAGTCGGGTTACGTTGGAGTTACCCTCTGAAACCCTATCACTGCCTTCTCTGGTGCTTGGCGAAAGGCCGCAAATATCATATATCGGACCCAATGGGTAAACATTATTTTTTTGTAAAATGTTTTACAAATAAATAAATTCGTATTATTTTTAAAAGAGTTTTTAGAAAACACAGCGGAGCCCTCAGAACTGTGCTTCAACTCCTTTTGTCCTGTAACACCTCTGCCTAAACTCTCTCTAAACTGTACAATGTTGAAATTTAAGATATGGCCTCCTTTGACATTGGTGTTTTTAAACTAGAAATTAACCTCGCCTTGTCAACTATGTCTTAAATATGTTGCGACAAAAGAAACTTCAACATTTTGTTTGTTATTACTAAAACTAAATATATTTGTTCACATCTTTTTATAAAGAATAATAAACCAAACTTCAGAAAATGATACCTACGTAATTAAATAAAAAAAAAATAGTTTTTAAAAGTACAAAATAGTTATTTTCGAAATGTTTGCACATCTGCCGTTGGACCCTTTCCGTGATCATCTGCAAAACAAATAAAGGTACTGTCCCTGTGCTTTACTATAAGGAAAACATCAGCACGCAGATTGTTATGAAATGTAAACACCAACCGTGCAGGCAATCAATGGCGCAGGATCAACAGCGTATTGTTCCGGCTCAGCGCGCTGTCACACTGGTTTATTTTTCAGACATTCATTACTTTACCCCTTGGTGCGTCATAATGCCACCGTCCTAAAGTCCCGTCATATCAACCTCTCGAGTTTTCGCATTCATACTGAAGTTTCAATGCTAAAGTCTGCGTTTATATTTTATAAATGGCCTCTATTTATATGAATGGTCCTGTCCACACAGGTTGTTTGGAAGAGATCGCTTTAAGCCATAAGGCCCATTAAAAACTTAGTTAAGCCATATTTAAGTACTATTGTAATTATTTTATGTTTTTAATAAAGAGTTGTTGTTGTTGTTGTTGCGTTCTTTTGAATGAAAAATAAAATAAAATATGGATAGGTCATGCCGGCAAATAGCCTATACTTAATGTTAGAGAGTGAATCGTCTATGCTTCCGCTTCTCTGTTCTGCTGTTTTATTCTGCCCGGATCTCTGCCTTTCTCCACATGTCACATTTTTTAACCGATTCTCTTGAAATTATGTCAGTAGGTTCAATAGTTAAATTTAAAAAAAGTCAAGGCAGCTTAAAAAGTAACAAAATAGCGTAGATATGATTTTTATTTTAAACATTTCTATAGCTCCGCAATTTTGAAAAAAAATACGAACTCTGACTCGGCAAAAAAAATCTATTTGATTGTCGAACCTGCTCATAAAATTTCACAAGAATTGGTTCAGGAAATCCACCTGTACAGGAGGACAGACGTCGGTCGCGAGGTTTACAGCTCAGCTACTAGTGACTAATTTACTAATTTATTTACTCACTAGTCACTAAGTATTTACTCGTATGTAGTCACTAATTTATTTACTCACTAAAATCCAATGCAACAGGGGTTTTTGTTTAATATTGACGTTAGGTATTATTAATTAAAAAATATTTAAATTCATCAAAATCAGTGTGTTAAGTTAAGAAAACTATTTTATCATTGCTTAAGTTTTTTTTTTCCTTATTTGACAAAATACCTATTTCTTTTTATTATTCATATTGGCACGCCTTTCCCCCAAGAGGGCTGGCAGAGGTATAATACAACACCCACACTTCGTCGGACGATATTCAGTCCCAAATGTGACAGGGAGCGAGCCTGTCGCCATACACCGGGCTCCAGACATGTAGCAGACGACATACAAAACACACATATGTTCCATCAACAAATTGGTGCGTGCCATCGGCTGGGTTCGAACCCGCTCCCTTGAGCTTGAGAGGCGGGCCCTTTTCAAACTAGGCTGCGATCGCTTCCTGGCCATCTTTTTTATTATTATTCATAATAAGTAATGTCGATAAATATGATTTCACTTGATCAACTGATACCCAATTGATTTCGTGGAACCGTATTTAGTTAATAAACAATAGATAAAAAAATAAAATAAATAAAGAAAATTACACTATTCAAATTAGACCTTTTCGAGAGCTGATGCCACAGGAAATTGCATTTCCTCAAGTACGTACAAACAGACCAGAAGTAGAGCGAAAGGTCAGCTCGAAGCGGTGAGCTAAGAAAAACAGCAACATTTTTTTATTAAAATACGGAACCTCGTGAAACTTATAGTTGAATTTTATGCAATCTTCACTTGGAATCTTCAAATGCCATTAAATTTTGATTCCGATTTAATATATACTACCTATATCTCTACAGCAATTTTTTTTTACCTCACCCGTAACCGACGAGCGTCTATGAAAAGACTCATGGAAGTAGAAGAACCGAAATATGTATGCCAAGATCGCAGCAAGTGGAGAGAAGTGGTCTCTGCCTACCCCTATGGGAAACAGGCGTGACTCTATGTATGTATTAAATGTTAACAAAGTAATCTCATGATATGTTACTGTCAAATTGAGATTTCAGGTATGCTTAAAATGTTTACCAAAGTTTAATTTTTTTTACAAACGTATGTATTTTATGAACTCTTTCATTATTTTATAGCGACATTTGACGTACTTAATTTCGTAAGCTTCTTTACATGTGAGCGTAATCACTGCTAATGTAGGTAACCAGTGATGTTAAAAGATTATCACGCTCGTCTATCTGTCCGTCCGAATATCTCACAGCATCATAACCTCTAAGTTTCTAGTTCTAAATTTATGCGTCATAACTATATTTGTAAACGTCTTTATAATTATGTAATTTAAAATGACACAAATGTTTCTTTTTTTGTACAAAATCCGCAATCATTAACAATTAGTAGTTCTAAAGATAAGCCAAAAGCTTGGACTCTGCCTTACTCCTTAAAATTTCGGCCGAAGATCATGCTCAAAACAAAGAACTACTCCAGTTGCAGAACATGCAAATTCAAATAATTTATTGACAACTGAAAACATATAAAAGTCATACTGAAACTTCTAAAAGTCATACTTGAACTTATAAAAGTCATACTTGAACTTATAAAAGTCATACTTAAACTAATAAAAGTCATATTTAAACTTACTAGGATACCTAGGCAATATCCTGTTTCAAATAAAAATCGTTTATTGAGAGTTTATTGCTTTCCGCCGTATGTGATTCAGTGTAGTGATTACTTCCGTAGTGAGTCACTCCCGGAGCGCTCCTTGTAATATACGGGGAACAAACTCTCTGTTAAAATAAGTGGAATATTAAAAAATTGAAAAGTAATATTTTGTAGTTTTCATCCTATCCAATAATGTTACCTCTTACTTAGGTGAAAAGCAATCTTATTTTCTTCTTACATTCTACGTGTAATGCTACAGTTTGTGAGTATGTGTTAGTTTGTTTTTTTTTTTTTTAATTAACTAAACTGAGACGGTTTTCAAGTCGACGCGTATATATTTAAATTTTATATTTTTATGTATGATCACGCATAACTTTTACAGAGTATTCCGAATTGTTTTTTTTTTGGGAAGAGTATACACCGAAGGTATCCCATATACAATTGGAGAAAAAACTTCAACCCTAGGTGTAGGAAAACAGGGGATGATTGATTGTTCACTCACTGGTTGGAATAAATGACCACGCATAACTTTTTGCAAAGTAGTCCGATTTTGATAATTATTTTTTTATTGAATAGGGTACAATTTAAAATTATCATATAAATTTGGGAAAAAAACTACCCTGAGGGTCGGAAAATAGGGGTGATTTATACTCACAGATTTAATGCTGAGTTTAGACCGGTCAGTCTCTTTTAAATCCAAAAAAAAACTAAGTTATTAAACTACTTTAAAGTATACCTTAGTAATTTTGAGTCGCCGCCTAACAAGCAAAGTAGGTAATTAGCGTGATGCGCGGCGGCAGCGTAAACAAATATGGGTACCTAAGTTTGCTTTTCAGTTTTTTTGCTGGCTTAATTTTTTGTCAAAAAGTTTTTATTAGGTTTACGTTTGACCGCCAAACTACCAGAACCAAAATCGCCCAAGTCCCAAGTGCGTAAAATTGGAACGAAGACAGCTTAGACCTGGGATTAAAACTAGCTATTTTTACCTCCGGTAACAGCACAGAGCGCTGCCCGCAAAATGATTGAAACACAATCTGGTCTTCCCAGTACTCACATAAAGGTACTAGGCGCTTGCACTTTATGGATGCCCATCTTACGTCAAGCGCTTTTCCATTTCCTTGAAAATGATTACCTAACGTCTCGGTCGTTCTCGGAAGCTTCCGTGGTGGCTGAAAGGGCTTATATATAAAACGGAGCAAGATTTAAAAATACTTTGCATGGAAAAAATATTTTTATTTTGTCCTAAGATGCATGCTATTCACTAGCAATAGCATTAATCCAGAAATCACTTACTTTGGATTTACAGTATTGCTTCAGCTTCAGCGCGTCAGTGTTTTTCATCCAACGAAAATAAAAAAGATTTTTAATTCAAATTAATGATACTGCAATTAGCGGAACCTAAATCTGAATGTTTGCGCCTGAATCAGCGTTACATAAACTGCAGAGGCAGCTTAAGTCATCTCTAAAGATGTCTAAAGGCCTATAATGATGATGATAATAATTAAAGTAAGCAACTTTATATGTTAATGATGAGCAACATAACGTCACGCCTTTCTCCCGAGGGAGCTGGTAGAGGTGTAATACGACACCCACACTTCGCCGGACGAAGTTTAGTCTCAAATGTGATAGTGGGCGAGCCTGTCGCCATACACCGGGCTGCAGTCATGTAGCAGATGACACGAAATACGCACATATGTTCACATAATGAACAATTGGCTGCATGCCGTTGGCTGGGTTCGAACCCGCTCCCTCTTTGAGAGGCAGGCCTTCTCCAACTAGGCTGCCATCGCTTAACTCTAATTGTCACTCACGATGAGCAACAAATAGAGATAATTTTCACTTTTACCTAAAATTTCTCATCATCCTACTAATATTATAAACGCGAAAGTTTGTATGTATGTATGGATGGATGTTTGCTACTCTTTCACGCCAGAACGGCTGAACAGATCTGGATGAAATTTGGCACAGAGATAGATTATAGTCTAGAATGGCACATAGGATACTTTTTAACCGTGGGTGAAACCGCGGGGTGCAGCTAGTATTCTATAAGATACACCTTCAATGGCATAATTATGCAACAATGAAAAGCAAAATATAAATTCTAAAGAGTATTTGAACGTACGACTATATATTCAACAAGTATATATTTTTTAAAATCCTCTATTTTTCATCAAGCATAGAATGAATATCGTCCAGCGAAGTATGGGTGTTATACACCTCTGCCATCCCCTTCGGGGCAAAGGCGTGACGTTATGTTAAGGCCGGACATAGCTATGAACACTCCCGAACAATTCACCTTTGAAACAAACAAAAAAATAAAATCAAAATCTGTTCATTCGTTTAAGAGCTACGATGCCACAGACACACAACAAACACACACACACACACGTCAAGCTTACAGCACGCCGTCATTTTTCCTCAGGGGTTAAAAATGCCCATACTTAATATCGTAATTAGCTTTGAAGTCCTCCTTTTCATGAAATTATTTCCAGGTAGAAATTGTCAATGCCTTTGTGGCATTCAGAAACCAGGCAAACTGCAGGCTACTTATGACTACGGTCGGTCAAGTACTGTTTTACTATTCAAATGACCGAACTGCTAGCATAGTCGTCGTTAGCTGAAACCGCATATGTATTTTGAAAATTTGAAGTGTACGGTCATTCATCCGAAAACTGACCGTTTTCGCGGGATTTTATATTTAAATCAGTTCTCACATCCTCAATGCTTTAATCCCAATGTTCATTACAAACCCTGACGTGAATAAATACATTTTAAAAGCCGTTATTAAAGTTTTAATTTGTGAAGCTTTTATGTCGTAGCATGAATAACTTTGATTACGGCCAAAAAATATACCTCGTAAAGGATTAAAAATGTTTCAGAATATTGACATGGAAAATGGGATTCAAATTATAAGCCTAGCGATTATCGCCAACTAGGATAGGTATATTTCACACTTCACAGTTATATTTGGATATTTTTAATTATAGACAAAATTACAATTGACTGCCTCGGTGGCTCAGTTGGTAGTGAACCAGCCTTCTGAGCTTGGGGTCGTAGGTTCGATTCCTGTCTAGTGCAAACATTTATGCGATGAACATTTGTGTTTGTTCTATGTCTGGGTGTTAATATCTATTTAAGTATGCATTTAAAGATATACACGTTTTTTATATCAGTTATTTAGAGGTATTTTTTTCAGATTAGTTTACAGAATGTCATGGCAAAAAGATATATTTATTCAGAAAAAAGTATCCAAAAATCTTCCTTGTGACATACTGCAACTATTTATTAAATTTCATCAAGATACGTTTAGCCGTGAAAAGCCTACAAACAGACAGATATACAGAGATACTTTCGATTTTATAAATTAGTAAGGATTAAGATAACATGTTACGTAATCTAACTAGCAAGTATCGTTTTTTTAAATCGTTTTTCCCGGAAACAAATAAATAAAACTAACATTAACAAACAAATCGGTTAAACGAGCCCTACACATGTAGATAGCGGCTAAATTAAGCACTATTTTTCCTAGCTTCACATGTGACTAATAAACGATGTAATAAATTCGTAGAAGCCAATTTCAACCCACTTCTAATTGTTATAGTATTGAAATATAAATGTGTAAGTAATAATGTAGTTCGGATGACAAAACTAAAATTTCGAAGCTGATCATGTCATAGAGCCAAGAGACATACAGCGTGTTTTTCTTTTTTTTTTTATCTAGAATAGGTCGACATAATAATAAGATAGAATAGGTCTTTGTAAGTTTTCTTTTTATAGGAAGTAGGTACATTGTCATTTTATTTTACTGATTGAATTTTGCTCATTAATTTTTTAATACCTAATTTTGTGAAAGATTTTGTAGGGACATCCTTATATTTTAACGAACATTATTACGAATTCCTAACAAAATAATACGATTCGAAACTAAAAAAAATAAATTGAAAAAACAACCATCTGATTTCGCCTAATTGCTATTGCATTGCATTTACCAAAAACACCCTCAAAGATTGCACACAACAAGTTTCATCATATCATAGTTTCCCATACAAGTAAAATTAAAATTAAAAAAAAAACCGATACCGATTTTCATCAACACCCATTTCCATCAAACATTGCTAACAACACTCCCGACTTTCAAACAAAAAAATCTAAGCTATGTCCACACTGTGCCTTTTCATCTTCAATTTTCGTCTTCATCTTTCTATTCATCTTCCGTTTGGCGCTTTCAATAGTTGAATGCGTAAACGAACGCAACGTCAATATGGTCATTTAGTTCAGTCGTAGTTTCTGTCAGCTTTAGGAAACATGTGTGATGAGAATATTTTACTTGGTGGAATAAGTGCGGCTTACTTGGTCATAAGAAATTCCAGAAATAAGAGAACCAAGAGAACTGTCATCGCGCATGCGTTAGGGGCATGCCTCACGTGCGCTGTTGACTGCGCTATGACGCATGCCCTTAATGAACAAAAAAAGGCACAGTGTGGACATAGCTAATCAAAATCGGTTCATCCGTTCGGGAGCTACGATGTCATACACACACATACACACAACTACGTCAAACTTGCACGTCGTGTTTGATACGGAAATAGACGAGTGCGCTTGAAACTACTCAACCTCTTCGTCTGTCTGTACGTCAGTTTTGTGATATTAAGCTGCAAAGCGACGAGCAACAAAGAGCTGTAGCGCTCCCGGAAAATGTTAAGTCATTCAATAGTCTGATCCAGTGTACATCGAGTCAGTGATTAATATTTGACAAGCGTAGGCACTTAAGAGAACTTCCAATTTTTCGCAGTTACAGTAGATTTTGCAGACACTGTGTATGTTAATTTGTGAGTTATTCAGCTCGGTGGTAAAGATTTTTTTATAGAAGAGCGTTCGAAAAAAAAGTTTCTTTTTTTAGAAATTCCAAGCTTTTATATAATTTGCTACTAATGTATCTATGTTTGTTGGGGTGGAATCTTGCTACTCAATTTTGAACCGAATATTTCCAATCGATTTAGGTGTGATTTTGTAGCCACATTTAGTTTGACAATACGTAGTTAGCTTTGTGACGTTATTCTAAATCCAACATGGCGGAACACCCAAAATGGCAGACAAGCTATTTTTAATGCACTCCAACAATATGGGTATCAAATGAAATAATAATATAATAATAATAATTTTAATTCAGAAATGGCTTGCAGAGAATAAGTTGAAAAATAAAGTGACGTCACTGTAAACTCAATATGGCGGATTTCTAAAGATGACTGAGTTTTTAATGATTACCTACAATATAGGTATCAAGTAACAGGACTTACTGACCTAGTCGTGTTTCGGGGTGTAGTCCGGTGCAACCGTTCCGAAGACGGGTCTGAGCAGTAGCGCACTTGTAGCGCCTCACTCAACTGCCGTCTTTCTACTTCTTCACTCTACAAAACTTCAAGGCTAGAGTGAATTAGTACCTTATAGGTCGTCGTGCTCCATCTTAGACCACAACGTCGCTTAACATCAGGCGAATTGGTGGTCAAACGCCGACCTATTCTACATAAAAAAAAAAAACTTGCTGAGAATAAGAATGAGAGTTAAAATTCGAAATAACCAGCAAAGACCTTGCAACAATGATGCTTTGAATTGAATGAAATGAACAGACTCAGAAACCTGTCCTAAAAATTAAAAATAAATTAAAATTTAAAAACTATTATTCTAACAAGCTTTTATTATTTTATTGACTGCCTCGGTGGCTCAGTTGGTAGTGAACCTGCCTTCTGAGCTTGAGGGCGTGGGTTCGATTCCCACCTAGGGCAAACATTTTTGTGGTGAACATTTGTGTTTGTTCTATGTCTGGGTGTTAAATATCTATTTATGTATGTTTTAAAAAATATATATGTATGTATGTACGTATATCAGTCTCTGGCCGCCATAGTACAAACATTGTTTAGTTTGCCGCCGGGCGACCGTGTGTGGAAATGTCCCAAATTTATTAATATTATTATTTAAAAAAGCTAAAAAATAAAATAAACTTATCCGTTAAATCTTTTGGATTTATTGAAACAATATAAGCCTAAAATAAACCAAACAATAATAACAAATTACAAATAATAAACAGAGCTCAAGTCAGTATCCGCGGGTAAAGAACCCAAAAGGCTGGCAACGTTACCTCGCTGAATAGCAATGCTAATTCGCTGACCGAGGTAAGCACCAGCCCTTTGGTTGTTTGTTCTCTCTATCAGACGCTTTGACAGCTCATTGAAGAGCAACCATGCGCTTGGACCCCAAGGGCCCAAAGTTTCTACCCCAAAAGGCAGAAATATGTATCCATCACCAAGGGATAAAAAAAAAACTCCGTTAAAACTTTTACTATCAACTTATAACGTCATTACACAATTTGTATGATACAAAAGCTCGTCGCGAGATTTACTTGTGTAGAGAAATGAAAGCGCATTAAATAAATTGTTTTTTATTTTTTTGTTAATTTCAAACTAGTAAGTACTTAAATCTCGCAACAAGTTTCGAAATAATTTAATTTGTGTAATTACGTTACAAGTTTTTACGTTACAAAAGTTTATTTTGTTCTTTTTAGTGCATCTAAATAAGAGCTTGTTTTTATCCGAATGCGCAAGGAGGAGGGTTGTGTTTTTCGAGTGTATGTATGTGGGTATGTACTCTTATGTATGTATGAGGTTTCTTTGGCACGACCTACAGCCTAGACAGCTGGATGAATTTTGAAATGTGAGGGGTCATTTGAATCGTCTTGATAGTGTAAGTAACATATTACACATTTTTGCAGCCGGGTTCTTTTTTTTTTTTTAATTAAAAGTTTTTAACTTTTAAGTAATTACAATGTTAACATTACTCAAAGAAACTAACTAATGTTGCTAGAAGTTCCTTTACAGCATAATATTAAGCTTCGCGTAAATGTCAATTTGTCTCTTTCTCTCACCGTTCTCATTTAGTCCTGTTCATTTCTTTGTGGATATTAATATTTTTTCGTCTTCTGTTCTCTTCTTCCGTCTCATAGAATAAACAGTAAGTTTTTGACCATTTCTTATTTTTGAATCTACGTGTACCAAATTATGTTTTACGTATTTTCATTCATAACCGACTTCAAAAAGTATTAAGTTTTGAATTAATGGGATCTTTTTTTTTGTGTTCACCGATTACTTGAAGACGCCAGATTTAAAAAAATATTTTTTTGTTAAGGGTATGCTTCTCAGGTAATCTTATTTAAATTTTATCGAAATCGTATTAGCAGTTTTTGAAAAATCAACAAAAGTCTAAAGATTGTTTACAAAATCAAATTCAGATGACGAGAAGTTGTTTTTTTTTAATTTTATAAGATTATACTCGTAGTAGCTTTATGTTACAAGGAGAGGGTTACAATTGCAACTAATAAAACCAGTACTCTGGTTTTATTTGCTAATATTCAGTTGCTTATTTTGTCTGTTTTTTTTTTTTTAATTTCCAGTATTTACTCTTCTTTTCCATTGATAGATTACAGGACAGCTTTTTCTTAGTTTTTTTATTTATTTCGTTACCTTACTGGCTAGTGTATTGTAGATAATATGGTAGTATTAATCTGCCAAACATCTTCTTTATACTAGTTTTAATGTCTTTATTTTTCATATTTTCTTTCAGTCAAAAAAATTTCTCGAGCTAAATAATAGTAATTTCTCCTGTGTAACTTTTTTGAACAATCTGCAAAACATTCGAGATAAATGAACTCGCATTTAAACTAAACTTCGGGATTCTCTACTATTTTCAGATGATCCCCAAAAAGAAGATTAAGCATGAGGTGGGAAAGCAGCATTATGTACTTAGCGCCACTTGGCCGTTTCGTAGCTAAAAACTACGTTACTGTCATTGTATCTACGAATCTATATATCTTTTGTATAATCTCATTGTGAATATCAAAATTTCATAGAGTCAGAAGCAAGTGTCAACTTTTAAGTTGACGTGCGATCTTATCAGAATCGCGATAACGTTGTATTAGAAACAATAAGGGCCATCAACTAATACAACGTTATACTTTTGTTTGTTGCTGGTCGACTTACGTTTCTTTTGTGTCGTGAGTACGTTTAACTTGTACTTACTGGTACAGTCATTTATGCCTTAAAAGAGGGCAACCTAGAAATGAGAGATAATATGCTGGAAACTAGTATAATCCTTTATTTTGGCATTCTAAATACTGTCTCACAGTCTCATTAAAACTCGTGTCCGCGTCTTAAGATATTTGAGCTCAAATGTCACAACAATTAGTGTTTCGCAAATATCTCGCTTTTTTTAGTTTCAATACTATTTGCATGTTTATAAAATAGTAGAGCATAAAGTTCTGTAAAAAAACTGACAGTGGCATTTACGGCTTACTGTTTTTAAGATAGCGCACGGAGAGTGCACTATTCTTAATAGCTCAGTCGAGTTAGCATTTGACTTGTAAAATCTCCTGTCGGCAATTTTATTGCTGTTACTTTGACCTGAAGGGCGGTAGTCTAATTCAAAATGGCGACTGCAATCCGCCGGTGCGTTAGTCTTGAATTTAATGGTGGATGGTTTTTGCTCAATATCTTGATAGTTTAAACAAAAATAAAATGTATTACAACTTAAGTCATAATTTTTCTTTTGAAGTTGAAATTGGCCGAGATATTGAACCGAGAACTCCATTTATTATTAAATTCAAGATGGCAGCTAACGCACCGGTGGAATTTAGTCGCCATGTCTAATGTAGACTACTAGTGACACCCCAGATAAAATAACAGCAGAAAAAATTGGTGACGGGAGTTTCTGCAAGTCATATACCCGAATAAACTACTAAGCGCCGCGAGCTCTCCGCGCTCTATCTCAATAACAGTTACAAAAATTTTTTTTTAATGCAAATAGCATTAATAACACAGGAAGCGATATAAATATATCGCTTCCTGTGTTATTAATGAATTAATTAAAAATTATAAATAAAAAAAATTTTTTTTAATGCTATTTGCATTAAAAAAAAATTTTTTTGGACTCATAATTTTCTACAAATCTTGTTTATAACATTTTTTTTACTGGTAACTGTTATTGAGATAGAGCGCGGAGAATAATTGTTGTCACTCAAACGTTTTGCATTTGCAAAACGCTGCTTTTTGTGACATTTTAGTTCGAATATCATAAGACGCGGACACAAGATTTTATGAGATTTTTGAGACAGCGTTTAGAACTCCAAAATAAAGGGTATTTGAGTTTACAGATTATTATCTGTCATTCCGAGGTGAAGTCTTTAATATGACTGAGCTATTACAGATTGTCTCGGTGGCTCAGTTGGTAGTGAACCTGCCTTCTGAGCTTGGAGGCGTGGGTTCGATTCCCACCTAGGGCAAACATTTATGTGATGAACATTTGTGTTTGTTCTATGTCTGGGTGTTAATATGTATTTAAGTATGTATTTAAAAATATCTGAGTATCAGTCCCTGGCAGCCATAGTACAAGCTTTGCTTAGTTTGGGGTCAGGCGACCGTGTGTGGAAGTGTCCCGAATTTATTTATTTATTTAATATATGTACGTAACGAAATACATTAAAACCGTTAAAGCAGTTTTTTTATTGATTATTTGACAAATTATTGACATAGCCGATATTTTTGCCATGGGCTTAATATGGCGCTCCAATACTGTACAGAAAAAGTGTCTCCTCACTGTTAAAAAAAATACTTATCACAGTACCAAAGTTAATACGAACCTTCGAGCCAAACATTTTAAAACACAAAAGTCAAAAAAGTTCTTCTGACAAGAAAAGTAAGAAAATTCTAAAGTAAAAAAACTCGCAGCCCGCATCAATGTGGAGAAGTACGAGTACTTATTCGGTGGTCATAAAAAAACTCGGAAACACCTAGGTGTGGGTACAAATGAGACGCTGCTGGATCGATAGCGACAGCCGATGCGGTAGACCTTCTACGGATTTCGCAAACAACTTACTACGAGTATTTCAAGGTGAACTGAACATGAAACTTTTTACGTCGGTAATGTTCAATGTCATACAAGCCGCAGTGGCAAATTGGTCAGTAAATTAAAGCTTGGTTCGCACGCAGTCTAATTCCTAGTTGTGTCACGCTCCGTCCAGAACCAGCCAATAATAAAAGCAGCGATGTTTGAATAAACACGCCTGAATAGTTTGAATTTGGACGCTAACTTTCTCATTGCTTGTTTTTAATTAAATCAATTGAAGTGTCAATTGACTTTAAGCTAAACATATTTAAGTACTTGTACATATTTTATGAACTAATATATATTACATGACTGGAACCCGGTGTTTGGCGACAGGGTCGCCCCCTGTCACATTTGGGACTGAATAGCGTCCGGCGAAGAGTGGGTGTTGTAGACCTCTGCCAACCCCTTCGGGAGAAATGCGTAATGATATGTTATATATTTTATTCTACTACACAGGTGGTCATATTTTTTTTTTTTGGTATGTTAATTGTATATTTAGGATACATTATTGCGTGAATTCTTCCATGCTTATTTTAAAATGCGCAAAATCTGTTTAGTATTTGTATAATAATTAATTTTACAGTCTCCGCCTGCCTCTAACTGATAAATCGTAAATGTTGAAATTAAACTACACAAGAGGGACCCAAAAGGTCAAAACGTTGGTCATATCGAAAGAAAATTAAGTTTCAAATAGTACATAATATTCAAAGCTATTTCTCTTCTTGAGAAATCACAAAAGTTTGATTCGTTCGAAGCGCGATGTGAATCGCAAATGTGGATAATTTGCTGGAGTTTGTCTCCTAAACAAAGTTTATTGTTCTTACCGGGGTAAGCTAGGAAGAGTAGGTAGGATCTAGTGAGAAGTTAAAATAATGAGACTGGAGGAGTGAAGAGTGAGAATATGACCAGCTTCGGCAAAAATGCGATTGTATGTCCGGATTACTGTCCGGCTGTCTTCCTCTACAGGTCGCATTTCTCAACTGGTTCTCTTGAAATTTTGTGAGTAGGTTCGATGAGTATATATCTAGATATTTGTAGAGTTAGTTTTTGGATTTTTTTCAAAATTGAGAAAATGTGATTTTTTTACCAAAAAAAATTGATGAATAAATATGATACTAAAATATTATGAAAAAAAAAATGTTTTTTACGTAAAATACTTATAGAGAAAAAAAAGAGGAAGAAAAGACGCCGGTCGCGAGGACTTCAGCTCACAGAGCCATAATTATTAGTATACTTATAAGTAGTATCAGTACCATTATAAAAAAGTATGTATGGATGTATTATGTATTAGTAAAATAAATGAAAAAGCAAACATTTGAGCTAAAACATCACCTTTATTAATATGAGGTCTCTTTGATTTGCAAAGAGTTAAATATAGTACCTATTGATTTCTCATAGTTCAGAATTTTCTCTTGACGTATAAAAACGGTAGTCTCTAAAATATTTAAAATCTCTTACAACAATTATTATTTTAGACTTAAATAGTTTACTCAATAGTCAAAAACTGCATTTGTGTTAAATTAACCGAATGTAAACTTAACTTAGAAACGTGTCGACGACCAAGTGTAGAGAAAAATACTCCATGGAAAGTGATTATTGTAAGCCTGTGGAGTATATTTGACTTGTCACGGTTTTTAGTACCTATTAGTAAACTGCATTGCAACTGGTTACTTGGTTTACAAATAAATCCAGTCTTATAGCTTTAGAAACAAAGTTGACCATCTGTCACTCAACAAGTTTGCAAGGAAGTTGGAGTGGCTCTTAGGACACATCAGCTTGGTATGACTTTAGTCTTCTATTGTGAAACTTTTAATGTTCCCACCTATTTAATAGGTGTGTATAAATCTGATTGATATTATTTGCGACCTTTGGTCATTTATACGACTAAACATGGTCAAAGACTGAACAAGTGCCAGCCTTAACAGAATAAAGTTTCAAAACTGTGACTGTGAGTAGCAAAGAAAAAAAAGAAGTGTTGTGTGAAGCGCCGAAACTTACCTTTGTTTAGTCTTCTTCTTCGGGCGGCGAGGCCGACGGCGCTCGCCATTCATTTCGCTCTCCACTCGACGCCTCATGGCGTTCGGTTTTCGACGCTCCATCTTATGCTCCGGTGGAGCCTGTAGTGGCTCTATTACAGCCACGTGTGGAGAGATATCATCTTCGTCGGTCGGTTGAGGTAACTGAGGAGGACCGCCCATCCGGAGATGGCGTTGACGCCACCACAGCACCCACGAACTGATGTTATCCCGAATCTTGGATGCTACGGACCCGTCGGTGACTAATCCTCCGTCCGGCGGCAAGACGATCTAATAGTAACTTTGTATCTCAATATACCTAGGTCGTATACCTAGCCTAACTTATTTCTATAAGTAAAAGGCAAATGTGGTAAGCAGTCTTTAAGCATGTGATTTTAGCAATAAACGATTTCAACGTTATTTTTCGACGGATTCATCTCGTTTCAAGTCCCGATCACAAGCAACAAGCGTCGAAATTTCTACTTTACAAATATAGATAAAAAGTTTAACTTTATTTGGATGGAATACGCGGCAGTGTTAAATTTATTTTTATTTTTTTAAGTTACATCCTTATGTGTAGGGGTAGTCATGACGACGCCGACAGCGTCGTCGTCCGCGGCCGCGGGTGGCTACATGGCGGTGCGCGCGAGATGGTCAGCAGTGCAAGCGTGTCACGATGGAGGCTGCACTCAACAGATGTCGAGTTGGGTGTTACGTAACTAGTTCGTACCGAGCTCGCGGACGTGATATCGCGACGATGGCGGACGCGCGAGTGACTGCCGACTGCCGAGTGCCGGTCTCCGGGACCGCTGCCGCCACCCTACCTAGCGCCACCCGTCTCCACTCCACCCTCCACGGCCGCCCGCTCGCTTCTCTCGCCGTACCTGTCCTGCCGAACTCTTCACATTTATCATGTTTGGTCCAATAATTGCATTATCTTCTCCGAGTGATTCTTTATTGCCAGTATGGGAGCGAGTTTCGCTAGGAGTCATTTCATAGCTTTAGCTTTACTCGCCACCAGACAGTTTACTTTCAAGGGCATGCCAGAGCGTTGACTTCGAGTTCGTTTATGAGAGCGTTTAACGGCCAAACATCTGAGGATATTGGGTGCATTGCGTAACGTAGTAGTGGTTTCTTTCTTCATTCTTAAAGATGTTATTTTCCAGCAACATGTCAACTCTCGTAAAATAACTTAAAAGTTATAGGAAAGTTACGAGGTTCATATTTCGAAACACGAATGTAACTTGAACTGGAGTTAGTTGTCAACGAATTTTATTGTTTACAACTGCGCGCTGAACACCGGTGACCCGAACGATCGAAACCTACTTTTATTTTACTCTACAAAACATGCAGACAATTTTTCCCAAGAAGCGAAATACGTAAGTATAGCTTTGTCTACTTGTAAGCACGTCAAAATCCACAATATGATATACCTACTCATTAGGTGCCTATAGCTTAAATTCATAATTATGTATTTTTTTAAAACTATTGTTCCCTGTTGCTTGAGTGTTGGAACCCGAAAAGTTCTTATTAATTGAACTTGATATGAGAGCTTTAGCGGGCTAGCTGTAAGACGGTCAACGGTAATAACCATTGCAGATGATAAGTACTGGGAACGATCAACCAGGATCAAAGATGATGTCACAGCAAGTGCTAGCCAGCCAGGGAACCAGCTATAGACTAATCAAAGCGGTGGTAGATGAAGATGATGTGATGAACGATAGTGAAATACTTTGTGAATACAAAACTCCAACTTTTAAACCACTTATTCTTTTTCCAAGAACACAATGTCAATGCTTTGTTGTAAGACAACAGCCCCGGGTATTAATAACCATTTAAAATGAGCTTTTGAAATAAAAATATCGACGTCCTTTTGAGTGCAGCAGTAGGAAATAAAATATTAAAATGTACGGCGCAAGCCAGGCAGGTGGATAAGATCGAGAATAAACTAATAAGCTACTTGAATAATATTTAAAAAGTCAGAGACGAATGAAATTATGTACCTACCTCTTCGAATCGAATAACAGCATCGCATCTTTGTGACCACTTGTACTAA
Source organism: Peribatodes rhomboidaria (assembly GCA_911728515.1). Taxonomy (NCBI): domain Eukaryota; kingdom Metazoa; phylum Arthropoda; class Insecta; order Lepidoptera; family Geometridae; genus Peribatodes; species Peribatodes rhomboidaria. The sequence goes on from OU452166.1 coordinate 7,579,562, forward strand.
ATGGCTTCATGCGATTAAATAACACTCTTTGGGCATATTCTTCATAAAAAAGTTTTATATCACCTACCGTATATGAGGAGTGTTCAAATATCTATAATGACCGTAACCTATTCGCATTTTATAGGCCATTAGACACTATTTTGGCAAAAAATGATGTATTTGAATTGCTGAATTTCGGACAATGCCTAAACATGTAGAAAAGCAATATAATTACAACAAAACCACCTTGTGTTACTGCTTGTACTAACGCTGTATCATTATACGGTGTGAAACCACTTTGTGAATTAGGCATACATGAATTAGTTCGTATTTGCGACATGTAGCTATTACATCACAATGCACAACACACAATTTTTTTGTTTAAAGTTTGGGTGCGTGCCTCTTCACGCACCCAAACTTTAACTTGTTCACTGACACGGGGCTACTTGATATGGAGTTACAGTAAATGCAACTTTAAATCCTGAAAATAATAACGGTGTTGCAGGATAGCTGATAAAGTCGCAGAACGCAGTTGGTAAGTAATATTGAAGCAATATGAGACAACGTTGCGAAGAATTCAACCAAGTTCTTCCACTATTTCCGACGGCTGGGGCCAGGCATTGATAAAATAAATTAAGTGCAGTAACGTCAAATAAAACTGTGGACGTATAGAGTAATATTATGAAACTGCAACTATTTGCAGCTTTCACGATATTACATTACACAAATGGGTAGCGAAACTCTTGCATTGAAAAGGTACAGTTTCGCTCACGGCAGCTTCATTAAATTATTTTTATTACAACTTTGTACCACTTTTATAATGAAAATAGTGGAATGAAATTTTAAGTGTGTTTTAGCTTTATTTAAACAATCGATCGAGCGAGCGTTAGCGAACGAAGCGTCTATGCATCAGCTTAAGAGGGCCGCGACGCTCTGAAATTTCCATACAAACGCGCTACTAAAATTTCTTGAAAACCATTTGTCAGTTTATGATGAAATTTAGCATGTACAATTAAATTAACAATATCTCAGCCCCTATGTTCTTGGTTTATTTTTAATCGTTCTCAAGCGAATATAGAGCTATGAAAAATTTCCGCATTTTTAAGGGGTCATTTTTGACTGATTTATTCAATAGATAGACAAAACAAATCATAAATTCCATTACATAGGGAGGTTGTCTACATCATTAGCTGTTAAATGAATCCATAATACAAGGGAAATTCTTAGTTTCTTAAGAATGATTACAGAAGTGCAAAAGTCATAAAAAAAATTGAAATTGCACTTTGTCACTCTGTAGGTAACTTTAGAGGCTCGTCAGTATCATCACTCGCTCTCTTCGCTCGTCTTCTTCTTCTAGACGAAATGGCTATAGAATACCTTAAGTCAATGCAAAGTTAGTCTAGGTCGCCTAGGTCGAAGTTAGTTAGGTCGCCGGACTCTTAAGCAAAAGTGATTTCGTATGTGCGCGATCTGTCGATTTCGATTCTAAGTTCAATTACTTTTTTTTATGTCGTAGATTATTATTTTATAAAAAAATTCAAAAACTGACTCGACAAAAACATACACATAATACATACAATTATTACAAAATTTCACGAGAGCATGTTGAGAAATGCGATCTGTAGAGGAAAACAGCCGGACAGATGCCGACCGCGATATTTACAGCGCACAGAGCCACTAGCTATAATTCATTCATTCACAATTGAATAGCGATGCTTTTAACGGTGGAGTATAATGCTTAAGCCTGGCGGCAGTCTTCCGCCTGTGTTTTCACCTCATTATACGACATGACAACTGCTTTTTCCCACAGTATAATAATATACTCCGCTAGCAACGTTACGTTCTTTACCGAGCGTTCCGAAACAAAAAAGTTACGTGGGTGACACGCAGTGCCGTCAATCAATCGATGCATGGGCAAGACCGGAATAAGTGATTAGCAACTACTTAGTTGGAGCCAGACAATGGCGATGACGAGTAACGTAGTCGTGTGACAACTCTCGGAACGTGGGAGTTAGAAGTTGTGCGCCTGTTTGTGGTTTGTCATGTCAATTTTTTTGGGGGCTGAGCTACCCACGTCAGGCTTCCGCCGTGGCTAGTTACCACCCACCGTACTAAGCCATGCCGTGAAATGACCTAGTCGTGTTTCGGGATGTAGTCCGGTGTAACCGTTTCGAAGACGGGTCTGAGCAGCGGCGCACTTGTAGCGCCTCACTCAACTGCCGTCTTTGTACTTCTTCACTCTACAAAACTTCAAGGCTAGAGTGAATAAGTACCATACAGGTCGTCGTGCTACATCTTAGACCACAACGTCGCTTAACATCAGGCGAGTTGGTGGTCAAACACCGACCACCAAAAAAAAAAAAAAAATTAAAAAAAAAAATACATAAAAAATTTTTTTTTAATGATAATTGATATATAAGTAAATAAAATAATTTAAAAAAAAAACGAGGAAAGTTTCGTTTGCCGGGTCTGGGTAAATTTTGAATGGACCGTGACCATTCTTCAAACATTTCAATGTTTGGAAGTACCAGCTTGTGTTCTTTACTTTTTTTTAGTAAACCTAACAGCAGCTGTGGCACGATATTAGTTCAGATGAAACCTCACAGCCAGAAGTAAATCGTCGATATAAAAGCCTTCACTAGATAAAACCTGTTGAGTACAAAGCCACTATAAAGCTTCTAATTAATAAATCTAGAATGCCTTTGTTCCGAGGGGAATATGTGAAGGTGTGTTCTTACGGAAGCTCTAATTAAATCTAGGGAACAATGAGAAGCTGATAAATTGCTTTTAGCATGCCGCAAAACAAAAGCATGTTTTTAAATTGTGTTCAGTCGTACGTTTGTTTGAAATCTTGCAACAGTTTTACGAGTATAAGAGCAATTCTAACAAAACTGACGATACAAAATTGTTCAATTATAAGCGTTTTACTTAGATTGAATGTTTTCTTTTTTAATGAAAAGTAAATGTTTTAATACTTGATAACTTATCATAACATAACATATCGTCACGCCTTTCCCCGAGGGAGCTGGCAGAGGTGTACACTGTACAACACCCACATTTTGCCGGACGATATTCAGTCCCAAATGTGACAGCGGGCGAGCCTGTCGCCATACACCGGGCTTCAGTCATATAGCAGATGACATATAGTACGCACATATGTTCACACAATGAACAAATTGGTGCGTGCCCTCGGCTGGGTCCGAACCCGCTCCCTCTGGCTTGAGAGGCAGGCCTTCTCCGACTAGGCTATCATCGCACTTGATAAGTAATATAAAACTTAATATCCTACTAATATTATAAACGCGAAAATTTGTATGTATGAATGGATGGATGGATCGATGGGTGTTTGTTACTCTTTCACGCCAGAACGGCTGAACAAATCTGGATGAAATTTGGCACAGAGATAGATTATAGTCTAGAATAGCACATAGGATACTTTTTAACCGCGGGTGAAACCGCGGCGCGCAGCTAGTTCTATATAATTCTCGTACTTAATCCTTAATAAATACTTAAGTAAGCGTATTGAAACTTATTACGTAAGTTAAATAACTAAAACAAAACTTGCATAGTTGCAAGTTTTGTTTTAGTATTTGAAAAATATTTTGTTTGTATTTGAAAAAATGCTAAATGTACGTATAAAAGGATTTGGGATTAACCCTTCTAAATGATAATTGCGAAAGTTTGGATTGATGAATGTATTTTACTCAATCACGCCAGAACAGCAGCTGAAAGGATCTACTCGTAGATATTTCGCACAGAGATATGTTATAGCCTGGAATATCACATATGCTATTTGCAACCGTGGGTAACACCGCAGGCCGTAGCTAGTTAATAATAGTTTGACTGCCACGGTGGCTCAGTTGGTAGTGAACCTGCCTTTTGAGCTTAGGGGTGTGGGTTCGATTCCCACCTAGGGCAAACATTGATGTGGTGAATATTTGTGTTTGTTCTATGTCAGGGTGTTAATATCTATTTAAGTACGTGTTTAAAAAAATGTATATATGTCGGAGTAAGACGGGTAGGCCGAAGTGTCGTTTCTGATTTCTGATCCGTGAACTCGTCATCACGGGTATATATTGTGGGCGTTAGACTACAGGAACGTTGCGTTGAAATAAGTGGACTGCAGTGTAGACTTTTCACTATTTTAATTATTTAGATATTTAGATGATTTTATTAGTGAAGCATTAAAACGTAATTAGTGATTTAGAGGGTAGAGGGAGGGGAGACTGGGTTTGCGAATGACCATTGTGTGCGACCGCTTTTAACCAAGTCAAGTCAACCACTGACTGACAGACATGACGTTCGCCCGAAATCCCAAACGCAACTCCATTTGGTGTTAACCGCTCTACGCTCTACGCTCTACTTACCGTAAACAAATCGATGTATCGTCAAAAATAACAGAATAAAATTACCATCGATTAACAACCTCAATAAAAACTGATTTTCTTCATCGCCGTCATATGTATATGTATGGTGTATCAGTCACTGGCAGCCATAATACAAGATTTGCTTAGCTCAGGGTCAGACGACCGTGTGTGCAAGTGTTTTAAAAAGTTATAATAATAATAGTAATAATCATGTAAGGAGATAAATACTAAGTGTAGATCCTCCATAAAATTACCTTACAATACTTCGTTAATATTGCAATCCAAAGTCGGTCCGTAATCCCGGTAGGTAGGTATTTTACTTACCTATGTACAAGTACATACTAATATAATAATATGACCGTAAAAACGTAAAAACCCACCTTTGTTTCCTTAAACCAACTTTCGAGGTAAAAATAAAGCTTAACTTAACCCAAAAGTACAATGTTCCGACAATTTTGCTCCAAACTTTCATCAAATCAAGATAAGTACGAGTATGGTCACGAACAAAAAAAGTAGGTATGTATAGTAAACTAATATATAGTTTCATTAATCATGGATACGTGCAAAAGTTAGACTGTTCGTCATGATGGAATTAAAAACACATTCGAATTTAAACCCTATCGTTAGCGATAGTTGGTACAGGTTTGTACTGACATATTTCTAGATCGTAACAACTGCGTCAAGCAGCTTCAAAGCCGAGCGGTCGTTTAAAGTTTTTATTGGAAATTCTAGTGTATCGCACAAAGAAATTAGGACCCAATATGGAAATTCAGCCTAGTACAAAAGTTTTTTAAAAGACTATATAGACTTAACTTACTTTATATGTTTTCTTTACCTTTTAGAAACACCGACTAACTCATTTAAATTCTGTCGTCATCTTAACACCAAATTCAGCTTGTATGTGCCTACCACTTGCAGAGGAAATACAGCAGATAACTAGAAAGTTACCAATGGTACTTAGTTTAGACTTTTCTTAGGATCAAACATTTTTTTTTAAATAGAAATTGTGGTCAAACTGCGGTATGTCCCTAGTTAACGATATCGAAGGCTCTGTGTAACATGTTGAAATATATTACGGCAGTCGTTTGCTAAGATCAAGCTTGAATAATATTTGACTCGCCTCAAGGCTGGTCGTAATTTGATTAGGTTTATTAACGTTCATTTCCGGAAGGACACGTTAACATAGGCGACAACAAGGACTTATCGAACCCGTTCTTTTAAAAAGCTTTATTTAACATTACTTTCGTATGAATGTATGTATGTTAAATATACCAATTTGCAAGCAAGATTTGAACCATTTCCGGGTCTGGTGGAGCTGAAATTTGGTATTACGTAACTTATACGTAAATTTCATAGTTTGAAGTATGTTAAATGAGCACGGTAGGACTCAGCTGCTTTTGTAACTTCACTCATCACTGACGTCATTGTCCGATGCTATTCCACAAGTGCTACTGCTACTCAATCCTACTTATATTATATAGGCGTAAGTTTGTGTGTGTTTGGTTCTTATTTCTTTACGCTCAAAGGGGTGGATTTATTTTGATGAAATTTGGTATGAAAGTAGCTTATACCCTTTTTTTAAAGGGAAAGGTAACAGCCCTCGCACTTGCCTTCCGCCGCAAGGGTGACCGATCGGTATATGAAAACAGAACCCACAAAAATCCCCACCCGTGAGCATTTCTCCACCAAACTGGAGGGAGATAGGGTTGCGCTAGCTTTCACCATGTCGCCCCGACAGTAAGCCCGGGTAGGTTTCTGCGCCTATGAATGGGCAAAAACCCTGGGTGCCTATGTGTTACATAGGCTCCTTTTTATCCGCAGGTAATACCGCATGCCGCAGCTCGTGTTTTATAATCATTACACGTTATCAGGACCTACTCAGTAGCTGCGCCTTGCGTTTCAGCTGAGCGGAAAACCCCTAAGGAACCATACATTTTGCGGTATAGAAAGTAAAAAGTATAAGTACATCACTATGCCGCTGTTGAACACATGCAAAAAACTATTTCGATCTGTTTGCTGTTGCTGCATGAAATCACTTTTTTTTACATTTATTATCTTAGTAGAAATTCATGAAGTAGATATCGATTCGTAAAATATAAATAATTGTGTTTCCTGATTACAAACGTGAATAATCATTATTTTGTTGTTTGATCCAGTCTCGTCCCAATTCTGAAGCTTCTGTATTTTAAAGCATGCGCTACAATTTTAATCGTTGCGGTTTCGAATATAGCAAAAAGAAATTGTAACCGGAAAAAATCCTACGTGCACTACGAATTATTACCGCATATGTAATAGAGAAATATCGCAAGTCGACTAACCACAGCGCTAGCGATTTTCCCTGCTATATGCGTGCTGCCGTACCGTTTTAAATGGTACAAAATAAACGTACGATTTCGCGTCTGTTGTTTTAAAATGCAATCGTTTTAGCTGACTGCATGGAGTCTAGTACATTGTTCACAAATTTGCAATTATTATCCCCAATGTTTAAAAATCACAGTGCGTGCAAATCATTATACTCGTAGCTGCTCGTAGGCGTTGGTTCCTAGCGCTACGAAAGATTGTAGCAATGATTATGGAAAGACGCCTATCGGTAATAAAAGTACCCCTACGTACTACTACACAACTGCTACGTGACAGCTACGCACTTTTTATCGACAGATTTGTGGATACAAATCTTTCTATGAATACATCTTGATATGATTTCTGGTTTTCAAGATTTGCTAATAGCAATTGCAGACCAAGGAACAAAAATAGCAATTTCTGTTTAGTGATCCTGTTCAGCAAAACATCGTGATTCACGGTTTCAAAAACTTTTCAGGAGCTCTTAAAATTGCTGAATCCGATAAGCTCTTATAACACTTTAAAATATGACTCCTTGTGGGTTAAATCGAAGAAATAATGACGACGGATAATGACAAAATGAACCTTAACTAATAAGGAAACGGTAAGAGATAGAGGGGTATTAAACAGAAAGGTCCGTTATATTTTTACATTTATAAGTAAACACTTATAAATGTATAAATATAATGGACCTTTATGAAGAAAGATGGCTGCCATAAGAGAAAAAAATCCTGCCAAGAACTAAAATAAGTGCGATCTGATTTAACAAACATTTTAGAATTTAACACAATGCGTTGAGGTATGGTCGTTACCTTCCTTCCCCCTTCTTTTTTTGTTTCCAAATATGGTTAATTATTATAGTTTTTAGTATAAACGGTTTTATTTGATAATTGTTAAAAAACAATTCATTTCTTAGAAAATCATCTATAATATTTCTTATAGCTAATTACATGAAAATTTAAAAAAACTATATTTTGAGATATTTGTATTTAAATGGAAGAAAGCGGAAACAATAAGTTCTCGAAGTGTTTCTACTTCGGGAATGAACCACACATATGAAAACTACATGCATGATAAGTTTCAGCCCTTCTGCCAGTTTTCGCCCGAAATCTCAATTTTCTCCGTTAAAAAGCCGGACTAGATAGGTATTTCATTTGCATACGCTGTCATCCTGTCTATTGTTCATTCTCCGCCTACAGGTTCTGACTATAAAGTCACCATGATTATGGGGCGTCTGGAGGACGACATGTTCGACCAAGCAAGCGTTAGCAAACGAAGCGTATATGACATTATGGAAACTGACGTGGTTTTCACACATTATGAGTTTATAACACGGGAATTACTCTTGTCACGTACGATTTAGCCCACACAATCACAATTGAGCCGTACGATCAGTGCTAAGCGAATACCTAGTTATACGCTAATTACTTTACGGAGAAAAGGAAATATAATTACAAAGAAAACTGGAACAAAGACATCATCGTCTGTAATTATGTTTGTTATGAATGCTTTGTACACAAAGCAAAATAGAAATAACTAACAAACTAGGTTGACTTTGTAGCTACAAAGTCAACCTAGTTTGCAACAATAGTTGTTATTACTTGTACTTAATGCAAAATATATGATACTGATAGAATCCATCCGTTTGCATATTGGCAAAAGAAATCGATGCCAGCAGGGCTATTCACAACGATTCGGAAACGTTTCCGTTCGGATTTCAAAATTTTTAAGCCTAAATTTTTCGAATCTCAGTCTACATAAACATATTCATAAGTTTTTATTAATTCTTCCGATCGGATTTATACTTGATTCCTACTCCAAAATGTATAAAGGTAGACTGAGATTCGAACAATTTGAGTTTGAAATTTCGAGGATCCGATCTGAAACATTTCCCAATGATTGTGAATGGCACCGCAGGTAGAGGGACATTTTGAAGATTTTGGCTGCGTTTTGAATGAGACAGAGCTAAATGAAGCGGAGCTCAGTGATGCATGATTTATTGACCAATCACAATGCTGGAAATCTCCGCGGCGCTTGAATGGAAACATTGTGATTGGTCAATTCATGCACCGCTGAGCTCGGCTCCGCTCGTCTCCGTTTTAGTGGAAACATCCTAAAATACCACGGACATAATACTCAACTGATACCTACAATTCGAAAACCACTCTGATCGGGAATTCTTCAGATGTTTGAGTAGTATTTCGGTTTCGAGGTATTTAAGATAACACGAGTAAATTAAATAAACGCGTCGCTATCGTTTTAATTATTAAAAGATTATATTTTAGTGCTTAAAAAACATTTCTATTATAAAGAAAAAAAAAATTATGTACTTACTAACGAAATATATATCAATAGAACTTCTAACGTTCACAATACTTTTTCCATTTGATTTCACAAAGAAGCTTACAAACTTCTACTACATATTTTACATTCACAAGAAACCACTCTAAAGGCCGTATGCTAAAACGACGCTCAGTCATTATCTCGATTTAAAGCTGTTCTTATTAATGGTAAAACCAGTTTTAAATCGAGATTCATGACTCAGCGCGTTTTAGCTTACGAGCCTAACAGTCGAACATTGAACTAAAAACAGTGCAGCACAATAAATAATATCCGAAGACCTATTCTGTGATAATACTCAACCCAGCATAGTTATTTTAAAACAATTGGACGTTTTCAAGCACGCCATATTGAAATCAAGATTCAAATCAGGGCTCGTCAAGGGCTCGCAGTCGACAACTATCTTCATTTAGTTAAGAACATTTCTGAAGTGATTTGATAAAATTAACATTAACCAGAGAGAGTTAAAACTGACAATTTCGAAAATAGTCCAATTCACATTTTCGATTTTTCGTCAGTTTAGACATTGCTAACATTTCAATATTATTTTCATGAATTTTCTGTGTATGAAAAAGCATTGAACATTTTAATTTGTAAAAACTTTGTTTCTGCTCGCATGTTTAATTGTTGTTTCATTAACACTCGTGAAGCTAAACGCAGTTTAAGAGTGGCTTCCGTCTTGCCTTATCCTACATCGGCCCGATTTGGTAGCCTTGGCATGAACTTGACCTCCTGCGGCCTTGAAGCTGCCGGTTTTCATTAAAATGGTCATGAAACAGTAACGCGAGCGTGCCCGTTTGCCGGCTGGGCTGGGCGGTTGGCAACCGCGACTGCAGCGAGGCTTACGAGCAATTTAAGCTTGGGTTCAAATAAGCCGCGCTGAAACGTGCATAAGGATTCGCTGTACATAACGCCTTTTGTGTACTGATCTACTAGAGAACATAGAGTATGAATCACTGGCAGTGGCCCACTCGATTAGGATTTTTTGAATCATACTGAATGTTAATGAATGCATACTTTCGCGGGGGGTCTTGTCTATTTAGGTTTGTTTCTTATACTTATAGTTATACTTATACTTGTCTATTTAGGCTTGGAATGAAGTAGAGTCAACTGGGGCAAATGCGTCTGTGGGGTAATTGCGCCTTCCGAGAATTACTGACAAAACCTTCACAAATTAGGCGTTACATATTACATATTTTTAGATTATTTCAGAATGATTCACAAGACATTTGAAATCCACTAACTCGTACTGAGCCAGCTCAATCACCCTTGACGTAGGGTAGGTCGGTGTCCCTACAGTGGAACGTAAAAGTCGCAATGATGATGATGACGATGATGATGATGATGATTAGAATGAAGGCAAGGTACACCTATCTCTACCAAGGTGGTATATCTTGCTAGGGATGAGTGAAAAAACATTAACCCTAGACGAAAAAGCAACTTTTTACCCCCAAAAAAAATCAGCGAAACTTAATAATGTCTTATTACGATATTCTTCTTTGTGTCAAACTCAATAAGGTAACAATGTCCAAACAAACATGGAACAATCAATACCTCACGCGGGCACATGCAAGTGGACCATGTTCAACCCACATAGCCTACCTGCGGTTTATGTGCAAGCGTAAACGCCGGTTCAAGGCCCGACGTGCGATGTGGCCTAATTCGATGCACTGTGCAACCTCTACGCTCGATTTACTAAGAGAGATAGTTACCAACCATACCATCAGACCTTCGGGCTGCCCGCAATCTCAAAATATTTTACAATTAGCTTAAAAGTCAAACAATGTAGACTTAGGTCAAACAATGTAGAAATAATGAAATAATCTTCATCGTAGTTACTTATCCTATCCTACCCTGACTAATATAGGGTAGGTCAAAAATAAACTCTTTTTTAAGTTTCAATAAAGTTAATACGACTAGTAGACAAAGAAAATATTCCCATAATTTATGGAATGCAATTTCATTGATGTGGCTGTCTCGGCTAACTTAGCAAGGGGCATCCTGTCAACCCAGTTTTATATTTTTTGGAAAACACTTTTAATGGTTTCGGACTCTATCTGACGTATGACTTGGGCAATTTCCGACTTAAGGGCATGAATCGTTTGTGCATAACATCGATCTTTCACAGTATCTCACAAAAAGAAGGAAAAAAACTTAACTAACGACTAACCTCAAAAATTTGCATCTCCGATCTAATTCGGCAGTGACCATTTGACATCACCAGGATGGCTGTTTACACGATTTCTGAACTATTTTTCCAAAATTCATACCGTTTCGGTTACACATCAGGTAATCAGATTTTCATATTTTCCAACGTTAATTACGAGTAGATTAATTAATTTTGTCCCGCGGAAATATGATACTGATCTTTTGACAATATTTTGATCGAGCAAGAGTTGTCAGTGCTAAAATAACATATCATTTAAAAAAACCACTAAATGCCCCATTCCATATTATAAATGCGAATGAGAGTTGTTGGTATGTTACCCGATAGCGTTTATTTATTTGTTTTTTTTTTGTTGCGTTTTCACGCTAGAACTAATATATAAATAATATAAGGTAAACATAACATTAACACTTCTTGTAACACTTCGTAACTTGTTGCAGCCAGCAACAAGTTACTCAATACAATACTTAAACATACAACCTTATGAAATACATAGAATGAGCTATACATAGATTACCTATGGTACCTAAGTTACCTTAGGGTGCCTTAGGTATACTTAAGCTACAGGTACTTAAGGTATATACCTACTAATATTATAATACAACAGTAATGCTAACGAAGCGATGACATAGTAACACGATTGCAAAGTTGTATCATTTTCAGAGAAGCTATAGTTAATTTAATATAGGGACGGTTAGGTACAGTGCTAGCTCACTAGCCGGAAATTGAATTCATGGAACCTTACCATTACACGGCCCTCTGTACGTGGAACATAATTAAATTTCGCAACGCAGTCACTTTATATTACAAAACTAATTTGCAAAGATGCATCAGACACGTTAGCAACGTTGTATTGATTTTCTAGAAGCGAGTGGAATATACTCGTAGATAATTATGATCCAGTCTCAGGACACTATAAAGACAGTGTTTTTTTGTACATCAAACATTTTACATTTCACAAACGTTTTTACTTTATGTCGTGAAGCTGGCAACGTTGTAACAACTCCATAGAAGCGAAAGGTGAACGCATATTTATTTATGCCTTTCTCCTTTATGCAACAAACCACTCTCATTATTATCGAAACAGCACAACGATATTATTAACTTTGTACCGTTAACTGATCGTTGACAATTTATTTGCTCTTTATTTATAAAAGTGGTAAATCTCAATTTATAGTAAAACTGGAACAAGGCAATGTTTGTACGTTGAAGATATTTTTGAAAATAAATCTATAAAAATGTATTCTAGAGTGGGTATTTGTCGAGGCAGTAGAACCTAAAGAGCATAGTTTTAAAAATTGATTCATTTTAAAAAATATCAGAAAGAAAATCAGAAAGGATTGTGTGAGTGATGCCGAGATCAGTCTATTTACCTAGTTCAAATTTTCTCCGATATCTAACTCTGTCGTTTGCTATACTTGCAGACTGATATGTGAAATTGAGCGCGAATATGAAAGTGATCGCTATGCTATCCCATTCACGGCAACTAGTAGCATTATTAGCATTATTCGTGCTCGAGAACTCGATCATTATCACAACCAAAATCACGGAAGGACACTTACAATAGTACAAGCACTGTCATTGGTTTCTGGATTTAGGGATACCTAGAAGTAGAATGGAAACAGGATCGGAGCAGGGAAGCCAGCAAGGAAATTTATACTGACGGTTCAAGTCGACTAAATCGGTAACTTCCACACAAATTTGTCGATTTAGTCGACAAATTTGTATGAATTGTTAGATTCGAAATGTCAATTTAAAAGTCCATTTTCCCCTTGGACAGATGAAAGAGCAAAACGAGGTCTGACTCTACAGGTCAGCATTTGTTAATAGTATGTTTAGATATACCAATATAGCGCTATTTGTTGGACTAAAATAGTATGACCCACTTGCATAAGATTCAGAGCTAAACTCTGCAAGGTTAATTAACGCATAGTTAAAATGTTATACATTTCTGAATACTGTGTTAACTTAAGGTTGCGCAAAACGTTTTTTAAAGTCAAACCTCTGATGAGCGTCAGTTAAGTCTGATTTAAAAAGATAGCGCGAGCTTCTGCCAGTGGCCTCTAATGAGTATAATCGACCACGGAAGCGTTAGCTAGCGAATCGTGTATGGTTTGGTTTAGCTTCGACAAAATGCTTTCGTATGTCCGAATTCTGGATGTTTTTCTGCGTCTACAGGTAGCATTTCTTAAACGATTCTCTTAAAACTTTGTGAGCAGGTTCAATAATTATAAAAAAAATATAGTTAAGAACCTGCTCAAAAAATTTCACGAGGGTCGGTTGAAGAATGCAACCTGTAGGGGAGACAGACGTCGGCCGGGAAGTCTACAGCACACACAGAGCGACTAGTAATTAAGAGTTTAAATAAAAATATTATTCCTTCTCCTGCTTGATTAAAAATGTATTAATCAATAATAAATTCTTATTAGTGGACAATTTAGGAAAATAGGTCGGCCTCTAATTAACTTAAATCTGCAAGACAATATTTGGGGGATCTCTATTTCAGAACTCTACCCCTTATACAAAATTCTTAAGGTTTTTTATAAACATTATTATTGGAAATTACTCATGAGCATGGAACAGCGGGTGGAAACATATTTTTTTATTAAAGTATTTTTTTAGTTATTCGAAATACCTTTATGTTAATTTAACTTATTACTACTTAAGGATATATTTATTTATTAAGAACTCAAAATGCATTGTATTATTATTTCTAAACAAAATATAAAATACTAGCTACGCCCGCGGTTTCACGTATCCTATGTGCTATTCTACACTATAATCTATCTCTGTGCCAAATTTCATCCAGGTTTGTTCAGCCGTTCTGGCGTGAAAGAGTAACAAACATCCATCCATCCATTCTTACAAACATTCGCGTTTATAATATTAGTAGGATAATATTGTCATTAAAATAATACATTTATAAGTAGTAGTTTGTATTGTTTTGTGCTAGGCGTGCTGTCTGCATTAATAAAAAATTCAACACATATCGCCGCCGCTGAGCACCGCGGCCTACTGGCTAAGTATAGGTTTAAACAATCTTATTGGTGGATAATTTAGGGAAATAGGTCGATCTGCATATAGGCAGTCAGCTTCATTGAATGAGGTCTGTATTTTAGAGCTGCACCCCTTACCTACTCGTACTTCTGTCAAGATATACGAGTAACTATGTTTTATCCAAATAAACGAAGGAAAGAAAGTGTTCCTGTTATTTTTCTTTATCAAAATAGTTATAAGATTACTGTTTTTCTCTTCAACTATAATCCGAAAGAACATCCGAGTATCCAACAATTTGAGATTCCGATCAAATACTAATAAAAATGAGTATAACAAGTGGGTCTGTTTAATAAAAATTGAAAATCCCACCTGCACAAATGCACACCTATCTAAATACACTTCGGTTTTAAAGACGAACTCAACAATACCTTAAACTGTTGAAGCCGTTCATTCCATTCAGCAGTTTGGAAGATAGGAGGTAATAAAGAAAATTACATGCAAGATACGCTCGAAAAACATAACCTTTCCTGGTAGGTTAAAAAAATTTTGAAAATAAACAAGAGTCATGTGCTTTTTATACATTTGTCTATCGAATATTTACTTAGTATTTTTACTAAGTTGTGAAGGGGTACAGAACTTATTTGCTTGTCTGTAATATACTACGAGTATACACATGTAATTGAAACCTATAATGAAATAGCTGTCACCCCGCGACTTCGTTCGCGTTTATTATTTGTATAATATATATATGTATATGTGAGCTATCCTATCTGTTAAGTTAGATCGAACTGCACACGGTGTGCAAATTTGATTGAAATCGGTTAAGTAGTTTAAGAGTCTATAGCGGACAAACAACGTGACACGTAATTTATATATATTAAGATAAACGGAAAATAGTGCCTAAAATTGGAGAGAATTGTGTTAATCCATACTACGAGTACATATGGATATAAATATAATAAACATATATATAACCTAAGTAGTTTTAAACATATAAACGATATTCTTTTTAGGGGTTGGATACAGCGGATACAACGGGTAAATCCGTGGGGCGCAGCAAACATTTTATAAGTATGTGTATAAAAAAACTGTAAGAATGTATCTAGATATACGAATATATTTTGTATCACATCACAACGTGAAAGTGTTAGAGTGATTTTACGTACTTACTTTCCAACCTATTTTAGCAAGAGAGGTTCTATGCAAGAGTAGTTTAGTTTCCAGTGATCGACAGGCTACTATGTACTAAGTATGTCCCTACTTGACACCCTGTACTCGACTAAGTACCTACCGCCGTCAACCACCTACGAAGTTTCTTACTTAAGATCAAATCTTTATGACACCTATGACCACTTGCAGAGCTCAGATTATCTTTTTAACTCTTTAAAATACAACTGTTCATCAGAGGTTAAGCTGATAAATCATTTTGCTCTACCATGCATCAGAAGCTAACCTTGAGTTAGCACGAAATTAAACTGACATGTACAACATTTTAAGTCTATTAACTAACTCTACATTTAAGAAATTAACTCCGTAGCCCTAGATGTGTTTCTAACCGCCGTTTCACCGTCGACTAAATTAACTCATAAGGCCTGTGGTCTAAAGCCCAGTCTATGACAATGCTGTAGAACCAGTTCATAATAACTGCTAACAAATTCTATTGCTTCTGAGAACTTAGGCAGCCTATGGTGTGTCCTATCTAGGCGAATGTGTGTCAGGGATAGCGCGAGGCCGGTGTAGCATGCAATATAGAATGTTTTACAACAGGCATGCTACAGTATTTTTTTTCTGTGACAAAAATAACAGCTGCCCCAGTGACTTGGTTTCCCGCTGATTGGTGCCATAATTAGGGTTCCTTGGGATATGACTAAATTAAAATAAAACGTTTAAATCAAACTGACGTTGCGTTATTTTGACTACATTTGCTTATATTTTAAAACGTATTTAGTAACCATGACTGATGACAAATATTGTTTTCTGATACTAAATAGTTATTCCTTCGAATTTTCAAAGCTAATTTAAAGGCAAATTTAGCAGAGCAATCTTCAGATAAATTTCGCCTGGGGCATTAAGAAAAATAGAGTGGCAATGGCGAACACATTTTGTCAAACTGCTATCATTCACACAGGAACACGAGGCAGTGAATATTTTAGCGTGTTCTATTCGAAAATTTGAACTTCCTCGTGAAAAGTCACTCCGTCGCTTTTATTGAATTTTTCTATTTTGGACGACGAAAAATTTTACACAAAGCGGATGCAGTTATTTGGAGTCTATCTACGTGAGAGTGAAAGGGTGCTGGCAAGCATCCTCGCGATGTACTACTATGCTAGTTCGAGATGTCAAGTCTAATATGAAATACATGAAATACCTCAGACAGCAGCTACACTGTCTGAGGTGACACTTATTAGCATAACTATTCGTTCAGCGCAGCTGCTACGAGAAGCTACGATCTGCTACGAGAAACTACGGCGTAGCAGTATAACTATAATAATACCACTAGCTGCCCCCTGTCATTATACTAGTGATTAATTTCTAAATTTATTTTTTACTAGTTGTTACCCGTGACTTCGTTCGCGTTTAATCAGAAAAAAGTATCCAAAAACCTTCCTCGTGAAATACTTAATTATTTCTCAAACATCATCAAGATCCATTATTCAGCCGTTTAGCCGTGAAAAGCCCACAGACAGACAGGTTTAGTTACAATTTTATAATATTAATAATATGGATGAATGTTTTCCTTGAAATACACATCGCTTATGCAAATTAATTTGCTTCGATTCACAGCTCACGCGTGCGAGCGTTCCATTCAATAGAAGCATATAATGTTGGTCTTATGTAAAATCGTTATGTTTAAATAGTTCGTTTTGATTGTCGTTGCCGTTTTTTGCGGGAGACACAAAGTATCAATGATTATAATAAAACTTTTTGAAATTTATCTTTAACGAGTCTAATGTAGAAACTTTAGAAACATATTGTTTAAAAATAATGTTTAAGAAAATGTTACATAGTGTTAAAGATATTCTATTTGTCAACTGTTAATTGTGTTTGCCTCTAGGTCCAAAGGTCATTTTGTACGGAACCTTAAAAACTAAAGTGAAATCTACCGTTGTTTTTTGTTTAATGTCACGTTTGACGTCACAACACGTTGCAATGTGACCTAACAACCTTTTATCGAGTACTTTAGCAGGTACTTTACATTCGACTATGGTTCGACATGATTATAGGAATTTTTAAACTGAGCTCAAGGATTTTTTTAGTTTTCGCTTGTTGTTCGGAATAAAAAACTTATTGACTTACTTTATGTTAAGTAGTTTAGTTGCTTAACTGGGAAATGGTAGAGATTGGTGGTTGTTAATAATTATACAAATACAAATACAAAATTCTTTATTACGAACTATACTAAAGGTCAAGATATAATACGTGGGCAACACGTTCGTAATGACGTCAATCGATGCTTAAGCAAGACCGAAGTAAGTCATTTAAAAATGGTTCGAAAGAAACGGATGACAATGACGAGTGACGTCATTACGTGTTTGCTCCCGAAATGCTAGACCTTGTTTTTGGATCTAATAAAGTATAGTTTCAAAAAGTGTATCAATGCTACCCGCAGTAGTTATCAAGTAATCTTATATCTTTAAATGAGCAATTCTTGTATATATAAATATATATAATTGGAATCTCGGAATCGGCTCCAACGATTTTCATACAAATTAGTATATAGGGGGTTTCGGGGGCGATAAATCGATCTAGCTAGGAATCATTTTTAGAAAATATCATTTTATTCGTGTTTTATCGATAATCAATCTCAACTGAAAAATATGACTCTTCCTGACATCTATTGGCGAATAATAATACTGCTATTTTTTGTGAGCAACTAATTGCTTTAACGACACAACAGCAGATGGCGTTGTTAAGTAACACGAAGTCAATGAGTGTTTGCTTTGAGGTTAGACTAAAATCAATTGTTTATTATCCAAAAAACACAATAAAAAAATAAAAAAAAAATACCGAGCAAAGCTCGGCCATCCAGGTACTGTACAATAAATAGGTCAGCGTTTGACCACCAACACGCCTACTGTTAGGCGACGTTGTGGTCTAAGATGGAGCACGACGACCTATAAGGTACTTATTCACTCTAGCCTTGAAGTTTTGTAGAGTGAAGAAGTACAAAGACGGCAGTTGAGTGAGGCGCTACAAGTGCGCTACTGCTCAGACCCGTCTTCGGAACGTACTAATTGTTTTACATCACTTATTTGAGGTAGGTTTTTACCCGACGGCGCAAAAAGGAGGGTTATGTTTTTCGAGTGTATGTTTGTAAGTATGTATGTATGTAGGTATGTATGTGTGAGGTTTGTTTGGCACGCCCTATATACAGCCTAGATAGCTTGATGTATTTCGACATGTGAGGTGTCATATGAATCGTCTTGATAGTAGAAGTGACATAGGGTACAACGCTTTGATTAAAATTGTCCGTAGTGTTAGACTACGAGTAAATTTTGCAGTTATTTGTTGAAAGATATATAAAGGTTGTTAAAGAGCTATCGAAATCCATCCAGCCTTTTTAAAGATACGAGGTAGGTATTATTTACATCATATTACCATAATATATGTATTACCGTTGGTATATTTGTAAATATGAAAAACATAACCCTTCCTGGCAGTTGGGTAAGAAAAATAGTTAATTCTTTATAAAAAAAAAATTAAAAGCGATGTTACCTAAGTTGGAGAAGGCTCGCCTCTCAAGTCAGAGGTGTTCGGGAGTGCGGGTTCGATTCCAGCCGAAGGCACGCACCAATATTGCGAACTCAATATCATCTGCCACATAACTGGAGCCCGGTGTATGGCGACAGACTTGCCCCCTGTTACAATTAGCACTGAATATTGGTATTTTTCTTGGTATCTTTATTGGTAGGTATTTTTTTTTTTTTAATTTGCACAAAAAAATAGTATTATTCGCCAATAGATGTCAGGAAGAGTCTTATTTTTCAGTTGAGACTACTCAAACGCCTCCTTTTTGTTATTTTTCTTCCAAGTTTATGTTTAAGTTGATTATTTATCGACAAAACACGAATAAAATGACATTTTCTAAAAATGATTCCTAGCTAGATCGATTTATCGCCCCCGAAACCCCCTACATACTAAATTGTATGAAAATCGTTGGAGCCCATTCCGAGATTCCAATTATATATTATATTATATATTATATTTTATATACAAGAATTGCTCATTTAAAGATATAAGATAAATAATAAAAAAAATAAAGAGGTATAGCTACATTCTACAACGACTTTTCTTAGAACTGTTTTTTTCCCAGTTTATTCAAAGTAGCTGAGAATTTTATTTTCTACTAGCTGTGCCCGTGACTTTGTTCACGTAATGTCGCGGCCACAGATCCAGCTTTATATCCTACTAATATTATAAGTCCTGCCTACTAATATTATAAGCCTGGAGTCGACTTTTTTTTTTTTTTTGATGAATGACTAATGCTGTTGGCCACTGAGGCCTCTACAGCGTACCGGACGTAAGGCAAGCGCGGAGGGCGCAGGACCTTAATAGATTTTAGTTATTTAAAGCTAAGGGCGACTGGCACAAGGGCACCACTAAGGTACGGACCTCGGCTTGGACCGTCGCCGGGGGGGGGAGTCGATTTGCCCAGGCAACCCAGAGGGGGTTTGCGCTTGAGCCCTATTAGGTTTATCTGTTTGACTATTTGGAGAGAATCTAACCGATCTTCTAACAGATCCTGGGAGTCTTCGACCTCGCCGGCGAGGTCGGTGTTTTGTTATCGTGTTCCTTTGGTAACCGGCGCCTATACCAAAAACTGCAAACTTCCTGTTGCGGGGAGCTGTCGGGTCGGCCGACCCCAGCGCAGCCGCCGTGGCGACTGCGATGGGGTCGTCCGGGTCGCCGAAGATGTCTCTAGGGCGTCTACGGAGAGGGCGGGGGGCAGCGGTGTCTACTGCTGAGTAGTCTGCCGTGCGAACGACTAGAGGATTTGAATGGTGGGAGGCCCTATCAAAGTATCTACGCGAAGTGAATTTAAAGTACTGCCGAATGGAGGGGAGCTCTACATCGCAGTGCAAGTCGGAGTTTCGCTGGAACCAGCTGGCTCCGACCGCTCTGCGAATAAATCTATTAGCCTGGAGTCGACTGTCCGTAAGACTTATTTCAAGTCTTACTTACTACGGGTTCCAGCGAAACACAAGGCAGCACTACTCTCGCCTGAGTTCTGGCCAAAAGGGCTAGTGTTCTGGCGCTACTGGGAGGCCGCACAGGGAGCAAAAGCCCAGAAGATTTAGTTAATTTTATTGATGTTATTTATATATATGTTAGTCTGTAAGGTATTTATTTTCTATGGGCCTCTGTAACTTGCATTGTATGCAAGTTATATTGCCTGAAATAAATGGATTATTATTATTATTATTATAAACTCGAAGGTTTGTAAGAATGGATGTTTGTTACACTTTCACGCCAGAACGGCTGAACAAATCTGGATGAAATTTGGCACAGAGATAGATTACAGTGTAGAATAACACATAGGATACTTTTTAACCGCGAATGAAACCGCGGGCGTAGCTAGTATTTTATATTTTGTTTAGAAATAATAATACAATGCATTTTGAGTTCTTAATAAATATAATTATATATATATCCATAAGTAGTAATAAGTTTAATTAACATATAGGTATTTCGAATAACTAAAAGATCTAAGAAGAATGGATGGATGGATGGATGGATGGATGGATGGATGGATGGATGGATGGATGGATGGATGGATGGATGTTTGTTACTCTTTCACGCCAGAACGGCTGGACAGATCTGGATGAAATTTGGCACAGATATAGATTACAGTCTAGAATAGCACATAGGATACTTTTTAACCGCGGGTGAAGCCGCGGGCGCAGCTAGTTATAAATACGAAAGTTTGTTAGTATCTGTGTCTGTTTTAAACAGATCGATAGATTAGGATGAAAGTCGAAACGGAAATAGCTTAGGCCCAGGATTGGAACATAGGCTTTTTAGCCTCGGGTTATGAGTACGGCGGGAGGCAGCTGGTTGGTCATATTTGCACTAATGTTAAGTATTAGGTCGTAAGGCGTATGGCGCCTTTTGATCTGGAGGTCCTGAGTTCGATCCTGTTCATGTACCAATGATTTTTTGACTTGTAGAGAAGTTTATGTGTATATAAATACATGTAAGTAAGATGGAACTAATAAATAAATAAATCCGGAACATTTCCACACACGGTCGCCTGACCCCAAACTAAGCAAAGCTTGTACTATGGCTGCTAGAGACTGATATCCATACGTAAATATATATAAATACATACTTAAATTCATATTTAACACCCAGACATAGAACAATAACAAATGTTCTTCACATAAATGTTTGCCCCAGGTTGGAATCAAACCCACGCCCCCAAGCTCAGAAGGCGGGTTCACTACCAACTACGCCACCGAGGCAGTCAAATAGTTCGGAAGACATTTGACATACATCAATCCGCTTTGAACCAGCGTGGTAGCTTGAAAGACTGTGATGATGAGCGTATTGAGGCTAATACTCCAATGTGTGGATTAGTTCGTTCTTGGACAAAAACTTGGTATTGAAGAAGATGTGTGATAAAATAATGAGGTTCAATGTTGGTGATTTCATTATTTCGTGGAATTAGCGATCACTTTGGACTAACCCTGGACGAAACTCTTTACCTTCTTATCTTCTTCATAACTGTGATGTTCAATTTAATCTTTACACGTGGATATCAAAGCTATTGTTTATTTAAAATACAACTATTTATTTATTTATTTATTTTAACTTACGGACTAATATACCCAATCAATACATTATTTACAGCTTAAGTCTAACAATAAATTTTGATAATATAAATATGCACTAATAACACAGAAATTGAAATAAAATATCCTTACAAACAAAAGAAAACGAACAATAAAATTAAAGAAAAAAGTAAACTAAACGAAAAAACAAACTGAAACAATTAAACAATATAAAAACCTTACTATAAATGTAGGTACTCGCAATATGGCAATGACTTTTTTGCAAATGATTTTAGCTCGTCAGCGAATATGTCTAGTTGTGGGTGAGAGGTACTGAGAGCGTTTAGGTGTTGTTGCGCGCGGTGGAGGGGGGATGGGGGATGCTACCATAAAACCCTTAACGACCTACCATACATCTCACAGATGCACGCAAATAATCAATCTCTATTTTATTATGTTTTTATTTTATTTGTTTAACACACTTATTAGAAGTGTACTCTACCATCTGTCTTAGACGGGTTCTTGAGTACTTCGGCCACATTGCTAGAAAACAAGGCGACAACCTGGAAAAGTTGATGGTGACAGGGAAAGTCGACGGCAAAAGGTCACGAGGCCGCCGCCCGATACGTTGGTCCGACTAGATTCGCACCGCTCTGGACACTTCAATGTACGAAGCGCTACATGTTGCGGAAGATAGAAAACTTTGGCGGAAGATCGTAAGAGAGAGAGTAATTGGAGGTGGTGGTCACGACCCTCAGACATGAGGAATGCGACTTGAGGAGGAGGATTAGAAGTGGGATATACTTCTAACACAATACATGTAAAGTCAAAGTCAAAATCTTTATTTTCATGTTATCGGTACATGGTCTTAAATAATACGTCCAACCATTCGCAGCCGTCAGTATTCCGAATGATTGTATGCCGAATGAAAAACACCGTTTTGCCTCAAATATGTTTAAATGAGTGGTGCGTTAACTGATGTGAAAAACTGTAACTTCAGGCCCCGCCATTTTGATATAATATTAATTTTAGGAGAAAAAAAATGTCTTAGCCACGTTAGATAACAAATAATTGAAAAAATATTTAAAAAGCACAACGTACTGTAATGTTTAACTATTAATAAAATTAAGACCTCATTTTCCAAATTAATAAGTAAATTTGTGGGATCTGATCAGAAACGTTTCAGAATGATTATGAAAAGTACCGCAGCTGGTCTGCTCTTGACTTGAGTGTAAAAAACCTCCTTAAAAAACAGCATGCACCGACTCATTCTCCGTGTACAGAATTCAGTACGGATACAGTATGCCGCCAGTAATATAACAAAGAATTCTGTAAAATTATAATTATAATTGAAACTATGAAATCTAAATTATTGAAATATTAATTATAATTGAAATTTCAAGAAAATCGGTTGAGGAATGCAACCTGTAGAGGATGATAGACGTCGCCCGCAGAGCTACTAGTATTCTAAGTATAGATTAGGTAGTAAATATATTTTCCAAGCTGTTAATAACCACTGGTTTTTAAGCGGAACTAAGCAGACAGACAGACAGACAGACTCCATGGATGTAGCCTGTCTGTCTGTCTGCTGTCGAGGCTGTCTGCTGATTTCTTTTTAGTAAAACAAGTTGGTACAAAGCTATGACCAAGGTATGTAACCAATAAGGTTATTAGGTGCTTCCAAGTGGAAATCACACCGGCGGCTTATCAAAGCGATCACGTCGTGCAGTGGTAGGGGGCGGTGGTTGAACGCCGACGCCACCGCACTCACACTATACAGCATGTTACAGAAACTCTGTTATATAATTGAAGGGTGTGTACACTCACTTAAAAGTATTCCCCGGTACGCTGTCGAGGCCTCAGTGGCCAACAGCATAATCATTAAAAAAAAAAACCTAAAAATATTAATGCAAAAATGCACATTAAAAACAGCAAGAGTTATTACCGGTTTAGGAACGCAAGAAAAAAAGATTTTTTACAAAAATGTTAACAATTAAGTATCGTGTGTTGGCGGTTTTTATTCTAAGAAAGTAGCGGCACGACGCGAGTAAGTTACAAATTTAACCAACGTTTTAGGAGGGCGGAGTCGGACGTTGTAGTAAGTAAATATTTAATTTAAACTAGCAAAATTGCATCCTCCAGTCGACACTGGATGCGCACCTTGTGAATGTAACAGGGTTTTTGTAACAACCTGTACAATAACGCTTATTAATCGCTTGCTTCAGTATCCCCCGAGTCTAGAGGATAGACAATTCATATAGCCACCCAGCTGATAATCATGTAAAATCGACTTATTCATTGATCCGATCTTCTATCTACATTGTAATAAATCGCTTGTCTTCTCTACATGGTATAAAACGAAGGCCCTTTCTGCGACTGTCTGGCCCTCTGTCTGTATCTTCGCTAACTTCTAAAACTGATTTTGATGCTGGTTTCACCGTTAGTAAGATATTTTTTAAGGAAGGTTCATAGGTACCGCGTGAAGCCGGGGCGGGTCGCTTGTATTCATATAAGATCGACTTGGTTTTAAGCAATACACACTTTCCGGTTATCTCATCGTCTCACTATAAAAGTGTTTAGTCTCGTCTCGTACTCTACTTTCCGATTACGTTATCAAACATTTCTGAATGGATAGTAGAGTCAGAAAAGAGTGCTTAAAACAAAAGTTTTATTTATCATTTTCATTAACACACTCTAAAGACAACTATCTCGTAAGTAGGTGCCAACAATGTATGGATGGAATGGAATTATTAACTTTCCTTACCAGCTCGGATGCAGCTCATTGGAGTTGTTCGCACATTCCCAGGGCGGCTTCGAAGACTTCTGGAAGCCGGCGCCGCCACCCGCGAACATAATCACTGATCATCAAACCACACAACTGCACTCTCACCCACTCACTATCCTGTGTAAAAACACCGCGAGGGAAATGAAGAAAATGAAAAATCTGTCTACAAGTCAATATAATCGTCGAGTTGTCCGACACTTTGTACCGACACTCGCGGCCGCTACGTCTGTAGCTCTATTGTTTACCTACGTTAGTGGCACACTTGTCTCGACGCCTCACACAAACGTCTTTTTAGAATAATTCCAGAGTGTCTATGTGAAATATTCGCGACGCGAGCGCATCGTCCCACCGGCCTGTCTGGACGCCGCGCGCCGGCTGCTAGTGTTATTTTTATAACCAAGTTTTTCACGCACTTTGCGTTATTAATGTCGGTTTACGCGCGAACAATGTTATTTAATTATAATTTCTGTATAATTAACTTAAAGGCTAGCTATATTTAGATTTTGAAGTGTGCCGAGGTAGGTATAAATAGAGGCGTGACGCGTCGCGTATCCCACTGGGTCAATGCCGTCGATTTACAGGAATTCAGCTAATTCGAGAGTTCCATTGAGTTGACATCGATTTCACTATAGGTATAATACCTATGTATATGTTATATAATATAGGTGTGCCACCGATTTTGCAACTGACGACTGTTTGGCTTGGCGCAGAATACCTAGTAGGAATTTACCTACCTTTACACAGGGCTTATAAGTTTTCTGATGAAGTTTCAAAAATCAGATAATGAATGTGTACCTACCCGCGCTGACGCACTTGGGCGGAAGTCTCTGCATTCACAACTATGACTTTACAACCGCGAAAAAATTGCAAAAAAAAAAAACATTATGAAGACGTGCGATGAAGACGAGCGGTGCGGGGGACGCATTTGTTTGTTTGTGTGTTTAGCGGGCCATCGGCCACTTGATTGGGCCATTGTGCGTGAATTTTTTTCCCTTTCTTTTACTCCAACCAGCCCAGCACCCATATTCTCAATCATTCGGAAACGTTTCCGACCGGATTCCAAAATTTTTAAACACAAATTCTTTTAGTCTCAGTTTACTTTCATTAGTTTTGGAAAAGGAAATCGAGTATAAATCCGATCGAAATAGGTAATTAATCACATTTATACACTTATGAATTGGAACTGAGATTAAAAATTTTAGAATCCGAACGGAAACGTTTCCGAATGATTTAGAATACGGGCGCAAGTCGTCACAGAAGGTTAGCAGCCTTTTTGGACTGTTGCAATCTTTCGAGACCGACAATGGGGATTGGAGGATCCAAGCCCCACCATCTGCCACGCTCCTGCATCCTATAACTGCCTCAGTGTCACGTACCCTATGCCGTGGCATTTCTTCTGCTTCCATGCATCCGGGGGATGCATAGCCAATCTGGGAAAATTAAAATGTGAAACGCTATCTTTTCTGGACCTGTGTGAGCCTCATCTATTTGCTCTCAAACATGTTTGACAATCCATGAACCGCATTCCGCACCAATGTATAATTTCTAGAGGAGCTCAAAATTAAGAACAGGCTGTCGTCGACTGTACAACTACGAATAGTAAAGTTCTTCGGACACATCTCCAGAAACGAAGACTCAATGGAAAAATTGGTAGTCCAAGGTCAGGTAGCAGGAAAGAGAGGTAGAGGCAGATCTCCTACACGCTGGACGGATCCCATCATGCAAGGCAGCCACAAACGCTTCCATGACGGCGTGCTCTCGTAATGCAACGAACCGGCTAAAATGGAGAAGCATTGCGAGAGCAGTAGTTACCGCCGCCAGGAAGACTTACGACGGTGAAGACCCACCATTTACAACCATCTTAGTGACCACGACCACTCTGCCAAGAGTGCCCGATGAAGGAGATGTTTGACAATCTCGTCTGAGTCAAACCATTAGGCTGGTGATGGCGGTCTGGTTTATGTTTAAGCTTTTCAGGTGTGTTCATCTGACTGATGATGATGATGATGATAATGATTGAAGTCAGTAGAAACTGATCAAAATGAGCTCAAACACGGCTCATACATCTTCTATCTTCTACATGAGCCTACTTTTAACTAACAAAAAGTTCCCATGACCACCTTCCGACTCCTTCATCAGACCAGCTCCATGGCACCATATTATTAAATTGGCACCAGAGATACAAAAGTAGGTACACCAAATTTTAGTGCAATCGAATTTCAGGAAGTGGTCAAATTTGATCCATTCAAACATACATACATACAAATATTACTAGCAAGCAAGGCAGGTCAAATGAAAGCTTGTAAAAAGCTAGCAGTAGGTATGCTACGGAAAAAAAAACGTCAGTAGATGCATTTATATACACTATAGAAGCTCCAGCGATGCCATCTTCCGCCACAAATCTGCCAGCTGCCTTTTTTTTCTTAAGATTTTGGGTAAGTTTTAACTTGACACTGTTTTCAATCGAGAGGAAATTACTAAAAGAAAATGTTTTATTGTTTGGGAGGCTACCGCCGCTAGACCAGAGCGCTGACTCTAGAGCCAGCTGACTTTTTGTTTTATTCAAGATATTGGGTAAGATTTAGACTACTAGGTATAGCTTTTTTGATCGGGAGGATATGACTGAAAAACATTTTTTCACGTGTTTGGGACGCTTTTGAAGCTGCTAAACCCACCAACGGATCTGCAGCTGATGACCATGAGCTTCATGATAAATTAATCTTATTATGGGGGCTGAGCTACCCACGTCCGTAGGAGTGTACTCTATTCTGATTCCCTACACGTGGTCCCCGGGTAGTGCTAACTGGGTAGCAAACTCTGGTGGGAGGCTTCGGCCGTGGCTAGTTACCACCCACCGGACCAAGCCATGCCGTGAAATGACCTAGTCGTGTTTCGGGATGTAGTCCGGTGTAACCGTTCCGAAGTCGGGTCTGAGCAGTGGCGCACTTGTAGTGCCTCACTCAACTGCCGTCTTTGTACTTCTTCACTCTACAAAACTTCAAGGCTAGAGTGAATAAGTGCCTTATAGGTCGTCGTGCTCCATCTTAGACCACAACGTCGCTTAACATCAGGCGAGTTAGTGGTCAAACGCCGAACTATCCTACATTAAAAAAAAAAAAAAATTCATCGTACATGTTTTCGCCCTAGAGGAAATGATTGACCAAATTTGTTCCTCCTTTCGGCTCGCGCACTAGCCGCGTAACGCTAACTGTTAGTTCCGTAACTATTAGTTTGTAGCTACCAAACGATAATGGTAGATTATATGCACCGAGGGGACAAAGCAGTGTCTTACGTCGCGGGCGGCTTATTGAACCCTGAGCCTAACGAGGAACTGTAGAGTTACATTCGGAGCGCAGCGAGAGAATTATTTAGAGTCCTAAGATAAGCGAGGGGTTCAAGCTGTCCAAGACAAATACACTGCTTTTCCCAGAAGTGAATGCTCTACTTTTCACACCTTCTGTAAGGTACCTTCTTCAATAAAAAGAACCTGAAAAAATGTTACACCAAACAGCGTCTTTTCTAGGAACAACGTCTATGTTTTCGGTAAAAAGTAGACAAGTAGGTTATTATGTTTGATAAAGTCTTTTTAGTTCCTACATTTACATATTTAGTGAAAGTAGTTAATTAAGCTAATACACAATGTTATCATTATTGAGTAAAATTTTCATATTTACCGATACCATAATTATTGCTCTGTGCTCTTAATGCCGTCAAACCGGTGTCGAGTCAGCGATGCCAAACGGATTATGAATCCTCGTTTATATAATATCGTCAATTTCACATTAAAAAAAAATAATTTCAAAAGACCAAGTGTTTCATTTACCTAAACTTGGCTTTTGTTCTAGAGTGAACCTTCTGTACGTAGTAGGTACTTAAATAAAACGTTTACAATGAGCAGTAGGAGTTTTAAGAGATAGCGTAGGTATCTTTGGATCTAAGAGAATCTTGAGATCTAAAAAGAGTACTGTAGAGAAAAGAAAGGATGTGAGCATTCCGTCGAAGCCTTATTGGGAGCCACTTCAGCTTAGCCCGAAAAACAGAAACGTGATCATATTTACGTAAGCCAAAAATGAATCTAATACAGTATTTCTGAAGGCGTTCTAGTTTTTCAAGCTGTAACTCTGTCAGATCCAGATAACAGGCATCAGCATAATCTAGAATGGGAAGAAGAAGAGACTGTGTAAGCGTGACTTTAGTGGCAGTGGGTAAAAAGTTACGAAGTCGTATAAGGGATCCACCAGATGCAAATAATTTGCAGCTGATCGACTTGATATGGACTTCCCAGCTTAGAGTACGATCAAACATCAAGCCTAGATTTTTCACTGACTCACTATACGGTAATGCAACCCCATCAAATACTACATGGAGGATATCAGCCCAGTTTAATCTCGAGATAAATTAAGGGCTGCCAATGATTTTAGCCTGCGATTTAGTGGGATGTTAAAAGTTATTTTAGACCATAGGAATGACTCCACTTAATGATTTGACGCAAATCGGTGTTCATGGCAGCAATAGCTGTATCCAAATTATCTAGTGGGGCTTGCTTGACAATAAATTTGAAGATCGTCTGCGTAAAGGTGGTAGGAAGAAGTAAGGGTCTGGGAAATCGAGTTTATGAAAATAGCAAATAGAAGAGGAGACAGGACAGGCTGGCTCTCTGTCATGTTTGGGACTGAATTTCATCCGGTGAAGTGTGGGTGTTGTATTACATCTCTGCTAGGCCAGCCGTTTCGGGGAAAGGAGTGATTTATAAATATAATAACTTTAGCATGCCCACTTTAAAAAAAAAACTTTACGGAATTGTCAGTGTACTTCCAAAGCTGTCAACTTATAGATAAGTCAATGTCAATCGTCTACGTAACGTAAAGTCAAAAACCACCAGAAAAAAAAATGTGAACGCTAAAAGTATAGTTTCAAGTTTTACATTTTTCATGATTTTTGTGTAAAAAATATTACAAAACGGAACAAAATTGTACTCTCTAGGATTTTATTTAATACAGTAATAATGTTATCCATAAAAAAATTGCCGACGCTATCCACGTCAAAAATTCAATACAAAATGTGTTTCAAAAATACAACCCAAGTTGTCGATACAGAAATAAACAAATATTGTCCTAATTTACTGAATTTCTGTAAATCGTTTTCTGTGTTACATCATTACACTAGAAAATCTCAAAATCCGGTAAGCAACTCTGTTTCAATTAATTATTCAAAGAAATCATGGTACGGTAATTTATATAAGTCCTGTCACATTATTTCATCATAGGAGTAATCTATTACCTTACCCTAATAATACGGAATGTACTTACTTTAGTATTTATCTTTAAAAATCGGGATCCTAGGAAAGGATCATTAAAATTGCCACATGAATGTTTCTTTTTAATACTTTTTAATTGTGTAAATGTGTTTCAGAAACTAAAAAGGTTCAATCTAGAATATAAAGCAGCATGTGCTTTATTGACCAGATCAAACTTACCAAGTATAAATGCAGTTTATAACATATGTGCACGAGGCCTGCATACTTCTCCAAATAGGCCGAATAAGGAACAGAATGAAAAAGATAAGGTACCAGTAGAGATGTGTTGTGTATACTATGAGCGTAAAAGCTACTTGTGAGCTTCCTCCTGTAGCTTATCTGAGTAACTACAATAAGGGGGTTTTTCAAGACAGCTGTCAATAGAGTACTTAAGTATCGGCAGCATATCTGTGATGCTCCTAGTATTACAGATAACCATAGGCAATGGTGATTGCCATTAGCCTACCAGCAACCTTGTTTTCCACCTAAAGAAATTAAGAATTCATATAGAAATGCATAAAGAAATGGACCTGTGCTGGGTTTAAATATCCCATTACAACCCAACTAGCAGGTCTCTACTGTTCTATGTGCTATTCTAGAACAAATAATTTTTTGAGACAAAATAACACAATCCTGTGTGACAATCTAAGACAGGACAAGACCCCAAATACTGCATCAAAATCCATTCAGTTACAGAGTTGATAGAACTTCCAAAAACCCAATCAGATTTTCACAACACCCTGTCTAAGCCTAGTTACCAGAAGGTTTAGGCTATTACTATTAGAGTTATGCAATAGGGATGCTAATTTGTATTTTCACATTACATATTACAGGACAAAGACAACAAAGATAAGGATAAGAAAAATGAAGAGTTACCATCCCTACTCATGAAAGCAGCATTCTGGATGATGACAACCTGTATTCTAATCATCGTAAGCTCTCTGTTGGTACCAGGAGATAACACACAAAATGAGGTAAGTGAGACTCCTATTTTGTCTTAAGCCCAATAAACCTTTTTAATTGAATTATAAGGAACTACCTAAGTTTTTGTCCTGCACTGACATTCTGCAATTTCCCATCAGCAATATTTACCTAATTTCAATAGAATTATTGTTAATATTATTTAAATTATAATTATCAAGGCTCGATAAAATTGAGCGTCTCTACTCACAACAAGCCAGTGAGTTACAATTTGTTTGTAAATTTGTCCAGTGCAATCATTTTACAAGCCAACAAGAAGCTTGTAAACAATCTATGAGAAAAGTTGAAACTTGTATGCTAACAAGTTCGAGTAACGAGAAAAGTAGCTACTTTTCTCGTTACTCTAACTTGTAGGCTTGTAGCAAGCAAACTAGCTGTGTAACATCATAGTTACTTGTAAACTAAAAGCAAATATCTCATTATTTAGTTGATGGCAACTCACTAGCTTGTTGGCTTCAAAGTGAGTGGAAAGTTTTGTGTGTCACCGTTACTATTACACTAGCTGGCTTGTAGGCTTGTGGCTAGTAAACTAGCTTTAATGGAATCAAACCTTTGGTTGATGTAGCTTTTTTTAATATCAGAGCGAGACTGGGC
The DNA here is from genome assembly GCA_911728515.1 of Peribatodes rhomboidaria. Classification (NCBI taxonomy): domain Eukaryota; kingdom Metazoa; phylum Arthropoda; class Insecta; order Lepidoptera; family Geometridae; genus Peribatodes; species Peribatodes rhomboidaria. The sequence continues at coordinate 7,611,180 of OU452166.1, forward strand.
TGCTGACATCAATGCTCCAGGCTTTGATAGTCCTATTTACTTATTTGTTAATCAAAACTATATAACCATTGCTAGATATTGGTTTTATAACTTAATCATGCTGTAGTTGATTTTGTTCTATATTTCAGCTTATCCGTTATGTCTCGTGGAATGAGTTTGTCTATTCAATGCTATCCAAAGGTGAAGTGGAGGAACTAATAGTACGGCCTGACATGGAAGTTGTCACCATTATCCTTCATGAAGGCGCTATCATCAAAGGAAAGAGAGTAAGTACATCTTTAAAAAATACATACAAATAAATCACAGCCAAAGCCGCAGGTTATGGCTATGCTACTTATACTATAGCTCGTAATTAGGGCTTCTGTATTTCAGGATAGTGAAAGTATTCTGTCATATAATACAGTCACAATGCTTCTATTTCCTTGATAAATTTTATCAATATCATTTCAGCCGCTTTCCTTTTTTGAGAATATAAACACAGATACAGGACTGTTCTCTCTGTCTGTAAGGCTGCTTTTTGTCTCATGAGAGCTCTAGGAAGAGTAATTGTCATCATCATCATCACGTTTAGAACAGTTTCGCTTTCCTGTACATTCAGCCATGTTAGAAAAATAATGCTTATTTTAGCATTATTTTTCCCACAACCTGCTACTAATATTACTGTGATAGTTTAATTTGTCTCTTTCAGGCATCTCACAGAGTCTACCACATGAATGTTGGTGATATACATCGCTTCGAAGAAAAACTTCGAGACACTGAGAAGAATCTGGGAGTCAAAGAAGGTATGACCTTAAATCAAGTGGCATGTAACATACACATGTGTAAAAATGTAATATGTATTGTGTATGCAAGTATGAATACAAATAATATATACAAACATGTATATATTATTTACACCAACAAGTCTCTTGTTGGTGTAGATGGTAGTGAACCTTCTGAGCTTGAGGATGTGGATCGATTCCCACATAAAGCAAACATTTATGTAATAAAGTAGTCAAGTAAGTCTCTTGCAGCCATAGTACAAGCTTTCCCTAGTTTGGGGTCTGATGACCGTGTATGCAAGTGTCCTGCTGCTGCTGCTCTTTTAAGTTAATAAATAAATTCGGGACATTAAGACCAAAAAATATTTTGTTTGTATTGTAATTGCGGTAGCATCCTTATTTTTATTGTGCTCCGATCATGTCACAATACCATTGTCATTATTATTTAATCAATAAGTTCAAATTCGGCTTAAAGCCCACGGGTAATGAAAATGTATCATTGAACGGATTTGAATACTCTGAAGATTCCTCTATCATGAGAACCTGATAGCACTAAACCACTGCCAGTTCAGAATTATAGACTGACACAAGACGCTGACAGATTTGTGGCACCATCACAGACCCATAAAGAAATGAAATAATATATAGTAATAATATATACATAAGCTATGAAATTCCAGGCGTACGAGTGATATACGATCGCAATGGCAGTGTAGCAGGCAAAGTTGTGACGACGCTGCTCATCGGGATTGTCATCCTTTCATTCTTGTACTCGACAAAGAGTATGAGAATGAACATCAACATGGGAGGGTTTGTGAGTGCCTTCTAATACATTTTTTTCTTTTCTTTTTACAAAAGTGTGATGAAACTTATTTAAAAAGATTGGAGGATTAATAATGGTTTTTGAATTTCACTACTTCAGTAGTGAAATAGATAAATAAGTAGCTTTATAAACAAAAAAAAAACTTGATTTATTTGGTATGACATATCATATAATAGATAAAATAATAGAGTCGTTGATTTTTATTTTGCATCAAAATTTTTTTTTATTGACAGTAGCTGGACTTTTCTGAATTTCTGTTTCAGAGTCAGCTGGGTCGAGCCAAGTTCACGCTGGTAGACTCGATGAGCGGCCACGGAAAGGGCGTCAAGTTCGAGGATGTGGCTGGTCTGCACGAAGCCAAGGTTGAAGTTATGGAGTTTGTGGACTACCTCAAGCGGCCTGAGCATTATAAGAGCTTGGGCGCTAAGGTTGGTTTTTGAAATGATCCTAACATCACTTTTTGAGAAGTTTTCTTGGTAACGTCTCATGTAATTTTGTTCAGTTTCTTTGGTAAACTCGATAGCGTGGCAATCTGTGAACAATATGTTGTTGTTGTATTTCAATAAGTTGATGTATTTATTTATTACCAATATACAGTGCTGCTTAGTGCTTAGATTTATTTTAATTACAAGTACAAAAACCCTGTAAAGGCGCTGCAAAATAGGTTTAATAACGTATTTGTAATCTTACAGAATAGTAAACCACCAAATCTCAAAAACACAACATTCGATCTATCATAATTAACTCTTATCTAGTACAATCTGTAAGCAATGTTTTATATTAATTACAATCTGTCTGGTAAGAAATAACTATCCAGCTATTTGTTTTAAGTGTCGGTCCAACCGCATGCAGCTTAGCACAGTATAGCGCAGCGCAGTTCATAACGTTGTAATATGTAGAATATTATAGGACTTGATACACTAAACGTAAAGGATGTTTTGCAGCGTTGAGCAACTACGCGCGCCACTGTGCATCAAGCCACGTAGTGACAAACCGAACGCGTCAACGCAGCAGTGGCCCTATTCGGAGATTTGAGATTATCATCTCACATTTTTTTCGCCCTTGTTGCTCTCGTTTGAAACGTCATAGGTGTGAGAGTGACCAACATAAAATGTCATCATCTCACGCACAGGAATAGCCCACCAGGCAGTCTAGCAATGTCACGCGCTAAATACCTTGTTAGCGTTGTATTATATGGCTTTCTCTTGTTAAAGCGTGGTCATACCATGATTTACCACCCGCACACACGTGTACTTAAGCCGCTTTATTTAGAGTTGAAAATCGTTTATCATAATTGATGGTAAAATGAGACCGGCGCCTAGAATTACGTTGTCTTGCCGTTTTTATTGGTATTAATCGTAATAAGAACTCAAAATAAGAATAATTAAACTTTAGAGAACTAATCTGGCTTATAATATAATCGTAAAAAAAATGTGTTGTAATCGCTGAAAATTTAGCGAACCACGCTCAAACAGTTTTTTAAGAAGATACTTGTGTTTTTTTTTCCTGAATCAGAATAATTCTCCGGTTAAATTGTTTTTGGTTGTTTTTCTACCAACTGTAATTTTTTTGCACCTGCACTGGGTCTGACTTGACTGTACATGCCTTGGACACCAGGGCTTCGACTCCTCAGGAGACCCTCCCTTGATCTCACACAAGACACTCCCCTGTCGCTGTCTGAAAAAAAAAGAATCCCTTTCTCTTCCCGCTCCTCGGTCACTTTCCGCGACATCACCTCCTCGCAGAAAGAGACCATCGCCATGAATACCGACCTGCATCGAGGATGATCGAGTCGTTATCCACCAAGCTGGCTCTGTGCTGGTTGGTGGATGTCACGCGGGTTTAGAATTATTAATTCTAGGATATTGTTATACCGTTTTGCTTACGATGTTTTCGATAAATATAAATATTTCCCCTTACTATAATAAACTTTGTATAACCTGGGAATAGCTGTATACAGTGTTTTGTGTTTTTCTTTCTTACACTACAAAACTATTCCGAGGCTATAAATATTTGTTGTTAGGGAAACTATTTATTATTTGTTAATATATCTACGATGGCGTTTTCAGGTCCCCAAAGGCGCGCTACTGCTGGGCCCTCCCGGCTGCGGCAAGACTTTACTCGCCAAAGCGGTGGCCACTGAGGCCAACGTGCCTTTCCTGTCCATGAATGGTTCTGAGTTCATAGAGATGATTGGCGGCTTGGGCGCGGCTAGAGTTAGGTATGTACAACGAAAATACTGTTTAAATTTAATTATAATCGTTGAAAATGATTGTTCTTAAGGAGCATGATAAAGCGTGGGAGCTGTCTGGCTCGCTCGTGACACTATTATGTTAGATACTAGCTACGCCTCGCGCTTTCACCCGCAGTTAAAAATGTGCTATCATATGTGCTATTGTAGACTATAATCTATCTCTGTGCCAAATTTCATCCAGATCTGTTCGGCCGTTCTGGCGTGAAAGAGTTACAAACATCCATCAAACTTTCGCGTTCATAATATTTGTAGGATAACATTATAGAATGTATTTTTGATAAATTTGCCTTCATCGGTGCATTGAAAAGTATTCAGAATAAATTTCACACATTATAATGCGAGTGTGTGTTATGTTACTTAGCTTCACGCTCATCCATATGGAAATGGGAACGGAGATAGCTTATGTTCTAGACTAATATACTTTTTGACCGCGGGTGAAACTACAGAGCGCAGCTAGTTATGTGTAAGCTAGAATACAAAACTATTTCTGTACCAAATCTCTAGTGTACATCCGCTTTAACGACATTAAACGTAATGTAGTTAGAGCGGAAATACACTAAAGATTTACTAAAGAAACAGGTTTGAAGATTAACTTCCGTAAATTAACTTCCATTTGAATCAACTAACCTAGAATACATTTTTATTACATTTTAAACTTAATATTTCCAGGGACCTATTCAAGGAGGCGGCGTCTAGGGTGCCCTGCATTATTTATATTGACGAGATGGACGCGGTGGGGCGTGCGCGCTCCGGCAGCGGCTCCTCATTCGGCCCTGGTGGTGGCGAGGGGGAACAGACCCTCAACCAGCTCCTGGTGGAGATGGACGGCATGAAGACCAAGGAGGGTGTCGTGGTGCTCGCTTCCACGAACAGAGCTGATGTGCTAGACAAGGTTCGCTGTTAAGTTCGATTAATTACATTGAACCGTTTAGGCGGAGAGGGGTCAATACGAATCTCACCAAGTCTCGCGTAAGGGGGAGAGGGGCAATATCATGTAATTCTTTTTCCGCGAGAATTTCTTCGCGAAAATAAGTACTGAACTACAACTAACACAAAACTGTAATTTTAACGAAATTAAGCACATTACATTAACGAAGTTACACTAAAAATACGTGTTTTGAAAACATTACGTGAGATTAAGGGGAGGGAAATCGCCCAAACGATCGTAATTAAGAGACGATTCCATGATTTATTTAAATTTTTAATTAATCAAAAGCGTGAAGAAGGATTTTAAACTCAAAACCGCTGGACTTACAGCTTCAGTGACAGTAAGAAATCTTTCAGAGGGACGAGTTCCAACACATTAAAGCATTTTTTTCTAAAAAGCCTACAAAGAGACTGAAAGAGTTACATTCCATTTTATAATATTAGCGTATGGATTTGTTTTCAGGCACTGTTACGTCCCGGCCGCTTCGACCGTCACATCCTGATCGACCTACCGACGCTGAGGGAGCGCGAAGAGATATTTCATCGCCATCTCAAGAGCATTGTTCTTGAGCAACTACCCGACCATTATGTCAAGCGGTAACCTGACTATACAATACTAAAGAATAACACAATTCATATCACAGAATCCTAATCCTAACTTCCTATCTAACTCTCCCAATCCTGACTAATATTTTAAACGCGAAACTGGTTTGTTTGGATGTATGTTGCACTTTCACGCCCTAACTACTCAATCGATCATAAAAATTTTCCCTCCTTCCCCTTGGATCCACAGCTAGGATCCATGGATACTTCTTTTTCCTCTTGAATCCACCGGTGGATCCATGGATACTTATTTGTCCTCTTGAATCCACCGGTCGATCCATGAATACTTCTTTTTCCTCTTAAATCCACCGGTGGATCCATGGATACTTCTTTTTCCTCTTAAATCCACCGGTGGATCCATAGATACTTCTTTTTCCTCTTAAATCCACCGGTGGAGTCATGGATACTTCTTTTTCCTCTTAAATCCACCGGTGGAGTCATGGATACTTCTTTTTCCTCTTAAATCCACCGGTGGAGTCATGGATACTTCTTTTTCCTCTTAAATCCACCGGTGAATCCATGGATACTTCTTTTTCCTCTTGAATCCACCGGTGGATCCATGGATACTTCTTTTTCCTCTTGAATCCACCGGTGGAGTCATGGATACTTCTTTTTCCTCTTAAATCCACCGGTGAATCCATGGATACTTCTTTTTCCTCTTGAATCCACCGGTGGATCCATGGATACTTCTTTTTCCTCTTGAATCCACCGGTGGAGTCATGGATACTTCTTTTTCCTCTTAAATCCACCGGTGGAGTCATGGATACTTCGTTTTCTTCCTCGATCTACCCCGCTCTTACCCCGCTATTATTTTCCTGTTCACAGACTGGCGTACCTAACGCCCGGGTTCAGTGGAGCCGACATCGCCAACGTTTGCAACGAAGCCGCTCTGCACGCGGCCCGGTTCAAGCAGACCATCGTCAAAGCGCAAGATCTCGAGTACGCAGTCGAAAGGGTCGTCGGTGTGTGACCTTTTAAAACTATTCAAACTAATATAACAAAACTGCCTCGGTGGCTCAGTCGATAGTGAACCTGCCTTCTGAGCTAGGGGGCGTGGATTCGATTCCCATCTAGGGCAAACCTTCATGTGATGGTCTATACAACCATATATTTTAAAATATATATTATGTTTGTAAATCAGCCTCTGACAGCCATAGTACAAGCTTTGCTTAGTTTATGGTCAGACGACCGTGTGTACAAGTGTCCCGAACATTTATTCATTTATTTATGAATAGAAAGCTATCCTGCGCTTCATAGCTTGAAGTGCTTAGGACCGTATTAAAAAACGACGCTCTGTCATGAATGTCGATTTTAAACTGGTTGTTGCATACTTAAAACCAGTTTTAAATCGATATTCATGACTTATGATACGATTCCCAGTTTTGCCTTCATTTAGTGTCATCGAATTCAAATGGATAAGTGGGGAGCGTTTTAGTTAATTTTCGCCTTTTAGTGATGTTTTGTGGTTTTCAAGTCGGTTTAACTTTTTTTTGGGTTTTTTTATAGAACTGTTGAATTTGCATTTTAACAATGAAACCACAATTGTTAAATAAATGTTTAATGAGGTACTCGAATAGAAAAGTTTGTCATAAAGTCACACTAATTCATTTTAATTAGTAATTACGTACTATTATTATGACCCCTGTTTATTAGCAAAGCAAATCAGTAATCTAGAGTATATACTAGAAGCACAGTGTAAAACTAGTGACACTGTGCTACTAGCTAATTTTATGTTAGACCCTGAAGCCAGAAACCCTTGGAAATTTCTCATAATAAAACTTCCAAAATTCACACTTAAGTTCATTAAACGACTTGCTCGCAACATTATGTGATGTTAAAATAAACCGGAGAACGTTATTAAACCTTAAAATCGTACTCAAGTTGTACAATAACGTAATGAATAAGAAAAATTAAAGAAAGGATCGTACAAAGACTTTTAAGTAGGTATGAGGCCTCGTCCGACCAAATTGTATAGTTATTTTTTAATATAATTTTATGTACGCTTAGCGACCATAGAATTATAGTGATATTCAGTTCACGAGCCTACTGCATGTACTGCAGCTAGGCTTCCAAAAAACGTTAATGCTCTATTGAACCTTTCCGTTAGGGAAGAATAAATTTAGAGATGTAGGAATCCATTACATCTCTTTTGAAGTGACGAATCAAACCATCCACGAAACACCCAGTTCATTCGCGGAAAATCTTGATACCGCGATTTAGGAATAGTTACGTGAGCAGGACTACGCCATCTACCGTAATTTGTTACTAAAACCCATGAGCCTGAAATACGCGCAAATGTTTTTGACGTCTCGTAAGTTTAGCGCGAGGTTTCACTCGAGTGCGTGACTGCGCAAGGTACGTCAACTTGCGTTACTTCGACATCCAATACGCGAACTGCGCAGCCCTTCGCGCTAACATCTGAGCCCTCAAAAATATTTGTGGCGCGAAATTTAAAAGTTACTTAATAGTCCTACATAACTTTAGCAAGTAAATCTTTAAATAGTTATAATTGTAGTATTTCCGTGGCAAGCAAAATGATATTAAAATGGACTGCTTGCCACCGCTTGTTTTTAGTTAAATAAATGGATAATATGATCAGACAAATATAATCTCCATTCACCATACACACTTATAATTTACGAGTTTTGTCCCAGTAGCAGAGATCTTCGCTCGTTAAACAAAAAGCTTACAATGAATATCGATAAATGATTATTATCGATATGATATGAGATATGATTAAAGAAATTCGGTTTAAACATTATTTAGTACTTATAGCTGTGCTGTGATTTTACTCAGGAATCTATTGTTGGCCTGTCCAGTGGTATCGAGATATTTTGAAACATTATGAAAACATGACATTGTGCGCCGAGAAGACGAGCAACTTACTTTATTTCGTAGTAAACTAAACATTGTGTAAATTTGGCGCTGTAGTTCGGAAAACCACTAACGAGATCGGTGATGAAATTTGTCTGCACGTTGAATGTGTTATGCATCAGTTCATCCAAACATATTTTATGGTTCAGCTATAAAAAAAATACTGAAAATGTACAAACAGATACTTATAGGTAGGTAGTACCTACCTTTTCTATACAAATTTTACTATGTACCGACTTCTTCGTGCCGTTTTTTTTTATTTTGAAGTCGGTTTAGTTACCATTTTTTGAAATAACATTTAATTTCTAATCAGAATTTTATTTATCGCTTTTTCAGTCTTCTATTTCTACGGGAGATATCCGTATCTCCCTTTCCTAAACATCTTCTTCTACTTCCATGAGCCTTTTTAGTGAACGAATTTGAAATAAACTCAGTACCTATGTGATTTTTTAGGTGGCACAGAGAAACGTAGCCACGCGATGTCGCCAGCTGAAAAGAAAATCGTGGCTTACCACGAGTCGGGGCACGCATTGGTCGGGTGGATGTTGGAACACACTGACGCGCTCCTGAAAGTCACCATCGTTCCTCGCACCAACAACGCGCTTGGATTCGCGCAGTACACCACATCTGATCAGAAGCTTTACAGCAAGGAGGAGGTATGCTGTTGTTATTGACAAGTAGATTAAACCAAAAAAGGCCATAATATAACATCCACACTTATGTTTTAAAATCGAAACTAACTTTTTTTTAAATGACTATGCTGTTGGCCACTGAGGTCTCGACAGCGTACCGCATTAAGCAAGCGCAGATAGCGCAGGGCCTCAAATAATGCTTACAAACTATGGGCGACGAACGCAAGGGCACCTCTGAAGTACGGCCTCGGCTTGGGCTGTCGCCGAGAGAGTCGAAAGTAACCCTGTCTGTCTGTAGGCTATTCACGGCTAAGCTGCTGGACGAATCTTGATGAAATTTGATTTTTATTTATTTATTTATTTAAGTACACAACACAAATTACAATCATTACAAAACATAAAACCAACAAAAAACAAACTTATGATCTAGATTGTAATTCAAGACATGTATACATAGAAAAAATGATATTTTGAAGATAATTGATAATTAATAATAATAATTGATAATTAGTTACAGTATATTAAACGTGAACTGGGTCGTGAATAATAGCTAGTACATAATAAATCAAATAAGTTAGAAACTGCTACCCGCGACGTCGTTTGCGTTTGTTCAGAAAATAGCATCCAAAAACTTTATATTTTCCTCGTTAATTACTAAATTATTAAATTTAGAAATTAACGAGGAATTATTAAATTACATCGAGACCGTTCAGCCGTTTAGCTGTCCATAGACTACAAAAAGAAATACAGGCAGAGTGACTTTCTATATTATAATATTAGTGTGGATAAATATCATTGCAAACTAAATATAATTTGCTCAATAAAGCTCACAACTCGTTGTTGAACTTACGTCTCAATCCGCATTAGGGCGGAAAGAGATAAAGGTCAATGAACTCTTCCCTTTAATCCATATGGCACGAACAATAGTTAAATAATCGGCTGTGGTATACAGATAGATCGAAATCTCACCGTATAAAGGATTATTTTTATCTCTTTGGAACCTTAATAATATACAACTATTTTAAGTTTGTTTTTGCAAATATATCGCAAAAATAATCAGGAATCAGGAAATGATTGACGAAATTTGTACCTGGCTCGGGGGCTGTATAGAAATCCATTGATTTTCAATTCTACATTTTTTACATGACTCTTCCACATCCACATACATTTGTACAGTGTAATTCTAGTGACTGTATTTTGTTCTAGTTATTTGACCGAATGTGCATGGCTCTGGGCGGTCGGGCGGCTGAGGCCATCGTCTTCAACTCCATCACTAGTGGCGCGCAAAACGACCTCGAGAAAGTCACCAAAATCGCATACGCGCAGGTATTTACAGTTGTCAGCATAAACGAGGTGCTTGATTTGGGTGTAGTAATACTCAAAGGTATCCTATTACTCAAAGTAAACAACTTTTAGAATATAGTTTTGCAAAATTTGAAAGAAAAATAATTGAGGATCCATACAAAATAACTAGACATTACAACTAGGTCCTAGCTGTTATATCTAGTTATTTTGTGTGCCCTAGTTGTTATGTCTAGTTATACCTAGTTACTAGGTAGAACTAGGTACTAACCATTAGGTATTATATTACACCTAAAACCAGCGCATTGTATTTTGAAGAGGTTCCCATTTTTTTCAAATCGCGTTCCACTTACAGGCTTAGTAGGTGCTCTTGAGAACCCTAAATTGCTAAATTTAAACTAGCTAAAAGTATTCATGTCCTTGTCTTGTAGAGACAGGTATATTTTTGTATTGTTTAGATTTAGTTTACTTATACTTAATAGGGCCTAGGTCGAAATCCATCAAGCTGTTGAGGTTGTAGGGTATGCCAAAGTAACCTCATACAAACATACATACACTCGAAATACACAACCCTCCTTCTTGTGCAGTCGGGTAAAAACTAATTTAAATGCATGAAACCAAACAAAAACGAAAAAGACCACTGCACTGACCGAGATGACCCCGGGCGGGTCCACCAGCACCATCAGGCCCCTTCACTGACATGGAGATGTGTGTGTGTGTGTGTGCACTGACCGAGATGACCCCGGGCAGGTCCACCAGCACCATGCGGTGCAGCCCGGGCCCCTTGTACTTATCCTACTATTTTCATGGTTGTTTTTCCCGTCTTATATTATCCTTTTTTAATTTCAGATCCGTGTGTACGGGATGTCTTCTTCGGTGGGGCTAGTTTCCTTCCCCGATATCAAAGAGCATGGCAAGGCGCCTTTCAGTCGTATGCTTAAAAACCTGATTGATCTCGAAGCACGGAAACTGATCGCCCAGGCGTATTATAAGACGGAAGATGTATTGAAAAGCAACGGAGAAAAATTGAAATTGGTAAATTAGAACTAATGCTATCCTACTTATATATAAATGCGAAGGTTTGTGTGTTTGTTACTTACGCTCGTGGTATAATAATATACTTCACCAGGTATAGAGCATTCTAAATAAAAAATACGTTGGTAGCTCGCAGTGACGTCAATCGATGCTTATGCAAGACCGAAATCAGTCATTTACAACAAGTTAGAAAGAGACGGATGATGATGACGTCACCAGTCACCAGGCTCCCGAAATGTTAACCTTTTTTTTTTATCATGCTCACGTTCAAACTGATTTGACTGGAATTTGATTTCGGATTACAGATAACTTATACCCTGGAAGCCCTGGATTAACACGTGGGCTAATTCTTTACCGTCGGTATCACCGCTAGGCGCAGCTGGTTATTGTGTTGAAACAAGAAGTTTTGACGTGCGTTTATTTGTAGGCTGAACGAATTTGATAACTTACTCATAATTTACAGCTCGCCGAGGAGCTATTAAAGAAAGAAACGCTCAACTACAAGCAAGTGTTGGACATCCTGGGCCCGCCGCCGTTTCCCGGAAAGAAACTCATTGACCCTGTGGAGTTTGAGAACAGCCTGCGCAACATGGAGACTGCGGCCAGTGCCGAAGAAACTGCGATGGGAGCACCTTCCGCCAAGCCCGACGCACAGCCAGGAGTCTAGTGTTTTAAGAGTGTAATAAATGCAATCATGTAAATAACTCTTTTTTTTGTTACGTAATAGATTAAAACCTATTCCTTGCATTTGTAATCGAAGCCTGTTCTGGCCAAAATTACGTTTCTTTTCTCTACCTACTGCTGAAGATGGTTAAGTGATGACTGTCTACAGGAAATGGTATGCTACACAAAAGTCAATTTTTTTTGGTAGTTTTTATTACACATTCAAAAGTTACACATATAACACGAATTGTAATTTTTTGGGACAGTTATATATTTCTAACTAGTAAGATAAATATTTGATAAATATCATTATAATAATCAATTACAGGAGGCTCCGACAAAGTGGTCTCATTACCCCATCTATAGCGAAGAGCTCATTAGAAAAAGTTGAAATACTTGCTCGGAAGAGAGCTATTGGGGTGGACCAGATCTCAAATACTTTTGTGGGTTCTCCTTTAATTAGCAGTCTTCTATGTTTAATTTCATCATATAATTATAATTTATACATATCCAATCCTTGTAAATACATATTTTATGAAACACTAATTTAAATTCGTTAACGTTATCAAAACCGGAACCAAAAAAAAAACAAATCATAAAGAAAAAGATTTATTTTCGCTTCAACAATAATTCAAAACTAAATGAACAAAAATAAAGATCAACGTCAACTTACATAAAATTAAATTAAAATTATTATCCGTAAAATTTAAATTAATAGAAATTAAGTACTTAAGTACATAATATTTCGAACAGCTAAATTATATTCCATATAATATTTATTTAGGTAATATATAATGCATAATAATTGAGATAATAAATATATACTTAATAATCGTGTTACATATTTTTTGAACAAATTACCGAACACTTTTTTTTTAATATAAAAAATAAAACTTGCTGCCTCGAAACGAATTTTATATTTCTAAATCTATTGCATAACATCGAGATAAATTCATTCTACTTTCATGTGAACAGTAATCTAATATTTTAGTTAACAACACCGAAAGTACAATAGCAGGTGAATAAGTTTAATACTTATGGCAGTTCTTGTATAATAGGAAATGGTAGTAACCTACCGACGCGACCGGCAGAGCATTGTAAGATCGTATAAACGCGAGATTCACAAGTAATTTAACTGTCAAGTCTTCGAAGCCATTCTCGACAGCATAACTTCAATGGTAAGGCGAATGTCACCACGCAACGGAAACCACGCACCGGAAGGACCAAATCGCCCGTGTGCAGGGCGTTGTCACTGTTGTGCCGGACCTGTATTCTATAAAAACTTATTTTCGACCGAGTGAGAGAAGCGTCTGCTTCAACTGCGACAAAAATGCTTTCGTATGTCTGTCCGTCCGGCTGTCTTCCTCTACAGGTAGCATTCATTCCTCAACCTATTCTCGTGAAATTTGACGAGCAGGGGGGGCTATTCCTACACGTGAGATGAGATGAGATTTTATCTTGGTCACTCTCACACCTATGACGTTTCAAAGGAGAGCAACAAGGATGAAAAAGGGTGAGATGAGAATCTCAAATCTCCGAATAGGGCCACAGGTGTGAGCAACTTTTTTGTCGATTATGTTTTAAGTTTTTTGTTTCAAAATGGCGTATTTATTATTTTTTGGCGTTAATAAAATGATACCTCCGCCACTTTGAAAAATTTCAAGGTTTCCAGGTTAAGAAATGCGTCCCGTAGATAAGGAAAGACGCCGGCCGGACGAAGAATACTATAGGAGGTAGGAGAATACGAGAGTATTTTCGCGAGGTCTTCTGCTTACAGAGCCTTGAGAGTTCAACTTTGAAAAAATGTAATAATTTAATTAAATCGTTCCGGCGCACCCTCGCGTTACGTAGAGCAGTGTGAGTATCGCCTGACCAATCAGACCGGGGCAGTAATAACCACTTTTATGGCAGTGCAATTACAAAGTACATTGGTGTGAATTCTGTTATAAATTTCTGTGAAATTATAAATAAAATAAAAACGTTTTATTGCAAGTACAAAAAAATCTCTCAAAAAAAAACAGACTGCGATGAAGCCAAAAAAGAGGGTTATAGAGTTTTATGAAACAACTTTTTTTCAATGTAAGTAACAGTCGATTTCAGTGAAATATAATAACAAAGTTCACACCAAAATACTTTTCCTAGCGGTCAAGCAGCCTTATTTTTATAGCCTGCGCAGATGACGCACCTTAGTTCGCGGATGTTCGTTCTTGAACCAAGAACACTTCGTTAAGAATTAAAAAGCAGGATTTAAAACTTGCAATTGAAACGACTTGCAGGAAGAAATCGTAAATCGTGTGAGATGGCTTGTTATCAGCGCTGGCTATGCTAAAAATGAACTAAGTATTTTATAGAATTGAGACACAACTAAAACTATGCCACGAGACAATATTCCGAACTAAACACACACTTTCCTTAAATTAATTAAATTAACGCTCTAATAAATTCTCAAAACACATTAAAACCTATTTACTTTAAAAAATGTGGGGTTTTTAATGTTGTTTTTCTTGCAATATGATAAAACCAAATAGCAACTTAAGTTCTCTAAGATAATAATTATAATATAACTATGAATAAAAGATAAATGCCACTTTGAGCTGTACAGATTGGTATTTTTTTTATATTTAACAACGGGAACTGCACAAAATGATCTCGTAATTATCGCGGCTTGCATTAGGATTCAGAACATGTAGGTACCTACCTACCCATAAGACATTCCCCTAAAAAACGTTAATAGACAAGACGTAGTAGGCAGGTATAGTAAGTGATTGTTTCTTTAGGAAGTTCTTATGTAGCTTTATGCCGAAAGTTGCAATAATTAGGCCTTAGGCGCTGCATAGGACGTTTGCTACTAAGAAGCAAAAAAATACGTCAATTGAATTACTGCAGGATTGATATAAACAACTGTTAGTCGGAGTTGAAATTGCGTGTTTTTAATCCCAGGTGAGAAAATCTGTTAAATATTACCAATTACAAAACTATCCGACAGAACGATTGATACGACGTCGTCTAAACTATTTGAACACCTACTGTTTTATTAACATTCAAAATTACGTCATAACTTCTAATGAATACTTTATTTTGCACAGTTTAGTCCTGATTTCGGAAATCTAAAGATGTGCACAGGCAGTGTCTAAACATACGGCTACTACGTTCACGAGAAGTACCTGCGTGTGAGCAACAACATAACAGTTCGCTATGGACGCTAACAATGGTATTGTCAAGGGAAATACTAGTATTTGCCAACGAGGTATCTAAAGGATATATCGGAATTAACATGTATTAAATTCTGATCCCGTCACATTTCGCGAATACCTCGTTAGAGTCGTAACCAGTATATTTGATTTTAACTTTTTTGCCGGGTGTTCGAGAATAGTTGAATATCAGTATTTTATATAACATATCGAATACTACATTAATAAGTTGGTTATAATAGTTTTTACTCTATACTGTACGGAGACTACTACATGTAAAGGTAATACCATTTTGATCAAAATTATAACATTTGATAATGAGATTGGTACATGAAATAACATCCAAACGTTGATTAAAATGTCATTATAACTTTACTATTAATTATTTACTATGAAAAAACTATCGTATGTGCTAAAGGCACAACTCAAATAAAATAAAATTAAAAAACCGACTTCTTCTCATCCGAAACGAATTTTGAATAAATAAGGGACCAATCAGAAAGTAAAATAACTTTTAAAATAAAATAATATTTTTCTAAATCGGCAATAATCGGCATGCAAACGACCGTAACAAACATAAAAAACGAACTGAGATCTTTCTCCTTTTCGAAGTCGGTTAAAAAAAGTATGATTGATCCCTCATCCCTAACACAGAAGTTACTTTATAATCGAAACATGAAATTCTTTACAATCTACCGTTAGCTTTAGATTTTCCACATTTAGTAATAACTATTAGTTTAATGAAACGACACTGAGTTAGACCGATTCATAGTTTACAGACCGACAATCGACATAATGAATTATGGCTGAATGCTATTTCACCATATTTGTGCGGCTCCGCTACAACTTGAAATTTTCATCACGTTTTTGCATCTAATGAATGCAATACTTGAGTCACATCGAATTTTCACATGTAACACGTAGATCATTTTAGTTTAAGCGAAGGTATATAATATGCACTATATTGTTCGAAAAGCGCACAAATATGGCTCTAGCTATCTTCAAAGGACATACCAACCAAGAGTAGTGTCCTAATTCAGGAAGTTGCAATTCTAAATAATTAGCTACGTACTGAGTATTAAAATAAGCAGAACTATCAACATTACAACACGCACCTTTAATGTGGTTATAGCATTTTGTTGGTGATTCTAAAAGCTTGGTGGCTTCATGCTAGTTTCGTATAAACAAAGGTGAACAGAGTGTAACGCTACTCAAAGATTTGAATACCTACTTTTAATAGACATCTATGGATAGCGAATAAGATCTAGGTTGCTATCGTCACATCCATTTAAGTATGTTAATGTAGGTTCATTTTATTTCAAACGGGTGATAACAACGTATATTACCGATTTTTAATTTCAAAAAATACATTATTTTTATGGTATAAACAGTGCGTTAAATCATGGGAGTACTAATATGCCGATGAGTCTCGATACGACAGTAATTACGGGGCCTTATTTTCAAAACGTAAAAACAATTGTCATCGCGTGACATCCAGCTCGCACCAACTACTCGCGTCATACGAGCGAGAGTGTGGACCACCGATGACCATTGCCACTACGCTTACAAAATAAGGAGGCAGGTATGCATTTTTTTTGAAGTTCAGGTTGATCACCCAGCAGATACTTGAATTACAAATATCTGCTCTGGGTTTGGATTTTGAATGTAAAGTATTTATGTTCGATTGCACGGATAATCGTGAATGAAGAAGTTTTTTTTAGTTTTTTTATTTTTTTTTATTTAAAATAGTACCTACACGGTCACATATATACATACACATCAAAGGTTTATAAAAAATATATATACCTACTGTAAAATTTTAAAACAAAATGTATTTTTTAACAATAAGCGTTATACACTTACTGCTAAATTTAAAATAATACTATTTTTTTTCGAGTTGGGAGATTACGAGAACCGTTAAAATTTTTTTTTGACTAGTGCTCTGAAAGGGTGGTCACTTATTCGACCTATTCCTACAATTTGTGACCATATATGTCACGTTCACAAGTTATACGTATCTACCAACCTATACTACTATAAAATCATTAAAAAAACGCCAATGCGTCGACAAATACTACTGTATACAATAATGGCACAAAACCACCTAACACGAGCTAATATAAAACCGTTTCTCAAAAGCTGAAAGGTTGTTTGAGAAACCGAACGTTTTATGAGCACATTTAATATTAATCTAACATGATATAATACAAATGTAAATACCTATCAGGAAATGTGGAGCTTGCTATCTTTCGACGCTTCCAGCACGAACTAAAACGAAGTAAGAATTAAGGATTCTTTGAATTTGGGCTCTATTTGATCTACCATCGAAAGAAGTAAGGAACTCACGGTTGAAGAACACTCCCGACCAGTCGTCAGGTTCGGCTAGAAAGCGAAGTCTTCGAACTGCCACTTGTTGACTTATCGCCAAGCCCGCGAGTGAAAATACGTGAGGGATGTAAAATTACCAAGTTTAATGACAGCATTGCTTTATTTCCACTGCTATTTTCACTGGCGACTAAATCTGAGACAAACTCATTAGACATTTGTTCTTGGTGGAAAGACAACAAAAGCAACGATGTCGATTGACTAAAAAAGAATAACTGAAATCCCTATTTGAAATGTGAACTATTAGCCACAAGACTCGGCCGTATGTACAAAATTAATAAAATATTACGACATCAGCCACCACCCTCGCGGCATCTCTCGTCAAACAATTTCGAGCCTAAAAACTTTTAACTTGTCAAGGGATATTAATAAAATAGAATCTAAACCCATTGGGATAGTCGCCTAATACTGAAATTATTTAAAACCGTGCTTACTACGAAAAATAAAATAATACATCCATTTAGTTGCGAGATAATACAATCTAACTTACAAACTACCAATTCTATGATTATTTAGATTACAATTATATAATACAAAGTTATATTACGAGACTCATAATACGCCCAAAAAATGAGCTTTCAAAATTGTCGCTACTTTTTGGTATTATCATTATGTTATAACTTATAAGACTACTATTGAGATAAGTGTTATGGCAAACATTCAGATGAATCTTTCACGATTTTATTTGAAAGTTACTATTACAGTCATTATTTTGTACCTAAAGAAGCGTAAGTTATGTCATTTTTCGTTATGTTGCACTTGATATCAGATCTAAATATTATCTTACCTAGAAAATGTAAAGCGTTCTATGTTTACCACTGAATAGAATACTGCGAATTATAGCGAAGCCCACATATATTAATAAACATATTACATTTCTAAGCTTTATGATAATATGTTAAGATTTAGTGCATGTTTCATTTAACTAAACATTAAATTCTATTTGGAGCTATGGGGGTTTGCCTCACATAGCTTTACTGGATACCAGTTTTGTGTACAATTTGTGCACCGTTTAACAATTTGTCTCAAGTGATTTTCATTTCTATATATCGTTTGCGCAAAGAATTACGTTGTACGTCAGCGAACTACTTCATATAATTTTTTTTAAACACATCTAATTGAACAATACATATCGTATACACAGCTTTTTCCATACACAATATATTCAGATCAATCATAAGTTATTTCCATTGCTTTCCCTTACAATTCAACTACTCATTCTTCTTGTCACCACTCCACTGTATAATACTGTCATTCACACCACAGTTCCGTTTTAAAATACTTTTCAAATCCAGTCCACTTGAAGGAAAATTTTCAATTTATTTACACTTATGTATATTTCAAACGTGTACATGTAATTTTGTTTTATTTATTATATGTTTTATAAGCTCTATTAAGTCTAAAATGAATATTATACTATATACTTATTATATTTGTATTGTTCAGACATTTAGAAACATTGGACCTAAAAAAACGCATAAACACGTTTATCGAGATATACACAAATATATATGTATATTTAGATATAGTTGCATAAATACTAAATTTTAAGCTTCTGACAGCATCAAAATGATGCAACACCGTTTATTTGCACAAACTCCAAGAAAGAGGCAGATAATTTTAACGCTGTCAGGATGTTATAACACAATAGTTACCAATAGTGATATTATAATAGCATAGTTAAGATGATATTACATTTCCTTCCACATAAATTCCTGTGGCTTTTACAAGTAAGATGCATTAGATCATTATAAAGCCTATTTTCTCCGCCGATAAATTCTTTGCTGGGAACGATATTAGATTGAGTCAGGTGGGAAATTTCTAAGAGCGATCACAGATTTATGATAGTTATCGTTTCTTCTCTCAATTATTTTTAGACTCTTACTCTGACAATTCGACATGAAGATGTACCTGAAACAAACACACGTGTTAGAAAAGAAACCAAATGGTTTAGCCAACTTAAAGTGAAAATAAAATGTGTAAGATGGCTTAAAAAAACTTAGTGTAGCCGAAATGCGCGGCTGATGAAACGTACGGTAATAGAAATTCAAAGTTCCACGGTTACAGTTTATACTATAAGATAATAGTATCGGTGTCTTCCAGCAACAGTTACAACCTGTGTCTCTTCAAGACAAGAGTAAATAGGCACCTCACAGACAAACAAGCTCCATCTTAGACCACACCGTCACTTTCCATCAGGTGTGTTGTGGTCAAACGTAAAACCATTCAATCATAAAAAACGGTAAGCTAACAGTTGACGGGGAAGAATGACGCGGTCGAGGTCTTTCGAGACTGACAGTGTTGTGTTATTGTGCACCTAGGCCGAGAGTGTGTAATTACCTCGACGGGCAGGCTGCCGCGGCGGGGCTGAGGGTGCGGCGGGGTGGCGGCGGGCTGGGCGGCGCGCGGCGCGCGGCCGGCGCGCTCGGCTAAGCCGGCGGCCGGCGCCGAGCCGCGCCGGCCCGTCGGCGGCCCGCTCGGCGAGCGCGGGCTCAGCGCGCGCGCGATCACACTCGGCAGCACCTCGCGCAACTCCCGGAAACGACGCTCGCGGGTCGCTGCTCGCACACACATCACGCTCATATTATAAAAGCGAACATTTTCGACTTTCTGTGGGGCCGCTTCTAGACGGGCCATTTCTTCACTGCAATACTGGCTTCAGCGATACTGCCAATATTGCCGACTGTAGTCCGGCCATCAAATCATCGGATGTGTATGAATGAATGGCTGGGTCACACTCAAAACATTGTCGCAATATTGCCGGGCCAGAATTGCAGTAAAAATATAGCCCATCTAGGAGCATCTTAGATGAAATAATAAAGGTGAAATGTTCATGTTCTTAACTCAAGTGTATACTAAGTCAACACGGCTGAAGGGATTTGAATATAGTTTAGCTTTGGTAGCTTATAATTATCCTAGTTTGTCACATATACTACTATTATGTATCAAGATAACCTTAGGTAGAAGATACTTTAACGACTTTGAATATCTAAACATATCATACGAAGTCAATCTGGAAAAAGGAAAGTGAGAGGTAACGTTTACGTATAACTGGGAATAGTATAATTCCTTCGCATTGCTTCGTTCAAGGCCTTTAAAGCACCAGCTGGGTATTTTTAAAGTAATAAAAACGAAACTCACATGAGGGTTCAGGCCGTGCCGGCATCGACTTTCTTCGGCGCCCCAAATCCAGAGGAATAGACGTTAGATTGTCCCGCAGACGAGAGCCGACCCTGCAATCTTGCTTGGACCCTGGACGATTCTCGTCTTGGTTCATTTCCAATCTGATACCGCTATCAGATTTGACCGCACGGGGGCAGATACTATCATCGTGGCTCGACGCGCGGGGGATCAGAGAATGAGCTCGCGACATCGTTTCCATAGGCGGGAAAGTCGGTTGCCTGATTAACCGCCAATTTCTGTCGTGGAATACGTTGTTAATTCTCTGCGCATGCGTCGGAGTCGTGTTCGACGCAAGATTCTCGCTGTTTGAAACGTGCTTAGGCGATTGATTATTTCGATCATCATCTGCATCAGCTTCACCATCGTTATTATCTAGTGGTAAAGCGCCTGCGACGTCTTGCAGGGGAGGATCTCTGTTTCTCGATCTTCCATCGCTGAACACATTCAAAGGGGCGGAGAAGCGGCGCAACTGTTCGCGGAAACCGGACGGGCGCGTGACGTTAAGAGAACTCCTGCGGGGCAGAAGTAGTTCCAAACTGCCTCTTGAGTTGGCAGCGTCACGTTCGTGTTCCTCCACAGTTTCGGTGGCCTCACTAAGCGCTTTCTCGGCCTCCTCTTTTTCCTTTGCTAATGATTCCCATTTGTTGTGGTTGAAGACCAGATTGTTGAGCATCTTCTCCGATAGATCATTTTGAAGAAAGCGGTGCCACTCTGTGATGAGTGGGGTGACCACGTATTTAAAGAATCCTGTAAAAGGTAGAATTTGTTAAAAAAAAAAATACAATATGCTGATTGAGTATATAGACTCAATCATATGCTGACGTATTTACTTACCGGCTTGTATATGGGGTATTGAAGTGTTAAGTCTATCGCAAAGCGGCGATATCGGCAGATTCAGGGTCCGCTCTTCGTCCCCTTGGCGGAAGAATTCTTCGCACACC
Organism: Peribatodes rhomboidaria; assembly: GCA_911728515.1. NCBI lineage: Eukaryota > Metazoa > Arthropoda > Insecta > Lepidoptera > Geometridae > Peribatodes > Peribatodes rhomboidaria. The sequence goes on from OU452166.1 coordinate 7,632,754, forward strand.
TATATTTTCAGAAAACCGTTTTACTATCATCGTAGAGAGCGAGCTCAGATATCTGAAGCAGAACTCACTATAATTTGATGTGACATATAAAGTAAGTATAAGCATGTGCAAGATCAAGTAAGTTTTGGCGGTTTACAAGTTCAAGGCCTTCTTACCCTCATACTCCAAGTGTGGCTTACGTCCCACGCGCGGCAAGGGTTTGAGATGTCAGCACATTTGAGAGCAATTTGTAGCACAAGAAGTCTGTGCTCGGATAGTGACATATCCAACAACTCGTCATCCAGGAGATTCTAGACACAAAATACATTTATTGGATTAGACTGTTTGCTCTGGGCCTGGTGTTATTTGTCAGTCTTTGTGTGTTCAGGCATTCTTCAGGGAATCCTAATGGGGAAGGGCTATGACTCTGAAGCGTTTTACATATAACTAGCTGTTACCCGCGACTTCATTCGTGTTTATTCAGAAAATAGTATCCAAAAACTTTCGTCGTGATATCCTGTAACTAATTATCAAATTTCATCAAGATGCGTGTAGCCGCATAGCCGGAGAAGCTTACAAACAGACAGTTACTTTCAATTTTGTTATATTAGTGTAGAATATGTTTTTTGCTGTGCCAAGTTTGAAAGATGAAAAGTAAAACCTTAAAAAACTTTCTTCATAACTCTCTAGCACCATACAACATAAGCAGATAAATGTATGTATCATTTAGTTGCGATGTGTCAACCCAAGGCATAAGCTATCTCCGTTCGGAATATCACCCAAATCTGTCGATCCGTTTAAGTGTGAAAAACTAAAAAGCAAATACAAATTTCCCCATTTATAATATGAGTAGGATAAGTGGGATGTGTGGCCGCAGCATACCACAACCAAAGTCACGGACACAGCTTGTTCTGAATAAAAGAGTAAAGTTTATTGCGCTCGAAGGTTTCCCAACCATTATCCTTAAAAAAACCTGCAAAAAAAAAGCACATTCGTTGTATGGGAGCCCCTTAAATATTTATTTTATTCTGTTTTTAGTATTTGTTGTTATAGCGGCATGAGAAATACATCATTTGTGAAAATTTCAACTGTCTAACTATCACCATTCATGAGATACAGCCTGGTGACAGACGGACAGTAAGATATACGGACGGACAGCGGAGTCTTAGTAATAGGATCCCGTTTTATCCTTTGAGTAAGAAACCCTAAAAATGAAACTTAATGAGTGAGTCTTAATTTATGAATATTTCTAAACGATTCTAAAGTATTGAAATTAAATGTAATTGATTTATTTGTATGTGTAGGTATTAAATTATACGAGTACATTTATAAATTACATTAAATACATAGTGTAATAATAATTACGTTATTTAAAGTAGTCACCTATTTTGGTTTGACAAAAAGATTTTAATACATTAGCAATTACAAGATTTTTCAACATAATTTAACTATTGCAGTGCATCTTGGCTTTGATTCAAAGTTAACTTCTTAGCGTCTTTAATCTTGCTTGCTTAAGTGTTGCTTGATGAAGCCATTCCAATAAAACTTTTTCTAATTTATCAAACTTTCCTACCTTTCTTTTTTTCTCTGCACACCTCCTAATCTGTTTTTTCCTTGATTTCTTGTATATTCTTTAAAATAGTACGCAACGTAGAAACTAGTAACTGAAGCTCAGTTTGTGATTTTTATCAAAAACATTTTATTTCTCAATTTTATCGTGTCGTGACAATGCCTTTCGCTTAATTGCAGTCATTTCGTAGGCGTATTAAACGGGATTATGTGTGAAAACATGTCTCAAGTTGCAGGGACTGGCGTAAAATGGCGTATTATGCGAAAATCGTATTAAGCGTATTAAACGGGTTCTACTGTATTAGGTTACGGGCTTGTGGTACTCCACGTTCCGTGACGTATTACGTAGGTGAAGTATTCCAATATGCTTCGGATCCTTACTTGTTTCTTCGATTTTGCTCTTGACTTAGTTTTTAGTGGAACATGAACAAGAGGGCAACCAAGTTTCCATATTTATTCGAAACTAGCTGCGCCCTGCAGTTACACCTGCGATCCCACGGGAATCCTTAATTCTTTAGAGCTGAATGGTACCAGTCCTTTTATGTGCCCCTAACAACGTGTTCGCAAAATTTCATGATGCACGGCTAAGTAGTTAGAGCGTGAAAACGTAACAAACAAACAAATTAACGAACAAACTCACTTCCGCATTTATAATGCTTGAGCATTCAACGGTTGAGATAGACGTGAGAGTGGCAGACTGTTGAAACAATAATGTCCGTAATCCGTACGAATGGAACGGCAGTGAAGCATTGTGTAAACCGCTAATTGGTAGGGAGATGCAATTTATGCGGATTAGTTTATGCATGAAGCCCGACTGAAATTACCGTATTCGAGCAATTAGTGTTTGATCAAAAGGCTTTATATATCAAGTACCGAGCCCCGTAAGCGGATATACTGCTAGTCAAGAGATCTATAATTGCCAATCAGTTGGTACACCTATTCAAACTTCGCATTTCACTTTAGAAAAAATAATTGATCGTACGCGGCGCACCGCTTATCCGATATTTTTAACCGACTTTGAAAACGGAGGGGTGCGTGTAATTTTTGTTATTTTTGAGCTCTTATGGACGAAAATAAAAATTGCGTTTATGTTTTGAATACAAAAATCGAATTGGCTAGGATAATTATACAGCTACACAACTGTTACTTTAGGTGAAATAAGGCGCTAAATAATTCTTGGTGCGTTGCAAAATCAAAATAGTAACGAAGTTTGAACGACAGTAAGGCGGGGAATACACGATCGGACCAGGCTGCGGGCCGGCGGGCTTGGGTCTGTCGTCTACCCATACCGCACAAACACGGATCATACAGTACAGTTACACAGGATACAGTTTACAGGATACTGTTTTTTAACGGAATGAGCTGGTCGTGTGCTGAAGGGATGGCTCAAAGACAACAAATCGCTTTGATTGATGGTGTACTAATCGCATTAGATAAAAATATAAGACCGTATCACCATAAGAGAAGAACACATTCGAGAACCAAGTAATTTATACAATTATGAACACAGTATTACTTTTATATCTATTTATTACACAAATATTATTTGTTACTTTGAAACTTCCTCTCCAAGCGAGCCTGACGGCGGGTTGCCCGTTGGAAACATCCACGTTCAGACATTTCAAAGCCCGCGCGGGCATAATGCGATCGGACGGACTCGCGGCGGGCACGGACTGGCGGGCATGCTCGTGCCCGTCACATAGAATCACGATCAGACATAGCCCAGACTTGCCCTTGACGGGCCTGCCCGCCGGGCATGCCCGATCGTGAATTCCCCGCTTAAGAACCACTGTATATTATTATCGTAGGTCAGGTGATGCACGTTCGCCATAAAGAGCGTTGCTTATGACCGCAATAAATTGTACATAAACGTGAACTTGAAGCCGATCGTAACGATCCCGACGCTTGCCAGATAATGCGATTGGAGTGTTCGCAGATTAGAGAGATTCGAAGTGACAACTCCGTATAAATATAGGGGTAATAAAACGAATGCTCCGTTGAAAGCAGATTTCGCAAAACCGGTCAAAAGTCAAAATGTTTTTATTCAATTGGGTATCAAAGATACACTTATGGAAGTTTTTCAATAGAATCGACCACCTTATTAAGAAAAAGAGCCACTTCCCAGAAGAACAGGCAAGAAACTGAGGGGCATTATTTTTTCGAAAAATAAATAAACGACTGTCTCACAAATTTTGGCTTACATTTAAATTTTGGCATTATCATATTATATTCAAGTACTAGTGGCTACTTGGCGGAAGTAGAAGGCTCCAGACATCTTTGTCTTCTAAATAATTGTTAACCTTTTAATATCCTCTTTTCATTAATGTGGTTATAACATGCTATTTGAATTTTCTTTCAGTGGGCCCTGTTATACGAGTATGTTTCGGGATTTTATTATAAATTACTCGGGGATGATGGAGCTTTCTAATGGTGAAATCGGACCAGTAGTTTTCGAGTTTATTCGTTCCAAACATACAAATCTTTCCTCTCTAAATGTTATAGTGTATAAATAGATGGCCTTTTATTACGGAGCTGCTTATTTCCTAGTGCAATATTGGGATTGATACTATTCTAAAATGATGTCCATTGTGCATGCAATTTATTGATTGTTGAAGTTCAATATTCTACAGAGATTTTTGTCATTCTCTGATTCTTGTACTTCTGTGATTAGTTTTAGTTCGTGCTACTCGTCGCATTCATTTATTGTTTTCGGAATGATATTATATTAATTGCTAGTTTTAACCGCTATCCTACCGCCATCCCGCAACCTTATTTATGGGTCTCAGCTTTGTTTCTTTGATTGTGTAATATACATATCTTGTATTGTACAATTCTGTGCTTCCAAATTCTAATGTATTCTCAGAAACGCATAGCCAATTGCTATCAATTTGTGTATTTAAAAAAGTGCGGGTAGTAAACTTTTTAAATCTGTAATATAATATGACTTTATTTTATGGAAAATACACATTTGATCGTCTAACTTTCGTCAGTCGACATCCATAAGCCACTGAAGTTAATATCTTCGCAGAAAGGTGACAGACACATAAACATATATATGTTTCTCATATTAGACTTTTTTTATTGTTTGATAGGCTTGCGTTTGGCCGCCAATACGTCTGATGATAAGCAGTGATGTGGCCTACGATGTAACACGCTTGTTTAGAAGAAACCGACCTCATTTTACCATCAAATATGATACACGATTTTCAACTCTAAATGAAGCGGTTTAAGTAAACGTGTGTGCGGGTTGAAATTCATGGTATAACCGCGCCTTAAATATTGCGTCATCGAAAATAAAAATTAAATATACTTACGCGTCGACTTGTAAACTTCCTCCGTTTCGTCGGTTAAAAAATTAAATAAAAGCAACAAAGCCACTTTTATTGTAAGTTCAGATTTACGAATAAAACACGCGAAAAGTTCACTGCCTCGTTTTCCTGCATGAAAGAAGCCGTTCAACAAAATGTGTTCGCGATAGCAACTCGTTCTTCTTTTCAATGGGCAGAGACGAGGTTCTCACCACAGAATACTTCCTATTAATGTTCATGGTTTACAATCACGTAGTAAAAAAAAAAAGACAAAACAACAACAACAATCAACTAAAAACAACAGTTAAATTCCTATTACTGTTTTTTTGATTGTCATGCGCCCTGGTGGAATTCGCTTCAAATACTTTTCGCTCCAGCGTACCACGCCAAAAGTTTTTCGCCACAACGACCTGTCGCTACAACGTCATTCGAAACTACGTACGGGAACCTACTCGTACTTAGCAATTTTCATTTGCAGAACCATTTCTAAAAACAAAAACAATAACGTAACATTAACAGATCTGCGGGCCAAAACCGTGGGCGTCGTGTTAGTAGGCCATATATTACACAAATTGAATCTAAAATAAGATTATTTTGCATGATTGGCAACGTTTACTATTGGTCACTATAAACAACTTCACTGATACGACAACGAATACGATGTCAATGCAACCGGCCACTAGCACTATGAAAATAGTTTGATTGATTGCGGTTTGGTGTGTGGCAACTATTTTATTTAGTTTTGTGTGTATAGAGTTGAGATTCTTTGTCTTTGAATCTTACATGATCCAAAAAAAACCAGATCTAGCATTCCGGGAGCTAACAACTTATGTCGTCACTCGTCATCTCTTTCGAACTACATATTTGTGAATTTCTTGTTTCACTCTTGCATAAGCATCGGTTGACGTCACTACGTGTTGCCCACGTGTCCATTTTGTACTCGGAATGCTACCTGGCGGAGTATATTATTATACCATGGAATCGTCCAGCCTATTTGACAAATAAACCTTGTCTCGTTTTTGTGTCTGGTATTTTACGATGTCTGAAAAGTTTTTCTGTTGAAAAATATTTATTTTTATAACAAGCTTACAAACTGTACGTAAATCTGACTAATGATGATGACGAAGCAGCGTGAACCGTGAGCTAATCAAAATGAGCTCAAACACACCCCTCACCCAATCTTTTATTAACTTTCGAGGAGTTCCTACGGATCCCTAACGACTCAAACATCAGACCAGCTTCATGGTACCACATGAATGCACTGTCACCGAAGATACATAAGTATACCAAACTTGAGTCCAATCGAACGTCGGGAAATAGTTGAAAGAAAGCTACACAGCAAGTTAAATAAAATCTTGTAAAAATTAATAATCCATTGTTTCTGATTTAAATAACTCAACACTGGAAGTATAAATGAATACGGATTCTACAATCAGCAACATTAAAGCGAACATAAAGCAGGTGAGTCAACGCAAATAGCGACTTTCCTTTTACAAAAATAAACATAAAAGCAAAAACCACCCTCAGATATTTCAAAGAGAAACTCCAGTTAGAGGTTTAACAACTTCGTTACCGGCCTTGCAATTTTGCAGTGTGAATACGCGCTATTTCTAAAGAACCATTCAGTAAGCGCTCGGCACTGAGCCGAGCAACACGTTCATGGACCAGCACTGCGCTTGAACATTTTGAAATGTTCGGGAAAGTTAGAGTTTATAAACACGACAGCGCGCGTCCCCGACAGATAGCGAAGTTGTCAAAACTTTTATTGTACTCACATCCTACCTAGTTCTAGGAGCCTGTTACCAAGGTCCCGTGTCAAAGTCATGAATAAACTCTTTTATTTACATTTACAGCTTTTTATTAACTTTACTTTCCTATGTAGGTACTGGGTATGTTCAGCACAAATCTTTCAAGCAAGATTTTAACGACTTCCCGGCATCCGATTGAGCTGAAATTTAGAATACTTACGAGTATGTAACTTAGGCGACAATGCAATAATATAGTACCACGAAGCTGTCCTGACGATGCACTTGGAAGGTGGCTATAGGAACTCTGCAGAGACACGATGCAAGTTAAAGTCGCCGAGTTTGAGGTCGTTACATTGGTCTCGATCAGCACATTGCTAACAGATGAGGAAGTAAAGAGCTGATGATGAAGCCAGAAGGTGACAGTAGCTCGGTTACTCTGATTTTTTTTCATATTTATTTTTTTGTGTACAACATTTGACAAGTTTCAACAATGACACCGAAACGGAATATGCTGGTTAATTGAAAGAGATTAATGCATGAACTCTTCGATAGTTAATAGTTGACTGGCCGTTATAATTTATAAAGCGGAAATTCTCTCACACGATTACGTAGACTGACCATGTTTGGGCTCATTTTGATCAGCTCACGTTTCTACTACTAACGTCATCATCATTATTAGTCAGATGTACACTTTTAAAAAGTTGTTTCAAAAAATAAATTTTCTAACGATAGCGCCCTCGTCTCAAAAGTATTATTTTAGGCTCTTGTTATACAATCTACTGCCCTTTTGTTTTAAAAAAGTCATGTAAGTTCAGCCTTGCCACTCTCCTGATTAAAGCGGTTCAAACTATTATTTTTTATCTCTGGCGCGCTGTTGTTAAGCCCGGTCTCCACTGAAGCGGAGCAGGGTGTACAGCAGCGTAGCGACGCGCGACAACATGATATTTTTTTTACTAGCGAAAATCAACATGACACATGACGTAACGTCGCCGTAATTTATGTGCATTTGTAAATTGGTCAACATCCAGCCGATCAGCCCACCTCTGCTTTGTTGGAATAGTTGGAAACCAAGCCCTATAAATAGGGTTCGATGAAGGCAACTAATTGCATCTCGCGCGTACAAACAAATATGTTGGCAGCGGAAATCACAGCCAAATCAGCGGATGTTTGTGTTTTTCGCGAACATTATAGACCGAAGGATTTTCCGGTCTCGTTTTAGTTTACTTTTGGAATTTAAATCATATCTACTTCCCTAAATTAAGGTTTTTTTCTTTCTTTAAATAACCATGATGTCCCACTGCTGGGCAAACGACTTGATTGTAAAAAAATTTAAGACGACTATTTATGTTTGGCGCCACGTTCTGGCTACATTGGAATGTTGCGTACGCCTCACACGTCGCATTGCGAAAACGCGTTGCGAAACTATCGGTTATCTTTATCAAGATACAAGCAAGCGAGCGACCAACTTATCTTTAGAGGCGGCCAAGTGAGGAGACTAAAATAGTCTATTGGTGGCTATAAGTTTTCATGAAAAAATCCGATGGTGGCTCTCCCACTCAACGCCGCAGATAAGTTTGTCAAATTGTACATGTGTGAAATTGTGAATGAACCGCTCACGACTTGACGAGACGACACGCGCGATTACTTTGGCCCGCGCCCATAAAGACATTTTATTCTTTAATCTGTTTGGATAATAAACTTGGACAATTTTCTATCAATGGCAACGGCAAAGTCTGAAAAATATCCTTAAAATGGTCTTATCAATATTTTTTAAAGAGATTAGTCGGACTTATGGTACGAGCTTCGACATTTAAAGAAGTTTAAATCGACTAAATCGGTAATTTCCGAGGTCGATTTCAAATGTTAGTTTACCGATCGGTGCTACCTTCTAGCACTTCTAAGTAGGCTTAGGTAAACTAAGGTAGGCCAAGCCTAAATGGCTTAAAATTAGATGAATGAAATAGGTGAGTATATTATTAAAATAATAGTAGTGAAAACTTTGCATGTAGTTTAAGTACTTTAAAATTAATTTAAATACACAACTGTGTTGTTGTTTTTCTTGTTGTTTTTTTCAGTTGTTTAATTCATAAAGTCATCCACTACATGAAAGAGGCGCAGCAAGAAGAGATATGCATTTTTACTGCGCCATCAGAACTCTACTATTGTGCTCATGAGACCACCGCAACCAAGTAATCTCAGTGAGTAAGGGGACGGACGAGTTATTCATTTGTCAGATGTTAACCCCACGTCTGCAACCAACAATTGCGGTGTCACAAGGAATTTTTAATCTCAAAATTACACCGCACACGGCGCTTTGAAGACTAAGTCAGGCTGTCAGTAAGAAGTTTGTACAGGCCGAGTGGCTAGCCCAGATGTCAGAGTATTTAGGTCTCCTGAAGGATATTATCTTATATTAGTTACCGGTTGTTGTTAAGTAATTTTAGTTACTAAAGTACCGTTTAATAAATGAAATAAAAAGTAAACTATTATTTTTAAATGGATATAATTAATTAATTTTTTATCACATCTACCCAGAAAGAGTTATTTTATTTCGTGAACAGGGACTAAAATAGCTATTTAGTCCTAAGGGACTACAAGTGATTTGAATTTAGAATGTGGATATTGTTAGTAAAAGTTCCAATCACTAAAGAGATCAATCACGAATATTGTATGAACAAATAAAAGGCTGTATGAAAAAGTATCGCGCGCGAGCCAAATTTAAAAAAACAAAAGTTCGTGACAAAATTAAAAATGCATGAAATGCAATCCGGCTACGTTCATTTTTGTTTACTCAAATTCAGATTTTACTTGGTTTAAAAAAATAGTGTGTCTTCTTCAGGTAATGAGAATGAATTATAAACCTTAGTCCCTAATTATTTCTATTTTATGTGTTAATGTTCCTAATCGTATGTGAATAAATAAACGTACTATTCTTATTCATAAGTTATCAATTATTAATTTTTTAATAAGTATGAGTGTCCACCTCGGGAAGCTCAAATGACGTTTTAAATCCCTCGCGCTGCTCAGGAAAGAAACACTCTCGCCCTTAAAATAGTCCTTTTCTCCCTAGGCAAACAATCTACTATTACTTTCGACCAAATTATTCGATGACTATTATAGTCATATAGTTATACCAAACGTGGCCCGAACGAATCAAATATCAAAACATACATTCTTAGAATTGGAAAGCAAAGATTTTTAACCCAATAATCTAGGTCCCCCCACCGTTTTTTGCATCTGTCATTATTATGAAATTTGTTTTCGGGCTGCCGTAGGGCTCGGCAGATTCTCAGCTTACACATTACACAACCAGTTAGTAAGCCTACCTTACTCGTATTTCACAAGCACTGCGCTAAATATGTTTTTATATGTTTCACGAAATCCACGTGGAAAACGCGACACAGGTAAACAACTCACCAAAATTAAAGACCACGGCCTAGCTGAGGTTCGTCGGATCACGTGTCAGTTTTCAAAGAAATCTGTGATTGAAGCCTAAATTGGCATCACCCACGCGCTTTCCTCTTGGCGACGACGGTGCTTGTCGGCTCCGATCGTTGCGCAAATATACTTTCCAACGAGATATTGAAAAAGTTTGGCTAAGAAACTGCACGGCTTCCAATTGTTCCAAATCCTCGTGCCTACTCTTACATGTACTTGAAATCAAAGTTTTAAACAAGTTCTGTCTGGAAATTTTGCCCTTTTAAGGCCACACTCGGTCCTAAAATTTTCCCTAAATAAAACAGAAGTTTTGAGCAAAAGTAGTAGAAGTTCTCCGTGTTAGAATTTTGCACTTTTATGGCCTAACTGGGTTATAAATGTTTGGAAAGAAAAATGTTACCTAAATAAAACTGAAGCTTGAGCAAGAGTCTGTAATGGAAATTTTGCATTTTTATGGTCTCACTCGGTCTTAATTATTTCTAAAGAAAAATATGAACTAAGTCTTATGATTGCTACATTTAGTTTTATTTGTCGTTTCTCATGTTGCAGTGATGAAATAAGAAATAGAGCTGGTAAGCGACAGTATGGCCGTGGATGGAGAACTTTCAGTCGTCGAACTTAGTCGAACTTTTGGAGAGTCTAGTCCGACTCATCTTTCACGTTTCACTACAATAATGAAATTATTATTCGCGAGTACATTTTTATTAAGTACTTCCATCAATTACATTGGTAAAAGCTAAGCGGAGTACGAAATCTATCGTGTCTATCGTGACTTTGCAATTTGCATAGAATATATTCCTTATATCTTTTAAAATTACAAAATTTAAAAACGTTATTAAATATACGTATTTTACGAATAGTTGTTGTCAAATAGCTTTCATACTACTCTAACCTAGAACGACTTAGGGCACAAAAGAATGTGTTGCCTACTTGTAATATTTTAGGTCAGTCTAACGGCACTGAGGCATTGTCGCGAAGCCAAAAGCTGCTTATATACATGTAGGCACAAGTTCTTAGCATACATTAGCGTCATAGCGAACATCGCTTTTAAGCGCGTGAGGAACTGACAAATAGAACTATACGTTTTATAAGAAGCCTCTACACCAAATCTGTTAGTAATAGAAGATTTTAAAATACTCTTTCTATTCCTTGTTGGGTAAAATCAATTAGTTTATTATCACCGCAAGAAAATATTGAGGCTACTTGAACTACAACACAGCAAGCACTACAACACCATCGATTGTTTGATCGTAGAGCCCGTATGGATAAAAGAGACACATTTATTAATAGTTGATCTCTGATTGTTCACACTGCCAGCGAGAACTCGCTCCACTAGTTTGTCGTAATAATCGTAATGATGTCGTAAGCATTATCTAGATTCTAGATAATGTTCGCTCGCTAAAACAGTCCAAGATAAAAGAGACACATTTATTAATAGTTGATCTCTGATTGTTCACACTGCCAGCGAGAACTCGCTCCACTAGTTTGTCGTAATAATCGTAATGATGTCGTAAGCATTATCTAGATTCTAGATAATGTTCGCTCGCTAAAACAGTCCAGCGACAAAACTATCGGAACTATACACTCGCTTCTCATCAACTAGTTTCTAGTTCTACTCGTTCATGCCCGGGAGACAAAGGCTTAAGTCCTTGTTCAGACTAGGACATGTCTTATCGTATGGAAGTCTCCGAACTATCTCGTGGCTGCTCCGTTGTCGTGCACGCGACACGCTTAGTGTGAAGTGGATCTGTCGAAACAAAGTTTACGCGAGCCAATTGTATCGTTCAATGAAGTTAAATCGCGAGACGGGCGGCGGAGAGCAAACTAGGGAATTACGATGCAATATGTGTATAATAATAGAGATATTTAGTTGTTATTTGCGATACTGATTCTTATCATAGTCATGTATGCACACTACTGCTGAGCTGTAGACTACCAGGTATGGACTGAAGTATAAAAAAAACCTTATAGAACCGATAAAGCTATATGGAACTGTAAAAAAAACAATATAGGGGAAAGCTATGAATACCACAGTCTGAAACGACTCAATCTATTAACAATCGCCGTTCCGACTATACATATTCAAGTACATAGGTGCATACTTAACCTGATCTCGGGTAGCATAATTGATCCTATTACGACAATACGTGCTGCTATTGAACTGCGTAAACAGCTTAATGCTCATTCAATTATAAAATTGGATATTATTGTGCCTTAGTTTACAATGTAGATCTGTTGATTTATGCTACTGTATTGAGATTTTATCGACACCGTCCCATCTGCGATTGATGAGCTGCATCCGCGATGAAGATGAGGTCTAAATCATTCTTATTCTTACTAATTTTTTATGAACAATTATCAAATATTTTTATCAACAATATAATACGAAAATCGAATGATTGAGTATCTCGAACTCGCTTTTAATCTAAAAATCAGCAAGTGGCACGGGAAATTGTAGGCATAATATCGGTATATTGAGGGTCCGGCGACCACTTTAGACTAACTTCGCATTGGCTTAAAGTATTCTATAGCCATTTCGTCTAGTCTAGAAGAAGAAGACGAGCAAAGAGAGCGAGTAATGATACTGACGAGCCTCTAAAGTTACCTACAGAGTGATAAAGTGCAATTTCAATTTTTTTTATGACTTTTACACTTCTGGAATCATTCTTAAATAATTGAGTATTTCCCTTGTATTATGGATTCATTTGAAAGCTAATGATGTAGACAACCTCCCTATGTCATGGAATTTTTGATTTGCTTTGTCTACCTACTGAATAAATCAGTCAAAAGTGACCCCTTAAAATGCGGATATTTTTCATAGGTCTATTTTAGCTTGAGAACGTTTTTAAAAAAAACCAAGAACATAAGGACGGAGATATTGTTAATTTAATTGTACATGCTAAATTTCATCATAATCTGACAAATGGTTTTCAAGAAATTTGAGTAGCGCGTTCGTATGGAAATTCCAGAAGGTCGCGGCCCTCTTAACTTGTGATCCGAATTATAAAGTAGGCTAGTTTTTAAGGTTTTATCTAAAATAGGCTAGCGGTTGTTGCATCCTGCTTGGTGTTGAGCAAAAACGCGGTCCAAGAAAGTCATTGTTAAATCCATGGTATGACAAAAATCGGAATCTAGAATAGAAGAGAGCATTTCCGCCTTCAATGCTTTAAGGAATTTATAGATCTTTGCAGTCTAAGAGCATTTTATACGTGCACATGTTCTATAGTTACAGGTACATGACACACATGCAGTCTCCGGTCCTGTCACATGATATGCAATGTCCGGTTCTATTCATCGGGCAGTTTGGCAAGTTCTCAAAATCACCAAACTAGAAATGTGCAGAGTGGCAACTCGTGATTTCTGCTTGCTATATTTATTGTGAAACTTGAAATGTTTAAAGGAAGCTGAAATTCTAATCTTGACTAAATAAATAAATATATAATAAATTCGGGACACTTCCACACACGGTCGCCTGGCCCGAAACTAAGCAAAGCTTGTACTATGGCTGCTAGAGACATATATACTGATATACATACTTAGATATTTTTAAATACATACTTGAATGCATATTAACACCCAGGCATAGAAAAAACACAAACATTCATCACATAAATGTTTTTGCCCTAGGTGGGAATCGAACCCACGCCCCCAAGCCCAGAAGGCAGGTTCACTACCAGCTGAGACACCGAGGCAGTCAACTATTAATATTATAAATGCGAAAGCGAGTTTGTTCGTTTGTTTGTAACGCTTTCACGAATCAACTAATCCACCAATGATCTTGATATTTTACATACACGTTGCCGGGAGTACGGCGAAGGACATAGGGTAATTTTTATCTCGTAAAAATTCACGGTTCTTCTCGAAACATGAGTGAAACGGCGGGGCGCAGCTAGTTAATTATAATTGTAATAGGTCCGTTTATAACGTAACGATCAGATTTTTTGTTTGGGCTTTTTGCTGGTTCAAACAAAGATTTTTATATTGCGGCTAAATTTAGTTCTTTTTTAATTTTTCTCTTAGTTTTTGGCGTTAGAAAGGATCTGTTTCAAAATGATTTGTTAATTTTTTTGAAAATTAATTATTTTTAGGTTTAATTGTCACACAAGGTTCTCGCTTCGTATGAATTTTGTTTACTTTGCAAATTTATTTATACGTAAGATTGTGGTTTTTTTTTTAGCTAAGGAGTATCTGTCCAAATAATCGTTTTCGAGTTTGCTCAGTGATTGGTGCTAGTCTGCCAGTTGATACAAGTACGCAGTTCTAAAACATATTTGAAGCCGACACGGACGTCATTTCCCCCAGAGCTGCATTTCAGACCGGATATTTTAGCCTTTACCATAAGTAACCGTTTTCTGTACGGGTACATGGCACATATCCAAATATATGTACATAAATCAATAAGCAAATCTTTAGGGAAATACTTACAGTCACGGAATAAAGTTATGATTTCAGCTGAACTGAACTTGTCATATTAATATTGCAAATGTGAGTTTGTGAGTGAGGGAGGCAAGTTGCGTCAGTAGCAACAACAACAAATACCTATACAACTCCAGCTTACTTGGCAATATAAACTGTTTTCTATGTAATTACAGTTTAGTGCCAAGTAAGGAAGCTATAGTTACTGCAAGTTTCATTTTACATGGATAGGCGGTTTAACCGGTGCATATTATATATTTTGTCGAGGTATGGTGAAATTGGAACATCGTAGGTTGGTGAAATTGTAATAACCAATACTATACAATTTTAAAAACTAGAGACAGCCTGCGGTTTTCCCTGTTTTTTTTTTAGTTCTCTGCATAATGTACTCGGATATAAAAAGTATCTTGTTTCGTTTTAATGATGCATACTTGGATCTCTTTCTTGAGATTTGTTCAGTCGGATAGTCGGGAAAATTGACAGATACTTATAGTAAGTATTATTAAGTACTAGAAGGAAACTGAACTTAAGGCGCAAATTAAATTGGCCGGGCATAAGGCGAGGATGCGGCGCGGATACGATTCAGGTGTAGAAGCTGTGAAGCGACGTACCTGCGCCGCGTCGTACGTCTTGTGTATATTTCAAAACACGTTGCTGTCATTTTTGTATTCCGTGGTACTATTAGAATGTAATTAGTACAATCAATGGTACGACGAAATAATAGGTGTTCCATAGTGGGTACTTTTGATAGTCCTTTTAAATGGTAGGTACCACGGAAAACATATTGTCGCTTTCATATAATTAACTATTATAACTATAATTAAATATTTGAACAAGTTTTATGCGGTACCCTGCTTGACCTTTGACCGCGCTGTATCCTAGCCCGGCCTAAATATTACTATTCGCGCCTAAAAGTTTGAATCAGTGGCGCATTTGTCATGCATAAGTACTAGTATTAGTGTGGAACTCGATTAAATATGTCTATTGAGTAAGCCTTAGACTTTATGGCAAGACCGCTCGCTTCATCGCTCACGTCATTTTTTATTTTTTTGGATTAAACATTCCCATAAGTGAGATCTAAAAAATAATTGAAAGTAAAATTTTAAATATCTATGAAAAAGTTTTTATGTTTTTGTTATTTTTTTTTTACTTTTGTTACATAAGTATTATATAAAGAAGTGTAAGTAAGTATGCGTGCTTACGTGTCATTTCTATATCCTCCGCGAAAATAAAATGTTTTATGAAAATTGCTAAGAAAATCTTACTTTGAGTGAGAATGAACTCTACTAATCTGTCTAATAGTACTTATTTAAAGAATTTGATGGTTTTTTTTTATTCCAATCATAATTTTGTTTGCTTCTCTAAAATACCTGATCGATTAGGTCAAAAACTCAAAATATTGATAGATGGTGCTCAGTACTCGAATCTCTTTCAAAATGTGTAAGAAAAAACAGGTGCTTTAAAATGCTTGAAGTCATACCATGATAAATGATAAATAAATGATAATGAATTGCCATGTCCTTGAATATTTTGAGTGTCCAAACTGCAAACCTGCATTTAAAAAAAAACGGAAAAGAGAGCCTCTGTTCGAGAAAGAGGTCTTTACTAGGCATAGTATGTCGAAAGAGTCCGACTTTCCGTATCCATAGACAGTTGTTAATAATGTTAACGAGTAGTTACTCGTACGCTCAAGACAATTACGTAGCGTCAAAACATCACGCCTAGTTCCGAACAGTTTTACGTACTTGCGTAGTCTGTTTATTTACACTATCAGTGCATCGTACTCCCAGCCGCCTGACCCAATCTGAAGACTGATTCATAAGATATAGATAAAAAGATATTTTTAAATTCCCCTCAACTGAAACAGTTTTATATTTGCTGTGAGATGTATTGACGTTCCTGTCTTATTCAGACATGTCCAAGACCCTCTTAAGCAGAATCTTGTTTTGTCACGTTTTGTGCGTCACTATTCTTGTCAGTAGGAAGATGACGAAGCTTATAATAGAATGGATTTATAGGACGTTTCTGCATGAAGGGTAATCGTAAAACGTGCTCTAGAAAGTTACAGCGACATTTTATGAAGGTATTACACGTTTATACGTATAGCATAAATTGCTTATGCAAGTTATGGAAAACGTAACTTTCAACGGAAAACGTAGGGATATCGGACATGATGTTCGATTTTTTCCGGTAACTGACAATTGAGTTTATAATATTTGATTGATTGATTGATTCTTGGTTAATGGCTTCTGTGTCTAGTTGTCACAATTCTGCCAATGTCCGTTTCATGCTAGTTTCATAGACTTATTGGAGTTTGGGTAATTTTTTTTTTTTTTTAATTTGTACGGTGTCTCTGAGGGAGAATCCCAAGGAGTTTGAGCGGTCAAAAGATGATTCCACTAAAACAGAAAGGACAACACAATTTGTTAGTATTATCTATACAGAAACTATGTATAATTGAGTTAGTACTTACATAAACATATAATATTTACAGCTTAATATTATTAACACGGATAAATTTACAAAGAATATTATACAGCTTAGGGTGGGAGGAACAAGATAGTAGACATTTAAAGGAAGTAGGACGGGGGATGTCGGGAGGGAGGATATCATATAGGGAGAAATTTAGGTTGGGACAACTGAAGAAGATGTGATCCACGTTTCCTTCATCCAGGCCACATTCACACATTGAGTGATCCCTAATCCTAAGCTTGGCCAAATGAACCGGAGTGCACGCGTGACCTATTCGAAGACGGCATAAAGTTGAGGTTGTACGTTTGTCGGTTGAGCGGAATTTAAAAAACCAGGGATTTGTAGGGATATTCGGTTGGATATCAGCATAATACCTACCCTTAATCTTTTGAGATGTCTCCCAGAGTTTTGCCCAATGGTTTAGGAGGAGAGATTTAGGAAGCAGGCATAGGTCGTGAGAGTATATGATGTTGTGTTCAAGAGATCCTATATGGGAGGCTAATTTTGCACAAGAGTCAGCAGTTTCATTGCCGGGAATTCCGGAGTGTCCGGGGATCCAGGCAAGAACAATGTTGATGCCTAATTTATAACAGTCTAAGAGGGATTCCTTAATTTTAAGAATTACAGGGAATCGAAAAGAGGAGTGAAAGGGATTTGCCAAGATTGATTGTAGACAGCTTTTAGAATCAGTAAATATAATAGAGTTGTTGAGATTATGAGAATTAACATAGAGGATAGCTTCTAATAGGGCAATCGCTTCACCAGTGAAAACTGAGGAGTAAGAAGGGCATTTAAAGCTTAGGCTTATTCTAGCAGATGGAATCCAAACAGCTGCTCCCACGGCACTGGCTGTCGATAACTTTGAAGCATCTGTGAATATTATTCGCCACCCAGCGTAGCGCGATGCGATCCTTTGGTGAAATAGCCCTCTGGGATTAATAGAGTCCTTGTCAATATCGAAGTGAAGAAGAATTTTGGGTTGAAAAGTGAGAGCTTCATATGAAGTATTATAGAGCGGGTTAGAAGGGAACTGGCAGACTGGGTTTGGGAGTTTAGTGAATTTGATGAAACTCTGAAGCAAACAGGGAATAGAATCAGAAGTCCGTGAATCAAATAGGTCCAAGAGAAGCATTACTTTAGGGAGGAGAGGGTGATTAGAATTTTGAATGAGTTTGAATAGGAATCTGTCCGAAAGAAATTGTCTGCGAATATTCAGCGGTGGCTCCCCGCACTCAACTTGCATAGCATTAATGGGTGAGGACTTCATGGCGCCTAGAACAATACGCATACATTTAGACTGAATCTTGGCAATTTTGTTTTGACCAGACTTGTTGCATAGGTTTAACAGGAATGAGCCATAATCGAAGTGGCTGCGAATAATAGCGTTATATAAAAGCTTTTGTGAGTATGGGTGTGAGCCCCACCATACTCCTGAAAGGGATCGTAGGATGTTGACATTTTTCTCGCACTTTTGGGCAACATAATCGAAATGAGGGGCACCGGTCATTCTTGAGTCAAGCTTAATGCCCAAGAACTTGGTATTATTTACTTGAGGAATAACTTCTTGGTCTATTAATAACTCAATGGGAGGAATGATTCTTTTCCTGGTGAACACTACAACACAACTTTTGGAGGCAGACAAGGATAGGCCATGTGAAAGTAACCATTCATTAAGGTATCCTAGAGCCGAGCTTAGTCTGTTCTCTGCTTCTTCAATAGTCTGTACTTTGACATAAAGCGCCAAGTCATCAGCATATTGAAGAATGTTGCAGAATGATTCTACTGTAGATTCTAAGTCGGCAGTGTATAAGCTATAGAGTAATGGGCTTAAGACCGATCCTTGGGGTAACCCTCTCCAGACAGTTCTCGGAGGGAGGAAATTATGACCAGATTTAATAACCACCGAGCGTTCCATTAGCATGCTGCAGATGTAACGAGTGAGCCTCTCGGGTATACTCAGCTGTGAGAGTTTGCTCCTGAGTAATGGAAGCATGACATTGTCATATGCTGCTGCAATGTCCAGGAATACACCAACTAGAAACTTTTTTTCTTTAAAGGCGATATGTATGTCAGTGGTTAACAGGCTTAAGTTATCCATGGTGCTGAATCCTTTTCTAAAACCGAATTGAGACTTAGCTAAATTGGACCTGTTCTCTACAAACCATTGGAGTCTTTGTTTAATAAGGTGTTCCATAATTTTGGATGGGGTGGGAGAAAGTGCAATTGGTCGATAACTATTAGGATCTGAAAGATCCTTGCCTGGCTTGGGGATGGGAATGATTATTTGGGTTTTCCACTGTTTAGGAACTATGCCATTCACAAAAAAATGGTTTATAATGGAAAGAAAGAGTTTCTTGGATTTGGTAGACGACCTAGTAAAAAAGGAGTAGGGGATGCCGTCAATACCTGGGGAGGAGTCAATAAGACCGTCCAGGGCTAGAGATAATTCTTCAAAGGAAAAAGGAATGTCAA
The DNA here is from genome assembly GCA_911728515.1 of Peribatodes rhomboidaria. Lineage (NCBI taxonomy): Eukaryota > Metazoa > Arthropoda > Insecta > Lepidoptera > Geometridae > Peribatodes > Peribatodes rhomboidaria. Next base: position 7,652,156 of record OU452166.1, read on the forward strand.
AACTACTCTGGCACGGAAGAAATGATGAAAGATTAGGGAGACAGTCATAATATGGAGTAGAGGGGGGGGCGAGTTTATTAGAGAAAGACTCTAGCCATGGTGAGGAGTCGTTGGCTGAAATATTGTCCTCCTTATAAGACCCCCTAAATCGCCTTATCTGTTTCCAGACAATAGAAGAAGGGGTTTTTGGGGACAGAAGTTCACAGAAGGCAAACCAACTATTTTTTTTCTTTTTGGTTGTGAGCTTTTTAAACTTAGCTGCAGCATTTTGGTACTTTAAGAAATTTATTTGAGTCATGGAATTGTTGTAGGTCTGTTCAGCTTCCCGTCGTTCTAAGGCAGCTGCTGTGCAATCAGAGTCCCACCAAGGAGTTGATATTATAAAGTTCTTGGCGGGTTTCTTTAGAGGGATGTGTAAGTCAGCTGAAGCAGACATACATTCTATAAAAATTTTGTATGAACCGAGGGGGTCATTTTCTAAAGGGAGAATGGACGAGGCATTTAATTTACTTTCTAAAGAGGAAGAATATGAAGGCCAATCGGCAGATGACATTTTGTGTTTAAGCAAAGGAGAATGATTTTTAGGAGGAGAAACTCTGTTAGGTATGGACAAAATAATAGGGAAATGATCACTTCCATGAGTAGAAGGGAGGACTTTCCAGGAGATAAGTGAGCATAGGGCTGGAGAGCACAAAGATAAGTCGACAGCACTTTTCGGGTTTTGGGAAGGATAAACTCTGCGGGTAGCAGAACCATCATTAATTATACAGAGATTGCAGTCATTGAAGATCTCAAGAAGAGAATGACCATACAAATTAGAGTGGGCTGAGCCCCACGCAGTGTTATGGCCATTGAAGTCCCCCATGACCAGCATAGGAGAAGGGACTGCTGACAACAAGAGGTTTATATCTGCTATTAGAGACGAATCAGGCCGGGGCACATAGATAGAAATAAAAGAGATGTCTAGGGATCTGATACCAACTATGTTGATGTCAGGAGGATGTGGAGGAAGGGAAATTTGGGAAAATGGGAGGGAGCGCTTAATTAATATTGCGCTACCTGCATACCCGTCAGCCCTATCGTCCCGAATGCAGGAGTATCCCGTCACTCTAAAATGAGAGCCAGGAACCAACCATGTCTCCGAGACGGCAATGACTGAAGGGTGATGTTCTGGAATAAGTTGAATCAGTTCATGCTTCTTTCGTCGCATGCTCTGCATGTTCCACTGCAGGATGGACACTTGATCCATTTTGGGTTGAAATCGAGACTAATTGTGAAAGTTTGTAGGCAACGTTGGACGGTAATGGAAGGGGATTCATTGTTATCATGTTAATTATTAGTGATATTAGGGTTTCTAACATGTTTTGGGAGGAAGGTTGGGTGTTTTGGTTGCTACCTAGTGCACAACCATTCGGTAGAGAAGAGGATGGATCATTGACCATTTCTTGATGGACAGTCTTATTATATGACTTCCCTAGGGGAGCTTTTGGGCGAGGAGCAGTAAACGTAGTTTTGGTATATGATCGGTTTGGCTGTGGCTGAGCAGAGAATGTCATCTGGTGCACACGACTGGGACCAGCAAGAAGGGGCATTCCCTGGGACACTTCAGCATATGACCTAGTCACTTTAGTGAATTGAGCCGCAGCTTCCTCATAAGGAATACTTTTTTGGGCCATAACCGCTTTAATTGATTTTTGCCTATTATGTTCAGGGCAGTTTTTGTTAGTGGAAAAGTGCTTACCAGCACAATGTAAGCATGTAGCATCCTTTTCGTTAACTTCGCAGGTGTCACCGGTATGCTCTTGTTTGCACCTGAAGCATCGGGGCTTTGATCTGCATTGGGTTTTGGTATGCCCAAATCTGCAGCATGCGTGGCATTGGATTGTTGGGTATTGATATTGTTCTACCTGTAGGGAGGTGTAGAATAGAAATACCCTTGTAGGAAGGACTTGCCCAAAGAAGGTTACTACAACAGTCTGGGTTGGTATCCAATTTGCTGTCCCATTTTCCATTACTTTCCTGTTCAGTCGTCTTGCTTTCAGGATCTTGCCACACCCTGAAGGGAGCTCAATAGATTCAACGAACTCTGTCATTGACATATCTGTGGGGACTTGACGGATGAGCCCCATGCGGGTTATATTGTACGTTGGGATTGTAGCTGAGTACTTGCACATATCAAGGACTGGGAGGGAGAGGAAGTTATTTGCATCTTCAGCAGAGGTGAATTCCACTGATATTTTATTTCTTCCAACTTTTTTAACTCCATCAACTCGAATGTTCCTAATTTTGTGTGTTTTTAGGAACTGGCCAAATTTAATGGGTTTTAGAATGGCTCCAGAAGGGAGTTCAGGGTCGGTGCGTGAAACGTGGACCACATAGGGGCCTTTCTCCTGTAATGAGTACGCTAGCGCGCCAATGGCTATTGACGGGTCAGTGTACACGGTCTCAATTGAAGGAGTAGATAAATCCGGATTATTAATGGGTTTTTTGGCCAACGACTGTACTTCGGGTTCTAAGCGGCGCTTAGATGCACTGGATACTACGGGATCCGGGGGATCTGGAGGCCGAGGCGGATCGGCCTCCATGATGGAGGATTGAGGTTACTTAGCGTTCTACAATACTGTTCTACAATACTTCTTACCCACAACCAAGGACAACACAACACATAGTACAATCAAATTGCTCAAGAAATTAAATAACACGATTGAATTTTCCACTAATAACTCCTTTCCATCTACTCGCTATCACTTCCCGAATGACAGTCTTTATAATATTTCAAGCCGCCCACTAGCCAGTGGACTTGTCATTTTCCTTTTCCCCTGTCATTTAACTACATAGTTTCCGATTAGCATTTTGTTCGCCTAGTAATTTAAATTTATAGGGGTGTATCTAATTTCACTTCGATCGAAGCGGATTCAATTTTCTAGTTTCATTTTAAAATCAATGGGTATAAATTATATTTGAAGTGAATAGCATTATTAAGACTATTGTCAGGACGAACAGATACTGGAGCATATTTTTAAAGTTGTGAATCCATAGTAGTTTTCGTACAAACCACATCAATTGTAATTTATTGATAATTATTATGTCTTAGTACTTATATTTTGACAGATATATGAAACGTCACGCCTTTCTCCCGAGGGGGTTGGCAGAGGTGTAATACAACACCCACATTTCGCCGGACGATATTTAGTCCCAAACGTGACAGGGGCGAGCCTTAGCTTTTAACCATTGTATTTCAATAAAACCGTCTAGTGAATTTAATAGCAAAGACAAAATAGGCAGAAACATTAATAAAAATAACATTTTAAAATTCTGAAACGTACCTATTTATATTTATTTATACGCATCGGTTAACGTTCCTAGCTTAGGTATTCTAGTTACATTCGTTATTTCGTAATGAAATTTAATACCAAATTATGTGCACACAGCAAGATGTGTCAGTGCCATAGCAAAATAACACCATTATGCCAGCTGGTAAATAGGTACTTTTCCAACCGCTGAATTACAATAAAATATACATCTAAACCAAGCTTTAAGGTTATCATGGAATCAATCCGATGCATTTATTCCAGACTAACAGATTAGTTTTACATGTAGCTAAGGCGCAGATAGGAAAAGGGTTCGAACATATGTATTTCACAATGAAGCTGGCACATCTGCCTTAATTTTCTTTTGAAAGTTTGCGCGCCCAAAGGACGTAGAATAATTATTTGGTGGACACTTATGCAAGCAAACAAAAAATTACAATTATAAGGCTCGGCTCAAAAATAATTCAGAAATTCTAGTATGCTCGAGCCTCCTCTAGAAGGGACGCTGACTTCTCTGTTGATATTATACGATTTTGTATTTTGGACTATGATGATATTATTCATCATATCATATTGATTATTATGACTACCTTAATTTTACTATGGGGACAACCCTTAAAACGAGGGAAAAAACATCGGTTCCATACATTTTCGACGATCAACGAACTTTGGTTATGAAACAGCAGATTTTTTTTCGCAATTTTCTCGCAAAAGTGTTGGCCCCGTTGTAAAAATTGTTAAAAATGATGAGTACAATGATATCCTAGAATATGTCCGTCGTTTAAAGATCCTATTTAAAGATGAATGTTTGGAGAGCTTTTCTTTCAGGATCACATTATCGGATCCTGACAATGGGACCAACTAAGAAGTAAACTCTTTCAAACCAAAAAAAAACAGTTTTAAATTATAACCTCCTCATGAGGTCGGCCAAAAATACGAGTATAATTCTAAACGGAACTCGCAAACTACTTATCAATGTTAGCGGTTAAGGGGTGGTATTGTATAAACGAATGTTCCACCGCAACATATCAGTCCTCTAAACATAATAATGCAATGGAGATAAAACCGCATCAAATACCCCAATATGATTTTATTGATAAATTCCAAATTACCATCGAGTACGCATTTCCAATAGCTCCGTTGCACAAGCCTGTATAATGATTCGTCGTTATGCCGATTTTGACCTGTATGCAGCGCATCCGCTCGCGTATCTCATTAGTTTGATGCGTCAAAAGAATACCGTACATTACATAGAACACAAGACTTTGTGACTATTTTATTATGTGCATTGTTCAAACCACAAAGAGACTCACCATTCTTTATTTTGCTTATTTCGCAGGTGTGTAATCTTTTGCGGGTGGTTTCTCAATCATCAAAACAATAGAAGCTGTGATCGTTATTTCACATTTGGCAACTGTCATCCTATGCTGCTTCTCTAACCAAGATCACAATGTTATTTCGGTAAAGTCAGACAGAAAAGATAAATCCGATGTAGACGTCAATCTGTTGTCAGCTATTCTTGGATTCCTGTCAATATCTCGGCGCTCTCTCCACTTCAGCGGATACCGGCACTAGACTAAGCTGTATTAAGTTGTATTTTTATTACAAGTTTTCCACGTAAGTCATATCCTCCCTGTGGGGAAATGGTAATTGATTGTAATGCACTTGACCTCGAACGTTGTAGGGGCGCGTGCATCGTCGCCTCGCATGTCGTGTGTTTAATGGTCGCATAAAAAGAAGCAAGTTATTTGTACATAAAATACCGTATTTACACTACTTCGAAGGGGCTGCTTATTTATTAAGTAACACAGTCGTAGTCTTTTTTACCCTCCCAATAGATAATTAAAATTAGATTTTATTAGATTCATACAGTTCGAATAGAATAAAATACGATTAATATGATTAGTTAGACGCTCGTTTCCTAAACTTAAACGGGACCGCGATTTTATCGCGGTGTCATAAGTTCGACGTGTGTGTGTGTGTGTGTGTGTGTGTGTGTGTGTGTGTGTGTGTGTGTGTGTGTGGCTCCCGAACGGATGAACCGATTTTGTTTTTTTTTGTTGTTTGAAAGGTGTATTTAGTCGGGAGTTTTCTTAGCGATGTTAGACGAATCGGTGTAGATGAAAATTGATGTCGGGGGTCTTTTTAATTTTATTTGCTAACATTGTAACCGAACACAACGAGGTTCTAGATTTGTTTGTATTTTTTTTAATGATCGTTAATCATAATTCTGTTATTTTTAGACATATTCAATTTATTTACTGACTTACTGATTGGTCCAGGTACACAATCTAGCTCAGACGACGGGACGTCGAATTTTATTTTTATTAAAAAAGAAAAAAAAGATTATGTAATGAAAGCACGCGCGGTACAACACACTACCAAGCACATGGCTTGGCTCGTCAGCACCCCACGCAGCAGTGTGAGAACCAGCTTAGACTTATTTTAATGAGTGTATTCGCCAACTGGGTGAAGAGGTTCATCATTACATCCACGCTTGTCTTTGACATCTTTTCCTCATTCAACCCGCACCGGTTTACATAATTTCATTCAAAGAATCGGAGCAGTAGATACTAAAACGCATCAAATCAGGGTCAGATGGGCATAGGGCATAGACACAGACACTGAATATTAGAATATAGATGGACAAGTACGAAAAAAAAAATTGGCGTTACTGTTTGCGAAATGGTGCTGGTATAGCTAATCATATGAATGGTGGAGGGATTTGTTAAATCACGTGTACTGATGTCCCACATTTGAAAAATGGACTAGTTTCTTTTTGGTTTTTAATGAAACAACTGGATCCCGATCGTTATAAGTTTAAAGTTTTTTTTTTATACAAATTAGATCCCGGTCATTATAAGTTATTTCGCTTGGTTGCATTTAGATTGAAATTACCCATATCACACGCATGTCTTTAAAGTGGGCACCACTTCGTTTTCCATCGGCCCCTATCTAATTTGTGTAACAAATAAGCAAGGAGTAAACACCTTTTAGTAGGCCATTCTCGGTGTGCACGTTATCTTCACACTTATGCGCAAAGCAATTTTACTTTCAGATTTCAAATCGTGTGCAAATACATTCGATCTAATATTTATGATGACTAAATTGATAGGCTTCTGTTTTAGCAAAAATTGATAAGGGATTAGCCAGTAATCCAGTTAGACTATATACATATTTCAACTTATTCAATTTAAAGAAACGCTAGAAAAACAACTCATAGCTTGGCTACGTGACGAGCTCGAGAGATCTGAGAAAGACAGGACGGACCTGTCAAAGACATAAAAAAGTGAAAAAAAGGGTAAGACCTTTGTCAAGTGGTGAGACAAACAAACTTACACAATCATCTATTAATAAAGCTACTTTATAAGATTTTTCGCTGTTTTTTTGTACCTGAAAACATATTGTTTGTATAACTGACAAAAAACGATCTGTTCCCAGTTATCACGACTGAAGCTCTGCATGGAAGGTGGAACTATTAAATTTAGAAGGACAAACTAATTTAAGTACAAATTCGGATTATTTCAAGGTGTATTTGTGTCTTCTACTCATTATTACGTACAGCAAGTATCGCACGTATTGTGACAAACGACGTATTGTAGATAAATAAAACATAAACCTTGGATACAGCACGCAGTCACACAACAAACTTAAATTGACAATAGTCTGTCAAATATAATAAAAGTATTAAACAGTGACTTTTTTTTAACTAGTAGAAATGAAATCGTGTTATGCGGCGGTTTTTAATAGCGTTTAGTGGCAAGTCGAGAAATCACTATCGAGATGAGTAGCGTAGAAAAATGTATAGAAATATTGTTATTAGCAAAACTATGCAGTCGTTCCAGATTCGAAAACTTGTGACACGCTTCGCTGGGCACCCTTATTTTCCATGTTGTGTTGGAGAATGTACTAATTCCCTCTTGGCAATAAATGTTGCATAGCCCCGGATTGGAATATACACAGCGTTTTGTCTTTATCTTTCTTTTAGATTTTTCAACTAGATAGAAAAAGACATAAACCACTGTATGACTTTTCGAGGCTATACAGCGTTCATTGCTAAGGGGAATTATGTATTAGACTATAGTATGTACGCACCTTGGCGTACATCCGCAAATCAACCGTGCGCGAGACGTTACAGACAACTATTATTCAATCTGCGACGTTACGCTGTACTCCTAAGCCTAATCTCATTGGAGTCTGAGTGTTTGTTTGTTTGCCTGCCCTAGATCTCAGAATCCGGTGGAAAATTGATGGTCTTCTACTAGGTCACCGTTCGGGTTTCGGTCTGAGTATGTGGGTTTTGGATACACGTATTTTTACACCTCACATATTGAATTTTTAATCTTATGACAAAAATTGTATTCATGGTTCGTCGTTAGTTCGTCTTATTGTCGCTCCTCTCCACCTAAAGCCTCCGAGCTAAGCTAGCCTTTTTTTATATTATCTATACTTCTATACTAATATTATAAAATCGCAAGTTAAATCATGTAGGCTTTTCATAGCTAAGCGGCTAAATGGCTAACGTCGTGCTCCATGTTAGACCACAATGTCACTTAACATCAGACGTGGGAGTCAAACGTCGACTTATTTTAAATTAAAAAAACGGATCTTGATGAAATATAATAATAGTTACAGTATATCATGAGGTTTTTGGATACTTTTTGTGAATAAGATTTGCTAAAGAAGTCGCGGGTTAGCTAGTTACCTATATTTTATACTTCCGATACAGACAATTAGTAACAACTAATTGTCAACAAGGTGTAAGTAATATTTCTATGGGACATTAAAAAACATTTTCTTTTTATTTGCCCGATTATAAGAATATTTAAAGCACAAACCTTGAAGCGACCTAAGAACACCTGTTGACGAGTGATATCGGTCGCCAGTATCAAAGCCTTCATGGTGTCTTGAAGCTTGATGCGATATTCCGATATCTCCTCGAACAATTGACTCTCAATAATGCAGCTGGTTGCTGCTCGCCAGTGATGGTTTTCCAACACTGATTTGCTCTAAATAAGGAGAAATATAAAATTAGCGATGATAAATGAATCGCTAATAATTTATAAAATCGCTGGTAGTACCTTAACTCGATTTGCACGAGATTTGACAAGGCCAGAGCAACGATGGTACAACAAGAAAGACGCATATGAAGACTAAGCATATTTACGCAGCAATATAAATGGGAAGGCTGCCAATCATGATGAAGGAGAGCGAAGAGAATTTAATTATTGTATCATATCATTTAACATTTTTATCGTAGCTAGTAGCTATTCAACAGTTACTGTAGGTGCACGACAAGCACGTAAATAAAATAAAAATGTACATTTATTTCAGATGATTGTAACATAAATTGCAAAAATACAAGAGAAAAAGAAGTCAAAATATACTAAATCAAAAAATAATAAAAATAAAAATAGAATTATTGATAATAGCAAATGTCAAACTATAATTTAATTAAATATCAATTCAAAAAACTGCAATAAAAAAATCATACTTTCATTTTAAGAAACATTAACAGACAAGCATTACCTCGTATAGTGCCACGAGATGGTTGCTGGTTGCAACCAAAAACGGCTGGTTCACGCCAGGATGGTCGACGTCGTGAGCAATGGCCGCCAGTAGACCTGCCATCACCTCGATAGGCTCCATGTGTGCCATAATCTATGAGACAAATGTACGTACATGAGTACATTGCTACGAATCCTTTTGGTAGAATAAGTAATCCAAATACGTAATGCCAAAAAAAGGGGTAGTAATAAAAAGCGACAAACAGACATCTCCCTCTTAGCAATAAACGTTGTATAGCCTCGGATTGGTTATACAGTGTTTTGTCTTTGTCAATCAGTTCTAAAATTAAAAAAAAAATGACAAAACACTGTTTACTAATCCAAGGCTTTACAGCTTTTCTAAAACTAATGTTTTAATAAATCATTTTAACTGTTAATGTTCAAGGAACAAATATTATTACTTTTACTCAACAAGATAAGTAATAGAAAAGTTTTTTCGGCAAAGTTGCGGATTTGAAAAAAAATCTTAATACACTTAAAGATTTTCGTAAGGTGTTTTACATGTTGACAAAGACTAATTAAAGAACCGGACAAAGCTAAGTAAAAAAGGAAAATGTAAGTAGCTTAATTAAATGTTTGCTACCGATAATGCTGATTACATTTTTATACCAAAAAACTAAAAGTATCATTGCCATGAAATTGATAAGTCAACAGCAGCACGCTTAAAGAAAATAATAATATATTTTATATATTGATTTTATATATAATTTTATATATAATACCTACAATATGATGGACGTCATAAAATGTCATAGGAAAGAAACTTAAATCGTCTCTGTCCGGTTCACTCGTCCAGTGACGTCTTTCTTGTCCTTATCATCATCTGCATGCAATATCTACTAAACGTGGGCAGAAGGCCACGTTTCAGTCAGTTGCCACGTCCAGAAAGACGTGGCCTCCTCCTAAAGGACGTCACTAGTTGTACCTAATTCGCTACCAGACTTTCACAAACCGTCATATAGTCGCAGAACGGATCCGGATACTCATACATAGGTCTTGCGTGTCACAACAATGTTACAGGAAACCACTCTATCGCAGTTCAATCAATTATGCAAACTGGATTGAATCGTATCGAGATTGTGCATCGTAGCGAGAAACAAATATCATAAACCAAGCCCTGTTTGCAACGGACTCGGGTTCGCGCGGCTATTCTTGGACTCTGTTTATGATTATTGTCAAGGGCTCCGTTATTTCTATTGTGGCATACGACTGTGGAGAACTAACAACCAATTGTAGCCAACTTGAATTCTCGTATCTATGTGATTGTTCGATCTTTAAAAAGAAAATAAAATGTTATTATGATACTTAGATGTTGTTATGATATTTCTAATATCATAACAACATTTAGAATAAGAGTTCTAAAACCTGTAAAAGATTTAAATACTCACGAAAACTGCCAAAACCTAAACTTACCCTAAAGCTTTTATAACTATATCAATAACGATTGAATATTATGGTATGGAACGTCATTATAATTTTAGTAGGTATTACTTATAGAAACTTACGTCATTACACGGTAACGTAATAATGCTGTTTACTTTAAGATAGGGTAGATTAGGTAGGATGAATAATTATTTTGTTAAATCTTTGTCATATTTTGAGCGTTTAAAAGTTTTACTTAAGATTATTCTAAATTAAACTGTTTTATTCTTTTCATATTGTTTTGTCACGAAAACTAATTGTGTGTGCAAAATTTTATACGGTTTAGTAAAAGTAGATGAATCCCCTATTGCATGGTTTGAAACAAGAAATTAATAAACATACGAGTAAAGCTAAATAAAACCATATGAAGAGGTTGTAAGGCAAGCCAAATGCTCTAACATATTAGAAGCTCTAAGGTAGGTCCCATTTCTGCAATGCTTTATTGCATTTCATAGAACCCTCGTTGTTTAAGAATATTCCAATATTTATAGGCAGATATGCAGGCAGTATGTTATTGGATTGTTTCGATGAAAGCAGCTGACGGTGCATAATATATAATACACGCTATATATTTTATTTACCGTTGCTGGTCTTACATATGATATCTTGACCTAGTTCCAGTTACCATATGCATAATATTTAAGAGACTAATTTACTTTTAACACAAAAATACTGCCTCATAGCACCGTAACTGTACAATACCTAAATGAGGAACTTCTTTGACATCGTTTAAAAACAGAACATTTAATTTTCTTTATACCCTATCCTACGAGTACATCTACGTCATCGTCAACTGAAGCAATATTAATTTACGTCAAACGAGGCCGCGCACAAAAACTACGTAAAAACCAAGCGATGAGATTTTTTATAAAAGTCTGAAATATAACATGAAAAATGTGTCGCGTGCCAAAGATTTCGAATTCGCTTTATTGACAGTACCTACTCATTTAAATGGATCTATACTTGAACGGGGCATTGAGATACAAATCGGTAGCGATTTATCTTGTTGAAACCAATTCTTTACTTAAGCAGTTTGTTTTTTGTACTGCAGAGCTTCTTACTGTGTGAACATGCAAAACTTAATAAAAAAAACTCCAGGTTGGGCGCTAGGGTCCAGTTCAAACCCAGCAACGTGTCACTGACAATGATGACGATGATAAAATGATGACGTAAAACCCACCTAAGTGACGTAACATGATCGCTGACAAGCTTTCTGACGTGTTACTTTCCGTTGCAATCCATCTCAACATTTGACGCATTGATAAGTATACAGCACAAAAAGTTACGTAGTGTTACGTCACGTCAATCAAAACTGTGTCTGGGAACACTCACCTGTGGTTGGCTCAAGAAGCAGTTCATGGCCTGTGTGACGTCAGCGGCGTGTAGCGTGTTGTGGTAGGGGTTAGTGCTGTGGTAGTTTTCTTCAAATAGCGTGAAGAGCTTCCACAGCTTCAGGGGGTCCAGCCCGAAGTGCGAAATTAGCCCGTACGAGTGGAAGAGGTGGACGCACATGATAGAGAGTCCACGACCTGGTACAGGGAATCGGTATTACCTACAATTATAGATCTTGGTGTAGGTAAATAAGTATTAATATTTTTCGGTTTGATTCTTCTAGAGTGTTTGGCATCGTCATGTCCGTCTCAATGAGAGCAGCAGTCTGATAGTTAGCTGGTGGCGATTGTGCGTATGACTTCTATCATCCTTGGTTTGTTAAAATTTATACTTTTTTATTAACTAGCTGAGCCCCGCAGTTTCAAACGGAACGGTTAAAAAGATCCTATGTGCTATTCTAGACTATAATCTATCTCTGTGTCAAATTTCATCCAGATCTATTCAGCCGTTCTGGCGTGAAAGAGTAACAAACATCCATCCATTCTTACAAACTTTCACGTTTATAATATTATAGTAGGAAGTAGGATTTAAGCTTGAAGGGTTTTTTTTTGGCGTAGTAAATATTACACAGAAACGATTATTTACCTGAATATTCCCTAGTCGTACATATGTGAGGATTAAAATACATTTGTTATAGGTCCATTCTATACACCGTCATTAAGCGATACTTGGCATAACGTAATTGTTTCTAAAAACGTCCAACGATCACAAATGAAACATTGTTTTATCGGAAATCGCTCTTAAATAGTAAATAGTGATATTAAATGTTTTTAGCTTTAAAATATTTTCTCAACAAGTAACATTATGAAAAGCAAAACAATAAACCGGGCTACCCTATATCACATTCACTATCAAGACGATTCAAATATTCCTCACGAAATTTTTATAACGTAAAAAAAAGAAAACGATATTGTCGAAATCCATCAAGCTGTTAAGGCTGTAGGCCGTGCTAAGGAAACCTCATACATACATACCCACATACATATGTACATGCACTCGAAAAACATAACCCTCCTTGCACACTCGAGTAAAAAGTGTACTCACGGACTCTTTACATATTGTTCTTGAAATTAAGCAACCACCTACATATATGACACGCACCTTTTACTCTATAGTTCATGTTCGCCCATATTTTAGGTTTTTTATTGGCAACCATTTAAAATTGCACTTTTAGAATAGACGTAGAACCCATTCAATGGAACAAGTATTTTCATTTATCGGAAGAGTTATAGCGCTGCAGTACTAAAGCTGCCAGAAATTAATTAAGAATCGGAAGAAATATTTTTCTGTTGAAATAGTGGATATTGGTTTTCAAGCATGAGGTACAATTTTTATAAATTTTATAAATGACTGAAGTAACAAGTATGTAGTATTATCTAAATACAATATCAAATTCAAAGACCTGACAGACTGATTGACTGACTGATTGACTGACTGATATATCAACGCACAGCCTAAACCGTTTACATGTCCTAGAAACATGAAATTTTGAGAGAATAATAATAAAACAAGAAATATACCTTGTTTTAGATAGAACAAGAAAAAAAAAAGGAAGTCTTTGACACTGACCGAATACAGACAAACGCACATTACTCACACACTGACATACTTACATACCCCCTTAAAATTAGTTAATCTTTTGGTTGAAGAGTCAAGTAATAAATAGATTGTTCAATTGTATTAACGAATACCAATTCAAAATTAAGATTTCGAAATGTAAGCCCGTCCAATATCAGAATTCTCAGGCGGATACTTTCTTCGATATTTTCCAATAGTGCACCAAATCTGTAACGCAATTTAAAACTCGAACTTTTATTTGATACTATCTCTCCATCGCAACGGGGGAGTCGGGAAATTGGATTACATTCTCCTACCCGTCGTAAGTTCACGTTTGACGTTATAATATTTTTTTCATTGATGTTCCGTACAAATAGATGTCTAATACACTACATTTAGGTTTAACATATCATAACATATCGTCACGCCTTTCCCCCTTAGGGGCTGGCAGAGGTGTAATACAACACCCCACGTCGCCGGACGATATTCAATCCCTAATGTGACAGGGGGCGAGCCTGTCGCCATACACCGGGCTCCAATCATGTAGCAGATGACATACAAGGTTTATGTTTATGTCATGGTTTAGGTTTATGTCCAAGCAAAATTTAAACAATCAGGTCAAATCTGATCGTTCGATTTCGATTTTCACAACCGATTCTCGTAAATTTTCGGTTTAATAATTGCACATATTTATTTTGACGAGTCAGTTTTTTGGAAATTGTTCAAAATTGTGGAGATCTGTTTTTTTTTTCAGAACCCATTACACCTGAACCTACTCAAAAGTTTCAAGAGAATTGGTTAAGAAATGCGACCTTTAGACGAAGACAGAGATCCAGACAGTATTCGGACATACGATAGCATTTTTGTGGAATATGAAGCATATACACTTTCCTTGTCAACGCTCGCTCGTCTCTTTAGGAACCTAGCACACGTCATGAAGATGAGATGATGAGCATTTTTTATTACGAGTTTCACGAAAATTATTTTTCGCGCATCATAAGGGGCTTGCGGGATTCAACCCTTTATTTTTTGTCTTGTTTAGAAGAAGTGATTTATCTACATATGAAGATATAATTCAAACCTGCTCAGCCGTTACGCAAGTAATTGGCATACATTTACTTTTTTACTTACATTTATGACATTAGCGTGCTCTATCAGTCTACATTCATTCTCCGGACCTTTGCAATAATAAATCAGTCACGACACAAATAATAGACTACAGTGCGTTGAAAATAGGCTAAAGATATGTAAAATGTGAGTATTATCCAGTTAATGTGTTCAACATCATCAATGTGTGAGCCATAATAAGCGTTAAGGGAAACGAATAGTTACAATGCCACAGATAGTATCGAGACAAACCGAGCGCGGCAGACGAGCGGCAAAAATGTCATTAGTTGCCTGTCATCTACTACATACAGGGTCATTCGAATCTAGGCCGTATCCTTTCAACGGTGGGTTTCAAATGTCCCTTGTCTACTCATCCTAAGCTACCTTTAAAACGTATTAATTTACCAAAAACCTTTAGTTTTTTGAGTTATTTAACAGTTTTGTAATAAATATGAAAATGAAATAACTTAAAAGCTAAGAAAATAGGCTGAACTAATGTAACGCTTAAAACATAACCCAGAATGAGTACAAATACCTTTTGAAAGGAAACGGTCTGGATTCCAATCACCCTGGAATTGTATTGACAGTGCCACCGGTATTTCGGTTCGTTAGTAGCAACTAATAAACTGTATTAGCTATATGGAACTGATTAAGACTAATTCAGCTATGGGCAAAAATAATTTTCCTGTTTAATTATAATAATTAAAAAACCTGTTTTTCCATCAGTAGGACTAGACGGACCACGAGCAATCGATGAGAAATGCATACTTTTCTACTAGGTATATTGGTCTAACACAAATGCTTTAGTAGTTTTTGTTATTTATTTTTGGTAGTTAGAATTAATTAAAAATGAAAATAATTCTTTAAAAAAAAACCTAATAAAGATTGAGTGCCCAACTATTGTTACATTTAATTTTGTTTCACTACACCATCAACGATAGCTAAAACCGGCTCGTTTGCATCGGCTCTTTGTTTCTCCACACATAATTGTCAAGGCTGTCAATGAAAACGTATACCAATGAGTGATTTAGTAAGGTCTGACATAATGTTAGGAGGCACGGGCGAGCCGCGAACATTGTCGTCTCTTGTCTCACCTTTGTGTGTTTTGTTTTTAATGTCTGCATTTGTCACAGTCGTTTGTATTATTGTGATGCTAAACGAGGGGAATTGTGAAATTGGTCCAAGAGCAAATGAGACTTGATTGCTAATAAACCCTTAAAATTCGATACATCCTCTAAACTAGTCAATGAAAACAAGATTCGGAATAGCAATTAAATGCTTACCGTTATCGAATTAATAATTTATCATATGAAAATTGTACAGAATGAGAAACTATTAGAATTTAACGTGGAATTTTAATTCGAACAAATGCATTTAAGCGGTTGGAAGTCAAATAGTAGCAGCCAAACATACGAAGTATTGTAAACACACACACACCCGTAAAACGTTACCCTTTTCTTGGCAATGACGTAAAAACCTCCATGAAGCCATCAATAAAAAAAAAATTGTACAAACGAACTAGATCTTTTCGTAAGTCAATCATCAAAACAATCATGTTTCCCCAGCGGTATATATACGGTTACACGAGCAAGCAGAGTACAGTCGACTGTTGTTATCACTCGCACCTAATCACTAACTAGTAATCACCCTCGGTCGTAGATGCCAACAAGAGTGATTAGGGTTAAGGTAGTAGGGAGTGATTTTGATGAGTAATAATCAAGACTCGGCTCACTACAGCAACTCTTCTTAGGTATTCTTATCGATCAAGCGAGCGATAGTGAGCGAAGCGTCTCTGTTTCAGCTTTGACAAAAATGCTTTCGTATGTCCGAATTCTGTACGGATCTCTGTCTTCCTTTATAGTTCGTTTTTCTTAACGGATTCTCTTGAAATTTTGTAAGTAGGTTAGAAATTTACATAGATTTTTTTGTCTAGTCAGTTTTTGGATTTTTTTCAAAAAAAGAGATATCTTTTTTTTTCAAAAATGTTGTATAACTGTCGAACCTGCTCACTAAATTTCACGAGAATCGGTTGAGGAATGCGACCTGCAGAGGAGGGAAAACGCCGGCCGCGAGGTCTCCAGCTCACAGAGTCACTAGTATATACGTGTCCAAACTAATTTCTAAGCGAAGGTGAGAAATTTGGCACAGCTGCCTCACTAAACACCGGAAGGAGGTACAACTCCATATGCCGGATATTGAGTCGGATGTTCCAGTTCTGGGTCACTTAAGAGTTCGGCGACCACTTTAAACTAACTTCGCATTGGCTTAAGGTTTTCCATAACCATTTCGTCTAGAAGAAGATGACGAGCGAAGAGAGTAAGTAAAGATACTGGCGAGCCTTTAAAGTTACCTACAGAGTGACAAAGTGGATTTTTTTTAAATGACTTTTGCACTTCTCTAATCATTCTGAAATAACTAAGAATGTCCCTTGTATTATGGATTCATTTAAAAGCTAATGATGTAGACAACCTCCCTATGTAAAGGGATTTTTTAATTTGCTTTGTCTATCTATTGCATAAATCAGTCAAAAATGACCCCTTACAAATGCGGAAATTTTTCATAGCACTATTTTCGCCTGAGAACGTTTCTAAAAAAAACCAAGAACGGGCTGAGATATTGTTAATTCAATTG
Source organism: Peribatodes rhomboidaria (assembly GCA_911728515.1). Classification (NCBI taxonomy): domain Eukaryota; kingdom Metazoa; phylum Arthropoda; class Insecta; order Lepidoptera; family Geometridae; genus Peribatodes; species Peribatodes rhomboidaria. The sequence goes on from OU452166.1 coordinate 7,669,143, forward strand.
TACATGCTAAATTTAATCATAATCTGACAAATGGTTTTCAAGAAATGTTTGGAAATTTTAGAGCGTCGCGGCCCTCTTAAAGACGGGGCTATATCAAAATCAGATGTTAGCCGCGATGCGAATGGACTGAGGGCTGAATGGACGCTAGAATTCTGTAGGGCGCTGCCGCCAAAGTAGCGATGTGATCGTTGGACGTTTGAAGACACTTACTATGTACATACATTAATAATAAACATAAGAGAAATAAAATATTACCACCAGCGGCGCTATCCAGGGTGAACGCGTTGAAGTCCCACGACGCGCTGTGTTCTAAAATGCACTGACAAAAGAAAATCAGACATTAGTAATTCGTAACCTTTCGCATTAACAACGCATTTCCCAACATAGCATTGCAGGGCAATCTTTGCGTTTGCCCGGCAATACTATCGCCAGCATTAAGGGGGAGATAAATGGTCGACAGCTGTCTTTTTCGCGAATTTTTACATTTCAGTCAAGATATAAAAATTTAAATGGAAATTAAAAAAATTGTATATAAATTTTATATTTTGTAATTTGGCGAAGATATTTTTAAAACATAAAAGTTTTACTTATTTAAAAAATACGTATTTTTAGTATCGACCTTCTGTCACCGCCTTAACGATAAAATTTGGAAAACAGCACAGCAATTCAGTAAACAGAATGTCATGTCAACGACCCACTGATGGACGTCTCGAGTGTATGTATCCTCGCGGACAAAGACATAATATTTACCAGAAACTTGGCCGACCGTCAATGATCACTGCATCAGGAAGGAATGTTAATATGTGTCACTCGAGCGTGTGAGCGCTCATACACAATACAATATTACTACTTCCTCGTGCAGCATAGAAAGCAAACAAATATTTATAACAGATTGGAGTGTTTTAAAAAAATTACAGAATCGAACTGATCGTTTTGAGTTGTGACTTGTCGGCCCACAATGAATTATTTCATATTACACTTTGCCCAGAGCAACGAAACGTGAGCCTTATAAAACGCCACATACAGTAGATTTTTCAATGACGAAGTCTGTTGTGAGGCTCAGTGTAATGTGAATATAGACTTTATGATGATGATGTGATGATAAATTGATTGAAAGATATTTCGCTCCCGACGGTGTTGATCGCAATGCAGCCAGGCAGCGGAGCGCGGAGGCGCGGCGCGGGGCGTTCAAGTAATGTACCGAATAAATGATTAGTTGAATGGCGAGATATGTTAGTGTCACATGCACGCCAGGTGTCACGGTGCTATCATAGAACCCGTAGACAAACACCGACGCCTCGCGGAGGGAATATAAACCTGTGTGAGCCTTTTTCAATTAAATGGATCTGTCATTCTATCTAAAACTCGTATGAAAAGCTTTTACCTGGTATAGAAATAAAAAAAAACCTTTTACCTGACACAATGCCTGGCATCAAAACTGATCCGTATGTATCTAGTTTAGTGTATATCCTTGGAAGAATAAAGCTTAATAAGTGAGTAGGCCGAAGCGGCTTGAGGAAATTTTAATCAAGCCTTCTAAGGCCGGATTCGTTTACCATCACGCCAGTAGTCACGATAAAGCCTCATGGAAAATAGCTCGGATAATTTTATTTAAATATGACTTACTGTGCAGTAGGGTGTCCCTTATATGGCAAAAAAAAATTTTTTTTAGAATTTCGAAACGCATACCCTCCAATTTTTTTATAAATGCTAAAATGTACTTAAATATGAAATTTCATATCTGTAGCATGATTGCAACCCGTGCCGACCGAGCTCTAAAGTTTAATAAAAAATGGTGTTTTGGTCAGACATTTTGGTTTGATCCAAAACTAATTAAAATGCAACAAATGAAGTAAATATGAGTAAAACTAAAAAAATATCAATACAAACATTTATTCAAATACAAATTATGATAATAATGAATTAGGGTAACTTCTCTTTAGTGTAGTTTTTTTACAGTCTGGATACAGATTTCTATGTTCCTGAACACAACGCAACAAAAACTGTTTTTGCTCTTCTTCAGCCGTGATAAGACCATTAAAATCTTGCATTAATTTAACAGCTCTTTCAGCAGTGTCATTTACGACCTTCAAACGACTTAATCGTTTTCTAGCTTCCAAAAAAGCAGGATTGTCACCCCACGAAGATACGTCTTCCCGAAGAAAACTGTCGTCGATCTGTAGTCGAGATAGAAATCGTTTGCTTCTTTGAGTCACAAAATCATCCAGCGTCATATCTGAAATGAAGAAAAAACCATTAAAATAAGCAAAAACTAAACCACAAAACTTTGAAAAAGAAACAAGAAAATATTAAGTACTTACCAAACAAATTTTGCGTAATTTCTTCCTTCGATGGGACATAGCGTTTAGAGGAATCTGAACTTTCGTCTCTGTTTAAATTATTAATCATTTTTGTCTTGGTTTTGGTATCAACTTCTTCATCAAAGAGTGATAACATGACTGTTTCTTCACACAAATACCATAAATGATGAATAAACTTGCTTATGGATGCCTTGGAACTTGTCGCGTCTACTTTTTCATATTCTTTTAAAGCTTTCAAAAAGGACAAGTCTTGGTTAGGTGCTTTAACTGCCATTGTACATTCGAGCCAAGGTTTGGTATACAAGGTGACGATAAATAAACAAACATCTTGTAGAGCATTTTTGTCCTTTGCAGTAATTTTAAGTTGCGATTGAAGCAAACATATTTTTATAGAATAGATTGCTCTCGCCATCCATCGCGCTTGATGCAAAGCTCCGGGGGGCCTGAGTTTTAGTTTATTCTCTGTGTCTCCTCCTAAGAACACAACGCATAGTTCAACCAATTCGCGGTAATCGTCTCTAACAAAAGATTTTTCCAGTTCAGTCTTATAAAAAGTTAACAAAGATGTAATGTTTGTCTTAGCAATATGTGCTTTAACGAAATTTAGAGGTGACTCAATGTTATCAGTGTTAATATTTTTCCAATTATCTCTTAACTTTTTGAAAATTGGAATATCTGGGCTACTTGTAATATGTTTTACCTTGGTTTCAAAAACAGCTTTAAGGACCAACTCATAAACATGATGACGACAAGCAAAAAGCAGCAATTCCCTTTCTAAAGTCTGCTCCAAAATAGCACAAGCTCCATTGAAACGGCCAGTATTGGAAGCTGTTGTATCGCAGCACATTATCTGTACTTTGTCATGGAGGGTCCAGTCAAAGAGAGCAGTTGAAATGGCTTTAGCTTGATGTTTTCCAGAAGAACTCTCTAATTTCGGTACTGCAAGAAGCTGTTCTCTATCGTCAAATGAAGCAATAATTGGCAAGCGTTCTTCTTTTGAACTTCGTACATCCAATCCAGGTAATAGTTTTCCATCCCAATGAACTGTGACTACGTCAGGCAAATTATTCTGGAAGTCAGTTTTTATTGCTTCTGCCCTGGATTTTCTCGCTTGAGTACGAACTCGCTGAATCGAGGATTTGTTTATAGGGAAATCATCGCTGTTCAGACCAAGCGCTTCTACAACCGCATGGAGAATGTAAACTGAGTCCCTTATGCTTAATTGGCATCGATCTAAAGCTGCTACCAGTTTAGGAGTTATTAAACTTTTCGTGCCTCTTTTAAAACTTTTTTCAGGGCAAGGAATCTGAGTACTAAGTTCAGAGTTCGAAATCTGTTCCTCATCCGAATTCTCAAGACATTCCAAGTTATCTATCGAAGAAGTAGATGCAACAGCCAATAACTCTTTTTGTTTTACCTTTCTTTCCTCTTCTTCCAATCGTCTTTGCCTAACTCGTTCTTCTTTCTCCGCCAATTTTTTGTCGATTCCACCTAAGCATCCCGGTCGACCTGGCTCTCTCTGTTTCCTTAAGAAATCTTTGTCTTCCTCTATCTTCATTCTGTCAAAGGCATCTGCATGTGCAATATCAAATAAGTTATCAAGGTCTTTTACAAAATTATTTTCACGATTCTTGAAAGTCAACTGAGTTTTCTTACAGTTTTTTTGCAGCTCCCTCCAAACATGATATAAATCAACAAGTTTCTTCACGCAGTTAGGGATTGCCTTCGTAGGAATTCTGGCTTTTTCCCAAAATATAATGCACTCTCTTATAACAAGATTCGCACTTTCACTAACAGTCAGCTTGACTTCACGAATATTGTAAAATAAAACGGTGAGAACTTGTCGATGAGATGGTAATTTTGCACCATTTATCTGGTGGCTTGGCAGTCCGATAAGGAAAATATTTTGTTTATCACGTCGTAATTCCACAGACATTTTCACAAAATAAACAACAACGCACTAAAAATGTTAGAAATCACTTATGAAATGACAATTGAAACTCGCAGTAACAGGTCGCCGCGCTGCTCCCGCGCAACTTGTATGGACAAGTTAAAAACTCAAGTCGGCACGGGTTATCGTTCATTAATCGGGCTAATATTTATTTCTAGACTATATTAGGTCCATACGAAACTTTTTAGAAGGTATGCGTAAAAATATATTGAAGTTGAATTTCAAGGGACACCCTACTGTGCAGTGAAAGGGTGTCAGAGAAAAATATTTTTGTATACAAATCAGACGCAATTACTTTAAAATTGTTGCCAGCTATGGAAAAAATATTTACCCCGAGTACTCCTTTTAAGATTCCGTAGTAATGCAATGACAATGAACCATTGTTAAGTAAAATAAATATAGTATAAGTTTAGGTTCAGTAAACATAACTATTTCTTATATAAATATAAAAATTTAATAACTTATTTAACTTATCAAAGTTATTTATTTAACTTATATAACAGGCTTATATGTAAAAGTAAAAGGATAGTAAAAAGAATTTCCAATTATAATTCAAATGAATAATATCCGAACAAATATTATTGCATTGCTCAAATTCAAAGAAATGGCCAAATTGGAACAGTGTACCAATTTTCTCACTCTTTGGGGAAATGTCTATTCACTTGCAACAATATTGGGCCGTGTGTGTGCGTGCCGGTGAATGTAATTTCGTGACGCTTACGCACACATTCATCCTAATTGATTCAAATGTTGCTTTGATATTAAGCGCAACTATGAATGAAATTATCATTCTGAACTTTATTCTTCTAAGGGTAGAAGCATAAACTTTTCAAAGTATGCACAAGACGTTATGTCAGTGTTGTGTATTAGACTTTTGTCCTGTTACTGTCCTATAAATGGAATTTTTATACGTTAACTCCAACGTTTAAACTTCTATCTGCACACAATTTTGTTAATTCGCATCGGTGCCAAAGCGTCCTTGTTAGAACTACTTGGAAGGCAATGTGATATCCAACGATATGTCACAAGAGCATACCTACGAAGTACGATTAGTGTTGAAGACGGTTCATGAATACAAACAAATTACATTAAAATTTGTGGCGGAGCGGAGCAAGAAACAATGTCTGACGATGTAAGTGGAGGACTGTGGAATGACCGTGTTGGGAAACAATAAGTTACAATCAGTTACGTTGTGTTACGCCGGCAGTCAGCAAATAGACGTAACTAAACAGCGCTTTGCTAATTACAAATATCTGTTTCAGTGTGTCAACACGACTGGCGCGGCCGGCCCCCGATTTCAAACGTGTGGCAAGGACCCTTTTTCGAGCTACCCTACACTATCGGAATCTGAGCAGTTTTTGTTTTAGTTTCTGTAGTTAAATTTCCACTATATGCGAATAGTAAATTTCGTATGTACTAAAACAGGCCCTTGAAAGGTATTTAAGAGCTGTTTTTAATTCTCAGAGCCGGTCTCTTTTCTCATTTTCTCATCTATTGTGTGATGTTTTGACCTCCAGTTCAGTTGGCCTAAATACCAGGGTAAAAAGTATGTTCTTTGTAATAAATAATAATGCGACTATCTCCACGCTCTGGCGCTAAGCAAACTTGAGTTAGTAGATTTGTCGCAGCCAACTAGCTTAATTCACCGTTCAATTAACAGCCTAGCCTTAAACGGCGTCGTTCATCTAGAATTCTAGATGAACGACGCCGTTTAGTAAAAAGGCTGTCCTGATGACATTCAGCCATTCCACCAAACAGCTTGGCAAAATTAATTGGATCGACAACGTTGACTACTTGACTAGCCAAGTAATTTAAGTAGGCAGAAGGTTACGCGTTGTTATAAAAAAAATAATTACGAAGGCTTAGCTTTAGCCTTCTAACCTAACCAATCCAAGTCGGATTTGCCCCGTTAGAGTCAGGCAGGAGCGGTTTTAGGTTACTATAATATCATGTCTATCAGAATTGCGGTTCGTTTTACCGATTATCGAATTTTATTTTTATCATTTGTAAATCAAATCACATTTCTTCGAAAAAAAATAGTAATTTTGGCAATTAATCACCCTGTTCTATGAATGGCCTAAGCAACAGCCAGCACAGTTTATTAAATGTTGTATTAGACGCTACGGCTGAATATCATTAAAGAAGCTAGTTGAACAGCGTCATTTAGTAAAATGGCTAGGCTGTTAATTGAAAGGCTGATTAAGCAAGTTGGCAGCGATATTTACAAGTAATGATCCTGTGGTATCTAGGCTTATTCGATTTACATTTACGACGAAAAAGTCTTTGATTATTTGGATTATGAAAAAATAATGATGTTTTAATTATCCACTGAACTGGTGTCTTACATTTACCTGTACTTGGCTGTTAAAAATGTCGTCAAGAAGTGCTTCTTCTATGACGAGACCTCTCGGCGGCCGATGTCTTTTCCGCCGCTTGTGCATTGAATGAAACCGTATGAGGCTTCTTTCTTTTGGTCGCGTTTTGATCACTTGAAGCGCTGGAGGATCATCTTGCCGTTCCAGAGACGGAGCCCGTAGGCGAACCAGCCCGGTTTCTAACTCCGTAGAACTTCCGGGCCGGCTCTCCTGGGGCAGTGCGAAATTATGTAGTCCAGATGTTGAAGCCCTATCCAAATCTCCCGTGTCTGGAAATACTTCTCGAAAGCTCTCAGTGTCATGATCTGTGAAAGAAAAAAAAAAAATTAGTTATAAAATATTGCTTGTGCAAAATTTTTTACCACCACCTAAGAAAGACATAATTCATTGAACATTCAAAGGACCCCCACTATCTCGATCTCTTTACTGTGACATTTAAGCCTAACGCCAGCTACTACGAAAATAGCTCAGGCCGATCTTTAATCCTGATACACATCACAAACATAACAGATAATATTATTGTAACGATCATACACAAGACCCGATAAATTCGATATCGAGCGGCCGCGAAGGTGTACAAGCGATTTCTCGTTTTAACAATCTGATAGGGACACTAACACACGCTCATATATCAGAGACATAGTCGTTTTATCGAGCACATTGTTTACAAAAGCGTTGATAAAAAAAGCCTGTAAAAGTGTGTATGAACAGCGCTAAATATTGCTACGATTCCTAGTACTACGACCAACGATTATTGCGTCCTTTGAAATACATCACGATGGCGATTCATACGCGGCATTATGATACGCCGTATCTCTGTTACCGTTTATTTATATCTGTCCGTGATTATTGACGGAGTTTATAGTTCAGAGTAAGTTACGAGGTAGCTTAAAGTTTAGCTATTAGCGTCTACGGTCTACGGAAACCAAGTCGAATTATTGACGATTTATATTATAGAAATAGAAACATGATTATCGATATTACAGTTACCGTGTTACGACCTAGTTTTATTATCAGCTCTCAAATCTTACGATTAGTTATCACTGATTTCTAGCATTTACAAATTTACGAAATCTTACTTAAACCGATCCGTGTGAACATTGAACTTAGTAATTCTAGGTATGTACATATTTAGATACTTTCGTATATTCGTAATTTATACTTTCGTTTTTAAAGTCACAGACAAAAAGCTCTGTTTATATCTTTACTTATATTATTTAAAAATTGCGAAAGTAAAATCGGATGGACGGATTGTAACGAAATTTAGTGTGGGGGTAGCTTACATACTCGTACATAACTCGTCACGCCTTTCCCCCAAGAGGGCTGGCAGAGGTTTAATACAATACACACACTTCGCCGGACGATATTTAGTCCCAAATGTGACAGGGGGCGAGCCTGTCGCCATACACCGGGCTCCAGTCATGTAGCAGATGACATACAATACGCACATGTGCTCACACAATGAACAAATTGGTGCGTACCGTCGGCTGGGTTTGAACCTGCTCCCTCTGGCTTGAGAGGCGGACCTTCTCCCAACTAGGCTGCCATCGCTCTCTCGGGTATACTCTGGATTAACGTAAGCTACTTATCAAACGCGGGTAAAACCGCGGGGAGCAGCTAGTAATCATATGTAAGCTAACACAAGTTTCACTTTACTACAATCACAGTTATATTCCAACCTGTAACTTTACTTGTATATTTGTATGTTGTTGCTAGGAGTACAACTAAACAGCCTGAACAACCCAAAACCTCAGCTGAAGGCAGACACGAAGATTAAATCACGCGGTTGCAACTCGTGCTCGAGTTGGTCCACACTCCACACTAGTTTTAGATTGAGGGGAAACCCAACAACTAATTTTCACACAACTTTGTCAAATTTCGTCTAGCAGAATGGATTTCGACTATATCTATTTTATAAAAAAAGTGAACACAATGTAGTACATTTAAACAGTAATTTAAACAGTAATACAACATTAATACAGTAACAAGCTTGTGGCTTATACGAACTTATGAGTGAACATGTGAATCAAACATAAACTTTTGTTTAACTATGCCTCTTTTAAACAAGTCTTTGTCCTCCAAAACTTCATATGGTAGAGGTATATTGTTATCCTAATATATTCGTTTCACATAACCAAGGACATCTCATACCGAATAGAAAACGTATTCGTTCCTGCAACTAGATGCGCTTGTTATAACTTTTAACGAGTGAATCTCGTTTCATTCTAGTATATCCCAGCTTCAGTATTATCCGTAGCAGAAATCATTGAATCTGGCGGATTGATAAGGACTATGTCACTATTATTATTTGGATAGATAATGCCAGATCGTCGTTTGATAACGAAACTAACTATCAAATACGAAATTTATTCCGTGTCATGTTCTTTTTATTATGTATTATGTTCTTTGTATTATGTATTATGTTCTTTCATGATTTTTTAATAAACAGAGCGTAGTGAAGGTCTAAGATTATAAAGGCCACTTTCTAAAGCTCGGGTTTTCTCACTAACTCGGAGTCAACTGCTTATTAGAGGTTCAACTGATAAATCGTCTTGCGCCACCAAGAGTTAGAAGCTAACCTTGAGTTAACACAATACTAGAGTGATATGTATAACATTTTGACTCTGAGTTTTAACCTTAGAAATTTAACCTTGCGTTTAAGAATTCAACTCCGTAGCTTCTGCAAGTGGGCCTCAACGGGTAAATGTGTACTATACTGTGGTACTACGGATACTGTGTACGTACGATTGCTTGACAATAGCTTGAGTAACATTGACCTGATCTTTATGACATTTTGTAGATAAGTTCATTACAGTTAGAAGTAACGAAGGGTAACGAATAGAGCCGTGATATCTAGCTTCGAGATGAACAAATGTTAATAATGTTTTTACCTACAATTCTACACACAACCGGGCCTCAGATAGCCCCGGTCATAAAAAATCTAATATGTCATTCAAATCACTGTAGCGCTCAATTGTACTGCCCAGTTGTGGTCACACATCCAAATACTGAACTGTGCATCCGTTGCTGAACATGATCGGCGATCGGTTACTATGAGCACTACGCTACATTTCCCATTACACATTGTAAATTTCTCAACAGTCATAATTAAGTATGCTATTATATTCTTAAAATCCCAACATTTTTCAAAAACATAAATTGTTACAATCCCAGCAGAATTATCCGTTCAGTTGAGGCCAGCATTTCGCATCGATAACAGTTTCTGAACACACAGTACTCTCTCAACAAGCTCTGACTTCTACTGAATACACAGTGCGCTGCAACCTCTGAACTTCTGAACCGGAATTTGTTTTGTTTCAAAATGTGGTTAGAAATTCAGCGCGTATCGCTCCGATAAATACCAAATATTTGAATTGCAATTTCAATAACGCTATTTCGAGTACATTTGAAGCTTAAATAATTATAGCGGAACGTGAATATTCGATCAAAATATTCTGATATTATATTAAATTCCTATGAACTGAGATTTCGAAGGGTGAACTGTTGCATCAAAATATAGTTGGATAAATTATACACGGAATAGTTCAGAACCGAATCTATCTAGGTTTATTTAATTCTAAAGCCCACCATTCACATGCGAGACAATGTGCCGAACTTGAAGTTAGCGACAAATCGCGGACAAATCTATGTGAAAATGTTAACAAACGAACCATAACGTTCACACGCATGTCCGCAGATTTGTCACCAACGACAAATTAGACAGCCGGAAAATTGGTTCGCATAGTGAGGGCTAAAGGCTGACTAAAGTGGCTGACACCGAGTAAGCATCTTGAGACTTTGTTGCAACCCATAGAGCCAAATGCTACAAGATAGGAAGTCAAAGTATGACATTAACTTAAATAGTTAAATATAAAATTATCCTTTGAAAGAAATTTTTTCAAAACTTTTTTTATGTTTTGATTTATTTTTTATTTATATTTTAAAGTAGTCGATAATTTTTTTTTTCTACATAATGCAGAACAAAATTGTGTGAAAACGCGACTTTGTATAAAAGTTGAAATGTAAACTACATATGTACATTGAAAAACGGTGGCCGAAGAGTGAAGAATCAATCAGTTTGCTTGAAAGCATCGGCTTTTATTATAGAACTACTAAGGCCAAAGTTCACCAAAACTTAAACAAACGATTACATTTTTAAGCGACTGTTTTGATAGCTCTTCAATAAATTAAATGTCAACAATGGTCAGTAATCAGTAACAGTAATAAATAAGTTCGATGAACATGGCCCTTAATATTTATCTGTCGTCGCTACGTATGTACTATACCTACTATATTTCTAAATAGCAGTTTTGCCTGCGAGTTCGCTCGCGTTTTATAGCCTATGTTACTCAAGTATTATGTAGCTTTCTGATGGTTAAAGAATTTTTGAAATAGGACTATCAGTTTTTGAGTTAATTCGTTACAAACATACAAAAATACGAATCTTTTCTCTTTATAATTATATTGTATATTGTACGATAAAATTACTCAACTTGCGAGCAGTGGCAGTAAACTTACTGAGTTAAAAGATAACTACGAGTAATCTGTAAAGTTTAAAACTACAACAAAGCATTTTCTCTTTTTCCCACAGGGGTTGGCAGAGGCCTTCGAATTCTCATAATGTTGAAATCCCAAATATATTTATAATTTCGCCGAATGTTGATTTATTTTTGTTTTATAATATGTTGAATTCTCAGAATCTTAAATACCCAAATGTATTTATAATTTCGCCAAATATTGATATATATTTATGTTTTACAATATGTTAAATTCTGAGAATCTTAAAATCCCAAATGTATTTATAATTTCGCCGAATGTTGATTTATTTTTGTTTTATAATATGTTGAATTCTCAGAATCTTAAATACCCAAATGTATTTATAATTTCGCCAAATATTGATATATATTTATGTTTTACAATATGTTAAATTCTGAGAATCTTAAAATCCCAAATGTATTTACAATTTCGCCGAATATTGATATATTTATGTTTTACAATATGTTAAATTCTGAGAATCTTAAAATCCCAAATGTATTTATAATTTCCCGGAATGTTGATTCATTTTTGTTTTGCAAAATGTGGAATTAGGGGTATTACAACATCCACACTACGCCGGACGATGTTCAGTCCCAAATGTGACAGAGGGCGAACCTGTCGCCACTCGCCATACACTAACCGGGCACAACTTAATTAGGTACAGATGGCATTGAATACGTCACATTAAGTTCACAAATTAACAAATTGGTGCGTGTCTTCGGTTGGGATCAAACCTGCACTCTCTGGTTTGAGATGCGAGCCTTCTTCCAACTAGGCTATCGTCACTTTAAAGTTTTAATGAATACATGAACTTGCAGACCTACGATTCAATACAACGTCCAGGTTAGTATATACTTCCTTATATAAAATATAGACGGGTGCATCAAATTTTCCTAGTATGAAGTATCAAGAAGTTCCAAGTTTTCAAAAGAAATTCCAAGTTTTTAATAGGTTTTTTAAGACCAGCACGGATGTCTAATATTTCCATATAAATGCGCTTGTCAAATTTGCCGGAAACTATTCATCAGATTTGGTGAGTTTATGTTTTAGTTTTTAAAACCACCCTCGCGAGAAATTAGAGCTACGAAAATATCAAAAGGATTACAAAGGATTTGGGCCGATTTATTTATTAGATGAAAAGTGAAAAAAAGACATCGATTAAGGAAAGAGCTACATCATTAGAGCCTATATTCATCCATAATAATGAAAAAGTCTCATAACGAAGAGTCTTAAGCAAAACCTCAAGAGGCTCTCGTTAGCCGGTTGGGTCAAGTGTCGGGTACAAAAGGCAGTGATCTTAGACACTTGTGAGTCGCATTGTCAGGGGGATCCTTACCCTCCAGCCTTAACCAGCATCTTAGGCCTCGCCCCGCCGGTCGGCACCCTATTAGGTTTTTATATAGTACTTATTTTTTATACTTAGTGAGTCTAGACACTTGTGAGTCGCATTGTCAGGAGGATCCTGCCCCTTCAACCTTAACCAACATCTCAAGCTTCGCCCCGCTACCGGAGGGACCGTAATTAGGTTTTTATGTAAGTAAGATCTGTTTTTTATACTTATTAGTGTGCTTGCTTAGTTTTTTTTTAATTTTGAGATAATTATAGTTATAATCGTTTAATTCAGACACATGTTGTTTTAAAATAACAACAAGGGCCCATATTATAAATGCCTCATATTATAATTATAAACTTCTCCTGGGATTTTGCTCCCTGTGCCGCCTCCCGTAGCGCCACAACACCCTTGTAATTATAATTATAGGTAAGTTCTTACTTATTTGAGAGTAATTAGAAAAGAGTTAGTAAAAAAACCGTACAGTTGCCATTTATTGGTCACTCTGTACACGACTTTCTATCTTGTCCTATTATCTTCGTCTGTCGTCTTCTTCTAGATGAAATAACAACAGAAAATATTTACCCAATGCAAAGTTAGCTTTTGGTGTTCGTGAAAGCCGTCAATACTTCTGCGAATACTGAAGAGCCATGGCGGCTTTAATACCTGAAGTATTTAATATTTCATGACATGAGCCACTAGGTAAAATTCTCGAAACTGAGACTAATTTAATTTATCCATTTCAGATCCCCACAGTTAACAATCTTTTTAAAATCAAATACCCGACTCCCTGTCATTCGAATTGGAATATTTAAACAATTTGTAGACTTTGTTGATTATTTCAAAACTTGCTCTACCGATTTCGATAAGAGCGCCTGGGAACTACATATAACCCTTTAACACGAAAAAAAGTATTTTCCAATTCGTTTTAGGCGTCTTCGATAAATCGGCGAACATACAAAAAAAAAATATTTCGACGGATTCGGTGACCGCGCGATTTTTAAATGTAATGAGGAATCCGTTGCCAAACACTGCCATAATATAGAAGAATGGGACCATAATATAGTTACTTAGTATGTTTGTGTGTGCTTCGATATTTTATATCGATACGGTACTTAATCCGGATCTGTGCAATTCCCTAGGTAAGTAGCGAAGAATACAGGATTAAACATAACATACACGATAATATTATAATATAATGCTTAAAAATAATGGTTAACTTAATTAGGTCACGTAACACAGTAGATTATTTTACGTACGCATAAAGTTACAAAGTGAAGTCTTATTGTATCAACAACATCATTTTAATTAATGTACCTACTTGTATTAATAATAACGTACTGGAGCTACGAGCCGTTACACACGTCGCGTTTCTAAAACGCACGTCTGCATCGCGATTCGCTACACTTGGATGCACACGCAATCGTAGGGACATCTTGCGTCTGCACAGATATTAACGCATCGATATAACTGCAAATAACAATAAAACCCATATGTTTACTCGATGAGATGAATTTTATATCGAAAGTATGCTAAAAAACATATTGTGAGTGGGTTGCTTAAGAAATTCCTGTCAAGACTATGGGGCATTAAATTTTAATGAAAAACTATTTTTTTTTTTCGTTAAATTTTTGTATATTTTATCTTATATCAAAACAGAGATCATTTCATTACGAGCTTGGCATAAGCAAACAAATATCAATTTGTTTGCTTATAAACCTGTACAAAGTTCAGGTTGCCTCGCTTTGTAAAGCGAAATATTTGTGTGAATTATGGGCATGGATGCACCCGAGTATACCCAGTTCCCGAAATACCCCGGTATTCCAGGGTCGTGGCATTCGAAAACGTTTCCGTTCGGATTCCAAAAATTTTAAGCTCAAATTCTTCGAATTTCAGTCCACATTCATAAGTTTTTAAACGTGATTCATTCTTTCATACGGATTTGTACTCGATTTCGACTGTGATTAGAACAATTTTAGTTAAAAAAATTGTAATCCGATTGGAAAAGTTTCTGAATGATTGTCAATAAGGATGCTGACGAACAGTTTCTCTGGAAGTAAGCCCAATTCTCCCGGTTCTTTTAAAAAAACTTTGAAATAAAAATTATCAGTTTTGATAAATGAGTAGTCTTAACAGGAATTTCTTAGACATCCTTTTCGCAAAATGTTTTTTTAGCAAACTAAATGTGATATAATATCCACTTTTCACCGAATAAACAGATGGGTGGCGGGTCCTTCTTCTACGGATCTTCTATTAGAGGGAATATTTATGAAAATCAAAAGCTATAACGAGATTTAATAGTTCGTTACGTGCGCTACTGCTTCAAAGCAAGTATCACATTTGAATCGAGAGAAAACCACGTTCGGCGGCGTCTGTTTCGCTGCAACCGCGCAGGTAGAAGCCGTACATTTTCCCCTTTGGTAATATGAGTGGTACAATTAAGGAAGATATGTCTGAATTGTAGTATTAATTTGTAAGTTTTCATTTTTGTTTTAAATTAAGGATTTATTCAGAGAAAAAGTCTGAGTAATTAACAGAACTAGTACTAATTATTACTTACTTATTAGTACTAAGTTAATTAAATTAAAAAATGCGATTTTTTGTGAGATTATCTTTGCATGTTTGTTACTTCTTTAGTTTCATTAAAACAGCTAAAACATGGATTTGGATGGAAATTGGTATGTTTAACTTTATACTTTTATCACAATATGCTACTTTTACAAGCTTTTTTTAACTTGCAATGTTTGTATGTATGTAATGTATGTATGTTTGTTCGGATGAAATCTTGCAACTCAATTTTGAAGCCGATATTTCAACCGATTGAGCTGGAATGTTGTAAACACGTTTAATTTGAATGACATGCATGGTTAGCTGTGAGACTTGATTCTAAATCCAGCATGGTGGGACACCTAAAATGGTGGACGAGTTATTTGTAATGCATTTCTAAAATATGGGTATCAAATGAAAGGGCTTGCTGACTAACTCGAATAACATAGTGACGTCACTCCGAACTCAACATGGCGGAACACCTAAAGTGGCGGAAATGTTTTTTGAATGCAATCCTACAATATTGGTATCAGATGAAAGGCCTAGCTTGAAAAATAAAGTGATGTCACTCTAAATCCAACATGGCGAATCACCTGAAATGGCGGACAAGTTATTTTTAATGCTCTCTTACAATATAGGTATGAAATGAAAGGGCTTGCTGACAATAACTCGAAAAATATAATTGTGTCACTCTAAATTCAATATGGCGAACTTCTAAAGATGGCGTAGTAAGTTTTTTATGCTTTCCTACAATATGGGAATCAAATCAAAATATCGAATTTAACAGGCAAACAGCCTTGCAACAATGATGCGTTAAATAATTGATTGATTGAACAGACTAACAAACCTGTCCAGCGATAACAATGAAATAAAAAGTACAAAACTTTTTAAAAACAAGCTTTATCTTTTAACAAGCTTTTATATTTTACTAGCTGAGCCCCGCGGTTTCACCCGCGTCCCTCATTAACCGTTATTTTATTCGGGATAATATCTTAATTCTTTCATTCATAACATCTCCTGGCAATAATAAACACAACAAAAAAAAAATTCGCGAAAATGTTCCATCTGTTGCGTGATGATTTGATCTGACGCGTGATGCGATGACCAAGAGAAATAGTGATTCATTTTTATATATAGAGATTTATACTGCAGCTAGTTAAGAGCTTCCGGTAGATAACTTTTCCACGTAGATACTTGACTTGTTGTTTAATTACCAATACCGATTGTCTGTACAGCCCAGACAGAAAACAAAATGAAAATGAAGATATTCTCAACAAATTTTTAACAAGAATGTACTCGTAACTAAGTTGAAGCTTACAATTCTTTATTGAAAATAGAAGTAGATAGATTATCGACTGAGCAAGCGTTTGCGAGCGAAGCGTCTATGCTTTAGCTTCGACAATAATGCTTTCGTCATATGTCCGCATTCCGGATTTTTCTTCCTCTACGGGTCGCATTTCTCGTGAAATTTCGTTAACAGGTTGGTATCATACCTCCGCCATTAAAAAAAAAACTGACTTGGCAAAAAAAAAACAGTAAGATAATTATCAAACCTGCTCACAAAATTTCACGAGAATCAGTTGAGAAATGCGATCCGTAGAGGAAGACAAACGTCCGCCGCGAGCTCTACAGCTCGCATGGCCACTAGTTAATAAGCATAATCATCATAACACTATGAACTTTTCCAGGCTAATTATGATATGAGATGACGAAGATCTGTCACTATAATAATATGGCGAAATCATTGACTTGATCAAATTCTTTCATCTATATTCCGAAAGAATATATACATACGTTAGGGTTTCATAAAATGTTATCAACATCGGGCCTGGCAGAATACGACTCGATGAAACTGGTAACATTTTCACGGTCTCAACTTTTTCGAGCAAAGTTCCAAACTTTTGTTTCGTTTCCTTACCTTTCGTTTAATCTAAACTTTCGTTTTAAAATAAAGTTGGCGGAGCTTACTTTCCATTACAGACATCGGTAGTTACGTCGTCTGAGTTGCTTACTGATATATCGTCCAATGAAAGTCCGTAAATGTTAGTAACGACATAAGCTGTGTTGAGCACGAGAAATGTCCGACCAGCTGGCCCTCAGTTCAACGCTTTTCAGATTTACTTTATGATTAGTAATACGTACGGGTAAAGCTCGGTTCGCTCGAGATATTCTATTCAACCTCTCCTTTATTTACCGTAGTTTGCATTTTGAGTTGGACGCTTGATACCTACATTTTATGAATGTTTCAAGCCGCAGGTATACAAGCAGGGTCGGGTGTGAGCGAGGTGCCGGTGCAGCGCGGGTTTGGCGCCGTTGCAGTGCAGAAGAGGCACCTGTTATCTATATCTAATTATAGAGACTCTATTTACTGAAGTATGTTGCGAGTCATAAATGTATTTATTTCATTTATTGCTTAATTTACTACAGTTAGTACATGATAGACAGACGATTTCTATCATGTTTCTATCACATGATAGAAAACACGAATCGAGAAGCGCGACGCCCGCGCCGCGCCGTCAGTTCACCCCCACCCGAAGCCGTTTGTATACGCCCCGCGGCAAGACAGCATTTCCCAAACGCCGGAATGCGACCCTTTTCTTGTTAAAAAATAGCCATAGCAAAAAGCTTGATTCCCATAGTCCATGTAAACTATTTTAAGTGAGTTCAGAATTCAAAACTTTTTGTTTGTAAGTCAAGTATCAGTCAACACTGCTTTAAATTACAAGCTAAATGGTATTTACAAACTTAGAACCTTATTCGCTATAATAAAACCAACGTCTTCGTGGGTAAATCCTCTTGTTGCGTTGCTCTCATTCTCGGTGCACAATAGAAAATTAAATCGGTCATACTTTGAAAGTATGCCCTACAGGTGCGTTTACAAAGAGCATTATTTACAAAGAGCTTTGGCTAGTATTAAATGCGCTCAGCATCGGGTTCCAGCCTTGTGCGGGACGTTTTAATCTTCTTAGAACTACTTCAAAGGGTATCGTAGCATTTCATTCCGTTAATATAAAAACATTCTAGAAATTTCTAAAAGTAAAATTTATCTAGTATAAAAGCACTATATTATGATACTTGGAAGTACGATTCTTTAAAAGAAGCGCTTGCAGCGTAAAAAGTCAAAAAAGTCAAAATGTTTTTATTCAATTTAGGTATCAAAGATACACTTATGAACGTAATTCGACTAAGTTTTCGTAATAAACCACCGAAATGTTAAGCAACGGATGAAACGGTTAATTCTCGAATGGGAGACCGTACATGGAGTTTACTATTGAAAGCTACCGTGACTCGAATAACACATCATAAGCCTTAGGGCGGACTAAAAACTCACACTAGGTTCAGGCCCTCGGCATTTGCGAGCTTAGATACTAAACTATTAATAAGTCTAAATCTACATCAATGTCTAAAACTGGGTTACGCTGAGGAACGATCCTGACCACCTTAATGCAGTTAGGGTTTAATAAAATAACGACATCAGAAGCTCTGTAGAGCACCTTGATAAACTGGACGTGATTAAATGAACGGTCCCTGGAACGATCCTAAACTAATTGTGCAAGCGGCCAGGAGCTTTGAAGCATTTAAACTCTCCTTCCACTTACAAGCTCAGCGCCCGACCGTCTGGCCATGATATAAATGAAAAATTAGCTTAATTCTTTGTGCTATACAGTTATTTTTAAATCGACTTGGCGAACTGCCGGCGAGCACCGACCGCGATGGCTCGGATGCTGAGCTTGCAAGTTCTCAAGTTGAAAACATTATTTAAGGTTTCGTCCGTTAGCGGCTGACTGTTTGTCTTCATGTTACCACACAATATATTTCAAATAAAGTGCCCAAACAGCGCATACTGCACGCAGTTTGCATCGTATTTCGCTTACAGACTCATTCAGTTAGCAGCCGAGTTGCATCTGAATTACGCGCAAAATTTTCTTCAGTTGGCGGCGAAATATGACATTGAATACTATGAATATCGACACCAAAGGTCATAACATAAAAACAAAAAAAAAACACGACCCAAAATGTAGGTTATGAGTTATGACATTCCTGATTCAAAAAAGAATCTATCATGCATCTCGCATACTAAAACCGGACAAGCATACCCAATGCTTGTCCATGGGAGAATACATACTCGGAAACTACTCTCGGACCTTTATTTTAGGCAGTCGAAGAAACTTCTTATACGAATAGTTAAAGTATATGTAAACTCATAATATCTCAAAAGTGCGCCCGAACCTCTGACATGTAAAGGGCACTTAATGTAAACATTCTTATACACCTTATCTATTTATTAATGACAGACCACGTTACACATATTTCGAAATCAACAGTAAATGGTTTGAATAAAGCAAATATGGCGGCATCAATATTTAATGCCAAATATGAGCTTGTTGAAACATCTTTATATTATTTAGAGTACGTAATGGAAGCGGCAGTTTATTTTCAGTCTCCCACAAACCACCACGATGCTGCGAGTATTTTATTTCGGTAACTACGTGAAAACTCCATTACTAAACCAAAATGCTTTTTAGATTCTTTACCTCAATTACATTCGTCTGGTGATTCTAATTATATTACGAGCCGAGCTTAACAATATGAGATAAACGAAAAACATTCTTGGAAGTGATTTTAATAATTAATTCTTTAAAGCAAAACTAGTAAAGAAAGTTAAGCTAAAAACGAAAAGGTTTTTAAACTTTGCTTTTTATTGGCCGGTACAGGACAGAGTTTTGTCCCCTCAGCTGAGTGCAAGAGTTAATAGCGGCTCTATATTACAGGCACTTTGCCAGCGAGATTGGGGTGAAAACTATCTGAAGCTTCAACACGCTTGCATGAACAAAGTCTACTTAGCATTTTTGAAGTATTTGAAAACGATTATACTTTCACCGAGTCTCAAAGTTTTTTTTAATTAAATTTGCACATTACGTTCGTTGTATTAACATTTTGTGCGTTTTTAATGTAACCTGCTACATAACTGGAGCCCTGTGTATGGCGACAGTCTCACTAGCTGTTACATATGGGACTGAATATCGTACGGCGAAGTGTGGGTGTTGTAATACACCTCTGTAATACATTCTGGGAAAAGGCGTGATGAGATGTTTTGTCAAAATTCGATCGACTCACTGACAGACGACGCACATCTTAAGCTAGGTCTAGAAGCATTAATTCCTACACAGGTAATGTGACGAGTCAAGCAATAAGAAAGGATTATTGGAAATTAATAATGCGACGCCTGAAGCCAGACAGCACCGCGCGCATCAGCTTGTGTAAGTACTAATGCTTCCGTATTCTGAGTACTAATTAAACTTTCACTTCGCAACTTACCATTTCTGGTCCTGGGTACAGTAATATCTGAAACAATCAAATCACTCTTGAAAATTTGTTCTAACATTAATTTTAAAAAGATATTACATAACAATGCCATTTTAAGCAAGGGTTTATTTATTACTTACGTAAGAAGTTAACGCTCGTTTCTACGAATAAGTGCAAGTCTAAAAGCTTTGTAAGTAACTGTTTCCAGGATCTGTTTGTGTATGTATGTGTGTGTGTGTGTGTTTGTGTGTGTGTGTTGGTGTGTGTATGTGTGTTTGTGTGTATGTGTTTGTGTGTGTGTGTGTGTGTGTGTGTGTTGGTGTGTGTGTTTGTGTGAGTGTGTGTGAGATAGCGCGGTTCGTACGCGAATGTATTCGTTGAATACTATGTTCGTAGCAAAGCGAAGTACCGTGTTTCCGACATGGTGTTAAATATTTCTGAGCGTAAATATGACCTAAGCAATTATTTCAATGTACTGTTTAAAATACATCCAAACGATATTTCGTAATCAAAAACTGAAAGTGATGAAGTGGATGATCAATTTACCTACTGTTATCTCTTACCATCAGTCAGACTATCAGCTTTTGAAATACAGAATACGCGAACGCTCGCGGTTGTTAAATTAAAATGTGTTTAATCTGGAAGCAATTATTGTTTTCAAATACCTATGTGTAACAACTGAGTATTCGTTTCCCCGTTTAATAGTATTTCAGAATAAATTTTTAACAGAGTTTATTAAAATAAAGAAAGGCAGACAACATAAAGAACGAAGAGAAAGAAAAGAATGAAGTCAAAGACTAATGAAAGGTCAAAGGATCAATGGAACCACTTATCGATACCGATCACCCTCCCGGGCTGGACACCATCTCCGTAACATCCAGTACAATGTACAATGTGTCTATAACAGAATATTACATATTTATAATGTACGTCTCTCAAAGATGAAGTAGAAACCAAATAACAAGAAACACTCCCGATAAATTCACCTTTCAAATGAATTAGTCGGGAGTGTTAGTATAAGCTTATCGGGGGACTTTTAAACAAAAAAACAAAACAAAATCAATTCATCCGTTCGGGAGCTACGATGCTACAGGAAGACACAGAGAGAGAGAGAGAGAGAGAGAGAGAGAGAGAGAGAGAGAGAGAGAGTCACACGGCAAACTTATAACACCCTGTCGTTTTTGCGTCGGTTAAAAACCAAATGGAAAAGTAGAACAGCTTTCAACGTCTGTCAGCTGCCGTATCCATGTCCAAAAGTTAATTCTCACAATTTGATTATTGCTGTTCGCGAGTTTGTTACATATTAATGTCTGCCAGGTTTAGTGACAGTTTGAGAGTGGTCGATAAGCAATTCACAGTTAAGCCCGTACTAAATGTACAATTTTTTTTTTTTTAATTTGTTGGCCGACTTACAGCTCAACAATTCAATCCTGATTAATATTTCTACGAAACTTTTACTAAACCTACCAGTTCCCAAAAATGATTTGCTGGATTCATGATAAATGAATAAGCTTTTCCTGTTTAATTTTGTGGATTAGTTATATTTCATTACGTTTTATTTCATTTCGAAAAATAGGTAAATTCAGAAAGCCTTGGATTTCCTTGGAAATTTCTACTTGTTTGGTTAGGTAATTCTTGTGCGCCTGGTTTTCACACGGCCCCTATGTGTACAAAAGACTCAGTCGTGGTTGAAATACTTATTTATAGTCAGTTCTTACTGTATTGAAAAATGTATCTTCAATTTATGTACGAGTATGTAAATACTAACTGCGCTCCGCAGTTTCACCCGCGGTTACAAAGTATCCTATGTGCTATTCTTAACTACAATCTATCTCTGCCAAATTTCATTCAGATCTGTTCAGCCGTGAAAGAGTCACAAACATCCATCCATCCATTCTTACAAACTTTCGCGTTTATTAGTAGGAAATGATAACTTTTGTACGAACGTATTGAAATGTACAAAACTAGTTGCAGCTTTTTTCTATCTCTGCAGGGCTACCACGGGCCGGGGAACAAATTGTCTTTCAACTGTTTTTACCCGACGTGACAAAGCTTTGTCACATCTAAGCGCGGATAATGTTTGTCTCGCTCTTGCTGGATAAAAACTTTGAAAGGACAATTTGTTCACCGCTAATGCTAGCCTTGCTGGTTTATCCTGTTCTAGGTTAGTTTATGGAGCAACATTCCTAGCATGGTTATGATAAAATAGTTGTTCACCCTGATCTGTGACTTCGCAACCCCTACCCACTTTTATATTCTGTTTAATTTTTCAAAATATGCAAAAACTATTCAGCTTGTCGATTTTTATGAAATTATTCAAGTACCTAGAAATGTCGACTTACATCTTAGCACAATGATTAAAATGTCGATTTGTCCCTGTTGGCTCGAATAATCGAAAAAACTCTCGATCAATTTATCCGACGCGTTCAAAAACCTAAAAACTAAAACTACTAAAGCCAAATATTGAACTGCTTACTGAACTTAAGTACCTACTCAGTTATAAAACTAGCCAATTTCTGTTGGCAAAGGTAGGTAAATGGAATTCGATGCCAGCGCGAGCTTCGGATCTTGTTATGAAACTATGCAAGTCGAACTCCAATTAGTACGAGGATTCAAGAAGGACTTCCTCAAGGCGGATGAAGACAATCCGAACTTGACTAAAATGCTTAATAATTGATTAAATCAAAACTTCAAGACGATGCCTTCGACTTCACTGTCGCGAAATTAATAGCTTGTCAGTAAAGTCAAATAGTCGGTTTATCTCTATGAGAAAATTATTAAGACAACGCTTTGACTTAACTAGCGAAATGAATAGTGAGTATAATAATAATTTAATCACGCTAATTTTATTAATGCGGAGTTGTGAGGGAGTGAGGGCGTGTTTGTAACTTCTTCGAGGTGAATCGCCTCAACGGGTTTGAGTGTTTGAAATAGAAATATGTACTTTGTACGCCGCGCCGGAAAAAAAAGATACACGCGTCGACTTGAGAACCTTTTCAGTTTTTCCGTCAAAAAAAATAACGCTTATAATTAGGTTCTTGCGGGATGGCAGGTAAAACTGCGACACAATTATAAAACGACTGTTAAATACCTACCTATAAGAGATAGATCAGTTTTTTGTCATAATTGTATGCATATTATTTCTGAACCCTAATGATCAGTCTATATTATCTGACAAGTGTACATTTAAAATTTTAATTTTAAATTATCAACTAAGATAGCTAAGAGCTCTCCCGACTAATCTTTCAAACAAAACCAATATCGGTTCATCCGTTTGGGAGTTACGATGCCAGAACACACACACACACACACACACACAAAAGCAAGCGCGCGCGCACATGCAAAATCACACGTCAAACTTATAACACCTCGTTTTTTGCGTCGGAAGTTAAAAACGGGAAACCACAAAGAGAATCGTGTTTTTACCAATAGGAATTTAATTTTTGACAAATGAGGTACATCGCTGACTTATAGATTTAGTAAACGATACAAAGAAAACGTAAACTGAAAAAAGGCAGAAAATTAAATTTTAGGCCGATACTTATTACAATCAATTGATTGTCGACAAAACAAAAGGAAACAGCTTCCAATTCATTAATGGAAACATGTTTTCTTATGAAAACGAAACGAAACAACGTGAACAATACACGAGTACATACAATCAATGTTTATGTTTGTATCAATTACTTAAATTTATCAAATAAAAATCAACAAACCGCGATATTCCCGATCCGGGAATAAACATTCTATTTTATTACAAATAAATTCCCTTGCATCAAATGTTTACTGAGTGGATACACAGTTATGTTTGCATTCAGAATTGAATTAATAATAAATAATCAAAACTCTTGTTTTATTTACCTAGCTTTGCTTTGTGTTTTGCAGTTTACATTATCATCTCATGTCAAACGCATAGCAAACCACCATTTCTACGAACTCAAATCGAGTTTATAATTATTTTTTTCAACTCAATTTCTAAAACTACGGTCGATTGCATATTTATCACTACAGAATCTTACAGATCCACACAAAAGATAAAGTGGGGGAAAAATCGTCTAGTTTCAAATCGAGATTCGTATCGGAACAGCAGACTAGGTTGATCAGATGCTTCGGCTAAGAGCCACAAGAGCCAGAGAAAGGGCGTAAGTTACAAATAGCGGTTTCTACGGATCCGGGCGGGCGCCGTAGCAGCTCTACGGCGTAACCGCTTGCATGAGAGCTACGGAAGTGAAAGGCGGTAAAAGATGCTACAAAGCTTCGTTGCCTCATTCGCCGAAAAGGTAATCCGTGTAAATAAGTTTACCTTGAGTCTTTTCTATCTGAGTTCATGTTGACGTTATTCAATTTTCGAGTTTCTTATACAATAAAGTGGAAAGAGTATCACGCTTCCTCTGTTTAATGCAACGCAAAATTCTGAACTTCAATACCAACTATTATTCTTTTTCATTAACTAGTACTAAATACAATTAATTATAGATTATAGAACTATAGTATAGTTCATGACATCTGATGGCTTCAAATCAAAGAAGAAAACAGTATTAAGTAAAAATCATTAATAATAATTAGGTGATCAAATATATTTTAAATTCTGAATCGCGTATAAAATTCTAGATTTCTGAAATATTCATCAGATCGAATTTGAACTAGGTCAGAACAACAACGCTATCATCATACTTAAATCAAATTGAGCTTCAAAGCCTTCCATTCTGAACGCAAAGGTTACCGGACATGCATGCGAATGCAAATGTCAACCGATACTACAGTTTTAAACTATTTTTAGTTCTTCTATTTTCAAATGCTGACCGGAAACTATCGAGGCTTTCGGAGTATTCGTTGTCTGTCGTTGAAAAGTTGAACAACGTGTCATGGAACTGATTTCACCTTGGCCTATATTTAAAACCCAGCATTAAAAAATACTGAATTGTGTTTGAAATGTATTATAAATAGCCATAGCATTGCATAATATCTACCATTTAAATTTTAAAAGTTTGATAGTGCTTGCAATCCATTCAAAATTCATGACTGAGCAGACCCGAGGACGACAAACAATTATATCAGTGCTTTATAAATAGAGCGCAAAATAAACTGAAGCTTACTAAATATGCAGCTCGAGTAGATGAAAGTAGAAAGCATAAATGCAATGGCAATAGCACAGTTTTAGTGAAGTGGGATGTTTTAGTTGAGTTCTCTCATCAGCGACAGAAGCTTTTGGAGCAGCTTAACTGAAAAAGTTAAAAGCTTCGTAGCTGCTACTTTTTTAGTAAAAAAAAATTGTAGGGCTCCATTTTAATTCACTTGGTAACAGACGAGTAATAGTGAAAACATTCCTATAAAATCATATCTCGATGGTTTATTTGCTAGCATTTACCGTTCGCGGAATATTATATTCTAGTAATTTGGAAAATGGTTAAGCTCAAATCATTTTCCATATTCCTAGAACAGAAAATTTACCAAATAATATATTACGCTACTGGACAATTAAAACCTTTGTTTGCAGCATTTCACGAATTCCTGCTACAGGATCAAGTGTTTATTTTAATATGACAGCCTCAAAAGAGTTAATTGTAAATTTAGTAATTGAATTTCACAATTTGCGATCAAAGGCGAAAATGTACATTGAATTTTCGATATCCACTACCAACCACATATCATGGAGTGTTATAGTTACACAACCATTATAGAAATAAACTGCTTTCTCGATTGGGCAACAGTTATGTGATTGCCGACGGCGGCACACGGCGGCGCAGCCTATCCTAATCATTCCAAAAGCATTTTCCCGTATGAGTTAAGAACGACAAAAATCCGTCTAGACTAACAGGGGATAGACGGAATTTGGCACTACTACGTAGATGAACATATTCTTCTTTTAAAATATGTTTTACTCTCCTAGCCACACATGGAAACTAAAAATGATTATTAGAAGAAGAAAAAAAACTTTCCTACCAGGTGTGGTTTTTATTTTATTTTATAAATTATCTTTTTTTTCTTTCTAGTAATGTATTTCGAAAAGAAAGTAGTAGGTAAATTTATACAAGTAAAAATAAAGATACGTAATACTTAAAAAATGCAAGCAATACCTTTACCAAATTACTCGTATCTAGCAAGTTAATTGCCATTCCTTTACCATTAAGCTTAAAACTCTACCATTATGGCTAAAATGGTCCTATAAGAAATTACTAGGTACTTATTACGTTTTAGAAACTAGTCTTAGTAACATCACCATACAAGCGAATAAATTTATACATTTGACAATCACGAGTAGGTAAAGCACCTAACCTTTACTGAATAAGCAGATTTTAATGCTTATTTTAGGTAAAGGTAGGATGGGCTTAACAAGAATTTCTAGAAACATACTTTTCCTTTTAAATAACTACCTATTTAATTAAATCCTTTTACAAAACTGTTCGTAATTGAATAAATTAAGAGAATAAAATTGTCTCTTACGAAAATTTGGGCTCGTGCGAATTTGCAAAGGTAGGAGTACATACCTGGAATGGACAAAGGAATTTCGAGACATATGAAAACGAACTCGATATTTATCGAATAATATGTACGAGAAACCAGAACTTTACAAAAAGTAGTATATAACTTTTTGTAAAGTTCTGGTTGTTCTTTTTATTTTATTTTTATTTCTCCAGCCAGTAGTATCATTTTTATCACATGGATGCTCAGTCCTATTCTTAATAAATTTATCCTTTTTATATTTATCATAAGTATCATTCCTAGTCTGTTCCCGATATTCCCGATACATTAGTTTCGTTTTTATTTCTATATATTTAACATAATAGTTTATGTACTCGTATTTTATACGCGTATGTTTATTTATTTTCTTACTACTTTCTTTATCTATCTTTTTCAACAGTCCCCGTGCGTCTCAGAAGGTTAGTGCTGAAAACCAGCGCTGCTAAGAAATTAGCAGCACCATTGCTGAGCACTAACCTTTTTTGTCGCATTGGACACTACAGCTACAACTGAAACTTAATCATCTAAATGTTTGTTTATGTCTTAATGTAAGTATATGTAGAAGTTATTATTTTTTGTCTGTTAATGTTTTATTGTGTATTTTGTTTGTTGTAGTGTTTTGTGCGGTGAAATAAATGGTTTCTTTCTTTCTATATTTCTCGAAAAGTATAGCTGAACAGATAAAGTTTTTTTTTTTTGGGACCATTTATTTTATTATGAGTTTATTTTTCTGTTCTAGTAAAATATGCTCAGTTTACTTAGCTATTTAAGTAAAGCTCAGCAGCAGTGGTATAATGTTCCAAATTCTTCCATTCTACTTTGTATTATTGAATTACCAGACGTGGCATAATATATATTTTGGAATAGAGAAGTTAAAGAACATTACACTCCTTTTTGGACTGTCGTGCAAAATAATAACAACACCAATAATGGAAAGTCAAAAGTTTCAAATCCCGGGCATTTTTTGCTAGCTGGTGTCAAAAAGCACTTAATAGAGTGTAAGTCTTTTGTTTCTCGCGTAATGAACACTCTTTGTGCGCTTTTCCCGTACGTTAAAACAATGACGTGTTGGCATTTATACAGAGCATAGTAATCAAAATATTCGCTGCACGTCAGTTTTGTATGTCAGCTCCGTGTCAGCTTGCATATTTTTTAATTCACACTGGTTTGGCAAAAAAATTGAAAATGAAATGTTACCTTTTCCCAGTTTGTGAATGGGATATCAGTCGGTTCACTCGAGTGAACGGTTCATTTTTATTTCATTCCATGTTCACGCGGCTTAACTGGAACGCCAGATAAATGGACATTGATTTGTTCTATTATTTTAACGTGGAGTTAAACAATTGTGTGCGCCAAACCCGAATGAACGTATTCTCTGTGTTCAGAAATACAAACCTTGTATTTTTCGTTCATTCGGTTTGCGAGCGAGTAACTATTTTTAATCTATGGCGCGAGTGAATGATGCAAATGCCGAAAACCAACAACGTTGGGTCTTTTCATTAGTGAATTCATACCGCACTTTTGTTTCATTTTGTGGTCAGACGTTCCATTCCGAGTGAAAGGTGCCGAATCAAAGGCGAAAATGAACGCGCAATGAAGCGTCTGATATCATCTTAAGGGGCTTACTGAGCTCTGGTTGGACGCCACAGCGAGCAAAGCTCAGATTCAATACTGAAGTTAATTTCTTACCTCCTGCGATTCAATTTCGATTAGCGCACATCATTAGGAACCAGAAGCATAAAATAATAAATAGTATTTAGTAACACATTCACTAGTTCACTAGTATTTTAAATGCGAAAGTAACCATCTTTTATCTTATTGTTTAGAAGACTAAACAGCTGAACGGATTTAGATAAGATAAGGCGAAGAAGTAATAATCATGACAGATGACAGATATAGACTTTCTAGTTTCCCAGGTTCCCAGTTTCTGTCCCATTAAATATCCCGAATAAGATAAGAAAAAATTGGTAAATCCGAGGAACGCAACTATTTCGTTATGTTATCTAGATACATGTTTATGATGAAGACATTCGGCATTAAAGCTTTGTGTTCTAAAAATCTTTAGGAAATGATAATCCAAAGATCCAAGAAATGTCAGTGTAATTACAATACTAGAAGATAAGACACACATCTAGTAATTACAAATTAGATAACATCCACGACATTCAACTCTAAAACGTATCACAGCTCTTACACAAATGACGAAGCTCACTGGAACTACCAGCAATAACTCTGTCGAGCGCGGTGTATTCGTACGTCTGCTTTCCGCAAACAGATTATATGTAGATATAAATAGAACCCGCAGCGATATCATAACGACAGCGATATTTTCGTGAGTCTGTGACATTCAAAGGTGTGTTTATTAACAAAATGTGCGAGACGGGTTTCTAAACTGTAAACTATGAGCTAAAGGACTAGGTTAATTGTGTACTTTGCGGAACCATAGTGCGTTATTAATGTTGTCTTAATTGGCGTCCTGTTTGACGACAAAATCTGTTGCCAGTATTCCCCTCTAACCAAATATAAGCATCGCTGTGTTACTAGTTAGCATAGTGAGCTCCATTCCAAATTCTGTCGAAATTTATAGTCGATCGCACAACATTTTGTGTCGTATTGCGCAGCTAATTAGGACGTAGTGTAGCGTAAAAATGGCAACGTCAACGGGAAATCACTTTAATATCCTGTACTATATTTATAAAGCATGTTTATAGACATCCACTAAAGTTTGTTCCTGGCATTGCTTCCTGCAAAAATAAACCCGACAAATTAAATATGACAATGTTAATGGCTCATAAGACACAAAACGACAAATTGTGTTTCTATCCATATGGATTCATTATTATAGTTCATGTCACGTATATACATATACGTGTATATTTATATATTTATACGTGGCTCGGATGGCACGTTTAATTGTAGGTCCTGTTTGTTTGTTCTGTAACAACAAGCGTCAAGCCATGTCAGAGGTCTTCGGACGGCCTAGATACTCTGACATCAGGGCTAGCCAGTCAGCCTATACAAGCTTGCTTGCTTGCTATTTATTATAGTAGGAATAAACGTTAGTAAAAATGGAAGTAAA
The DNA here is from genome assembly GCA_911728515.1 of Peribatodes rhomboidaria. Lineage (NCBI taxonomy): Eukaryota > Metazoa > Arthropoda > Insecta > Lepidoptera > Geometridae > Peribatodes > Peribatodes rhomboidaria. Next base: position 7,699,051 of record OU452166.1, read on the forward strand.
AAGTTTTAGTTGATGTCTTAAGGAAATGGCTCCCTATTCTCTGTTACTAATTCATTGTGTAATTATTACGTAAAACAATAAATCGTAAACGAACTCTAAGCTACTGACAGAAATCGTCCAAAGCTTCATCTAGTCTAGCTATTATAAAGCTACAAATCACAAATCATTCACAAACCATTCGTAAACAATTCAAGCATAATCCATGTTAATTGATTCATCAGTTTAATCACCGTTTATCTTCTTGGTTTATTAGTGCAGAATTACTGAAGAGATGACTCGCACATTCCTGAACAAGATTTTGAGTTTTTTTTTCACACAGCGTTCGAGCCCGACTTTTGATTAATACTCAGTGTGATTTCGTAACACAAGATGGGGTACAAAGTAAGGTAATTAAATAAAATTCAAGTAAAAGTAAACAGTTAACACTCAAAAAAAGTATGGCAACTAATTACGATAACCAAGGCGTTCGACTACAGCCTCAATCAGTTTTCTTTATTTTAGATTGCATTCACGTTAAGCGAAGCGTGTGAGCGCACCACAGACGATCGCGCGGAGTTTAGGTACGTGTATTTATATCAGTAAGCATATTTAATTATAAATGTTGGTTATAATTACCCTCCGTGTCGCAGTAGTATTTTTCGTGGCTGACGCACGGTCAGCTATATTGAGAGGCACCGATGGGAACAGTTTGCACTTCCCTATTTGTTCTGGGGTCGAGAATAAGCGGATTACACGTTGAATCGATATATTGTGTTGTTGCAGAATATGCGACATTAAAAATATTGAAATACAGGCCACTCTCATCGGATTACACAAGATTAATCCCCCTGGCTTCAATAGCTCTTTGTATGGGGCTTATTTGGATTTATTACTTTTTATAATTTTTTTGCAATTTGCAATTTCTAAATGGTATTCCAGAGAAGAATCAGCTAATCTGCACAAAAGAGATAAATGTAGCGTTGATATCTTTGTATGAAACTTTTATGGATCTACTTTTTATTTTATTTTTTACAATTTGTGATTTCTGAATGATTTTAGAAAGAAGACTTGGCCGACCTGCGTAAAATAGGTAGAAGTACAGTTTTTTATTGCAAACAAGTCCGCGTCTAACGACCAACTCACCTGTTGATGTGGGAGGTGGCCGACGAGTATGCGTTTCAAAAGTCGACTCTGACTTGCTAGTAGTTTATTATAAGAAAATCTGCTATTATACCTACAATAGAACGACGTCATTAGCAAAGTTGTCAAATTGGTTGAAGCATACGCACCACAGCCGCTCCCCAACAATCCTAGAACCCACGTCCAGTCACCGAAACAATTCCCTTAATCATACTTCGTTCAATTCATTACAAGTGACCATCGATCGCTCACAACCAATACATCGATTAAGTAATTGCCAATTATTTACTGGATCTGTTGCGGTGGAGATGCAGGGTCACAATTGTGAGTAACTGTTCTCGGGATTTCTCAACGTGGACAATTACACAAACTCTACTCGCGATAAGTGCGGGCAGTAGTTCCAATGAAATGAAGGGATAAAAGATATTTCACAACTAATATCTTAGAGTGATTGGGACATTGCGGTATCGATCATGGTTTTAAACAATGAAGTTTAACATTTGTGAGTAGTAAGGATTAATTGGATAAACCTGGAACTTACTATCAGGCGATAGACTTCATTATCCCGTCATTCAGTCGTATAGAAATAATATAGGTAAGCAGTGAGCATAGTTTCTTTCTTAGGTCTACCTAACTAAATAACCTGTAATAAGTTGCCGTATTGGAAAACATGAGATTAACTAACAGTTTATTTAACTTAAAGAATGTTCTCGTAACTTTTCCTTCCTGCAATAGATTACCAATATAATTGCGCGCGACTTTGTAAACAATCCACTTTTTATTCTTTAGTTACTTATATATTATATAGCATATATATTATATAGCTTATTAGTTTATTTTCATTCTTAACGCCCCACGGACATCGGGTCGTTTCAATAAAAACGTGGTACCTTTATTTGTATTATTCAGAAACCACTACTAGGTTCTTATTGAAGAACTACTTTGAGACGTTTATGTTTGCTAAAAATTTCGTTGTTAAAATCTGCAGTCGTAGCTAATGAAACCAAAAATCAGTTCTACTATTTTATTTTTCGTATATTAATACCATGAATAAATTAGTTTAAAATAAGGTTTGTTTAAAGCACTTAAGATGTTTTTAAAATACTAACAAGTTTTACACGTTATGATGAACTGAAAGTCCTGCAAGCGCCTGAAGCATAAAAGCCTTTCAAGCTTGTTTAAGTTGATCAACATCAGAGTTTAAGAGCGCATAGCTTTTGTTCATGAAGGTTGGCAGTCTTCTACTAGTGCTTTTATTTTCTTGTACGACATGACAGCACCCTCTTTTATTATCCCTTCTGAGAATTTAACCATATGACAGGTCTTCATAGCTTATGTTCATGAAGGTTGGCAGTCTTCTTCTCGTGCTTTTATTTTCTTGTACGACATGAGATCCCCCTCTTTTATTATCCTGTCTGAGAATATAACCATATGACAGGTCTCCATAGTATACATATTATAGTCCATTATTACCTTTAGCCTTGCCTTTATCATGCTTTTCATTAGTCGACCGGATGTATTTATAATGTCGTACGAGGAAGCTTAAACTTTTTAAAATGGTTTTATTAAATTTCTCTCGGATGTTTGTTTCGATATTCACATTCTTTTTTATATTTTATACTAAACCGATTCTTACGAAAATTTGTACATACACTTAGTTCCCGTGACAATATAAGATTAATAAAACCCTTTTTAACTTGAAAGTTTTTTAAAGTGATACCTTCGTAAAAAATGAGAATATCCAAGAACTCGCTGACTTCAGAATGGCAGCCAAACCTATCGTTATTATATTTTGTTAGATTACGCAAGTTAATTCGGAGCGCAGATTTAAAAATAGGTTTGCTGGATATTTTCGAATTGACATCAAGAAAATCTTTTCAGCCATTCAGAAAGCAAAAGTTTGCTAAGGCCTACCGTTTTTCCATTCAAATAGGTGAATGCTGTTGAAAAAGCCGCTGTTGATTAAAAAAAGTACTCATAGTAAAAAAACTACACTACGTAAAGTAGCGCGTCTACCTTAATAATCGGCTGTGTCATTGACAGTCTCTAATCTTAGAACTATGTAACAACTTTACCGCTCTTACTAGCATAGTTTTCTTATCTCTAATTGTCACAGATTAATAACTACGTCACTGCCCAGCGTCGTAATTAAACTACTAGCATCCAGCGGCTATTCGATTACCAACTCTCCGCCAGCCACTATATTAATAATTGAATCTCTTCGACCTTCGATCTACTGTTAAAGCGTCGCAGTTCAATTTCATACGTGAAACTAAGGAAACAAAGTATTACAAAGTCCACTTTGTCCTTTAACCATTGGGTTTCTTTTACATGCGACATTGCATCACGTCAAATAAAAACTATCGTTCACTCGTGTACAAAGGAACACTCAGAAACCAACAAGTATCATTTTTTTTAAGTTGACACATACAACGATAAAATGGAATGAAATTCTCATACCGATTCGGTAAAGAGTTCATAACTTATAAACAATTGGATAGACATTTTTATTGAGCTATAAATATAATAAGGCGGTTTTAAATCGTTTTGTGCGTTTCGGAGGTAAGAAACTACAGACAGGAAACCGCCGAACATTGGCAACAAACTTACAAAAAAATCCATATTTTCGAGTTTGAGTTCCAAAAGAATACCCTATCCAAAATGTATGTTTTTACTTAAATGATTACTTTGATTGTGCTGGCAAACGATAGCACAAATTTACGAATCTTCCTACTTAATATTATAAACGCGAAAGTTTGTAAGAATGGATGTATGGATGGATGTTTGTTACTCTTTCACGCCAGAACGGCTGAACAGATCTAGGTGAAATTTGGCACAGAGATAGATTATGATTAAACCGCGGGGCGCAACTAGTAAAACATAATTATTTCCATATTTTCCTTGGACAACATTTCAAAAATCACTAAGTACATAATAATTTCCAGAAGTTGCGAATTACTGTTGAAGTTTTACTCTCGTATCACAACCAATAGAAGTTTAGCGAGAATATGTGATTCAATAGAAATACGCATCAAGCATTTGAGTTGGTATCAAGTTCTCAAACGTCAAAAAATCATAAAATTGGTCTACAATAAAAATCAAAAGTTTGAACTCTTTACTTCATACCTATTTTTTTTTACTTATCTACTGCCCCTTTTGATTTTAAGGCAATTTTATAGGTAGGTAGTTACCTTGTAGAGGATAATCCTGCTTGATGACACTACTAACAAGAGTAACAAGATTTTATAAAAAAGAAAAACTAAAGACGGATGTTGTCGGCCTGAATGAAATTAGCTAATGAAAAAATGACTTTTTGGTTCAGGAATGAGAGTGGAGAAGAAATAAGAAATGGAAGCGGAACATTTACAAAAAAAGATAAAGAATGCTGGATATTATACCGTATCGAATAGGGTAGGCACTGCTTCTGTCGTTGTTATCCCAGTGCGGCACACATAGATCGTAAATACGAGATGTTTTTATAATAGAAAACAATTCTCGTTCAAAGACGCCGCTTCGTCTATTTTTGTTGCAATACAAATAGCAGTCACAATTCAATATAACTAACAGTTAATAATAGAACTGATAGGTAATAATAACTGATCTTATTATAAGTTGGTAGGTAGGTACTTGCTGTTTCAGACGATGGAGGCGGCGGCGGCGCGGGCGTAGCGTTCATTTACCGAAATACATTGCAATTGCTCGTACCTCAGAACTATACGTATTTTGTTATGGTTCTGAGTCTCGTACGTACCCTTATCTTTACAGCCCAACGTAGCGATATCATTATCAAATTACATAAATACAATTATTGTAATCGCAAACCGAATTAATAACAACCAAATCTTTGGATTGATATCAATTGACACGAAATGCAATATTTGATACGAGTAATTACATTTGTTGCGATAAAAGAATAGTTATTACCATTTTATTTTGGTCTCTGTTCCTCTCCGTGGCTTCGACACAGAATAGGAAATAGTACTACGTACAGAAGGTTCACTCTAGAACAAAAGTTTAGTTCAGGTATAAAAATGTACCTACTCTTCTGACCGTTACGACAAAATTGAAACGTATCGTGTTAGACGAGCGTTCATATTCAGTTTGGCACCGCTGACTCTTAACAAGTTTGCCGGCAAGAGCACAGGGTTCCCACTTGCCAATGTATTTTACGGGTAAATATGAAAATATTTCAATGAAGATAACAGTGTGTAATCACTCAGTTACTAAATAAGGAAGCGTAGTAAGTAAAGCCATTCTAACATACATGATAACCTACTTGTCTACCTTTTACCGATTTTTGTATAGCCAAAACATGTCTTTCTGTTTCTAATATTGTTTCTGACCAACAAATCAAATAATTTTATCGGTATGTGTGCAAGTGTATTGCGCAAGTGTGCAATATTTAATTATTTTTATTATTTAATACTTAGTGCGATGTAGCTAGTGCAACCCCTGCCATGCTCCTAACCGGTAGGTGCGCCGGCCAAACGTACCTAAACTGTGGAGTGACGGACACCCTCCTGGCTTCGCTCGCGTTTACTGCATTTATCTTTAGCCTACGTGAAACTTTCAAAGCTAAAATCTTTTTTTACATTTTCTGGCATTTGAGCCTTTCATGACTTGCTTTGACCCTCTACGTTCTTTGACAAAGTTTCGAGTCGGCTATATTGGCACGTGTAGAAAACAAAGGCAAAATTGCAAAGTTTCCAAGGCCTGTAGTCCACGTTTCTAATTACGGCATCGTAATGCAATGCGTGTTACTTTTCGTTGACGCCCTACAATTTCCACATACATATATTGATGGAATGTGTGCGAAACGAGGCGTTCAAGAAATTGTGTTTCAGCCACAGTTGAACGGAAATGAAATAAGAGATATTGGCTTTGTAACTTCATTGGTCTGCCCAGCCCAGTCCACTAAGCAATAAAATAGCATTTAGAAATAGGTTCCTTTGTTGGAAAAGCTAATTTTGCAATATGTATTAAAGTCTTTTTCTTGTTTAGCTTACAGGGAATTTTATCGACGTTGCTACAAAAGCCTTTAAACTAGAGACTCTGTGAGCTGAAAACTATGCGTCCTCTACAGGTCGCATTTCTTAACCGATTATCGTAAAATTTTGGTGAGCAGGTTCGTTAATTAACTTAATGTTTTTTTTTTTTCAAATCACTTTTTGGAAATTTTTCAAATTTGCTGAGATTTATGTTTTTTTATTTTAAGGAACACAAAATTTCAAGAGAATCGTTTGAGAAATGCGATATACATACGAAAGCATAAACGCTTCACTCGGTCAAAAAAATAAAAGAAAATGTCCCTAATAATGGAAATTTGTTATAGCGATGTAAATGAAATCTAACTAAACTATTTTAAATTAAAATTAATTGAAATAACCTTAATCTCTTGCAATGTGAAATGTCTCGTACTCAGGGCTGGGCAAAGTATATGCTTTGCTTTAATTTAAAATACAAAATACCTTGTAAAGTATTTGAAATACAAAATACAGTATTTTGGCTATTTTCAAATAAAATACAAAATACATACAAAAAAGTAATCTAGACCAGGGCTGAAAAGTAGAGGCAAACAAGACTTTTTTTGACAATTTTTTTGTGTTGTGGCCAATTTTGTCGTACAGTAAGGTGCAGTGTTGCCAACTCTAATATCTGCTTCATCCATCATTACACTCTCGACTCTCTCTCACACTCACGATCGCTAAATAAAGGTTAAACGTATTTTACTGTTAAAATGTATTTTGAAGCCTTAAGTATTTGAAATACTAATTACAAAATACTCCAGCGTCAGGAATTTGAAATACTAATTCCTAATTACATTTTGAGGAAGTTATTGAAATACAAATGAAACATAAATACAAAAATGAAATACAAGAACCAAATACGTATTTGTATTTCAATTACGTACGTATTTAGTTACAAGTAATTCAAATACTGCCCAACCCTGCTCGTATTACATTGAACTTCAAACTACTTTGTAAAAAAAACGATTAGCTTTTTTCTACGCTAATAAAATGTCTGCGATCAGCATACATTTGTCGGATTTCAAAACTAGGGTGTGTGTTTACTGATAAGAACACGAATCGACGATTATTATCTGGCCTATATTTAAAATCGCAGTTTTAAAACAGTGGTTTTATTAATATTATTTACACGTTTGATTATTAGGCAAGTAACTTAATTTGTAGCGGTATCGATAACAATGACCAATCACAGGTTTAATAAAAAGTTGGACCATACGTTGTAACTTTTACTAAGTTAGTAACTTTTAACTTGTACAACGCTCGCGATTAAATATCTAATCCGTTTTTTCGTTAAAATGCCAAGCCCGGGCGCAATACGTAAAGTCTGTGTAACACATGACTGATTCAAAATTGGAATAAATAACAAACGATAATCTCTCACATAATGAAGCCACTTCCTTTTCTTGCTTCCCCAAGGAATCAGACTAAATTGAACCCGGCCGAATGGAAACTTGAATCTATTTGAGGGTGTGAGCAATGGTCTATATCCTCGCTCGCTACAGGCGGTACAGTGCCCTTTGTGTACTCAGTTCGCTTGCAGTAGCAACATAACGTACAGAGATATCGCTTACATTTCAACTAAAATTTAGACACAAAGGCAGGAGTCATTAGAAATCAATATTCACGAAGCTCTACGTTTGCGCGCATTGATTTCGTAGGTATTTTCACAGGGGTGGCTCACAAACTGAAAATTTAAAGCAGTGAGCTAAAAATAGCCCCGATTTGGTGAGTGTTGACCGAGTTGAAAACTGTTAGGGTGTTGTCACGATTTTCAATAAGAAAAATCCTATATCTGTGTGCAAATGATGAAGCGCACTGTACGAAAATACCTAATTAGTTATCAGCAGACCAATACAATTAATTGGTCGCTAGTACTCGCTATCTCAACAAAAACATTTTAGTTAACATACCTACATCCCAGTTTCGCTTCTCGCCTAGTTTTATTAGGCTTCATCCTAACTAAGCAAACTGTGAGCGGATTAATGTTTGCTCCAATTAGCACATATACTTCTAACTAGCTGCACCCAACGGTGTTACCCGCGGTTAAAAAGTATACCTATATGCTATTCTAGACTATAATCTATCTCTGTGCCAAATTTCATCCAGATCTGTTTAGCCGTTCTGGCGTGAAAGAGTAACAAACATCCATCCATTCTTACAAACTATCGCGTTATAATATTAGTAGGATGGAGTTAGGGATTGCAATTGCTGGATCCAGCATACAGCAATCCAGCTGGATCCAGCGCCTTTTTAAACATGCTGGATCCAGCATACATCTTGATCCAGCGATGCGGATCCGCAAACGTATCAATTTCTATTGTTTAGTTTTGAGTTGCCGCCATTTTCGAATCGGCGCGGCAACGTTGCCGTTCTGTCACCATAGCACGTGCCGCATGAAAGGCAACGCCGCCCGCCCCCTTTCCCCCTTACCAACTGTACCGCTTATGTTTATTTTATAAATCAAAGACAGTTGATGAGTTGAATAACTGCTCTCGTCTCGATAGAAAGTGTCTAAAATACTATTGAAAATTAAAATAGTGTTATTGTTACGGTCCTTTTTTAAAAGAATGTTAATTAAGTTAATTTTAAAAGAATTTGTGAGAGTGATTGCTACTGATTAGCCGTCCTATCATTAAACATAAGCGTAATTAATAAGATAGTGCTTACTTAGAAACATTATCTTAAATGTTATGTGAATATAAGGTTATATGTTTGTTATTTAATTTTATGTTGATTATTTTGATCTCAAATTATTAAAAAACCAAAGCAAATTAATATAAGATATCACCAAATGAGTGGAAGATTTCAAAGATTATCGTAAGAAGTACAAATTAATAAAAAAAGTCTTAAAAATGTCGTCTTTTTATTTTCGTTCCACGTTTTGCTGGATCCGCGCTGGATCCAGCTGGATTCAGGTCAATCCAGCAAAAAATCCGCTGGATTGAAAACGCCGCTGGATTGCAATCCCTAGATGGAGTGTCCGAGCAGTGCTTACTGTCCGCAGTTTACGGCGTCTCGCTCGCTGACTCATTCAATGAGCGATACGATAGCTGATTGGCATTTTGCTTGCTAAAGTTTGCTATTTACTTAACATTGCGTTTTCATATAACTTGACGCAATGCCAGCCAGCAGACAGTCAGCCGCTCACAGTTTGCTTAGTTAGGACGAAGCTTTATAGTGTATTGGTAAACTCATCAAACTTTTATTCGCAAATCAATTCCAGCACGACCGATTTTATTTAGCCAACTTAGCGGAGTCATTACTGCCTCTCGAACGCTATGTAATAGGCAAGTTACTCGTAAGCTAACCTTAGTAAGTTTCAACAAATTCTATTTAGGAATGAATGAATGAAATCATAAAACGTTTGTTAATTAGGTCAGGCAAGTAAGAGAAACTGAATATAATATCGAGTTTATACTCAGTTTATAGAAATATAAAGTAGTCCAGCTCTCTGTATATCGCAAACATGGTAGTGACCGCGTAGTACCTACAAGCGAGGACGTCGAGTGTACTACGTAATTACATACGGTCCTTTTTATTCACATAATAAAACGAAGACTCGGACGTGATAACGCATAACAATTACGTACTCGTACATAAAAAGAACTGTTGCTAAGAGCTGGCAACAGGCTCAATTAAATATTAATGCTGACTAATATTATGTAAGATATGACTTGAAAAAGTAGTTGAGATAAATGATTTTGAATTTGAATAGAGTGCTAGAGAGGCTGGAGTGAGTTTGTTTGTTTGTTACGCTGAGTTTGTGTGTTACACTTTCACGCCTTAACTTCTCAACTATTCTACATGATATTTTGCATACACGTTATGCTTACAAAATGCTTTTACATAATTATTAGCTAATTAGAAGAAATAGTCGCCGTGGCGACTAAAATCGGCTAGGAAAACACAATCATCACATCACTCCAAGGTATTTTCTTCAGCGCGTCCTTTCTGGCCCTTATTCTTGACGCGTGAGATGTTTCCTGGTCACTTTCACCCCTATGACTTTTGAAATGAGAGAAACAATTTTAATAAAGTATCTCGACTTCTAAGAATACGGATCCTGCATGGTCCTGTGCTTATCTCATCCACTGCATTCCTACTGCTTTGCAGTTATCAGAAAATAGTTCTCAAATATAACGGTCAAATTCGGGTATTAACCAAATCGGTCGAAAGGTCGTGAAGATCAGGGTCGCGAATCGTCAGTTGGCCGCAAATAACTAGCTAAATTCGAATGTGGACAAAATCAGCAAAGGGGTAGTGGAAATGTAAGGTCAAGGGTTTGCAACGATAGGGAGCTAATCTTTATTTTAATGAATGAGTATTACAAATAGTAAATAATAAATATTCTGGACATTTTTGCACACACGATCATCTGAACCTTACTACGCTAAGCTTGAGATACATCGCGAAAGTGTTTGTTTTTATATCGTTAGTAACACTTCCAATGCCTAACTATTCATCAACCATTCATCATACAATTTTGCATGCAGGGTTACAGGTGTACAGAAAAGAATAGGAGTCCTTTAATCCCGGAAAATGTAACAGTAACAGCCCCTGCGAGACCGCATGTAAAGTCGCGAGGCTAGACTAGTGTAATATCACGACACGAATATAATTAAAACTAGTGTATGAACACTTTGTGTGTATTGGTATACGTGTGTGTTTGTGTGTGTGTGTGTGTGTGTGGATGTGGGAGTGGGTTTGTGTGTATGTGGGTGTGGGTGGCATGGGTATGTGTGTGTGTGGGTGTGGATGGCATGGTGAGTGTGTGTGGGTGTGAGTGGCACGAGTGTGAGTGTGGGTGGATCGGTTGGTGGGTGGGTGAGTGAGTGTAGGTGGTTAAGTGTGTATGTGTGGGTCAAGTGTGTGGGGGTGGGTGAGGGTGAGTGTGTATGTGGAATGGGTGTGACTGTGCGTTTTGGTGTGGGGGGGGGGGTGAGTGTGAGGGTGTGTAGATGAGTGTTTGGGTAAGTATGCGGGTTTGGGTGTGTATTTGTATGTGGGTTCGTGCGTGTGTGTGTGGGTGCGTAGATGGGTGTGTGTGGGTGTGTATGCTTGTCTAAATATTTGGTAAAAAAGACTGTGAAAACAGTTTTGTCGAATTTAAAGAATAAAACCCCGCGTTCGGAGAGGTTTACCCAATTACTGAACTATCTCGTAGATGCGATTATACAGAATAATGTAACAGTTACACAGGTATCTAACCGCCAGTTACCAGTATAAGGTAATAATACGAGATAAACTATGATTTAGAGTTTATAGGCCGAGGTCGAGAGCGATTAAAGTGTAAATAGATTCTATTAAGCTGCTCGAGCGGTTCATGAACATGAAACATTCACGTCAGTGTGAGAGGTTTTATTTATTTACCTAACGAAGCGACAGTTTAAGTCTACGCAAAACAATCGGTATTTGAATATATTATTTATTTAAATATTTTAAACTACCAAAAAAATATTTGAAAGTAAATCGATCAAAAACCCCAAATAAAATGTTCCACATTTAACTCATACAATTTATGGTTTATCAAAACACTAACAAAGCAATCGCTTGATCCATGACATACATGTTAACATTTAAATTAAAAGCGCGTACTAGGAGGAAAATTCATTAAAATTTAAACGTTGGTTCTACATATACATACCTGTAGTAGGTATGTATGTGTAGAACCAGCGTTTAAATTGCTAGCATATCGTAACGGAAAATACTCTTTACCTTAGATAAATTATAACGCCGTTTATCTAAACTAGCAGCACCTAGAAGTTTCACACCGCTATCCTAAGGGAACCGTTAATTTTCCGAGAAAAGACAGTTAGATTAACTACCTGCCTGCAACTAGACCTGCAAGAAGTAAACACAAAGGAATAGCAAAATAGAATTTTGCTTCTAAGAAATATTTTCCAACCTAATGAGTATAATAACACTTCACTGAGCTTTATTCAAGGATTTATGATAATCAGAAATCAGACCGATGTGCTGTGATGTGCTAAAGTGACATGTTGCCTTGTACTTTAATTTATTCCAGAATATTCTGCTCCGATTTATCTTATCTGTTATTAAAGTACTTTAACACTTATTTTTAGAAAGCTGTCGTGAACCAAGCCAGCTGTTCAAGGGATTAAATAGTGAAGTAGTTCCGAGGAGGATACTTGACGACGAAGTCAAGATGCAGGGCTCGAAAACTTGAAGCGCTTCAGAGCGCTCGGAAATCGTTAACAGCGTGTCTTAATAAACGAGTTCGATAGCTTAAGAGCTGCTTCATAGGCGTTGGCGTCTTCTATCATCTGATAAAAACTTACGAGCTTTTAGTAAAACTACTTTGTCATAAACTAAAAATAGATCAAAAAGCTACTTCGTCAAAGTCAACACATAGTGCACAGGCTTTTAAGCTGATTTTGAACATTTCTTCCGTGGAAGCTGGCAATAAATTTTATTAGAGTTTTCCCGCACGATGAAAGTAGGTAATATGGATAGAGGACACTTATTTTACAAACACTTTTTTTCACTAGTTAGAAAATCTCTCACAACTTCCTGAATCCTTTAAAAATCGCACAAAATGCATAAACAGCATATTATGGTGCGCTCGCGTTATACTTTTGATAATTTAAAAAAGCTGTTTTTTTGATCGATAACCAAACTTATTCAAATATCCAACACGAGTTAGTAACAAAAACGCTTAGTGCAACCCGCTTCGGCGGGTGGAAACAGTTCGTAAAACACTAGCTGGTATACGCTCCAAACTAACCAAATTGTTTGCCCGTGAAACATGTATAGATTCACGCTTCCTTTGAAGAGGTTGTTTTTCGCGGGTCCAATCAGGCCCTCACTTGAAACGGTACTTTTTAAAAGGATACTCTTACCTTCCGACGCCATTAAATTTACGCATACAAAATGATGCTGTGAAACATTATGTTTTAGAGCTGTTAAATATCTTGATTTAGAGCTATTTTTTAACTAGTTAATCCGTTAACTGTTACTCGTTATCTGTTACCCTGCGTACTCTTTACTAGATCTATTACAAGAATTCCTCGGCCGATTGAATCCAATATTGAACTTAAAAATTAGGAAATCAATTAGGTACTTCCATGAAAAATCAGCCTAACTGTTCATCATTTGCTTGGTTTGATAACGCAAATTGATTTAATATCGTCACAAAAACAGAGTCAGGTCCAAGTCCAATACAGTGATAGTTAACAATTCCTAAACCGAAGCTAAGCGCTATAATTAACGTCAGCTTTCAATAGATAGGCTTGTCTTAGGTTCTTGCTTTGATTATTTAGGTATTTAGGTTGAACAAGGAATCAATGTTAAGCCATAGTGTAATAGAAGGTACTCTGTGCGTAAGTGAAGTTTGTAAATGAAAATAAATGAAAATCGGGGCGAACCGAGCGCAAAGTTTGAATTTGTTAAGACCATGAATAATACAATTTGTCGTTCAATAAAAAGACAATTTTAAAAATTATGTGAAAGTTGAATAAAAATAGAAAAACCTTATAAATTGACCTGATTAGCGAGGCCATTCTCAACCCTATATAATTTTTTCACATGGCGCTTTTTAACAAGACCGATTACCTTTAAATAGTAAATTATGTAGCAAAAACTTTTACCTTCACCTAATTGGCAAGAAAGTTGCAATGGAACCTTGAAATAAAATAATCATCGTCGTTATAAGTTTTTGATCGTCGTTTATGTCATTCCGCAATTAGTAGCGCGCTCACCCTTAAAGGAACTTCGAGTGAAACGAGATTTCAGAATTACTCGAACAGATATCTAGTTACCGACTGAAATAGACAAGAAGTTGCGATGCAGCTACGACAACCCTGTTAGCGAACCTTGCCGGTCTAATAGCTTTAGCGTCAATACAGGATATTAAATCGGCCCTCAGGAATAATTAAATGACTCAAAGACCAGCGAATAGAGTGACAGTCGATATCGATAGTTAAAATTGACATCTAGTCGAGTAAACGGAATGTATTTATTTATTGCATATGCAACCATCAAATTGTGTAACCCTAAAGCTCTTTTTAAAAGACGAATGTAACATATTTGGTAAAGTATTAAGCATACATAACAATGCACAAATAGAACTGCCAATGTTTTATTTACAAGAAGAGACACTGTCTTTTTGGCGAGTAGAACGAAAACAATGATTTTTGGCTTTTCCATTCAGTTTTATCAACGTCAGTTCTGCAAAATGTTCTGAATAACTGTAAGTATAGTATCCATTGATGTAAAATAGTGCACAAAACTAGTGGTTCAAACAGTGGAACCTTTTCACTATTCATTTCTACGAATCTGAGCTACAGTTCCGACCTCATTTATTTATTCCGTAGTTGTAAAAAAAATTCTTGCCATGCTCTGTCACAACTTCACAAGTCAGGTGTATTATTTCGTATGGCATTTAAAAAATATTTGTAGACAAAATGCGGGATGTTATTGTAACCACATAAATCAAGAATTAGGCGTGCGTGATCGCAGGATTTCGTGATGAAATTAAGTTTTAATTACGCTCCGTTATTCTATAGTTGGGATAAAATTATAAATAGTAAAAAACTGTAGGTGAATTCGTTAGTTTAGTGTATGTGGAAAAAAAAACAAGATAGTGAATACAAGTGAGTAATATGTGAGTTAGAAACTCAATCGTGAGGAGCAGAATCACCTCTGCGATCCTTTTGTACCTTTCAGATTACGTTTAAATAAGTTTTAATTTAAAAAGGTTTTAAAAGCAAGCTTTTAATTAAAGAGCCCCATCACACTTATATTATAAAGACGAAATATGTGAGTGTGTGTGTGTTAGTGTGTTTGTTTTTTACTTTTGTAATTTGTTCTGTTGATTTTTATGAAATTTGGTGTAGAGGTAGGTTATACCCTTAAATTAGCACATAGGCTACTTTTTACCCCGCGGGTAAGGCTATAGGCTACTTTTTACCGTGGGGCGCTCCTAGTTGTGCAAAGTCTAATTTTTATATGAACCAGTCTATTCCGTGTCGGTGTCATTGTTGTATTTTGTCATTTATTGTTTACAAAAAAAATTGATATAAGCTTAGAATAAACAGGCTGTTTTAATAATAAAAATGAAAGTTACCATATATTACCATTACCATAACCGAGCTACCATCAGCATCCTGGCTTCATCATCGGACCTTCACTGCACCTTCTGTTTGCAATATGCTGATCTTGACCATTGTAAATTTGTAACGAGCCCAAACTCGCGGTCCTAACCTGAATCGTGTTCTTGCGGAGTACCTATGGCCATCATTCGAGACCATCATGAGAGCATCATGGTACGATATTATTGGATAGTCACCTAAGTTTTCTAAGTATTCTAAATTTGAGTATTCTTAATTCAGCTCAATTGGACGCCGGGAAGTGGTTCAAAATCCTGCTTGCAAGATTTGTACTAAACATATGTACATAAATACATTTACACACGAAATATAAAGCTTGTAAAAAATGGCTTTTGGACTTAACCCATAAATTTCAAAGCTGTTCAATTCCAGTTTTTTATTTGTTTCGTGTCCTTCAACCCCATTTATCCGATTGCGATATGAAAGTGACGAAAACCGAAGCGGCCCTGAGCCTGCCTACAAGTATAGTACAAGTCCAAAGGTTCCTCTCATTCTAAAGCCATAAAAATAATAAAAAGGCTATAAACTAAATACTTACGTATTTCAACTGATTCTTCCGAGCCGTCTTGGGAGCCGTCATACTTCTGAAAAAAAAAAAGAATTAAAGAGCACAAAATATTTAAATTGTAGGTTTAATGTGTGCACAAATAACCATAATTTCCAAATTGGCACAGTCGATCGGAAGTTTCAAATTGGTTAGTGTGGTTGGTAATGACAAAATCAATTCTCAAAAGACTTTCATGAATCTAGGCTTTTGATTTATCGAGGATTATTGACACGCATACTTAAGTCCTAACCATGTCACGGTCTAGCTAGTTAGGTTGAGACTGAAAGGTCAATGAAAATCGATATATCAGTGACATCTTTTGCAAAAGTATTGTATAATGATGTAGGTACAAACAATTATAATCAGAAAAATTTAGTTCACATTCAATGGGCGCACTTTTATGTTTTAATTTGCTTTTCGTTCGCCAGCACGTAATGCCTGACATCCTCAAAAGGAGCTATTACACTGTATTCTGATAGCTTCAGCCGATGTAACCCAATGCAATAAAGAAAGGTCGTCGGCCCTATCAATCTATTCTAAGGCGAGGAGCACTGAATACCTTTATATGTCCTGTGTCATTTGGTTGGACACAATGATAACAGAGCCGTAGAGGCGTCAAATAAATTGAACGAGTGAATATGCTACACTATGCATTGCACAGCACAATAACTCCGCGTTAACAACATAATTGAGTACGAGCGTCATAATTTGCTTAGATTTTGCAAACTTTATCTAATATTGCAATAAGCTTATTGCAATATTAGATAAAGTTATTCGAGTGATAAGAAAATTTAATTGGTTGAAATTTGTTTCTACTGGTAGTTGTGATTAAAATAAATAAATCTGGCCAAATTATTAGTGTTTGTGGTAGCTATTGATTGTAATATCAAATTGTATGTGCGTAGGAGAAAACAAAAACATCGTGAGGAAACAGGATTGTCCTACAATTAATAATTCGAAGATATATGACATCCACCAATCCGCACTGAGCAAGCGTGGTGGATAGCGGCTCAATCACCCTCTATTAAGGGCAGGTCGGTGTTTCTGTAGTGAGACATAAAAGAGACAAGCGAAGGGTAGGTAATGATGATGTTTGCGTAATGTTTCACTCGTCTCCATAGCGATAGAGTTCAATTCTGCTGAATATAAAAATAGTCCAGTCACTTTAGCGCAAAAAGGGGGTCTTTTTTCTGGTTTCCTTTTTTACCTTTGAGCTTGAATAACTTAAGTCGCAGACACGAAATTCTAAGAGACTTTTTGAGACCACTTTTAGAACGCTAAATAAAGGTACATACGAAAATTCCGCTTATTATCTCTGATTCCGAGGTTGATGGCTAATTTGACCGGACTACAATGGAATATTTATTCTGTGAGTACTCGAGTGGCCTAAAATAAGGGTAATGACGGGTACGGATGTACGGTATGCATATATGCCTACTTTATGTCATAATTTCTCCTGTGACCTAAAAGTAAGGTCTCGTTTTAATTTATATCTGGAAGGTATAGAAGTAACTTCTTACAGTCGTTTTTTCGTTCTCCTTTTTCTAATATGGGTGTAATTACTTGGAAAGTTCATTGCGTGCCTTTTCGTCGTCTCTACATTACATAAAACATCTTTACCTATATCCGCTGACTCCTCATAAGCCACACAGCGGATTTTCACGCGGTTTTGACCGTCAGTTAGATAATTTTTCACAGGAATGTTATAGAAGCCGGGGCGAGTCGCTAGTTTAAAATATGACGGTAGTTTTAGGAAAAACAAAAATATGGTGTAGATTTGGGGGTGACAGATTCGCGAGGTTTTTAGTCAACAGAGCCACTAGCTTATTATTGGGTAAAACAAGATTTCGTTACTAATAACGAAAAACGTTGTCATTTAGCGTTATAAATAAAAGTTCTATTTTTACAAATAAATGTTCATCTTCCAGACGTTTTTCAAGGTTCCAGCTAATTTTGATATTTAGGAATCACGTGAATTACATTTTATTCACATCAATGAGAGAAACGGAACAGAGATTGTTAGTAGATTTTCATAAGATTTTTTTTAATGTGCCCCGTAGATACAATATTAAATTGCGGGTGACTATAAATATATTTCATCCCAAAGGTATGACAATAAAAAATATTTGATTTTAATATTAGTGGTATTTCTTGTTAAAATACTAGTCCCCTAACATAGGCAACGGTCCCCGGTATCGTTTTTACGAAAAAAAAAATCCTAGCTTGCTAAGGATTTCCTAAATTAAGGCAAACGATTTGATTCGTCTACTTACTGTTTATTATAAAATGCCTGGATATTTTTTCCCAAAATAGACATTTTACACATATAAGCAAAAAAATAAATAAAATAAAATAAGCAAAATAGTTATCTAGACAATTTTCGTAGAATTATTTGCCGCCTTTACTAAGAAACGCCCATCGACATATCAGAGGTTATCATCTACCTACACACTTTACCATATACTTTCACACTAAGTACTACTCGTATCATAAAAAGGTAAAGTTAGCGTGTTTGTAAGTTAGGACGTAAGAGGTAACCTCCGGAGTTACTGATCTGGTTTCAAAATTTCATTAGCCAATAGAAAGCACACAATCATAGAACGCCATAGCCTGTGAAACGTGATCGAATCCGTAAGCAGAACCTAATCAAAAATATTTATAAGGTTGTCATTGTGGGTCTTCTGACTAATTGATTAAGGTAGTAAATTCATCGCAATTTTATTTCTAACTTGTTCAAGGCACACAGTCATGTAAAGTTACGATACGATACAAGTAATTATGATTTTAGGCAACATAACAATTTCAAACAAGAACAAAACAATGACTTGTATAAGGATAACAATAATATTGTGATGAATAAATTTGTTCATTTATCCTTTACACTCACCCGTACACAAGTAACTAACTAGCCATTATACCTTACCTACCCAAACAACCGATCCTTAAATATTTTAGGAACCTTTTTTCTGACTTTAAATGTTGACATTTTAAAGTTTTTGAAAATAAGTCACCCTTGTAGTTTCGCCATGAATAGAATAGAATAGTTTATTGTCATAAAGTCACACTCATAATAATGTATTACAATGTATTAGGAATGCTCCTGTAATCTTATATCTTTAAATGAGCAATTCTTGTATATATATATACTAGCTGTCACCCCGCGACTTCGTTCGCGTTTAATTAGCAATAAATTAAAATTGCGACTATAATTTGAGATTTAAACTATCCTATCTCTCAAGTTGGATCGAACTGCACATGGTGTGCGAATTTTATTATAATCGGTTAAGTGGTTTAGGAGTTAATTGAGGACAAACATTGTGACACGAGATTTATATATATTAAGAAAGATATATATATAATTGGAATGTCGGAATCGGCTCCAACGATTTCATACAATTTAGTATATAGGGGGTTTCGGGGGCGATAAATCGATCTAGCTAGGAATCATTTTTAGAAAATTTCATTTTATTCGTGTTTTATCGATAATATCAACTTAAACATAAACTTGGAAGAAAAATAACAAAAAGGAGGCGTTTGAGTAGTCTCAACTGAAAAATATGACTCTTCCTGACATCTATTGGTGAATAATAATACTATTTGTGAGCAACTAATTGCTTTAACGACACAACAGCAGATGGCGTTGTTAAGTAACACGAAGTCAATGAGTGTTTGCTTTGAGGTTAGACTAAAATCAAAGGTACTACATATATTAGGTCCTTATGTATGAAATTAGCGTTTTGTCGTACTGATCAATTTGATCTGAAATATCTCCTCTTTGGTTAAGAATTCGAAATTCAAATTAATAAATTCATTAAGCTGGTTTTTTTTTCTTTGGAATACAGTCATTCATTTGTTATTTTCCTCATTTTTTTTTTCTTTGGCGTCGCTTATTACCGCGCAATGGAAAACATGAAATATCGGTATATTTACGAGTACGAGTTCTACCGTGGCACCAGTGCTGCAGAAACAGCTCGAAGAATTAATTATGTGTACGGCGCTGGTGTCGCTAAAGACAGCACGGTACGTTTTTGGTTTCAACGTTTTCGTTCTGGAAATTTCGACCTTAAGAACCAACCCCGTGGACGGCCGGAGATCAAAGTGAAAAACGAAGAATTAAAGGCTATTGTGGAAGCGGATCCATCACAAAGCACTTCAGAGATAGCAGCAGGCTTCGGGGTAAGTGACAAAACTGTATTAATCCACTTGAAGCAAATCGGGAAAGTAAAAAAACTCGAACGATGGGTACCTCATGAATTGAGTGAATCGAACTTGCAAACACGGATCGCCTGCTGTGTTACTTAGCTCAAACGACACAATAATGAAGGGATTTTAAATTGAATCATTACTTGTGATGAAAAGTGAATATTGTACGATAATCGAAAGCGCTCATCGCAATGGCTGAACCCTGGAGACCCAGCCAAATCCTGCCCTAAACGAAAATTGACTCAGAAAAAGTAACTTGTAAGTGTTTGGTGGACTAGCGTCGGTGTCGTTCACTACAGCTTTCTTAAATCTGGCCAAACGATTATGGCAGATATCTATTGTCAGCAACTGCAAACCATGAAGGAACAACTAGCTGTTAAACAACCGAGATTGGTCAATCGCTCTAGGCCACTGCTGCTTCACGACAACGCAAGACCACACACTGCACAACAAACAACCACTAAGTAAGCTGAGCTACAATTGGAATGTCTGCGACATCCACCGTATTCCCCGGACCTTGCTCCAACAGATTACCATTTCTTCCGGAATTTTACAACTTCTTACAAGGAAAAAAATTCCACTCCGATGCAGTAGTCCAAACCGCCTTCAAAGAGTTTATTGATTCTCGCCCCCATGGTTTTTATAGTAAAGGGATCAATGAACTACCCATAAGATGGCAAAAGTGCATAGATAACAACGATGCATACTTTGATTAATTAAATATATTTTACAAAAAAAAAATCGACTTTTTATTCCTCCCGTACAAAACGCCAATTTCATACGTAAGGACCTAATAATATGAAAAAGTGAGTCTTTGTTCATTTTCTTTGTTTCTTTGTAACGCTTTCACGTCTGAACTACTCAACCGATCGTCTTAAAATTTTGCATACATGTTGTTTAGGGTACAGAAAAGGACATAGGGTACTTTTTATCCCGGAAAAATCAACGGTTCCTGTGGGACCGTGGGTGAAACCACGGGTCGCAGCTAGTGTACTCGTAATTTTACATACATTGGTTTTTATTTCTACATTTTACATATGTGTGTTTGTCTGTTTATTTGCGTGTCAAAGTTCTTTTAATTAGAGACTAGAAAGTATTTCGATTTTATTTCAGTCGAGCAATTTACTACTTATCGCTGATCAAACAAAATGGTCAGAAAAAACTGCAGAAATAATTTTGCTGACTTCGAATTTTACACACTATGAGCCGCCAGTGCCGAAGATGAAAATTAATTAATAACCCAGATTTAATTAGAAACAAACAAGCAGTAACTTAGTAATTAAATTATAAACAAATAAAGAGCCTTAAATGAGGCAGTTTCCTGTCTCCTTGACTGAGGTCGGTGTCCCCAGCTGGGGACGTTCTGACGAGACAACGTTCTAAACAAGATCTATACTTGGAACATTATTCAACAGTTAACATGTTCATCTCATATGAGGGATGACAGGTCACTTAATGTACTGATCCAAGGTGACATTACCATGAACTCTATTCATGCCTTCTCTTCAAAAGATCGTAGGTAAGTTCTTTAGACACAATGAATACATATTGTTATCGACTTTAAAATTTCAAAACGTGTCTTGAATTTCTATATAACAATGAGCATGGCTTTTAAATACGGGCAGGCTAGACGATGTGAGATAAAATACAGACAAACAGTCTCATGAATAAGTCGCTATCTAATACAGAGATGGCACACGAGGCAGCACTTCATGGGACCGTTCAGTGGTAACGAAAGGGTCGTACCTTCTCAAGACGTATGAGTTGCAAGTCTTTTACATATTGTGTGTGACCTCTTGCATTTCAAGAGCGCACGTGTAACTTACTCGTGTAAAAGGTTGATTTACATTTATGATACAGTTTCAATGCAGAGGTTAAAAACAGATGTAACAAGCTGGATCGTTAATGGACTGTAGCTGACATATTTTAATCGAGTTCAGCATCCAATATCTAGTGATTGATCAAGATAGAGCAGCCATTCGTATTGGTCCAATCATCAGTCGATTTTACCTTTAGTTGTGTTGCACATTGCGATAAGGGTGGGACTTTTCGATTTCCTGTCTGTCCTAGAGCCTCTATTACAGCGACATAATGAGTGCATAATTACGCCGTAATAGAGGCTCTAAAAACTTTCCGTTAAACTTTACCTTTACAGCGACATTATGAGTGCATAATGTCGCTGTAAAGAGAATGTAAATGGGGGCGGTAATGAGGCGCCGTTATAAATTTCTTCAAGTTGATTATTAAGCTGTGTCGCGCTTTAAGTACTTATTCGTTATTATTGTCATTCGGATTTTTAAAATAGTTATAGGTACGTTTATCATAAATATTATAACCATTCCAAATATGTAGTTATCAGTAAGTGAATAGAGACCGAACTTTCAGAAAGAAAACTTGTACTTACAGAAACTAAAGGCGCTCGCGCTCATGTTTAGCATATACTGAAGTATGCCTACTCTGCCCTATTGAAAACCAGTGGGAACGGGGCCAAAGATAGGTTACTTTTTCAAGATTTTTCATTCGCAGTAGTTCCAACATTAAAGTTCTATAGTGAAATGAGAACGGTTGCAAAACTTTTGACCTATTTGAACGGCGGCCAATATGAGAAAAGTTTAACACTGATAAAATTGTCCAACAAAACAACAAAAAAATATTTATTTTCACTAAATTATACACTTGCTGTTTTGCCCGCGGTTTTGTTCACGTTTTATAGCCTTTGTCATTTAGAAATAATAAAGCTTTCTAATGGTCAAAGAATTTTTGAAATCGGACCAGTATTTTTTTAGTTAATCCGTTACAAACATACACACAAAAAACAAATCTTTGCTCTTTACAATATTAGTGTAGATTAAGTACTTTATAAAACCATTATGGTATGCGAAATAAGTGTATAAACCCATAAAGAGGTATTTTTAAAGGCGTCAAAATGAAAATAAATTAGCATTTCCTCTTTGGCCCGACGACACCGAAATATAAGTGACAAATAGTTTCGGATACTATACAATACAAAAAGGATAGACGACAGCCAAGTATATGTTATGTAGATAGGGGTCCCTAACCTCCTATTCAATCTTTTGGCATGAAACCCACAACAGTAAAATATACGAACGTGCCCAGTATAGAAAGCTGTAAAATGTTGATGAAATCTTTGTTTTATCACTGACTACACTTCGGTTGCGGCGCCAATACTATTCAGAATATGGTTGAACTCGCTTCACTTTGATAGCAATGCTCTCTGAAAGCCTCGACAGACTACATCTCTCGCATCATAACTTCGTAGCCTTTCCACTCTGCCTCTCGGTACTATCCTACATCCTATAGAATATTGTTTTGTTTGTAAATATATATTTTTATTGACCGAGGTCTCAGAGACTGCCGGAACGAATCGATGTTTGTGTTTGTGTAATGGACACAATGAATGCTTTGTTTTTTGTGAATTCATCTATTATGGGGTCTTTACTTCACGTTATGATTAAAATTAAGCGTGTTTGTGAAGTTGTTTTTTTTCTCGGAGATGATATTAATTAGCATGGAATAATCCAGCTGACGTCGTACTTTTTTATTATAAAAAAGAGACATGAGCTTACAAAGTTAAAACAGTAACGTCTAATCTGCGCTTTCATACACATGAATTATAATCCTACTGATATTATAAACGCAGAAGTTTGTAAGAATGGTGGAAGATGGATGTTTGTTACTCTTTCACGCCAGAACGGCTGAACAGATCTGGATGAAATTTGGCACAGAGATAGATTACAGTCTAGAATAGCATATAGGATACTATTACCCGCGGTTGAAACCGCGGGGCGCAACTTGCTTATAATGAATGTAAAATAATAATAATTTGTATCCAACTGTAACTTTGTAATTGTATAAACTGAGACAAGATGATTAAGATTTAGAACTCCGCCTTTTCTTAGCAGGCATATCAGAGCCAAACTAGTACTATACATGATCGTATATTATTATATTATATCACTATACAGCACAGTGACCAATTACGTTGTCAGGTAACGTTACATTTGAATCGCGTAATTATTGGGGCTTTCAGACAAAGAGCTTGCCATTTGTCAGACAAGCTGTCAGTGCCGGCAGTTTACAATGTGCAGCGCATCCGTCATAGCACAATGTCATGAGATAGAAACGTCACCAGATTGCAAATTGATTTAACGCGTTGGGAAAAGTTAGTGAAAACGATAAAATCAAAACTAATTTGAAGTTTTATCTTTTAAAAAAGAGTGAAAGGACAGAAGTCAGTCTTGCAGCAGATTTTGTTAGTAATTCGATAATACCTTCTATAGTCTAAAAAACTTTAACGTTGAACTTTTTCATCGAGAATTTCAAATAGCCCTCTTTGAAATGAAGATGAAATGAGATGAAAACTTTTCTCTGTAGCTAGCGCGGTCGTCGATCAAAGTTGTGAGAGCGCCACAGCCCACAAAAGTTATTTTCAAGGTAACCGAGCGACACAACATAGTACCTACCTAAACCATTTGCGATACTCTTTTGGTAACAGTTTTTCAAAGTTACGAAGGTAATTTTTCTCGGATGAATCCTAACCTCCTAATCCTAAAATAAGGCATTTATTTCTAATTCATTGAAATTAATAGGTACGTGTAATTTTTCTAAAACTTTTTTTTTCGTTAGAGGGAAATGTGAGTGGTTCTGGCAACTTTGTGATGTCTATATCATGGCCATTGGCATAGGCAACAATAAAGCTATCAGGCAGTTTTTTGTACAAGATTTGGTATAGGAAATTACTTAACATCATAACACCTCTTATTCATTATTTATTAACTCGTATTTATAGATGCCCACTTTATCCAGGCTGCTTCTATAGTTTTCTTG
Source organism: Peribatodes rhomboidaria (assembly GCA_911728515.1). Lineage (NCBI taxonomy): Eukaryota > Metazoa > Arthropoda > Insecta > Lepidoptera > Geometridae > Peribatodes > Peribatodes rhomboidaria. The sequence continues at coordinate 7,723,923 of OU452166.1, forward strand.
ATATATTTATTTGTGGAATAGGTAGATCTAAGTAAAATGTAGGTAAGTGCTCCCCGCGAATCATGTAAGAAAGCCAGTCCCTTGGCAAGGTCGCCGCAAAGCAATTGTCAATGAATGTGACGTTTTAATTGACTGAAGCGAAATTGATTGAAACGAAAGCCTACGAAAACAAATTGGAATTTGTTCGTAGTTTTTTCGATAACAACTTGCTTAATTTTTTTATTAAGTCGTGATAAAATTTTGTAGGCAAGCAATCAATACCTAAGTACTTAAAAGGTACCTAAATACATTTTGTAAGTTCTGCTTGAAGCAGAATTAGTTCAGAGGTATCTCGGTGAGCGCCTTTTGTTTCCGTACGGGGTTTATTGTAAGGTCGTCCAACAAGTATGTTGTAGGTGTAGGTATTGACATACAAACATTGTATTGTGCATTATATTACTTCGTAAGGGTCTAGCGAGTGAGCATTTGAAATGGTAACGACTGGCGGGTGGATGGTGTTTCACTCGTTGAGTGCTAAAACGTTGTCGGAAGTGGAGCCAAAACTGTCATCTTTTTTTCTCTTTAGTGTTAAAGTGAGACAAATATAGTACCTAACAGCGAGAAGGTAATCGCAAGGTTAAGTGCGTAACAGCGCCCCATCAGCACCCTCATCCATAACCATTATAAACTGTGGAACGCAAAGCTGCAGCCGACTAGTACCTTCCTGTATTTATAATTAGGTACATTTGTGTATTTATGACATGACATATAGGTATATTATTATGCTTTTTCCTGGTTTGCATACATATCTCAATGCACCGGGCACTCTAATCATTGTGTTGTATACAGTAAATGACTGGTAAGCATGTAATTTACATAGGTGTCCGATACTATACTATTACTTACTATTACGTGGTAAGTATTATTAATATCTTATCTTATATCTTTAAATGAGCAATTCTTGTAAATCTCGGATGTAATTTGTTGTCAATCTCGGAATCGGCTCCAACGATTTTCATACAATTTAGTATATATAGGGGGTTTCGGGGGCGATAAATCGATCTAGCTAGGAATAATTTTTATAAAATGTCAATTTATTCGTGTTTTATCGATAATCAACTTAAACATAAACTTGGAAGAAAAATAACAAAAAGGAGGCGTTTGAGTAGTCTCAACTGAAAAATATGACTCTTCCTGACATCTATTGGCGAATAACAATACTATTTTTTGTGAGCAACTAATTGCTTTAACGACACAACAGCAGATGGCGTTGTTAAGTAACACGAAGTCAATGAGTGTTTGCTTTGAGGTTAGACTAAAATCAATTGTTTATTTCCCAATAAGTAAACACAATTAAAAAAAAAAAAATCCGAGCAAAGCTCGGTCATCCAGGTACTACATACTTAACAAAACAACCCGCTAAATGTTTTCTATTTTAACCGTGTTTCCCTAGTCGTGTCCAAAATTGGTTCGTTAAAGGTTCTGTACATGCAAAGGATCATTTTTATTTAGTAAGTACCTATGCATCTACCACTTGCGAAAATAGATTTCCAACCTTGTAGCAGAAGTAGAAGGCCTTGCAGTCTTACCTCCAGTCAATTTTCATCGTATCTAACCTGGACGAGTATAGCTTTTCTGTTTCCATGTTGGGCCGACTCAATAATTCACCTGTGTCAGATCTCAGAGATCTATTCTGACGCGCTCTAGATAAGCTCGTCATTCTGTATCTTGATAGAAATAACATAAAAGTTTGAACGACAGAGATAATCTCGAACGTCCCAAAATAAGATCTCGGTCCACAGACACTCGTTGACCGATAAAAAATGCAAGCAGGCACATTATTCTGCCGATACGATTAGCTTACCATGCAAAATCAAAGCATAACATAGCAACGACGCACTGATGATTTATCATTTGATTAGGTAATGAGTGGAAGTGCTTGAGGTAGGTCAAACGGTTGATTATTTATCATACAAATACATATATCATTTCGCAATCATATGGGTACGGCAAAGTGTGCGTGCGAATGTTTGTTGGCACAAGCACTGCTTATACATATAAACTGCCTGTTTATATACACGTACTTATGTACATAGCGTTCTTAGACTTTTGACCTCTTTTCACTACTTCTCAAGCCAAAATATGAATTTCTATGGTTTCATTTCAAAGGTTTAATTCATCAGTGCCCGTAACCGACGAGCATGTATCAAGGGACTCATGGAAGTAGAAGAAGGGCATCTTACGCGAAGCGGACAGCGGAATCTTCAGAATCGGAAAAGGCTTATTTTCGGTTTAATTGTAGTTCTAGTTGGTATGAACCCGAAGGTACAATATTATTTATTACTTGTCAAATTATGGGCTTCTGAAAAATGATCATTTTTTAAAATTGAGATTTTTTCGGAAGTCGTTTTTTATAATGAATATATGTATTTACAATAAAATTTAACTTTTAGCGATTTAATTAGAAACTTTCCTATTATTTTTGAAAATGAAATCAACCTTTTTTTTTTAAACCTCAAAATATTTTATTGTTCATCTTTTTATAACACAATCAAAGTTTGAGAGTAGGACTTACGTAATTTAAGTGCTGCCGATTGTAACAGAGCGTTTGTCATGCGAGCGATGTCAAATGCGAGCTATACGTGCCACATACGGGGCTCAGGACGACGTGTCATGCGTGAAGCTGTTTCGGGAACTCCAAATATTGGATCTACCATGTGAGCTCGTTTACCAGGTAGCCCTCTTAACCCATGCTAACCTAGATATATTTCGACGTAGGGGCGTCCATAGCACGTTTAATTTGCGTAGTACTAAGAAGAAAGACCAACTGATGACGCCGTCACACCGTTTCGTCAAGTCGGAGAGGTCAGTATATGTATATTTTAGGGCTCGGTAACTATAACCTCATACCATCATCATTCGGGATGCACCTTCTACCGCGTGCTTCAAAACCAAGCTCAGAGCTTGGTTACTGGATAATGTGTTTTATGAATTTGAATCTTATCAAATTATTGTTATGTTATAAATATAATAATAAGTGTGCAATTTTTTTATTGACATGAATTATCTATTTTTTCTTTGACATATATGTACTCTTAATTACTGAGTTGACACATGTAAACTCTTTTATTGTAATAGCCTAATTGGAGAAGGACCGCCTCTCAAGCCAGAGGGAGCGGGTTCAAACACAGGCGACGGCACGCACCAATTTGATCATTGTGTGACAAATGGGCGTATTGTATGTCATCTGCTACATGACTGGAGCCCGGTGTATGGCGACAGGCTCGACCCTGTCACATTTGGGACTAAATATCGTCCGGCGAAGTGTGGGTGTTGTATTACAGCTCTGCCAGCCCCTTCGGGGGAAAGGCGTGACGTTTTGTAATGTTTATTGTTTGAAATTTATTGATAATTTTTTAAGTATTGAAGTTATCAATAAATTTTGATTTCTTAGAAATGCAATTTAACGTACTCGTACAATTGTACATATTATGTCGCACTGAGTATGGTGGTAGTCGATGTTTTTTGTGAGCTGATTTGGAAAGTATCGCATTAAAACGCAACGATATTAATACTTTTGATATTATTTAAATGTTTTAAAGCTCAATCGTTTGAGGAAGGCATTATTAGGAAGTTTCCAAAAAAGTTTGTTTAGAAACTTTAAATTTTTAAGGATAAATTTCTAAATATTTATAGTTTTCCTTAGTGTTTTTAACTTTTGATTATGTATCAAGAGCGCAAAATAGAGCAGAGTGGAAAGAAATGGAGGAGGCCTTTGCCAAAGTTAGGCAAACAGATCGGGTTGTCGGTGTCACCGACTCGTCAGAGTCGCTAGACTAAGATTTAAATTAAGTAAAATGCTGTGTCTGAAATAAAGGCTTATATTATTATATTATTATGTATCAAGCAAAATAGATTATAAAACATCGATCACCATACAGAGCCATTATAAATTATTAAAACTCGAGTACTTAATAAGCATATATAATATAATTATTGTCGCTGAGAGCTAGGAGCGATATAGCTAAAACAATGAAGAAAAATCTGCCGTCATACTTCCATTTCTTTCTGTAGTAATTCTTCTCGTAACTAATTAGCGATATTAATCCCGTTTTGTTACTAAAAAAAAATTATAAAAAATTTGGCTTTGCTTCCTCCTAATATTTCTGTTTCAATTGATATTTCTATTTTTAAATAAATATTTCCTTGTATTAAACTAGCTGTTTTGCCCGCGGCTACGCTCACGTTTTATAGCCTATGTCAATCAGGAATAATGTAGCTTTCTAATGGTGAATGAATTTTTGAAATCGGACCAGTAGGTTTTGGGTTAATTCGTTACAAACATACTTACATATAAATCTTTTTTCTTTATAATATTAGTATAGATAACAACCTCAAAAAAATGTTAAGCTAAAAACGTTTCAATAATATTAAAAGATTTGATAATTATGTTAAAGTGTTAGGTTTTAATGCGATATTAGGTTTTATTAAAACCAGCCCGCAAAAACCAGCGACTAACACCATACTCAGTGCGACATGTAAATGTATGTACATTAAATTCTAACTTCTTAACTTAGGGCGATCCCAGTATATTCATATTCATTATATAAAAAAAAACTATTTCCAAAAAAATCCCAATTTAAATAATGACTGTTTTTTAAAAGCCCTTAACTTGACATACAAGTACAAGAATAATATAACGACCTCCTAGCGTCGGTGAACTGGCTACGCTTCGGTGACCTATTTGGAGAAACCGAGGGTTTTGCCTGTGCGATTGCAAATGAAGTTATCAAGACGAATAACTATCGGAAATATATCCTGAGGGACGGTACAGTCGACATTTGTCGGGCATGCCATCGTCCCGGAGAGTCACTCAGGCATATCGCTTCCGGTTGTTCACATCTTGCTAACGGCGCGCGGCGAGTACCTACTTGCACAGGCACAACCAAGTAGCCAGGATCATCCACCAGCAACTTGTTCTTCAATATGATCTTGTCGAGTCTGAGGTGGCGTACTATAAGTACGCACCAGCGCCAGTTCTCGAGAATGGCCGTGCTTTGCTCTACTGGGACCGCTCTATCATCAAGGACAGGATTCCCAGCGAAGAGCCCCGACCAACACCATAAAAGGTTTTCGTTAGACAGTTGGATCAAGGGCCAGACAAAAGGCAGTGATCCTAGACACGTGCCGTATTGTCAGAAAGTTCCTTGCACTGCAGCCCTAACCACCGGTAGCTTGGGCCTCGCCCCACTACTGCCGGCGGCACTCTAGTTTTTAAGTTTTTTTTTTTTGTATTTGTTTTTATTTTCATTATTGTAAAAATAATTATCTTGGAATAATAATAAAATAATAATATTGTGTGTTTATTACTATTGTGCCGAAAATGAACGAATTTCAAGACCTCACTTTTTTTCGCTGTGCTTCGCGTGTTATGCCCCAAAAGCGAAAAATGTATGCCAGGATCACAGCAAGTGTAGAGAAGTGGTCTCTGCCTACCCCTAATTTTCCCGTCAAAAGAAAATACACCTTCCCGAATCTAGATTAAGCTCAGATTAAGTAAGAAGTAATTACTTACACATAATAAGTAAAACGTTTATCTCAGAAAAAAAATAGTATGTAGTACTAATAATGTTTATGTGGTAACTAGTTGTTCCCCCCGAACTGCGATTCGTGATCGCAAAATCTAACAAGCGATCTATTTGGTCAACACATAGCCTATATAAAATATATTTCACGATTATTTTGCCTACATTTCCAAACATCAACCTCACCGTTACTGAAGCAGACACAAACGTACATGAAAACGGCATTATCCCTAATTTTAGATTCAAACAGTACAAAAATATCTAGTATCACAAAGTTATTTTTCCTGTAGGTTATCTGGGGGGCGATTCAGTTAATCATAGCCGATGCTTAACTGAACCGTTGACGTTGCGTTTGTCAAAAATAAGACGGCTGGTGAACGGCTCAGCATCACTAATGGTTCACAAGCGTGTGAGCTAGAGCTCGACCGCTGCTCCACCCGGTTAAAAACGACTGACGTCACTGCTACGTAGCTAGGATGTTACTGCGGGGCGTTTAACTGGGGCCACCTCAATTCCATAAAATTGTATCTAGCTCTTTGCATCTTAATACAATTGCAATATTACCTACACCAAAGATTTACTATAATATGAGTTATTTGCTATTTAAGTTATAAGATAAATACGTAATAACAAGGCTGTAGGAATAAGGAAGTAAGGAATTTGAATTGAATTGATTATTTTTACATTTAGTATCATCATTATCATCGGCATATCAAATGTTGACCCATTTCAGAGCGTGAGCGTTCTACTGAACGACACGTGACACGATCTTCTGCTTTAAGCATCCACCTAAGCAGCTGTTTATCGCTCCACTCGATGGCAGAGTGCTTCAATCTAAGTTTGCTGATTCTCGGTATCCACTCTTAAAATAATAACACATTTCGGTCTTTCTACGAGCATGACCATTTCATTTTCATATTTGCCAATTCAACTTGCTAAACCTTTGCTATGTTGGTTGTCTTAGTTCTACGACGGATTACCTCATTTTGGATTTTATCTTTAAAAAAAACTAGCATCAATGCTCGCAGTGTTTTAAACCTATGAACTAGCTTTATTGGTTAGTGTCTTCGTTTCGTTGCTGTAATGTAATTAGCTCAACATTGATATGGAGAACGAAGCAAGAACCTACTCATATCTCATAGAGAAAAAGCCCTCTCCCCCTAACTGTACCTAAATACACCACTGATTTATTTAGCACAACGTCATTCATTCCCATGGTTCCTTTGTCATTATCAAAGTGACTGTCAATTTTGAGTGACAAAACCGAATTCCTTCTTCGAAAACAAAAAAAGAAACGAAAGCGCTGACCGTTATCATGTGCCGCTAAGATGTGCGGCAAGGATACATAGTATTCTGTGCCAGTAATTTTCTAAGCTACATAGGCTAGATCTAGACAGACTAGCAGGAATCAATAGTAAATATTAGGAATCAGCTACTACTAGTAGTAGTTCGTCTCATCGTAACTCCTGCTTAAGTATTCACAATCATTCAGGAACGTTTCCGTTTGAATACTTACCAAAAATTTTAAACTCAATTTATTCGAATCTTAGTCCGTTTTCATAAGTTTTTAAATGTGATTCATTCTTCCGATCGCATTTATGCTCGATTCCCTATTCCAAAATATATAAAAGTAGGCTGAGAGTCGAACAATTTAAGTTTTAAATTTGTGGGATCCGATCGGAAAAGTTTTCGAATCTGATTCTGAATAGCACCTCTAGACCAATTTTGTCTCACATTCGAACTTAAAAATTGTTTGCACGAACTACTTGCCTGCAAAATTTCATACAAATCGGATTGATCAACAGAACATACTCAAGTAGTCATCGATCGAACAGTTAATGCCAACTTTTGCTTTCGCTCGATCAATATATAGACGGAAATATTACTTTTTGTATCTCAGGATCCTAGGACCTACTTACACGAATATAGAAGGTATATAGAAGGCTTTATATTATTTGAACACCTACCTACAAAATTAACACACACCAAAACTACATTATAAATTGTTTAATACATTAAATAAATAAATCACGCTCACACAAACAAAGCTCACTAGCTATAACAAAGTCCGAATAAAGCTTTCATTTAACATTATAGGCTACTTTTTAACCGTGAGCAACACCGCAAAGTGCAGCAAGTAATATCAATCATTATATTATCGATAACACACTTTTAGTCTTTTTTTTTATGTACTCGCTCTATTGTTGGGCTCTAGGCTTAGCAGAACTCGCATGCCTAAGCAACAGCCTAAGCGTTTTTTCATAGCTTCTGCTCCGTTTTTATTCAGTTTTGTCTGCTTTAAAAGCTATAATAACATCGAAATATATGGTATTTATTGCAGTAGCTCCGTATGTTATCACTTCTAGGGTATTTTTCGTGAAAGTCGTGTAATAATTTCATTTTAAATAAAACGAAAACGATCATCTGAAATATGAGAAAAAAATGGATTAGTTCATAAATGTACATATTTTTTTAGTTGATTCCCTAGATGGTTTAAACATAGGTATACATAGGTCACTTTTTGAGCGCAAGTAATATCGCAAGGCGCAGCTAGTAACAAATAATAGTGATAATCATAGCATGGGAGCAACTCGCCTATCAGTCGATACTAAACTGAGCCATCGACGTTGAATTTGACTGCCTCGGTGGCTCAGTCAGTAGTGGACCTTCTTAGAAGGCGCGGGTTCGATTCCCACCTAGGGCAACCATTTATGTGATGAACTTTTGCGTTTGTTCTATGTCGGGGTGTTAATATCTATTTAAGTATGTATTTAAATTATGTATTAAAAAAAAATAGGTTCAGGGCAATATCACTGTCTCTTAAACGTACCAGCTTGGTACCATCAATGCTTCGCAAACATAACACGTTTGTGAAGCGTTGATGGCACCAAACAATCGATGTTGCATTAACCATAAAAAAGAGGACGATGATCGGCTCAGTATCACTGTCTCTTAAACGTATCAGCTTGGTACCATCAATGCTTCACAAACATGACACGTTTGTGAAGCGTTGATGGCACCAAGCAATCGACGTAAAATGGACGAGAATCGGCTCATTACCACTGTCTCTTAAACGTATCAGCTTGGTACCATCAATGCTTCACAAACATGACACGTTTGTGAAGCGTTGATGGCACCAAGCAATCGACGTAAAAAGGACGAGAATCGGCTCATTACCACTGTCTCTTAAACGTATCAGCTTGGTACCATCAATGCTTCATAAACATGACACGTTTGTGAAGCGTTGATGGCACCAAGCTGTTGCCCGTCTGCTTCTTATGATAATAGGCACGTCAACGGTCCATTTAGGCATCAGCTCAGTTAATCATCGGACGAGCAACGGGTCAGTACCACTAGCGCTTCACACACGTGTCACCTGTAGTCTAGTTGGCCACGTTTATGAGTACTAAAACGTGGCCAACTAGACTACAGGTGAGGGTGATATTAATAGTTTACATTTTTATTGTTATTAACACAAGCTTTTATTTAATTTGCAATGTATGTATGCATGTATGTATGTATGTACTTATGTGTGTATGTATGTATGTATGTTACTATGTTTGTTCGGGTGGAATCTGGCAACTCAATTTTGAAGCAGATATCTCGAACCGATTGAGCTGAAATTTTGCATACGCGCATGGTACACCATGCATACAATGCATGGTTAGCTATATGATGTCATTCTAAATCCCACATGGCGGAACACCCTCAATGGCGGACAAGTTTTTTTCAATGCACTCGTATAAGATACATACATTCATATGTGCATACATATCGTCACGCCTTTCCCCCGAGAGGGCTGGCAGAGGTGTAATACAACACCCACATTTCGCCGGACGATATTCAGTCCCAATGTGGCAAGCCTGTCACCAAACACCTGGCTTCAGTCATGTAGCAGATGACATACAATACGCACATTGTTCACACAATGAATAAATTGGTGCGTGCCGTCGGCTGGGTTCTAACCCGCTCTCTCTGGGTTGAGAAGCGGGCCTTCTCCAACTAGGCTATCATCTCTTTCACTCTTGTAATAACATGGGTATAAAATGAAAAGGCTTGCTGAATATTACACGAAAAATAAAGTGACGTCACTCTAAATCCAATATGTCGGTCTTCTAAAGCTGGCGGACTAAGGTTTTTAAACTTTCATACAATATGGGTATCAAATCAAAGAATTTCATGAGAATACGAATGCGAGTTAAATTTGAATGTGACCGGCAAACGACCTTGCAACAATTTTGCGTTTAGTGAGATGAACAGACTAAGAAACCTGTCGAGCGAAAGCTAAAAAAAAAAAAAATAATAAAATTAAAAAAGAAACAAGCTGTTATTTAAATGCGCTTAAAGAATAAAACAAACTTTTGCTACTACTTATAACTTTTACTAGCAACTTATAATATAAATTGTGTAATGGCGTTCTAAGCTATTAGTAAAAGTTTTATAGGAAAAGAAAAATTATTTATTTCTTTTTAGCGCATTAAATAAAAAGCTTGTTTTTGAAAATGAATTTTTACTTTTAATTTATTCAAACTAAAAAAATATATTTATTAAGCAAGATACTCGCCTCTGAGACCTCGCTTGGCTCAGTCAATAAGCACGTGCAGTATTAATGGAATATCCACCTGGACCACGTCCAGTATGAGGCTTATTCGCGCGTTTGGTAACGGACCTACGTCATGGCACGGCCCATTGTCTCGTCCAACCTGTCTGCCAGAGGAGTTACATTCCATTTCCACGAAGTAGCCACTAGCACATAAATATAATATGGTATTACCTAGTTGTAAGTCAATATTTGTGAGACAGTTATCTAATTATATTTAAAAAAAAAACTGCCCTTTAGTTTCTTGCCTGTTCTTCTGAGTAGTGGCTCTTTTTCCGAATAAGGCGGTCGAGTCTATTATAAAACTTTGACGTTCATAAGTATATCTTTGATACCCAAATTGAATAAAAACGTTTTGACTTTGACTTTATTGATATAGGCACTCGTACCGCCAACAGTGCCTCATTTACTCCTATTTTTCAAAAATCGCAAAGATTATATTATCATTTTCATCATTTTCATGATAATATCATTATATAATTGATATTTTTAAAAGATAGGCAATGTAATGAAGTTGGCTGCGTACTGAGACCTTTTATCTTACGTAACTTCATAACACACACAACCCTTGTCCGATTTGACTAAATACAACATCTCGTAGCTGTCCCGGGAAAAGTTGACGTGCGGTGCTGAGGACTGTGATAAGTTCCTCTGGAAAAGCCGGGACCCTCCATCAAGAACTAAGGCAAACCAGCGAGGGGGAAATTTTCTATCCAGCAGAAATGTGCTAAAAATTTGCGGTGCGAATGAGTGGTTTAAGTGAAGAAATATATAGTTCCTACTTATTATCATTTTGGTGGAGTTTTTCCTCGAAAATCTCCGGTGGTTCCCTTCGTGGGAACAAAGTGTCACACTTTATTTTTGGTTTCTGGTCTGTACTTAGCTATTCACGCTGTCATGCATGTATGTGTGCGAATGATGCCAGTCACTTTCCTTACTTTCACCCTGTAAAATAATTACGTACTTACTACATTCTACGATTAGGAATAACTTTATTAAGAACTATTAAATATATAAATATATTTGTAAGTAATTAAATCTATTGGTGTTTTCTTCAGTTGTCATGAGTTGTCATTCAAATACAAAACAAAAATCTCGACAGCTGAGAAAAGCTGTGGGCTTTCCGCGAGTTTTGATGGTTGGCGAAAACTTTTTTGTTTTCGTTTGGCTCCATAACTTAGTTCCTTAGACAGATTTCGTCTATATAATACTACTGTATTGGATGTCTGTGGTTTCATAACGTTTCCGCCAGTAGCGCTCTATTGAAATGTTTAGAGCTAAAACTGAAAACAAAAAAAAGTTTTCTTAACGATCAAAACTCAAGGTAAGGGCCAACTATAGTCGTGTTCAATTATTTAAATTCAAAATTGCAGACTCTCCTAATTGCTCTTGTGGTTTGGATATTGGTTCGGTAAATTATATATTTTTTAGCTGCCCCCTTCGTAGTAAATCATCCCTTTATTCTACCATCACTAATTGTAAAGTTCCGCTTCCAATACACATTTCTTCTCTGCTCTCATTCCCAAACAAAAAAATCATTTTTTCATTAGCTAATTTTATTCAGTCCAATAAATTTCGTCTACTTATAGTTTTTTTTTCTTTTTCCTTTCATTTCTTCTATAGTACTACTCACCAGGATTATTTCTCTTCTTTTCTTTTTATATCAATTACTATCGCCTCCCTCACTGTTGATGGCAAAATTGCCCCAAAACCCTAAGGGGCAGAGGCCACTACAAACAAAAAAAAAAGCCGAGTTTTGTAGGAAACACGCAAAGTAGTATTTAATAATGCTTGTTTAATTTACCCACGCTCATGCACTAGGTATAGCAAACCGGTAAAGGTTAATAATCCACTATTATTATTCCTCGGAGAATCACAAGTTTTAGTAAATAATTTAAATTCATGACACCATCTTTTCGGTTCCCGCCAAAAACTCTTTAACAGTAAAAAAAGGTGCGCTCATCCGTGGTTATTCCATGGTCATTCCATGGTGCGACGTGCGCTCCGATCGAGGCAAATAGTGTCAGAATCATATTGCCACTCCATTGCATCTACATTATGTAATACTAGCCGCGCCCCGCGGTGTTACTCGCGGTTCAAAAGTGATCCAGGGTATGAGCTACCTCATTATCAAGTTTCATCAAAATGCGTCCATCCGTTAGAGCGTGAAGATGTAACAAACATACACACTTACACAGTCACAAACTTTCGATTTTATAATATTACTAGCGACCCGCCCCGGCTTCGCACGGATGCAATGCTGATACTAAATACACTACAGAAAAACTGTGAACGTTGTATATAAAAACATGCGGCCCGCTCTGGCTTCGCACGGGTATTATAAACAAAAAAACGTTGTTGTGGGATATCCATAAGATATAGACATATGTATATGTCGACGCAAGCCTAATTATAATTAAAAATAATAACTTTAAGTTTAAGTTAAATTCATTTCTTGAGTTTTAAGAGATAGAAATTAGTTCAAAATGATTTTTAGTAAAGATTTGTTTAAAGAAACCTTAAACTGAATTATCTGTGGACCGGGCGGTAAGCACGGTGCGCATTTTAAATGTTTGAATGTTTTGCGATAAATAATTAATTCAAAGTTAAAACTGTATGCTAAAAATAGTAAAACGAATTACCAAACCATAATTTGCTACTTCAATCGACATTACTAGCAGTTTGTAATAAATAAGTGTTCATGACTTCCCAACGAGCACGCCATCTTGGAGAGCATGGCGCGCGTTTTAAATGTTAAAATGTTTTAAAATGTTTTGCGATAAATAATTAATTTAATGTTAAAACCGAGCGTTAAAAATAGTAAAATGAATTACCAAATCGTAGTTGGTTACTTTAATCAACATTATTGCAATCTGTGATAAATTAAAGTGTAATGACTTCGCAACGAGCACGCCATCTTGGATTTTAAAAATGGCGGGGCGTGCCGTTACGAAGACACATTCGCACAGAGAATTTGGTGAAGACAACTGGTGTTTGGTGTTTATCTTGTGAGTACCGATTATAAGTTTAAATTATTTAGTTTAACTACTTTCTGTAATAAGTTAGATTGTGTTAGTTAATAGATTAGTTAATAATAAGTTAGTTTGTGTTAATCTAATAAAAAGTGCATAGAAATATTGAGTGTTTCGTTATTTGCGATGAGTGAGCCTAGTGATGGAGATGGTGACGTCAGCAGAGCTGACGTCACGGTTTCTAAAAATTCGAATGAGGTCGGCGCTCCGTTATCAGAAGTGGGATTGAACCCCACTTCTGCTCATCCATCAGACTCGAATAATGAAAACATAACCGCTTCTGTTAATGGAGTGCCGACTGAGTTTTTCACTCAGATGTTGCAAATGATGAAACACATGTCCGATCGTATCACGACACAACCAAACATGCCTAAAGTTCAAATAAAGGATGTATTTTTACCGTCATACGATCCGGACGCTGATATCGGGGTTAGAGAGTGGTGTCAACATGTGACCACAGCCATGGAAACTTATGACCTGAGCGATTACGAAGTGAGAATGAAAGCGGGTAGTTTACTCAAGGGTCGCGCCAGGTTATGGGTTGACAATTGGCTGGTGTCTACCGCCACGTGGCCTGAATTGCGTGATATTCTGATAACAACTTTTGAACCGGAGAATAGATACTCTCGGGACATTGTACGCTTTAGGGAACATAGTTATGATAATTCCAAAGATATCGCGCAGTTCTTGTCACAGTCTTGGGTATTATGGAGACGTATTACTAAGGATAAGTTATCGAATAATGACGCAGTTGAGGCAGTTATCGGTTGCATTGGCGATGAACGTTTGAGAATCGAGCTGTTAAATGCAAGGGCCACATCTGTACCAGAACTTATTTCGGTGGCATCTTCTATACGAAATGTTAAGCGCCCTCACCCAGGTACATCAGGTACACAGCAGGGTTCGGCTAAGCGACCGCGGTTTGATAAGCCCTCGCTATTTTGTCAAATTTGCAAGAAGCCCGGTCATGATACACGTGACTGCCGTTACCGGGACAAAACTGATAATCCTCAACCGCGTCAACCTGATAATAAAACTGCACCTCAAAATGTGGGTAGACCGACATGCACGTTTTGTTCAGGGGTAGGTCATACTTATGAATCGTGTTATAAGCGAGAACGCGCAGTGGTTTCTAACGTCAACTGTGTAGGTACGTCAAAATTGAATTCGATGCCAGTGGTAGTTGGAAACTTAAACATACTCGCGATTTTTGATAGCGGAGCGGAATGTTCAGTGATACGCGAGTCTGTAGCTGCTAAACTACCTGGGAAACGAATTGATCAAGTAAGCTACTTGAAGGGGTTAGGTCGATTTACGGTTATATCGCTTTCGAAATTAACAACGATTTGTCTCATCGATGGTTTACGCGTAGAACTTGAATTTCACGTGGTGCCGGACTACGAAGTGTGCGCAGACATTCTAATAGGCATGAATCTTGTAGAAAAAACGAACTTAAGTGTACTAGTGAATTCTCATGGTGCAGCTTTGGTTCATCAACCGGCTGTTTACCACATGCGATCTGAAAGCGAAAAGTTTGATAACCTAGATTGCGACTTGACTAATGATGATCAAATCAACGAATTGAAAATTTTGTTGAACAAGTTCGAACACTTGTTTATTCATGGTTACCCTCGCTCGCGCGTCACAACCGGTGAGCTCGAAATTCGTTTAAAAGATGAAAGCAAGTGTGTCGAACGCAGGCCTTACCGATTAAGCCCGGTTGAACGCGAAAAAGTTCGTGATATTGTTAAGGAGCTACTTGACCATAAAATTATCCGGGAAAGTAAATCGCCTTTTGCCAGCCCTATAATATTGGTCAAAAAGAAAAACGGAAAAGATCGCATGTGCGTGGACTACCGCGAACTAAACAGAAACACTCTGAGGGACCACTATCCGTTGCCGATCATTGCAGATCAAATAGATCAACTGGCGGGGGGCTATTATTTCTCAGCCATAGATATGGCAGCTGGTTTCCATCAGATTCCAATTTCAGAGGGCTCAATTGAGAAAACTGCCTTCGTTACTCCAGATGGTCTATTTGAGTATTTGACCATGCCGTTTGGACTCAGCAACGCAGTGTCTGTCTATCAGCGTTGTATAAATAGGGCTCTGGCTGACCTCTTGAGCTCGGCAGACCAGGTATGCCAGGTGTACGTTGATGATGTGCTCTCAAAATGTAAGATATTTGATGAGGGCCTATCGCATATCGAGCGCATATTGATCGCCCTCCAAAAGGCTGGTTTTTCGATCAATGTCGATAAAACTGCCTTCTTTAAACGCTCCATCGAGTATTTGGGCAATATCATTGCAGACGGACAAGTCAGTCCTAGCCCGAGAAAGGTGGAGGCTTTAACGAAGGCACCGATCCCGAAAACTGTCAAACAAGTTAGGCAGTTTAATGGATTGGCTGGGTACTTCAGACGCTTCATTCCCAATTTTTCGCGTGTGATGGTTCCTCTTTATGAACTGACCAAAAACGATGCGAAGTGGGAATGGAACGAAAGACATGATGAGGCTCGAAACCACATTATACAACACCTGTCTACTGCGCCTACCCTTATGCTATTCCAGGAAAACGCACCGATCGAGCTCTACACGGACGCCAGCAGCATCGGCTACGGGGCGGTGCTCGTGCAGACCGTCGCCGGTCGCCAGCATCCAGTCGCGTACATGGGCCAGCGCACCACCGACGCCGAGAGCCGCTACCACTCGTACGAGCTCGAGACCCTAGCAGTAGTAAGGGCTGTCAAGCATTTTCGGCACTACCTATACGGCCGAAAATTCAAGGTAATCACTGACTGTAACGCCTTGAAAGCGTCCAAGAACAAGAAGGATCTCCTTCCCCGGATCCATAGATGGTGGGCCTTCCTGCAGAATTACGAGTTTGAGGTCGAGTATAGAAAAGGTGAGCGATTACAGCACGCGGACTTTTTCAGTAGGAACCCATCCACTGAAAAATCTGTCAATGTCATGACCAGAGACACAGAATGGCTGCAGATCGAGCAGCGCCGCGACGACGTGCTGCGGTCACTTATAGAAACCATGAGTGGCGACAGTCCGGCTGAAGGCTACGTCCTGGAAGAAGGCGTGCTTAAGAAGACTCTCACGGATGCTATACTCGGTATACATAAACCAATTGTAGTTCCCAAGTCATTCCAGTGGAGCCTGATAAACTCTTTCCATGTCGCTCTGCAGCACCCGGGATGGGAGAAAACCTTACAGAAGCTGAGAGAAACGTACTGGTTTGACAAAATGAACACAACCGTCAGAAGGTTTGTAGACAATTGTGTTGTATGTAAGACCTCGAAAGGGCCGTCGGGCGCATCCCAAGTGCAGCTTCATCCCATTCAGAAGCCCACGGCAGCGTTCCAGGTCGTCCACATGGATATAACAGGCAAGCTGGGTACAAGAAACGCTGAGGGACGAGACGAGTATGTAATTGTTGCGATTGACGCATACACCAAGTACATCCTGCTTAGCTACTCGAATGACAAGAGCCCAAGCAGCAGCCTCGCAGCTCTGAAACGTGTCGTGCATCTGTTTGGAACCCCAGTGCAAATCGTGGTGGATGGGGGCCGAGAATTCCTTGGTGAGTTCAAAGTCTACTCAGATCGTTTTGGAATCAACATACATTCCATTGCGCCAGGAGTAAGCCGAGCAAACGGACAAGTCGAACGAGTTATGAGCACTTTGAAAAATGCATTAACAATGATCAAAAACTACGACACTGAAGAATGGCAGACGGCACTAGAAGCGTTACAGCTCGCATTTAACTGCACTCCACACAGAGTGACGGGAGTCGCACCGCTCACACTACTGACCCGCCGCCAACACAGTGTACCGCCAGAGCTGCTAAGGTTGGTCAATATTGATAATGAATGTATTGACTTTGACTCGCTTGAGCAACACGTGCAAGAGAAAATGACAGCTGCGGGACAATATGACAAAAAGAGATTTGACAGGAGCAAGGCGAAAATACGTCCGTTTCAGCGAGGAGATTATGTACTCGTCAAGAACAATCCCCGTAACCAGGCGTCCCTAGACTTGAAATACAGCGAGCCATACGAGATATACAGGATCCTGGACAACGATCGATACATGGTAAAACGTGTGACCGGCAGGGGGCGTCCACGTAAGGTCGCTCACGACCAACTGCGCCGAGCACCACAGCCCGGTGAACAGGAAACCGTGTCGACGAATAACGAAGATGATCTTCAACAAGTGGCTGCCCGGTTGACTGATGACTCATCAACGATCGATGAATTCGTAGTTGACACACCACAACAAACTACACCTCAGACCATCATCAACACGCCACCGTTGGAGAAGCCACAGCCGTCCACCTCTCACGCTGCCCAGCTGCTGGAATCTTAAAAAAAAAAGGTTAGTGTTCTGATTACTGTTCTCTTTATTAATTTATTGGCCTTTGTCTTTGTTGGCGAGCTGATACCATCATAAAATAAACTACAGAACAGTAAGACTGTACAATCCGTTTCCTATTTCCTTTCCTACACTCTTTTCAGGGCCTCTGTGGACCACGGTCAAAATGATAAGGCCTAGGCCACAGCATCGTCCTTTCTAAATCCTTTAAAGCCCCTGTGGACCACGGCGTACAAGACCGCTCAGCACCACAGCATAATCCCGTGAGTTTTATCAACATAGTCTCAATATTAGTTTTCAGAGCCTCTGTGGACCACGGTCAAAATGATAAGACCTAGGCCACAGCATCGACCTTCCCGAATCCTTTAGAGCCCCTGTGGACCACGGCGTACGAGACCGCTTAGCACCACAGCATCAAATCCTAAAAAGCTGAATAACCAGCCATATAAGAACTTCATTTTTACTTTCTTTTAGAGCCTCTGAGGACCACGGTCATAATTATAAGGCCTAGGCCTCAGCACCACCCTAGTTCCCTTTTCCTATAGGGCCCTGTGGACCACGGCGTACATGACCGCCCAGCACCACAGCATCATCCTTATCTACGAGAAATCAAATCATGCAAGTATGCGTGGAGCATTTGCATTGACATAACTAAATAAACGTGTGAGTAAGCGTGGAGCATTACAAGCACTTCAATAACATCTTCACTCACTTTCCTATGTACAGCAACTCTCATTTATTTACTGCTTGCATGAGCTTTATTCTTTCCATATTTACTTCGGCATCTATAACCTAGAATACTTAACTACATAACCTTATGTTTACAAGGTACAAAATTTATAGCTGATAACTTGGATTGTTGAAATCGGTTATCATTAAAAGGTTCACACTATACCTATGCTAAGGCAAAGAACCTGTTTGAACTCTGCTTAAAATCAACAGCAGCTCCGAACTCAAACAAGTTGTCAGCTAGTGTACCCGTGAACGGATACCTAGCTCAGAGAAATTAATTTCATTTTCAGAACCGCGACTGGTGCAGAGCACGCACACCGTCTCGCAGAATGGCCGTGTCGACGCAAGCCTAATTATAATTAAAAATAATAACTTTAAGTTTAAGTTAAATTCATTTCTTGAGTTTTAAGAGATAGAAATTAGTTCAAAATGATTTTTAGTAAAGATTTGTTTAAAGAAACCTTAAACTGAATTATCTGTGGACCGGGCGGTAAGCACGGTGCGCATTTTAAATGTTTGAATGTTTTGCGATAAATAATTAATTCAAAGTTAAAACTGTATGCTAAAAATAGTAAAACGAATTACCAAACCATAATTTGCTACTTCAATCGACATTACTAGCAGTTTGTAATAAATAAGTGTTCATGACTTCCCAACGAGCACGCCATCTTGGAGAGCATGGCGCGCGTTTTAAATGTTAAAATGTTTTAAAATGTTTTGCGATAAATAATTAATTTAATGTTAAAACCGAGCGTTAAA
Source organism: Peribatodes rhomboidaria (assembly GCA_911728515.1). NCBI lineage: Eukaryota > Metazoa > Arthropoda > Insecta > Lepidoptera > Geometridae > Peribatodes > Peribatodes rhomboidaria. The sequence goes on from OU452166.1 coordinate 7,742,990, forward strand.
AATAGTAAAATGAATTACCAAATCGTAGTTGGTTACTTTAATCAACATTATTGCAATCTGTGATAAATTAAAGTGTAATGACTTCGCAACGAGCACGCCATCTTGGATTTTAAAAATGGCGGGGCGTGCCGTTACGAAGACACATTCGCACAGAGAATTTGGTGAAGACAACTGGTGTTTGGTGTTTATCTTGTGAGTACCGATTATAAGTTTAAATTATTTAGTTTAACTACTTTCTGTAATAAGTTAGATTGTGTTAGTTAATAGATTAGTTAATAATAAGTTAGTTTGTGTTAATCTAATAAAAAGTGCATAGAAATATTGAGTGTTTCGTTATTTGCGATGAGTGAGCCTAGTGATGGAGATGGTGACGTCAGCAGAGCTGACGTCACGGTTTCTAAAAATTCGAATGAGGTCGGCGCTCCGTTATATACCATCGAGGAGTTTTCTGTAGACCTTTTGAATGTGTACAAATAATTAGTACGAGTACATTATTTTGATAAATCTCGTAGGGTTCAGCCTGCGTTTGCAATGTAAGCGGAAAAAAAATTGATAATTAACGACATCACATTAGAAACCTCAAAAATAACAGTATTTATCCACTATTTAATGGATGTTATTTTACATATAAACCTTCCTCTTGAATCACTCTATCTATTAAAAATAAACCGCATCAAATTCCGTTGCGAAGTTTTAAAGATTTAAGCATACAAAGCGACAGAGATAGGGACAGAGAAAGCGACTTTGTTTTATACGATGTAGTGATAGTGTAGTATTGTGATTACTTATCAGTAGCTTCTGTAGCCCAGTGTTGTCAACTTATTATAATGAATTTTCCACCATAGTATGAAACACAATAGCTTGATAAAATAGTGTTTGAAACACATAGCTTGATACCATAGAATATCTGCTCCCTATCTCGATACGTGGGACAGCCAATAACACGGTATTTTATGAGTAAGGGTTGTGTTGCAAAAAATATATCCTAACGGCCCATACTTACTGATATTATACACTGTCTCGATGGATCAGTCGGTAGTGAACATGCCTTCTAAGCTAGGGGGCGCGAGTTCGATTCCCACCTAGGGCAAACATTCGTTAGATGAACATTTGTGTTTTTTCTATGTCTGGGTGTTAATTTTTAATTTAAGTGCGTATTTAAAAATATATGTATGTAAATCAGTCTCTGGCCACCATAGTACAATTTTTGCTTAGTTTGGGGTCAGACGACAAGTGTCACCGTGTCTGCAAGTGTCCCGAATATTATTATAAATAAAAAATCGATAGTAGCTCTGCCAGTTTTTAGGCTTTTCGCGGCTAAATGGCCAAACTGATCTTGATGAAATTTGATAATTAGTTACAGCATTTGACGAGGAAGGTTATTGGATACTATTTACTGCTAACAGCTAGTTTTTAATGAAAACCAATTTGCAAATACTTTATAGTCTGACCCACGACTTCAGAATTCAGAAAATAGTATCCAATAACCTCCTCGTAAAATACTGTTACTAATTTTCAAATTTCATAAAGATCTGTTCAGCCGTTTTAGCCGTGAAAAGCCTACAAACATACAGACAGAAATACAGATAGAGTTACTTTCGTTTAATATTATAAGTAAAGTATGATATGGATTTCGAGCTTTATTATTTACTTAAAACAAAAAAAATGTTTCAATGTAAGTTTTTAACATATATTATCACCACACCTTTCTCCCAAAGGAGATGGCAGAGGTATATTACAACACCCACACTTCGTCGGTCGATATTCAGTCCTATGAATGTGACTGGGGGTGAGCTTGTGGCCATACAACGGGCTCCGGTCATGTAGCAGATGACATACAATACGCACACAATATTCACACAATGAACAAGTTAATGCGTGCTGTAAGCTGGGATCGAAACCACTCCCATCTAAAAAAAGTTAAGTTTAAGTCCCAGCTAAAAGTTTCTTAAAGGTCCCTAAAAGTTTTTTAATATTTAATTATCGCGGATTACCCCTATTACCTATTATAGATAGGTGGTGTAAGTATACTGTATCCGGAACCCAAAAAACCCTGAAAACTGCAGTCTGTCAAGTTGCGGTCTTATGTTATAAATTAAAGTTATGCGCGTTTTAAAACACCATCTGCTGCGCGATTAAGAAATTAATATAAATTTAAATTTGAACATAATATTTTATTAATTGTTGTTTTCATGAGCATTTATTTGCAAACGAAAAAGGTTTGCTAGGAATTGGAGACGTTAAGTTTAGTTTGAATTCTGAATTTTTAGTGTAATCCCCAATACTCTTTAGAAAAAACATAACCCTCTTTCTTGCGCAGTCGGGTAATAATAAGAGGTAAGAACAAAAAAACCATTAAATTCATACCTAATTGTATTGTTTTATTGTTTCTAGTTCACAACCAAATTTTAAATTATTCTGTGTAATTTTATTAAGTTTAAAGCCTTCCTCTTTCTGTATTGTCAACTAGTGACGTGATTTATTTTCAGACCGAGCGACGCGGCAACGCGATGAACCACAGTAACTAAGCGACACTATACAGTTGAGAGACGCAAATATACGGGAAATAATTTATTGAAAGGAACTTCAAAAATTTCAATACTCCGGAATTTATTTACATCATCACCATATACAGTACTGAAGGATTTTGTTTCCATGGTCATGAAAGCTTTTAAAAAAAAACTTGAGTATTTTTGCCGGGAATCAGAAAAAGGCAATTTTTGTTTATTTTATTAAACTGTGTTTCTTTGAGTATTCAACTAAAATAATGGTGGTGTAATAACCTTTATCGATTTGTTAAAATGCACGAGTGTCCGCAATTGATACAAAATTAGTAACGCAACTTTTACTTTTTTGCCAAACAAAGTAGTGATTTTGTTGAATGTGTGGTCTTCTAATTTTTCTGCAGGAAACAAGTGACTCATTGAACAAAAATACAAGTCCTCTACAAGAGAACAAACATCGACGCGAAAAGTCCAGAACCCGATAAGTAATCCAGTGAATCCAGTAAAGAATTTGTTATGGTAAATTACTGAAGTGCACATATTGTGTCAGCCTAGAGAGTTTGTTATAATCAGTCGGCCCGGTCGAATTAGCGCCGCGTAGGTATATGGAATGGTAAAGGTAAAGTGGTAAAGAGATAGTACGTTAACTAGGGCCACAACTCGACCACTCGATACTTTGTTCCTACTCTCACTAGACCTTTGAGAATGCTAATGATAAATTATGATATAAAATAGGACTGTTTATTCCCAAGAAACTGTTCCAGTGCCCACTCTCATCTCTCCTTGTTACATTCCGTTATTCTATGCTAAACACATATCTACTTTCGTTCATATTGTTGCATTTTGTCAATATCATAGAAGATTAGATTAATAGGTAAATCAATTAAACTTTCATGTTGGTATTATGTATCTATATTACATACTCTTTGGTATGATGTATTTTAACAATTTGACTTGATTTATGTCAAATAGGCAAGGAAAATTTGTTCCTAGAAAAATAGCATACGTCCATGGAAAATAGTAATAGATTTCTAATTACCTATTTATTTTACAGGTTTTCAGGTTATATAGGAGAAAAAAACAGAAAAGGAAGAAACAAATAAAGTACTAGTTTTATTTTTAGCAAGAAATATGAAACGTACAATGAGCAAAAGAAAGAAGCATAAATAGGTTTTTAAATAGTTTTTCCAAATAAACCATAAGTTGATGTAGAGCTATTTATTAAACTTTAGACATTATTTAAAGCTATTAAACTATTGTTTTAGTAGGTATTGTTTTAAGACAATGTCGAAGATAGAACCAAGTGAAGGAGAAAAGTAAGTATACAGGGTACCTATTCCTACCATTCGAGATATTTTCTGGTCTTTGTCTATCTCGCTTGAAAAGTCGAGAGTGAAGGTGACCAGATCTCATCTCACGCGTCAAGAATAGGAGACTAGGCTGACGTCACCATGAGGGAGTAGGACATATAATGGGTAAGAGCGAGGTTAAGAGTGAGAGAGAATATTAGATTTATTTCTGTATGTTGGTGTAGGTGACACGTTGGTGACACGTTAGTGACACGTTGGTGACACGTTAGTGACACGTTGCTGAAGCGTTTGAATCTATGGGTAGGTTTTATTTTTAAAGAAACTAGAGTAGCGTTTTTTTTTGTTCTCCCGCATAGGGGAATTTGGCGTCGCACGTCTTGTGCATTTGCCAGTATCAAGTTAAAAGAGGAACGTTCAAACTCTACTTTTTCATTCACGTCATAGACAACATAGATTCCATAAATATTTAAATACCGGAATTACGGTTTAAAAGTCTGTGGTTGCAATGCCGTAGCCGGTGCAATATTGGCTTCTGACATGGCTTTATTATTATTGTTGTTACTTTGTCTACTAGAGCAAACAGCCGAGACCTACGGTTTAACGTGCCATCCGAGCTACAGTAGCACTCTGTTGTAAGTGCCACTTGCGGTCACCCATTCGAACTCACGACGTCGTCTGTTGTATAAAATCGGTGATCGGTTATGAGCGCCCAGTACCTAGTAGAATTAAGCTGTGACTAGTACAACTTTACTGTAATATTAATTTGTTAAGTACATTGACATCCCATTTGGTTAGGTCTAAGCATTTTTTCGCAACCGGCCGTCCCAATAATTTATCGTTGCCGGTTCCAATAGCGGATAGCGTGCTAATAGCCTGATAGCTAAACTTCTTTGAAACTTCATGATTGATTGACTTTATCAATGACCAGTCCCTCAGAATAATAATTAAAGCAATAAAATAATAACTAATAACTACTGCTTCATGTTCTAACAGACTCACGTTTGCAGAAAAAATTGCTTTTGCTCTACCGGCGGAGCCTGGGTGGATCTAAGTGGCCTAAGAGATAACGTAACATGTCGTCAGAAAAAAAATAGGTCTGTTATATCGCCACACCCTGCCCTCTGATAAGGAAGGGGGACGTCACGCCATTTCCTCGAAGAGGTTGGCAGTGGTCATATCGTGGTCATATTTCCGAAACTTATGGCTAGGTACATGTTTTAATAAGTTTGACTGCATGTTTAGTGAGTTAATTGTGTAAATTTTAATTTTTAATATACTTACTCGTACCTATTTAATAATAAAATATGTAGAAGTTGTGGTGGTCGACTGGCGCGCAAATGGCGATAAAAACACTTTTGACAATTTTAGTACTGTTTATTAAAAAGGGAAAATACAGATTATTGATTGGACCGGACAAATATAACAAATTATAGGCGCGATGCGACGGCGCACCCGCTCGGTTCGTTGGCAGATCTTAACTCACTAGCAAAGTGGCCGGGCTGTACTAAAGCGCGGCTCCTACCCCCGCTTATAAAAAAATATATTTAAACCATACCTAATTTGAACCTTATAATCAACTTTATTTATAATACTGAGCGCGTCGCCAACATTCCCCCACCTAGTGCTGAACCAGCACTACTCATCCATAGAAATACGAGCGACGCGGGCTGCCGAGCGCCTCCAGACTCCTGTTCTGGTCTTGACGTCTACTAAGCGTACTCTACTGTCCTTACCAGGATATATGCGCTGAATCACACCTCTTGGCCAGGTGTTCCGGGGACTGTCTGGATCGGCAATAAAAACAATATCACCTACCTGCAGAGGTTTCACCTCTTCATTCCATTTGCTTCGTGGAAGCAAGCTAGGCAGAACTTCTTGGACCCATCGGCGCCAATACATGTCGGCTAACCTTTGAGCTTTACGCCATTGTTTCCGTAGGTACATGTCGGAGTCGTCAAAGGTTCCTAGTTGAGGTATATTTCCAGAGCAACCTAAAAGAAAATGGTTAGGAGTCAAAGTTTCAGAGCTTTCAGGATCTACTGTGACGTGCGTTAGCGGACGGCTATTCACCATATTTTCAACCTCTGCCATAAAGGTACTTAATACTTCGTCACGCGGTGCCCGCTCCTTCAGTACAACTCGCAGCGCCGTTTTCACGCTCCGGATTAGGCGTTCCCAAGATCCAGCCCAGTGTGGACTTAAAGGGGGCACAAAATGCCATTTCATTCCATTATTGGCTCCTAAGTCCTTCAGTGCAGCCATATCCAGCTCTTGCATGGCCTTCTGCAGCTCCTTGTCAGCGCCTCGCAGGTTAGTGCCGTTGTCACTGTACAGGTGGCTAGGCCAGCCACGTCGAGCGGCCATGCGACGTAACGCCATAATTAATGAGTCTGTTGTAAGACTATGAACTATGTCTACGTAAATGCACCGTACTGTGAGACATGTGAATAGGACACCCCAACGTTTTTGCCTCGTCCGACCGACTGTCACTTCCATAGGCCCAAATAAATCGAGGCCGCAGAAACTGTACAAGCGCTGGTGATGGGCCATTCGAGCATACGGTAAGTCACCCATTCTAGGTACTTCAGGCTTACATTTTTTAATGCGACACAACATGCAGCTCGAAACTACGTGTTTCACCGTCGGTCTCATTCTGATAACCCAATATTTCTGTTTCAGATTATTCACCACCATCTCCTGGTGCCCGTGCGCGGCTTTGATGTGTAAGTATCTGATAAGAAGTCGCGTTACCGAATGTTTCCCGTCTAATATGATTGGTCTTTTTACTTCCAGGTTCACGTCCGTTGCAGCATCGATGCGGCCTCCGAGTCTCAGCAGACCATCTTCATCGACATAAGGTGACAAGGTAAGTAACTTACTATCTCTTGATATTAATTTTCCATTTTTCATTGCAGATATCTCGCTGGAAAACGAGTCACTCTGCGCCTTCTTCAGTAGCAGAGTCTCAGCGCGAGCCATCGCGTCGCAGTCTACTTCGCAGGTGAGTCCTTTACATCTGTCAATAAATGTGAGCATGACAGCCGTGGCGCGCAGCAAGCGGAGCCAACAGGAGAATCGCTGCGGGTCCGGAACAGGTAAGCTAGCTGCGGAGTCTTGAACCACGGTCACGCACTCTGCGTTCACTTCGCTCACTCCAGGGTTGACGACATCTAGGGGCCACGAAGATTCATCCTCGTACAAAAACTTAGGACCTGTGAACCACTCACCTTCGAACAACGTTCGGTCAAATTCTTCTCGAGTTCCTAAGTCGGCCATATTCAACTTTGTAGGCACATATCTCCACTCCGTCAAGCGAGTAAGGTCATCTATTTCGCCTAATCGAGCGGCTTCAAACGCCTTATACGAGCGTGTGCTACATCGTATCCACTGCAACACGGTAGTGGAATCACTCCAGAAGTATCTTTGTTCGGGTACCATTCTGTGTTCTTTAACAATAGTATCTGCGAGTCGCGCAGCTAGTACGGCGGCCTGCAGCTCGGCGCGAGGAACGGTCAGAGGTTTCACCGGTACGACGCGGCATTTACTTGCTATAAATGCGACATGTACTTGCCCGTTCTCCGTCCAGCGCCAGTAAGCCACGGTGCACATTGCCTTTACAGAAGCATCGCTAAACGTATGCAATTGCAAGTCATTGTATTTGTTAATTCTACTTGCGTTTAGAGCGCAGCGTACCGCTCCCATCGTCGTAGCGCTTGTAGACGGATGCTCGCTCTCGTAGCCGCTCACCGTAGCGCAGGTGCCGATCTCTGTAGCGTCCGCTACGTCGCCGTCAACCGGTCCTCGTGCCGTCTCGCTTTCTTGCGCGTTATCACTGCTCGCTCTAAGATAACACCTAGGAATGCGTACGCGATTTAAATCTTGTAATAAATCAATCCATTTGCACCATTTATTATAGATGTAATCAGGTATGACGTCATCCCAGCCTACATTTAGGCGCCATGCATCCTGTAACATGATTTTTCCTTGGATGGTGAAAACCGATAGAAATCCCTGAACATCAAAAATGGACATAACAACTTGTAACATGATCCTTTTGGTAGGCCTTTGTTTACCTTGAATAATTTCTTCAGGTATTCGTTTCAAGGACAAGTCGAAACCCAGCTGATCTTCGCCCGGATACCAGATGAGTCCCAGGGTTCGCTCACCTTGGTACTCCTGTTCGACCTTGAACTTGACCGCGGCACTTCCTAAGGTCTCCTTCGGCACGCTATCCAAAACAGCGACGCTGTTACTCGTCCAGTTACGCATTTCAAAGCCACCACTCTTGTGTATATCTGAAATATTTTTAACGATTTCTATAGCAGTTGCTTCGTCAGGTAAACTATCTATGTAGTCGTCAACATAATGCGACTTATATATCGCATTAACTGCGGCAGGCATCGATGACTCATAGCGCCGCGCATTTAAATTTTTTACGAATTGGGCCACGAACGGAGAACAATTAGCTCCGAATATAAGTGAACTCATCACGTAGGTATCTATAGGCTCAGCGGGGCTGCTCCGCCAGAGGAATCTAAAGGCATGCTGATCCTCGGGACGGATTTTGACCCTTAAAAACATGTCCTTGATGTCACCAGTTACTGCAACAACATTTTCCCTAAAGCGCAGCATAATACCAAAAAGCTGTGGCAACAAGTCCGGCCCCCTGAGTAAGTAGTGATTGAGACTTTTCCCGTTTACTTCGTCGGCGGCATCAAAAACCAATCGTAACTTCTTTTTATTTGGGTTGTCCACTCCAAAATGTGGTAGGTACCACGTCCTAGACGCAGGATGGACACCTGTGATTTTCTCTGCGAAATCATTTTCCAATAAATGTTTGACACGTTCCCTATACCTACTTGCAAAATCCTTGTCCCGACTCATCTTCCTTTCTATCCCTTTTAGCCTCTTTTCAGCGTTAGGATAGGCGTCGGGCATGGCGCCAGCATAGCTTCTCCACGGCAGGCCGACGCGCCAACGCCCCTCCACGAGCTCGGCGGTCTCCTCCAGCTGAGCGACTGCGCACACATCGTAAGTATTTTGACGAGGCTTACCTGATACTCCGATAGAGTCGAGAGAAAAGGAGCGTCGTACCTCCTCGTGCAGCTCCCGCAATAAACGAACCTCTTCGGTGGCGGCGGCGGTCGAGGTTGTAGCATCGTCATAGCCTGGCGGCGGCGCGCCGCTCGAGCTAAGGAACAAGGTCGAATGTTCTGGACGCGCGCGCGCATTCCTCGCCGCTCGTACTATACCATGAACACACCAGCCTAGGGGAGTTAACGTGGCGGACGGCTCATTATTATTACCTAATCTAACCTCAAGCGGTAACAATAAATGAGAATTATCTTGACCTATTAACATTTCAGGTTTTACATCACTCGAACATAACATATGTTTAATGCCGAGTAGGTATTTATGATTATCACGATTCAAAACAGAACAATGTTGTATCGGCAGGTCTAATTTATCGACACAACGTAATCTTACATTATGCACCTTATTGTCAGTACCAGAAATGTTCACATTCGCGATGACCGATTCACAAACTAATTCCTTATCAGCCCAGGCGCCGCGCACGCGCATCGTCTCGGGACGACCTGTAACCCCCGCACGTCTCGCTAAGCCCGCACTTAGTAGCGACACTGTGGAACCATCATCGAGTAACGCATGCGTATTTATTATGCCGTTATAGGTATGTATACGGATAGGAACGACTTTTAGCAACACAGTTGATTCACTTCCACTAATGTACGTAACCGTTTGTTTACTGTTCGCAGGTTCGCAGGCAGACTCCGCAGGCGTCGTTGGCGTCGTCGGCAGCGTCGTCGTCGGTACATGGTTCGGCGGCGCGTCATCCTTCGGCTTGTTTAGGTCGGCATGCAGCAGGCGGTGGTGTGACTGACCGCAGTTTTCCTTATCGCAGGGCGGTGCAGTACATACGTCACGTGAATGGCGCGACAGTAGGCATTTATAACAGATTCCGTTACGTTTTGCAAATTGCCATCTGGTCTTACGTAATGCCTTCTTGAACTGCTTACAGTCGGTAAGCTTGTGTTTAGAGGTGCGGCAAAATTGACATTTTTCTTCATCGTCGCTTTGCAATAAAAGAGTATGTGTGCGATTGGAATAATTGTTATCATTGTTTCTATGCTTGATTTGATCAGTGCGAGGATTATTAAAATAAATATTTGAAGTGGCAGAAATCTTTACGGCTTCTTCGTTCAGGAATTCGGATAAAATAGTTATTCGTGATTTCTGCTTATCAGTTATGAGTGGATAACTGTAGTCGGACCATTTTGATAATAATAAAGGTGGGAATTTGGACAATATTATAGAGACAATGCTCATACCTTGTAAATACTCTTCGTGTCCGACCGCTCGCACTGCTTCCACCATGTTTTGCACCTTCACAGAAAACTGCACAACATCTTTGTGATAATCTTGGGACATTGGATGTAACTTTTTGATATCCTGTATAATTTTTGAGATAATGTACTCTGGGTTGCCAAATCGTAGCTCCAAGGTTGACATCACTTTGCACGGTGAGCTCGCAGTAATAAACAAAGCTGCCACCGCATCCTTGGCCGCGCCGCGGAGACACTTCCTAAGTCTCCATAGGTTTTCCTTGGGGCTGAAATTACACACTTCAGTGGACTCGTTGTACGCTTGCTTAAACTGCAACCATTCTAGTGGATCTCCAGAAAACTCGGGTAAATCCTTCGGCGTACACAATCGAGTTAAAAGGTTGTTGTTATTTGGTGCACTCGTAGAAGCTAGATCCTTCAGCGCTTTCGCTAGCATCTGAACAGTCTCGGTGACGCCGGGTTGTGACGTAGGTGGCGCCAGAGGCTGTGACGTAGGCAGATGTGACGCTGCAGGTGCTGTCGGAGCAACGGTGTATGTCGCCGTGGCCGTTGCCGGTTGCAGCCCGCCCGGATAATTACCATCGTCGGGGGCTGACTGCACTTCGCGGCGACTCCGCTCGAGCCATTGCTCGACATCTTGCTTACTACATGCATCTTCGTTAAGTGGACTGTATGAGTTGTTTTCGTCTAGGTCAGCTAAATCTGCTTCCAGTTGTTGGTCAATCAGCTCCATTTGAATCTGCGCTTTCTTTCTAGAGGCTTCCAAAATGAGTGCTCGGCGTGCTTTAGTAGATGACGTCGCAGAGTGACCTTTTGACCTTGCCGTTTCACTCTTGACGCTCGAAGCTACCAGTGTTTTAAACTCCTTAAGCGCACTATTCGATGCCTCTTGCAACACTTTATTCGCCAATTTGTCGAGATCACGTTTTTCTCGATCGCGACCAGTAACGCTCGCTTGTGAGCCGACCATCTTGGTTTTCGTCGGTGTGTGGAACATGATCCGGTTCGACGGACCACTTGTAGAAGTTGTGGTGGTCGACTGGCGCGCAAATGGCGATAAAAACACTTTTGACAATTTTAGTACTGTTTATTAAAAAGGGAAAATACAGATTATTGATTGGACCGGACAAATATAACAAATTATAGGCGCGATGCGACGGCGCACCCGCTCGGTTCGTTGGCAGATCTTTTTTTTTTTTTTTTTTTTTTTTTTTTTTTTTTTTTTTTTACAATTTTAGTACTGTTTATTAAACAGGGAAAACACAGGTTATTGATTGGACCGGACAAATATAACAAATTATAGGCGCGATGCGACGCGCACCCGCTCGGTTCGTTGGCAGATCTTAACTCACTAGCAAAGTGGCCGGGCTGTACTAAAGCGCGGCTCCTACCCCCGCTTATAAAAAAATATATTTAAACCATACCTAATTTGAACCTTATAATCAACTTTATTTATAATACTGAGCGCGTCGCCAACACATACTTATCGTACTTAATTTTAAAATAACTGTGCATTTTATTAAACTTGTAGGTAGGCCTTAAAAGACATATTTATGTCACTGTTAGATTTGTTATTGACATGGAAAAAAAGCAGCGTACTTATTTTAAGCATAATATTAACAATTTTAGTAGTAACTACTCTACCTAGTTTGTGTACGTCGTGATCCAAAAAAAAAACAAGATTTAGCCATGGTAGCATTCCAGTCACGTGAGCAACACGTGGTGACGTCAATCAATGCCGAAATAAGAAATTTACAAATAGTTTGAAAGAGACGTGTGACGATGACGAGTGACGTCATACGTGTTTGCGCCTGGAATGCTAGACCTTGTTTTTTTGGATCATGGATCTAGCATTCCGGGAGCAAACACGTAATGACGTCACTCGTCATCGTCATCCATCTCTTTCGAACTATTTGTTAATAACATATGTCGGTCTTGCATCTGGCGAAGTGTATTATTATACCATGCATGGTGTACCTATGCCGTTCCGTAGCTGCACAAGAAGAACGTGCCATCCATGAGCAACGTTTAGCTCTTTCGATGTAATTTGAAAAATTTCGGGTTTATCAGTCAAAATTGACAGCATACTTGAAAACGACATTAGAAATGAAAAGTAAGTAGGTATAACATAAGTGCCAGCGCAAATGCACAGCTTGCGCGGGCACGTATCTTGTCGCTGCGACTAGACGCATAGCCGTCGTTTGGATCTAATCGTCTTGCATGCGCGTGTCTTCGCAAATGCACCGTATGTCCACGCACCATGTCCGTGGCCGATGACCAACTACTCTGTTCTTGGCACTCTGCGACTCAAATGCCAACTGCGTAGAATTTTGAACAAAAAGTAAGAATGTTGTCGGCTGCAATCTATCATTGCGTTTAGTCGTCAAGCTGTTGCATAGTGTGCGCTTTCGCTAAGGGAAAGAAGTTCTTGTGTCAAATAAATCAGTGATGTATTCAGGTAAAGATAGGGGTAGGGGGCCTCTTCCTCTGCAATATGAGTCTGCTTTATTTTTACTCAGATAAAAATGTCTGAGATAGTGGTTGAATCAAGCCATTTTAATCCGCGGACCTGAAACCAGGGGCCCTATTCGGAGATTTGATATTTTCATCTCACTTTTTTTCGTCCTTGTTGCTCTCGTTTGAAACGTCATAGGTGTGAGAGTGACCAAAATAAAATTTCATCTCATCTCACGCGCAGGAATAGCCCTCCAGGCCTAGCGCACTCTGCGTTGTATACACAGCGCCAATAATATAGGTTTGCCCTCTGCATGGAACTCAGCTAAGAGTTACTCGCGCGTAGGACCTGGCGCGGGGCTAACGCTAGTAAAAATGTAATTCTTTTGCAGATTTTTATTAAAGGGTAGTCACTGGAAAAGCCAAAAAGTGCTGCATAGCACAAATACATAAAAAAAAACGAAATAAAGAATAATAGCAGGTACTTAGTTTATACTTACCTCCATATTAAACAACAACGTACTTATACACTACACCTTTAGGGCATTCTACTACCTATAATATTTTGCTTTCTCACAACTCGATAATACAGACTTACTTAATATATTAACCCGATAATACAGACTTGAGTGACAAAGGGCCCTAGACAACTTTAACATTTATAATTTAAATTTCTGGCATTGCTAATGTTTTCTAAATGTTTGATAGGTTGAAATCGTTTCCAAGCGATTCGGTTTCTAGAATCAGTAAAGCTCTAACGTCACCAGCAGACCTAGCATGCGCAACGCGACAACGGTAAGTTGACTCTTTTTTATCGAAGACAGACGTATATTTAGACATAGCCTTGTCACGTTCTCACATGACAAAGTGACGAGAAGAATTTTGCCGCGCGCGCATGCTAGAGGTGCTGGTGATCGGACGAAATACGAGCTTTAAAAATGTCACGTTAACTCGTCCAATCAACAACTAGTCTTATAGCGTTAGCGATTCTAGAAAGAGAATCGGTAAACGCTATGAGTAGGTTTAAATTCGCATACTTACTGTGTCAGCATGATTCTTCTGTACCTACCTACTTGTACTGTTATTTATTCCGAAACGAAAACACAGTAAAGCCAGTTCATAGGGTTTTAAAATACTCATCGAGTCATAGAATAAGTTAATTACTAACCCTACGGTTAGGTTAGAGGCGCCCTGCATGCAGTCAAGTGGAATGGACAAACATTAGATAGGCTGATGATACCTAATGATGATATAAAATGCGAAAATAAGTTTTTCAGTAAGTATACAAATAAAATAAGTAACTAAGTACTTTTACTAAGTACATGCTTGAACCTACTAATTTATCATTTAAGCTTCAAACAGATTGACTCGAGATGCTGGAATTGTTGCGAATCTGTTCGTAGAATACAAGACGAATACAGACGCAACTATTCACGATTTGCGTCAGTATGCTTAAAGCCTTATACTAAATAATTAGCACATACAATAGTAAATCTTTGGTGTAGGTAATATTGCAATTGTATTAAGATGCAAAGAGCTAGATACAATTTTATGGAATTGAGGTGGCCCCAGTTAAACGCCCCGCAGTAACATCCTAGCTACGTAGCAGTGACGTCAGTCGTTTTTAACCGGGCGGAGCAGCGGTCGAGCTCTAGCTCACACGCTTGTGAACCATTAGTGATGCTGAGCCGTTCACCAGCCGTCTTTTTTTTGACAAACGCAACGTCAACGGTTCAGTTAAGCATCGGCTATGATTAACTGAATCGCCCCCCTGGTAGCTTAGAAAGGAAAAAGGGTGCCGCATGCCGTGCCGGATTACCACGCTTGTACTGTATTGAAAGATCATTATTTTAGGTAACAATGCTGTGGTTTTTATTCTACGACGTAGGTGTACCTAGATGTTCGTAACTCTAACATTACAAGGTTTTATTATTCGTTGACGAATCTGTAATATAATTAATTTTCTTACACCTAGTAGGTATTTCATAATTTTCCGATGCTTTAAATTTGATGCCGTTACCACACCAGTAGATTAATTGGCGATCGATAGCGTCGATCAATTATAATGGAACCCGATGTGCATACAACGGCATTCGACGTGAATGACGTGTATTGACAAGCTAGCACATCAATCGTGTTAATCGACGTCTACTGTTGCATTCTATCAATGGTATGTTCGTATAGGCCGAATACCTAGACCCTGATATCAGGTTTTAGACCCGAGAAGGCCTCTGAAATGGCCTAGCGGTAGTTGATTTGACAACCAACCGGGGCTTACATTTGACGTGTCATCATACCATTGACAGACGCTATCGATCGATTATTGATCGGTTGGTGTGGTAGCACCCTAAGCGTCTATGTTTGTCCCTGTAAACTCCGTATTCGGATTAGAGGTATATACTCGTACATATAATTATTAGGTTTAGTCGATGCTCAGGAAAAAGACATCGAACGCTACTTTTTGGTGGTGCCTATCGGAAAATCTATATTTGGATAGACTACTTCACTAGTGGCTCTGTGAGTAAGATCTTGAATAAAAATTTTTATATCTCCTGTCACATAGGAAAATTTCCAAAAAATTAATAAATCAATGACAAAAAAATACTAAACATATCGTCCCGCCTTTCCCCCGAAGGAGCTGGCAGAGGTGTACACATCCATACTAAAGAAGAAGAAGAATAAAAAAATAAACCGAATTCGCTTACTGTGCACATTAAGTTAAAGAATTTAAGCAATAGCCTAAACAATGGCTTAGCGTCCGTGCAAGAAAGCTTAGGAAGGAGCTAGGTAGGAGTAGTTTAAACTAGTTAAGCAAGGACTTAAGACATTCTTATATTCAGTGCAAGTGGGAATAAGTATATTAACTACCGAACCTGAACCCATATTCACAATCATTCGTATTCAAAAAATTTCTTAACGTGATTCATTTTTCCGCTCGGATATTATACTTGATTCCCTATTCCAAAATGTATAAAACTAGACTGAAATTCGAACAATTTGAATTTGAAATTTCTGGGATTCGGAAACGTTTCCGAATGATTGTGAATCACCGCTGGAGGGCTATTCCTACGCGTAAGATGAGATGAGATTTTATCTTGGTCACTCTCACACCTATGACGTATCAAACGAGAGCAACAAGGACGACAACTGGTGAGATGAAAATCTCAAATCTCCGAATAGGCTCACTGATCACAAAATTTCACGAGACAGGAGGAGGACAGCCGAACAAACGCCGGACATACGAAAGCATTTTTCCGAAGCTGAAGCAGATACGCTCCGCTCCCTAAGGCTCACTCGGTCAAAAATTATTTTCTAGAAAATCAGTAGATTGCTAAACGAGGGGCTAAAATGACCCATTATACACGAGGTAGAGTAAAAAGAAACCGAGTTGTAATAGGTTTTAGCGCGGTGTGTTCACTACTACAATTCCTTGGATTACGAGAAAATAAAATAATCCAATGCAATACTACAAATTAACTAAGTACTGTTTAATTTTATTATTCACAAGTTTTAGCAAAGAGAGTTTCTTTAAGTTCCGTTTTCAACAGTAAAATATTATATTTGTTAGTATTTTTAACAAGTACTTTTTTATGAAGCCGTAATAAGTCGAGTTTTTATTCATGAAATTATTTTAAGTACATGTGAATAAATACTTTTTCTGTTTTAAAGACTCGTTGATAACACACAGTTTATTTTTAACTAATTTTTATTGAATTAACTAATTTAACTAATTCCTATTCCCCTATAAGCTACGAGATTTATTTATATTTTGCAATGTGTGTACTAAGTATGTTTGTACGGGTTGAATCCTACAATTTAATTTTGAAGCAGATATCTTCAACCGATTGAACTGAAATGTTGTATGTATGTATTGGAACACCCAAAATGGCAGACAAGTTATTTTTAATACACTCCTACAATATGGGTATCAAATAAAAAAGCTTGCTGAGAGTAACTCGACACACAAAGTGACGTCACTCTAAATCCAACATGGCGGAACACCCACAATGGCGGAACAAGTTATTTTTAATGCACTCCTACAATATGCGTATCAAATGAAAGGGCTTGCTGAGAGTAGCTCGAAAAATATTATTTTTAGCGCAAAAAATCTTGTTTTAAAAAAAAATGTTTTTCAACAAAAAATCTTATTTATCTTTGTTCTAGTACGCTACAATAACGGACTTTTTGTGAGCTTTGTGAACACGAGTGTTAGCACCGATCGGTAAACTGACATTTCAAATCGACAAATTTGTTCGGAAATTATCGATTTAGTCGTAATTTTATACAGTGAAAAAAAAAAGTTGTACATTTAAACTGACGTTTCAAATCGACTAATCGACAAATTTGTATGGAAGTTACCATGGAGTTATTCGCACCACTGTGGTGCGAGCACGAATACACCTAAACTGACGTTTTAAATTCACTACATCGACCAATTTGTTCGGAAATTACCGATTTTGACAGTTTTTGAAACGTCAGTTTAAATGTCCGTGCTCGTATCAACTCTAGGTTCGATAATATACGGATTTTTGTAGTCCAGTCAGTATTTGGATATTTTTCGAAACGTTTAAAAATTGTTATTAATAAAAGTTTTTTTTGTATAATCTTTGGAAAAAAAGAAATAAATCTCAGCAATTAAAAAAAAACTAAATACTGACTGAAGAAAAAAAAATGTATAATTATCGAACCTGCTCGCAAAAATTCACGAGAATCGGTTGAGAAACGCGACCTGAAGAGGATGACAACCGGACAGAAATTCAGACATAGGTACGAAAGTATTATTGTCGAAGCTGAAGTATAGGCACTCGAACCGAACGAGCGCTAGTTAGTCGTTCGGTTGATTAGTAGATCAAACAAGTGTGTGTCTGTGTGTGTGTTTGTGAATGTGTGTGTGCCTGTGTGTGTGTGTGCCGGTGTGTGCGTTCGAATGTGTGAGTATGTGTGTGTGGGTGATTGTGTGCGTGTGTGTGTGTTTGTGAGTGAGTGTGTGTGTGTGTGAGAGAGAGAGAGAGTGTATGAGTGAAAGTGTGGGATCACTCCCACACACAATCATTTGTGTGTGAATGAGTGATTGTGTGTGAGTGCGTGATTGTGTGTGACGGAGTGATTGTGTGTGTTTGTGGGAGTGTGTTTTTAACTTTTATACTTGTTTGTTATAGTGATAGGAATCAAAATACAAAACTTCGGATAAATGGCGTATCTTGCGAGATGTATGTTTCTAGGGGGGATTATTGGTGACTAATAATTTGACTATACCTAAGTACTCAATTTTCATTTTGATATTATTTAATTTTCATCAGTAGTCATTTTAAATAAAATCATACTTTAATTATTATTTTTTAACTTAATAATCAATTACTTACAATCAATAGAAAAGAGCAATTTAAAAAAAAAATATTTTAATATAATTAAATACATTAGTTATAATTATATTTTCTTAATTATAATTATATGAATTTTATTATTTTCGCTTTTTTGTGCATTGGGTAATCATTTTTTTTTTTAAACTTTAAATGACTATATATATAACGATTTTTTGGTAGGGAACTCTATTCTTCCCCTACATAATGAAAATATAAATTCAAATTGAATAGTATTACATTGTCATCACTAATGTAATACATTTTAATAGATTTGTCATACATTTCATGACAAGTACTTGGATAGGTAATTAATATAGTTGTAATTTTATTGTCTTACTCATTGATTAATATCAGCTCATTTCTTATTTAACATAAAGTTAAATAAGCCCAATTAATAGACATATTAAGATTTTTGGGATTGTAAGAGTGTATGGATTTTAATTTCATTTCATTGCTATAAATACACATTAAAATGTTGATATAAATGATTAAATTCAATAATGAAATGATGGTATAACATGTTAAATTAGAGTTGAGTCTCTGTAAAAAAAGCCAGTTATTAAGTCTGAGGCTTTCGGACTTAAAACTTCGGTATCAACGCCGGCTGCCCACTCGGACTGTGAATTAACTTTTTTTACTTTATAATAGAATATACAGCTCAAATCATATTATTTTTTGTTAAAAAGGGTACATGCTCTACAAACATGTTTTTTATTTATTAATTATATGCAAAAGTTGAAAAGCATATAAATTTGTATCGGAACACTTTTAATGAACTTCAGCATTAAAGCATCTATGTGGTATTTAAGTAGATGTACTCAGAATTACAACCCCAAAAATTGATCATGGAAATTAACAAGTTTTAGAAAAATAATGTACTATTTTGTTGTAAGTCTGGTTTTGTTTTTATAATTTTTATATTTGTTCATATTAATCCATCATTTATTATTTTTTTATAGAACTAAATAAAACATAAAAACTACCAAGTACTACACATGGTCACAAATAAACACATCATGCACACAAATTAGCAACAAAATAGCCAGGAGAAACTCTATTTTCACTTGACACTACAGCCTCATCACTTAGGTCACTTTTGAAACTTACTCAAAGCATAAATAGATAGCAAGGTAGGTAAACATAAAATTAAAATAGGTACCAAGTTGAAAAAAGTGTGATGAGGATGCTATTGCATATTTATAATTGAATTTTAATTATAGATGTCCATGTACACATAGCGCATGTAAACAAGACGGCCAGAACGTCACGTCACAAACACGAATCGGCGAGATTTTATCGTGCATTAAATGGAGTGCTTATAAATACTGCGATATCAAGCGTGCAGACGTAAACAATCACACAAACATAAGTACACAAGTTCTTACCAAAGTGTCTTGATCGCCAAGTTCACGGTAATATGATTCACTGCTACCCCTGCGGGAACCGATACAAAATACTCTCCTCATTAACCCGCCGATGAGGGAGCAAAATCCGCAATGTTTTCCGTTCGACATATTGTAAATTAAACTTAACACAAAACACTACAATATTCCATTAAATAAAAGTCATGGTCCTTTCATAAAAACTCTAAGATCTGGTGAGATTAATCTCCGTAACCAGGACAAAACAGACTTAATGAATACTTTCATTGCACTGCCTTTTGAGCTTGAGTGGAAATATGCAGCCCGAGGGCTGCTTAGAAGCCCAGAAACGTGTCTTGTTGAACGATTTTACAGCGATTTATGTGGATTTTATGTGTGTAAACCGTG
The DNA here is from genome assembly GCA_911728515.1 of Peribatodes rhomboidaria. Taxonomy (NCBI): domain Eukaryota; kingdom Metazoa; phylum Arthropoda; class Insecta; order Lepidoptera; family Geometridae; genus Peribatodes; species Peribatodes rhomboidaria. The sequence continues at coordinate 7,762,755 of OU452166.1, forward strand.
ACAACGCACGATAACAAAAGAGTGCGAACTGCGAACGACTGTCGGAGTCAGACGGAAAACGAAATGCAAGAGCTTGGTTAGATCGCTTGCTCGCCTCGCCGCTCAACAGTCAACTCCGCTGTCTCCGCTCTCAGTCAAATACGCGGGACTCGCAGTGCTGCCATGTTCGAATTTAATTTTACCCTAGACTTTTTTTTTCTTTTAAAAATATCTTGTATTAATTTATATGATACATATTTTGAGGTTGTAAAACAAATGTTTAATAAGTTTTTTGCACTTTTTGTCTCACATACAATCACAAACAGTTATTGTTTTGGGATAAGCAGTATTGTATAATATAACTGTCTAGTAATCTGTGGTTAGGGTTGATAAAATATTATGGGTGATTTCGCATCTATTGCGTCAAAATAACTGTGCTTTTTCCGTACTGTATTAACCGTAATTAACGTTCTTTTGGCCTTAAATTATACATACTTTTAAGAATATATTTTAAAAAATGATATTTTGACCAGGATTTATCTAGGGATTTGGATACCAGGCCTTCAGTCAGTAACTTTATGATTGGTGAATCTCTTATTTTATAAATAATGTTGATGAGTGAGAGGGCGATGTATGGGATGAATCCCTCCTTTTTACACCTTTCGGTAAAGCCGTCGGATACTTTACTAAAACTTTTAGTCAAGTTTTGGAAAGAAAACGAAAAGTCATCTTACCTAATTTTTGTATCATAGACCATACTTGCGCACGTTAACGAAGCGGTAAAGGTTAATTTACTATTTTTACATATTCACATTCGAAAAATTAAAAGCCTTAGAAAAAAAAAACAAAACCATCTTTTCGAAACCCGCCAAAAACTATCTTTAGGATATGACTAAACTGGGCATCTTCAAGGCTAGAGCGAATAATTATTACCTTTAGGTCTTCGTGTTCTATCTTAGACCACAAAATCACTTAACATCAAGCGAGTTGGGAGTCAAACATCGACCTATTTTATCTAAACTCTTGAAACAAATTTATCAAACATTGTTATTTTTTTACACATAGAATGCCGCAAGTTTGCTACATAACTTACATATTATGTAAATTTCGATTTTTACCCTATAATTCTTCCAAAAGTCTTTTAGGAATAAAATAATTTTCAAATAAATTTATTTACCCGACAACGCGGCAAAATCTAAGGAGTAGAAATACTTGACTGCGCAGAGCGCAAAATAATACATGGCACTGTACATTGATATTCTATGTCACAATAATGTATAGCACATAATTTGACAGAGCGAGCCACAGGGGGGCTATTCCTGCGCGTGAGATGAGATGAGGTTTTATCTTGGTCACTTTCACACCTATGACGTTTCAAACGAGAGCAACAAGGACGAAAAAAAGTGAGATGAAAATCTAAAATCTCCGAATAGGGTCCCAGGTTCTCTGGTTTAAATCAGGTCTAACGGCAGTCAGCGTAAACAAAAAGTGACAAGTTTTACTTTACCGTTACTTTTTCATAACCTTTTACAAACTCTACTTCTATTATGTTTTTATTATTAACCTCGCTCGATATTGTTAATGCGTGTAATGAAGGGGGAAAGAAAAGGAAAATAGTAACAATCGTCATTTACTTTTCAACTGTGTCCTTTTTTAATCTCATTGATAGAATTTAGTGTACGAGTATACCTAAGCCGCGAGTGAAGAGCCTGCCTGTTTCTAACGCCCCGGACTTTGCAGCTGTCTATTTTTTATTAATAAACGGGCAATACTTCAACTGTCAATACTTTTATTTCTGGAATTTTGGCGGGTAACCAAAAAAGGTGGCGTCGAAATTTTGCACTTAATATTTTCTACAACCTGTGATTCCACTAGTTATGTGTTCTATTAACCTTTATCGGTTCTTTGACGTGCATGAGTGTCGGTAAATGGTACAAATATTATGAAATGCGACTTTTCGTGTTATATACTAAACTCCACAAACTTGATGTTTCAGTAGATAGGTACAAATGTTAATAGCGCAAAAAGAATAAAATAAACTGTTCCATTAAAACTTTAATTATCTACTTATAACGTCATTACACAATTAATATGATTTAGAAGCTATTCAAGAAGAGATTCGCCTGTGTAGATAAACAAGTAAGTACTTCCATAAAAACATTTAAACGAAATCAACACGAGTACGTAGGTACCTAAATCTCGCGACAAGCTCAAAACATATTTATATTATGTAATGACGGTTAATGTTGATAGTAAAAGTGTTAGATGAAACGTTTGTTTATTTCCTTATTAGCGCAATATATTCAATATAAGCTTTTTTTTTTCATTATAGCTATTGCATAAACATACATAAACAAAATAAGACCTACTTACTGTATCTACTCGTACTTACTTATAAATTTTGTTAGGTACCTAGGTAAGTAGATATATTTTTTTAAACCATATTGGTACATAATTCAGTAATTCAAACATTGCTCAATTTAACTTGCCTGTTTTTTTTAACACAACTACGCTAAAAGCATATATTACTCTGGAAGATAGGAAGGAAGAAGAATAAATTATTATCTATCTTTTTATCACTCTTTTGTACGATTAGTCCGTTTTCTGAGAGTTCAAGCATCTGTCATCAGGCAGGTTTAGTTTACACCTTTCTATCTCACAGTAATAGTAATTAAACAATGATAGCTAAAATATTTTTGATAATTTTGGGGTTCCGTGTTGCGGGGCAGGTGTTACAGGAACGAATCCCTAGACTAGCAAATTCTCGGTACTTACTGTTGCCCTATTCGGAGATTTGAGATTATCATCTCACCTTTTTCGTCCTTGTTGCTCTCGTTTGAAACGTCATAGGTGTGAGAGTGACCACGATAAAATCTTATCTTACGCGTAGGAATAGCCCTCTTGTCGATTTATTTTTTTGGAGGGCGCAATTTTACCACAAAGCGCGTGTTGTCTGTTCGAATGCCTAACTACTTGTGAGTGAGAGTGTGCTGGCTAGCATCTTCGTGTACTAGGCCGTAGTAGGCCAATTTGCAGTATGCTAACTTAGCGTGGCTAAGACCATGACATAGAAAAAAAGGTTTGTCCAACTGTCTAACAGCCATTACACCATCAAATTTTAGCACGTTAGCTCACCTAGCGTAGTGCAAATTGGAAAATGTAATGACCGCTTATCAGACGATCGTCACTCGCTCAAGGTCACGAGTTGTAGCCTACCGCTTCGCGTACCCCCGGGGGTATATCCGACAGTGGGCTGCCGCACGCCCGCCTGAGCGTGAGCGCTCGCAAGGCACGTTTACAGCGAGCTCATCGAAATGCTGAAACCACGAAAAAAAGCAATCAGGTAAAAAAATCTTGTGTGAAGTCTCAGATAAACCTAGAGGAAAAGATGGAACACTGCGTTATATCTCGCTGAAGTGTGTGTGCTGTGCGTGTGTGTGCGTGGTAATGTTGCCATGAAAAACGTTTACAATTGCACGAAAACTAATATGAATTCCTAAACTCTACGTTAGCCATTTCCGTTCCAATATACAACTTTAGTAGATTGACTCTAGATTGATCTGAGTTTGAAGTCAGTTAATTTTTTAAAATTACTTTCTTTTTCTTTAATTCGTATTTTTTAGTTTTAAGGGGATATCCAAGCTAAGTCAAGACGCCACACGTATTTCTCATCTCATCTTGAAAACTACTAAACCGATTTTGGACAAACATACACACTTACTTAAATTCTTAGGGAAGTACAAAAAAAAAGTATTATCACAACATTTGTTTTATTATCAAAATCATCGTAGGCACAACCCTAGCGCATTCGTTCGATGACGCGCTTGTACGTGGGTCGCGCGGCGGGCAAAACAATCTCAACTCTCGCTTGTGATTATATGGTACATTTCTTCTCGCTGTTAACAGTTGGTATTATAATATAAAGATTTTGTAGGCTATTACAGAAAGATGTGTACAAGATTTAAAGCATGAAATTAAGTGTATATCAGTCTCTGGCAGCCATAGTACAAGCTTTGCTTAGTTTGGGGTCAGGCGAACGTGTGTGGAAGTGTTCCGAATTTATTTAAGCTTTATTGTGTGTTCATAGAGTCGCCTTTTATAACAAACTAGCTGTGCCCCGCGGTATCACCCGCGTCCCACAAGAACCGTTATTTTTTTTTCAGCATAATATCTTAATTTTTTCTTTCAAAGTTCCTTCTCCTGGCAATGATTATCACAACAACAAAAAAAAAAAGCTAAATTTGTTCCATCTGTTCACCCGTGATGCGATGACCAGGGGAAATAGGTAGTGATTTATATCTATATATAGTGATTTATATATTTATATGTGCGTATCGCCGCACAACAAGGTCCATGGTCGCGCAGCGTCAAAAAAATATCATAACCATCATGGCAAAAATATTTCATGGTAGGCCCCCTGGACTTTTGTGAATTTAATCACCGGGAAACAAAATAAACTAGAGACAGCTATGAGACGGCAGATCGCATTTTCCTCACGTTAAATAAATTAATGTTAATAACGGGATATGAATTGTGACGTATCTAGTTGCTTTGCTTTATTAATAGATAATAATAAATTCGGGACACTTCCAGACCAGGTCGCCTGACCCCGAACTAAGCAAAGCTTGTACTATGGCTGCCAGAGACTGATATACATACTTAGATATTTTTAAATACACACTTAAATACATATTTAAACCCAGACATAGAACAAACATAAATGTTCATCGCATAAATGTTTGCCCTAGGTGGGAATCGAACCCACGCCCCCAAGCTCAGAAGGCAGGTTCACTGCCAACTGAGCCACCGAGGCAGTCGCATTAATCGCATGGAATAATGAATATGAATAGGTAATTGGATTAATAAAGAATAATACGTTTCTATTACACACATACCTCAGTAGGGACTAATTTATCTATGACTAGCGACCCGCCCCGGGTCGCTTCACAATGCTAATACTAAATATACTACAGAACATCTTTTTACCCGACTGCTTCAAGAAGGAGCGTTATGTTTTACGAGTGTATGTATGTATCTATGCATAAAAGTATGTTGTTTGTATGTATGTACGAGGTTTCTTTGGCACGCCCTGCAGCCTAAGCGGCTTGATGGATTTCGACATGTGAGGAGTCATTACCCGACTGCGCATGAAGGAGGGTTATGTTTTTCTAGTGTATATATGTATGTTTGTATCTATGTATGTATGAGATATCTTTGGCACGCCCATGGTATAATACTAAACTCCGTCAGATATAGCATTCCGGTCACGTGGCCAACGTCAGTGACGTCAACCGATGCTTAAGCAAGACCGAATTAAGTCATTTATAAATACATAGTTCGAAAGAGACGGATGACAGTGACGAGTGACGTCAATACGTGTTTGCTCTCGGAATATTAGACCTTGTTTTTTTGGATCATGAGCACGCCCTACAGCCTGAACGGTTATATCTATTTTGACATGTGAGGTGTCGTTTGAATCGTCTTGATAGTGGAAGTGACATAATGGTACAATATTTTGCAGCTGGGTTTTTTGTAATGTTTCTGTTACACAACGTTCACGTTCAACGTTCGTTTTTTTAGGCACGCGCCGCCCCCCCTTGACTATACTCTTCTGGCGTGAAAGAGTAACAAACATCCATCCATCCATCCATTCATACAAACTTCCGCGTTTATAATCTTATTAGTAGGATAGGATATAAACCTTTCTCTTGAATCACTGTATCCACCAAAAAATATATGCATCAAAATCCGTTGCGTACTTTTAAACATCTAAGGTACATACATAGGGACAGACAGACAGCGGTAAGCGACTTTGTTTTATACTACAAATGTAGTGATGATGATGAAGTGATAGTGGTGATAGTAATAGTGAAGTGATGATAGTGATTGTGATACAATGTAGTGATAGTGATTAGTATGATCTCAAATATGATCGAATCATTGCATTAACCTACTCCTTCTCGAATGTGCACCTACCTATCCGAAATAATTGACCAAACACTGGGCGAAAGCAAGATCTCAGAGTCTACTGGGACAAATGACTGGAACTGGGAATAGTCGGCATTTTTTTTAAAATGATTAAAGCTGAGGCTCAGCTTACTGGGTCCTTAAAGTGACATCTTAGAGCGATGATTTTTAGGTTCAGCTGCCGACGCTGTGCGATCATGAACCTTATTGCGCGGCGATACGATTCGCGGTCGCACAGCGTCGCCGGCTGAACCTGAACGTCATCGCAATAAGATGCCACGGTACAGGGGGCCTATCATGATATGTTATTGCCGTGCTCAGATCAAACTAGAGAATAAGATGGCGCACGGCGTATGTGAATCTAATGTGATCTCAGTGAAGCCAAAAACCATCAAAAAACTACGCTACTGTCGTATAGGTACACAACACTCACACATTGACGCAAAAAAACTACGCAACTCGCTTGGTCATTCTTACCTCGACATTATGTGCATTGGTTTATGGTATAATTTCGTATAAATAAATATACATAGTGCATTATAGAAGTGTGGCCAGGACTACAAGTTGAGGATCTTTTAAAAACTGTGCAGTTTTTTTACAAGTCAATTTTGAAAAAGCCGTAACATTAAACTCTTACAAATATGTGCAGTTTTAAAATATTAAATCTCCTAAGTTTGTACATTGGAACGGAAATGGCTAACGTAGAGTTTGAGAATTAAGTAATATTAGTTTTCGTGACATTGTAAATGTTTTCTAAGGCAACATTACCATGCACACACATTGAAAAATAAGTGGCTTCAGCAAGATATAACGCAGTGTATCTTTGCCTCTAGATTGATCTGAGGTTGCCGTGATGGTTACGTTTTGTTTTCAATGCTGCGCGACCGCGAGTCATATCCATAAGGTTTAAGGTCCATTGTAGCGTGGCATCGAAAACGAAACATAACCAATAAGATGTCATGGTAGCCCCCCTGGCCCTGGGCGTTGTAAACGTAGATGGCGCAGGGGCTAAGAAATCGGCATTTGGTTGTCCAACATCTTGAGTAAGTACCGTTGATCTATGGCTGATCCCATCTTCATATAATTTTACAGACAAGTACTCGTAGTTTATACAAATATGTAGGTAGCCACTATTTTTAGAGTAATAGAGCAATAGAGTGCTTTATTGGCCTTATAACAAAACGTTACACTGGGCAAGTCAATTACAGATTTTTAAGCGTGTAAGTACATAATATTTTTAAAATGTTTCTATAATTTATTCTTATTAATCAATTTTTAAGAATGAAGATTCAGTTAGTCGCATTTTCATAAATTCATTCAGTGAATAAAAAGGTTTTAGGTTTTTAGGTTTTAAATTAGTTCAAATGTGAGCCAATAAAAAGGTTTTAGGTTTTAAATTAGTTCGAATGTGAGCCAATCAAATCGGTCCAAGCGTTGCGTTGGTGTGATGGAGATAATGGGAGTCACGAGGCTGAAGAGGTCTTAGTTCGAGGCGAACTACTTGTTCCTAGAGAGTTTTTCTTGAAGGTGATTTGATACCTATCTAATCTAGCAATGTCTCCATTAGAGTGTAACCCATTTCTTTGTTTAAAACAAAAGCAGAAATTCTAAGATGTTTGCGGATCCCACAGATCATTATAACCCGGCGGATTTACATGTGGACCCGAGCTGTGAATCCAAGTGGAGGGTGGGATTTAAAGGGATATAAGAGAATCTAAAACCACTATTAGCATTGCATTACCTTGCATTAGCCACTCTATTTATTTGCTAATAAGTATATTACATTATCAGATCATCTGCTCAACAATTAGGTACCAATTACATACGTATTCTCAACGTAAAGCAAAGCATAGCCCTCCTAACGGAAAGACAGTTGTATGAAAACCCCAAGGGAATTTACGAGCAAAGAGGTTAAAACTGCTGAGTTTTCGTTCTATTTTAACCGAAAAAATCCGCTTACCGAAAATTTACCACCCAAAAAAATGCAGCTTCCTGAAATTTAAAACAAAAGGCGTAGCACCTTAAGTATGTATATTAATATCCATGGGTGTAACGAGTATTCTTCCTTTTTTATTCCAGTATTTTTATTTTATATATTCAGTTTTATTAAATTCCTATTATTCCTTAGTATTCCTAAACACCTCTAGGATAATGTAGAGTCTTCAGCTTGGACGGCTTGAACCCTTTGTTAACTTAGGACTCTACCCAAATCCATCGCTGCGCTCTTGAGTCTCACGTTGTAATCCGGGTTCAATAAGCCGCCCAAAACACTATTTATGTACCTACCTATTTACTTTAAACAAAATACTTACCTAAAAATTATTCCATGGACTTTATACTATTGAACTTAAACACGCCACATGAAGTAGCATGTCTACTGGAGCGGACATTTCTTGCCATTCTTAGCAGCTCCGCTCTGCTCCTATCCGCCGCTCCGCTTCAGTGGTAGTTTAAAAATTCTTACAAAACTTCTATTAATACAACTGGGAAGCGGAGCGGGGGAGCTGAAAAAAATGGGTGTATTGCTGCTGGGGATCATTGCTTAATTAAACTCGGCCTAGCTACACACAATCTGTAACTCTGCGCCGCACTCCCTCGCTCTGCATCAACACACTCCGTAACTCCGCTCCACATCTATATCTGGACTCAGTCCCTATGGACTCACTCACTCCATAGGGACACCACAATAGGGGCTGCGGAAGTGGGGGGAGAGAAGCCAAACCCATCCTTAAAATCATGCGGGAGCGGGTTACCTACCTAGTACCTACCTACTAAGCTAGAGCAGGAGATTGAAGAAAGAGGGTGACTAACAAAAGTTTGGCCCTATCGGTCATGGATTACCTACTTCCGCGGTGCCTGAGTGCCGCTCAACTACGCGTCAATAGACACGAGTCGCCTCACACCCGAATAAACATAAAACATTTAACTTTATTACAAGCAAAACAAAAAAGCCGCAAAAGCTGCAAAGTATTTAGAATAGTATGAAGTAAATATAAGTATTAGTATATCATACATACAAACATACATAACAAAATCCTTCTTCTGGCGCAGTCGGGTAAAAATAGTATTCATTAGTTTTATTTATTATTTAATATTTCAGTAATTTAGTTATTATTTAGGATTTAATATTTAAGTATTATAATAGCTACAATCGCATATTTTGCATTAACTGTCTTATTTGCTTTTTCGACCTTTTTAGGGCTCCGTACCCAAAGCGTAAAACGGGACCCTATTACAGAGACTCCGCTGTCCATCAGTCTGTCTGTCTGTCCGTCTGTCACCAGGCCGTATCTCATGAACCGTAATAGTTAGACAGTTGAAATTTTCACAGATTAATGAATTTCTGTTGTCGCTTTTAACAAATACTAAAAAACAAAATAAAATAAATATTTAAGGGGTTCCCACACAACAGACACGTGTCCGGTTTTTTTTGTCTATAATTGCGACTACAGCGCTGCGTCTGAAGACAGGGACACTATTACAGAAATCTTATTTCGTAATACGGAAACGGGAACCCTTAGGTACGGAACTCTCAAAATAAAAATTGTGTACTTGCAATCATTTTAGTTTCCTCAACGCTACAGAGATGGCGCTTTATTAAAACTTTTCTTACGGCAAACATGACTAAAAATACATTCAGAATTACATACTAACAGTTAGGGCGTTTGTGCATTACAAGTAATTTTACTGTCCGGCAGTTTGTTTTTTTATGGTCCGGGGTGACATAAAAAAACGGATGATTGGCTTGTGCACTGCAAGGAATTTTACCGTCCGGCGATCCGATATTTTTATTTGTATGAAATAAGCTTACTTAGGTAAATGTACGTACGTAAGTAAGTACGTTAAAATTCCTTGCAGGCAAGCAACAAATTGCTTGCAACAAGCCAATCATCCGTTTTTTTTCATGTCACCCGGACCGAGCAGTCCGAAAAATCGGACTGCCGGACAGTAGGTAAAATTACTTGTAGTGCACAAACGCCCTTACTAATACTTATATTAATAGGTATGATGACTCCATGGTGTGTCTTATGACCTTTATTAATATCGACATTACTTACATTAAATTGTAATAAGTATATTTATTTGGTATTCTACGGCCCTTTGTATACGTACGAGTGCAATGTGCCTGAGACATTACATAAGTAAACAACTATTTATTCTTAAATTTCAAAGTAAATTTCCCCTTAAATAGTCTATTTACTACTAAACTATCATGAGAAAAGGTTGCTCTATTTTTAACTACAATTTTAGCACGCTAACTCAGTTACTAAAAATTGGATAATGTAATGAACGGAACATAGCAGTTATGTGCGGTGTCTTCTCCATAGAATAGTAATAGAACTCAATGTATAATATTTGTCAAATATCAAGGCAATAATTAGGTTCCTTTTCTAAAAAAATCGTTGTGTGTACGAGTATGTACGCTCGTATGTTATGTCTTAAGAAAATAACGTCTAGAGCAATTTTGATAAATTTTTTAGGCAATCCTCAAATAAACCCTCGAATGAACCTGTGAAGTTTGGCACCGCAGGAGATTTTTTTTTAATGAAATTCGGTTCAGACTTTTTAGTTTCAGTTCAGACAGACAGATATAGGTGGAACCCTGCGGGTGAAACCGCATGGTGTCGTTAGTTTTTAAAATAAATATTAATGTAGTAGGTACTTATCTCTGTGATAGGGAGTTTTCTGTGGTACTTACCATGTTTGATAAAACTATTCAACGGGTAGGTACCTACCTACCTAAATAAAAAAATAAAATGTACTTTTTCCAAACTTTATTGTCCTATAAATACACAACAAAAAGTGAAATTACGAAATGCATAAGTAACACCACCGGACGCAATCGTAGGTATTCAACAACAATAATAAAATTGTTAATAAATTTACATCAATATTGAAACTGTTAATACATTATTACAACAATGATTAATATATTTTCACGTACCTGCTTAGAACTAGATAATAAACCATAAAATAATTATTGGTAAGTACCTACTTTTTGATCTATTAAATATCATTATCAATTATCGCACCGGCCAAAAAATTGTTGAGTATCACATTAGCTACTAGGTACCTACTTAAGTAGGTACTATAAATGTACTTTATAAGCACCAAAATATTTTTGCTGTACTCATAGGTACTCATTCAAAAGGAAAATTTTGAGCATGCAAGACTTAAGTGCCGCATTCAAAAACGACGCTCAGTCATGAATCTAGATTTAAATGTAAAACTAGTTTTACTACAAAACCAGTTTTACATTTTAGAAAACGGCCCCAAGACTTGCGATGGTTTTTGATAATTTTGATGTTTAAAAAAGAACATTTCTGAAGTTGGGCAGTTTTATTAAAATCAATAAAAAATATTGACGATGAAGAGGTAGGTAATACTTGAAGATGATGATCGTATTGAAATTATACTGTAAGTAAGTACCTATATGATTGAAAAGACAAAAATTAAAATTGAGTACCATAAAGCTATCTAAGTATATATTTTGTTAATTTAAGTAGAGCCATAGAGCCCAACAGTTTTCAAACAAATATAAACTGCCCCCGCCCAACTTTGAGTTTTTCCACTAGAATTATGTATTTAATCGCAAGACATTTTGTAAACTCCCAACAAGAGCCCTAAGAGCAGTAAACGTTAAAATAATACGTGATCGAAAAATATTTTTAATTGACAATCTTTTTAAACCGCCCGGCCCCATTTTTTCTAATTAAAATCTAACTAAACTTTTCTCCTAAGTCTTTCCTATATCATCTTTTGCCCCTGGCATCCAAAAATTATAACTTTACAAATTATAATGTACTTACTATGTAAGTACCTACCCACTTAAATAATAACAAAATAACAACAAAAAGGTTAACATGTACCTATTTAGATCTTACACACTAGTTATTTTATTACGTACCTACTAGGTATCTACTTTCTATAAACTGCAGTGGAAAGTCTGTTGGTTTGATTAGACAAAATGCTATGAGTAAGTATAGACAATAGACATAGAGAAATGTAAAGGTGTTTGCGTCCGAATAGTACAGTGGTTTCTAAGTATCTGCTACATAGGTACATTCTGAGAATAAATCTAAGTTTCTACTTGACTAGATTGCACTCAAGTGACTCCACGGAGAATGGTCGGGAATCACGGAAGAAAATATCTGCGGTTATAAGAAAATTGTAAACTACACAATAACTATAATTTCCAATAAAATATGATTTGAGGAATTATCTTATTACCATTCAAATGACTGACTGACTGAACGCTTTCTGATTAAGATTAGATACACCTAGAATAAAATTACTTGAACATTGACAATAGGTAAGTACTTAAAACGACACGTTGACTTGACAATATTATTCATTGCCGTCAGGGGGGTTGAAGAACTCCCAGTGGTGGTGGTGGATGGCGCGGCTGTCGCTCAAGCCGAACATGAGGAGTCCCGCGACGAGCACGAGGAATATTACGAGAGCCATCTGCACGTCCCGCTTGTCTTCAGTGTTGTTGATGTAAGACATTAATGTATTGTACATGCTCCGCAGGGTCCGTGAGATGGACGTGTGGCAGACACGCAGGAACTGAGCCCCCGCCTCCACGACGGTAGGCTCGTGTGCCCGCGTCGGCGGTGGCATCCTGCGCGGTGACGGACGCAATCGCGCTTCTTCCGAGCTCGACTCCGATTGGTGTGCTACCGGTTTCCTCTTCGGTCGGCGCGCCGGCGGTGGCGGCGTCTGGTGAGGCTCGTGAAACTCTGTGATGCGCGGATCTTTCATCTGACGTGGTGAATAAAATTGTGCCGGAGGGATCGTTAGGTCTTGGAGGTAAGAGTATAACAATGGAGTTAAATCGGGGGGTGGAGGGCGTTGAGGAGCCGCTCCATCTTCCACTTGAGCCGTCGGTGGATCCGGTCTGGGTGGAGGAGATGTTGGCTTAGACGCATTTTCTTCAATAACAGATTTAGCCTCCATCTTGGTTTCGATTGGGTCCACTTGTTCAGTTTGCGTTTCTTCCTCCATGCTCACTGGTTTAGGTACTTCTTGAGCAGGCAAATGGGTTTGGCTCTGCTGAGTCGGTGATACCACATTCGTAGATATCTCAGCGAATTTTTTTACGATTTCATCGATAACGTTTTGGGAGAACTCTATGCCGCTCACGGAAATGTGTCCCGATTTTGAGTCTAGTTCAGATACTTGCAAAGTCATACCTTCGATGTCGGAGACAAGAATTTTATTCGCTTGTAACTCCGAAACATTGAGCCGACCCACATCTAAATCTCTTACTTGAAGTCGTTGTGTAACCAAATTGTCCAGATGTACGTCTCTACTTGCGTCTGACATCCTTTCAAGAGCTCGCTCCTCAGTTGATGGAACAATATTTTTAGAACTTTGAGCGGTGCTTGAGATGCCCCGCGGCCTTGGCAGGGGCGGTACGTCCGGAATCTGAGTTTCATCAATGTCTATGTGTTGTACCGTCAGCGATGCCTCAGTTAGCATTTCTTGTTGTTCATTAATCCGCGTTGGGCTAGAAACACGTCTTTCGACTAATATTACGGTTGGTGATGAGCGTCCTATATTTGGTTTGGACAACTCTGCAGTTTTTGGATTTGTAAACTTTAAAGATTTTTCTGACCTAGAATTAGGACGAGATACACGAGGACTCTCGTCAATTCTACTGTGACTTCTAGCTATCATAGATTCCTCATCGACGATGTCCCTCAATGAGCTGGACATTGAAATATCTAGATTATCATCTAAGCCCAATTCAAATTCGATATCATCTGGCAGAGGATCTGTTTGAGTGGAAACTTCGATTTCGACCACATCTTCAGGCTTTGTGGGTTCTTGGGGGCAAGCCTGAGATGTTTCATTTGTAAAATCAGCTTGAAGGGAGACCGACTCTTCAGAGTTTTTGTCCTTTTTTTTCTTCCTTGAACCTCTAGGCGGTCGCGGTGGAGGCGGTAGCGGTCTGTCTTTCATTTTGCTGACGACATCTCCCGATTGTAAATCTTTATGCACTTCTTCGAAGGGTTCGTCTTCGATCTCAACATACTGCGTGATATCCGAATGCTTGGTGAAGCTATCGAGAGTCATGAGACTGGTTGATGATTTTTTGCGCGGTGGTCTGTCGGGAAAGCTGTTCTTTGTAGATCCGACTGTGTAGTATTTGCGTTCGGAGCTGTTACTTTTGCGACGACGAACGGGTGGTGTTTTGCTGATGGAGCGTCGTAGTCCTTTGCTTGGAGCATAGTGGCCCTTGTCTACGGTGGCATATCCAGGACTCTCGTGTCGGATGTCTCGATGGGAGCCAAGATCGTCGGCTGGAGGCATGTGTGAATCCAACGTGAGGGAGTCTGCACCGTGAGAGGTGCGGTCGTCGTCGCACAGAGAGGTAGTGCGAGAGGTGCGCGAACGCGTGCGGCGCGGTGCCACCGGGCTAGCCGCTGCCTCCTTTGCAGCTGGTGCCTCGGTGCGCGGTACGACGTACTCATGTTCAGTACGATATACAATTATCTGAAAACCGATAAAAGATATGGATAAAACTTGTTTAAAACTTTTCAACATTTGAAAAAATAAACTTGGCTTAATTGTATACCTAATAATAGCAATATTTCCAACAGACAATTGTCTGCTAATCAGCGTATTCAATAAAAACAAACAATGCTATAAAGATAAATATGAGATAGGCATCAGACATTGTTACTAAAAAACAAAATCATAGTTTTATGCATGTTCGCCTCCTGACTACGTACCTACCGCAACTGGGTCAACAATCGCGTTGAAATGGGTTTCCAAAAATATAGTTTGAGATGCGTTTAAACTTACTCACCTATTCGTATACGAATACTAAATCTGTTGGCTAGGCGCCAGCTCCAATAATTTGCGATTCGTGATGGATATTTTCTTTGTTTCGATTTGTTTTTAATATTTAAATAACAAAGTTATTGCTGATAGAGATAGCTCAATGTTTACTAAAACTTAGGATGGTGATTATATATTTGCTCTTATTTTGTCGTTGGCGTTTAAGTTAGTTAAAAAAAAAGTTGGATAAAAGTTTAACGCGGTTTTTTAAATCTTATTTTGTGTTTGTGGCGATCTTATCAAGCCATTCATAAGCAGGCATATAACTATAAATATCCATATTATATTTACAGACTAGTAAAAAAATATTACTCACATCGTCGGCATGTTCGTGTTCACGCGGTTCTTCCCACAATTCTTCGACTGGTACTTTCGTGAAGTTGCTTAAGGACGAATGCAGATCCTTTTTACCAAACTTCTTCTTCCGTTTTGGCGGCATTGGAAGAGTTTGCGACTGAATAGGCACATTCTCCGGATACTGTATAACATCATCATTGGCATACTCATGTATGGAGTGCAAATCTGTAGTAGGAGTAAAATGCAGGTGAGTATCACCGTTCATAAACTCTGTTGACTCCTCGTAGTCATGCAAACCATGCTCTGGTTGGAGATTATCGTCATGCAAGCCGAGATCAACGTCAGTAAACTGCATGCTCGGATCTGCACTGTCGTCGATGTATGGAGTCGAGTCCTGCTCAGGTTCGGGAAGTGGTTTCTTCTTCCGCTTAGCCCGAGATGGCCTCACCGGTGGGAATGTGTAATATCCGTCATCTTTGTCATTTAGATCTTCAGTCGAATATCTCATTTGTTCATTTTCATCGATGAATTCTGGGTCCGCATCGGGGTCGTTCATATACATAATGTCGTCGTTCATCTCCGAACTGCTCCCCATAAGAGCGAGGACGTTCTTTGGAGTTTTGAACGCTTGTCGTGTTTCGTCGCTCAAGTATTCTCTTACTTGAATATCTTCGCGAGAAATTCCTCTCGGTCGTACGAAAAATTCGTCGTTATTAATTTCGGTTATGACAGGCGTGTGATCTTGTTTGGACGGTGATATATCGGGGTCAGAAGAGTTCTCCTGGTTCTCGTCTGATTCACGGTTATCATCCATGTATTCGGGTGGAATTGAATCAAAATCGTATGTTGTTTCGAATTGTGTTCTACGTTTTGAATTATCTTCCTCATCATAATTGACATTGTCATTCGATGCAGTGGATGTGTTACCGTACTCACGAGGCTCTTCAGGACTATCAGGAATATATGGAGCTGGAGCTACTTTGTTATTTTTTTTGCCAATTCGTGTAAATGTGGCCATGTTGAAGGTTGGTGGTGGTGTATCTTCTCGGCTTAATGTTGGGGAGGACGATGTTTTGGGCAGTTCATTTTTTTTCTTTTTATTGAACCATCTTGGGTAAGTTCGTGCTTCAAAATCAACGGTTGCTACGTTTTCTAACTCAGCCGATAAGCCTGTAGCGTTAGTTTCTACCGTGTATTCTTGATTGTGTACCTTATTCTTTCTACCCAGACTAGGAAAGTTAATTTTTGGTCTTTCTGGCATCTTAAATTTGGGCATGTCTGGAACACTGAATTTTGGGCGATTTGGCAATGTAAATTTTGTGCGGTCACCAAAATTTAATTTCTCTGAAATGTTTATCTTTTTGAATTTTGGTCGATCAGGTAAGCTAAACTTTCTTTTACTAGGCATGGTAAATTTTGGTCTTTCTGGTAGAGAAATTTTAGGTCGTTCTGGCATTTTAAACTTAGGTCGATCAGGTAAACTCATTTTTGGTCTATCTGGCATTGTAGCTTTTATATTTTGCAGTTTAGTTTTCAGTTTTCCAGCTTGTGTTTTTAACTTTCCTGTTCCTTCTTTTATACGTTTTTGCATCTTACTTTCGGTTCCTTCTATGCGTTTAGTTCTATTGTCTCGTTTGAGAGGAAGCTGTTCTAAAGCTGATGAATCTACTTGGCTCGTACTGATTTCACACTCAGTCCTAGAAGCCGTTGAAGGTGTATTAGCAAAATATCTGTCTTCTATATTTTTTTGTAGTGCCTCAGCACTTAAGATACCCTCATTTTCATGAGGATTTTCTTTGTCATCTGCCGGGTCTTCTTCGTCCGAGGTATGCTGTAAGTATTTGCGCTCCAAAGAAGTCGTACTCGACAACTCATCGTCTGTTTTAACCATCGTGGGCTTTTCATCTACACTTGGAGCAGTGTAAACAATATTCGGCGGTGGTTTCTCGATAACTTCATATTCGTGATCACTGGAAATGAAAAAAAAATACATTGAAATCTTAAAATCAAACCTATATTAACATATGTGAGTAAAACAAAACGAATTCGCACGTAATATTGATATAATTTGTTCTAAAAATTCATTCGCTGTATGCAAATATCTTATGATATAAAACACAAATCGCAAAATTCGTGATTCGTCGCAGAACATTTGAGTTATATTTAACTTCAGAGACTCGAGTCACAATTAGGCCAACTGCCGGCGCTCGTTTTAGCCGCAGCAGCCGCCGGGCAGGCGTTCGAGTTTATTTGCAAGTCGTAATATTAGTCATAAAATGTCAACAAAACCGTCAAAATATTGTACGTGGGACTCACCTCTCGTACGAAATGAAATTGCTTGCTCGCGATGTGGGCCTAGTGCCCACTGGGTTCACCCTCTCCGGCAGCAGTGAGTCGCATTGGAAGAATTGACAGCCGCATCGGACATCCGGAGTGAAATGCTGCACACTACCTTCTCTTGTCGGCCTTACGGGCTTCTCTAACGGTGTGCCTCCCTCAGAAGTCCATCGGCGCAGTGTGGTCATTACTACTGCTTACCGAATCGGCGCCATTATTTCACATATTTCCGGTAAACTACACGTCGGACCGTCATTTGTCTTTAGACAATGACTTATTAACGTGTTTGTCAAAGCCGGGCAGTAAATGAACTAATCACATACGTGAAAGCAGCCGCGAGCACTGATCGCTGATGACAGTTCTAAAAAGCTTACCAATGTGCAGGAAGAACGTACGGCCGATGCTATATTTATAAACACTCAGAAGCTAGCGCGTTCGCTTTGCCTGTGTTGAAACGGGAGTCTTATGTCACAGTTACGTACGATGTAGATACTACAATAGAAAATGTATAACGTGAATGGATATATTAATTAGATATTTACCTGCTGGGTTTCGACCATTGGCTTTTGGCGAGTTCGATGTCTCGCGGACTGGGGCTGGGGGATGATTCGATTGGGGGTGCATGTGGCTGATCTATGTGTCCTTCGGGATCATCATCTGTAATTTCTGTTATTGTTATGTTTGGTGACTCATTTCCGGTATGAGGTCTTCCTTCATCCAATTGATTTTGAAAAATTTCGTCAACATTAGGCTCCTCGGGGTCCATTTCTTCATCTAAGAGCATTGCTTCTTTGTTGTCGATTTTATGCAACATTTCCATGACATGGTCTTCGGACTTGAGCGGTGTTTCATCAGATACTAAGCTGGGATCTTGAGAAGCAATCGATTTTTTTTCTATATTTGACAGGCTTTCGGTTTCTTTTTTACTTTTGCCTTGATCATCCAAATTTTTGTCAAGTTGTTCTACTTCGGATGAGAAATGAAGGTTTTTTTCCGGATCTTGACCTTCGATATCTTCGTATATATGTTCTTTCTTTTTCCTAGGTGGTGGCGTTTCGATACACATAGTTTTGCTCATTTCATCGGAATCTCCAAGTTTGATTGCACTAAACTTTTGGCGCCGTACTGCACCTGGAGATGATTTTAACTGTCTTATTTCTTGATTCTCTTCGTTTTTCTTCCGTTTTGACAATGGTGACTTTTCGTTTTCATTCCTTTCTAGTTTGTGGAGTGTTTTGTCTGCTAAGTGTTTTATTTTGTTAACTAATGGATGGCAGCACTTTGTTTTTTCTCTGGTTTCTGAAACACCTATGTTGTATTGTTTTTCCGGTACTCGGCGTTTTAAAATGCCTTTAGGAGATACATTTTTCGGTATTCCTGCAGGAGCTACTAAGTGGGCGCTGCTAGCTTGGCTGCCTGGCCGCTTGGCACTTGCATTTGTGTCAAGGGTAGAATCGTCTTCGGTGTCCAAGGAAACTTCTTTAGAAAAATTTGGTATTTGAATACCTTCGTCTTCTCCTTCTTCACCATGTCTACGACTGCTTCCCGGTGAAGAATCAAGGTTCAGGATTCGCTGCACGTCGCGATCGACTGGTGAGCGCGTTCGCGACCTTGAGACTTCGCGTGACATGCTTCTTCGCGGCGTTGTCTCTCTGAGGATGTCTTCTGCTGTGATTTCGCCTTCCAGCGGCACTTTCAGCAGATGTGTCCAAGGGTAGCCCCCTGCTTCACGAGCTCTTCGTAAATCTTCCCATTGATAAGTTTTTATCGGCACACTCGGTACACCTCTCTCTTGATCTGGCGAAAATTCAGATTCCATATGTTTAATTTATAAATAGATTATGAATATTGATATTATGTAAACAGTGTAATTTTTTCAGATTAATGCCGATAAATCTCTTGATTAAAATTTTGAATTTGGTAAAATTTGCTTAAAATTTCACTGACCCCACAGTGTTCACTTTATCACCGTATAAACTAAGAACACAACGTTTCGTTTCAATGCGAGCATCGGTGACTGAAAACACGTTATGTTTGCGTGGGCCTGTGTGGAAATAAGTGTGAATAGGTTGTGTACTATGACCACGGCATAGATAATTTTGGCCGAATGCACCGCGATTACCTTGAACCGAGTGGGACGCCTCGCCCTCAGTGAGCCCTCAGCCAACCATCCCTGCCGTTCTTATTTTGCTAGATGCACTTCACGCTATTTTTCTTATTTTGATATGAAAACGATCAACGATCGGCTCAAAATCCCGGTCGAACTGGCGAACACGTCTTCGTCCGAGCGCTTGCGCTAAATATAAGATTGAGCATGGATTTATTTTTGGTAACCATTTCGCGTCATCATTTTAAAGACGAACTGTGGTAGGTTATATCATTATTGATTTTGCTGACGCTGCTTAAAACCGTAAAGACAGAAGGTAGAACATGTTGAATGGTTGGCTGATGGCGCGATTGTTCGTGTTGCTGTTGATAATAAATGAGTATGAGCGTACTTACTCGTACGTGCCGTCGCTTGAACGAAGTCCAAATCGTCTGGAGCGTCTTGACCACTGCTCTGTATTCGTGCTCTGTATGTTTACATGTGTGTGCCTATTCCTTTGTGTGCACTAGCGTATACATTTGTTTAGCTTGTTTACCTATATACATAAATATAACAGCGTAATACCTTCTCACTCACGAACTGACTGACTAGCTAATCACGAAATTTCGAAAACTACCTGGACATTCAAAATTGAAATTGGCAGGAAATTTCTATAAGTGAGCTCAGCTAAGAAAGTGAGAAAGTCAAAGTAGAGTAGAAGTGGAGTGAAACCGGGATCCGAGAGTTGAAAAACAAACACAAGAAACGGTTTTTTTTTCTACGCGTACAAACTCACGACCAACAGCTAGTTTACTTCATAATTTTTCAAACAATAGAGTCACGACATGAGCCGGCTGTACCTACTCACTTAGGTAGGTGTTGTGAGTTAAATTGTCACAAACAAATAGGTAGGTACGGGAACACGATGCGTTATTCGTGTGTAGGACAAAATAATATATTTTTATTCTTTTGGTAGTTGGTTGGTAATTGCCTAAAGGTAGAACGTAGCTTATTTCTGAAATCTAATGAAATATCTACATTTTAAAAAAAAATATGCGCAAGTCATTTTTTTAATCAATTCTTTATATATTTTTTTGTTAGGTAGGTTTTTAATAAGTATTAGGAGATTATTTAAATTTTAAATTTAAAAATTTCGTAGGTAAATGCTATTTTGTTTGATAAAATTATTTGTATGGAAATTAATTTAAAATACGAATCCATAATATATTTTTTTATCGCTCACTACGTTATTACATATTATTATAACACCATTTAGACACTACAAGCACTTTGAGTACCTAACTAATTATTACTGAGTGCACCCTGCGGTTTTATTCGCGATTTTATGGTTTACCTAGCATTTTAAACTAAACATAGGTACCTACATAGATACACTAGGTACTTACTTAAAACGCAATTAACGGAATTAGATACTGAAGTAGTTTGGTATCTATCCCTTGCTTTTATTAAGAGCCAATTAAAGGGATATCTTTGGGCTTGGGTGTTTAGATAAGAGGATTTTAATATTTGACTCGCGATCAAGCAAACCCAGAGAAAACAACGTCGCGGTGGAAGGAATGCCGTTGTAGAAGGAAGGGCGGAAATGCTCTCAGTATCTTTCCGGAAGTAAATATGTACCTACTGATGACGACCTGAATTGGGAAACGTTAAATGTCCAGTAGTAAAATTATAGATGTGAATGATGTAGGTATATTATATGTAATAGAAGGGATGCTAAACTTGCAGTTACTAAAGCGTCATGGAGACCTATTGTATTGTGAAGATTAGGGTCTAAAACGAAAAAAGTCGATGTCAAGTTTTCCATTATAGTGGCGGGGAGAGCATGTAAGTATATTCAGAAATGTAAAAAACAGTCACATTAGAATACTCGAGCGCGTCAAATACTCCTAGGATATACGAGCTTTGTCTTTCTGTAAACCGATAGATATCAATCTGACGATTAACTTGTGGCCGTAAAAAAGGGTTAAAAACAAAAAAAAAGTTATTCGAGCGTGATAGATATTCAACGTGAATGTTAAGATAACTAAAAAAAAGTGTCTTATTTAAATGAATGACGATTAAGACGTGACCAAAGTCATGAATGGTTTTTGATGATGTAAAAAAAAAATAACCTTGAGATACTCGAGCGCGTCAGATTTTTTTACAGGGGGTTCAACTTGATGTGTAACGTCCTAAATGAAAATCCGACAATTTTATGGAGGGGTTTTGTTAATCTGACAATGAAAAAAAATACTTCTGTTTATTACTGGATGTAATAAAAACAATCTGTGGGTACATAAATACATATATAAATATATAATTTACTAGCTGTCACCCCGCGACTTCGTTCGCGTTTATTATTTATATTTATATGTGCATGAGCTATCCTATCTGTTAAGTTAGATCGAACTGCACACGGTGTGCAAATTTGATTGAAATCGGTTAAGTAGTTTATGAGTCTATAGCGGACAAACAACGTGACACGTAATTTATATATTTTAAAAACATAAGATAAATATACAAGTAATAAGTATAAATAGAACATTCAATAATTAATTGATATAAAAGAGTTTTTTTTTTTTAAATTAACACAAAGTAGGTATCCTTATCCTCATTGAATTCATCTTCGAAGCTTGTATTGGTTTCCACTTGTTCATCTTCCTCTTCATCTCGTTTTTCTGTAAGCAAGAATGGTTTTGATACTTCACAATCTTGGTATTTATTTTATGATATTAAAGTATTAAAAAGAAAACGTACCTGAATCAAAAGTATCTTCTAAAATGTCAGGTGTTATCACGATATCTTCAAATGCTTCAGGAAGTGAAGTTGGTTCCAACAATCTTTTTTTTTTTTTTTTTTTTTTTTTTTTTTTTTTTTTTTTTTTTTTTTTTTATGAATGACTAATGCTGTTGGCCACTGAGGCCTCTACAGCGTACCGGACGTAAGGCAAGCGCGGAGGGCGCAGGACCTTAATGGACTTTAGTTATTTAAAGCTAAGGGCGACTGGCACAAGGGCACCACTAAGGTACGGACCTCGGCTTGGACCGTCGCCGGGGGGGGGGAGTCGATTTGCCCAGGCAACCCAGAGGGGGTTTGCGCTTGAGCCCTATTAGGTTTATCTGTTTGACTATTTGGAGAGAATCTAACCGATCTTCTAACAGATCCTGGGAGTCTTCGACCTCGCCGGCGAGGTCGGTGTTTTGTTATCGTGTTCCTTTGGTAACCGGCGCCTATACCAAAAACTGCAAACTTCCTGTTGCGGGGAGCTGTCGGGTCGGCCGACCCCAGCGCAGCCGCCGTGGCGACTGCGATGGGGTCGTCCGGGTCGCCGAAGATGTCTCTAGGGCGTCTACGGAGAGGGCGGGGGGCAGCGGCGTCTACTGCTGAGTAGTCCGCCGTGCGAACGACTAGAGGATTTGAATGGTGGGAGGCCCTATCAAAGTATCTGCGCGAAGTGAATTTAAAGTACTGCCCAATGGAGGGGAGCTCTACATCGCAGTGCAAGTCGGAGTTTCGCTGGAACCAGCTGGCTCCGACCGCTCTGCGAATAAATCTATTCTGGACGGCCTGGAGCTTGTCCAGGTCGAAGCCAGACGCGTGGGCAAACACTACGGAGGCGTAGGTCATAACGGGGCGGATGCAAATTTTGTACAATATCACCTTATTTCTAAGGGATAGCTTACTACGATCGTTGAGGAGGGGGGCGAGTCGGCTTAAAAAGAAAACCGCTCGATTCCTAACTGTCCGGATGTGCCTCGAGAAGGTGAGTCGACGATCGAGGGTCACGCCAAGGTACTTGGTCGAGTTCACCCAGGGGATGGGCCTATCGTGCAGCATGAGCTGCTGCCGGATAGGCCATTTTTTCCAACAATCCAAGTCGGCTCTAACTTTCCATTCGTAGTTTGTTGGTGACATCTTAGTAAGAGTACGGAGTACGCGGAGTGGGTAATACACAGTTCTCAGTATCTGTGCGCTTAATTTTTTATCGATCGTTTTAGCTACATTGCCCCATGAAAACCGTCAGATTACATGTTTTTCGTAATCATACTGGGATTTCCTTCAAAACTAAAAAAAAACAAAATGCGTTCGAGTATTTCGTGGTGACAACTTTGTGACTTGCCTATTTCTTTCCTAAGTCACGCTGATATTGTCAGGTTATTGAAATTTATTATTTCCTGGATGTACTTACCTTACCTTGTTTTAGGGCCGTATTCAGAAACGACGCTCGGTCATGACCTCGATATAAATATTTTTATGGATGGTGTAATTCGTTTTAAATCGAGATTCAAGACTAAGCTTCGTTTTAGTATGCGGGCCTAGATCAGACGCGTTCGAGTTTTTCTGATGATTGATTTTTTTTTACTAATCTGACGGGCTGCCCTCAATGTACCCCACTATATTAAGGGTTCATATATGGTAGGGCACAATCTTTATTAAGTTCAATGCTCAATTTCTGGCCGAAATAAATGCCAGCATTCGGAACACCCGGACGCCTCCGCCAACCGTTTGCCAGGTCCCTGTTGAGAGATAGGGCCGCTGGGCCCCACGGACCTAAAGTTTCCACCGTAAACGGCACAAACATGTAGAGACGGTCCAACCGCGAATATGGTAGGGTACATTGCTTGGTGTAAGGTTTCTCCCCATATGATTTTCTGACGCGCTCGAGTAACTCGCAAAGTCCCCGCATGGGCTCCCCTACTACTATGCGTGTGAGTGATGGAGATGAGTGGTTCTGGGTGGATCTGATTTCCGAGTGTTTTTAGTAAAAAATGTGGCTTGCGTGACTAGGCAGCACATTGTAAACCTCTTTACTTTTTCCGACAGTTGTGCAAAGAGAGATTATAAACAAGTAACATTATTAAAAGAAAAACAAAAAACCCGGCTACAAAATATTGTACCCTATGTTACTCCCACTATCAAGACGATTCCAATGACACTCACATGCTCAAATCCTTCGAGCTGTTTAGGCTGTAGGGCGTACCAAAGAAACCTCACACATACTTACATACATACACTCGAAAAACATAACCCTCCGTCTTGCGCAGTCGGGTAAAAAGGGATCTAAATTTTAAGGTTTTAATCAAGCACTGACATGAGCGCAGCTTAGAATGCAGTATTTGACCCATAGATAAAATAGGGTTGATCCTGTTTTACGGTAACCTAAACTAATCAGATAATATTAGAAAAATTAGGGCCTCTTTTTAAATTAGCACGTCAGGTAAGAATAGCAATGGTCTTAGAACTGTCAAAGGTTTTTATAGTATAAGAAATGGTGCCCGAAAATTGACGCCAATGTGGCAATGTCACTATATTTTGTTTATGATCGGAGCATTGACCATTATGCCAATGGCATTGATAAGTATTCTGCGCATTGACAGATGATTGACAGTCATTCGATTGTGTTACATAAATAATACGAATACAAAATAAATGACAGATTTAATTCGCAATTTTATTATTTTAAAATTAATACTATTAAGGCAGTGACGAATCTATTCAAACGAATATAAACAGAAGTAAAATATCAATTTCATAAGTTTACAAATTTATACAGTCTGTTTGAATTAACTATACCTTCGAAATAAAATTTAAAAAATTAAAATTATCCTGTGAATGAATATTATAGTGTTTTGTTATGTTTTGTTTAGTCAAGAACTATCGTGTTAGTAGAATTAGTACAGGGCCAACTTTAAGGATTCTCAATGATATCATTGGCCGAAGGTGAGTGTATAGCTCAATTTTCGTTTGTTAGCTGATACCTGCGAGCAGGAACTGAACCAGGGAGGCAGGAGCTGAGCCACTTAGCGTCCGCCCCAAGTATTCAAATTCACACTCTACAAGCCTACTTTCAAATATGTCAAACCAAACCAAACCCTGGATCCGCCACTGCCTGCGATTGAAAAGAAGTGAATTCAGATATAACGAGAGATAGAGCCAAATGGAAAATAATATCTACACTGCATCGATACCATCGAGATGTACCTAAGAGAAAAAAAGTCTTCTCCTAAAACGACTTTTTCGACGGTTGGAGTTGGGGGTTGGTTGGTAGTCTGTGTTTGTAAGTATGTTTGTAGATTGTAGAGGCTTGGCTCCACTAAACTTAAAACCACGAAGCTTGTTAACCTATGCCTAAAGCAAAAAAAAAAACCTGAAAACAATGCACAACATCCCTTAGTACGTTACTGTGATTTAATCCTACGTAAAAGGCGAAATACCCAATTTTTTTTCAGAAGGTTCTACTGGCCTATTCTTAAAATCAGCAAGACGAATATATCCATAGACATTTCCAGAAATGAAAGTTTCGCGTTTCGCCCATGGTTTAGATTTGAGGTGACGAGTTGTACAATCAACCCATCCCTGGAACTGGTTCGATTTCAAAAATCTGTCATTAAAAAAGCTACAAAATGACTAAGCGCTATGAAAATTAACGAAGCCGCGGCCATGTGTCTACTTACCTAATAATTTATTGTTTCAGTATTCAACCTCGTACGATCAGTCCGCTTTTCAATTCCATAATTTCATACGCGGACGAGTGCAAGTCAGATCCTTGTAGTGGTACGAGCTTCCCTAGTTCAGTCCAGAAATGCTGCCCTCAGCGTCAGACACCCTGCGGGTCTGGTGGCCGGTCTACTAGCGGGCACGACATATCCTACAAGCTTTATGTGGAGCGGGCCATCGTGGACCATGATTACAAGAACATGACGTTGAAGAGACCCATGTCGCCGCATTTGGCCATATTCAAAATGACACAGCCGGCTTTGTTGTCCATCCTTCAACGTATAACAGGTAACCAGACCAGGGAGCCTACTCGTACCATGCTTGTTTCGTCTTTATTACCATGATTGTTACATTTTGTGTTTGAAGCTGCGCGACCATGATCCTTGTTGCGCAGCGATTCGATTCGCGGTCGCTCACCGTGGAAAACAAATCCCATTATGGGTACCCATCATGGCAATAACATGTTATGGTAGGCCCCATATGTTGTGTTGTTTAAAAAAAGTAAGAAAGTAAGTTAAGTGTTTAGGTCGCCTGAAGGCCTCAAGAAGGCTTGGCGGTTCTTGTTATAGGACAAACAACTAGGGCTTATAATTAAAGGTATCATCCGTGATCTACCTCATAGCAGCGGTCAGTGGTAAAAGCGACCCGCGGTTCCTCACCCTTAAAATGCCGTAGGCTATAAATTTCAGTTCAATTTGATTCAGTTCAGTTGGATTTTTGTATTCATTTAATTAATATTTGTTACTTTCAGGTACAATTATAACAGTGTATGCACTACTTATTACTGGCGGCGCCCTGTTTCTCCCAAACGGAATAGAAACCTATGTGTCCGTCATACAGAGCTTGGATTTGAGTGAGCTGACAGTCAGTATAATTAAGGTTGCTATTCACTTATTCCTAACTACGTAGGTAACATGAGTTAGTGCACATGCGCGTGTGTGTTTCAGCTAGTGAGGTGTAGGTACCTAAATGAATGCTTACTAAGTCTAGAGAGTTTCGTACTGTTTACGCTACAACGCTAGTGCGTTGCGTAACACTTTTTGTTCATTTACTAATAAATTAACTAACTAATAATAATTCGCTGCTATTTTTTCGGTGCGTGCAATGTTTTTTCAGTTCATCTAGACATAATATATCATATTTCAAAGATAGGTAGGGTAAAACACCCAATGGTCAGCCCTGCACCAGTACTCAACCTTTATAGCCTTATTTCCTTTTATATAGTGATTTTTAAATGTGTTCACACGTTAACGGAGACTTTTAATAGAATATGTTAGTGTTAGTAAAGACTGATTGATGACTCGGGCCTGAAAACCCGTAACATTTCAGGTTGCCGAGCTATATATATTTTTTTGGTTGCACTACCGCTAGGAAAATGTCAGGCCCATTTTCCATTATTTTTGTAGAAAACGTGGTTGAAGTTTTGGCATGTAGGTAGGTAATCCTTTTGATTCAATTTGTTGGATGATTGTAATTCGTATTGCTATTTTTGTAGAATGTTCATTCAGTGATTACGTAAGCTTAAAAACTATTGTTACTAGTATAATATGCTTTAATTTGGGTGGCTGACTACTAGATTTCGATTTTTAAGGCAATATCCAGTAGTCGCAATTTTCTTTTATTTGGTTGAAATTTACACAGGAAAAAATATTTTCTTAAAATATTTATTAAAAATATTTTATAAATTTTCCCGTTTTGCTTAATGCATTAAACATAACTCTAAGAACACTAAATGCTTATTTTTCTAGCAGCCGGCCGCTTTCAAAAGTACATGATTGATGTGGCTGACTAATGGATCATTGAAAAAAATCTTTAAGCCCAGAAGTCAGCCGTAAGTGTTATAGCAGAAAAATGGAACTGTAAAGCTCTTAGTATTTTTAGTTTAATTTACTTTGACTTTTGAGTTTTAAAAATATTGGTTCAATGTAAAATGCTTTGTATGGTATTTGATTGTACTCAATTTATCGAACAATTATATAAAACACACAATTCATGTGTGAAATACAAGAAAAAGTGAGAGGCTGTTATGACTATTAGGTAGGAGAAGGCTGACTTGGATAAATGGAGCTGAACTAGTAAAACGTGTTATTTCTAGATTAATGCTGTTTTTTGGATGATTCAAAATAATTGTTGCATATTTTAGAATAGTAACAAATAAATTTATTTTTATGAATAAATATTAAAACATTAGTATGTACTAGAATTGTTCAAAGTTAGAATTTTCGCTAAAAGGCTGGACTACTGGGTGTTTTACCGGTAGGGTTACCGTAAGTGGTCACCACTACTGTTCTGCGCCACGGCTTAAAATCTAGTGTGACAACTGGTGGGCTTACCGTCGCTTACCGGGTGTAAAGAAAACCATCGAAATCATGACCTTGTTTGTTTTTTGCAGGTAATCGTAGGGCTGCCGTTCGCCTTCCACTACTTCAACGGCATTCGGTTCTGCCTGTGGAACACGGCGCGCCTCTTGTCCCTGGCTGAGGTTGGCTACTCGGCGAAACTTGTGATGATTTTTGCTCTAGCCGGCGCTGGAGCATTTGCTTTTTACTTTTGATTTTATACGAAGTCCTTTTTAATATTTTCCTACTGCTATTGAAAATTGTATGTGTGTGTTAAAGTTTTTATTGTCAAAAGTACTCTGTGTGTTTTGTAATGTTGTTTAACAGTCTGTAGAATAGTGTATTTTGAGCACAGCTACTGTAACTACGGGAAATATGAAACTATTGTATTGTATTTATAATTTAAATTGTTACATTTTCCCTTTAGTTACAGCTTCAGGTCAAGCTATTGTAACTAGGTAGGTATTAAGACCATTTATTTTACTTTATTGATACACATAACCAAATACTTAACAAGAAAATATGTCAATTAGTCACTTTTCTCCCCTTTCTAGTTACAATATAATAAGGCTCCGATCTGGATTTAGCTTTAAAAATGACTGTGTCCAAGATGTTGACAAATAACACACAAACACACGATAACACAAAACACAAAAGATAAAAACAAGGTAACAGTAGCACGAGACAAAGATGACTGAAAATAGTATTGCTCAACATTCGCTCACAAAAAAGCTAAATACTTTATAGATAATAGGTAGATAGGTAATAACTTAGTAGGAGTAAGAACCAACTAACCAACTACGAAACAAAAGAAGACCCAAAAGCGGCCGCCATTACATACAAGGCAACAATAATAAGGCAACGTCTAAAGCACTTTCCACTAAATAAAATGGAACGAGCATGCATAAACAGGATAGGGACCAAGTTTGACATATTGAAAGAGTTACCGCGAGGTCGTGAAACAACCGAAGCTGCGACGTTCATCTTCATTGTGAATGTGCATGCCGTAATCTACGACGGTCGCACAGAGGTATCGCGAGCGTGCTTGCTGGCGACTGGTGATGTGGCTGCCGACGGTGGATAGTGACAGCGCAGGAACCTCTCCCCGCGCCAGCTCTAAGCGCAGGCAGATGCACTCGATCGATACCGCCGCCCACCTGTACCCTTAGCACTAACGCTTTCGAGAAAAACTTAGTTACATATGTAACGGGTGAGCTTCGTACTTAGTAACTAACATCGTCATAGTTGTATCGTCTTAGGGCCAAAACACAAACACGCGATGTCGGTATCGTGGAAATCTACGATGTGGCTCGTAATAATTTACGACGCGATGTCGTATTGTGGTACGATACATGCATAGTGCTTGCTATAATACGTTTTCTAATAGTGATTTCAGGACATGACATCGTGTCATGCGTCGCGTGTCTCGGTACGACATCGTGTCTTGAATTTTTACGAAACACGTCTTAGATTTCCACGACACGACATCGTGTTGTGTGTTTGTGTTTGGGCCCTAAGACGATAGACAACAGTAATAAATAAATTCGGGACATTTTCACACACGGTCGTCTGTCTTGTAGTATGGCTGCCTGATGATGAGCCTATACACTGACATACATGCATTACGTATATTTTATATATATTTATATTTTTAAATACACACATACTTACATACTTAATAAAATTAGATATTAAAACCCAGAAATAGAACAAACACAAATGTTCATCTCATGAATGTTTGCTCATAGGTGGGAATCGAACCCACGTCCCCTTACACAGAAGGCAGGTTCACCAACAGAGCCACCGAGGCTGTCGGGACATGACATTATTCTGTATCACGATGTGACATCGTATCGTGTGTATGCGTTTTGATCCATACCCATACCTAACCCTATGACGATGGCGACTGTGGCAACCATGGTACTCGTACCTCTGGTTGAACCACCGGTTTCACTTCCCACGGGCATGACTTCTGTCACCTTGTTCATCAAAGAATACAACGTAAAAACAGCTTACAAAAAAATAAGCCATCGCTCCCTTAAAAGTGCTGTGCTGATATTTATCATCTTGTTGTATACTTGGGATGCATAAAATCTCTTCAATATTATAAATATACTTTGGATGGATGGATGTTACTCAATCACGCCAGAGCGGCTGAACGGATCTGGCACTATGGTTCTTATTAACCGCGGGGCCCAGCTAGTCGACCAAACGAGCGTTAGCGAGCGAAGCGTCTATGCTTCAGCTTCGACAAAAATGCTTTCGTATGTCCGATTTCTACCTGGATTTCTGTCCGGATCTTTGTTATCGTCTACAGGTCACAATTTCTTTTTTTTTTCAAAGAAAACATGTACCCGCAATTATGAAAAAATCCAAAAACAGACTTGACAAAAAAAATGTATTAAACATCGAGCCTGCTCACAAAAATTCACGAAAATCGGTTCAGGGATGCGACCTGCGGAGAACGACAAAAGCCGGTCGCGAGGTCTCCAGGTGGCAAAGCCAATAATAAATAAATAAATGAGTGTGACGTAGAAAGGATTTGTACTTGGGCCTATGAAACACTGCCAATAAACACTTGTATTTACTGGGAGCCTACCATGATATCCTATCACCATAATGGTTACGTTGTCGACGGTAAGCGACCGCGAATCGTATCACTGAGCAATAAGGTTCGTGGTCGCGTCAAAAACAAACCATTACAATAGTGTCATAGTAGGCCCCCAGGTAAACACTAGTCTGTTTCGAAAGAGAACTGTTGTGAAACATGGGGCGCCGCTGTGCTTAGACCTTTATTTTGTTCGACGAGAACCTACTTTGTTTTGTTGGAGACGTTAGTTCCCGTTTTCGCCACGATAGCTCTCATTCCGAACAGACTACACCACCTCGTTTCAATTATACTTGGTACACATCAAGCTAACGAATGCCAAAGAATACGCTGCGTCCCGTTTCGTTTCAATAAAATAAAGCGAGACGCAGCATATCGTTGGCCTTCGTGTGCTTTGGTCTGTACCACAGATCTAGGATGTAAAAGATCGACAGTGACAATTCGATAGTGATACAAAAAAACATTTGCGCATGCGTGAGTAAATTAGTGTTGTGAAAAGTACTTATTAATTTATCGATTGACCAAAAATGGTCCTCCGGGTGCTTGTCGATAAATATAATCTTTCGCATACCAATTGAGTTGTTTTTTGTTCCAAGTATAACACCGCTGCTGAGCTAAAATGAATATTAATTTTATATTTGACTGCCTCGGTGGCTCAGTTGGTAGTGAACCTGCCTTCTGAGCTTGGGGGCGTGGGTTCGATTCCCACCTAGGGCAAACATTTATGTGGTGAATATTTGTGTTTGTTCTATGTCTGGGTGTTAAATATCTATTTAAGTATGTATTTAAAAATATATATGTATGTATATCAGTCTCTGGCAGCCATAGTACAAGCTTTGCTTAGTTTGGGGTCAGGCGACCGTGTGTGGAAAAGTCCCGAATTTATTTATTTATTTATTTAATCACTAAACGGGTGTTAAGCTAGGCGGAAGAGTTAGATATCAGGGTCACCATGTATCTAAATTAACATAAGAAAAGTAAATAATAAGATCAACATAATACTATCCTAGTAATTCGCTTCGAATTGTGACCCTTGACCAAATTTACTCGTATATGGATTAGGATAAGTAACTTATCTCATTGGTTTTGTACATTTATTTATAATTTACATATATATTATTTAATTTAATTAAATATAATTAAATTAGACTTGGATGTAAGACACCCAAAATGTGTAAATTGAATTAAAAATGATGATCAGAAATTGAAGGTACATACTAATACAAAAATGTTTTACGCCTCATCATTCAGTACAAACTCGGAAGAATGTCAATTTACTTTTGATGGCATTGATTCAAAAATGTATGCTTTGTTTATGTATTGCACCCATCGCCTACCTAATGAACTTTGATAAAAACTATCGATAATAATGACGTCATCTTTTTATCCATCTCTAGTGAAAATCGAGCGTAAACTAACTAATATTTTAATGCTGAATTTCATCACCAATTCTGCTTTCATCTAGGAAATATAGATGTTACGAAGAAACGACAACAACATACCGCTGGTAAATCGGTTTTTGGAACCAATTTATGTTATGTTTTAGACAAAATTTAGACAGAAACATCACAATGGAATTTTCATATTTACCCATGAAACGACAAATTTTGTGGGTTACATCTTGGATTCACATCACAATTGCTACACTCACAAGATGACATAACTGCATTTAGTTACAATTGCTCTCTTTTGAGTCTATTTATAATTATTTTAGTAAAAATATAAATCATAGGAATTTTCGCGTGTTCCCAGGTGGCGCGCTGTCATTAATGACAAAAGAAAAATTGACTAACATTTTATTTGTAGGCGACCTCTTTCTCTCTTGTGGAGTTTACATTTCGATGGAGACTTCTCTTTCCCACGCTTCGTTGGTCTTTTGCGAAGCAAAAAAAATCTTAGGTCTGTGGTCTGTACGCAGCATCTACAAACATTTTCAGGCTTTTCAAGGTTTCAAGCCAGCTCAGAGACGGTTTGACTTGAGCTTGACATTTAAAATGACAACCAAGTGTTTTTGTGATTGACAAGTTTGATTGTCAATCAATTTTGTTGAGGAATAGTTTACTTACTAATTATTAATTATAAATTAAAGGATTATACATATTTTTGAAGTACTTTGCAATTGAATCATGTTTTCTAGGGTAAGCTGGAAACCTACTCGTATATTATAGTACTGGCTCTGTGAGCTGTAACCTCGCAGCCGAAGTTTGTCCTCCTCTCCAGGTCGCATTCCTCAACCGATTCTCGTGAAATTTTATGAGCAGGTTCAATAATTAGGCAACATTTTTGCCGAGTCAGTTTTTGTAAATATTTAAAATGACGAAGATATGATTTTTTGACGTGATAACGTCTTATAATTCGATAGAGCCGGCTGCACGCACGAAAAATTGCGGCGTTACCTCGCTCTGAGGCGTTCAATGTAAGTTCCATGTAATGCTTGAAGTGCAAGCGAGAGCGCGGAACGAGCGACAAAGAAGCACAATCGGCCTTTGCGTTCGGCAGCGTTCGACATCCGTCTCTCTCCTACTTGAGTGAGCACGTTGTCACGTTCAACTATCGTCAGTAAACCGACTTTACAGACAACCAATTTTTTTTGGAAAAGAAATCATCACCGCAATTAAAAAAAAGTATTTATTGAACCTACTCACAAAATTTCAAGAGAATCGATTAGAAATGCGACCTGTGGAGGAAGACAGATCCGGACAGAATTCGGACATACGAAAGCATTTTTGTCAAAGCTGAAGCATAGACCCTTCGCTAGCTAACGCTCCATCGGTCGATTACTGAGATTTAAAATTTACCGAGGGAAAAACAAGGCACAGAATACGTGACGTACAGCGGGACGTTTGTACCTATCTAGACCTCCTCATCTAAGCCTAAAATACTGTACATCGAATTGTAGGATTTAAGTGGGAAACGAAAAAGGTGGCGTCGCGTCGTAATCCTGTATTATTTTCTAAAACTTGTGATTCTTCAAGTGTTATAGTGTAATAGTGGTGAAGTGTTAACCTATATCGGTTCGTTAACGGTAGTGGCTAAATAAATAAATAAATAAAAATAAATTCGGGACACTTCCACACACGGTCGCCTGACCCCAAACTAAGCAAAGCTTGTACTATGGCTCCTAGAGACTGATATACATACTTAGATATTTTTAAATACATACCTACTTAAATACATATTAACACCCAGACATAGAACAAACACAAATGTTTATCACGTATATGTTTGCCCTAGGTGGGAATCGAACCCACGCCCCCAAGGTCAGAAGGCAGGTTCACTACCAACTGAAGCAGTCAATATTTCTGTTTACTCATAACAAAATAGCGAGGGGACACAGAGGCAGTCAAAACAAATGATATTAACATTGCGATACACAAAAATTCTATTTTAATGTTCTAAACATAACTCCACTTGAAGTTTCACTAAAGTATTCACCATTTGACTGAAATGGGGAAAGGGGACAGTTTCGTAATCATCATCATCACCCCATCAACATCGCTCATCACTGTGACAAAACTGTAAAAGAGAAACACGATTTTACTCGACACTGGCGTATGCAAAAGACGTGCGAAAACACCCCACTGCTTTAGTGGAAAAATCAGCTTTTTGAAATTTTAAAGCGAAGAACACATAGGAAAGCCTAACATGTATTGTATGCTAAGTTTCAGCCCTTCTGCCAGCGGTCGACTAAAATCTTAATTTCTCCGTTAAAAAGCCAGAACGAACATTTAATTATTGATTGATTGATTGATTGAACAAAGTCAGTGTTCATTAGCTCAGAAAACAATTAACTCTCTTTGGCATGATACCTACACGTGGGTATATAGGTATCACATATAACTGTTATTTTATTACAGCCTTAAGAATGTAACTTCATCAAACTTTATAATTTGTTTCAAAACATTTTTAATTTATACATTACAGAAAGTTTTTGATACCTTCAAGTACCGGTCGACAGGATGGTTTCCTTTAAAAGGTAGGTAAATAAATTTTACTTTTTCATTAAGTAATAAAATCTCAAGCCAGAGGGAGCGAGTTCGAACCCAGCCGACGGCACGCACCAATTTGTTCATTGTGTGAGTATATGTGCGTATTGTATGTCATTTGCTACATGACTGGAGCCCGGTGAATGGCGACAGGCTTGCGCCCTGTCACATTTGGGACTAAAATCGTCCGGCGAAGTGTGGGTGGGTTTCCCCCGAGGGGGCTGGCAGAGGTGTAATACAACTATTACACCTCTGCCAGCCCCCTCGGGGGAAAGGCGTGATGATATGTTATGTTATGAAACAAAATACCTTGGATTTTATAAATCCCGAACTACTACGTGATTGAGTTGCTAACGATAATGTCAGCTCTATTATGCAGGTACATTCTAAATCGCCTACTTCATAATATTACACACCAACAAGTGATCATACATAGACATATCCACTTATCATCGCAACAATGTAATGTGCTGTTGAACAGATAATTGGCTGACGTGGCACAGCAAATCTCATATTATTATTTCATCAGGTAGTTCCTACACCGCCACTGAGGACATCCTTAATCACTGGGTTTTACTTACCACTGTATGGCTCACTGTATGGCTCACTGCGTGCCACGAGAGAGCTTAGAGTTAGTTATCTGTAGAAAATTGTATAGTGGTCATTGATGTGGCCTTGTCTTTTGAATTCATAGAGAATACGTTTCATTATTCTATTCAGTTTAAGCGCATGCCGAAACTGAAGGAGTTATTATTATGAGCTATGTTTGCTGCACGTCTCCTCCTCCTCCTCCTCGAGTCGTACTGCTCACTGCTGAGCGTCGTGATGATCCCGACCGATAATTTTCCGGACAATTTGTCGCCATTTATGTCGATCAGCGGCCTCATGAATGGCGTTATAAATTTTGGTGTCAAGCTGCTTAGATACCTGTTCCAACCATCGTTTAGGGCTTCGACCTCTACTTCTTTTTCCTTCCACTTTGCTGCACGTCTGTTTCACCCCTGATTAAATAAATCCCTTAATTTTTTTCGGGATAAAAAGTAGCCTATGTGGTTTACGAAGGTATAAGCTACTTCCATACCAAATACCATCCAAATCCGTCAATCCGTTTAAGCGTAAATAACTAACGAACTGAGGGAACTCCTAGATGGACAATATTTTCACTGCCTTAAGGGCCAGTCCCTTAAGGCCCGGGCTACGGTCTGCAATATTTTCAGTATTGTCCGGCCAGTATTGCAGTATATTTCAATGTATATATTATATTATATTAGTAAGTATATTTATAAATTACGTGTCACGTTGTTTGTCCGCTATAGACTCCTAAACTACTTAACCGATTTCAATCAAATTTGCGCACC
This sequence comes from Peribatodes rhomboidaria, assembly GCA_911728515.1. Lineage (NCBI taxonomy): Eukaryota > Metazoa > Arthropoda > Insecta > Lepidoptera > Geometridae > Peribatodes > Peribatodes rhomboidaria. Next base: position 7,799,060 of record OU452166.1, read on the forward strand.
GTGTGCAGCTCGATAGGATAGCTCACATATATATATATACATATACATATATATAATAAACGCGAACGAAGTCACGGGGTGACAGCCAGTATAGTATATTTATTGATGTAGGTACTTGTGTATGTTTATGACAGGGTAGTTTATTTGTAAATTTAGTAATTATTTATGTAGGTATTAATTAGTATGTGAGTTTATTTTAATTTTGAAATTTGTACATTACTTAATTTTTTTTTCTTTAGCATACACCACCGTCCATGCTTAATCATAATGTTTTTATTCCATCCAAAGGTTGTCTGAAAGAGATCGCTCTTAAGCGATAAGACCACCAATTTCGCCTATATTTTTGAGTGTTTAGTTTAGATTTAGTTTAGATTTAGTTTTTGTATTGTATTGTATTGTATAACGGGTGTAAGGAGACCGTTCTCGAAAACGAAAACTGGGAATAGTGGTGGGGATTACTAATACAAAGCGACTAAAAAAAACGCGAAAAAAAGACTTTTTTTTTAAACTTAAAATCTGATATTTTAACATCGACACAAGTTATACAAGCTTTAAAAAGCTAGTATAAACACCAATTACCAAAAAAAAAAAAAATTTACCCTAACGGCAGTCTAATACTAAATGCCTAACAGCTGACGCTAGAGGTGAACGCCCGCACACAGCTGCGCGCGGTCGCGACCTAGGTGCCGCGCCGCCCGCGCCCTCCGCTGTCTCGGCGCGCGCGCGGCCCGCGGCAGCGCGTCGTCGCACTTTCCGTAGGTACTGGCGCCGACCATTGACCCCCGCGATATAAACGCGTTAGATTGCTGGTTTGCAAATTTCTAAAAGTTTAAAATAACAGTTATATGGCTAATAGTTAGTGGTTTCGGGTTGTGTATAGATAGTATAATAACGGCGTTTCGGCTTCGAGAACGGTCTCCTTACACCCGGTATATTGTAAAAATATGGCCCGTCTAGGAGCGCCTTAAGCCAAACAAACTCAAAAAAAATCGTATTTTTAATATTATTTATGTATTATAATGAGATGATTTATTAAAATAATCTTTCATCATACTACGTTGCTAACGTTGTACAGCCTCAGAATAGATTTGCAGTATTTCGTTTTTTTCGATAGAGTTAAATATTTGAAATTTAAACTCGACGGAAAAAGGCAAAACACAGAAAAAGCTAGATCACGATTATTAGAAAGCGGCGATGGTAAGCGGGCTTGTTCTTACCTCGATGACAAAAAAGGAGGTCTATTCCAAAAATGTAAATTCGCAGTCGGCCACCGTACTAAAGCGTACGTGATCCAGCACCACCAGCATGACTGCGTGGTGATCGGAGCCGGCGGCGCTGGTCTCCGAGCGGCCGTGGGCCTGGCGCAGCAGAACTTCTCCGTGGCCCTCGTCTCCAAACTGTTCCCGACGAGGTCGCACACCATCGCGGCACAGGGTGGCATGAATGCTGCCATCGGTACGCACTACGCAAATATCTACCCACTTGAAGGCCAGTAAAAATAAAAATAGCCTTATTTTTTGGTCAGCCTCGCACTAAGTCCACTCCGATCATTTTTTATTTATTTAGTAGGTTAGGGTCACTTACTGAGCATAATATTACAAAATGCTGACAGATACAGGTGGAGCTTCAAGCGCCATCTTAAAAATAGTTTTTGGTCGATATCTCGGAAACTATGTACTTTAGGGCAAAAGTTATTTAAACCATTATTGTAGAAAATACATTTTTGCATCATAATTTATTTCCTGTATTTTTTTTTTGTAAAACTTTCTGTTTACGATGTATGGCATATCATATCGTAAACGGTAAGTTTTACGGTTGTTGTAAGGTTTACGGTAAGTTTTTATCGTTTACGATTTGTGGCATAACAAATCGTAAACGATATCTAATCTAAGATAATCAAACTTTTTCGTAAAACCTACCGTTTTACGAAAAAGTTTTTAAGAAATGAAATATGTGTGTGAAATGTTATTCTCTACAGTAATAGTCTCAATATTCTTTGCCCTAAAGTGCAAAGTTTCCGAGATATCGATAAAAAACTTTATTCAAGATTGTGCTTAAAGCTCCACTTCAGCATTCTGTGATTTTATGCTCAGTATGTGACCTAATAGCTTAAAAAAAAACTGAATCGGAAATTTAGAGCGAGGTTAAATTCTATTTTTACTGGCAATCAGCTATAAACGTTGTACAGCCTCGGAATAGTTTCACAGTGTTTTGTCTATTTCGGTCCAGTTAAAAATTTAAAAGAAAGAAAAAGACAAAACATCGAAATCTATTCCGAGGCTTCAACGATTAATGCAAAGACGGATACTCTTTAGGACTCCAAACTACTAACGTACGAGTACATGTTACGTTTCGTTCGGGTAGTATCTACTTTCTTGAGGTTTTAGTGATTTGCGAATCCCTGACAATGGAGTTATAAATATTTTATGTTCGAAGATTGCGTTTTAGCACTCCTCCGGATATTGGTCATTTTCATATGATATTACTTACATTTCCACATACTTATAAACCGACGGAATTCGACACACGTTACACAAATTATACACGATACGTGCAAAACGAGTATTTGACCGATGTTTACGAAACTTTGCCTCGCCATTTACCTTAATCTACCCAGCTCCTTAAAATCTTGTACTGGAAGGAGGATCTGTCGTGCTATCAGCTGTCGTGACATAGCGTGTGCTTTTCATATATGTATAGCTCAAGCTATATATACGCCGGTATAACGATTCAGGGTGTCTCGGCGAAAGTGTTTTGTTTAGTACAAGCAAGTAGGGTCAGGGTTTTAATACAGCTGGAATAATGCGCATATTTTATTCATCTCTCAACGTTGTTCCGTAAAGTTGAAACAAATATTTTGTAGGAAGCATGCACGATGACGACTGGCGGTGGCACTTTTACGATACCGTCAAGGGATCGGACTGGCTTGGGGATCAGGTATGATTATGGTGAAATTACTATGTCTTCCTCCAGTTCTACCTGAAGCCTGGACCCAGGTTACTACATGTGGAAAGAAATGAGAGGTGAGAAGAGAGACCTTAGCCCTGCAGAAGAACAGTTCAGGCTAATCACCCTTCACATTTCTCACTAATATTATAAATGCGAAAGTTTTTTATGGATAGATGTATTGGATGTTTGTTACTCAATCACGCCAGAACGGCTGAACGGATCTAGATGGAATTTGGCGCAGTGATAAATTATAGTCTGGAATAGCACATAAGATACTTTTTAACCGCAGTGGAAACCACGGGACGCAACTAGTATTATTGATGCGAAAGTTTGAATGGACGTATGGATGGATGGATAAATGTTTGTTATTCCATCACGCCAGAACGGCTGAACGGATCTGGATGAAATTTGGCACAGAGATAGATTATTATCTGGAATAGCTCTTAGGCTACTTTTCCACGGTGGCGTGGGTACTACCGCCGGACGCAGCTAGTTAGTAATAATAATACTAAAAGTTAAAATGTGTAATAACTGTATTACTTATTGCTATGCTCGGCTCTACTAGGCCGTACTGATTCAAATAAATAAAAAACCTCTTTTCATCCAGAACTCAATCCAAAAGCTATGCCAAGACGCACCAGGCGCGGTCTGCGAGCTTGAAAACATGGGCATGCCGTTCTCCAGGACCAAGGAAGGCAAGATCTACCAGCGGGCATTCGGCGGCGGCACCGTGGAACACGGCAAGTCGCCGGCTAAGAGGACGTGCGCTGTCGCTGACAGGTGCCACATGAGAGTCGGCCTCAGGGGCCCAAGGGGGCTATTCCTGCGCGTGAGATGAGATGAGTTTTTATCTCGGTCACTCTCACACCTATGACGTTTCAAACGAGAGCAACAAAGACGAAAAAAGGTGAGATGAAAATCTCAAATCTCCGAATAGGGCCACTGTTCGGAGATGTTGAGAGTTTCATCTCGCCTTTTTCGTCCTTGTTGATCTCGTTTGAAACGTCATAGGTGTGAGAGTAACCATCTCATCTCATCTCACGCGTAGGAATAGCCCTCCTGGAGGCCTATTCTTACAGAGCGAGATTCAATCTCACCATTTTTGAACGGTATAACCGGACGTATGAATCGATTTAAGTTTTTAATAATTTTTTTTGAAAGGTGAATTAGTCGGGAATGTTCTTAGTTGTTTGATGAAAATCGATGTCAGAAGTTTTTAAATTTTTAAATTATACTTGTAACTTGTTTATCTATTGACAAATCAACCATATTAGCTAATATGGTTGATTTGTCAATGAAGTCAAACATTTATCAACCATTTTTCCATTCGGCCTGAACCGACCCTATCCTACTTATAATATTCTAAACGCGAAAGTTTGTATGTATGCATGGATGGATGTTTCACGCCAGAATGGCTGAACAGATCTGGATGACATTTGGCACAGAGATAGATTATAGTCTAGAATAGCACATAGGATACTTTTTAACAGCGGGTGAAACCGCGGGGCGCAGCTAGTAAGTCATAAATTACAAATCATAAGGTCTCTCGTTTACGCGGGTACTTACTTAATAATTTACTTACTTAATAATTTGATAAGGTTTTTTTTTTACTTATTTAGTACCTAATTCCTGCCCGGTCTTTGTCTAGTGTTTTTATAACCGCAGCAGATAGTTTCAAATTTAATTTTGGTCCTAGTAAGTCTTAATTAGTGAGCATTTTGGATATTTTTCAATTTTTTTAGTAGTTACTAGGTAGGTACATCATCGCTTACGAGTTGGTGGTCAAACGTAGGCATAATTAATCCAATTAAAAAATAAAATGCTACGGCCCATATTTTTACCCAACTGCGCAAGAAGAAGGGTTGTGTTTTTCGAGTGTATCCGTGTATGTATGGCTGGCCCTACAGAGCTTAATGGATAATATGTGAGGTGTTACTTGAATCGTCTTGATGGTGGAAGTACATACATTGATAGTGGAATACATACATACACACTTACTTACATATACACATACTTACATACATACATGCACTCGAAAAACATAATCCTCTTTCTTGCGCAGTCGGGTAAAAATTATAAACGCGTCGACGTGTAAACCTCCGTCGTTTCGTCGGTTAAATACCTATCCCAGTGTTCAGAGTTATTCTACTGAAGTGGCGCCGCTCTAGATAATTTCGTTAGTAACTTTATGAGCGGTTGCTGGCTGCTTAGCATCAACCCTGAACCTCACATCAACACTAACATGGCTTTGAGCACCATCCGCTAGATGGCGCTATAAAATCCCTTTTCTCAACATAACTATTCATTTGAATTCATTTCTTCAGGCCTACCATGACATTTTAAGGGCCCGGCGAAGTGAACTGGCAACTCCGATTCGAGGCGACTGCAAAAATATACCTAGATATTGCCGTCTCTGTTGCATATGTGGATACACGCGGCCTAGACAGTGTAGCGCCGTCATTGCACGATTTTTCACCTACACATACGTTTACGTAACTTGCTTCATTTAGAGTTGAAAATCGTAAATCATATTTGAAGCTAAAATATCTCATTTTACCATCAAACCACCAAATATGGGCGCTAAAAATATTTTTTCCCTTTTAATTGGTATTTATCCTAATAAGAATACAAATAAGAATAAGTTGCTTGGTTAAACTTTGAAAGACAAATCTGGCTATTTAATAATATTAAAAAATGTGGTGTAATCGCTGAAAATTTAGAGGACTACGTTCCGATAGTTTTTTTAATAAGTTACTTTTTGTGATTATTTTTTTTCCAAAATGAGAATGATTTTCAAAACTGTGGGGCTATTCCTACGCGTGAGATGAGATGAGATTTTATCTTGGTCACTTTCACACCTATGACGTCCCAAAGGAGAGCAACAAGGACGAAAAAAGGTGAGATGAAAATCTGAAATCTCCGAATAGGGTCCCTGTTCTTCGGTTAAACTTTAGTTGGTTGTTTCTTCTACCACCAGTATCTTCTACCAGCTGTAGTTTTTTGCACCTGATCATCATAATCCTTCATATCAATAGGCACAAAAAAATAAAAACTTGTTTTTGGTGATATCGTGTAAAACGGGGCCTTAATGCCATGATGGTTACGTTATGTTTTCGACGCTGCGCGACCGCGAATCGTATCACTGCGCAATAAGGTCCATTGTTGGGCAGCGTCGAAAACAAAACGTAGATACAGATATCATAGCAATAAGATGTCGTGGTAGGCCTCCAGTGCAGTGGCCCTATTCGGAGATTTGAGGTTTTCATTTCACCTTTTTTCGTCCTTGTTGCTCTCGTTTGAAACGTCATAGGTATGAGAGTGACCAAGATAAAATCTCATCTCATCTCACGCGCAGGAATAGCCCCCCTGTACTGAGTACTCACTTGAGGTCAGCTTGTTTGTTGCTCAACTTGATCTATGCTCTAATTTTTAACCGACTTCAAAAAAGAGGAGGTTGCGAATTCACTTGTATTTATTTCTAATGATTGTTAACGGTTAACTCCGTTATTTATACTTAAATCGATTTTGAAAATTATTTTCTATCTAAAACTAGTTAGCTACTCGTAACCTGGCGAACTTCGTACCGCCATATTTTTCTTTCAAATCCTAACTAACATTATACATGCGAATGTGCGTTTGTCCGTTCGTTTGTTGTTTGTTTGTCCGTTCGTTTGTTGTTTGTTTGTTTGTAACGCTTTCACGCCCTAACTAATCAACCGATCATCATGAAGTTTTGCATACACGTTGTCTGGGGTACAGAAGAGGACATAGGGTACATACTCGTACTTTTTATTTCGAAAAAATAAATGGTAGCTGTGGGACCGCGGGTGAAACCGCGGGGCGCAGCTAGTTCTTAATAAACAAACCTCCCGATAATAACGAACGCAAGGAAAAAAAAAATCCAATTTAGTGCAGTCGTTCGCAAGTAATGCCCACTCATACATTTCGGCGATTTATTTTTATTTAAATACTTAGGAGATGTTATAGTATGTAAAAACTTACAGATTAGTCCCATTTTATACAAAATCCAATTCAGATGACATAAAGCAGGTTTTTTTTATTTTTAAAGATTATCGCTTAGACGCATAATGTCCTATTCGCAAAATGTGCAGCGGTCGCAAAACGTACAATTCGCGGAATGTCCAATTCGCAGCACGTCTAATTCGAGAAATGTCCCATTCGCGGAATGAATTAGAAATGAAAAATGATTCCGTTTGAGGTTCGGAACCCAGTATAAGATTGTATTATAGTCTCTCGTATATTTATCACCCGGCAATCCGATCCCACAATATCGACTCCCACGACACCGCTTCGCGCTTCGCGCGGTATTCCGCCGCGCCGAGGTTCCACCCTTCGCGCGGTGTTCCGCCACACCACTCGATGTAATTCCATACATTTAGTCCCGCCAGCCCGCTCCTCGCTTGCTACGTAATCCCATCACGTCGATCCTTCTTTTTTGGGGTGGCTACTCCGATAACCTAACCTTACGAAATAGCTAGAGTACAGGGAATGTTTGGTTTTCTTGCTTTTACTAAGGGACCCAAAGTGATGATAAAAATGATGAAAAGTAGGATATGAGTTATTGTTGGTACTCATAACTATGTTTGTTGCAAAAAACAAATTTTGCGACTTGAATATCAAGCTCAGCAAGTCCAAATATTGCACGCTCATCATGGGTCCACGGTTGGCACTTTTTACACATTTCTAATATATTTTTAATAATAATAATTCGGGACTTATCCACACACGGTCTCCTGACCCCAAATTAAGCAAAGCTTGTACTATGGCGGCCAGAGACTAATTAATATACATATATATATTTTTAAATACATACTTATATAGATACTAGCTGTCACCCCGCGACTTCGTTCGCGTTTTGAGCTATCCTATCTCTCAAGTTGGATCGAACTGCACATGGTGTGCGAATTTTATTATAATCGGTTAAGTGGTTTAGGAGTTCATTGAGGACAAACATTGTGACACGAGATTTATATATATTAAGATTTAACATTTTGCCCTAGGTGATGGTGGTACTGTACGCAGTGGAGAAATCAGAAACAGTTATTTGCTATAAAAGTTTCGGATTTCTTAATAAGTACTGATGAATTCTAATAAACGTTTTGAAAAAACGTTTCGAAAAATTCCATACTTGTTAACAGACTTCCAAAAAGGAATAGGCTCTCAATTCGACCATCTTTTTTTTGTACCTAAGTATGTATGATACGCGATTAGGTACTCCGCCAATTGTGAATCGACTTAAATGATTTTTTTTTGTTTGGTAGGACATATTTTAGAGGTAGCTTGACATAAATTTTAACAAAATCGGTCATAGTTTAAAAAAAAAACAAATTTCTTAAAATTGCTTGCATGAAAGTCGGTTTTTAAGCATTGCTTTTTATATTATGAATTTCATTATACCTACAGACTCGTCTGTGTGTAATGCACCTTAATCATCATAAGGTACATTTTTTTCAGAACCGGTCACGCTCTCCTCCACACCCTGTACGGATACAGTACGAAATTCAAGCACATCCATAGCTTCAACGAGTTCTTTGTGCTTGATCTCATCGTGCAGGACGGTGAGGTGGTGGGCTGTCTTGCTTTAGACATGGATGATAGCTCCTTGCATAGGTAAATAAATACGCCAGTAGCGAGAACTCGCTAGCCTAGGGTTCGTTCCTGTAACACCCGCAACACGAAACCCTAAATTTATCAAAAACATGTCTTTCTTTGTTTAATAAATACTTTTACCGTCAGATAGAAAGGTGAAAAAGCTTGATGCTTGATACCTGAACTTTCAGAAAACGGTCGGATCGTCCAAAAGACAGAAACAATTTTTACTTCTTCCTATCTTCCGGAGTATACTATACTCTTACCGTGCCAAAAGGCAAGTTAAACTGGAAGATTCTGCACTGTTGTGATGTATTGTTTGATTTATTTTAACCAAGTCGTGATCAAAGTCGTAAGTATGATCCAAAAAAACAAGGTAATTCCGGGAGCCAACACGTGATGACGTCACTCGTTATCGTCATCCGTCTCTTTCGAACGATTTGTGAATGGCTTATTTCTACCTACTACGTAACTTTTCACTAGAAATATTCTTGGAGATATGGAGGTATGTTCAAGTTCAACTAGCACTAAATGTCCCTCCTAGGTTCCAAGCAAAGAACACAATAATAACGACTGGCGGGTACCCTCGCATGTTCTTCTCGTGTACGGCAGCTCACACGTGCACGGGCGACGGGTGCGCGATAGCCACAAGAGCAGGCATAAAGCTTCAGGACATGGAGTTCATCCAGTTCCATCCGACTGGTAGGAAAAACTATCTATTAAACTGTCTATTTATATATAGTTATAGCAGTTTATTGACTTAGTCTTGCAGTAAGTTATTGAACTGAGAGAAGAGAGAGGAAGTCTGTGCCGACTTTTTTCTCTTTCGCGAATCAGTGAAACTCAATGTAACAGTTCATTAATGTATTACCAATCTGGTCTAAATGTTCTAACAAAGTTTCTGAGCTTAATATTCCACTCTGTGCCTTAGGTGCCTACGGTTCTGGTTGCCTTATGACAGAAGGTTGCCGTGGCGAGGGTGGTTACTTGGTAAACGCTAACGGCGAACGTTTCATGGAGAAGTACGCGCCTAAAGCCAAGGATCTAGCTAGCCGAGACGTCGTATCCAGATCAATAGCTACAGAAATTCGGGAGGGTAAAATATGCTGCTTCCTGGTATATTAGTTGTACTCACTGCTTGAAATTATCTAGTGAAATTATCTAAATGTATCTAGTAATTGGGCATGGATCCAATGAAACGATTATTTCATGTTTTCAATACGGGCTTACTAAGCAAATTGAAACTATAAATAGAAAAGTACGTCTTCAATGCTAGCCACATTGAAAATGTTCTATAAAACAGAATAATGAAACCTTGGACGCCTTGTTTATTTACTTATATGCGTTTAATATGATACTCGTAGGTAGAGGTGTGGGTCCCAAGAAAGACCACATATACTTGCAACTCCATCACCTCGGAGCTGCGACGATCGACGAGCGCTTGCCTGGCATCTCGGAGACGGCCAAAACGTTTACCGGAGTAGATGTGCACAAGGAGTCCATACCTGTTATACCTACTGTGCATTACACTATGGGTGGTATTCCTATCGATGAGAAAGGACAGGTACTTCATCATTTTTACAGCCTATTTAATCCAATACTGAGTAAAGACCTCTAGATGACCTGCCTCGGTCCTGTGCCTATCGGATCCAGGGTCGACCTGCGATTTGTACAATTGCCGACCCATCCCGCTGCCGGATGACCAACGTTCCGCTTATCTTGCCCTTGCAACCACTTGCTACAGTTACTTATATCATTGCAATAATCACTGTTAGGGTGAGTATGAGAGTGTAGGATATTCTTATTTGGCATTTAAGACCGAAATGGTAGCACACATTTAAATATAACCCAGTGAAGCAGTTTGAATCTTGTATTAATGCATCGCATATTTTCAGCCCCAAATAATAGTTTTGTGTTATACATGGCTGTAAGTTAAATTATATTTTAAGGTTCGAATTTTGATACCCCTTTACCGCTAGCGGATAAAATGCACTTTTGTACTCAATTTCGATTAATAAACAGCATCTTTCCGAGCTTGTGATCTGAAAACATAATTCCTGAAGATCAGCAATTTAAAACGCTGAGTACTAGTGTAATGACTGTCGCTTTGAAGGAAGAAGATTAATTTGTACTTGGTTCTGGCTAGGTGCTAATGTACCAAGAATGCGGTGACTGCGCTGTTTCGGGACTACATGCGGCTGGAGAAGCAGTCAGCAACTGCCACGGAGCCAATCGTCTTGGCGCTAACTCCATCCTTGACATTGTCGTCTTCGGTAAAGCTATCGCCGAAAATATTGGCAAGATCTCCAAACCTCAGGAAAAGCAGGCGCAGCTGAGAGACGTGAGCAAATTGGAACTAATTCTGTTGTTTATTCTCGAATAGCTTTGATATCACGGGTTCTTCCTCTTGTCCCCCACTTTTTGCCCCCATTGGTGGCCAAGAGGAATAAAAATTCGTCTCCACGATCTCTGACGGCATTTTTTTTAACACGGATGTTCTTCTTCATTAAAACGTCTTGCGAAATCATCCTATCAATCATTAATAACAAATGCACTGTTTCACATAAAAAAAAATCTGTTCGTAGACAACAATATTTTTATAGTAGGTAGGTACACCAAAAATACATCATTTTAAAAAGCTGAAACTAATCATTCTATAGAACATCAGTGATCGTTCATTCGTTTATTCGTTCGCTTCTTGCAGAACCTTGTCGAAGAGACTTTGGATAACCTGGACTGGGTCCGCTTCGCGAACGGGTGCGCGCCGACCCACGAGATCCGAGCGGGGATGCGAGACACCATGCAAAATAAATGTGGAGTGTTCCGGACTGCAACACTATTGGAAGAAGGTACAATAAACACAATTCTAAATAACTTAGATGACAGGTCTATTAGGTTTATACCTCGTTACAAAAATATTTCTATCCTCGTCATTGTTCCTTAATAGATAGGGATATCAATAATTGAACAAGCGAAGCGAGGTCTCAGAGTTTACTGCGACAGAGACATCTGGGCATTTGTTTGCCCGATGACTCTTGAGTTTTTACGCTGAGCGACCATGGACCTTATTACGTGGCGATACGATTCGCAGTCGCGCAGCATCGAAAACAAAACGTAACCACCATGACTTTAAGATGTCATGGTAGGCCCCCTGAACTTCATTAAATTTTGCAGACATGTTGTTTAACTGAATAGCCTTTTTAAGTTCTTATGAGTTAAACCTATTCTTATAAGCTCCTTATGAGCTTTTTAAGTACTTATCAGCCAAAACGAACTACGGATTGTAAAGATATGTGAAGTCTCCATTTTTGGCGAACTGCTAGTTTTTATGAAGGTTAGGTACTTATGTTAATTAGCCTACAGAATTAAAAAAATTCGGATGTTGTTTGAACTAAAAATCTTTCTTTAAAAAAAACAATCACAGGAAGTATTCGAACACAACACAACACAACACATGGATTTAAAAAGTGATAAACCGCTAAATTGATGAATAGCTATTTCATCGTAACAGATGATACGGTAGGTACATACTTTCACCACTGTAACAGATACGTACAATATACTGTACAATATACGTACACTGTTTAACATGTCAGCGGAAGAACCCTTACTGTATAACACGTTAATTTCTCAGGTAATCAAGAAATTCAGAAGTGGTATAAAGTCTTCGCCGAAAGTATCCGAGTTTCCGACCGGCGCCTGAATTTTAACACCGACTTAATAGAGACCCTGGAGCTCCAGAATATGTTGCAGCAGGCTGTACAGGTACATAAATACAGCGAAATCAACATATCCTTGTCCGTGCATAGGCTATTCCCTAACCATTTTTAAACAATTGTTTTGTAGAGTCGAGGCCCTGGAACGCCAAATAATTATGATGGACGTGTGGCTGCGGCATGATAGCTAATATGATTCTGTGTGTATATTTTATACTAGCTGCGCTCCGCGGTTTCACCTGCGGTCCCTCGGGAACTGTTCATATTTTGGGGATGGAAGGTATCCTATGTCCTTTTCTGTACCCCTGACGACGTGTATACGAAATTTCATGATAATCGGTTGAATAGTTGAGGCGTGAAAACGTTCCACAAAAACAAATAAACAAACTCACTTTCGCATTTATGTTATTACTCGTAGTTAGGAAGGATAGTCCACGCCATCCACGAAGACGCGCTCCACTCTTTCCAAACGATTGCAGTCAAGCGGTCAATACATCTATCTGATTTACAATACGCTAGATGAGCTAGCGTTAGACAGTTAGACAGTTTTTTTTATGATTTAATGGGCCTACGTTTGACCACAACACACCTGATGGAAAGTGACGATGCGGTCTAAGATGGAGCACGCTTGCCCATGAGGTGTCTATTCACTCTTGTCTTGAAGAGACCCAGGTTGTATCTATTGCTGGAGACCACCGAGGCAGGAACTGCGTTCCACTCCTTGGCAGTTCTTTTTAGGACTGAATTTTGAAAGCGCTTCGTGCGGGCTTTATTAAAGTTGACGACATATTGATGGAATGTCTGCCTCGATGACCTATGGCGAAAGTCAGATGATGGAATCAGCTCGTATAGTTCCTGTGCACGTTCTCCAAAATGGAGGAGATAAAAAAATTACAAACTAGCTACACGCCGCCTGTACTGGAGCTGTGACTGTGAGTTAGCAATCAATTTTTTTTCTATTGCACGGGCATAGCCACGCTAAGTTAGGACACTGCAAATTAGATAGTGTAATGGCCTCTTCAACGAGATTTATGTACTACGTGTGTAGTAAGTACATATCTAACGATACTTGCAGTATAGTGCGCAACCTAAGCGATTAAAAGGATCGGAGCGCGTCTTCGTGGATGGCGCAGACTATCTATCCCAACTAATATTAGAAATGCGAAAGTTAATTGGTTTATTTGTTTATTTGGAACGCTGCCTTTGCCTCAACCACTCTACCGTTTATCATTCGGGTACACGTTGTCAGGGGTACAGACAAGGACATAAGGTACCTTTCATCCCGAAAATATCAACAGTTCCCGAGGGACCGTGGGTGAAACCGCGGGGCGCAGCTAGTATAAAATTCTAAACGCAGTATACGTACGCAGACACATATCTATTCTGTACGCAGACACAAATCTATCATGCAGCAGCCACACGTCCATCATAATTATTCGGCGTCAATCCAGAGCCGCGAAACTACTAAGCAATTGTTTAAAATTGTTAAGGGATCGTCTACTTTTGACACGGGATGTAAAAGATAGACTATGACAATGATAGTGAAAAAAAAAACCATTTGCGCATGCGTGAGTAAATTAGTGTTGTGAAAAGTACTAATTTTTTTATCGATCGATCAAATGTGGGTCCTTCTGGTTCTTGTCGTTAAACATAATCGCATACCATTAAGTTGTTTTCTTGTTCCAAGTAACACTGCTGCTGCTGAAGCAGCTGAAGCGAACAGAATAATAATTATAAAACATTAAACGGATGATGACATTTCGTTGCAAATGTCAAGTTTATGTATAGCATCTTCACAACATCTGGGTTATGAAGCTCCTATACATCGCGTACCGAACCCAAGCTGATAAGGTAGCAAATACTCAGACATCTGATCTTTCACGGCACAGCAAGCCAGCTTGGCGGCGAAACACGCTACCAATTGCGATAGGCCTTAAATATTTTTTTTAATTAAAAATATAGGTAAGTACCTAATATTAATAAATTTATACATGTATTGAAATATTTAAATTTTCGGCAATAAAAGTCTGGATCTCCAGCTCAAAAAGCCACTGTGCAAACGTCTCTAATAAACAACAATGGTTGAGGTCTAAAGCCTTCCTTGCTTACTAAGGACTAGTTATTATAATTTGTCAGGGAATGGAACATCTTGCTATCCTCGGTATTCTCGACTAACAACCTGGGTATCTTCAAGATTAGAGTGAATAAGTACCTAGTAAACTTTGTGCTCCATCATAGACCACAACGTCGCCTAAATCAGACGACCAACTCGTCTGATTTAGGCGACGTTGTGGTCTATGATGGACCAACGCTGCGCGACCATGAATTCTCTCGCAACGCAATAAGGTTCATGGTCGCGCAGCGTCGAAAACAAAACGGAATGAGATGTCACTGTACGGGGCCTTCTCTTTAATTGTTTTTTATTTATTTAGAATAGGTTGACGTTAGACCACAACGTTGCGTTGCGAGAGAATTCGTGATCGCACAGCGTTGGTTACAAAACGGAACCATCATGGCAATGAGAGGTGATGGTGTAGGCCCAGGCAGGCGCTAGACCCTTTAAAGCTTAGCTATTCTTATTAATTTAATTTAATTTAATTTAATTTAATATAATTTAATTAACTAATTTCTAATTTTCTATTTGAGAACATAATATTTACGGAAGCCTTATCATGTGTTTGTCCCAAATGCTCCCCCCGGCAACTTATTTACCTTTCATCAATGGATGCAGGTGGTGGCGTGTGCTAAAAACCGAACTGAAAGCCGTGGAGCTCATTTTAGAGATGATTGCCCGAAAAGAATTGATGAATATGATTACTCCAAGGAAGTCAAAGGACAGGTATTTATTTCTTGTCTTAAATTCGTACTTTTTTTTTCAACACAATCACATAAATATTTTAATTGCGAAAGTTTGGATGGATAGATGTTTGGATGCTTGTTACTGAATCACGCCAGAACGGCTGAACGGATCTGGATGTAATTTGCACAGATGTAGTCTGGAATAGCACATATGATACCTTTTTAACCGCAGATGAAACCGCGGGGCGTAGCAAGTTTTTACCTAAGCCTTAAATATTTTATGGTTGACTGGCTAAGCGGCGGGCTTCAAATCACTTGATGTTACATGATGGTGTGTTACATTCTGGCCGTCATCAGAGCACGTTTAAGTGAAATATTTTTAATCACACAGTCCAGTAAAAATTGGCGTTTTTTGGTCAACCTCGATCTTGTTTGATCTATGTATTTTGTTTAAAAGGTTCACTTATTGAGCATAAAAACACAAAATGCTGATAGATCCAGGTGGAGTTTCAAGCGGTATCTTAAAAAAAAAAAGATTTGACCGATATCTCGGAAAATATGCACATTAAGGCAAAAGTTGTTAAAATAAAAATAATTTATTAACACACAGGAACTTAAATACTATACATCGATAAAAAGTTAAAGTTATTGTGTAAGACAAGACTAAGCTCGAGGCTTGTAACTTTGGGCTCGGGTGCGAGACAAAATGGGTTTCTGTGCGTGTTTTGTCGTTAACACTACCTAGTAGTGAGAGAGATGTGTGTGTGAGTGTGAAAAGTTGTGGTATGTTATGTGTGTGTGTTTATAACATTTCGCATGTTTTATTTCCTGTAAGCATTTTTGTAAAACTTACCATTTATGATTTATGGCTTATTTAATGAACCAGTTTTTCTATATCGGCCGATAACTCTTAAAAGAGAGAGAGAGAGAGAGAGAGAGAGAGAGAGAGTAACCTTAAACCTTATTAAAAAATTGGATCGGAAATTTAGTTCGAGGTTAAATTCTTTTTAGGGGCCTACAGCATGATCGAAGAAAATTTACTTCCGAGCTATGACAAAGCTACATGAAACATCATGTTTCGTCTGGTTCCAGACCAAGTTGCCGTATGAGAAACACTGGCGCAAGCATTCTACCTCGACGATAGACTTGGCCACTGGTCGGGTGGAAATCAGTTATCGACCAGTCATCGACAAACCTATGACCGATGACGTCAAGCATGTACCACCTGTTCCCCGAGTCTACTAAACGTTGGACCTTGGCTTTTGAAGTCGTTACAGTTTTATGCTGAGGCCTCTTTCCACCTGCAAGGAGTTTTCCGCGAGCAATGTTCGACACCAGCTTGCAAATGTAAATTCTGTAGCAAGGGCGATTGCAAAAGTATTGCTGCTGTCGAACAGCCTGTCAGACATTTCTCGCGGGAGTTTCCTTGCAGGTGGAAACGCGGCTTAAGACGCTTAGTTTGAGACGTCATAACATATAAAGACGAAATAACTATTTGCTTTTGCTATACCAGGGGGCCTACTATGACGTTTTATTGCCGTGATTGTTATCGATGCTGCGCGAACGCGAATCGTATTGCGGAGCAATAAGGTCCATGATCGCGCAGCGTCTGAAACAAAACGTAACCTTAAAGACCTACCCTACGAAATCTTAAAATAAAATTAATCGAAAATTTAAAACATGGTTATTAGACAAACGCTTCTATTGTATTAAGAACTTTTTAAAGTTATGTTGTTACCTAATATAAGATTTAATTTAGAATACTATAGATAAACTAAATAAATTCAATAATAAAAAAAAAAAAATTAACTTGAATTGACTGACATAACTTAAATCATTTTTAAATACTAATATTTCGATTATAATTATATTAATTGTAACATATTCACATGTCAGGTTATCTGACAAAAAGGCAGAACTAAATTATTGAAACAGCTGTTTTTTTTTCGCGATTTCGGAGTTCGCCCCATAGTAAAAGTTGTTCGTACTGATGAGTACAATGAACTCTTAAGAGGTTTTTGATTAGGTACAAATAACCCTGTATAGAAGAACTGTATGTACTTACCCTATTTAGGTGAATAAATATTTTGACTTTGACTTTGACTTTGTAACCATAATGGCAATAAGATATCATGGTGGGTTAATGGTTATGGTAACTTTTATGTTATGGTAACTTTAATGTTATGGTAACTAAATGAACACGATTATGACGTATACATTCTTTTCTTTCTAAAATATTGTCAGTTTATCGATTTAGGTGTTACGTTGCCGATAATTGTGGTATTAATAATGTGAAAAAAATAAAACATGATTTTCTTTTATTTTTACTTCTGGATAGCCTACAATCTCTGTCGAAAATTAACAACATTGAAAATTATTATAAGTAAGAAGGAACTTTTATTTATCTTATATCTTTAAATGAGCAATTCTTGTATATATATATATAATTGGAATCTCGGAATCGGCTCCAACGATTTTCATACAATTTAGTATATAGGGGGTTTCGGGGGCGATAAACCGATCTAGCTAGGAATCATTTTTAGAAAATGTCATTTTATTCGTGTTTTATCGATAATCAACTTAAACATAAACTTGGAAGAAAAATAACAAAAAGGAGGCGTTTGAGTAGTCTCAACTGAAAAATATGACTCTTCCTGACATCTAATGGCGAATAATAATACTATTTTTTGTGAGCAACTAATTGCTTTAACAACACAACAGCAGATGGCGTTGTTAAGTAATACGAAGTCAATGAGTGTTTGCTTTGAGGTTAGACTAAAATCAATTGTTTATTTTCCAAAAAACACAATAAAAAAAAAAAAAACCGAGCAAAGCTCGGTCATCCAGGTACTTAGTTTTAAACACTTAATTCTTAAACGACTGTAAATAAGTATAAATATATATAAATAAACTACTATATATATGCTACTAGCCGTAGCACCTACGGTGCTGCCAGCGATTTAAAAAAAACCCTATGTGTTAATCTAGAGTTATAAGCTACCTCCATACCAAATTTCTTCAAAATCCGCCCATCCGTTTGAGCGGGAAGCAGTACACACAAACACACAAAACTTTCGCCTTTCGAATGTAAAAGTAGTGTTAATATTTGTGTAATATTTTTTACCAATTCTTCAACGTCGTTTACCGCTAGCCCACACCGATAGCAGGGGAGACCGATGTGAAGCATGCATCGAGCCGCACCCAACGCCAGGTGATGTGTATGGAATCAATACAATGTTAGCGATCAGCTTTCAATTAATTATATTGCATAGCGTGCTGCTTGTGTTTTTTAAACCAATTTTAATATCAACTTATTTAGGATTAACAAAATCCGATTGCAAAACGTAGCTAGCTTATGTTAACAGACATCTAATGGAAGTACCTATTTTTTTTCCAAATTGTTCTATTGGTAGAACAAATAGTATAGAACAAATGGTAACTGCCCTTATGACAATCATTTCAATCCAAAATCAACAGTGAATTTCAATTTATTTATTAATACACATAATCGTTTCGACATGGTTTCCTATTATAGGAATAGACAAATATACCTGTACAAAAACACCTATACACATACAGCTTAATAACATACCAACTTTTAGGCAGTCGGGTAAAAAGCATAACGCCCAAACACAAACAGGATGTTGTAAAAACCCTGTTGTATCTGCGTGAGTGCATTCGGTATCGACTGTGGGATGCAATTATGCTACTTTAATTTAAATGTTGACTATAAAAAAAGTTACCTCACATCGCGCTCCGCCCTTCTAAAAGCGCGAACGCGGTATTAATCGCGTCGGTTTTATTTGTAAGCTGTTCGCGTCATGCCGCTACTTTTTTAGAATAAAGGCCGCCAACATATGATACAGATTTGATAACATTTCTGTAAATTTTCCTATTTTTCTTGCGTTTTTAGAGCGGTCTCTTGCTATTTTTAACATTGCATAAATACATAATAAGTGTGTGTACCTACCCATCAATTATCCAAGGGTTTTCGTAACTCCCTGTATATTCAAGCACTTAATACAGTGATATATGTATGTAATAATTAGTATATTTTATTAACTATAAGTACTTTAAGTACTAGAATGTATTATATTAGTATGATGTACTTTTATGTACTTAAGTTTTATGTAAATAGTTTATGTAGGTGTAATACTCGATGTTTTGTTGTTTCTTTGTATCAATCTTATTTTTATTTTAGTTATTTTTGCACACCCTGTCCCATACTCATTTGTCGTATCCTCTCCATCCTAAGGTTGCCTGAAAGAGATCGCTTTTAGTGATAAGGCCGCCAGTTGTTACACTATTTAATAAGTTTTATCATTATTTTTCTCTTGTTGTTTTGTTATCTGTGATGTGAAGAATAAAGAGTTTATCTATCTATCTACATCAACACAATACATAAATGAATTAGTAGCTGTTGCCCGCAACGTCGTTCGCATTTATTCAGAAAATAGTATCCGTAAACCCTCCTCGTGAGATACTGTAACTTATTATCAAATTATGAATAATAATCCGTTACCAAAGAGATCAGAGTCCAACATGAAAAAAAAATACTGGCTGGTTTTTATTTATGTATATTTATTAAGGAATACCATCAGTATACATATTAAACAATTTAAGTTTTCTTACACCTACTGGGTACAGTTCTGATATTGTATACCCATAATAGGTATTCACAAAATTCGCAATGAGAAAGGCGGTGAGAATATTAAGGTTTTGAGCGGAGTTTTAATTTTAGTCGTCAGTTAAATTTTAGTACCAACTACGTTAGTACGTAGTTGGTACTCTGTGATGTTGTCTGACGCATTTGGTAAGCAACGCGTTATTTTTTATCAATTTACAGATATTCATCTAATAGTAGTAATCTCGATCAGAAGAAAAATAAGTAATATAATCCTACTAATATTATAAACGCGAAAGTTTGTAAGAATGGATGGATGGATGGATGGATGGATGGATGTTTGTTACTCTTTCACGCCAGAACGGCTGAACAGAATAGAATAGCACATGGGATACTTTTTAACCGCGGGTGAAACCGCGGGGCGCAACTAGTACAGTATAATAGAAGGGTAATACAGTGTTACCCTTGTTAGCCGACTTCAAAAGAACAGAACCTAAATACATATTTACACCCAGACATAGAACAAACACAAATGTTCATCACATATATCATACTTAAGAGGTAGTCCCATAAATGTTTTATAAAAATCGGTCAAGCTATTTTTAAAATATCAACAAAAGTCTTAAAATTTTATTGTTTACATGGATGACGGGAAGTCGGTTTTAATATTATGAGCTTCGTTTTTTTTATTATTGATGCGTAATTAGAAATAATTGGTAAGAAATTCTAAGCCGATACCGGGTGCCCAAAATACAGGCGTCGCCTAGTTTGGGACCCACTGTTTTTCATTTTGAGTACTCAAACTGAGTGTAAAGTGTCATGTCTTTTGAATATTCTGATTTTGTTTGTATACTTCCATTATTGTCAATAAATATATTATGTTACTCCGTCATTCGCTTCAGTGTCGCCGGCGACAGTGACGCTGCGTTAATTCAAATAAAATGTATGGGAACCAGCAGTGAAACGCTGAACCCAAAGACAGAATTGAGATTTTATTCTGAAACAAGTAACTTATTAAAAGAAAAACAAGAAATCCGACTGCAAAATGTTGTACCCTATGTCACTTCCACTATCAAGACGATTTAAATGACACCTCACATGTCGAAATCTATCAAGCTGATTAGGCTGTAGGGCGTGCGAAAGAAGCCTCATACATACATACCCATATACATTATGTACATACACTCGAAAAACATAACCTTCCTTTATACGCAGTTAGGTAAAAGTACATTGCATATCACTTACTTGAGCACAATTCTGGTAGATAGCCTTGCTAGATGCGACGATTTTGTTTTGAGAGGGTTCCCAATGTATTCCTTTGCCTATGAGACTGGTCTGCTATGAGGTGTTAGGCAATTCGTTTTTTGAGTTGAATGAGTTTAGAATTCGAATGTCGATTTGTTACTGGAAAGTATCTATCACAGAATACAGGAGTATTCTATCCAGTATACTGGCGTCTTTGTACTTCTTCACTCTACGCCTCAAGGCTAGAGTGAATAAGTGCCTTATAGGTCGTCGTTCTCCATCTTAGACCACAACATCGCTTAACATCAGGTGAGTTGGTGGTCAAACGACGACCTATTCTATTGTTAGACAACAACACCAACCTTCCTTACAACATGCCAGTTGGGCCACGCCAGATGTAATTAGATAAGGCGTTTTATTATCTGTGGTAGAATGTCGATGGTCGAACTTTTTTGAATTTTTAAATTATTATAGTTAGCTAGATTCTATCTGGGCACGCGGCCCCAACTGTTTCTTCTTGAAAAGATTTGGAAAAACGAATTGTTGTATCGAGAAAAATAAAATAACTAAACCAAGATCTCGGAGGTGTAATTTCGTCGTCCTGACCCAACAATTACACTATATAAAAAAAACTACTTACCTCATTTATTTTATATTATAGGTGTCGGAGTATTGGTGTTAAGGGTAAGTGGTTACAGCACTTATCGCGTAAGGGGAGGGTCGCCCCTCCCCTGCGATTAGCCCCCATTGAGCATTGCTAATTATCACTGCCTTGTGACAAGGGTTGAACTCGTGTTGGCATACTATGTGATTATTACATTAGGTAAGTAAATAGCACCTACTACGTGCTTTGAACGTGTTGCTCTCTTATCTCTATATTTTAAAATGAATCACTATTTCCCATGTCATCGCATCACGCGTGAACAGATGGACCTTTTTGCAATTTTTTTGTTTGTTTTTATTATTGCCAGGAGAAGGATCTTATAAACAAAAAAATAAGATATAATGCCGAAAAAAATTGAGCTTCCTGTGGGACGCGGATGAAGCCGCAGGACAAAGCTAGTTTATAATAGATATTAAAATGTATATCTATTGACACCTGTGATCTGTTGCGTGTTAACTAATGTGTTAAGTTTACACAATAAAGAAGTCTAGCATGCCAAATATGTAGAGAATAGAATGATAGGTATTTAATTCTGCTTTAAATTGTTTAAATTTTGTAGTTGTTTAAATTGTTTTTTTTTTTAATAAAAGATTTTAGAGTACCCGCAAGCCTATTGACCGCGCCTCTTTGAAGCGTTCAAGCCCTATACGAGTACAAATACGGATACGGCCTTGATGTCACGGTATTTTTTTAAATTATTATAGTTAGACAGACAGACAAACACCAAAATCTCTCCAAAATCTTTTACTATCCTTATGTTTTCTTATAGCCTTTTTTTTCAATGTAACTCAAAAGGTCTGACTAACATTAAGCTTAATGTCGATGAGCATTAACGTGAATATCCATAATACTAATGACTCTGTGATCTGTAGACCTCACGGCTGACTTTGGTCTTCCTCTACAGGTCGCGTTTCTTAACCGTTTTCTTGAAATTTTGTGAGTAGGTGCTATAATTAAACAGCTTGTTTTGCCGAGTCCTTGTTAGAATTTTTTGAAAATGGCGGTGATATAATTTAGTTTTAACATTTTCAAAAACTGCTTCGGCATAAAATTATATACAAGGTGAAACAAAAACCCTGTTATGTACGCGAGGTGCGCTTCCAGTATATGGAGGATGCAATTGTGTGGAGGATTGGATGCAGTGTATGGAGGATGCAATTGTGCTAGTTTAAATTTAATATTGATTATAAAAAATTTAGACGCAAATTGCGCTGTGCACTCCTAAAAGCGCGAACGCAGCCACTAATCGCGTCAGTTTTATTTGTAAACTATTCGCGTCGTGCCTCTACTTTCATAGAATAAAAGCCGGCAACACGTCATGATACATAATATTTGTTAATATATTTGTAAAATTTCTTTTTTTCTTATGTCCTTAAACCGGTCATAACTCTTGCTATTTTTAACGTGTATTTTTTAGTAATTGTGTTTGTGTACAAGTGTGTGTAGACTTTCAATTAGGTACAGGGTTTTTGTAACATCCTACTAATATAAACGCGAAAGTTTGTAAGAATGGATGGATGGATGGATGTTTGTTACTCTTTCACGCCAGAACGGCTGAACAGATCTGGATGAAATTTTGGCACAGAGATAGAATTATAGTCTAGAATAGCATAGGATACTTTTTAATCGCGGATGAAACCGCGGGGTGCATCTAGTGCTGTATAAATATCAAACCTGCTCACCAAATTTATTGAGAATTGGTTTAGAAATGCGACCTGTAGAAGGAAACAAAGATTTATTTAAAGAAATAAATACATTAACTTTACCTTCTTTGTATATCTTTGAAAATATTATGTACGTTCACAAAAATATACAGAAATTTAAACTGAACTGTGACTATCATGATCATAACACTAGAAATAAGGATAGGATAGCTGTACCGAGATTTAGACTGACTAAGTCAAACAAGTCATTTTTAGGCAACTGTGTTCGTTTTTACAATAAAATCCCGAAAAATATAACAGGGCTCACCGAGGGAAAATTCAAATCACATGTAAAAACTACATTAATGAAAAGAGGATATTATAAGGTTAAGAATAATTTAGAAGATAAAGATGTCTGGAGCCTTCTACTTCCGTCAAGTAGCCACTAGTATTTATAGATATTACCTAGTTGTAAGCCAAAATTTGTGAGACTGTAATTTGGTGGGAGGCTTCGGCCGT
This sequence comes from Peribatodes rhomboidaria, assembly GCA_911728515.1. Taxonomy (NCBI): domain Eukaryota; kingdom Metazoa; phylum Arthropoda; class Insecta; order Lepidoptera; family Geometridae; genus Peribatodes; species Peribatodes rhomboidaria. Next base: position 7,822,829 of record OU452166.1, read on the forward strand.
GGCTAGTTACCACCCACCGGACCAAGCCATGCCGTGAAATTACCCAGTCGTGTTTCGGGATGTAGTCCGGTGTAACCGTTCCGAAGACGGGTCTGAGCAGTAGCGCACTTGTAGCGCCTCACTCAACTGCCGTCTTTGTACTAATTCACTCTACAAAACTTCAAGGCTAGAGTGAATAAGTACCTTATAGGTCGTCGTGCTCCATCATAGACCACAACGTCGCTTAACATCAGGCGAGTTGGTGGCCAAACACCGACTTATTGTACATAAAAAATAAAAATAATAAACGCGAACAATGTCGCGAGTAGCAGCAGCTAGTTAGATATTAACTTTGTAATTTTCTGGAATTGCATAATTTCTGATGACTATGGTTTGAGACAGCCAACAATGTACCTATAAATAAACAGAACATTTCCCAAACATAGTAAGACGCAGTTGCTACGCCGCAGCGGGCGTAGCTGCCTAAGACATTCGCTAGGATGTGTAGATATTATACATGTTTTGTTTAATTTCTAATATTTTTATAAATTATTGAAGAATAATTTGAGATCATAAGTTTTGTCTTAAGCGGCCATTACACTATGCAATTGCTAACTTGGCGTGGCAATGCCCGTGCAATACAACATTCATTGCTAACTGTCTAACAACCAGCAATCTAACAACAATCCTATCTAATCTAACACTATCTTATTTTAGCAAGCTAGGTGAGCTAGTACTTCAGATTGGATTAATGTAGTGACTATTTCCGCTATTTTTATTGACATTGTTTTATTTTATTAGTATTAAACATCTTAGATAAATAGTACATATAGTTATCACATTTATCACAGTGGATGTAATTTTTAGGCCTATACACACGATCATCACAATTGATTATGAGTGCTTCACCACCTTTATCAGCCGTAGCTATCCGCGGGATCCGCAGCGTCCCGGGTCCGTCGGAACTTCGGGAGCTGGGAGAAAGGGCCGTCATCCCCGGGATGATCTCGCGCAGGCGGCCACTAGCTCCGCCCTGAGGCGTGGCCGCCCTCGCGCCGCCCGCCCCCGCGCTCTACCGGACGGAGCACCTCACTCGTATTATCCTCGTTTCCTGTCCGCAGACGCGCGCCTAGCTCTCACCTATCGATTTGTTTATTTTTCCACCGACAAATTACTCGCGACCCTTCCGAGTGTCTTGCCGGGTCTCCGGAGGCGGCGGAGTCGTCGACCCGGAACCGCGTCGTGTCGTGACTGTTTCGGCCATGGACTGTGTTGTGACTGAACGCTAAGGATGCTCCGACTCTGAGGTGAGTAGGTCGCAGAGCAAAAGCTCTCCCGTCTGGTGCATGAACGCACATCATGTTCGAAGGTTTTTCTTCAATGATTTATACTTGATATCTGACTTCAAACGCGCAATTGATAAAGAACCACCGGATTTGAAATCGAACTCTGTTTAAAATTACGTTACTTTCTTTGGAACGTAAAACCAGCCTAAGGGCAACAGTAAAACAAAATCTTAATATTTCTATTAACTTTCTTAAATAGACAAGTTTTCTAGACGAACTATTCAGCTGAGTGACATATGTAAGTGCACAAATTAAGGTTCAAGCAGGCTGTACACAAATCCGTTCATATAACATCATTACGGCGCGGCGTCTTTTCGACTTGAGACCGAGCGTGCCGGCATCGTTTATGTTGAATTTAGTAGTGAAGACGCTACTGAACATTGTGATTACTTGTGGCGATTATTTAAATTTGCCATTTAATTGAATTCACAATCACAAAACAAACCAAACAGAAACTTATTTTTTTAGTTTATTGAAACGTTATTTTTTTAGTCAATTATTTTTTAGTTATTTCTAAGTCAAATATCAATAATGGTAATTAATGGTGATCATGGGCCGACGCTGAAGAAGAGCAAAGTTTTTTTTTTTACTAATTTACTATTTAATTACTTAGTTAAACAAAGACGCGTCATATATTTTTGATATAGTTCTTTTTAAAAACAAAAAAAATTGACAATAGTACATTGAGTTCTATTACCACTACGATTGGTGAAGACGCCGCACGTCACTACTGTTCCGTTCAAGTATGGTCATCTGACTGCACTTCGTCGCTTCGTCACTTCGTCACTTCGTCGCTGCACTAGCTCTTGAGCGACCAAGTCGTGTTTGTTTACAAACGAATAAAAAACCGAAAAACGCATTAAATCGCGTGTGCTGCGATAGTCCACAAATAATTCCAGTAATATGTCAAAGTGTAAAGGAATAACTTTCCGTCGGTAAATGACTAGAAAATTATTACAAAATTCAACCCAAACAAAATATTTAGCGGTCGCCATGTTGCATCACATGTCATAGCTTTCTAGAGCTGCGTCTTTTTCTGTATGGTTAGACGACTGATTATAGTTTCAGCGCTGCAAGAAACTTAAGTTTATACTGTCAACAAAATGGAATATGACCGTTCCTTATGCGTACTAATAGAACACAATGCAATAGTAACAAAATTAAGTAATTTTCTAAATCTATAGAAACACAATCGCACTAATATTTTGTGTCTTAAAGTGGGGCTGTGTGTGTGTTAGGCATTTGTTTACGCTGACACAGCTCAACGGAAAAAAAAAATGGAGTTAGCGTATAGGCACCCTATCTTTTTAACTTGTAATATTTTATTTAACGTATTATACTCGTACATACTCTTGACAAAATTAACGACTTTATGCTTAACACCTGTCTGATTGCGGCTAAGACCGCAGACCCCTGTCAAAGTCAAAGTCAAAGTCAAAATGTTTTTATTTAATTTAGGTATCAAAGCACAGAATATGCTCTATTACATTACTCTATGTCTATGTATCAAAGATACACTTATTTCTTTATCGATTATTTCAAATAACGATTTATTTCTACATTCTAATAACAGTCATGTAAAGTGGTGAGCGAGAGTTTGGTAGTAATTAGAAACACATAAGTTAATAGTTCCAGCACTAGCTCCCGCACTAAAGCAATTGCAGTTGCATGCAACTATTTGTAAATGCTGCCGCAAACAGTTTTATCAGCACTTTGTTACGTGCCATTAGCGGGGATTAACTCCATTCGTAAAATATGACGGTTATTCTAAAAATTTATAAAAAACTAGTTGCGCCCTGCAGTTACACTCGTTATCCTACAAGAAAAGTTAACTTTTCCGGGATAAAAATAGGTAGCCTGTGCACTAAGTTTAAGTCATCTTAATTTGAAATTTCCTTCAAATTTAAGCCGTTTCAGCGGGAATAAGTACCTAACAAAAATACACATACTCTCTCACAAACTTTCGCATAATTTATGTTAGTGTGATTTTCAGAATATGTAAGAAGGGTTCTGGAATTGAGTTGTACGTTTGCAGAAATTTGGTTTATGTTACGACGCTAAATTATGTTTTGTTGGTTTGTTATTGTTTGTAGTATATTGCTGGTTTTGTTAAATGATAGTAAAGTATCTCGCGTGAGAGCTTATCAATCAGTAGTATCTGCTATTTTATCATCAATCAAGGATTTTGACTTATTCATATGGGAGCACGACGATATCAGTTGCTTCTAGTTTCATTATTACACTACATACTTTATTCCTAACTAGTTGCGCCCCGCGGTTTCACCCGCGGTTAAAAAGTATTCTATGTGCTATTCTAGACAATAATCTATCTCTGTGCCAATTTTCATCCAATTCTGTTCAGCCGTTCTTGCGTGAAAGATTAACAAACATCCATCCATCCATCCATTCTTACAAACTTTCGCGTTTATAATATTAGTAGGATGAATATAATGTTCTAAACCAGAACATGTCTGTGATACAGTTACTATTGTTATTAGATACTTATGGGAGTTAGGAGAGACAGTCGAATATTCTTGTTAGCTGTCGCATATCTGAGTAGATTATTAAACATACTTTTAACTAACATAAATAAGTACTTACAAATAAACAACTCGAATAAATCAAAAGCGACGTCGACGAGTCAACTAAGCAAACACAGAAACAACCAGAAAAATGTTGGAAACTGGAAAATCGTGAGATAAGACGTGACGAGCTGCTAAACTAAAAAGTATATGTTTCTTGTGACTGAAAATTTTAGTTTTTTGTAAAACATCGTTTAATTAAATACCTAAGTACTCCAAGTTCTGAAAACCTCGAATATTTTAAAAGTACACTCGTCTACACTCTACATAAAAAGATAACGCAGTGTTTACGAGGCAAATATATTCTGAGTACATCGTACCTATTACCATAGAGGCATAAATCTACCGAATGTACAGACGTATACGTAAGTACACGGAGGTGCTCGTATAATATGCGCATAAATCAACGGCGAATTAATTATTGTGCTCGACTGTACATTTGTTATGATTTGGATTCATGTTGCCTATCAAATAACTGATTTACTTAGAATATTGCGTGAAAGCAGTCTTCGAAGGAAGGTTCATTCTAAAAAAAATCAACGGAATAAACAGTACAACTAGCTGCGCGCCGCGGTTAAGAAGCAGGATATGTGTTAATTCAGGGTATAAGCTACCTCCTTACTGAATTTCATCAAAATCTGTCCATCTGGACAAAAGCGTGGAAAGCGTGAAAAAGTAACAAACAAACACACACATAAACTTTCACATTAATGATTTAATTAGGATAATTTGTAAAGATTAATGCTAATTTCAAATATTGTTCCGTATCTGTACATATGTCTTTTTTTGATCATGTAACTACATACTATTCCTACTCTTGTTGAATTTCTTAGGGTAAGACTGACTTGAGCCTTTAGTAACGTATCGAGTTTGCGTAACGTGTTTCAGTAACAATTCGCCGAGCCGAATCGCTTGCTACGAGCGTGCGACGAGCGTGTCGGCTTTTCGCGATCCCTTTGACTTGAGCTCGCTGCTATAGCTTCGAGTCAAGGTGCTCGTGGCGACTGGTGTTTCGTTGCTTCACTTGCTTCGTATCAAGGGTCACCGTAACTTGTGAACTTAACGCATACGCGATACGTTACGAAGCAACGTTGCAATTCAGTTGCCGTCTTTAGATATTAATATCGAATCGAACTAGAAAAAGTACCATAGAATTTTTTGCCTACCGTGAAATGTGAAATGATTTTTTTAGAAGAGATTCGGAATTTTTCTCATGGGCATCACTTTCCGCCCCCACTGGGGCCAAGAGAAATAATACGTCCTCTTGTCCCCCAAAATGGTAAAAGTGATGATAGACAGAAGAAGGCCCGCCTCTCAAGTCAGAGGGAGCGGGTTCGAGCCCAGCCGACGGCACGAACCAATTTGTTTATTGTGTGAAAATATGTGCGTATTTTATGTCATCTGCTACATGACTGGAACTGAATATCGTCCGGCGATGTGTGGGTGTTGTATTACACCTCTGCCAGCCCCTTTAGGGGAAAGGCGTGACGATATGTATGTATGTTGTCCCCTATTATTCATTAGTGGGGGACAAGAGGAAACATCACGCGTACCTACTGTGGACACTGGTGTCATAGGTACATAGAAACAAACCTACTATGGTGTAGTCCGCTTTTTCTCGATTATGGTGGCTCTTTTTCCGAACAACATTTTGGTCGGAAACAGAGCCTTAATCGATAGAGATATCTTTGAAGTTTATAAATGTGTAGGTATCTTCAATACCTATCACCCAATTGAATAAAGACATTTGAATTAATTAGGCCCGTGATAACTTACTGTGCTTCCTCTTTGGACGTTCCTGTTTGAGTTAAGTTTTATTTACTGTAGTTTATGTTACTTTTTTCGTTTTAGTTATGTGCAAGTTTAGTTTTAAAAAAAATTGTCTGCTCTATTCTATGTATTATGGAGTGTTCTGTGTTATTGTCTTATTAATTCCAGATTAGCTATCTCTTTTCCGAATACCATCTCAATCCGTTTAAACTTGAAGTAACTAACATACGTATACTCAAAAATATTTGCATTTATAAAAAGTATTCGTAGGAAGTAGGATTAACTGCGCATCGCGATTCATACTCACAATCCAACAGGAACCGTTTAAAACTTGACGAGATCGGGCTCAATAGAACGCGAATCGTAGCTAACTGCCCCTCAATGGTTTAATGGCTCAAATCAAAGATGGTTATAAATGTAGTCCAAGTGAAAAAGACCAATAAACTATTTCAATCTCTTCATAGTGAACTCCAGTCTAAGCATGGGCTTGTTGACATTGCTGTTCTTTTGGTCTGTAACACGAGTTAAATGCAAGCTAATAAGCAATAGCAATTTTTCTTCGTGTTCTTCGCATTGCTTTTCACTCGCACTGTTTTGAAAAGAATTACCGATTACGACATAGACTAGGACGCACTAGGTCTTAGATTACGACCAATTTTCGTTGAAAATAAAGGACGAGATTGTATTTTAACTCGACATCATTCATTCAGCGCTAAACACGTGTCACACAAGATCCCGCGGCAGGATGCTCGTTTTTGTCGCATATAATAAGGTAATATGCAGACATCCTGCCAAGCGATGCGCCCACATGCGGCATGATACCTACTTGCGATGTTCAAGGCGCGTGGCACTGACACTGGCCGATCTTAGGCTCAACTAACTGTCGGATAGTATGCTACAAGCCTAAAGGATCGCTTGATAATGGTGAATATTTGGCTCGCTGACCATTTTTACAAAGAAACGGCCCTGCCAATTGGCGTTAAATTCCGGAAGAGCAAATTGAATATTCTTAAAGCCAAGAAAGCTGCGATAAATTTAGGAATATGAGTAAAGTAGTGTACTTAGGTACTTAGTAAAACCACAGACCTACATTTTTATTTGCTTCGCAAATCATCCTACATCACCATAAAGCGAAATGAACTTGCTGACATATAATCTTTGACTCAATTTTATCCGGTTAAAATAATTGAATGGAAACAATTACACGATTGAGTCATTGAGTTGTTCAGTAATCATTGTGTCTACTGCGTAACAGGCAATTTAGTTGTGGGTCTGTGAAATATTCTCTATTCAACGTTAAACAATAGTTTCCAACGCATCAACTGGGCGGTGATGATTTTGCATTCAAAATTACCGACTCATGTCATATCGAACTGCAGGTTAATGAGACCAGTTCCGGTTGCCAATTAAATGCGTGCGTTGTCACAGCGAATCCTCGTCCGTGGTCAAATCAAACTGGGAACATAAATTGCTTGTACAACACGACCCTTCTGCCCGGATGCGTCCAATTTGGCCAGTCGCAGGCGCGGCAGTCGGACGCTGCCGCTGGCACTGACGCAAGCATCTCACAATCGAATTTTCCAATCGACTTCAATAAAATGGCGCTATCGACTTGAAGTCTCTAGACCCTCATCGGTCCGCGAAGTGAGGTTTCGTGACAGTGAAGTGGTATCACGAAATGTGATACCACGTATACGCAGCCACAACGGAGAAGACCAAGAAAAAAGAACAGCGGCAAAGGCGGAAGAGAGTGTCTGATATGAGGTTGGTACTGACCTGATGGTCGTGACTTAGCCTGGATCTAGCCACACCGAAAACGCTTAAGAACAAAAACTTACGCTCTTAATGCGGATGCGCATTTGGTTATTTGTGCCGCAGTGAAATTGTTGCGGAAATGAATGATGCGATTGAGTTCAAAAATGATTGTTCAGTGATGATCGTTCTGGAAGATAAGCTCCGCCAAGTGTCCAGATCATAATAACGGCATGAATAAATGACCGACTGAGAAGGTAACAGAGTCTAAAAAAGAGATCGGCGCCTCTTTGTATATTTTTTACGGTAAATTGTGTATCGTTGATATGAACACCCATTTCTCTCAAAGAAGTCTGAAAATTGAGTTTTAAACTTTGTTGGTTAAAAAAAAACTTACTCATTGGTTGGTGGTTGGCACTATTTCTTCAGGAATTATTTTTTATGAGTAGTGCCTGAAAAAATTAGAAAGCAACTGAGTAAATGGGACATGCACTCATACGGTATTTATCTTTAGTAACTAAATATATGTAATTTTTTTTTAAATAAACTACCGTAATTTTAAAATGGTCCATTTTCAAGTTAAAATGTCTATTGGTAGTAGTGAAAGAAAACTAAATTAAACCACCGATTTTATCAAACAATTTGATGGCTTTTAAATTATGCCTTAATTTCGACTAATAAAGCATGTAGATTATGGGGTTGATAACGTTGCTCTACCAGTGAGGTGCTTCTCATGTACAAGCAGAACGGTATGTTCTTCATGATTTAATCAAATGTGGTAGAAACACGATAGCCAATATTTCACACAAGCTGCGCCCCGCGATTTCACCCGCGGTTAAAAAGTATCTAATGTGCTATTCTAGACTATAATCTATCTTTGTGCCAAATTTCATCCAGATCTGTTCAGCCGTTCTGGCGTGAAAGAGTAACAAACATCCATCCATCCATTCTTACAAACTTAGCGTTTATAATATTAGTAGGACTAGACCCGAAACCAGTCACAATGAAAATCGTAAGAAAGTTAGTTTACTATTCTCGCTCCACAAGGTTGAATAATGATTGTAACAGGTAACATTAATCAAACAAAAACAAAACCCGGCTGCAAAATGGTGTACCCTATGTCACTTTCACTATCAAGACTATTCAAATGACACTTCACATGTCGAAATCCATCAAGCTGTTCAGGCTGTAGAGCGTGCCAAAGAAGCCTCCTACATACCCGTATGCATAACATACATACATACACTCTAAAAACATAACCCTCCTACTTGCTCAGTCGGGTAAAAACAGTTTTTTTAATGCCATAATGGCAAACAAGAAGACAAGACTTGGTAGGCCTGTTGAAAAGCGACGACCAGTCTCTATGGATGCCTACCTATAATTCTGGAGGGATCACGATTCAATTGTTGATCATTTAAAAATATATGAACAGCTCTCTTATACAAACCCATGATGTATTTATTCAAAAACACCGCCGTTGTGAGCTCATTTATTTGACACTTTCAGGCAACATAGATCAAGTAAAACACAGTATGTGATTTCAATTTTGTCAAGATTACTATTATAATTGAAAACCATCAAAGGCTGCAAGTTTCTTCGCGTCGGTCAGTCTTCGGAAATGGCGTTAGCAGCCGTAGTAAAACTGAAAATGACAAAATTAGGTTGTCTCAGAGGCTATGCCCTTCGAGCACTGTAAAAATCTTGCCGTAAAGCCATTCAGCCTATACAATAAGCAAGCAAACCAACTGCAAACAATAAGTATCTTTTACTTACCACTTTCTCAATATATTTTTTTCTACAGGGTAGACTTCCGCAGACTACGGTGTGCATCCGCACTCCGAGGGCTCAAAGCTGCGATGTACGAAAGCAGTTGCTCCTACGCCGGAGCTCTAGAACTCAAGCGCACCGCCCTGAAGGAGGAACCTTGGCCAGCTACCGAGTGGCCTCCCTACCGCCTGCACCAGTCCACCTTCGAACAGCTGAAGCAAAGCGTGGAGAAGGCCAAGGCAGCTTTGCAGGACAGATCAGGGTTGCTGAGCTCGGCGACGGCGTTCGGAGACTTCTATGGGGGTCAACTGGGTCAGGATGCGGCTGGCACGACGCTCGGCTTTGGACGGACGAGGAATGAAGACATGCTCGGCTCAATGGACAAAGGAAAGACTGTTGGTGAGTTGTTTTATTATTATGTATCTATGCCACCGTAACTAGGTTTACGAAGAATATTTAGTGTAACCATGTGCTTAAATCATATAATAACGTAATAACTTAAAACATTTACAAGGAACAGTGTCTAAAATCGACGTCGTTTCAAATAAATTTCAAGCTTTATCTGAATACATTTAAAAGGCAAAGCATTTCCAAAGCGTTTTTCAACTACCCATATTTAAAACGAGTACAAAACGTCCCGATAAACACCCGCACATCGCAGACTTAAAAATTTTACACCTTCAACAAAGATATCTGAAAGCATTGTGCCATCCGATACGCTGTGTGGATGCTCACAAAGAATATCGATTGAGACTTCTTCAATAACGCAAACACTACAAAACGACTCGTAGTGCTTCAAGATAGAGTCGCATTTGTCGCGCACGACCAAGATAGAACCCCTTTTAGATTAAGCGCGACACTCTTAGGTACAAAGGCAAGGTGGGGGCAACATCTTCCACAGATGACAATCGCCGGGAGAATCGGGGGCGAGCGGGATACATACCCGCGTTGCTATGGCGACCCGCCCAACCCCGCCCTAAAGATCATCGCGCGAAGACTGCGCGCCGTCGTAAATACTAGTTGTGAAAATAAATTTTTATTATACAGTTCATTATTTAGAAGTCAGTCGGGAGGCGAGGGTAAGCGGAGTTTTCCAGTTTCCCTGCTTTAACGAGGGGAATTTTCGCAGGTTAAAAAAGCCGTGGTGCATTTTCGATGCAGGTTTTTAAAGAGATTTTCGGTGGTTAGCGAGAACAAATGGCGGTGTTTTTATCTCGGAGGCTATAAACGTAGTATACGGGGTCGTAAATGAACAGATTATTGCTGGGACGCTCAGTATTATGGCCCGATGTAACGTAGACCGTTTTTTTAGTTTTACATTGTTTTGCGTGGGTGAAATGTTAGTTTCACGATAGCTAGGGTATTCTATGATAATAATTTGATTTTTTAATAAACATATCAAACTGTTTATAGGCAGTTAGGAGTTTTTGAAAGAGCTTGCATTTTGGTGATTTTGATAACTATACTGGCCTTCCATTGCTATTGGCTGCAAAAAAAATAGTAGCCATCATTAGCTTGACCTATTCCCGCGCTAGTAAAGGTACAGACAGGCCGGATTTAGGGGAGGGCAGGAGGGGCTACAGCCCCGGAGCCCCCACAATAGAAAAAAAAAACTTTAAAAGATTTAACTTTAATACCTACTTGTACAAATATGAGTAGTAAAATAATTTAATTTGTTTCTTGCAATAAATAAAATTGTAATACGTTTTTCACTGTTTTTTTTTTTCTATTTTTTATTCGAGAAATAATTAGAAGCCTCCATTTTTCTGCTGCCCTAGGGCCTCCACTACTCTTAATCCGGCCCTGGGTACAGATAGACATGCTTAAAAAGAAGCAAGCTTGTAAGCATACTAAAAGGTAGCACGCTCTGCTAAATCAAACGAAATAGAACAAAATAGAACAAAAAACAAAACAAAATCTTAAATAAAATGACAGTTGATTTTTGTGCATGCTCGTAATGAGCGTGCTAATTCGTAGCAACACTTTGACACACATTACACTCAGTAGCAATTGCTCATCAATGGCATACTTTCGTTCTAATTATGAGCATGTCTATCTGTACCTTTATGATAGTTAAACAACATATTTGATTTAGGTAAAATAATAAATAAGTTTACATAAACAGCCAAAAATATTGATAACAATATTATTTTATACTCACTACTCTGTTACGCCTTGAGCAGAAAATCATAAATGTTAAATAAATACAAATAAAAGTCATTAAAAGAAGAAAATATAAAAATCTTTTTTATTTCCGCCCGCGCGGAGGTCTCGCGACTTAACAAAAGAGTTGGCCCCGTTGGTCCACAAAAGGTCTCCAAAGACAATACTTTTTGCCATTAAAAATATCACAATGCTATGGAAAAGGTTCGTCAAGAGTTAATGAATTGTGCATTAAGAGGGTTCTGAAGAAAAAAGATATGAAACTTTGTAAAGTATTTTTAACCCCCGACGCAAAAACGACGTTGACGTGCCTGCCTGTTTGTTTGTTTGTGTGTGTATGTGTATGTGTATGTGTGTGTGTATGTGTGTGTGTGTGTGTGTGTGTGTGTATGTGTGTGTGTGTGTGTGTGTGTGTGTGTCTGTAGCATAGTAGCTCCAGAACGGATGCACCGATTTTGATTTTGTCTTTTTTTTTGTTTGAAAGCTGTAGTAGTAGGGAGTGTTTTTCTATGTTTATCTATATTTCATGAAAATCGGTGTTGATGAAAATCGTTGTCGGGGTTTTTTTTTAATTTTAAATTTATTTCCAATACATAATAACTTTGTTTAAGAACACATACTCACATTTTTTTCGTATCGTATTCGTATTTCTAAATTCGTTAATAATAAATGAATATTTTTCAATTACTTCACTATTAACTATTATTCAATTTTTTTGGCAGTGTGACTTGAAATCGTGCGGAACCCTACGAATGGTTATTGAAATTGGAGACCCTCTGTAAAATTGGCACTGTCTCTGACCTCGCTAAAGATTGAAGTCTTCCGTTATGGCCTCTTAATGAAAACCTTTTTTCTTTAATGTTTGATATTCAGTGATAAGTGAGAAAAAATATTTTTGAGATTTTTGAGACAATATAAAACGGTCTAAGCTTCTATCGTCGGGTAATCTCCACGAGACTTAGCCACGAGACGGTGATTATTCTGTCAGCGCATCGACGGGACTTGCTACAGAATAGCCGAGTGATTGCGTCGACTCCTTGTACAATCGTTTGGTTGAAATGACGGCAACGTTGACAACGCTGTGCGTTCGTCGTGCCACGTGAGGAAACAGGCGCGCAAAGGCACGTTGACATTTTCCTTGCATTCAGCTACTCATCATATCATTTCGATAACATCGCCGTGTGGAGATACATTCATTTGAGAATGTAGGCATAGCATGGACTTACATGGCATAACGGTAAAATGGATGCGATGTTCTCCTTCGTGGAGGATAAATAGCTACTACAGGATTTGACTTTATAATTTCGAATTCATTATGAAATATCCATGATAATTGTTTATGCAGAGCGTACTTAAATTGTGATATCGCCTTTTTGGACAAGCATAAAACTACGCTTCCAAAATAAAGCTCGCAAAGTTCCAGTTCAATCCATTACAAAATGATGAAGAAGTAAAACGCGCAAAGAATATTAAACAAAGAAATCTCCAAAGCCATTTACATAAAATTCGAATAACTGCAAAAACCCTAATCTCACAGTCATTAAGAGAAACATATTAAAATTTATAAGTAACGAGTTCCAAGGGCTCTAAAGAGTTGTTAACACGAAAATGATTGCGAGCCCCACGTATCGCGACTCGAAATCGGTGCTGTTACAATTGTCATCAATTACAATGGAGCACTTTAGATGGTATCTCAGTGAAATATTTTATATCAATAAATCATGTTACAACTGGTCCGATAGGCGTATTGATTTTTTTTAATATGAAAGGGCCGGGGTTGGAAGTGCAATTTGTTTTCATTAGTGATGGCGCGCCGGTCGGCGAAGGTGAGGAAGTGTCTAGTTGAGACTTCCAGTCCAGGTGTTCTCAGACTTGGTTCGTCGATTATCTATATGCAACTGACGAGTCTGTCTGTGGCGCTCGCTTCTGAACTTGCCTTTGTGATTTACAGTGGCGAACTTTAGTGGCTCATATCCTGGTAATTGAACTGTTGTTCAGGGGCATGGTTGAATGAACTTATGTAGAATGGATTGAGAATTGCCCCACAAGGGCAGGAAATTTAATAATTTGACATTTATTTGAAAATGTTTTTGCATTCGTTCAAGAAAACCAGTGGCTCTGTGAGCTGTAAACCTCGCGGCCGACGTCTGTTCTTCTCTGCAAGTCGCATTTCTCAAACAATTTTCTTATTATTTTGTGAGCAAGTTGGATGCAAACAATTATACATAATCATATTTGATCTAATTATCGAACCTACTGACACAGTTTCAAGTGAATCGGTTAAGAAATGCGACCTGTAGACGAAGACAGAAATCCGGACATACGAAAGCATTTCGTCAAAGCTACAGCAGAGACGCTTCGCTCGCTAACCCTTGCTCGGACGATAACTAAGTATCAATCTTGCAAATTTGCCATACGGTAAGTATGGCTAATAACTGAAAATAATAAGTACTTACTGAAAACAATAGTTAAAGTAAAAATAATCACTAAAGTTGATGTTAATTATAAACACTAATTTAAGCTAGTTTTGTTTTTTGAGATAAAAAAAACATCAACTATTGGAACTGACGTGATTAATACGGAAGATGAAGGAAAACCAGATGCGAACGACTTGTGGTAAAAGAAACAATCGACTTGGGAACCTTCACTTTGTCCAGGTCAGTTAAAATAGCGCTGTACACATTCTAAAATTGAACTAATCCAAACAATTAGATCGCAAAGTCACCACCCCACCCACCCAGTTTGCAAAACACTTATCAGGGATTACCAGCGTAAGCGGCGCTCATGTGACAATCCCGCACTTGAATTCCCACAGCTCCAAACAAACAATTATTGCACAATCAATAGCCGCTCGTGCGAGAATTATAAATTAGAAATGATAATGGCAATGTAACGTTAGTGCGAGATTTGACAATAGGTGGCGTGCCGGCGCGCGCGCATCCCGACAAGGGGATGCTTGCCGACAGAGAACAAAACTTATGGTATAATTTATAAATAAATATAAATATTTAAATATTTATTTTTGTAATAAATCCTGTCACATTTAGCACTAAATATCGTCCGGCGAAGTGTTACGATATGTTATGTTTATTAATTTCAACCATACCATTGTGGAGTGTCAGATGTAGCATTTTGACCACGTCTTGAGTAAACATTATAATTTCAAAATATCTTCCAAATTAGCTTTGGCTTGCAACTACATAATTCTTAAAAACACTTGTTCCTCAAATGGCTACTCCAAAGTACCTATCCTTTAACGTTCAGTATAATGTAAAAATTCTTTTAACACAAATTTAAAAAAAAACCATCCCGTCTTCAGTCTAATCCTTCGGGAGTTACGTGAAATTAAGAAACTTACCTAAATACATTACATATGAACACTTAAACAAAAACCTAACACTCTTTTCTTGGTCTCACTAACGTAAAATCATAATCTAACATTCAATAAGTACATCAAATGATAGCCATTACTGGCGCTTGCCATACCCCATGGCTCACCATTTCATGGGAACCGTACCACAGACAATGGTAACTTAATTGTGCGATAGACACCAGTAATGATAGGGACCCGTGGCTCCCTTTTTTATTTGATGCGGCCGCCGTGACCCGTCGAAAGTACCCTAACATATTTATTGTAGAAATAAATAGCTATAAACATATTGTAGAATCATTTGATACGTTTGACTTTACGCGTGGGAGCAGAGCATGAGCATAGCGATCATTAATTCTTTTTTTAAGGGCCTCGAACTGTGACCGCGTGAGCCTCGACAAATCTTGCTCTTGACTTGAAAACTGAATTTGCTTGTAGTAGTGCCTGCAAAATATTATGAAAGATTGGATCAAATCGGTTGTTAAGTTATCTTTAGGCAAAAAAATGCTGATTTGTCCCAGTACAGTAGATTCTGTGAGAACTCGCTTTCGCTTGGTCAATAAAAAGTACTCAAAGACTTTTGGGGACAGCATTAATGTTTGGCTCGTACTGTAAAATCTTGTCTATAATTTGCTGACAGAAGTCTACATTTTTTTTGTACTGTGTCTAATTGGCTATAGGAACATATCAAAATGTTAAGCCGATAATGTTTCATCTGCAGGTACAGATAAGCTGTCGGGCGGTCTTAAGGGTTATTCAACGCCTTCGCTCTCAGATACTCTTCGAGCTTCTAAATGTACAGGTAAGAGCTTAGATTCTACTTTTGAAGCTGCAAGCACTCGCCCTAATACTTCTAGCTAGATCTTTCACGTCCAATAAACGCCTAATTTAATAAATCTACAAATCAATAAACGAACACCCGACCCTCTTGGAATAAATTTATTCACCCGCTTCATAATATATTCGCATACGAACCTAAGTTGTTTTCTATGTAAATATATTGGTACAAGTTATCTCGCTTATGTGACGTCATGGATTAATGACGTCACGCCCTGTTGATCTCAACGGATCGATAATTTCAAAATTAAACTATCTATGAAAAAGTTATGTATTTCCTGTTAAGTCCATAAGCAAGTAACATTATGAGAAGAAAAGCAAAAACTTGCCTGCAAACGTTGTTCCCTATGTCACTTCCACTATCAAGACGATTCAAATGACACCTCACATGTCTAAATCCATCAAGCTGTCTAGGCTGTATGGCGTGATAAAAAACCTCATCCATGCATACCCACATACATACACAGGTACATACATACATACACTCGAAAAACATAACCCTCCTTCTTGCGCAGTCGGGAAAAAATATTACAACTATGCTGAACACTTTACGAGTAATCAGCGTCTGATTTTTAAAGCATCTGATACCTACTCATCAGGTAGTCGAACATTAAAATTTGAGCCATATTTAATAGTCACTACAGCGCAGTTTTCTCAACCTACGGCTTACAGCATTAGTCATGACACTTCAGAGTGCTTAGTGTGAGTTTTTCTTACTTTTCGATCGCGTAAAAGTAACTCCAATTTGTATGAAAATTAAAAAGCGCCACCTAGTGGGAGTAATGAGAAACCGCAATCGTGAGTGCGAGTTTTTTGTTTACTGCCAACATTGACATGAAAAATTTACTTTTTCACGGAGAATTTACGCGAATCGAGTGACAAGCTCGATTGGCACTCACCTCGCTCGTTTTCGATTGTCGATCCGTGTGACGTAAACTCGTTTACGCTGTAGTAAAGTTATTCGATTTACTTTGAGCAAGTCACACTAAGCACTCAGATTCACACCGCGTTTGTCATTTGTTTCACACTGCCAAAGTAGTTTATAATTAGAAATTCAGCTAAACGCGATACAGCACACGGTTCAAATTTCAATATTAAAGCTTTACGCCTAGACGACTGAACAGCAGTCGAAGAAATTTAAACTATACGTCACTCACATTACGCCACTTAAAAGGCCATGGCTTTCGTCTTTTGTAAATCCCTTCCATTTGCCAATTAACCGAGTAAATGAGTCACTAGTCCACCGCAGCGGTTGAATCGAGCGACTGAGCACGATAATTTGCCAGCTTTGAAGATACAGAGTTGCTTTTAATTGTTCGCGTACATTTCTGTGCTAGGGTTCAATCGGACTACGATGAAAATGCACGCAGTCGGAGCAGAGCACAGTGGATTCGACAGATAAATGAAGTCAAAATGACAGAAAAATCTGGCTCGCCGAAAAACTTACTTTTTGTTTAAAATAAAAATTTAGACACCAAAGTCACACACATAAAAAAAATATTGGTAACATTAGAATTATGTATGTAGCCTACCTATCTGGTTTTCTTGTGACAAAAAGCTTGTAAATTTTTGTATTTCTAAATATCTTATTGATGTGAAGAAAAACGGAAAACCGACATTAGAATCCTACTAATATTATAAACGCAAAAGTTTGTAAGAATGGATGGATGGATGGATGTTTGTTACTCTTTCACGCCAGAACGGCTGAACAGATCTTGATGAAATTTGGCACAGAGATGAATTATAGTCTAGAATAGCACATAGGATACTCTTTAACCGCGGGTGAAACAGCGAGGTGCAGTTAGGAAATAATAAATCAATCATGCCTAAAACACAATTACATACTTATTTAAATTTCACCTTCTTATTGTTTTTACATTAGATTTTTTTTAACAAATCTCTTGGAATCGTGGCATTTTTAACGTAGGTTTATTGCTGAGTCCTAATGTATTCTTACCCTTTCAACAACTAGTGATTAAGCTGTGGCACCGCTCTCTTTGATGTGTCCCTGCGCTAAACGTTTGACATGATTTCAACTTTAATTCTTGTCTACGATCCACGGGTCGCTGATTTTAGAGAACAATTGTACAATCCTTACCGACATAGATAGGAATGTTCGCTAATTGCAATGTCACCGCGTATTAAAATCGGCTAAATTAAGCAGTTACGACAAATTATAGTTTGAAAAGAGTTTTGACTGGTTACTAGTAAACGTTGTATTGCCTTAAAAATAGAATTTACAGTATTTTGTATTTCGCTTAATATTTTTAATTCGACCGTAAAAAAAACACTAGAACTTTTCCGAGGCAAAGTCAACGTCAAATTCTTAAGGGGGGTTAGAATGTAAAGCAAATTGACTAGATTATTTACTACTAGGTCTTACCAGTTTACTCAGTTATCTAAAAACACATGGATTTCGGGTCAGCGCTAAAAAAATCCAAAAGATAAACTTGGTTTAGTTCGAAAAAATTACAGGAGATAATTTACAGAAACACGCAAGTACCTAGATACACATAATGGGATTTTAGACGAGAACTGTAGAAAAGCCTCTTTAGATAAATATTTAAAAAAAAAGCATAACTTTTTTCTGCGTCCGTCGGCTAAAACAAATAAACCTCTTAAACCCTACAGGGCCGTATTTAACAACATAATCACGAACACTCCAACACAAATAGCTCGTTCCCCATAGAGCCATCGAGACCGTAACTAAACCGGGCACGCGTCGCGCCATGTACCGCTGTAATTAAGTACCATTCGGTCACAGATTTTAAATAACTGTTACTGTACTCGGTTGCAGAGATTTTGGGATGAAGAAAAAAAAACATTTTCCAGGCCGCGAAAATTGGTAATACAGACCAAAGTTAACCAAAACACAAGGGATTATATCTTAACCGACTGTTTTTGATTTTGGCAGCTCTTCAATTAGTTCAATGTCAACGACGCGCATTGGTCAGGTAAATAGGTAATCGCCATGTTAAATTTCAGTGGACATATGCCTTCATATGAAGTCTCGTTTGTAATTCTTTGTAGACTATAATACTTCCTGGCTGGAAATAAAAAAAATACCTACTGAATTGTCATTCTGCGCAAAAGGCGGGAAATCATTGACAAGTGGTAGTTTTCACATCAGTCTATATTTTCAGACAAATTTCCAAAATTGGTAATAACAAAATTAAATACCTACAGGTTGTCTACTGTTATAACTAATTTCATTATGTAAGCATTTGTTATAGAAAGTATGGATTAGTATGGAAAGTCTGGGAAAGTAATAAAAAAAAATATAATTTGTCCTTTATCTAAGACTTCTCATAAAAACTGCTATTGAAACAAAAGCGCGCGGCCAAAATCGGGAATCCATAGTAGTCTAAAAATTTTTTTTTACATCACCAGACGTGCACAAATTTTGTGTGGAACAGTACTCAGTACTAATACGACCCTTGAATCAAGGGCCCTGATTGTTAGGGAGGTTGCGTGACGAAAGCGCGCGCGCAGCCCGATTTGCGGCGACAACCGTGCCTGACCCTGATTTTTTCTCATGTAATAGAAATGAGTTTGTTTTGTTGTATAGAGGACGATTACGGAGATGCCGTAATTGCTATGCATTGTCATTATGATTCTAATGTTACTTTGAGATGGGTTCCATGGTTTGATTGGTTATGGGAAGTCAAGGAATATCTTACAGTTAAGTTTTGTTTGGTTCAGTTTGCTTTCTAGCAAACTGGTGGTCGCAACTACCTCTAGGATTTCTAACTCTGCATAGTTTAAAACAAAGTCGCATTCCGCGTCTGTCTGTATATCAACTAACTCAGCCAAGAAACAGATCTTGATGTGAGTTTCACCATCAGTTCACTTAGCCTCACAAAGGGTTCACTTAGCCATGTAGCAGATGCTGTATAAAGTATCATGTACTGTGCTACATTGCGTGCTACACGGCTAAGTGAGTACCAGAGCCTCGTGCCTACGTACTCGCTTGATATAGTATCTGCCACTTTGCGTGCTACACGGCTAAGTGAATACCAGAGCCTCGTGCCTACGTACTCGCTTGATATAGTATCTGCCACTTTGCGTGCTACTCGGCTAAGTGCTGAGTACCAGAGGCTCGTGCCTACGTACTTACTTGAAATAGCATCTGCTACATTGCGTGCTACACGGCTAAGTAAATACCAGAGATTCATGCCTACGTGCTCACTTGATACAGTATCTGCTGCATTATACTTCTATCTACTATCTACCTATATACTTATTATTTATTGTTTTTTGTCAATCGTCAAGCCATGTCAGAGGCCTTCGTGCGGCCTAGAAATGGCCTAGAAATCAGGGCTATACGAACTTGCTCATCTTCAAAATTGTTACTTGAACTAATATCTAGTGTAATTCCGCTTTAACGTCGCATTAAGTACATCAAGGAATATGAATTTTCTATTCTATTCATAATTTAGAATTTTAAAATAATAATTTAATGACATTTACTAGAAAACTTCATGCAAATTGTTTTTTCATGCAAACACTAAGTAGATATTAGTTCAAGTAACAATTTTGATTTTCATATAAAACAGATAATGTTTCATGGAAGGGTTAAATGTTGTAATAGACACTGAACGAAGTCGGGACGGGTCGCTAGTAGGTACTATAACAAAGTTTCCGATGCAGCCTCGGGTGCTGGAAAGTTCGCCGGCAGCACAATGCACTGAGAGACCAAGTTATTTGCATGGAAAATCCAGAGACATCGGGTTATTAGAATAGACATAAAAAAGTTTATTTTTCACACATTACGTCATAAATAGACTCCGTAGACTTTCAGTCCAGTTCAGCGCTGAATTTAAATTATTTACTGGAATTAGCGATTGGAAAAAATACGTTTTTCTACTGCTTTTATAATACGTATTCTGTTGCTGAAATGTTATTTCCTGTCGTCGACATAATAAAACATCGGCCTCGAGAGTTTTGTTCAGATTTTCTCTCATTCGCAAAAGGACGGAAGTTAATGTGCTTGCTGTCTGTCAATATGCTTTTGAATTCTCACTACAGATACGAGTAATACTCCGACGGCTTTTGTTATTGCTGGCTGCTGCTAGGTTTAATTAAAATGCGGAAGTTGTTCTCGGTCCCTCTATCTAGATTGTATATTATTCATAAGGAGGCACCTAGTAGCCCAAGGCAAAGTAGGCTGATATTCAAAATTTCATAATGAAGTAGGTAAGATGTAAGGTTGGGCGCATTATAGTGTGATTATAATTTAGATCTTATTTGGATGTCAAGGCACATCATCACTCGTAATTTTGATTTTAATTGCAACAGTATTTATAAATGTCTCAGAATAGTAAAACAGGACATATCACCACGCCTTTCCTCCAAAATGTGTTTTACAACACCCACACTTCACCGGAGGAAATGCAGTCCCAACAGTCACAGGGAGCAAGTCTGTCACATTTGGAAATGTACCTTAACAATCTGTTTCCGGAAATCTGTGTAGTATGTTGTATTAAGCTCTCAGTACACGACACGTCAATATGAGATAAACTACTTATTCCGTGTTTAATACACGTTTAGAAAGTTCAATGCCTACGCCTCATCAGTCATCATCTTTGAAATTATAAGTAAGTAACTTACTTACGTTACTTTGGTTTTTACTACTTATCCTTAAACTATTAACAAACTAGGGTTTTATCTTTTTGTGTCGGTTGAACACAGTGAAATTAGATCAAATCCTATTCATATCATAATGTGAAAATGTCTATATTTGATGCTAAGTTGTTACTCAATAACGCAAAAACGAATTTGAACGAAACTTGGTGTGTCAGCTTACAGTCTGAATCATCGACACAACCCTTGTTGTATTTTCTAGGTTGCCGACCTGAATTAAAATAAAGGCTAGAATATAGGGTGAAATAAGCGCAGCAAGAGGAAGTCCGTCACAATATCGAGTGCCCCAGATCACAAACAAACAATAACGAATGGAACATAATAACAAACTTGCATAAATAATAAGGGCGCTGTACACATGTCAGATACACATTTATGACTGCAACTTTGTTTTTCCTATCAGGAACTACTGGAACAATCTTGCTCTCCCTTATTCATAGCATAGGCATAATTATCAGCTGGTTTCGAATTATATTTGTTAAACTGCCAGTGTCCGTATCATACAAACATTAAGATTACAAACTACCCCCTTGTACCCTCGCCGGCAAGTTTATTGGCGGGAGAGAGTTAACAAAATAAATGGCTTAAATTTCTACACCCTTAATGAATACAGGGGTTGGTGGATAAATCATTGTTACGTTGCATTTCGGGTGTGGATTTCGCGTGTGTGGCCTAAAGTTAATAGAAAAACGATTTAAACATCGTGGAAGAGATTTTAGAGGATTCTTCTGTTTTATTTATTTATTGAATTCAATAGTAATCTAGATAACTAGTAATCTAGATTTAAATATTTGCATGCATTATTTTAATATGAATGAAAATATAGGGTCTTGGAGGAAAGCTCATCTAGTTACAATCTTTATAAAAATTACGTCTTGAACTCACGTAACTTTAAGTAACTTCTACCCTTCTTAATTAAGCTTTTAAATGAATATTGTAATGATGATTTCCTTACAAAGAATTAGTCCTTGGACTTGTACAGAGAAAATTAGCACATAGTTACTGTCACATTCTGTTATATGTACGTTACACACGTTTTCAATTAAATTCAATAGAGACTTTTAGCGACGCCCGATTTCTGTTGGTCTGATCGCTACCAAACTTCACAGGTTTACCCACTGGGTGTAAATTTCATCAAAACCGCCCCAGCCATATGCATACACACATCGATCTTTATAAGTATAAAAAAGATATACAGATAGGTTAGTAGGTGTGTAATTACGCTAGTTTCGCTGCTATAGTTGCGCGAAGATGAGCTACCCGAGCCACGTAAAGCCAAACCAGACTATTGCCGCGGAATAGGAAAGCAAGTAAAGGAAAGTGTTCCTTTTGGTCGGTAAAAGCTTTTTGACCACCATACTACGGCATAACGGCACTTTTGCGGGCGTTCGCAGCAATATTCTGTTTCCGGGTTTAGCGGTCCGCTCCCGCTCGCGCCTGTGGCTCTGGCCGCGCGCACAGAGCGGCACGTGTCGGCCGCCGGAAGTGCGCGACGAGCGAGCGTACGCGCATCTACCGTCATTCAGCTAGGAGGCGCACTTAAAGCATTTATTGTATCGGAGGGGCTTGCGCTTTTGTCGGTGGACCTATTTTTACATCTCGTATCAAATTGGACGGACGTAACTGCACAGTTAGGACTCGTTTCTTGAGCACTTATATTTTATTATACAATTGACATGTTCTTTATATGCTGTTTCTGTACTCGTGGATCTGTGAGATGTAGACCTCGCGGCCGACGTTAGGTCACATTTCTCAACCGATTCTTGTGAATTTTTGTGAGCAGGTTCGATAATTTAAAAGGTTTTTTTTAGTCAGTTTTTAGATTTTTTTCAAAATGGAGGAAATAAATGTGATTTTATTTTAGGTCCAAGATCAGGACAGAGATTCAGGCAGAATTCAGACATAAGAAAGCATTTTTCTTCGCTTTGCCTCTTTGCTTCGCTCGCAACACTTAAGAGGTTGTCCTCTCAACCTGCATTCTGTAACCTATTTCTTTTGAAGAATGCAAGACGACCTAGATTGTGACATCATGAAATGATTCTGCATGTAAAATTATACTAAATATTCCGTAGCTAGGTGTCTACGTAATGTATTCGTATGTGATATTCTACGACACGGTAAACATATTGTTATTTACTTAGATCATGATATCATGACTAGGTAATTACTATACTTACGAGCTAAAGCTGCTAGGTGAAGGTAAGGTGAATCTAAATATAATACCTATACGAGAGGTGACGTAACAGTTGTTGGCCGAGTGAAGGGAGGTCTCAGACTCTACTGGGATATATCGGCATGTGTTTGTTAATGAGAGCGATGGTGGCCATAGTTGGAGAAGGCCCGCCTTTCAAGGGGGAGAGGGTTCGAACCCAGCCGACGGCACGCACCAATTTGTTCATTGTGTGAACATATGTGCGCATTGTATGTCATCTGCTACATGACTTGAGCCCAGTGTATGGCGAAAGGCTTGCCCCCTGTCACATTTGGGAATGAATATCGTCCGGAGAAGTGTGGGTGCTGTACTACACCTCTGCCAGCTCCTTCGGGGGAAAGGCGTGACGATATATTTGTGTTTGTTAATAGCTTAAGTATCGTTGATCAGATATTCATGAAATTTAATAGACATGTCTTAATAGAATTTTTAAGTTCGTATATGAGCAAATTCTAACGAGGGGTTGTTGAGTTGCGAGATATTCGTTCGAGGGCGCTATTACTAGTGCTAACATAGAAGCCTGTCTATGAAATGCTGGTTAATCTATCTATAGCAAAATCTTCACCGTTTCTTTTCAAATTCAAATTCAAAATCATATATTTGCAGAAATACAGGTACATACAGGATAGTTAGTCATAAATAAAGTCTCACTACATTCTACCCCAAAGGAGCATGCAAAAGTTAGGAAATATGGGTGGGTAATTAAATTTAAATGGTCATAAAAATATCATGTCATTGTTACATTGTCAATCGTTGAAAACAATAAATTAAATACAATACAATATTATGTCACATGGAGGATAGATATTACACTAATATTACACTAAAGTCTTATTGTCAATAAATTCCCTAATCATATAATATGTCTTCTCAAGTAGAAGCTGTTTCAATTTTATTATAAATACAATAAATGAGTTAGTATCTTTTATTTTCTGCGGAATCTTATTAAATACTTGATACCGAAGATATTATATACTTGATATCGATGATACTATTTCTTTTGTAATTTTTGTAATTTTAGGATATAAATGGACACAACTTGCAGAAGGTAGGTATACCTTCTGCAGAAGGTAGGTATACCTTCTGCAAGTTGTGTCCATTTATCTCTGAATCTGAAAGGACTTGATATCTACTGTATACCTGATCGAAGACTGTGCATCTCCGTTACACTCCATCTTTGTTTAACCGTAAATGTAGATTTTAATGTTTTCGAGTTCTGCGACTTAAAACACGAACTTAACTTGTATAAAAGGCGTTTTGGAACTCGACAACACTTAAGAGGTTGTCCTCTCTACTTCTGCAAGTTGTGTCCATTTATATCCTGAAATAGTGACAAACGCCACCATTTTAAGTTGTCCATGACTTTCAAGACATGTGTGCAAATGACACGCGGTTGACTCGAGCATTCTATATTTAGCATTCAAATAAAATTCATCACCTCACGTTTGTAAATTGTGTCCTCTAGTCCCACTTTCAGTAAATACCTAAGAACTTAAATTCTTAAACGCAGGGTAAAAAGTTTTTAAAAAAGTCTTTACCTCAGAGTAAAAAGTTGTAAATGTCACTTTAATATTGTGTTAACTTCTCCACTGTATCGGATGGTTTATTCATTTAATAAAAATTTCAATTCGCTGGATATTTCGGCAACACAACCTAGTAAGTTTAAAAATAAAATAGTTGGACTATTGTCATAGTAATTCCAAACTATGAAACCTATGTATTTCTTTTTAACATGTACTTACTACCTATTTCTTGATGCCTAATTATTAATTTTATTAAGTAATCTGTGGTAAGCGGTGCTGATGCCACAATTAGTGTAATTTATAAGAATAAGAATAAGAATAATTTATTGCAGAGTTGTGTACAAAGGTCTTAATTTAAATATAGTCTCAACAGTAGACCCAAGTCGGGTGTGCAATGTGATGTACATATGATAGGTACTTATAAATGTAGTTAAACACTATAAAATAACAATACTATCAAAATAACAAATTAACAATTATCAAAATAACAACAAATAATCGCTATTTTTATCATTATAATACTCTTTTAAATCGTAAAAAAAAGGTTACTTTATTTTAATATACGCATTGTGTTATTGTGTGCATACCCAAATAAAAAAATAAAAATAAAAAGTTAAGATTCTAACTCTTTGTGGAGCTAGACGATTCATCAGTTTAAGACCCCGTCTTACACGAAATTACCAAAACAAGTTTTTTTTGCACCCAGTTTGATATGAAGAATTATAATGATCGGGTACATTAAAAATGCAGCTGGTACGAAGAGTAATTTAAAATTGTTCGCATTTTGGAAAAAAAATCACATAAAGTATCTTCTTAAAAAAAACTAAAAAGCGATGGCAGCCTAGTTGGGAGAAGGTCCGCCTCTCAAGCCAGAGGGAGCGGGTTCGAACCCAGCCGACGGCACGCACCAATTTGTTCATCGTGTGAACATATGTGCGCATTGTATGTTATCTGCTACATGACTGGAGCCCGGTGTATGGCGACAGGCTTGCCCCCTGTCACATTTGGGACTGAATATCGTCCGGCGAAATGTAGGTGTTGTATTACACCTCAGCCAGCCCCCTCGTGGGAACGGCGTGACGATATTTTATGTTATGTTAAAAAAACTATCGGAACGTAGTTCTCTAAATTTTCAACGATTAGGTACACCAATATTTTTTTTCGATTATTAATTAACCAGATAAGTTCTCTAAAGTTTAACCGAACGACTAATTCTTATTTGTGTTCTTATAACGACTAATACCAATAAAAACGGCAAAAAATGTATTTCTAGGCGCTGATCTCTTTTACCGTCAAATATGAAATACGATTTTCAACAACAACAACTCTTTATTAAAAACATAAAATACTCGTAATTACAATAGTACTTAAATAAGGCTTAACTAAGTTTTTAATTCTCCTTATCGCTCAAAGCGATCTCTTCCAGGCAACCTGTATGGATAGGAACATTCATAGAAATGGAGGCCTTGAATGTCATACAACATAATTGTGCAAGACGTAAAAAATAATAAAAATTAAAACAATAAATAAATAAATACTACTAAGTAGACGAAATAAATATGATATAAGTAAATACTTTAAAAATGTTTAGAAATAAATTCAACTCTAAATGCTTAAAAAACGTGTGTGTGGGGGAAAAATCGTGCTATGACTGCGCCTTAACTTCTGATGCAGTAAGCTCCGAGAAAACCCAAACATCTGCAAGTAACGCCATCATACAAAGTTTTCCATAACTCACACACTCCAACAGAGGTCGTCAAAATGGTGCCAATTCGAACCCAGACTGCTTCTGCTCTCGATAAAGTTCTAACTAATTAACATAGAGGGCGCTATATCGAGGGTGTAGTTAAAATAGTCCGGGTCAGAGGGCGCTGAGTGTCACAAAATGATACTATTAATATCCTTAGAAAAAAATCTGTTGCTCACTTTTACAATTTTTTGTGTGCATGTTATGCGAAGAAATCCAAGGAAAGCGTTCCATACTGGCACTCTTGCTTTAGGCCTGTCTTAGTGTATATGGGATACCAGCAAAATTATTGGTAGGCACATGTCAAGACCAGAAAAATGACAATGACGTTGTCTGGAAGAGATCGCTCTTAAGCGATAAGACCGCCCATTGCGCCTTTATTTTTGAGTGTTTAGTTTAGATTTATTTGTATTTGGTGTCAATAAAGAGTTTTTGTATTGTTGTAATGACATATTTATCTTCAATTGTAGAACGGCACTTATACGCGGAAAATGGTGTATTCCCGTTACCGTCTTATAAACCGGGTTCCAGCGTATATTGGTGCCGGTTTAGCAGGATACCGCTGTCTCCGCAACTCGCGACCGCTTCCTGAGGGCAGAGCGGGCGAGCGAGCCGAGCGGAGCGAGCGGAAAGAGCGGAGGGGCATTTCCGGCCCGGGACTACAATGCTCCGCTTTTATACCTTGCCGCTAATCTATTTCGCTGCTTGTTTGTCCACGGGAGGCGGATAATTGGTGAGTGTGGCTTTGTGAACGAGTCCCAGTTTCTATTTGTGATCAAGTCGCAGTTTCTAATAACTGTTGCCTGGACGATGGTCGAGCGGACTGTTTTTGAAAGTGTCTGTTTGTGATAACATATATATCGTCACGCCTTTCCCCTGAGGGGGCTGGCAGAGGTGTAATACAACACCCACACTTCGCCGGACTATATTCAGTCCCAAATGTGACAGGGGGCGAGCCTGTCGCCATACACCGGGCTCCAGTCATGTAGTAGATGATATACAATACGCACATTTGTTAAAAAATACAACATTTTGTAACAAATTGCTAGTAAAGGTTCCTACATATTACACGTATACAGTTTCATTTCGATACGATAATTAGATGCAGCATTAAAGTTAGCTTCTAAAATTGAATTACGTCGTTAATTAATTAGTCGTCCGACCGAGCGTTAGCGAGCGAAGCCTCTCTGCTTCAGCTTTGACAAAAATGCTTTCGTATGTCCGATTTATTTTTGGTTACCAGTGGCCCTATTCGGAGATTTGAGATTTTCACCTCACCTTTTGTCGTCCTTGTTGCTCTAGTTTGAAACATCATAGATGTGAGAGTGACCAAGATAAAATCTCATCTCATCTCACGCGCAGGAATAGCCCCCCTGGGCGGATTTCTGTCCGATCTCTGTCCGGATCTTTGTCTTCCTCTACAGGTACTCGATAAAAAAAAGAATATAACTCAGCTATTTTGAAAAATTTTTAAAATGTTAAAAAAACTATTTAATGATTGAACCTGCTCACAAAATTTTACGAAAATCGGTTGAAGGCATGCGACTTGTAGAGGTGAACAAACGTCGGCCGCGTGGTCTACACCTCACAGATCCACTAGTTAGCTAGTTACAAGTGAAGCTTTTCAAAAAGCCGCGTCATAAATTAAATTACTAAACAGGTTTTCAACCAACTTAGATACTAACCAAAATTTCAAGAAAGAAACGCAGCAGACATACCTACACACGGAAACAGATTAAGGCTTCGGATTAGAAAACTTGCCTAAGCTACATTAAAAACGTTTCCTCAAAATCCTATTGATAAGAAACACAGATCTATGCCTGTCTAATACCAAAACAAAAATTTACAAATGATAAAACAAATTTGTTTATTGTCGCAGTACATTTTCTATTCCTAACGAATGAAGTGTCCCGAAGTGTCCCGAACAAAGCAAGCCAAACCAAGCCAAATATGCCAGCCATTTTAGGTACGTGACTTAAGTCAGCCTTTCGTCTCTGCGTGTGACTGCAAGTCATTACAATGCCTTAGAAGTTGTCACTCCACCCACCCCGGGGCGCCGCCGCCCAACTCCAGCGCAACTTTTTCCATCATGAACTGAGCGACAGCGCCCGGAGCTCCTCAAACTTATTAGAATTAGATATGAGCTAAGCAATAACGAACAATCGAATGACAACTGTCATTATTTGACATCAATAAATTATTATTTTTATTAATTTATTGACTGCCTCGGTGGCTCAGTTGGTAATGAACCTGCCTTCTGGGCTTGGGGCGTGGGTTCGATTCCCTCCTAGGGCAAATATTTATAATAATAATAATAATATTTGGGACACTTGCACACACGGTCGTCTAACCCCAAACTAAGCAAAGCTTGTGCTATGGCAGCCAGAGACTGATATACATACATATATAATTTTAAATATATACTTATATGGATAACTAACAAATTATGTGGTGAACGTTTGTGTTAGTTCTATGTCTGGGTGTTATTATCTATTTAAGTATGTATTTAAAAATATATATGTTTGGATATCAGTCTCTGGTAGCTTTAATACAAGCTTTGCTTAGTTTGGGGTCAGGCGACCACGTGTGACAATGTTTTAGATTTATTTTTTATGTATTATTGATTTCGAACAATTTTTGACGTGAAAACTTCTTACAAATCTATGAACGCTGGCTGCACGCACGAAAAGAATGACTTATCGACGTATTGTCCCGTTACGCTAGGACGAAAGGCACGATCGGCTTGAGCATCTATATCTGTTCCATTAAATTGGCCTACGCGTCCGAGGAGAAGATTTTGCCAATGTTTTTTATGACATTGTCACGTTAAACTATCGTCCGGAAACTAACTTTACAGACAAACAATTTTTTTTTCAAATTTGTTTAATACGTCGAGCGTCCTTGACGAATTGTGTTAGAAATTAATTTAGTATTACTGTGAAAAATTAATCAACTACATTATATGTTAATACGAAAGGTTTTTGTATATGTGCATATTCGTTTCCAGTATGTTGCGCTTCGAACTTTGTATATGTGTCAGTAAATGGTAAAGCTTCTGGCTTTTCATAGAAGGTCCCGAGTAAAGTTTCCGGCAATCCAGTCTTTATAGGTATTCGATTTTAAACTGCTTCCAGCTTCGATGTGGAATTGTGCTTCACTGAATGTATATACTCGTATCTGTGTTCATTGGAATCCCGCTTCAAAATCCTCGACAGTAACGTTGGAACGTCACCGTCAACGGAAATTTAAAAGCGTGTTCATTAATTTCTGTACAATTTACTTTCCTATGTTATCTTCGTATCGTGACGTCCACGATAGTACCACTAATGAACTTTGCAAAAATAAACTAGCAAATACCATTCTAAAGTCAAACATTCGAATCATATTTCAATCGGCTTACTCGAATACAATTATTCGAACTGAAAAAGGAGTTGCCGCAACAGTCCTCTCTATCTCGAAGTTTCGAAACTATCTCCGTAAACTAATTAAAGTGCGCTGCAAAGTTTTTCAATGACCAGTTTTATTCGTTAACTTCTACGTGCGGGTTGGCTCCGCTTAGTTCCTTAGGATTGCAAAACTTTTACCTTTGATAAAATGAACGTTTAGATGAACTGAAAAATGATTGCACGAGTCAAAAAAGGGGAATTGATAGCTCATAAATGAACAAAAAGTATGATACAACGCTATTGTACGTACCTAACACGAGCACTAGTACTTATACCTAATACAAATAACATTATTAAAAGAAAACCAAAAAACCAGGCTGCAAAATGTTGTACCCTACGTCACTTCCACTATCAAGATGATTCGAATGACACCTCACATGTAGAAATCCATCAAACTGAAAAGGCTGTAGGCCGTGTCAAAGAAACCTCATACACACATACATACATACCCACAAACACATCCTATCCTACTAATATTATAAACGCGAAAGTTTTTAAGAATGGATGGATGGATGGATGGATGGATGGATGGATGTTTGTTACTCTTTCACGCCAGAACGGCAGAATAGATCTGGATGAAATTTGGCATAGAGATAGATTATAGTCTAGAATAGCACATAGGATACTTTTTAACCGCGGATGATACCGCGGGGCGCAGCTAGTATATATACAGGGTGACTGGTTGAACACTTTAGATATTCTGGATTATCATAGTACTCATCATTATGAACAACTTTTATTATGGGACCAACGCGGAATTCGAGAAAAAAAAATCAGCTGTTCCATAGAAAAATGTCAATGACACTCGACAAAATGTATGGAACAGCTGTTTTTTTTTCGCGAAATCTGGGTTAGTCCCAAAATAAAAGTTGTTCATAATGATGAGTACTATGATAACCTAGAATATCTAAAGTGTTTAACCAGTCACCCTGTATTATATATTTACATACACTCGAAAAACATAACCATCCTTTTTGCGCAGTCGGGTGAAAATTGGCCGGTCACATATTATATAAATCCTATCCTACTAACATCTTTCTAATCCTACTAATATTATATACGCGAAAGTTTGTATGAATGTATGTGTGCATGTATGTTTGTTACTCTTTCACGCAAAAACTACTGAATGGATTTTGATGAAACTTTACAATAATATAGCTTAGACATCAGAATAACAAATAGGTTATTATTTATAAAGATTTAATGAATCATAAAAAAATATATAACGATAAGTGTCAACTAAGTAAAAAAAAAATCAGCCAAATGCGAGCTATTCTGGTGTGCGCCGCAAAAACTGTTGGAGTTACATAAGTATCGCATCTGGTATTTTAAGTAGATAAACTTTGTCTTTTACACTACATCGTTTGAACAAATATTTTAATAGTTATGACGGTAAACAACCGCGTGCGCGATATTGTGGTGAGGTCCGGCGGCGGGCGTCAATCACGCCAGAATGGTTGAACGTATCTGGATGAAGTTTGGCACACTGACAGCTTATGCCCTGAATTAATAATCCATAGCCTACTTTTTATCTCTTGAAAACGTAATGTTCCTGTGGGATAAGCAAACAATCTCAGTAAATTCATTTGTTACTCATGATGATAAATTATAAATTATCTCTCTCATAAAATAATCCCATGTACGAGTATGACAGATCATACATGAGATTAAGCATCACAGATTTAAGAAGTTGCGAATATGAACGAGTCATGACCGTGGTGAGGGTTGTCGTGGGCGCGGTATTGCTAATGTATGACGCAAATTACCCCCATGAAGTAAACAAAGTAAACGTAAACTAATTAAAGTGCGCTGCAAAGTTTTTCAATGACCAGTTTTATTCGTTAACTTCTACGTGCGGGTTGGCTCCACTTGGTTCTCTAATGTCTAAATGAACTGAAAAAAACTTTGCACGCGTCGAAAAAAAACAGGTAAATTGATAGCTCATAGATGAACAACAAGTGTGACGCAACGCCACTGTATGTACTTGACACGAGCACTACGAGTAGTACTTATAACAAAATTGGCCTATCACATAAAAATATATAAATACAAATAAATAAATGAAACTGATTTTTTATGTGGCAGTGTACGCCAGGATAAATCTACAAGGAGTGAGGCTCGAAGCCTGGGCTTGCCACCCGCGGCCGCAGCCGTGCGTGCGCACTCGCCTTGATAAAGATCGCCGAATGTGGTTGAAACCATAGTCGAAATAATCGACTGAATCGTACGTGAGTAATTCCAGATTCATAAATCATAATGTGTTAAAACCACATCAGTTTCCATTAGGAAAAGTAGTTTTTTTTTTTGGAAAAACAATAAAATTATACTTATGCACTTTCTGAAAAAGCCTTCTTACTGATACTAAACAGTCAAATATATGCACATTAACATAATTATACTACAGAACAGGTACTGTTATTGATTCGTCCATTTTCTTACAAAATCAATTCTTGAAAACCAGAGATGAAATTAATTCAGCGACAAGTGGAAAATCTCGTCAGTGGCACCAGCTTGAAAGTCATAATAAAGTTGTCTGCCAGATGAAAACTCACGGCTGCAGTTTGCGAACGAGTTTTACGTTTGTTTCACATCCATAACGTTTAAAAACTAGTGATTCGCCTCGAACGGAACTTGGCATATATCTCCCCAGCCCCTCGTCTGATTTTGCTCAAATACAAATTCTATCGATGTAAACTACTTGCCAGCAAAATTTAATTAAAACCTGATCATCTATACTCGAGTTATTCATGTATTGTCTTACACGAAAGGAGTTGCAAAGTAATTACAAGTTAAGTGCAACTGTATACTGTAACTGTACACGGTAACTGTATACTGTAACTGTATAGTCTAACTGTATACTGTTATATTGTAACTGTATACTGTAACTGTATACGGTAACTGTAAACTGTAACTGTACACTGTAACTGTATACTGTAACTGTATACTGTATACTGTAACTGTATACTGTAATGTACTATAACTGTATTAACAAGTTGTTGCAAACGAAATTAGCATTTGAAATGGAATGTAAAGATTACTTGTTCCACTTAATTTTTGCTAACTGAGAGCCCGAATTAGTGCGATCGACTTTTATGTTGGTCGCATTTCTTACCAGATTCTCTTGAAATTTTGAACTGACACGACTAAACGATTTTGTATCATTAACGATCATGCTTTCAAAATTTCACGAGAATCGGTTGAGAAATGCGACTTATAGAGGAGGGCAGGTAGTACAAGCTTTGCTTAGTTTGGGGTCAGACGACGTGTGTGCAAGTGTCCTGGTATTCACTTTTTATTTTGATGCGATGATAGCCTAGTTGGAGAGAGCCTGCCTCTCAAGCTAGAGGGAGCGGGTTCAAACCCAGCCGGTGGCATGCACCAATTTGTTCATGGTGTGAGCGAATGTGTGGATTGTATGTCATTTGCTACATGATTGGAGCCCGATGTATGGCCACAGGCTCGCCCTCAGTCATATTTGGGACTGAATATCGTCCAACGAAGTGTGAGTGTAGTATTACACCTCTGCCAGACCCCTCGGGGGAAAGCCGTGACGATATATTTAAGACTTCAAAATAACAGTTTAATTTGATCTCGTGGCGTTTCAGCTCCTTTTTTACACTCGTGTATTTACGAGAGCGCAAACAATGCCCCGGGACATCCATAATGGATCTCTGTAGAAACTTACAAATGGGTACGTTATTAGGTAGATGTATATTTACATATAGATGTATATGTATACGGAGTACGTTCCAACCGCATACAGTCTGAAAGTTTGTCTGTAGTTCTGTAACTATGGTGTGGTACTCTATCCCAATGACGGTGAGCTATTTGCACTTGTAAACTTAAAAGTAGTGACTCTGTGAGCTCTGAGAGTGAATAGACCTCACGGCTGACGTCTGTCCTTCTCTACAGGTCACATTCCTTAACCGATTCTCGTAAAATATGTTTTTTAAATAAATCAAATTTCCGCCATTTTGAATAATTTCCAAAAACTGACTCGATAAAAATCTGTATAATTATTGATCCTACTCACAAAATTTCAAGAGACATCCGGACAGCGATTCAGACAGAATTCGGAGGTACAAAAGAATTTTTGTCGTTGTGAGAAAAATTGATCGATTTTTGACAACTATCGCTTCGCTCAGTCAGTCGATTCGGGGACATCACTGATTGGGAAAAAACACATAAAATAATTAAAATTCTTTAAAAAAGTTTTAAGAAATTTCCGTTTTAATCACAAATTAAAAGATACTTATCAAACAAAAGAAATAAAAATATAAATATTTTAATAATATTTTAAACTAGCTGCACCCCGCGGTGTTACCCGCAGTTAAAAAGCAGCATGTGCGTTATCCCACACTATAATCTTTCTCTATGCCAAATTTCATCCAGATCAGTTTAGCCAATCTGACGTAATTCATTAACACACATCCATCTGTCCATCCATCCGAACTTTCTCATTTATAATAATAGTGTGATGATTTTTTCATATGTAAATTTTCTAACTGGGAGGGCCCAGTGATTTCTACAATGTGCGAGAGAGAAAGCGGCCAACCATCTATATCTATCTCCACCGACTAAAAACCCATTGTCTGCCTCGGCTTCCAGTGCAAAAGCTCGGAAAATTATTTCACGTTGGAAAATAATCCCCTCGAAAAAGATACGAATCAAAGCCGCCCTAAAAAAAACACATTTCAAAATTCCGCAGTCAAATTAAGCCGTCGATTTCAACTAATTCACAGCTGTACCTCCTCCGCCCAGACCACCCCTCCACCCGAGTCTAAACTCATTTCCGGTGCGCAGGCTGGCTGTATTAATTTTAAATTAAACATGGATAACGCAGTCAATTTCCAAAACATGTCTATATGCCTATTCTATGTCTACATGTACCTATATGATACCTATCAACAGTAGTTGGTTGCCAACAGTGTATGGAATACCTATACTTATAATAAAAAATTTCGTAGCAAGAAAAAATTGCGTGTGATCCATACCAGTATAATAAAATCAAAAGTAACTAGCCTGTTTCTAGGCTTTTCACAACACTTTTAACAGCTGGTACTTACATTATAAAAGCTTATAGAATAATCGTTATCATTATTTATGATTATCAATAACCAAAATTGAAAAAAATACTAATTTAATCTTCCTTACAAAAAAGGATTTTGCAAACTCCATAGATGTACGTAATGAGTACATCTATACACAGACCTCACACATTTTTTTTTAATTTCAGTTAAAATGACCACCCGTTAAAGGAAGATTAATTCATTTTTCATCACAATCAGTCGATAAGCAGAGTTGCAATCGTAGCCCGCTACGAAGATAATTGGCGTAGCTAGCGCTACGAGCGCTACGCTCATCAGTAGCTACGAGTTTTTTCTTTTGTAAGGGTTCCGAAAATGAGTTTTTCTCAATAATAAAACGATGTACTTGTTTACTCATAATATTAATAGGTTTAGTAAGACTTTTCGTTAGACATTCCTTTTTTTTTTGTTTGACAATAATAACTAACTTAAATTTAAGTATTACCTCATTGTTTTATCTGTTTATAATTGTTAAAAACGAAGTAATCGTTGAACAGAGAAATCGAATCGTAGAGGTTGAAAATGAGAAAAATGCCTCCTGGACTGAAAGCTGGTTCTCATCCGAGGCTGGCAGAACATTGTTCTATTTAAAACTAGCTTTGGTTTTATTTCGTTTACAAACAAGAAGACAACTCAAGAAAATTAAAATAACATGATAAAGTAGTCTTTAATGTTGGTAACGTGGCGCCGTATAGCGCCGCTAACGGTAGAAGCGGCAACGTCGCGGCACCGGAAGCGTGCGGAGCGGCAACACCGCCCCCGCATCGATCATGGCTCACACACGCACACACCCTAACACTTTCCTTCCCTTACAAACACATGCACACCCTGCCTTGAGGTGTAAATAGGGTAACCATGCGTTCCGTAGCTATGTTAGAAATCAACAATCATCACCACAACCCTAGTTCTAGCGTTTTCTTGTTATTGTGATCTTTCTGAAACATTTTGTTTTCAATTATTCCATAACCGCCATTTTCAATATGATACGTTATGATACTTTACTGAGGAACTATAAAAATTAAACAGCTATGACTGTTATAAAAATACCTATAATAATTATCTACATCAAATATTACAAAGAAGAAAGATTTGCATTTTTGTATGTTTGTAACGAATTAACTCAAAAACTACTTGTCCGATTTCAAAAAAATATTCACCCGTAGAATATCACATTATTCGTGAGTGACATAGGCTATATTTAGTAATAGAAAAAAATAGGGATCCCTGCGAAAACTTCAATAATATATCCCAAGATGTATAAAAAAATGCTACAAAATGTAATTCATCGCATGCGCTGCGGAAACTATTGATGATAGAACCAACAAATGTTCTACAATATTAAAGAACATAAATATATCTATAAAAAACTTTAACGTGTGTCCAACTATTATTGTTAAGTAACTATGACTTCTTTTTTACATTTTAAAATTTATGAAAATGTCGACTAAAATCAGACCATGTTTTCCATAGCTTTACATTAATATTTATCCAAATACATTATTTCATACTCAAGACTGTTTCAATACCAGTAGATAACTTTTAATTTTTTTCAAATCGGGCGTACAATTCAAACGATAGTATGATTTTAAAAATGTGAATCAAAACATCATAGCACATTTTATTGTTCCAGTTAAAAATTTATTTTCAGAACTACTTATAAATTATTTTTCACACCCCTTACTGTTTATTTTTTAGTATTCTCACTCTTTTCCTATGGTAAATATTTATCAAAAGTTCTTTTCAGAACTACCTACTGATTTATTTTCTTGTTTATTCTTATTTTCTAGGATATGAAAAAAAATGACCTAACAATACGAGTATGCCTAGAAAAAAGAGGTTGCAACCATCTAAAAACAGTTCCCCAGCGAGATTAACAAAAATACGTCGTTTTGGAGAATCTCCTTCTAACAATTCAGTACGTCTCGCAACTGAGAGAGAGTACGCGTCACAAATGCGGGCCAGAGAATCTAGCATCGAACGTTTGCAGCGCCTTAATAAAAATAGAGGCAGAAACTCACGAACACGCGCAAAGGAATGTAGCGCCGAACGCTCACTTCTACTTGCAGATAAAAATGCCAGAATAACATAATGCCCGATCATCGCAGCTGAACGAGCTATAGTCGACTGCCGAGTGCTCGTAGCGGCTTTGTGAAAATAGAGCTAGACAATAGATAGAATAGATAGCTAAAACAATAGCTAGGCACAGAGATAAAGACAACAGTCGTTAACAACTAGGACGCGGAATATAGTTTTAGCTCATAGTGATAGATCGGCATTCAGTTACGATCCACAAAAGGATTGAAGTCTTTGTTTTTAATTTTGAATATCTGAACAGCTTGAGTCCTAACTATATATATATTTTTTTGGAAAACATACAGTGTTATAAATACTGTAATAGTGAATTAGAAAGATAAATTGTCTAATCTACTATTACAATACACACCATTAATTAGTTCTCACATATCTAGAATCTAAATACACAACTTGCTTAGAATAATTGTAAAAATCAAACCCAGTCCGATAAAGGGTTTTGTATAAAAAGCTAAGAAGCGCCGTCAAACCAAATATTAATCAAGGAATTGCGAACTTTGTATACCGGTGAGTTGAAAAGGTCAAATTCAGACAAGTCCATGTTATTTATAGTGGAATTGGATCTGACAAACAAATATTTTTTCTATAGTTGGTAGAACTTTGGGGGACATTTAAAACTTTTTTGTTTATCCCAACACGTTTAATAAATAAATGTCCACCCGTGCGTAGCCGGGACGGGCTGCTAGTAATAAATATAATTGGTAGGTACTTGCATGTTTTAAGCACATTACGAAAGAGTCATTACAAAATCATGACTATTTTAATCCAGATTAAAACATATTCACGGTCAAAGGTTCACTCATGGTAACCCTAGCGCCAATGCTTTGTTGCAATCAGAAGCCGTTTTTATTGAGTTATCTCAGTTGTGGCTGTGTAGAATAAAATTGTGTTTTGCTATTCGATGGTACATTGTTGATTTAAAGAAAAGGTTTGAAAGCTATATTTTTAGTCTGGTTCTATTTCTGTGATACGTCTCATTTTATTTCTGTTCGATGTACAATTTCGAACGCTAATCAAAGGGATTAAATTGTGCTAAAAATATTTTAACCAAATGAGCTACTGAGTTGGTTATCTGTGCCCCTGGGCTGCTGTGCTGCTGAAAGTTTAATTGGACTTTGGTTGTTATTGGACTTGTTGTCAGTCTGAAGGCTTATAATGAGTTTTCTTTTTCTGTTGGAAACGTATTTTAACCCCCGACGCAAAAATGACGGGATGTTATAAGATTGACGTGTCTTTTGTTTGTGTGTGTGTTTGTCTGTGGCATCGTAGCACCCGAATGGATGAACCGATTGTTTGAAAGGTGAATTAGTTGGGAGTGTTCTTAGCTATCTCTGATGAAAATCGGTGTTGATGAAAAGTGGTGTTGGTTTTTTTTAAATTTTAGCTTGTTCAAAACAAGGTTTAAAGAAGTGTACATTTGACTATTGATGATAATATGGTGCCCAAAACTAATGAACATAATGAGCCTAAACACAGCCAGTCTACTATTTACTACCGAGGAGTTCCTATAGCCACCTTCCGACTCCAACATCAGACCAACTCCATGGTACCATATTATTCCAATTTCACAGAAGATACGCAAGTATATTAATAAGGGTTATGCCCAAAGTGCTTCATTCTTTTGTTTATAAAAGATAAGAGTTTCATTCCCAAAATGCTCCACAGAATTATTATCAATAACTATTATTAATTTAAAAATACTGTTTTTTTATGTTTCATGTTACTCCACGGCTATCTCAGACTACTCTCAAAGTACTCCAATATCTATTCTCAAACACCTGGAGAACATCAAAAACAATAGACATTTTATTTTAATCAAAAAGGATTTTATTCTACTCCATGAGATGTCGAGTGGAACATACCATGCAGTTTTCACATTTTTTACTGGG
This sequence comes from Peribatodes rhomboidaria, assembly GCA_911728515.1. NCBI lineage: Eukaryota > Metazoa > Arthropoda > Insecta > Lepidoptera > Geometridae > Peribatodes > Peribatodes rhomboidaria. The sequence continues at coordinate 7,862,033 of OU452166.1, forward strand.
AACATATACAAAATATATAAATAAGAAATAAAAAATAAAATTATCGGCAATATTGACGACCACGTCGTATTCTAACTAAATCTCGTCGTATTCTAAATACTATGTATTATAAGTATACTATGTAAAATAATATATATGTTATAAGACATAAGTATATATGTTTTTATTGTATTCTTAGGTATGTTACATAGTACCACATTTACAAACAGTTTAAAAACAAAAAATATAAATGAAATAGACTTAAAGTACAGATAGATGAAGTGTGCTTGTAAGCTGTAAGCATACTCAAAAGCCGCACGTCTGCTAAATAAAACCTTCTTATTCTAAAAACTTCTTTTTAGTTTTAAGTTTAATTTTTTTAACCGACGGTACGAAAGTATAAGTCGACGCGTATACTTTTTAGAGTTTGTTCTCGCAAAACTGCATCATTTGTAATTTTAAACCGATTTGTGTTTTTATTTTATTTGGACTGGTATACTTTGAGATTGATCCCATTATTTTCAAAATCCAGTTCTGATGACGGAAAGTCGTTTTTTTACCCGACTGCGCAAGGAGGGTTATGTTTTTCGAGTGTATGTATGTTTGCATGTACATATGTGAGTATGTATGTGAGTATGTATGTATGTGGGAATGTATGTATGAGGTTTCTTAGGCACGCCCTACTGCCTAAACGGCTTGATGGATTCCGACATGTGAGGTGTCATTTGAATCGTCTTGAAAGTGGAAGTGACATAGGATGCAACATTTTGCAGCCTGGTTTTTCTTTATAAATGTTACTTGTTTGTCTAAGATAATAAGTTATTAACTATAAAAATGTAACTATTATAAGGTTTTTTACTAAAAATAATAGATCTATGCCCAGCACAATCAAGGTTGAATAAAAAATAAAAATTAACAGTTTTATAAATTTTGATGTGATCATTATCTTCAGCCGGTAATCGCCCACTGAGCTAGCCGTTCCTCCTCATGCACCGGCTCCACTCAGCTTTTAGTAGTGAGCGTCCATGATAGCGGGGACCGTTGAAGCGAAAACACTGATATCAATTCTATTGCCCACACGCTCTCGCTTCGCCATACCAAGTCTGGCACCGATTCTAAGGCTGACGTCTCACCACTCACCGCAATCGAGCTCGACTCACATTTTAATAGAACAGTTTTAACAGTGGCAAAATACAGTTTTAACCCCGCGACCGCAAAACGTTATGGTGTTATAAGTTCGGTGTTAATGAAAATCGTTGTCTGGGGTTTTTTAAATGTTTAATTTATACTTATATACTATTTATTTATTACGATGGCAGCCTAGTTGGGAGAAGGTCCGCCTCTCAAGCCAGAGGAAGCGGGTTCGAACCCAGCCGACGGCACGCACTAATTTGTTCATTGTGTGAACATATGAGCCCGGTGTATGGCGACAGGCTCGGCCCCTGTCATATTTGGGACTGAATATCGTCCGGCGAAATGTGGGTGTTGTATTACACCTCTGCCAGCCCCCTCGGGAGAAAGACTATTTATTACCTGCAGTTTCCCCGTACTTTCTAGCGTCACTATTTAAACTACGACAACTTGACCCCTATATCGACTTGAGGTTGCCTTTCAGCTAGTGGTTGAAATACAGTGACCTGTTTGGATTTTATCATTAAATCTTCAAAAAGGAGTTAATTTGGGTTCTTCCTCGTGATTAAACTGGATAGTCTGACTGATTTTCAGTCGATATTTCTAGACATGAGCCAGTCGAGATTGGCTAGTGTTATCAGACCTCCGTGCGAAAGCGGTGTGGTCTTGGCTTAAATATCCACAGGGCAGTGGAAATTAATCAATTAGCAAACCGGCGACTAGTTTCGAGATAGCGTCTACAGAATATGACGTAACTGTTTTCACAGCCAGATGCGCTAGAGACGGAAAGCATATAGATACAAAACATACACACACACTTTTGCCTACACATCTTCTACACTTTTACCTATACTACATAATAGGTGTACTAGCTGCGCCCCGCGGTTTCACCCGCGGTCCTACAGAAACGGTTATTTTTTTTGGGATAAAAAGTACCCGATTTCCTTTTCTGTACCCCAGATAACGTGTATACAAAATTTTAAAACAAAAGATTAAGTAGTTGAGACGTGAAAGCGTTATAAACAAACAAAAACAAACAAACTCACTTTCGCATTTATATTAGTTAGGAAGTACAGTGGGACCTACATACGATCAGACTGAACGACTTGTTTTGTTTAGTGAAATGAAAATTAGAGAAGTTTTCCCATCCTAGTAACTGAACTTCATGCCTCTGTTAATGCCATAATTCAATCATATTCACACACACACACACTCACACACATTCTTAACTAACTAACTCTAAAATCTATACTTACCTATAATTTTGGTACGGCTGTCTGTACGTATAGTACGTACGGCTAGCTGTTCCCCGCGGTTTCACCCGCGATTCCACAGGAACATGTTATTTTTTCGGGATAAAAAGTAAATTAATAATTAGATAAAAAATAAATAAAAAAATTTAATGATGATCGGTCGATTAGTTAGGGCGTTAAGGTGTTACAAACAAACAAACGAACAAACTCACTTTCGCATTTATAATATTATACTAGCTGCGGTTTCACCCGCGATTCAAAAGTATCTTATGTGCTAATCTAGACTATAATATATATCTCTGTAAAATTTCATACAGATCTGTTCAGCCGTTCTGGCGTGAAAGAGTAACAAACATCTATTCATTCCTACAAACCTTTAGCGTTTATAATATTAGTAGGATTTCGTTGGGCGTGAATGACGCCTTTTTTAAACTGAAGCGCGAATGAATTTTTTTTTATTTTATTTCATATATATTTTCTGCAACATCGTTCGGTAACTTTTCTTAAACACATTGACAGCGCCGCTTCTGTTTTGATTGATATGCGTAACTAGATTTCCAACCCTAATGCTTTTTCCAATTCATTAGAAAGGAGTTATTTCACTGAAATAAACAGCCAAAAGTTAAAAACGCGCTTGTAGAGAGTTTTTAGCGTTAATTTGTTCATCTTTAAAACTGTTTCTTTAGTAAATCTCTGGTGTAGTTCCGTACACTAAGGGATACGGGTTTAATCAAAGTAAGTTCAAGGTTAAACAAAGTATGATTTACTATTAACCTAACCTGAGTGAAATATTAATTATGCCTACCTGAAAAAAATAAAACTAATCTAATGATAGTTATAACTAAGTTATAAACCATCTGATATAAAAAACATTTCTTTTTGTGTTACAGTGTTTGTGTTCTTTTTAGGCCGACTCTACCACCTACTAGGAACACGGAGTTAATTGCCCCTTAGAAATAAGGTGATTATGTATTTACAAAATGTGCATCCGCCCTATCATGACATAAGCTTCTGTAGTGTCCGCTCATCCTTCTCACCCACTTTTTTTTATTTGAATTGGTCGGTAACAGACTATAGGCTATAACACATGTAGGTACCAACTTAAATTAAATATATAAAATTTGAACCTATAGTCCAATTATGACCGTACACAGCTTATAAAATGTACAATGAAACTAAAAACTATAATTAACTTACTAATACATTACTTAATTAAGTTATTTAAAAAATATCTGAAACTTAATAAACTACACGAAAACTTGGATAAGCTCCAGGTCATTTAGAACAGGTTCATTCGCAAACCGGTCGGAGCTAGTTGGTTTTAGCGAAACGCTGACCTGCATTGCGATCATGAACTCGACCCCTTCATCCGTTAGTACATCAAATTTCTCACTCGGCGCTATTTTGATAGCGCCCCCCACCACCCAAACCCCGTTGTCGCTCGACCCGTGAACTACTTAGTAGATCCCACAGACCCTCCCCTCTCCGCAGACGCCTTAGAAACATTCTAGGCGACCCGGACGACCCATCGCCGTCGCTGTCGTGGAGGTAGTCCGACAAGGTTGCTCCTTGCAACAGGAGCTGCCGGGTATAGGCTTATTCAGGTTTTGGTATAGGCGCCGTTTACCAAAGATACACAATCATACACCGACCTCGCCGGCGAGATCGAAGACTTCCTACTAACAGGTCTTCTGTTAGAAGATCGATTAGTTAGCTGGTAATAATCGTTCAGTTTATACCTGTTCTTCTGAGGTGAGGCTCCCTTTCCGTACAAGGCGGCAAAGTCATTGTTTAAATCTAACTTTAACTTTAACCATCCGGATTAGGGCCGTAGAGCAAACCCCTTTTGGGCTGCCAGGGCAATTCGACTCCCCTCCTTCGGCGACAGCCCAAGCCGAGGCCGTATGAGGTGCCCTTGTGCTAGTCGTCCATAGTTATAAGCATTATTTGAGACCCTGCGCCGTCTACGCTTGCCTAATGCCCGGTACGCTATCGAGGCCTCAGTGCCTAATAGCATAGAGTCAATAAAAAAAAGGAATTATATTATAAGCAAAGCTTAAAAAACCGAGTTCCCGTCATTCATGTGGACAACTTTTAGACATTTGTCGATATTTTAAAAACTTTATGATCAATTTATAAAGTTAGAAAAATAAATGTATGGGACCACCTCTAAAGTATGATCCACCAAACAAACAAAAAAAGGAATCATTTTATTTGATTCAAAATTGGCGGTAATCGCGTAACATACATACAAAAAAACTTTTTCTTTTGGAAGTCGGAAAAACAAAAAAAAAACAGGATTCGAACCGAGGACTGATGAAACGCTAGCTAATTTTTCTAGTTCAACACTGCTCTATGTAGGTGCTTCACTACTCCCACGACTCTGTACTAAGGCTGAGTTGCACCAACTAACTTTAACTTTAACCAAACCATAACCAGCGCTAAAATCTCTGGTTTACCTGAGTAGTGAGTAGTGTTTTTAGAATAAGGAGTAGATTACCGGCTTTGGTACAAAAAACAAATTGAAAAAGTAACGTAAACAGTTCTAAATTCTCTGGTAAACCTTGAATTTAAAGGCCTGTTAAGGTTTGGTTAAAGTTAGTTGGTGCAACTCAGTCTAAGTCTAATTGAAGTACTAGTCTACTAATTTACTAGCCTATCTCTATATAGAGTCTTACTATTATGACTAGTCCACTAAACTACTAGTATATCAAGTAAAACTAGTCTACTAGTATAACTAACATAACTAGTCCATTAAACTAATCTAGTATAACTAATCTATCAAGTATAACTAGTCCATTAAACTAACTAGTCTATCTAGTATAACTAATCTGTCAAGTATAACTAGTCTACTAGCGTAACTAACATAACAAGTCCACTAAACTAACTAGTCTATCTAGTATAACTAATCTATTAAGTATAACTAGTCTACTAGTATAACTAGTCCACTAGTATAACTATTATAACTAGTTTAACTGGTATAACTTGTATAACTAGTAAAACCAACATAACTAGTATAGCTAGTCTACTAGTCTAATTAGTATAACTTGTAAAACTAGTACAACTAGTCTAATTAGTATAACTGATTTACTAGTATAACTAGACTGCTAGTCTGACTAGTCTACTAGTCCAACGTCTAGTCTATAATAAAAATGTAAACAGAGTACGTCAAAGGTCGCCAGTCGGCCACGGCCGTGTCCTCATAAATTGTAACTAATTGCCCCGCCCCCAGCCAGCGCTGATAAGGTATTTCCTTTCCGATAGTCGAGTAAGGGTGTCCGTTCACCCGCAAGCGTTCTCATCAACACCGATTTTCATCAAACCTAGCTAAGAATACTCCCGACTAATTCACCTTTCAAACAAAAAAACAAAATCAAAATCGGTTCATCCGTTCGGGAGCTACGAGGCCAGAGAGACACACACACAAACCCAGACACGTCAGACTTAAGCACCCTGTCGTTTTAGTATCGGGGTTAAAAATGAATTTAATACTTTGTGGCATAGTAATTTTTAGGGTTATTCGGAGATTTGAGATTTTCATCTCACCATTTTTCGTCCTTGTTGCTCTCGTTTGAAACGTCATAGGTGTGAGATTGAACAAGATAAAATCTCATCTCATCTCACGCGCAGGAATAGCCCTCCTGGATAGTTGACGGGTTAATAATTACGTTAAAGACAAAGATGCTTGAAACCTTCCACTTGCGTCAAGTTCTCATCTAGGTCTAAGCGAAAAATTGTGAATCTTTTTGAAAAACAGTTTTTGGCTTATTTGTCGGGCAGTGGCTCTTTTTCCGAACAAGGTGGTACTTAGAGTAAATTTTATAATTTTGACATTCTTATTATAAGTGTAGCTTCGATAGCCAATTGAATTGATTTTAATTTGTTTTACTTAATTGATTTGATTTGATACACGGTGACACTATACACTAGAAACTCAGTGTCATAATGTATATACTCGTATATCGGGTTTCTCGACTTTTTTTATTTTATCTCATCTTGGAGAATTTGGCGTCCCACGTCTTGTATATTTGCCAGTGTCGAGCTAATTTGGTATTTTTCAGATTATGGGGTGATGATGAAAAGGTGATGAATCCCACCACTTTCCCCATTTCAGTAAAGTGATGGATACTTTACTGAAACTTTAAGTGGAGTTTTGTAGAGAACACGAACACGAAAGGAATAGATTTGTTTAATCATCGCTAAACGATGGTCTCGTTTCGCAATGTTTGTATCATTTGCACGTTAACGAACCAATAAAGGTTATAATGATCCGCCATTATTACACTTTAACACTCGAGTTACCACAAGATTTAGAAAATAATACTGAATTACGACAACATCTTTTCGGTTCCCAAACCTGGGTCGACTTTTGCGACCCCTAGTTCACATGTAGCTTGACGGTTTCGCTTGACTTGACAGTGACATTGTCGTGTCGTGTCGAGGAAGTCGAGTCTTTGAGCTGAGCGCGGCTATAATCGCGAGTGACCCGCGCGCTTTCCGCTCTAAAAAGATCTAAACGGGCTCTAGGTAACAAAGTATGAATTTCATTTTTCACGAATACCTTAGTTAGGCGGTCGGGCGCTGTGCTTGCAGGTGGCTGTACACTCTAAATCTATTGACGTTAAAAATTTAATTTAGGTTCTGTTCTCAGTAAATCAGTGATGTTATAATGGCCCAGTTTGTGATAATTTAGTTGACAGATCTATATTTACTAAAATATAGCTATCTTTGTTTATTGTTGCGTGTTAGGCAAGGACATCAATTAATTGAATAAGCTTAGATAAGTACGTTAAGTGATATCTTAACAATAAAATCCCAAAAAATATAACAAGGCTCACTGAAGGAAAATTCAAATCAAATGTAAAAACTACATTAATGAAAAGAGGGTATTATAAGGTTAAGACTTATTTAGAAGACAAAGATGTTGAAAGTCGGTTAAAGAGGTATGTAGTTAAGTTTGAAAAATCTACGGTCCACTTTCAGAAGAAATTCTTAAACGCAGCATAAATTAACTCAGAGTAAAAATTTTTATAAATATCACTATATTCTTGTGTTAACACAAGGTTAGTTTCTAACTCTTGGATTTATCAGCAAGACGATTTATCAGCTTAGCCTCTGTACAGCAGTCAACTCGTTTAACTATTACCTATTGACCTAATTTACATTTTAACTTACTAAGTTGCCTACGTTCTAAAGACGAATGTAAAACACATATACAACATAGGCACCTTCTGTACCTACCAACCCCACATAATTGGAATATGGATAGGTAGGTAGGTATAGGTTTGTATGGAATAGATGATGAGTTCCGATAGAGCCACTAACTGACAACCTACTACCTACAACAACGTTATTATGTTGCCAAATTAAACCGCAATTTAACCTCTGCTTTCATGTCTATTCATTTTTCCTCAACAAAATATGTTTTATAGACATAAAACAATGGAGCACAATGGTCGGCAAAAATCAGTCGACCAGACAACACCTGAAAAACATTCTGCCAAAATGTAGCACAATACGCCTAAGCTCGACCAATTATATGGACAATTATCAAGATAGGAAAGGCCGAGCTGTCAACCGATACACAACAAAATAAAAAACCCCTGTACAATACCGAGCGGCGCGGACATTGTCCCGCCTGACGCGGCGCTCAAATTAAAAAAAAATAACAATATGCGCCCGTGACAAACCGTCGCGGCTCGGCCGAGTGCCAACTCCCTCACTCAATAGGCATTTAATGATGGCCTTTCGAAGAAAAAAATATATCGAAGCCTCCAATTTTCGCCAAACAGTCTGGCGTCGGTCGGATAAGCCAGTGGGTGAAGGAGCGTCGCGGGCCACAAAGCCTCTTGATTATCGTGCCGTCATAGCGTCATTATCTCCCGCCCACCATGTTTATTTTTCTGAGATAAAGATTAGCTGGAGTGTTGTGCGATTGGCGGGGTGGTGGTGTGGGGGTGCGAGGGGCGTGCGAGGGCGTGCCCGGGGCATCGCCGCCCCCGTGCGGTCCGGAGCTCCGCGGCAGACGAGCGCGCCGCGGGCCCGCGTCACCGTCATGTGAACACCGAACCGACGCTCCGTGACCATGATAGACATCAAAAGCTCCGCCGACTACCTCAGTCGGTCGGGCACTTTTACCAACTTCTCTATGCTCTTTGCTGGTGAATATATTTCATTATTTTGTGCTTTGTGCAAGGTGATCTGTGTTGTGTGCTGTGGTATGGTTTACTGTGTCGTAAGTACAGTGACACTTTGCAGAAGCATCTGGTAAGGTAGAGTTAAGTAAACAAGCAAGATTACTGACGGTGGGACGTGCTAAAAAATTGAAAATGACCTGTCACTCAACAGAAAAGTTTTTTAATTTTAAGTGCTAGTCGTACAGTGACTGCCAAATTCTTAGTACCCGGAGTCCTTTTGTAAATAGTAGATAATAATTTATTGTTCAAAATCAGAAATGTTTTCTGTAAAAAAGTCCCCATTCATAAAATAACCATTCTTTTCATTGTTGTACTGAAGAAATGGGTATTAGTTATTTTTAAAGGGTTAGCTTTACAAACTCATCGCACATTGGGTCCCGTAACAAAATAAACTATCTAGATACCTGGCCTAGTACTTATACGCCGTGTCTTTCCGTTTGTTCCTCTGTCTGTCCGTATCTCTCCGCCCGGCTACGGCTATGTATCACGAATAATCACGATCATTTAATTAGGCGTCCATTAGATTTTACGGCTAATTCAAACGTTATTTAGAGCTTTATTATGCTAAAATAAAAATATGATACTCGTTATCGATACCTGCTATAACACACCTCATTTATTTTTAATTGAATACATTTTGAATAAAAATAAAAAACAGTGCGTGGAAAGCAGCGATAAAAAAAATCACTTACGTCATCTAGTGCTGGTACAAATAAATCACATACATAATTATTGTCACGCCTTTCTCCTAAAGGAACTGGCAGAGATGTGTATCTGTGTTTATGTGATAGATAGTTTAATAATATTAAAGTTTAAACTAAGGTAGGTGCCACATTTAAGGCCTGGTGTATCTCAGAATGTTTATTTGTCCAGCGGGCCTTAATATTATCCTACTGTTTAATTAGTCCCTAATAGGCCTATGCCATACGCTCAAATTTCCCCACACTTTTAACTGTGTAGGCCAGGCTTGAACACGGAACATTTAGCGTGTGGTTGGTAAAACTGCACCGCGCCAATCCCACGGCACGGCTTCCGCGATTTCAACTTGCCTGCGGAAGCCCGTACTGCGCGTACTAGTCTGTGCGTGTGATTAGGCGTTCAGTGTTTAAACGGCAGTCAGGGCCTCCAGATTAGGGATTTTTTCCCCACTTTAGAGAAAAATATCAAGACGCGGAAAATTTTGGAAAGCTTTTATATAAATTGCCTTATAAAATTTGATTATTTCAGTTACGTGTTGCTGTAAAAGTGCATCATAAGGACAATAAGTAAAAAGTATACATTTTGTTTTTTGGGAAAATGTTGCAAAAATAGTATCATTCTAGGGTTTTTTTTGGCCGCAGTGGGGAAATAACTAAACAACTGGTTTATCTCTTAAATCTTTGTTTATCTCTTAAATCTTTGAATAGATTATATGAAAATGTATTTTTTTTTGGGTTTTTTTGTCCCATTGATCTTTTCCGCTTTTTTGTATTGTCTTTTTTTCACAAGCAAACACTTGAGAAATATTAAGAGTAAAAATATTTTTTCATTGGGCAACTACGAGTATTTTCAACGCCGACAATTTCGACAAGTATAAGGCCTACGCGTACTTAACTAAGTCGTTCGTTACCACACGGCTCAGTTTAGTACGCACAATTAAAAGTGTGGGGAAATTGGAGCGTATGGTAGGCCTTAATTTTTTTTTAAAGTTCAATTTTGATCATTTTCTTTCGAAAACAAAAATACTTATGAGTAGTATTGTAAATTAAACAAAGAGTTCATTTTCATTGGGTTTTAAAATATTTTACTTACAATTAAATGTAGGCCTTTAACGCCGTACCTACCATTAAGTCAAATCATAACAGAAAATACTTACACAAGTACTTATTTGAAAGTTATAAGTAGTTGCCGCTAGTGCCGTTTTTTTTAAAATTCTAGAGCTCATTTTAAATTTATTATTAACAAAATAACTTGCAATAAAATAACCATTATCTAATAATGCAATGAATTAGCGGTAAGTTAGACAGAAAAGACGTAACACAAGAACGAGACACGAACGGGAAGCAGACGTGGCGTCCTTTCAATGTACTCCTATTTTCAAACAAATGAATCAGATGCGACGCAATACTCAGGTAGGCAGAAACAAATTACGCGAGGACGCGAGGCGCGGATGCAACGCGGTCCCGGTTCAAGCGAAACTTTGAAGCGCGTGCCTGTCCGCGTCGCTTGTGTATAATTCTGAACACGTCGCTTGACACTTTTTATATGAACAAGTTTTACAGCGGCACCGGGCCTGAACTTTGACTGCACTCCGCAACGCATCCTCGCTTTACGTCCGGCGTGCATAATTTGCACCATTCTCAGTTTAAAATGTAGTGAAACGTTTAGTAAAAACTTTTCTTACTTTTTTTACAACTTATTTGAAATTACGTAAAATGGAACATGATTTGAAACACCAATAAGCTCATAGTGATGTCACTCCATAGAATAAGGGCTGACAGACGGTGCAGCACGGTATGCTACTGCATGCTGAAATATCCTATAGCATCCCGCGTCGCGACGCTAGTAGCCGAGTTCCACTCTCTTATTTAGTTTAGCACTGTGCTGCTTGAAGGTGAAGTCAGTGATATGTCACGTCATGACGTTCCGGAGCGTTCCTGTGGATGAAGAAACGTGCTATAACATACCACGGCATCACGTGAGACGTTTTGGTAAAAATAATTTGTCCATCAAAAGAATCCTTTGTCGCGCCGACCCGCGTCTCAAATTTGTAAGCAAACCGGGCGAGGCGCTTTGTAGAGACTGAGAATTTAATATTTTATAATAACTAAACTTTATACGACTGAAAACATGCCAAGCGAGCTTTCAAGCTGCCTTGAGAACCTGCCTTTTCAACCGTAAGACATACATTTAAAGTTAAGTTTATAACGTTGTACTATTTTCCAGTCTCCTTGCCGCTCTTCGCCCGGCTTGTGCCAGGTCTTCATGTTGACTGTGCAATACCTGACGTCATATCATAGATATCATGCTCGTTACGTGACCCTGCTTTTCGGCGACATTTTTGAAAATGGATTTTAAAACTACAATTTAAATTATTCTGCATATTTTAACGTTTTTGTTTCTGTTACTTTTGTTGACTTAAGATATTATTCCATACAATAAACTCGACAAAATCATGCAAGTTCCTCATTGATTTTATCAGTCAACTTTCAATTCTGAATAGTTAAAAATATTACAAAAAACTTAAAACGGTTGAACATTTACTACCAAGGTGAACCTAAGTCTTACTTGCCTCCTTACTTTTTAAAGCAATTACCTAATTAAGCCCAGAGTCAAGCAATTATAACTTGAGTACTAGCAATTATTACCTTTAATCAAGTTAAAATAACTGTTTTCTGAAAACAGCAATTCACACGCAAAAGCTTATTGCAGGTCGTTTCAGAAAAATGTGGTATTCAACACATTTTTTGGCAAAAAAATAATTGTAAAAATACTTGCTCGAAATTTGATTTTAAGTCTATAGTTATACTAATTGAGTTTGCAATTACTAGCATTAGTTTTAAAACTAAAAAATAAATCACAATTCTAAATAGTGTAATTTATGAATCAAAAATCAATAAATCAAAGTTGCAAGCTAATTCAACGTCACATTTTAGCCAATATGATTAATTGATTATGCCATGAACAGCTAGTTGTAAAATGATTTTCTGAAACATAAAACATGATACAACGATAAGATGAAAATTTCGCATTCATAATAATTAGTGTCACTCATGACAAGTTCTGTAACGACCTTTTACCTCAAATGTCAAAGCAAGTATGGTGTAAAGCTTCACACTTCAGAAACATCAAAGCAGCTATTGAGGGATGCATCAGGGATGATAGCACTTTAAGGGGAGGCTTCATGGTGTCAAAAGTGGCTGAGAGCGTTGAAGTGGGGTAGTTATCCCTACAGAAGCAGGGTTAAGTGTTTTTTTTTTAGTTTTTGTATGTTTGTTAACAGGTTTGCTTTTTGCTATCCATCAGATATAAATGAACTCTGTGAACTAATTACAAAATGTACCTAGTATGTAAAAACATTACATGTCACTTTTTAATAATTAATAATTATAGAAGTTATTTGTCCCTAGTTAGTCAGTTTAGCTCATAAAAGAAAAAAAACTTTTGGTTTGTTCACTACTTTTATAGTACTAGTTTACCTTTCATTCAATACATTCATTTGTCTATCTGTCAAAAAGCATGCACACATAAAATTAAAATCTTTTAATACCCATAATTATAAAAAATGCATTTTGTTCAAAACTTCCGTTGTAGCTGCAATCAGTATCACGGTTTGCGGCATATTTTTACAGAAGTATTTAAATTATATAAAATGTAAAGAACATTAACCAACAAGTAATATTTTCGAGAAAAAAAAACGGGTTATCCGTTTGGAAGTTACGATGCCACAGACACAGACACACAGAAACACGTTAAACTTATAACACCTCTCCGATTTACGACGTGGTTTAAAATTGTATGAAAAGCCTTTAAAACAGCCTGCTGCCCAACTCATAGTTGTCGTTGGTCACGTGACTGCGACGGCCTTTAAAGTGACATTTTCTACAATAGAAGCTTTCATGTAAATTTGTCTATAAGTTCTGCAGATCGGGTATTTTAATACTGAGACAACTTATAGTAAGAAATATCATGCCAATTTCAAAAATAAGAACATATAGGTGTAATCGACCGACCGAACACAAAGCGCGAGCAATATATCTTTATTTCAACTTGGGCAATAATTATTTCTTATGTTCAGCAGACTTTCGACAGTTATATCGAATTTCTCAACCGATTCTCTTGAATTTTTTGAGCAGGTTCCATATTTAAAAAGATATTTTGCCTCCGAATTAATTTCTGTTTTTTTTTCAAAATGACGCAGGTATTGTTTTTTTGTTTGTTTTTGCAATGTCTTCAGCTCACAAAGCCACTAAGTAATCTAAAAATTAAGTACTTTCTAAATAATTTTGAAATTATAGTCAGCAATATATTACTACTTACTTCTTTATTATGATTTAATTTTTATTATTGTCAAAATTTCCTTATAATTATTATTAATAATAAAATATAATATATAGGTGTCTATTAATAATAGTAAATTTATGTAATCATGTCTTTTATAACAATTAAGTTCATGGACTCCTATTATTCCCAGACTAGGTATGAGAAATGCAAACACTTACTGACCGATAATTTCAGTTCAGAGCTAAATTATATGATATTATTACCAACTTGAAAACTATTTCAACATGACACAATGCCGTTTTTTATGTAAGTATTAAATTATAACAATTTAATTTCAGATGCATCATACAAAAGTTCTTGGTCTACACACGCGACGTCACAGGGTTCACAAGGTAAACAATTTTTATAATAATTAAATACATGCTTTTGTGTTATGTAGTACAACAGACAGAACCCTTGTAGTTACGCTGTAGTAGATTGTCAAAGTCAAAGTCAAAATGTTTTTATTCAATTGGGTATCCATCACTCTGGGTACATTTATGTCACGGTCTTTTTATCCACAGACTTTCGATCGTGACTCGATTTTATTTCGCCAAAGTATTTTAGGAAAATAATCATTTTATCGGGTCATTAGTCGATTCGCACCAAGATTGGTTCGTACCGCCGCCGCACCGCTCGTGCCACGGTGCGAACCGCCCTAGAACCTTTATATCGAGCCTATGAAGCCTTATAGACTAAAAAATATAACCCAACTGTTAGGTTATACAATCGCCAGCGCGTCCTAGTGGCGCCACAACGCCACGCGGCTAACACGGCTATTTTGGTTAACAAAAATAGTTGTTTGCGCTATAAAAACGCGCCGGAACTACTAAAGATGCTTAAAAACACCTAAAATAGTTACCTACCATCGGTAAGTACACTTTAAATAACTTCAATCCTACGTAATAATTAAATATGATTCGTAATAATGTTGTTGAGATTTGTACGTCATGTAAAAAGGGTTGGAAAGTGTTGAGTGTGAAAAACCTATGTTTGTTGAATAAAAAACAAATTCAAAGAGGTTACTAAAATTCCTAGCAGTGTCTATTGACACTGCCATATACCTATATAAGTACAATAACATAACATACTCGTATCATCACGCTTTTCCCCCAAGGGGGCTGGCTGAGGTGTAATACCCCGCACTTCGCCTGATGATATTCAGTCTCAAATCTGACAGGGGGTGAACGTGTCGGCATTCACCGGGCTCCAGTCATGTAGCAGATGACATACAAGCGGGCTTTCTCCAACTAGGCTATCAACGTTTACAAAAATAAATAATTTAATTTGATTATTTTACCCTCGCACTGTCTTAATAGCATAATAATAACGTTAAAACAAAAGCTTTTATTAATGCTTCTTTTAACTTGTTGATTTTTAGTTAAATGCATGAAAAGGTACAAGATAATCATACCAAACCACCAAGACCTACCAAATGAATATGTAATTTATAATTTAGCCTACATTGTAACATTAAACTTATAATTTATTACCATTTATTTAAATTACTAGCGACACATACTGATTTTACAACACATTTTTCCCTACTTTTATGGGCTTATAGGAATTATTCAAGTTGCTCTTATCATTTCACACGCTCAGCGCGCGTGTAAAAATAACTAAGGCTGTTATACACCTGTGTGTATAAAAACAACACGCACACAAGCTCTCCAAAGCTGGCCTGCTGTTAAAGTGAAGCGCTATACTTCATCTAGACAAGTAATTTATCAAAGCCTAGAACTTATTCTAATATGTCGATTCGGACCGCGGTGGGAAAAAAAGAGTTTTTTTATTACAGGTGGATTCAGGGAGTGATAATAATGTTCTATTAAAATTAATTACAGCCGGGTATAAAAGCAAAAAAAAATGAATAATATATAAAATGCAATTCAAGTTTGATAATAAAACTTAAAAAAATAAAATCATTTTGAATTACTTAGATGAATTGATTACTTATTAAAGAATGTTTTGTTATTTTTTTTTAATAACTATCATTGGATTATTAAAATTAATAAAAATATCGAAAATTAAAATATATACCTAACACTAATACAGTAAATTTAGAAAATAATATTTGAATAAATTAAGTATAATAATTAACAAATATTGAATTTAAAAGTAGGTATCTACCATATTATTTATTTTAAAACTATAAATTAAAGTTAAACAATCGAAAAACTAAATAACGAAAAACGAATTACTTACTATAATTACTATTTATTACTTTTACATTACATTATTGCTTAAACTAAAATATAAGTTGATAGTATTGTTTCAGTAAAAAGTACCATATTAAGTATTTAGACAGCTTATAAAGCAGGAAAGTTTTTTTTTGCAATTTTTCACAGTGATTTTGCAAAATGAATAGTTTAAAGAAAAAAATAATTTATGGTGGTAAAATCGGAAAACATTACAAAAAAAAAACATTAATATTAAAAATACATTTATTTCTGCTTAAGGTTTATCACTAAGATCCCTACAAATAAAAAGTAATTTAATAACATAATTATTTAATTTATTTAGTTACAAACACCCGAGATTGGCTTTTTTTCCATAATATTGAAATTCTTAATATCTTAAAAACATGAAAATAACTTTTAACATTGGAGGGCTTTGTATTGCAAATTTGGCAAATTTGCTTAGCACCGGTCTGTCTGTGTGTCTGTCTCTATGTTTCTCGTAACTGGAAACGGCTGAACTGATTTTGTGTCGTTAGAATTTTCTTTATCTCAAAATCAAAATGGCAGTTTTTTGACGCGAAAATGGATGTAAAAAAAACTCCTTAACCTATCGAATCGGTATAAAAAATTACGAGTTTTACAAAAATAATGAATATTTCCACTTTATACAATTATTTTCGACTTTTTCTTTATCATAGACAAAGGTTTACATTTAGCAGTCGTTTTTTTTCATACCACTAAGTAAAGCGATGCAAAAAGCCCTATTCAAAGGAAGCTAACGAGCGGTTCGCTCTGCGGTCCGAACAGCTTGTAAACGAAACGATTAAAGTTCCGTCTATCAGAAACTCAGACATTAAATGCAAAAACTCTATTGTCAAAGCATTCTTATTCATGATCAGATCACGCGCTGGCGACCATCAGGAACGGGGACGTCACGTCATGGACGATGGTCCAGCGCGCAGACAATCACGTCTACCGCAGATAAAGGCGCGTTTGCAATATTCGAGCACACCGCGACAAAAAGAAAAACATTTCAATGTTTTTTCATCTCATCCACAAACGAAGGCAATGTAGCTCCACGCTGTGACGTCATATCATTTCACGCGCGAAAATCAAAACAATAGAGCCCTAAAACGCCGCACGCGACGCGCGGTGGACCGTGACGGCGCGCGCCACACACGCGCCACTGCCAACCTAACAATAAGAACTTAATTCTTTGATTGACACTTACAATATTTCGATAAGTGATGCAATATTTTGATGATTATCGCTCTACGGCGCGACGGAACGCGACAGTCATTATGTTGCAAGCTTCACTCGACACGTCCTATTGTTCCGTGCGATCCCTGGATCGTTGTTGAAATTGTAATCTGCTAGCCATTTGTAGCGTTTAAATTGGTTTTGATAAGTAAGATTGACCAATTTTAAGACTAGACAACAAAAATTGAAATGACACGATTTACAAACAAAAGTTTAAACTCTTAATAAAATGGAACATGACTGCTTTTTGTGATAGTTTCTCTATATGTAGTAATAGAACTCAATGACCAGAATGTGACCACGTAGCTCTTTTTAGTAGATAATATAAACTATGTTCAGATACTTTGCTAGGTTTTTTCATTGTACAACACGCCAATAATTCTTCGTGATTTCACCAGCTGCTCTACAGGAACTGTGTGATTTACATACGAGTATGTTTAAGAATAAAATGCTTTTGTGTTTATTGAGGGTGTAAACCACTATATCACATTCAAATCTCGGTCGTTGATAGTTGAGTCGTTGAGTGGAAATAAAAATGCATTCACAAACTTTACTCATTAACTTTCACATTTATTTAGTATGGATTCTTTCAAACAAGGAAGAAAGAGAATTACAGATTTTGATACATATGAAATGTTCAATGATGTTCTCATACTTACCTACCTTAGGTATTTATTTAATTGTCTATTGATGACATTTAACTTATGCCTGGTTTACATTATTCCAGTCCAGCGATCGAATCCATGCCATTGAAATAATGTAACCCGGCACTGGAATGCACTAGATCTAAAAATAAATTCAGTAAATACAGTATCAAAATCAGAAGTAATCAGTAAGACAGTAAATTCGAGAAAGAATTGTTCTGTCAGCGCTGTAATGGCACTGGATTGGCCATCTACATGAGTCTACAGTTGCGCCAATCTGGCTTCTTCAATTCCGGCTGGATAGCTCACTAGATATCAGCACAGCGCTGACAGAACAATTATTTCTCACATTTACTGTCATTGTAGTCATGACGACTCACAGCTTTTAAGTGTTTGGACTCATGTTGACGATATCGCCAGTCCGGCCTATTCCAGTCCAGCGCTACTGGGTTAATGGACTGGAATAATATAAACCGGGCGTTATTGAATAGTTGTCAACAGGTTTTGTAAAATGTTACGGCAAACTTTTGCCATTTATCGGATGTATCGAATTTCGACCAAAAAATCACAGAAATCTAATGTTAACTTGCAAAATATATGCTAGTTTTTCATAGTCGATCAGCAAAGTATCATCAATAACGATTAAATCTGACGATCATTATTAATTGCGACATACCTATTGATATTAATTTGTATTGATATGATGAGTCCCTCGGGAGTCTGTTGGGGTAAAGCTTTAGCCGTGACGAACTCTGCCCCTGGACAATAGTTACGAACGATTTAACCAACGCTCCCCTGAGGTCGATTATCGACGCCATTATTCTACAGGCATTCGATTTGTGAATGCGTTGTTGGTACTCATTCGATATAGTAGTGAGGTCAAGTTATTTGGAAATTGGCCAGATGAGCTACTACCAAAAAGAAACTAAATTCCTAAACTTTAATCGAATGTGATCATCGTATTCCATCATGTTTTTCGCTTGTTTGGTTTTTATATTTTAAATAGTATTAGTTACTTATCACTTATTGTACTTGTATGTTATTTAACATTAGTAAAAAAAAAAAGGTTTTATATATTTTAACAATAACAAATTATAGTTATTTTAAAAAACGAAATCTCTTAATTTAACTTTAACTAGTAGTTAATTTACATAAAACGATAACTAATTCAGAGTCATTACCAATCCTAAATCAACACTCGACAAAGATCTGCGCGAGTAATTAAAAATCCCCACCGAAGCAACGAGTGAACCGTGACCAAGTCGCGCGATATTTTATCGAGCGTGTCCGTGATCGCGGCCCGCGACCCCTGCCTTTGCCGCCCCTACAGAATGAACTTTAAATAACTAACCCGTGGCATAAACTAAATGTTATTTATTAACTCGCCTTTCGAAGGTGCCAGTGCCGTGATTTTGTTCGTTAACTTTATGTTGGAACGATTGTTGGAAGCGTTTTACGTTTGTTTCAATTAGTGCGTTGCGACGGCATTTTAGGTGTCCGTTGCTTTCACTTGGTCCGAATTAAGTTCCATTCATTGCCTGTGGTCTATTGGCCTACCTCTTAGTCTTACTGGTAGCTGCTGGAATCATTTAGTTTTTCAGTGGTAGGTACTACTGTGATAGTAAATTATACACCGAGGAGACAACGTAGTGTCTGTTTAGCCTAGAGGTGAATACTCTACTTTTCACACCTTCTTAGAGACGATGAGAAGGAACTGCGAATAGTAGATTGTTATACAAGGGGCTAAAATTTCCCATTATATACGATGTAGTTTTACTCCCTAGATTTAGCGAGAGAGTTAATAGAAACCGAGTTAAAATGGATTATAGCCCCCTGTGTTACTTTTTACTTTGATTACGATTAAAAAAAAAATCCAATCCAATATTAAAAATAAATTACGGTTACCAATTAAATTTGCAATTGAAAAATCGAAAGATTACGCGCCAACGTATTCTTTTAAAATTTGTTCTGTAGTCGCGGAAAATCGGCGCATTCCACCGAAAAGGCCGCCACTTCTTAGCCCCCTCTGTTACTTTCTACTTTTCACTTTGATTGCGAATAAATAAAAAATCCAATCCAATATTAAAAATAAATTACGGTTACCAATTAAATTAGCAATTGAAAAAATCTAAAGATTACGCGTCAATGTTTTTTTTTTAATTTCTTCTGTAGTTTTTTTTTTTTTTTATGTAGAATAGGTCGGCGTTTGACCACCAACTCGCCTGATGTTAAGCGACGTTGTGGTCTAAGATGGAGCACGACGACCTATAAGGTACTTATTGACTCTAGCCTTGGAGTTTTGTAGAGTGAAGAAGTACAAAGACGGCAGTTGAGTAAGGCGCTACAAGTGCGCTACTGCTCAGACCCGTCTTCGGAACGGTTACACCGGACTACATCCCGAAACACGACTAGGTCATTTCACGGCATGGCTTGGTCCGGTGGGTGGTAACTAGCCACGGCCGAAGCCTCCCACCAGAGTTTGCTACCCGGTTAGCACTACCCGGGGACCACGTGTAGGGAATCAGAATAGAGTAGGTACACTCCTACGGACGTGGGTAGCTCAGGCCCCAAAAGTCGCGGCGCAATCCGCGCATTCCACCGAAGAGGTCGCCACTTTTACGTCAATTTTTAGAAGAAGAAAAATACTGTTTCCCTTAAAGTATAATATGCTATTTTATCTTCGCTCTGGTACGCTACAATGACGGACTTTTCAAGCAAGATAAGTAAACATATGTTACACAAAACACCGTCTTTTCGTCTGCGTTTGCGTCGTCGCATTTCTTAACCGTTTCTCTTTAAAAATTGTGTGCTTTTTCGATAATTATATAGAATAATATATCTAAATAATTATCGAATTAATAGGTTCGATAGTTCGATAGTGCAGTTCGATCTAACTTAACAGATAGGATAGCTCACATCTTAATTTACATAAATTACGTGTCACGTTGTTTGTCCGCTATAGACTCCTAAACTACTTAACCGATTTCAATCAAATTTGCACACCGTGTGCAGTTCGATTTAACTTAACAGATAGGAAAGCTCACATATAAATGTATATATATATAAATAATAAACGCGAACGAAGTCGCGGGGTGACAGCTAGTATATCTAAATAATTATCGAACCTGCTTACAAAATTTTACGAGAATCGTTTGAGGAATGCGACCTGTGGATGAAGACAAACGTCGGTCGCGAGGTCTACAGCTCAGAGCCACAAGTTATGTACATGTGAAACCAGTTGAAACCATGTTCATTACAATTTAACTTGGCGATTATTATTTAACCGTCTATTTTTGAAATTTAACTTGAAAAGTTGTCTAAAACATTTGGTTAAAATTTGTATCTGTATGTGTTGAAATTTGTCTTAGAATTCCAGAGCCTTGAGCAAAAAATAATTTGCCTTGCATCTATATCTGTAGAATTAGTGGCCCCGACTACAATTGGTAATTGTACATTTGGGCCAAATTTCTAGGCCTGATATCAAAGTTTTTAGACCTCCCAAAGACGTCTGGCTTGGATGGTCCTATCGACATGTTTGACGACACATGTGTTGCTCGACAGCGAGTAATTCAAGCATCTATTCGCATTTTGATATAACATAGGTCTATCACATACTCCTCTATGTCTATGTATAACACATTCTGACAGCCTCACAATAGAAAAAGAGGCATGACAGCATTGGTCAGTAAAAGCAAAAAAATCAAAGCCGTTGACGAATTTTTAGAAAAACTTATCAGGTTCATCGTAAATTAGTAAATTGGAGAGTTGTTTACACCAAACATATAATAATATGATATTATTATATACCTACGCTACAAACGGCGTTCTAGTAAATATTTAAATTTTGTAATCAAGAAAATAACTTTATTCCCGTAAAAATCAGCTTAAAAATAAACCAATGCCTACACAGAAAAAAAACTATTCTCCTATTAAGACAATATTTATTGGCCAAGAATAATAATGATTTATATATGGCCTAAACAATGAATTCTTGACATTAGCATATTATTGTTTTAAATTGACTGTCTTAAATTAAGATATGTATTTTTAATTCAAATCAATATTATTCTCAGATTAATAACTATGAATTCTAGATCTGAGGTAGCATGTATTTTTATTCCAAATTAATATTATTCTCAGATTAATAACTATGAATTCTAGATTTGAGTTAACATGTATTTTTGTTTCAAATTAATATTATTCTCAAATTAATAACTATGAATTCTAGATTTGAGGTGTCATGTATTTTTATTTCAAAACAATATTATTCTCAGATGAATAACTATGAATTCTAGATATAAGCCGTCATGTATTTTGATTCCAAATTATTATTATTCTCAGATTAATAACTATGCATTCTAGATTTGAGTTGAAACGTATTTTTATTTTAAAAATACCATGTCTTCTTACAAAAACAACTTTATTTCAATCGAAGAAGACCTATATTATTGAATTGAGATGATGTTTTAATAATTTATTCTTAAACTAAGGGTTTTTTGGTTTTCTTTTTGAGAATATAATTTCTTGTATCAAAGTAAGCTTGTGTTTTAGTGATAGAATCAAATTCTCATTATAAAACATACTATTCTTAGGCGCACCGCAGACGACGGCGCAGGCCGGGCCAGGGCAGGCCGAGCAATTTCGACGCGATCGATAGAACAAAGGGTATACTGCCAACCCACACGTGGTCAAAAAGACCGTGACTGGTCGCGCCGCCAGTGCCCGTGTCACCGTGTGGGTTGGCAGTATACCCTTTGTTCTATCGATCGCGGTGAAATTGACCGGCCTGGCCTGGTCCACGCTGTCATCTGTGGTGCACCTGAATGGCAGAAAATGTTTTAGAGTATGTTATATAGATACAGAAACAATTACTGACATTAGCATTTTTTAAGCTACAAAATATGTTATGCAATTAATAAATTCACTGAAATACAAGAAATTAATCTCTATTGATCAGGTAAAATAAACAAAAGATATATTACTAAGTAATGTATTTATCAAAGAAAAACATACAAGATTATTAGGTACAAAGTTAAAAACCTACTAGTCGAGCTAAATTGCCGAGTTTTGTTTCTACTCTCTAAAAATAATAGAAATAAATGTCTTGGCATGGTCTTACTCACTCGATACACCATTTTATGAGATTTAAAATAATAAACATACTTTTGATAAATCTGCCAACTTAATTTACTAGAAAACAATATTACATATATCCAGAAGTATTTTCATGTTTTTGTTTTAGTTGTTGGTTTCGTAGTACTTCAAAATTGATTTTCCACATGGTGATGTCGTGAGCAGTGTTTTCAGGTCAGTCAAACTCTGGTAAGCTAGGTGCGTTCGGAAACAGATTTTCTATATGGTCTACGTCCGCACATAAATCCGATATGTCAGCTGTGGTAATGGTGATATTCTCGGTCTGAAAAATAAATAAAAATTTTATCTTTGTGTTTTTAGTACATGAGTATAGGTGTGCCCCCAATTTATCGGTACAGTGGAGTAAGTGAGCCACTTCCTCTACCCAGTTTCTTAAAATATTTCAGAATTTTTAATAAATAGGTATTACTCAGTTTTACTCCGAGTACAGAAAATTGATTAGTGAATTTTAATTTATTGATAGCTTATACTACTACAGGGGTGGGGTGGGCATGAAAGCGTAACAAATGAACACTTTCGTATACATAAATTGAGGTAGTTAGGATGAACCTAAGTAAGTCTTTTCCTGCAGGTGAAATTATGTAAATGGTTTATCATTCGGTGCAAGCGCCAGCGCTGGCATACCTAGTGTAAGTAGTGTCAGTTTGGAAACTGTATTAGCACATTCATGCAAATTTCTAAATCAATCGAAACTGACTGTACATACCGTCGTCAACGATGTCAAGTATTCTTCGATTTTGTTCTTTAATTTAATACGTGTTCCTATAGTCGGACACAACTCTTTCAGAAGATCTCCTTTAACTTCTTGGTCGAGAGTTATTCAATTAACTGAAATGAAGAATCACAAGTTTTAATCCAACAATAAAATTATCTTCATAGCAAGGTTAAAACATCTGTCTCTCGGGTTAAGAATACAGTTACTTACTTACCACTAAATTGTTCAATGATGTCCGGGGGAATATTCCAACTGGTGAGCAATTCTTCCATTTTCTCCGTTATAGGGATCTTAATTACTGTATTAATGTAGTAATCCCTTGTTTTTTTACCTAACGTAACTTAGGTTAAGTAGGTAGCTACATATTATTATATCTTGGTCACCAAATAACTACGAACACTCACTAACGAAAGATGATAAAACAACTACGTAGGACCCAATTACTTTCATTGAAATTAAAAAACAGTCAAAGAACCTCTTATTAATTACTTGTATTGTAAAATAATAACTTGCACGCACACACGATGTTAACCTGTTAGATGTAATGGCGGCGCGGGCGGCGGCCACCGAGCAACTTTATTCGCAGTGTTGCCAATACTGATTCCCCAAAGAGCGCTAAAAAGTCGCCGGAACCATGGTAAAAAACCTACTTACATTTTTTGGGTTACAAGGAACCCGTTAAATTTGTTTTGCCCGTCCGTCCGTCTCAACTTATTAAAATTTGTATTTTTGAACCTTAGTATTGAAAATGACATAGAATTCCTTGAAATTACTTAGAATTACTTGAAAATTACTAGACTAGGTGTTCTAACCACTGATCACGGATGTTAAGCAACGGACGACACGGTCAATCTTCGTATAGATGACCGCGGGTGGGATTCACAACTGAGCATAACAACAATCGTCAAGCTGTGTCAGCGGCCCTTGGGTTGGGTGGCAAGAAACATTACCAAACCTAGCCACTCGGTCTATACTGACCTGTGTGCAATAATGGTATACTAGCTCTGCCCACCCGAGCCTAAAGTGCAGTAATAGACATTTTGTTAGTTTTAAGCTAAACACATATTCTGAAACACCATTTTAAAACCTACAAACGAAATAAGTTCTTTTTTTAAAAACAACTATAGAAGTATTTTTTTTTAATATATTTAGAAAACGGAAATTGCAAAAATATGACCATTTAAAAAAAAATAAACAGTGTTTACCAGCTAAATCGCAGTAAAATACATACTGCACAAGATTTTTTTGAGTTACCCAGCTAAAGTGCAGTATTTCATCACATTTTGTAACAATTTAAGTGGTAGTTTGATCTAGAAGATGAAATAAAGAAACATATTAAAGTGCAGTATTATTTGCCTCCATACAAGTTGATAATACTGCAGATGTTTAAAAAAAACTATTTTTATTTGTATCCCCAATTAAAGTGCAGTATAAGTACAGTCCATACTGCAAATACTGCACTTTAGCTTGTTTGGAATTTTATAATATTTGTGGAAAACCAAATAAAATGAAGTATTTTTAAATTATACTGCAATTTAACTTGTTAGTCTGCATATGGTACTTTGTAAAATCCAAATAATTTACAGTCTTTACACATTTTACTGCGTTTCAGTTGGTAACCTTACGAAAATAATTAAGCCGGGCTAGGACAACACTGCGAAATAGTGTCGCCAGACGACCAATTGCTTCGTTTTCTCGCACGCAGCTCTGTCAGTTGCGTCGCTGACGTAGTAGTTGGAAGCGGACGTGGTGCTGTGTATTTGAGTGGGGAACGCTGAGGTAAGTGTTTGTTAACAAAATATTATTTTTATTCGTTTATACTATTTTTTATGGTTTAATTAATTAATGGAAAATATACTAGGCAGATTTCATGCGGTTTTCATAGCAATAATTTTCATGGCTTTGGGAAGCAAATGTAAATTTTGGCGCCCATGTCTATCTTTGGCATAGTAATTTCCAAACGATTAGAATGATTCGGTCGTGGTTTTTTTAATAGAGCTGACGAGGTTTATACATGACTGCCCAAAAAAGGAGTGTAATGTTTTCAGAGCTTATGTATCATGTACTTATGTATGTAAGTTTCTTTATTCCACCAGAAAGAAAGAGAAATTCTACTTGTCAAATACTTGACGGGAAATTTAAGAGAAAGTGAAGGAGGAAACAAGAAGATATTGTAAGTACCTTTAGGGCATTTTTATTAAGTCAACGTGATGCAAAGCAAATAACTCTATGGCTGGATAACAGCTGTGCAGCACAAAATAAAAATTGGTGCCTGCTGACATTTCTGATTCAAATTATAAATAGTTGTGACATTGCTGCCAATAAAATTACGCTGAAATATTTTGAACCCGGTCATAATTTTATGTACACCGACAGTTTATGATTTTAGAGATTTTGTCAACGCGGTCGAAGAGTCACTCAAGTCGGGGAAGGTGGTCTGTAAAACTATGAAGGTTAAAAGTTTATCAATAATATAAAGACTGATCACGTAAATATTATAATCACCTACCAAAAGTGATATAATAAAGTGGTTGTTTTAAATTGTGCTAAAGTTAAACTTTAGTGATAGATTTTATCTTGTTGTATCTATGTGGGTTGTAACCTTTTCTAATACTTAGAACGTTACTTCATTCTGATAATTAAATTGTTAAGAATAAAAGCTCGTTTAGTGCAGAAGTTAATTTAATGAAATGTTTTCTTCACTAAACAAGCGTTCATATTAATTTTAATACTTTGCTTTTTGATAAAAGATACTTGCTAATACATAATCAGAATCATTTAAAATCACATACAGAGTTGTTGATTTTGAGTGCTTCTGATTGCTTGATTCTGTTAAAGTTGCATTTACTGTTAAGATTTTCAAAAAAACTGGTATTTTTAAACGTATTTAGTGTTTAGTTTCCTATATTGTTTTCAATACAATGTTTTGATACAATTTAAATATGGTAAGTAGCATTTAATTTTAATGACCAAGAAATACAAACTTTTACTAAATTTAAAGGTGGTTTTCTTTTACTACACTTGAAAAACAAAGGTATATTATTATCAAAAACCTATTAAACAGCAGTATTTTCAAATAAATACTGCACTTTAGTCAGTAAAAATTAAGGTTGAATAGTCGAAAGTGCAGTAATAGCAGAATTTACTGCATTTTAATTAGATTTTTAACAGATTTTCTTCAATAATTACTTGTAGTAAGAGGGTAAAAAAATAAATAATGACTATAATTTCTGTTTTTTAAAACCAAAATAATTTAGTAACGCAAATAAATATTGTTTTTTACATTTGGTTTCACTTCGCATTTAAAATTTCATCAAGCAAGTTCTTTTAACATTTTTTTTTTAGTTTTTAATCTTTATTCGCGCTTATTTCAAAATCGTGTTTTTCCTCTTACTGCACTTTAAGTTCGGGAGGGCAGAGCTGCGCCCCGCGGTTTTACCTGTGGTCACACATTTGAATAACAATATTATTACCCTCCACTGTCATAGATAGGTCACATTTCCAGTCAGCTTTTAGCGTTCCGTGCCTCAAAAGGAAAAAACGGAACCCTTATAGGATCACTTCGTTGTCCGTCTGTCTGTCTGTCTGTCTGTCAAGACCCTTTTTCTCAAGAACGCGTGAAGGTATGGAGCTGAAATTTATATGACATACTCAAGTCCACGGTCTCTTGCAGCTTTGAAAAATCCAACTTCTATGTCAACCCAATCAAAAGATACAGGTGTTTTTGCTGCTAATTTTGGCATTTTCAAAGGAAAACGCGCAACTCAAAAACCTACAGGGTACTTCCCGTTGACCTAGAATCATGAAATTTGGCATGAAGCAAGGTCTTATAACACAACCAAATGAAAAATTGCGAAAATTGCGAATTTATAAATATTTGACGAAAAAAAAACCAATACAAAGTTAGTTTGTAGTTCGATCGTATTGAAGACCATACATATCAACTACAAATTAAAATTGTTTTCTAAACTAACTAACTTTTACTAAATTTAATATTTTTTGTTGACTATATTATTAGTAGGTATGTACGGAACCCTTGGTGCGCGAGTCGGACTCGCACTTGTTTTAGTTTCAAGTAGGTTTAAAGGCTTATTACACTTGGCTATATTTAGTAGATTAAATTCAGAAGCAAATTTAGAAGCAAGTTCAAAATTCAAAATTTTCTAAATGATTCAGTCAGTCAGGAACCACCCTTGCTTCTGAATTTAGTATCCTAACGATATCCTAACTTACTAGATGCACTTCACTGAATTCAGTAGCATTAATATTTTAGAAGTAGTTTCTATGGCGGCCCGTACCTACACGTTCAATCTCGATGCGTTGGGCCGCCTATGCGTTTTTGTGAAACTGCTAAATATTGGTGTAATTTTATAATGTGGCAATATCATGTGTATGAGCCAAGAATAATTTTCTTGAATTTAAGAACCATTATTTTTGAATATGTTTATATACCTACTTAGTTCAATCAAATTAATAAATGCTAAATACATCAGTAGGTATAAAGACTAACCCTTGTCTCACATGGCACGAACCATTTAACTTTCTGGTAGGTATACGATATACAATATACTATGTGTTTCCAGCTTTTAACAATTAAATAACATGATTAGGTATTATAAACAAGTATACTTAGCAAAATGCAATTAATTTCGCGTACGGGATCCATTTCTATTATTGTTCGTTTACCGTTTATTACTATACTTACTTATCCTACTTCCTACTAATATTATAAACGCGAAAGTTTGTAAGAATGGATGGATGGATGGATGGATGGATGTTTGTTACTCTTTCACGCCAGAACAGCTGAACAGATCTGGATGAAATTTGGCACAGAGATAGCTTATAGTCTAGAATAGCACATAAGATTTTTTAACCGCGGGTGAAATCGCGGGGCGCAGCTTGTAAGTAATAATTTATGAACTTTCATTACCTACTGAATAAAAGCAGCTAAGGTACCTATTAATCGCATTGTCATAGGCTTAAAATAACTACTTACCTAAGTGGTTGTAAATTAGATTCTCTACAACTTTATTGCCAATAGTTTTTATCGTGCTATTGATATTTTTTTAATTAATCGGGAAGAGTGGTAAAGCTTTTAAAAAATGTTTTTGAATGGAAAGTGTAATCCTATCTTTGGTTAGTGTTAATACTTACTCAATTTCGAAACTGAATGTGTTTCAGTTTCGAAATTGAGTAGGTATCTCAAAATACTCTATCGAAGAATAATCTTCTAAATAGAAGGTAATCTTTGTGCTTCCTTACAGAGAAACTATAATTCTTGGTATAAATATCTCCATATAAATTATTTCTAGCGTAAAGAATAATGATGTCTTCAACGAACACTAAATAATTGGATTTAAATCAAGTATCTAATATATTTGAATGAAAAAAACCTGCTCTTGATTGGAAAATTCAATCTTTTCTTTGGTCAACACATTCACTGTTTCGAAATGGAGTGTCTCAAAGTTCTCTACCGAAGAATAATTTTCTCAATAAAAGATAATCTATATGCTTCCTAACCGAGAAACTATAATTCTTGGTATAAATATCTCCATATAAATTATTTCTAGCATAAAGAATAATGTTGTCTTCAACGAACACTAAATAATTTGATTTAAATCAAGTATCTAATATTTTTGAATGAAAAAAAACTGCTCTTGATTGGAAAATTCAATCTTTTCTTTGGTTAAAACATTCATAGTTCTTGAATTAATACCACAAAGTATTAAATCAAGTATGTTATTCTTAGTTTTAGTATCAATTATGAGAATAATTTATTTTTATTGTAAGACTTCTGCATTTCTTGGATTTATAATAATGTTTCAAATTAAGATAATATTGTCTTCTATTTAAACAATATTTTTGAGAATAATTTTATTTTTGATCTAAGCAATTTTGTAGTGGCATTTTTTTCCGTGTACCTAAACCAAAAGGAGGCTACATCCAGACGACGCGGTGGTGGCGGAGAAAATTGGCTAAAAGTAGCTTTTGTCGTGATTTTCTGCACTCGTCGCACTCACAAAGCCTCTATACGAATGAAAAGGATAGGAGATCGATGAAAAACCGCTTCAGGCGTCAGAAGGGAACCGGTAAGCACCCTATTGTTTTGCGCGTCGTGATGTGAAAACTGGAATACAGTCAGCAGAAAATGAATCGGCTCTCAGCTGCCGTATCCTATGCGAGTAAGGTTCAAAATCACTCAAAAGCTTTTCGACAAACTGTACTTGTGGTAAAGTTAGACAGAGATGATTGTAATTTCGAAATATCTGTAGTTATATAGAAACGGCGCGGGAATGGAAATTATTGTATTATTGGGCGCTTGGGGGTTTGCCGGGGCAATCAGACCCGGGCTTTGACCTCTTTTAAGTTTCACTGTTTCACCAATTAAATTTGGCTCGCAAATGTCAAGGTATCTGGTAGGTACAGCTTGGGTATATTGAATAATCAACACCGCGCCCAGTTTTTGTAGAGATTGCAAAATTTTTAGTAATCATGGGATAAAGAAAACAAAAAGTAGAGAAATAACATATAATAGAGATATGCAATTGTCCTGTTGAGCGGGACGATAGTCACTAATAGCCCGCAGCTAGCAGATATCGTCCAAAAATCGACCTTCGCTTATGCAATGCATGTTATAATGCGTTGCTTATCGCATGTCTCAAAATTGGAAAAGGAATTAAGGAATTTTGAAAAAATTGACGTGTGCAGCATGGAATTACTTTTCGCATGTCCTTCCTAAGCAACCTAGCAACCTATGCAACCTAGGTGGGCATTGCATCCTCTTCTCGATTATGTATCCCACATGGTGCCAGCCTTTCTCAGTTTTCTCATCCACTTCTCTATTTTCGACTTCTGAAACTTTCGTGTCCGAAACCTAGAACACACTACATAATATTACGAATTTATTAACACACTTTTCGCAAAAAAAAAATTGATAATATTCATAGGTTTTTAAATTGTCGGTCGAACTCTATTGCGCAACGAGCTCTCTACGCGTGTTCGCAACGAGCGCGCGGCGATAACGCCGCGATAAATATTTAAATATTCGAGAAATTTCCATACACGGTCATCTGACCCCAGACTAACCAAAGCTGGCTACCAAAGACGAATATACATGCCTAATATATTTTAAATACAAACTAAAATAGATATTAACAACCAGGACAAACACACATGTTCATCACATGAATGTTTGCCCTAGGTGGGAATAGAGTCCATGGCCCCAACATCAGAAGGCAGATTCACTACCAACTGAGCCACTGAGGCAGTTATAACGCCGCGAGCGCGCAGATAACCAAACAGTCATTAAGACGCCGCAGGTGCACAACCATAGATCACTAAATAGTCACAGAATCGCAATATCTTGTAATAACGTTGCAAGCTCGTTGCGCGCTCGCTTCGCTTTCAAACCGCTCGCAAATCGCCATTCTGCTAAAGCTCTAACAATATCGTCGATAATACAAACAGTCTCACCCAGTTCTCAAACGCTCAAAATCTCATAAACAGCTAAATAAATTGAACAACAGGGGTGCAAGGAACCACATTTTGTGATTACTCATTGCTTCACTTCAAAGAATGTTTGTTTGGCGGTTGACATTGGACCAGCTCGGTTGGAAATAATGATTTGCCTGAAAGGGTTCGATTTAACACTTCAGTTTTATGAGGTTAGGTATTTAACTCTATCGTATCTTCACTTCATATTTTTAATATTACACTAGCACGCAAGTAGATTTTTTATCCACGTACATTTTTTAGTAAACTCATTTTCATTTCACATCAGTATTTTAATTGCAACAGTACGAGTAATATGAATGTCGTAGCTTAATTCGCTGTGCAATTAACAGCCGAGCCTTCTTACTAAACGGCGCCATTCAACTAGCTTCCCGATGATATGCAGCCATTCATTTAAACGGGTAGGCAAAATGATTTGGATCGACAACGTTGACTACTTGCCTAGCCCAGTCCTTTTAAGTAGGAGAGGTTTCCTGTTGTTCTAAAAAAAGCCACGAAGGCTGTTTCGCTTCGCTCCCGCCTTAGCCTTCTAACTTAACAAATCCATGTCACTTTGCTCTTATAGAGGAGTGGTTTTAGGTTATTAAAATCTCTATCATCACAATCAAGTATCACACTGGCCTACACTAATTTTGGTGCCTAAGATTTTAGACCTGATTTTGGGTATATTTTGTGAGCAGATACGAGAAAACTAGTCACATTTTTCATAGCAGCTCTTGTTCATGAGGAAGAAAGTATACAGAATACAAGTGAATTACCGTGTCATTAATCGATTTCCGTTGATTTTTCATTATATACTCACCGCATATGTAACAAAACATACCAAGACAAGGACAAGGAATGCAACTTCTTGAATTACTTGCCATCATAAATTTATACGATTAATGTCATAAAAGTCTCGTCTTCAAGTCTCGAGTGAATCGGTTTCTTCTAGGCAAGCGTGCTCCATCGTAGGCCGCATCACTGCTTATCATCAGGCATGTTGGCGGCCAAACGCAAGCCTATTATGTAATAAAAAAAAAAAAAAAAAAAAAAAGTAGTTATAACAATACTGATTTTTAATAAAACCATACAAAATTTAAAAAAGAATTGTAGGTAAACCAGAGCTGTCAGTTGACATTTAGTAGCAGCAATGTAGTTCATACTACCTACTTTACCGACTACAGATGCGAACAGAGCTGCACCAAAACATTTTTTTTTTTGTAGGCCAGTGTTAACAAGGTTATTATAATCTATCAGAATTAATTGTAATTATTTGTGTCGACCTTGGCGCACGTATCTCGACCAAATTGAAGACGTCTTAAAGAAAGGCCAGGTCAAGAGTACCCGTAACCAACGCGCGAGTATGAAAAGGCTGTATGTGTTTGTATATATATATATGTATGTATGTGTGCAGAATTAATTCAAAACACATTAATTCGGTCAAAAATAGTATTTTTGTTACATAATTACCCTATTGTATGAGTGCATGGGCTGAGCATCAGCCAGCCAGTTTAATAAATGTTCTAAACGCTACGGTTGAATTTCAGTCTAAAAGCTAGTTTAAAGGCGCCGTTTAAGAGTAGTAGTTTTACGCAGCATATTTTATTTATTTTATTCTCAGCCACATTCCTTAACCGAGCACCCACGAGCATCTCGGTACACCGCACCGTCTGTTTGATCACGTCGATCACACACACTATCGCCCCAATATCCATCACGGTGTAAGTCAATCTCCAAATAAAAGCACTATCGCTTACACGACAGGGCGATATTTGAGACTAGCCTGGTGACATCACTATTTCATAATAACGTGTTTTTCCTTCTAAACTGAGTTCAAAGATAAAAGTTCAATAGCTCAGTCAAGGACGCCCAAAAGCTACTTGTAAAGTATAGTGTAGAAAAGCTAAAATTTCGTAACTAACTGATTTTGGTGATTTTAAAAATTGTAATCGATTAAAAGTTACCTACCTACTTAAAACCAAAAATAACTTATTTACCTTTTCCCCGAAGGGGCTAGCAGAGGTGTATCATAACACCCACACTTCGCCGAACGATGTTCAGTCCCAAATATATCAGGGGCGCGCCTGTCGCCATAGTTTATGTAGCAGATGACATTAAATAAGAACAAGTAAAAAAAACAGTTTAAAAATTTTCAATATCAGTTTTCAATTTAAGTAGAATTTGCTATATGTAAAGTATTATAATTTCGGTCTCTAGAATTTTTTAGCTTTACAATTTTCTTTTGTGCTCACAAATAGTAAAAGTTGTTGAAAGTGCTATAAATGTGTACCAAAGTGAATCTTGGATACCATTTGCAATAACGTAATGTTATCATGTTTTAGTGCAAAAAAGTGCGAAAATACGCGTGAAGAAAAGCTTCCCAAACTTCATCTTCAAAACACCAAAACCTTCACTACCGCTCAAATTACTTACCAAACCAAATTGTAGAATTTGGTTTGGCTTGGTTAGGTAAAAGTATGTAGATACTTTTTTGCGAAAATACTCCGATGCCAGCAATACGATCACCCCAAAAATAACTGTATGAGACCGTTCCGTTATGTTAAATGTAGGGAAGGGCATAGCACCTCAGAATGTCACAAAAAAAAAACAGAAACACGCCAGCCTGCCAACTACAGTAACAGTTCCTAATACACGACCATATTGTACAACCAACACCTACACGGAAGGTCATGCCGCATCGCAAACTAAAATCTCACCGTACACACCCACCAATCAAGCTTATGCTGAAACATCTAAAACCGGAACCAAATAAATTCAGTGAAAATAATAACCGAACTAATATACTAAGTGATAAAAAACAATAGCCAAGAAACTACCATTCTGCAGCAGAGATCAGCAGATTCTGCTCAAGCAATCAGAGAAGATAGACTTGCTCCTACAATAGACCAGCTCACTACTTAACCTCTTCACCACCATAATCCCGACGCTTACTAAACAGAAATGGCGTTACTGTATTTCACATCCGGGAATCCTATTTCAGAGATAGGCTATTTCAAGACAAGCAAGGGGAGGCTAGATCTTCCTTGATTCTCATTGAAGCGGGTGTGCCTCAAGGGTCAGTGCTTGGTCCGGTCTTGTACAACATCTTCACTTCAGATCTACCTACCTCCGATGTTACTGTTGCCTATGCTGTCGACTTTCCTGGCTGTGGATAGCGACACTGCGAGAGCTAGTGTAAAGTTTCAAAAACTTCTATAAGACACTTCAGATTGGCTCCAAAAATGGCGAATCCGAGCTAGTGCACAGAAATTCACTCGCATAAACTTCACCCTAAGGAAAGGTGACTGTCCTCCAATTTCCTTAAGACGTAATATTCTACCTCGAACTGATTGTGTGAAGTATCTCGATTTTCACCTGGACAGATGCTTAACATGGAAAAGCCAAAAGAGACCAAGTCAACTACTAATGTCGAAGTCTATAATGGATGCTAGGTAGAAACTCGATGCTCTCCCTGGATAATAAACTTTTAATTTACAGCTCTATCTTGAAACCTATGTAGACATACGGTATTCAAATCTGGGGAGTAGCCAGCGGACAGAGTAATGTCCATAGTTTGCGAGGAATGATGAAATGCATGAGTATCTGAACATGGCAACAGTGACCTCAGAAATAGAGCGATATAAGAAACATCACATTAAACGACTGACAAGTCACCCCAATCCACTTGCCATTGAAAAAAATATAAATAGATAACAGTTTTTTTTTTGTCTGTCGAAAATTCCTTTTAACGTACTCACAATATAGTTAGAAAAGTTATTATATTGTCTCATATATGTACTTGCGACGGTAAATGTAAGCTGACAATTTCTGTGCTTCAGTTGGTAACAAAAGCTTTCAAAAACTAAAAATCAAAGTCTTTGCCTCCCCCAAAGGGCCCAAGACACCGTGAAACATGCCATCAAAAATACACCCAAATCAAAGCCCTTCCACAGTGTTGCTCTATCACTAACTATCCGTAAAATCTTATTGAGAGCATCAAAGAGAATATAATCCTCTATCGCCACCCTTTCACTCAAAAAACTACCCTAGTTTTACGCTTATAAAACTCATTTTTGTTTGGGAAAATTTATATATAGCCCGGGGGCTTAACATCCCCAAAAAGAACAAATGGCTGATTTTGTCAATGGAGTTAGAAATTTCTAGGATGTTAATTATAAAACAATTTGCTAAAACGATTTAGAGGAGGGTGTGTGCGGATAATAATTTGGTATAAATTGTTTTGAGCATCTGATGAAAGAAGTGTAGGCAATGCGACTATAACTATTTCTATCACAATATTTAACAAATAAGTTTACTTCACATTCAATACGAGAAAGAATTGTTTGTGGAAAATTTGAGTGGTAGCACATGAACAGTATGAATGACATTCATAAATGTATAACAATAAATGGATATAAATATATGACACCGGTAATTTGTAAAATCCTATTTAATTTAATTGATTTGTTTATTATTATTTTTGCCGTTCATATTACTCGACGTCCATACGTGACGTCACCTGCCGGTTCCAACGGAAGACCAGCGCCGGTTGTCTACAGCAGCCGGCATTATGCTGAGTTGGGACCGGTTAGTGGCAAAAACTATGTTATTTTTTTAATTGTGTAATTTTTATTTTGTTTTATTTTGTATGTTTTTGCTACAAATAAATATTTGTCTATTGTCTATTGTCTATTGTCTATTATTCAGGTATTCTATACAATTTTACTCATAAGTACACACATAAGTTACACATAAGTATACCTACTGTATGTAGTATACATTTCCTAAGGATTGTATACAGTACAGTAAATAGATTTGGTCTGAATTTATCAATGTTACGTAAAGAACCATGGGAGGAACGAACATCTACCTAAATGTCACAGCCAACTTCCTTAACCAGCTGTTCAATTACCAGCCTAGCCATTTAACTTAACGTCGCCGTTCAACTAGCTTCCTAAATGATGTTCAGCCGTAGTAGCGTCGAATGCAATATTTATTAAACAGGCTGGCATTCATATTACAGGGTGATATTTGACAAAAATACTATTTTTGACCGAATAAATGTGTTTTGAATTAAAAATGAAATCCGAAAATCCGTAAAACGAATCGCAATTCTGATAGACACGATATTATAATACCCTAAAACCTCTCTTAGCCGACTCCTTTTTCAGAGCAAATCCAACTTGAATTGGTTTAGGTTCGAAGGCTAAGGCGGGAGCGAAGAAATACAAAAAAGACGAAAACGACAAATAGGTACACGAATTACTCAAATAAAAAGAATAGCATAATGACTATTCAAATTAAACAAATCAACAATAAAATATACCGACGAAGACCGAAGAAGAGAAAAAAATATTGTCTCCGGTGAAATCTTTAAAACAAAACC
Organism: Peribatodes rhomboidaria; assembly: GCA_911728515.1. NCBI lineage: Eukaryota > Metazoa > Arthropoda > Insecta > Lepidoptera > Geometridae > Peribatodes > Peribatodes rhomboidaria. The sequence continues at coordinate 7,898,448 of OU452166.1, forward strand.
TGGAAATGTAATGTTATTAAAAAAAATCAAAGTTTCCCTATTCAGTTTTCATGGAAGAGATGAGTCTTAGCGATAAGGCTGCCAACTGTTATACTTTAGAGGCGTCATTACTATTTTTTTTGTTGTGTCAACAATGAAGAGTTCTCTCTATCTTTAACCTGTTGAGTTCTTCCCTTAACCATTCTGTTTTTTTCAGGCTATGGCACGAATACGCTATCAGCGATGTCCAAAAGTACGCTGGACGCACACACGCATCTCCGCCAGCCAGGTGAGCCATTCTTGTCATTTTAGTCTAAGATCCCGATATAGAACGACCTTTACCGAGATGTTTATTTGATGAAACGTATTTTATATTATATAATTTAATATGTCAATAAATATATTGCATATGGGTTTTCTAGCAAATTTCAGTCCATGATATGATTAATTAACAATAAAAAAAAAAATTACATTTCACCGCTTTGATTATTAGACAAATTCTATAGCAATCGAAAGTCTGAGGCCCATAGAATATGCAAACGTAGGGTTGCCTATTATTTTCCGGTCAACTCGGGTAGCCATATAGGTATAAACAGGTAAATCGATACTAGCATTTTGCACCGGTCTGATTATTAAATTAAAATTATCCTATCCAGCTATCCTATCCTTATTTCTAGTGTTATTATTTTGATAGTCACAGTTCAATTTAAATTTATGTAGATTTTTGCGAACGTACAAAGTATTTTCAAAGATATACAGAGAAGGTAAAGTTAATATATTTATTTCTTTAGAGGCGGGGTGCCTCTACTAGGTACTTAGGTCGCCTCGAACGGAGACCTCGCAAGTCTTCACAACCCCTCATGCGATTTAGTACATAAACTATGCGATTTAGTACATTATGATTTATAAAACGGGAATTACTCACGTACGATTTAGTCGATTATTCCGACCATAGTTTCAACCGCATTCGGCGAGCTTCATCAATAGGCGCGTGCGCGCGCGCGGCTGCGTCTCGCATAGCACTAAAAAAATCGTTTTATAAATCATAATGTGTGAAAACCACGTCATTTTCCATAATAATACATAAACTCCCTTTAAGATTCTGTTGAGATAAACTACATGTCTGCAAATTAATAAACTACATGTCGGACCAAGCCATGCCGTGAAATGACTAAGTCGTGTTTCGGAATGTAGTCCGGTGTAACCGTTCCGAAGACGGGTCTGAGCAGTAGCGCACTTGTAGCGCCTCACTCAACTGCCGTCTTTGTACTTCTTCACTCTACAAAACCTCAAGGCTAGAGTGAATAAGTAACTCATGGGTCGTCGTGCTTCATCTTAGACCACAGCGTCGCTTAAAATCAGGCGTGTCAAAAGCCGACCTATTCTACATTAAAAAAATAAAAAAAATATTTCATGAACTCAACGATTGCATCAACGATATACTCACGTTGGCCCTCTCGGCACACAATGTCACGTTAGCTTTTTTCACGTTAGCATCACTTTTTTTTCTTGGACAAGATTTGCTCATTGCTCCACTATCTTGTTAGTCCATGTTTTCTGTAAGTTATTTCTTCTTCTTTGATAATATGACTAGTCGACACTTCTGGATGCTACCACACTAATATAATGAATGTCTTGACAGGGTACATCACTACAATGGTAGGCAAGTATTAGATGCACCTACCCCCTTAGCAATAAACGTTGTTTAGCCTCGAAATAGTTTCACAAGTGTTTGTCTTTTTCGATTGAGTTTAAAATTATTTTTAAAGAAAGACAAAGGTTGAACACTGTTAACTATTACGAGGCTATACAACAGTTATGTAGTAAGTATGTAATTTTTAAAGATTTTAATATGAGCGAATAATAATCGATTAGTTTTTGAAAATATAGTAGCTGATCGGAGTTTGATCTTAATTTGAGTAGAACGAACTAGTTTCTAAAATTATTTCAAACTAGCTGCGCCCCGCGGTTTCACCCACGGTTAAAAAGTATCCTATGTGCTATTTTAGACTATAATCTATCTCTTTTCCAAATTTCATCCAGATCTGTTCAGCCGTTCTGGCGTGAAAGAGTATCAAACATCCATCCATCCATTCTTACAAACTTTCGCGTTTATAATATTAGTAGGATCTAACATTATCTGATTCATATCTAGAGACGGAAGTTTCACTAAAACAACGTATTTTGCTATTGCAAGACAAACAAAACCATTTATTTTCCGAACAAAAACTCACAAAAGATGTCCTTTTTCAAACAAAACGTTCAGAATTATGTTTGGTCACAATAAGGCCTGGAAACAAACAAGCTTTATGTGCTCTGGCTAACTGACCGTGCCCGGCAAACAGCGTGTTTGCCGACCCTTACTTAGGAGACAGAGTTTTTAGGTGCCAGTTCACTTATGTTTTTTTTTTGCATTGACGCGATTTTTAAAACAATGTTCTAGACACGTGAACTACCTACATAGTTAATACTAACTAGTTACTCATCTGTAACTAAATAATAAATATTCGGGGACATTATTGCACAAACGTCGGCTGACCCCAAACTAAGCAAAGCTTGTACTATGGCTGCCAGAGACTGTTTTACTTACTTAGATATTTTTAAATACATACTTAAATAGATATTAACGCCCAGACATTGAACAAACACAAATGTTTATCACATGTACTCGTATGTTTGCCCTAGGTGGGAATCGAACCCACGCCCCCAAGTTCAGAAGACAGGTTCACTACCAACTGAGCCAACGAGGCAGTCAGCAACTAATCGGATTGTTTCGAAATAATTTAAGGACTCTTTCAAACTCGCCGAGTCGACATTTGTGTGTCGATGTGCCTTAGAATACATTACAGTGTTATTTGCCTTAATTTTCAAGCTAATGAGACCGTTCGAGGAACGCGTTTTTCCTAGAACCAATGCAAGCCGTGGAAAATTGTCCGTCCGTGTCCGTTAACTACATGTTACGTATCACAAGAATTCACAACCCCTTCGGACGCTTATGTTACCTTATTTGTACTTAATTGGTTCAATTACGCATAATTTTCACTCTTTGTTTTGCTTACTTGGTGGCTCAGTTCTGCCTTCTGAGCGTGGGGGCGTGGGTTCGATTCCCACCTAGGGCAAACATTCATGAGATGAACATTTGTGTTTGTTCTATGTCTGGGTGTTAATATCTATTCAAGTATGTATTTAAAAATATCTAAGTATTAATATCAGTCTCTGAGAGCCATAGTATAAGCTTTGCTTAGTTTGGGGTCAGGCGACCGTGTGTGAAAGTGTTCCGAATTTATTTTAAAAAAAACACAAAAAGGAAAAACACAAAAGGGATTGTCACACAAGTTTGTACCAATTCTCTTAAGTATTTTGTTCTTAAACAGTACGTACATATTGTCTGAATAGGTCTTTCAACCAATTCTTAGTTTCCTCTGCAGAAAAGAATCGTTTTATTCCTGCATCGATATTTTTAATATATTTCCTCAATAAAAATGTGCGTCTCTGGTTCATGAAAAAACATTTACCCAGTGTGTTTACGCTCGTGTCGGCCGCGTGGCGTGACATGTGACACCACGCGACCCCACGCGATTCAGACTACAGAATAAGCCTTACTTAGCCAACAAAATAATCTTAAGGCGGACACACACGCTCCGGTGTATCTGACAGGTCTACCTACACAAGTGCCTGCACAGGTGTACCGGAGTATTTTAAGTATTTGAGTGGTATTTGAATCGGACCGGCAACCAGAGAAAATTTGAACAACTTATTTTTGCCTGCACACCTTACAGATGCTCTAATCGAAGTGGCTCAGAAATTCAAACGGACGCTGCTAAAATGATCTATAAGCATTTAGTAAAAAGCCTATGATTGTGACGAATCCAAGTGGATTAGTCAGATCCCCGAAACGTTAATGACCGGTTTAGCTTAATCTTGTAGTGTTGCAAATATTGCTAAACTCACCTAATAATTATTTATTATATATCTACCTATAAAAAAAAAATTTTTGAACTTATATTGTCATCGTTATCAAATTTTTAGTTGATCTATCTGTCTCGAAATCAGGGTGTAAATCAGTACATGGTGTACTGCACTATGTAAACCAAATAAAAAATCACATTAATTCATCGAAATATTACTAATGGAATTAATATAAATGTCCAGCGTATTTATTTTGTCTTTTTCGAATCTGAAGCCGGTCAAGAATTAGTTATAGATGTGAAAACTACGGCACACATTTAAGCATTTCAAGCAGGCATTCTTATTTGCTGTCCCACATATTTATAAATCAATTTAATACAAAACCTGGTATGACAACAGTGAATGTGGGCCTCACCTCACGCGATGGCGACATACCATTCCGTGTATTAAAGGCAAGTCAGGCGCCTTCTTACAACGCCTTGGATATTTTTACCGTAAACAGGCCATAGGACCTTGCGATAATAAGCTTATCCAACTCTAGCCTTCTTTGTAAAGGAAATGTTTACATTTTTGCAGTGACAAGGTACCAGGGCGACGGCATATTTGTGGTTTGTCAGGTTGTGCCGTGTTCGAGTATAGCCTTGAATCATGCAACACTTTCGACTTGAATAACCATGAGTTGGAGAATAATTGTGAAAGTAAGACCATAAGGGCTTTCGAATGTTCTTTACAATATGCCATTTGTTGGCTTTAAACCCTTTATTAAAGACTAGCTGCGCCCCGCGGTTTCACCCGCGGTTAAAAAGTATCCTATGTGCTATTCTAGACTATAATCTATCTCTGTGCCAAATTTCATCCAGATCTGTTCAGCCTTTCTGGCGTGAAAGAGTAACAAACATCCATTCATCCATCCATCCATCCATACATACAAACTTTCGCTTTTGTAATATTAGTAGGATTTATTTTATTTCGGGTAAAACATTTCCGGCCACTTTTTGATCTTCTGACTATCCCACGAACCTCCATCCGTCGTTGCTGGTTTTAACCAACTTTGTCTTGAAGGTATCTTGATTGTGTACTTAGAAGAAATCATCCGAAAATGATATAAAACTAGGGTTTCTTTCCCTAACCATGCACAGATCTCCCGAAACCATTACCAGTCAATAATCATACGTCTGTACAAATAGAAACGTCAAAATATATCGGTGGGAGTGCGTTATTGAATCTCAGGTTGGGGTACGGTTGCAATCAAATGGCTAATGATGTAGGGTACGGCTAGTAAACGGCAGGCGCCGTAACTTAAAAAAGACACAATATTTTTTATTCTGAGCTTGGGGGCGTGGGTTCGATTCCCACCTAGGGCAAACATTCATGTGATGAACATTTGTGTTTGTTCTATGTCTGGGTGTTAATATCTATTTAAGTATGTATTTAAAAATATCTAAGTATGTTTATCAGTCCCTGGCAGCCATAGTACAAGCTTTGCTTAGTTTGGGGTCAGGCGACCGTGTGTGGAAGTGTCCCGAATTTATTATTATTTCTTTGAATAAGGCAAATGCCGCCCTTAATTCCAATTTGTAGAATAAATCTTAAAAATTTAAATGTACATACATTTTATTTTTTTTGGAAAATGGTCAGTAATGCATACTGTAAATATTATAAACGAGCTGCGCCCCGCGGTTTCACCTGCGGTTAAAAAGTACCCTATGTGCTATTCTAGACTATAATTCTCTGTGCCAAATTTCATCCAGATCTGTTCAGCCGTTCTGGCGTGAAAGAGAAACAAACATCCATCCATCCATCCATTCTTACAAACTTTCGCGTTTATAATATTAGTAGAATAGGAAGTAGGATGTCCGTTTTATTACTGGCATTTTATGAAAAACTGATTGATTCTAAAACGTAGAATTTACATGGTAAAATAATGTACTCTGCTATGTCAAGCTATATCAGAGCCCTTCGGGCGGCCTATAAACTCTGACATCAAGGCTAGCCTCTCGGCCTATAAGAACAGACATGCATGTAATGTACTCCACCAGGCAACGAGGTCACGTGGGTGACACGCAGTGACGTCAATCGATGCATGAGCACCGGAATAAGTAATTTACAACACATTCGAGAGAGACGATGACAATGACGAGTACCTCGTGGGTGTCAACTTCTGGAACGCGAGACCTTGTTTTTCTTGGATAATTAGAATTCAGAGCTGTCAACACTTTCAGTCTAACTATTTCCAGATGTACTTTCAATAAAATACAAGTACCAGTTCGACTGAGCCAGCTTTAGAGAGCGAACTGTCTATGCTTCAGCTCCGACAAAAATGCTTTCGCGTGTCCGAATTCTACAACAACAACATACAACATATCGTCACGTCTTTCCCCCGAGGGGGCTGGCAGAGGTGTAATACAACACCCACACTTCGCCGGACGATATTCAGTCCCAAATGTGACAGGGGGCGAGCCTGCCGCCATACACCGGGCTCCAGTCATGTAGCGGATGACATACAATACATACGTACATATGTTCACACAATGAACAAATTGGTGCGTGCCGTCGGCTGGGTTCGAACCCGCTCCCCCTGGCTAGAGAGGCGGGCCTTCTCCAACTAGGCTATAATTTCTTAAATATGTAAAATTAATAATAATAATTATCGAACCAGCTCACAAAATTTCATGAGAATCTGTTGAGTAATGCGACCTATTCTCTCAGACAGACGTCGGCCGCGAGGTCTACAGTCTACAACTCACAGAGCCCTAAGTAATGTGGGATCTATTTCTCCCCATCGTCGTTCTAGTAATCTCTCCAGCGGTAAATACAGAAGGATTTTGGTTTGCCCATTTTAGCTTTAGTAAATTCGAGGCATCTCGTGTAGTGGGACTGACATGCCAATGTTGGCAAAAGTCCACTATTTTGTGTGTAAAATGCATCTCGTGACCAAAAATGCTGGCTTACCTTCACCCTGACAGATTTTCTTCCAGTATTACAATTCAACACCGTGAAATGTGGCTAACATTTCAGGTGCCACATCTGTCTACTGGTAGAACGGTTTGTTAGATTGGCTACTTTCCTGTTTAGTTTTTACCATTCCGGTTAACAAAAAAATATGTTTAGGTTTATATTTTTACAGAGACAGTTATCAATAACAAAGTTTAATAAGTTTGGCCCATTTCGAATTTCTCTTTTGAAACTCTAAAACAAAACACAATAGGTGTTTTGTTTTAAGAGTCCCACTACTTCCTCTGTGCGCGTCTTTTTGGAACAGCTTATGCCAATTTGGCTTCCTGACATTTAAAGGTCGGCGACACAACGACCTAACTACACAAATAATGGGACGATCAAATATAATCGTATCACTTATGTGAAATGTCATCCGGCTAAGGCAGCTACTGTAGTGTATTGATTTAATGATTGTACTAGTTGACGATGTTTTTTTTTTGTATAGAATAGGTCGGCGTTTGACCACCAACTCGCCAAATGTTAAGCGACGTTGTGGTCTAAGATGGAGCACGACGACCTATAAGGTACTCATTCACTCTAGCCTTGAAGTTTACTAGAGTGGAGAAGTACAAAGACGGCAGTTGAGTGAGACGCTACAAGAGCGCTACTGCTCAGACCCGTCCTCGGAACGGTTACACCGGACTACATCCCGAAACACGACTAGGTCATTTCACGGCATGGCTTGGTCCGGTGGGTGGTAACTAGCCACGGCCGAAGCCAGAGTAAAACCAGAGTAAAACCAGAGTAAAACCAGAGTAAAGCCAGAGTAAAACTTCATAAATTTAATGTTTAATATAAGTGAAACATTGCCTATATGAGGCTAAGGTAACTAGAGCAGGGATGTAGGGCATCGATTTACTAATGCACTAGTAGACGATATTGAACATAAGTGGGACGATCAAATACGAGTATAATTGTGTCACTTATTGGAAATGTCGTCCAGCTAAGGCAGTTACAGGTACCTAGGGTATTGATTTTGCCAATCCACTAGTTGAATATGCAAGCTATAAATAGGACACTCAAATAGGGATATAATCATATCGCATGAATTAAATATCATTAGGGTAGGGCATCAGGCACAAACAAGGGGGCAGAAATCTAGGACATCTATTTAATAATACACTAGTTGACGATGCATAAGTACCGTTTGACCATATACTGAAAGCCACTTGAATTCTAGTGTGTGGGGGACACTGATACCGACTAGACAGGGTGACCGGTTGTGACGTGTAACTGTTTGAGTTTTGAGTTTCGAATAAACTCGGATTTCTGTGATTCAACAGGCAATGTACAGAAGTAAGGTTATTTATCAAATCAAAAGGTTTTATTTAGGATGACCTCGTTTGTTAGTAGATGTTCCTCTCTTTGTTTCAAATCTTGCAACGGCTTCTGCTACTACTTCCCACTAAATCGGTTCTTATGAACCTTTGCAAACACGTTGAGTTTTCGTGGAACATTATGGTAGCCGTTTGTGGACTTAAACAGTAAATTTTATTTTCTAAAAATTTCATCGACATTTTTTGAGATTTTTTGCAACAAAAAAGTGACGTGTATCTCATAATATCTTTCTATACCTGTATGCCTTCAAGACTGAAATCATGCGAACACTCTACACTGAATCATTTTTTTTTTGTCACGCAACTCGAATTACAAATAGTCTAATTACATTTGCAAATACCTATCAGTTTGTAATCCTTCTGTGTACGATGTAATTCTGTTAGTCAATAAATCTTTTACATTTTTATTGACTTCCGACGCAAAGACGACGGGGTGTTAAAAGTTTAACGTGTCTGTGTGTATGTGTCTGTCTGTGGCATCGTAGATCCCGAATGGATGACCCGATTTAGTTTTTTTTTTTTTAACTTTAATTAGTGGGAAGTGTTTGTCGAGGATATTAGTTAGTCGAGGGTTTCTTAAATTTTTAATTTATCATGTTCAAACTAAAAATCAGGAACATAAACGTAAAATATAACAAGCATTTACCTATTAATTAGGCGCCTATTTGTTCATACATTTAACTCCAAAACGGGCTAAGAGTTAAAAACCTACCGAGGATACCTACACAATTTTAGATTCCAAATTTTCCTACTGAAATAGGCATTTTTTCAGTAGACAGCAAATTATGGCTGTATTTATATTGCGTGCTATTCCGACCGCTTTGTTCGCCAGCCGTCAATAGTGAGGCCACACCCTAACTACCAAAGAGGGTTGCCAGTAATGCACTGAGATCGATTAATTATCCTTTTATTATTATTTTATGGGCTCGCTGCCGTCTTTATTGTTGTTCCGTGATTCTTTTAGTTATACCTGCTACACAGCAGAGATTTTTGTATAAAGGAGTACTTTAGTAACTTTAAATCTAGGGGACTTAATTTGGTGGACGTGTTAACTCAAAGACAGTATTTTTAGTCTCACATTTAAGAAAATCTTGTAGTCAATTTTTTGGGTCATACTTTCGAAAAAAAAACTACTGAGAGGAATAATAAATACTTTAATAACAAAGACAGAAAAGCATTTAGCGTGGACTTCAAAAAACTGCGGCTAAAATTGTACAGCACAAAAATGCTTCTGAATAGATTGTCGGCATGTCTGTACGGCGTCATAATTGGAATACAAATTCGCTCTTTGCCGGCGGCCGCACGTAGAGCAGTGATTTGGTCCTTTGTGCCTCACACATTAACTCGTTCAAGCCTCCAGCTATACCCCACACTTACACCAAACTACACACAATATAAAACCCTATTCTCTACACACAAGACGCACATTGCGTCAGTCCGTCGTGCGACACGCAATTTTCGATTCTCGCCTAAAGCTGTAAGAACCAAATTGCCGGTGGTGCTAAACGGAATTCTTGATGTAGCCGTCGGAGGATTTAGAACTGTGTCTCTAATGAATAGAGTACAATTTAGGTTTTGTGTGCCGGTCCGCCATCGGCTAAAGATTAGTGCTGGTAATGGTTCGTAATTATGGTAGAAAAGGCTAACATCGTAAGGTTCATTTGGCGCACCAATCAGTGGTAGTGCAAAGGGCTCTGAAGAGCCGAGCAATCTCTGATTCACTTAGAGCCAAACAACTTGAGCACATCTCAACTGAAGCTTTCCTGTTATTAACACCTCGTGTGCAGGGTTAAGTGAATACCAATCAGACACGTTGATTTGAAACGTAATAGCGTTGATTGGCTTCGAAACGTTTGTGTATCTAAGAAATGTTCTCGAAGGTGGAAATTAGATTGTTTATTTCACGGCCATAATTTCTCGCTTTGATTTTGAGATGCTTTTAGATTAACGTGATTCCGGATAATATAATCCGGGTTGTAACCTCAACGTATCTTTCACTGTGACATAATCTTAACCATGAGTGATTAATGATATGATACTAAAATAATATGGTAGGTATTATCCTAAAATATTGTGATATAATTAGAAGCCTTTAACTTTTTAAAAATCGAACAGCGAAAATATAAAATGCACTTATTCTCGATCCGCTATAAACATTACCAGAAATATGTCGTAGTCTTTCCAACATATTTGTAAAGCACACGATTCCTCGGTGACCCCAAGGCTGGTGCCCCTGTTTGTCAGGACCCCTTGCGAGCCGGCGATGGTCCGCCGCCTCGGCACTCTCGGTCAACATAACATACCGTGGGCAAACATGACGTCGCCTATGAAATTTATTGTTTGGGGACCCAAAAGGTCGATTCAGAGAAGCTGTTTCCATTGACCAAATCTTTGGGAGCAGATTTTTAAGGTGCGGGCAAATGCTTTTTCAGAATTACCGTAAATTCAAAACGGAAAGTTTCTAGAAGACGGGCGCGTACTTGACACGAATTAGAAGCTTTTAGTCTAAAAATAGAGCACATCTCTTTAAATAAACCAGTAATTGGAAGACAAAAACTTGCATTAAAAACTTGATATTTTTAAGAACCGTACACCTACTTAGTACCACGTGAAGTAAAAAAACAATCAACTGTATTACCGGTTCCCCTTCGACAATTACTTGATCATACGATTTGAATCAAATCAACCAACAGAAAACAATCGCTTGTGATTTAAGACAGAGACGTATCAAGGTAGGGGGCAATTGCGTTATAAAGTCTAACGTTAGTATAGCGCTACTTGGGCAGTTCTTGCTTGATAGCAAGAACTGCCCAAGTAGCGCTATTTCTATTTTACATGCTTGTGCTAATCATAGCACAAGCATGTAAAATAGAAAGTAAATAACTACTACAACTAGACTAAGTGCTTAGTTAATGGTATAAAAAAGCTACAAACCTAAAAAAACAGATGCAGCTTAAAAACTCAAAATTACCTGCAGTGGATAAAGGCGGAGACTGACTGAAGCCGAACCTTGAAACTTATTGAGGTTGCGTATCGTTTTGCCAAACCGTTCGTAGTATCAATTTGACGAGTCGCGCCGCTCGCCACGAGCTCGTTAAATTGGTACGACGCATCGATACGAGACAGATAAACCTTAAAAGAGCTAGCAATCCAATTTTTTGTGATACCCCTTGTAAAAGCCTATTGCACTCTCGATCCACATCGAGAAAATAAAATATTTGTTAATTAGTGTTTAGCTTCAGTGGCCCTATTCGGAGATTTGAGATTTTCATCTCACCTTTTTTCGTCCTTGTTTCTCTCGTTTGAAACGTCATAGGTGTGAGAGTGACCAAGATTAAAATCTCATCTCACCTCACGCGCAGGAATAGCCCCCCTGGTGGCCCTTTTGCCTCAGCCCTGGAACCTGCTCACTGTTGTTTAGAAACCGGGTCGGCCGGTCGTCCCATCAATTTCTCTCGAAATCGAAATCGTAATGACTTTCGTCTATTCTATTTGACTGACTTACGGAACGTAACTTAATTCTGAGCCCAACAGGTGACTGCTGTGCTCAATTGACACACGGAACAGTAGCAGTCGAAATGAGGGGATGTGTCCTGCGATTGCTACTGCGGTTCTAATGAGCTGGGATATCATTCAATTTAACTTCAAGTCAGTGGCTGCCAGCCATTACAATTTATGATTTCTAAACACGTTGAATACCACTGAGATTGTCACGATGGTTTTGCGGATGCCGCTTCTAAAGCACGTTCAGCACGCAAAGCACTTTAAACGAGCTGCTGCATCTCAATCAAAATCACAAGATCACGCACAGCTTGTCAGCGGCCGAATGTGTTAACGTAGTGCTATGTCCTCAATGACAGTACTAAAGATGATTTGAACTTACCTAATCTCTTTCTCGACGAATACATTAAATTAGAAAATAAGTTACTTCTACAGTAAATAAACGACGTGAAACTAAGCCAACTCCGTCAAAAGACAAACTTCCAATCATCAATTCCGCATATCAATGACTGCAGCGATTCCGCCGGCGCTCGCCATCCATCATAATCACGGCGATTATATCGCCAACCCCTACCAACCCTCATTCAACCACCCTCGATTTAACAGCCATTACGTGTATTCGACGAGAACTTGTCTTTTCGTAAGTCAGTGATGAGTTGCAACTAATCGACGTAATCGACATCTTTCATCTTTGGTACGGTAATTTGACAGCTTTGATGCGCCGCTCTTTGTTAAGTGACTTGCTGTTGGTAACTGTACTGTGTTTTGAGTGTACGTTCATAGTTCTCTATAAATGAAATATTTAGGCCGCACTTCCACGAGCGAGTGCATCGCGTCGCGACGTGTCCGCTCTTTTATCGTAGGATAATCTCCATGAGATGACTGACGGTTGTTCCGTCAGCGTATCAACGCGAGTTGCCACAGAATTGCGCGTGCTGACTGACTCGGCCAATTGTTTTGTTCAAAAAAAACTATTTAGTTAGGTGACAGACAAGGTTTGACAGCACGCTCGTCGCGCTTTCGCTTCGAGAGCACTGCGTGTGTGGCGACAGGCACGCAACGATACGTTGACATTTTGTTCGCATTCAACCACTTGTCCTATCGTCACGATAACATCGCCGTGTGGAGACACGTTCTATGAGAGTGGAAATACCTGTTACGACGATAAAATCGTCACGATGCACTCACTCGCGGAGGTGGGGCCTAAAAATTGATTTTGCGCAAGGCATAAGCCCCTAGTTTAAAAACGTGGGATTGGTTTGGTTGGACACGGATAGTTTACTTTGCTCTTCACAGCGGTAGCTTCCGAAGTGAAAATGTCTCGCTGTTTTAATGGTTACAGAGTTAAGGACCAAAGCTAATAACGGCCAACAATGTACTCAAGCTCTTTTCATTTCATTAAAAAGAAAAGAGACGCAGCGTATTAAGATTAATAGAAAAACCGTAAAAATTACGAATAAAGACCCTTTAACCTTATAAAACATTCCGGTCATAAAGATGATTAAAAATACATCGCAACAAAAATCTGTCGAAAAGTCACATAGGAACAGATAAGTTACATACGCTCAGATACATTACCATCTTTGGTCGTCATCTATCTAAAAATATAAATCCAGATTTCCAAACGGCAATGCATGACTTATCACAACAAACCTACTTCCTCGTAGCAATTTCTAAAATAAACAAGCAAAATAGGCGCATAAATAAAATCCACATTCCAGTTTCAGGATTGTTTACTTCACAACTCCGAGTATCCATTTATCCCGAGACAAACATTTCACGAGAAGGTAAACCACACACGTAACGCTTTCAGCACGAAACCCTCACTTTTCAGGAGTATTCGATGAAAAAGCCGAGAAACTCAATTTAGATACGAGTACGATTCCCCGTCAACGGGGGAGAGCTATCGTGTAATGAGAATACACGTTTTTGCTCGTTTAGGTTGCCTCCCACCAGAACAGGAGCGGTGCGAGGATGTGTAGCGAGGAAAAAACAATAACATCACTTCATTTATCATCTTCATTTGTTTGTTTTATTTACTTCAGTGATGTTTTTGTTTTTTGTTTTATTGGCATTTTTTTTTCTCCATCACATCCTTGTAAACTCATTTTTGGTGGAAAAGCACCTTTAGGCTGAGTATTTAATGGAGATGTCTGACTAAAAAGTAATAAGAGTGAGAGTAACTCACAGACTTCCAATATAGTAGGAGTAACTAGTATACTAAGTGACGCGTCAGTGGCCCTATTTGGAGATTTGAGATTTTTATCTCACCTTTTTTCGTCCTTGTTGCTCTCGTTTGAAACGTTATAAATGTGAGAGTGACCAAGATAAAATCTCATCTCATCTCACGCGTAGGAATAGCCTTCCAGAATAAAGTTAAAGTTCGCTGTGTAAATGAAGTGATCCTATTGATGGTTTTATTCCTCGCGCACCGCTTATGTTCTTAGCACATCTCCAGTGGATTCGCAGCCTTATATGAGTTATTGTATTTACACAAGCGCATTCACACATAACGTCCGTCTTTGGATAGACGAAGCTGTTAAAACATAACGAACTTTAAGATCTTTCCAATACACAGTTTGACAATAAATGTTTCGTATTCTTATTTTAATTATTTCATCATTTTCATGATGAATATAAAAACACGTCGTCACGCCTTGCCCCCGTAGGAGCTTACAGGTATATATACCCCCATATTTTGCCGGACGATATTCATTCATTTACATAATATAACATAACATATCGTCACGCCTTTCCCCCGAGGGGGCTGGCAGACAACCCACATTTCGTCGGACGATATACAGTCCCAAATGTGACAGGGAGCGAGCCTGGCATACAACCCACATTTCGTCGGACGATATACAGTCCCAAATGTGACAGGGGGCGAGCCTGTCGCCATACACCGGGCTCCAGTCATGTAGCAGATGAGATACAATACGCACGTATGTTCACACAATGAACAAATTGGTGCGTGCCGTCGGCGTCGGCTGGGTTCGAACCCGCTCCCTCTGGCTTGAGAGGCGGACCTTCTCCCAACTAGGCTGCCATCGCTCTTCATTTATAAGATGGTTATTATTAAAAACTAGCACTCTTACCCACGGTTTTGTTGCGTTTCATAGCCAATGTCACTCAGGGATAACGTAGTTTTCTAATGGTAAAATAATTTTTAAAATCAGATCAGTAGTTTTTTAAGTTCATTCGTTGCAAACATACTAAAATACAAATATTTTCTCTTAAGCACATTAGTGTAGGGTGAACAGTTTTGTTAACCTTGCTTTATGGCAAGTCTTTGTTTGTAGCCTAAATTAGCTGCAATAATTTTATCAATGCCAAAGTTTGTGAGTGATAAGAGCAGTTGGATAGTGGTTCCATTTTGTTTGTCACATCAGAATCTTCACGTTGAAATGTCACAACACAAATTAACACAGGCTACAACTTATTCCGGTAAATTTTGCTATGCCTGCTCGCCCTTGTTTCTTGGTCGTCCACAATTATTTTATTTCGTAATTACCCAACTACTGAATGATCGTAGAGCCCTTTGAAAAAGATAATTACGTCACTAACGAACATTACTTGCCAAGGGTCGATAATTAGTCACAATATCTCTGCTTAATAGTCTGCAGCCAACTCGAGTGTCGTTAACGATTACTACTTTATTATAATGTTACAAAAGGCGCGAACTGTTGCTAGGGGACGCTATTGTTTCAATTTGAATGTGCCACGAATTATGACTGTAATTTGCATGGACTACGTATCGAATTGTGGGGTGGTTTTTATGGGAAGTTTTGGAGTGCTTGTCGTATAAGCGTGCCTTTTGTCTTAATCTGTGCCTAATAAATCGCTTTTGTCAGTATTTATTAATAATATATTTTCATAATTATGTATGAAATGCTCCATAAGTAAATGGCGTAGCACTGGAAGATCGTCGGAGCAGTGTTAGAACGTGCCGTTGTACTTAAATACTCTATTTTGCTACATAAGTGAATTTCGTAGCACAGCAATAGATCGCCGAAGCACTATAATCACTTCTGGCCCCCGTCTTGACGCGTGTAATGTTTCTTGGTCACTGTCACTCCTATGACTTCTTAAATGAGAGAGACAATGACCAAAGTATATCTTGACTGGTTAGAACGGCTCCTGTGCCGTGACCTAATAGCGTAGCACTGCATAAGATCGCCGTAGCACTTAAATACTCACTATTGCTCAATAACTAAATTTCGTAGTATAGGGAAATATAGCCGTAGCAGTCTTAGAACTTGTGTAGCACTTTTTGCTACATAAGTTAATTTCGTAGCACTGTTATAGATTGGCGTAGCACTATTAGAAATCACTGTAGCATTTAGCTCACTTTTGGTCAAAAATAAGTGTCGTAGCACTTTAATTATAGTAGATCACCGTAACAATTCAACTCACTGCTCAGGGGGGCTATTTCTGCGCGTGAGATGAGATGAGATTTTATCTTGGTCACTTCACACCTATGACGTTTCAAACGAGAGCAACAAGGACGAAAAATAATGAGATGAAAATCTCAAATCCCCGAATAGGGTCCCTGCAGCTATGGTCTCAGTTTACCGGTGACATTCCGATGTCTCGGTATCGGGAAAAGATATTATATCGGTCTTTGTGAAGCCTATTGGGTCTACACCAAGTTTAATGAAGATTAGTTCAGCCGTTCAAGTTGAGATAACAGGGTTGTGTTTAAAAGATATTAAAACTCATAATTATAGGCCAATCTTTGACTTCGCTGTTATCGGGTAAGTAAAAAAGACAGATAGGTAGACAGAAACTCTTTTTTGTGCACATCAGCAAATAAAACTTAAAAACCGATAAAATGTACTTACTAAAATAGATACAGAAAATCGCAGTTAAAATTCATAACATCAGTAATGTAAAAAGTTCTGTGAATTACTATTTTGTAGTTTTCCAAAACTTTACAATGCCCCCCCTCTCCATACCTCCGCCCCGCCATCAGGCAGGAATTCTCACCCGGCCTCGTCACTCACTATCTATGCAAATCCTAAAGTCCCCAGTCCTCATTACGGCCACTTGTAATGCAATCTATGCACTATATCTGGGTTTTTTCCTTCGTGTTGTGTGCTGGGTTGCCTAGCGACGCTATCGGTGGCGTCTCGGTGATCTACTGGGGCAGGGAAGAATTAGATTTTTACCCCCTTTTTAACAAGTAGAAGGGATGGAATTGATATTCTGTCTTTTCTGTTTCTGTCTTGTCCTGTCTTTTATCGTTTTCGATCAAGTTAAAAATTCAAAAAGGGATAATGCTACCACACATTTATTATTCAGAGGGTTAGTTCCTTTGATTATAAGGCTTTAGATTCGTGATACAACTTACAGTACAAATGTATTAATATTTATTGAATTACGGTGCACATTCTTTGTTTTTAACCGACTTCAAAAAGGGAGGAGGTTAGTATTCGTCTGTATGTTTTTTGTATGTATGTTACGTGATAAATCGATGTTGATAAATCCAATAGTTTGGATGACGGAAAGTCGATATTTTAGGCTTTGCTTTTTTATATATACCAACTAGCTGTCACCCCGCGACTTCGTTCGCGTTTATTATTTATATATATATATATATATATATATTTAAACTATCCTATCTCTCAAGTTGGATCGAACTGCACATGGTGTGCGAATTTTATTATAATCGGTTAAGTGGTTTAGGAGTTCATTGAGGACAAACATTGTGACACGAGATTTATATATATTAAGATGAAATAGTTTATATGACGTTTTGAATGAGTAGACGCTCATTGGCCCATCGCTTATCCTTATGAGAAGAGTGAAACGGGTGTTGCAGTTAGTTTTTTTTTTAGATGAGAGGAAGGTGTGTGATAGACGATTAAGATGAACGAAGAGACAAATAAACTATAAATTAAATCTGTAATCATCTGTGACTTTTTTTCACATCTCCTCGCTTAAGCACCCTACATATTTTTTTTTAAGAATTTTAATGCTGATGTCAAAAAAAATCGGGAATTTGGGTAAAGTTATTCCAAAGACTAACGGAACTAAGCATAAAACGTGTGTCAGGACCCAATGGCTCCTTCCAGTTATCTATACTTTACTAGCTGCGCCACGCGGTATCACCCGCGATGTCCTAGTTGTCTCTGTTTCGAATTTCACCTTTTCTTTCCGTTTGGTTTCTAATTTCACGCTGAGTTTATCTAAAGATTTCCTGAAAATATCATCAAAATTGATTCAGCCATTTCGGAGTCTAGAGGGAACATACACACATCGACTTCTCTAAAGATAAATATTTTTGTTACAGATCCATATCAGATGTTTGGTCCGACAAGCAGTCGCCTGGCAAATTCAGGTAAAGTACCTTTTTTTTTAAGTTTGCAAGTAGGTAAGGCCTCGGACCGTCAACTTTTATGGTAGGTACCAAGAAATTAATGTACTACGTACTAGAGGAGCTGATGCAAACAAAGAACGTTACGCAACTTATTTCGTACTTAGGTTTAATTAGGGAGGGGGCTGCTCAACGTGGGCTGACCGCAATTTTGCTGCAGCGTTGACTTGTTTTTTTTTTTTACAACGGGCTTGACATGCGTTTGACCACTGACTCGCCTGATGGGAAGCGACGACGTGATCGAAGGTGTAATATGCTTACCTAGGAGATACAAACTCCCTTTTTTCTTGAACAACCCTGGATTGTGTTTAGGTGGAAAAATAGATTACTAAATTGGTCAAATACGTCCGTCCAGGTTCACTCTTCGACTCCAGTAAATTAGCGCCGCTCCATACACAACAATACTGCACGCATGTCGGGTCAACACTAGTGCAAGGTGCAAGGATTTCATTGCACTGGAGTGGATGAGAGTTTGTGTTCAGATGACGAAATCTAGTAAACGTATACATTTATTTCTATAAGTTTTACTGCAGTTTTATCTGGATTTCCACTTTTTGAAAAAAAAAAAACAATAATATTCCTAATTATAATAAACTAGCTGACCCGGCGAACTTCGTGCCGCCATATATTTTTCTAATTTTTATATATTATATATTTTTTAGACAAGCCTTTTGTTCCGACAAGACAACCGTTCGTTATTGTCAGGACACAATAACGAACGCAAGAAAAAAAGCAATTTCCAATTTAGTGCAGTCGTTCGCAAGTTATGCGCGCACATACATTTCGGGGATTTCATTCATTCATTTTTATAACTATAATAATAAAATTTTTGAATTTGAGAAGAACAATAAACACCTTGGAATAAAATAATATATTGATAATGTACTAGCTTAACTTCCATTGAGAAATTCATACATAAGGTTGACTGGGTGAATAGTTTGACTTGAATGAGAACTTAGATAAGCTAGAAGACTTTATAATAATACTTAATTTGAACCATGGTATGATAATATACTCCACTAGGTATAGAATTTCGGGCACGTGGGTAAGACGTAGTGACGTCAATCCATGCTTAAGCCAGACTGAAATGAGTAATTTGCAAATAATTCAAAAGAGACGGATCACGATGACGTCATTACGATTTTGTTCCCGGAAAAACCGGTACGACAAAATTATGAAATGGTTAGCACGACAAGTTTAACAGCCGCAAGATTTGACATTCGTACTCAGCTTTGTATTCGTGCTGCTTGCTGTTAAACTTGTTGTGCTAATCATTTCAGAATTTTGTCGTACCGCGGTTTTATAACCGCGACCACAACTCACCGTACCGCAGTGCGCGTCTACACTAAACAATACTTTCAACAGATCCATCATCTGTTAAAAATATGATTTCTTTCCGATTTGAAGGAAGGTCTACGTCTTTACGCGATTGTAGAGACTTTGGCATCAACATACCATTAATAACGGTACATAAAATGCAAAAACCATGGTATAATAATTTTCTCGACCAGTTATAGCATTGCGAGTCCGAGCATTTGGACTCGGACATTTGCAACACGTAGTAACGTCAATCGATGCTTTAGCAAGACCGAAATAAGTCGTTCACAATAATTTCGAAAAAGACAAATTCAAAACAAATTCAAAACAATAATTTCGAAAAAGACGGATGATTATGACGAGTGACGTCATCACGTGATGGCTCCGGAAATCTAGACCCTTTTTTGGATTAAAAGCAGACTCAAAAATGCCTACTTACATTTAAACCAAGAACTAGGGCGAGCAAATTGACTTCATAGACTGTCAGGTAGCCCATAAAAATTACAGAAAGTAGGGTGACCACACAATAGTTATCGATAACGGACAACACCCCTGTTGGACACAAGACCTTTGGTGGCTCCATAAGGGCCTACAAAGGCATATCATAGTGCAAGTGAAGGCGGGACTCTGACATGTTGTAGGGTTCTCCATTGTATATTAGTACAATCAATTGTCTACTAGCATTTCGGGTAAATTGCGAACAATTAAAGTCAGGCTATAATCGCCCAAAAATCAAACTGCAAGCTTTAGAAACAGATATTACGTAACTAGCTTTAGTGTACGCTTCTGATGAAACCTAAACAGATAAAAATCGAACAGTTTCTTTCAAAAGTAGTTGCGTAATTTTCATAAAGATTTCCAGTAAAAAGTTGATCACAAAATCAATCACGACACGAAAACGCATAGGGTTGACACGACTGCCGCCAATACGGTCACACGCGACCGACGGCGCGCGTCGGCCGACGGCGGCCGGCGGGGCCCGGCCGACGGCGTCACGGCGTGTGGGAACAGCGTTACATCACGACACCTTTATCTGTCTGATCAGCCCTCGAAATGTTAATAGGCTAAGCAGTAAAGTGGCACGCAATTCAACGCACCTGGTTTACGGGAACGAACTTTTTACTGCAGCGTTGTTGACCCCCGGGGTTAATAAGTCAAATGCTAGTTTAATTCGTAATGGCTTACTAAACATTATATTATGCCCAATTAGGTGCACATTTGATTATTTTTAAACTGAATAACATGATAATGTCGAGTTTTACAAAATATCTTCGAAACAATTTGTTTGAAGCTTGATGTCGAGAAATAACAGATGTGAAATCTTCTGAAACAAAAAAGGTCAAACAGCCAAAAGTTAGATGACGCACATTAATTTTGATCATGCTTTATTGACGGGATTCTCTTATTTTAGAATAAAATATTTTTCCTTATATTTGTTTTCGTTTATGAATACGGCAAGGCGACCACCTGAAGCAATGTAATTATTTAAAAATATTCAGAACACAACATAATATTATTATTTGTAGAATGTATATGAATGCTGTTAATATGTAATACAAAGATACTTTTACATAAAGATACAAAAGATACACATATATATTTTATTTTTTTATTTTATTTTATTTATTTCGAGTAATCAACAGCGTTATGTACATAATATAAATAATACAACAATTATACGTTTTTTAGTATGGCCAAAAGTGATTACATTCATTAAAAAAAAAAAACTACTTATACAATAATTTTACAAATTCTAATATTAACAACTAAACTATGATCAATCAATTAAGTAATTAATAAAAGTACAATTGTGTGTGTGTGTGTGTGTGTGTTTGTGTGTGTGTGTGTGTGTGTGTGTGTGTGTGTGTGTGTTTGTGTGTGTGTGTGTGTGTGTGTGTGTGTGAGAGAGAGAGAGAGTACAGGAGGGAGAGGCACTAAGGCTCAGACCCTCTTCCAGACCTGTGAGTTTTCTTTATTTCCACCTTTAGGACGCCCCTTGCCAAATGGAAGAGATCCACTTCAGAATAGTGCTCGTTGTATGTTCGAGCGGCGCGACAAAGAATAGAATTTCGAGCATAATTTGAGTGAACAGGTGGCACATGGAACAGTGGCGTGGTGTATCGAGAACGACGTATTGGTATCCGTATTGGTATATTAGATAGGAGCTCATTACAGTCTATTTTCCCAGAAAATATGTCATGTAGTAAAACAATGTCATACTGCTGACGTCTCTGCTCCAATGTACCTATGCCATAGTGACCACATGCTTCAGAATATGAATCAAAGGTTACAAATTCTTTGAAGCTTAAAAATTTTACGAACTTATGTTGTATAGATTCTAACTTTTTGGTATGAACCTTGTAACAAGGAGACCAGATACTACACGCGTATTCTAGAATGCTTCTTACATATGTAAAGTATAGAACCTTGATACAGTCAATGTTTGTAAAGGAGTAACATACACGCTTGATGAAACCTAGCTGTTTATAAGCTTTATCTACAATAGTGTCGATATGCTCAACCATCGTCATCCTCGAGTCTAGCTTAATGCCTAAGTCTCGTACAGTGTCGACCTTTTTAATTGGGATGTTGTTAAAGTGATATATATATTCAATTGGCTTTAGCTTTCTTGTGAAAGTTGTCTGGAGGCATTTGGCTATATTGACGGAGATCCTGTTTTTGGAATAGAATTGTGCAAGGTTGTTAAGGTCACTTTGTATTTTTGCGCAATCTTGGACAGTTTTTATTTTTAGAAAAACTTTTTTGTCATCAGCAAACATAAGGTGTTTGGAATTCGCTAGGCTGGCGTTTATATCAAATAGATATGCAATATATAATAGTGGACCTAGAATAGATCCTTGAGGGACTCCAGAGCTAATACTCACAAAGTCACTTCGCGCACCACCTATAACTACCGCCTGTTTTCTGCTGCTGATGTATGAGCTAAGCCATCTATGAAGATCTCCACGTATTCCCAATGCATAGAGTTTGTGGAGCAGGATGACGTGATCCACTCTATCAAATGCTTTTTCAAAATCAGTATATATCACATCAACCTGCATCCCCTCATCCATACTACGATAGACGTAATTCGTAAAAACAGCCAGATTCGTGACGGTGGAGCGTTTATTCATGAAGCCGTGTTGTTCACTGGGGATCGCTTTAAATATTGTTGTGCATATAGTTTTGTAGACAATCTTTTCAAATAGTTTGCTGAATATATTTAAGATAGATATGGGACGATAGTTCTCAACACAGCTTCGTGAACCACTCTTGTGTATTGGCACTATCCTTGCTTCTTTCCATGTTTCGGGGAATACGCCAAAAACATTTACGGACATATTAAATATAATGCAGAGCGGTTGAGATAATGTCTTGGCACATTTTTTAATAAATATTGGAGGAATACCGTCAGTTCCCGGCCCTTTTTTATCGTCAATAGAAAGTAATAATTTAGAAATACTGCTTTTAGATATGTTCAAGCTATAAATTACGTCTTGTGGGTCTTGGTAGGAAAGCAAGTAGTCATCGTAAGAAAAAGCAGGCTTCTGAAATACGCTCTCAAAGAAATCATTGAACCCTTCACATATTTCTGTCTCATTATTTAAATTTCTATCACCCCATGTAAGAGTATTCGGGTAACCTGATTTCTCAGTTCTCAAAGATTTCATATACGACCATAATTGTTTAGGATCCTTTCTAAGGTACAGTTGCATGCGTTCCTTATAAGATTCAAAACATTTTTTCTGTACTTTCTTTTGCCTAGCTCGTAAAATAGAAAACTCGTCATAATCTCTGGGGTTTCTGTAAGCTTTCCACCGAGAATGGGCTTTTATTTTGTCTTTGATGATATGTACAAGTGACCGCGAGTACCAAATCGGATAAGTACCTGAATTAGAACTGGTTTTTTTCGGGACATGTTCGTCAATAGCCTTCCAAAGATAAGAATAAAATCGTTGGATGACTTCATCCATGGAGTTACAACTTAGGGAAATGTCCCAGTCTATTTTTGCAAGATAGTTATTAATACATTCATAATCTGCTTTATAAAAGCAAAGCTTGGTTCGAGATGAACGTTTCAGGCAAGGTACCATAAGATCTGATGCATCCAATTCCAAACTTGGATGAAATTTGTCTTCCTTTCTTACAAGGGAAAAGCGCGAACGTGTCACTTCTATTTGAGTATCACTGAAAATTAAGTCTAAAATATTATTGCTAACGTTTTTGTGAAGATTATACTGCGTTAACCCACTTAGACTGCATGCGTCGATGAGACCGTTTGCCGCCTTTTGTAATTCAATGGTACCGCGCTTGATAAACCTCGGCCCGGACTGTGACCAATACACACCGGCGCCTGAGAGGTTAAAATCGCCAGTTATTATAAAGTGATCGTTTGAGCATGACAAATATATTTCTGTTAAAAGATTAGTAAAAGCAATCAGTCGAGATGCATGATTTTCGCTACCTGCTATATAAACCGTACAGATATGTAGATTTCTCTTATCGTTGGCGCCGAGCGAGCGCGCCGGCACAGTCACCCAGACGCATTCTAAGCCGCCGCACGACCACTCCGGCCTCTCCTGCGCCTGCAGCGTGCGCCGTATGCATATCACAGCACCGCCGCCGGTTGATTTAGTTGAGGTATCTTTGCTACGGTCACATCGAAAGACATCATAGCGATCGTCGCATATTTCTCCACAATAAACACTATCGGGTAACCAGGATTCTGTTATCAGTATGACGTCGTCGTTTTGCGTAAGGATATTTTGCTTTAGATCATGTGTTTTTGTACGGAGCCCGCGCACATTCTGATAAAATAAATTTAACTTAGACGGCAGCATTACGATGATTTGGTTGAGTATGTAAACATAAGAAATAATTTATTTTTCTTGCATTATAAGTTTTTGATAAGTAAACGACCAAGACGTGAGGTTTAATTAGGTATGTAACATAATTATATGAATACAATAATATACAGTATTCAATATTGTTCGTTTTTATTTTCATAAAACTATTATAGTATGGCTCTAAATGTTGGAGGATCATTATTAATAAGTTTAGGTTCGATAGGTTTTTAAGGTTCGTGTAGTGTGAAGTAGTGTGTTTGTTGATGAGTGAATTTGTAAATGGTGTGTGTGGACTGTACTTTTGAAAATACACTTTACTATGATTAATATCATTTGAAAGTACAAAATGAAATAATAGTTCAAGCATGTTGGAAATTATTAATATTAAACTAAAATACAAAACATTTTTATAAAATAATTTGTCTTCAATTGCAAAACTAGGATATTTAATATAGTGTTTATTTACCAACTTTAAGATTAAAAAATTATGTAGATATACTCGTACAACGCAAAAGCGTATTTTGTTTACATTAAATCCTAGATTAGGTATCAACAGTTTGTTTAAACAGTACTTTACTATAATGCTTAATGGGTATGCGTAACAGTTAATCAATGTACTGAAAATAATAATATAATCATAAAACGACAAATCTAAATGTTTTTTCTTACTTAAAAAAATTTCTGCAGGTCTTTGGATGCACCTATCGCGATAACAGGAGATTCTTCGTTCTTCCGTAAAAAAATATTGCAATTCCTGACCCATACAAACTTGTAGGACTTATCTTTAGCACGCAATTTTGTCGCATTAAGAAGTTGTTTGTTTTCTGGGGTTAAATGCTCATTAACAAAAAACCTCCTGTCCGCACCACCTAAACCTAGATCACGCGTAGTGATACCCTTAGTTTTACGAAGACCGGAGATGATTTGATCTTTCAGCATTCTCGTTTTAAGTTTGACGACGATGGGTTTTGGTCGGCCATCTACCTTCCGCATAGGCTGGACACGGTGCGCTGACTCGAGCTGAGCGGCCTCCAGCTGAACCCCGGCGTGCGCGGCGACCTTCATGGCCAGCTCGACAGCTGATTCGTTCGGTGTCTCCGGAAGGCCCACTATTTCTAGGTTACACGATCGGGCTAACTGTTGTTGTTTATTTATTAGCGATTGGAGCTCTAAAATCTTGTCACCATCTGCATCTGACTTTTTCTTAAGAGTGTCGAAGTCTTTTTTTAATGAACTATGTTCGTCTGATAGCTTGGTGTGCGAACGTTCAAGACGATCATATTTGGCTGCAACAGTCTTCAAATCTTTGCGAAATTCAACAGCTAGGGAGTCTTTTAGTTCGTTTAGTTTCGAATCAAGCATACGCTCAATCTGTGCCACCAAGCTGCCGTCGGTATTGCACAGCATGTATATATTTATGCAGCATATATTTATATTTACACTAGTTGTTGCCCGCAACTTCGTTCGCGTATATTCAGAAATTAGTATCCATTAACCCTCCTCGTGATATACTGTAACTAATTATCAAACTTTGAATAATAATCCGTTACCAAAAAGATCAGAGTCCAACTTTAAAAAAAACATTGGCTGGTTTTGAGCGGAGTTTTAATTTATTTGTCAGTTATCAGTATTTTAGCACCAACTACGTAATATTCTGTGATGTGTCTGACGCATTTGGTAAGCGGCGCGTTATTTTTAATTTAATTTATAGAATTTTATGACTAAAGGATTTATTTATTCAGAAAAAAGTACCCAAAAACCTTCCTCGTGATACACTGTAACTATTCATCTAATTTCATCAAGATTTGTTCTGCCGTTTAGCCGTGAAAAGTTACTTTCGATTTTATAATTGGTAAGATAAGATAACTTACATATTGTAAGATAAGACATTCATATATTGGTAAGACAAGATACATAATATACACATAAGATAATCATGTGTAAGTAGGTTTATGTTGTTAATGTAACCAATATTAGAAACCGTTTAACTTAAAACATATATAATTGTGTACTTGGTCTAAACAACGCTATGAAGCTTAGTACAAGAATTGCAGTTTGCACTTTGACCGTAATTACTATTTAATGGCCCCCAAATATCCCTAATAATTACTAAACATTACCGCCCAGCACCTGGCTACCGAAGCGTATAATTTTGTTATAAATCTGCGAGGCAATTTAAAAATAAAAACAATCAACGGCACGTGGCAGCCCTAGCAATTAAGGCCTGTTCACACGGCGCACCCATGTTTACCTGTCTTTTCACGCGGTTATTAAAGCAAAGCTGACATTTGGTTTACCTTTGTGTACACTGTACATAATGCGGGTAGAATTACAGTGTTGGTCAAATATTGATGTGTCAAATGGATATATTTATCGTCGATAAAACGACAACGGATATTGTTTGGTTTTGTGGCGTTATAACATTTTTATACGCGTAAAATAAATGAAAATAACGCGATTACAACAAAATCATTTGCATGCAAGTCAAATAAATAGTTCGGTCTCTAATTTATTTTGCGTAGATAGGTAGCTACTTTTCTCACATAATATCTTCTAAAATAAAATCTTGATAAAGTAAAGTCGATTATCCCATCAGAAGATAAAGGCAATTCATCAGCCAGCTCAAGTCAACCAAAAAAATAATAGTTCTCCGCCATCCATCGCCCCACGCACAATATTTTGGCGATCGACTCATTAATTGCGAGTCATAAAATCGATGGGCCATGAGCCGATGAGCCGTGAGCACAATAGGTCTAGTGAGCCGGCGACTGCAAACGTTGTGACTCGAGCGACACACGAGGATAGTGAATGGGTCCAGTGAGCCGAGCGCTCCGAATGTTGTGACATGGCTCACGAACTCACGAAGATATATACATAAATCACGATGCACGCTCGTGTGAACAAGCCTTTACGGCGATTTCTTTAGAAAAGCAGGATATTTTTACTTAACAAACACGTAGTTTTTCGTCGTGTCGGCTAGTTAGGTATGTTAAAATATACACGAACTTGATTCTTTCGCAAGCAAGAGATATTTCCTACCTATTTAACAAAACTTTATTTTAAACTTCATCTGGATTTAGATCGTTTTTAATTATCTATTTATGCTTAAGCTTTAAATTCCATACAATGGTTTTTTTATATGTAAACAAGTGAGAAAATATGAGATTTGTGTATCAATCATACAAAAAAACAGTTAGCTTCTATAGAGCCTCATATAGACCTTCTAACCACTACTAAAAGCTTTTATTCCCAAAAAAGATCATAAAAAAACTTTGACATACCCCAAGACAGTCACCACTCGCATAAGGTCCATTCCACACGAGTGCACACGAGGAGCGCTCGTGCGAGAGCTGAACATAGCCGCCCAATAAGTGGGGGCCGACCCTAACCATTAGCCTATACCGCCGCCAACCGTGTAAGGATACGATTTTTATGATACTTTCGCTTGGGGCGTAGAGCCTTGTTCGTTTCACTGGTGAGTAAGCGTGACACGTAAGGTGACCTTTTTACTTATCGATGTGTTTTTACTGCCGTCTTGAAAGATTGGTAAACGACATACCTACTTTAGAATCACGAATGTTAACAGTTTTTCTCGTACCTAAGTGTTAAACTTCTATTTGGAACTTCACACGTAATTTTGTGTCACACTTTGTAATACAGTATTTAATTACAGGTTCGGGGCAGATCCAGCTGTGGCAGTTTCTGCTCGAGCTCCTGAGTGACTCTAGCAACGCTGGCTGCATCACTTGGGAGGGGACGAACGGAGAGTTCAAGCTGACGGATCCGGACGAGGTGGCTCGACGGTGGGGCGAGCGCAAATCGAAGCCGAACATGAACTATGACAAGCTCAGCCGCGCTCTCAGGTAACTGCCGGGTTCTCAATAGCTCAAGGACTCATAGCTTGCTACTGGACCATCCAGTACTGGCTTTTGTCTGCCGTGGCGATATACCGGGTACCCGAATTATGCGACGCGAGTTCGTAATGCTGTTGCAAATGCTTTTTTGTTCAAATGGCGAGGATATGGCGTGGATGAGTGCTTAAAAAGATAGTCTAAGTATTAGAAACGTTAAATATTTGACGTTCATAAGTGTATCTTTGATACCCAAATTGATTAAATATTTTGACTTTGACTTTGACTTTGAGAAAGTGCTGTACCAATGCCATATCCTCGTCAGCTTGTGTCAGTTTTTCAATTTTGGTTTAATTTCTTGTGCTTTGATTAATATCTTGATTTTGTGCAGATACTACTACGACAAAAACATAATGACGAAAGTTCACGGGAAGCGGTATGCGTACAAATTCGATTTCCAAGGGCTGGCTGCGGCCACGCAACCGGCTGCCAGCGACCCGGCCTACAAGTACCAGAGCGACCTGTTCATGAGCTCGTACCACCACTCAGCGAAGCTCTCGTCTTTCATGGCCCCACACGCAGCTATGCCGACATCTACAGGTAATCAAATTCACGATTACAGCGAATTTTTGGTCTGGCGAACTTTTGTGCCAACATGATTTTTGAGTAGGTACCTATTGATAGGGCAATTATTTTCTCAGTTTTAGCTCCAAAGTACAATTTTTAAATATTTTGAGTTACTTAATATGAACCTTATTAAAAAGAAAAAAAAAATGTATGCCATAGATGGCAAATAAGCTAACAGGCCACCTGATGGTACGCGATCACCGTTGCCTATACACACGCCTATTGCCACAGTTATTTTGCTGACCTTTGAGGACTCTATTGACAGCCCTTTTGAAAAACCCCATGTTGTAGTTACTCGGAAATACTGCAGGAGGGGAACTCATTCCACAGATTGCAGGTGTGCGGCAAAAAGATTGCATAAAACGCACAGGTACGATTTCCGCCGATCGATAATATGTGGATAAGCAAAAAGGCTGTGGCGGCTATTTAGTACAATAATAAAACCTCGATGCAGGCATCAGTTTGAGCAATTTAAACAATCTTTGCACTTAGTGAACAAAAAACCTATCTATTATTTGCTAACAATTAAATCCAGATTTATGTCACCAAAATAACATTCGCTTTGTTAATACCATACTGAAAAACTTCATTAACATTTAAAAAAACATGACACCCCTAAGTAGCCGGTGTAATATCATGTACCCTTCACTTTCCAGGGTTACGGACATTGAAAGTTACAGATACACAACTCTAATGATTTAGGAGCAACTTTGTGTATTTGAATTTATTCTTTAGGTCGGAAGAAAATTAACAGGCACGAGGAACATATGTATTTTTGCAGTTCAGTAATTTAAAGACACGGGATATGTATTATATTCTTCTGCTTCCTTCTTAATATTGTAGTTCCATGTCCTAGAAGAGGTAGGCTATCATTAGGGATATCTTTATCTTGGACACAGCAGCTTGTAACAGGGATCTTGCACTCAGGTTAAACCATATCCGGGGATTTTTAAGCCACGATGTAGGTACGCCTCAGGTGTTTCAGGCGTCGCCTACATTTTCCCCGGTATTATAAATTTAAGCATAGGTCGTATTTGTTTGTTTGTTCGTATTTGTTCACTATATGTAAAACTTTTTCGTTGGATACGAGTACTCTATCCGTCCACGATATTTTCAAGATTGTTCTATATCTATTCTATACACCTATACGAGTATATTTCGAAAGATCAAAGCGGTTGCTCGTATTTTGGATTAAGGTCCATGACAAGGTACCATATTTTGCTTGATTGATTCTATACGCCTACTATGGTATCAGTTTAAATCTGTAGATAATTTAGTATGAATATTGATAATCTCCTTGTAGCCTTGTTGGAATGCTAAAAGCCTTAACAGACACGACGGGTTTTTCAGCTCTGTAGCATTTTCCATCTGGCGTTTAATAATTCTTGGTACAGTCGGTTTCAGTGGTAATCTGCACTCTATAATGCGACAGTACACTCGCGTTTACTAATATTTGCTTAACGCTCGAAACTGGTTGTCATTGGCAAGAGGTGCCGACTCTTGATTTAATGGAACACCCTTTATACGTCTGTTTAGAAATGTTTTACGGAACTAACTTTGCCACTTGTGTGACAATCCATACTACGAGTATAGAATAAAATCGACAATCAAATGAAACTTTTTAAGAAGAATAAGGTCATAAAATTTTGAAATTTAGTAGATTTTAATAGTTATCTTTGTTTGTATTAAAAAAAAGTATGAAATGTAAAAATGCTGTAAGTTTCTTCAAGAAAAGAGTTAAAAGGATGGATAAAAGTGATGACAGCCACCAATTAAAAAAAAGTGATGACAGTTGACAGGTTCACTACCTGTTGTTCCTGGAAAGAACTTAAATATAGCTACGAGTACTCGGCAAATTTTACGAAACCACTCTAGCTATCTACTTAAAAACATTTTGGCACACTTATTAAATACTTGTTTTAACAAAACGCACAGCGAATTATTATTTTATTTTGAATTTTTAAATAACTTCTTCAAGCTAATACTTAGTATTGGTTTCAAGAAGTTAGTATTCAAGTAAATGCCTGATTGTATTGTGGGAGGACTAACCATAGAACTATACTGAGATCAAATCACTTAACACCTTGAAATTCTGGACCTTCGCGCGTGCGTGTTTTAATCTAGACTTATACATCACACAGGTTTTTTGTTTCAGCATCAATATTTCCATCGGCTTCTTGGGGCAACTGGGGCGGTGGGGGCAGCAACTTGTACTCCCCCCACTCCATGGCTCCCCCTCACGTGACGTCACACCTGGGGTCGTACCCCCACTACGCATGATCGGACCAGCACTATGAGTCGCGCGCGAGGCCCGACTTATCTCTAGACCCGCTACATGACTTTTTTAACTAATTATGTTTTTTGTCTACACCTATGTTCTTTATTCATTATCGTGAGGTAATTTGGTTTGTTTGAGTCGGTCAACCTTTAAAGTATTGCCACAGGTTAAGCAATAGTTATAGCTCCACGTAGTCGTTACCTTTACTCCTTCACGAGCAATGTGTTATCGTGTGTGCTGCGTTGTAGTTGTATTGTTTTAAACTAATTACCAAATGTGGGCACTCGCACACTAAGATTAATCTCTTTTTTCTTCTACGATACCGGAGTTTCGATTAGGTAATCATGAGCAGATCGTCACGCATGTGAATCTCCTACATAGTTATGAGAAGAAGTTTTTGAGGTTGTTAAAAATATTTGATGAATACTCATTATAATTAGCAATGTCGAAAAATTGCGTTGGCCTATTAATATAATTAAGTACCAACACAATATTAATCTTAATTTTATTTTTAAATATAACTCTTAGAATACAGGATATAGTTGAAATTGTCTATCACAAAATAACAAAAGGTATCGAGCGCAATTTCTTGACAAATTAGCATCCTACATTCAACATACCCACTTACATGCCTACATCTTCATGAAAAAATGGGTTCAGACCTATACATGATATTGATGTTTTTTTTTCACGTTTTGATTCAATCATTGAGTTTTTTTTTTTCGTTTAGTTAAGTTTTTTTATTTCGGTGTGATTGAGCCATATTTATTATTTGTAACTATACTATAGGGTAATTTTTATTGTAGTGCCAAATTTTAAGCACGCAGTCAGTATCGTTAATAGAATATTATTTTCTCTAAAATAACAACTATGTTGTTTTTTAAAATGTTTCTGTTAAATCCCAAAATTTAAGAATAAGTATCCACCCTGTAATAAAGGTGGATACTTATTGTATTCCCTACACGCGCAGCTGGCAACCGCGCGTATAGGGTAACCATGAAATATAACTTTGTCATGGAAACTTTCAGGTCAAGTTATTTCTATATTTTTCTACCAAAGTGTATCGAAGTAAATGGTTCTTTTATTTTCCAATCATCTATACTTGAGTAAATAAAATTTAGGGAGTGCATAAAAAATTACCCTGTAGGGTCAACTGGTACTAGTGCCTCTCTGGGGAAATCGCGTCTATTGAGAATTACTGACAACCCCTTCACAAGTTAGACAACTAACGCCATCTAGTACAGATTATTGTAATTAAAGATAGAACAAGGATGTAGGTGGCGCCTAGTTTGTGAAGGGTTTGTCAGTAATTCTCGAAAGACGCAATAGCCCCTCAGAGGCACTAGTACCAGTTGACCCTATACCTGTTTTGTATACCTAGTTAGAAATATATTTTCTTCTATTCTAATCCTATGATTTGTTTCCTTGTTTAAATTAACTATCGGTACCCAAGCTGTCAAAATTATTGTTTCGTTTGTTTTAAAGCCTTTTACGTCAATGTTGTAAAGTCTTGAAACCTACAAGGCTAGTATTTTATCAAAGATTGTAAATAATAGATACTTACTTACTCATTAAATTAAGTAGAATTATTAACTTAGGACGATAATTTAATGGAAGTATGATAAAAGTAAATGTGAAAATTGCGAATATTTGACGCTCATTGTGAGTTTTGCAATAATTTTTTAAATAGGTTATTAATAAAAACATTTGAAAAAGAACGCACGCTATGTAATTTCATACAATGTATTAATTTTGAAATTATACATTATATGAAATTTTGAAGATATACGTAAGTGCGCTAAATATTTATACATCTATTTGAAACGTTATTGCAAAATCAATTTTGATGGTATTCGAACCTAAAAAAAATCTTCGTCATTAGTGGATGGTGATATTTATACTCAGTATTATTAATGTCTGTAAATTATTTTTTAAGTAATTATACTCATTGTGATGAATTAACCATTCCAAAAAAAAAACCAAAGAAAAAAAAAGTTATTCAAATGACATAAAGAAGTTCAAATTCAAAAGGTTTTAATTATGCTTTGGCGTAGTGTGGAAGTAGCCGTGGGCAAGGTGGCAGATGGTGGATTTCCTGCGACACGACGACGCCGACCACGTGTGCCACACACACTAACGAGTACGCTACTACAACATAATTATGGCCTGCGTCCCTGCCCTAGTCTACGCTACTACCTAAAAGTACTAAACGCAATACACTTCAGTCACCCTTTTTGTAATATCTGAAAGTCGATTTAATGTCATCTGCTACGTAACTGGAGCCCGGTGTATAGCGACAGGCTCGTCCCTGTCACATTTGAGACTGAATATCGTCCGGCAAAGTGTGGTGTTGTACCCTCTGCCAGCCCCTTCGGGGGAAAGGCGTGACGATATGTATTGTGTGTTGTGAAGTGATGTTATGTTTTAAAAGTGGATAATATTTTTCCTTTTCAAATACTTTTTCTCTCATTATGGCCTAAATAGAACGGCAAGATTGAATATGGCCAGGGGCGGCAGAAACTACGCTACGCCACATAGATACCTACCTACTTATATGACGTACCTTTCATTAAAAATATTCTTATTAGTTTTGTTTTTTTACGTTATTTTTTAAATCATAAAAAATTGCGACGACCGCGTAGCTACTTTATCTATGTCGTAACTTGATCTTATATTATAGAAATTCATTTTGTTTAGTTTTTTTATTCAAATAAATTCGGTATGAAACCATTTTTAATAAAAAAAAGATCTGTACATAAAGGATAGCATAGTCTTAAAGTGCATTCGCATTAGAATTACCTAGATTAGTTTAGGACTAAATTATTGAAAAAAATGTGTATAAAAATTTATGGTTTTACGTCTCTTAAAAAAAATGTTTTGAGTATGTAGCTACTTTTTATTTTCAAAAAAAAAAAACAATAAATTGGTTACCACTACAAAATCACTGATAAATAACGAAAATATTTCATGATAGGTAATCGACCGTCGAGCTTATTTCCATAGCGTTTCTTCATATCTCTGTAATTAAACGGTTTATTTAACACAAGGGTTATTTTCAAATCACAACAAAGGATTATTTAAGTTTTATTATGTAAACAGGCGTAGTTTTCACACATTATAATTTTTAGTAAACGGGAATTACTTACGTACGATTTGAGTCGGTGAGTCGGTTAAGACTATAGTCTGCGGAACCGACTTAAATTCGTACGTGAGCAATTCCCTGGTTATCATTTTTAATGATTATTTAAGAAATTTAATTTGTACAGTTTATTATTTTATTATTAATTTAAAATAATCATTAAGTATCTAGTTAAACAAGTTACCTATTATTATAATCGTACGTATAATAATAATCAATGTGATCATTTAAATATTCCAGTCAATAGATTTATGTTAAGTACCGACCTATAATTTTACCTACTATTAATTTATTTTGAATGTTATTACTGTAATAAATATTAATTTAAATGCATGTGTCAATATAATGAAATCATTTAGGCGTAGACATACCATTGTATAGATGTTATTGTATTTGAAAATGAATAAAACAAAATTAAATGTAATTTATTTATTTTGCATCCTGACGAAATCAGTTACAATAGTTTGTGGAAATATATAAATAGAAAAATAATGCAGTCGGAACCATAATTTAAAACAATGTTGGTCCGTGGTTGGAACTTTGCAAACCACAAAGTTGCACCACCACACCGCATGTTGAGCAACGATGCCCATCGGTTCCCAATATTGTGGGCCAACATTCGTTATCATATTATTATGATAATGATGACATTGGTTGGAAAATGTTAGGTAACGATGCCCAGCATGCGGCAAAAATCAACTACATTTTGCAGAATGTTGCCTAATGTCGGCCCAACATAAGCAACATTTCTTAACGATAGAGTTAGCGATTGGGATGGCGATGAGCATAGTGATAGGGAGGGATAGCGATAGGGAGGGATAGCTATAGCCATAGATAGCAACAGGGATAGATAGCGATAGGGAGGGATAGTGATAAGGAGGGATAGCGGTAGGGAGTGATTAGAGAGGGATAGCAATAGCGAGTCTTAGCTATAGCGAGGGATCGCGATAAAGAGAGATAGAGATAAGAAGGTATAAAAATATGGAGAAATAGCGGCTATCAGTATCACTATCACTATCGCTATTATTATAACTCTCTCTTTCAATTTCCCTTGCTATCCATATCCCTCCTATCACTATCCCTCCCAATCGTAAACTCTCTCTATTGCTATCCTTGTCTATTGCTATCCCACCCTATCGCTACCACTCTATAATGCTATCCTTAATAAATAAATAATTCCGGGAGTCCAGACGACCGTGTGGGAAAAACACACGGTCTCTGGACTCCGAACTAAGCAGAGCTTGGAATATAGCTGCCAGAGACGAGACTGATACACATACATAATGTCTAAATGCATACTTAGATAGATATTAACACCCAGACATAGAACACAAATGTTCATCACATATATTATTGCCGTAGGTGGCAATCGAACCCACGTCCCTCCAAGCTCAGAAGGCAGGTTCACTACCGACTGAGCCACGACGGGTTTTAACAGAGTTAAATCTTTTCATTATCTTCAAAACCATATTAACAAGTTAAAGGTAATTAACAATGCAAGTTGGTAGTAAACCTGCCTTCTGAGCGTGGGGGCGTGGGTTCGATTCCCACCTAGGGCAAACATTAACGTGATGAAAATTTGTGTTTGTTCTATGTCTGGGTGTTAATATCTATTTAAGTATGTTTGTATGTATTTATGTATTTTAGTATGTATTTAATAATTTTTAAGTATCATTATTACATATTATAATTTCTAAGTATCATCAGTCTCTGAGAGCCATATAGTACAAGCTTTGCTTAGTTTGGGGTCAGGCGACCGTGTGTGGAAGTGTCCCGAATTTATTTATTTATTTAATTTTCAAGAACAGAATATGTCTATAACAAAGAACTAAGGGCTCGGTGAGCTGTAGACCTTGCAGCTAACGACTAGGTTGCTACAGGTTGCATTCCTCAGGTGATTCTCGTGAAATTATGTGAGATTTTTTTTAAATAATTTTTGAGCAATTTAAGTAAATGAAATTCAATAACTGATTTGTCAAAAAAACTGTATAATTATCGAACCAGATCCGGACAGAATTCGAACATCCGAAAGCATTATTGTCAAAGCTGAAGGATAGACGCTTCGCTCGCTAACGTTCGCTTATTCGACTATATAAATTTGTCTATGTTTTCAAGACGCATTCGAAAAAAAAATTATAAATTAGGTAGGTAAGATAATTCTCGTGGACAATTTTTTGAAGTGCATGCCTAATATCAGTCTTTGACAGTTTCGTCAACATAAACTTCTTATTTTTTGCACTAGCAAGTCGCCCTAACCGTGCACTAGCCCGCTGACAACGTCAAGTGTCCTAGAACGTCTAGTATGCCTAAACGTCCAATACCTTTTTACGTCCAACCCAAAAACGTCCAGTGCTTCGTAATGACTAGTGTCCGAAAATGTCTAGCGTACGAGAACGTCTAGTGACTTGACTGGTCACTGGTTCTTCGGAGAAATCACACATTATTTTCGAAAGTTAAAGTAATTAAAAGTCAGTAGTTCCGAATTTTGCAAGTCGTAAATTACAAGTTATGGGGGCTATATTTGGGGGCTGAGCTACCCACGTCCGTAGAAGTGTACTTACTCTATTCTGTTTCCTACACGTGGTCCCCGGGTAGTGCTAACCGGGTAGCAAACTCTGGTGGGAGGCTTCGGCCGCGGCTAGTTACCACCCACCGGACCAAGCCATGCCGTGAAATGATGTATGATGATGTATTCGGGATGTGGTCCGGTGTAACCGTTCCGAAAACGGGTCTGAGCAGTAGCGCACTTGTAGCGCCTCACTCAACTGCCGTCTTCGTACTTCTTCACTCTACAAAACTTCAAGGCTAGAGTGAATAAGTACCTTATAGGTCGTCGTGCTCCATCTTAGACCACAACGTCGCTTATCTAACAACAGGCGAGTTGGTGGTTAAACGCCGACCTATTCTACATTAAAAAAAAGTCTAAAGTCACAAGTCGAAGTTGTAAATCGGAAGTCGAATGTCGCCGAAAGTAGCAAATACAAAATAATTCTGCGTGTTCCGATTCTGTATGGGTCTCTGTCCGGTTCTTTGTTTTCCTATAGGTACAGGTCTTTTTGCGCAATAGGTATGTTTTTTTTTCTTGGAAAAAAAATCAAACCTCAATTTTGAAAAAAATTCAAATACTGACTCAGCGAAAAAAAATCTGTAAT
This sequence comes from Peribatodes rhomboidaria, assembly GCA_911728515.1. NCBI lineage: Eukaryota > Metazoa > Arthropoda > Insecta > Lepidoptera > Geometridae > Peribatodes > Peribatodes rhomboidaria. Next base: position 7,935,758 of record OU452166.1, read on the forward strand.
TATCGAACCTGAGTGCTTAGTGTAAGTTGCTCAAAGTAAATCGAATAACTTTACTACAGCGTAAACGAGTTAACGTCAAACGGATCGACAATCGAAAACGAGCTGCTTGCAAAATTTACGAGATGCGATTAAGGAATGCGACCAGTGGCCCTATTCGGAGATTTAAGATTTTCATCTCACCTTTTTTCGTCCTTGTTGCTCTCGTTCCAAACGTCATATGTGTGAGAGTGACCAAGATAAAATCTCATCTCATCTCACGCGCAGGAATAGCCCCCCTGTAGAGGTTGACAGCCGGACAGAAATCCGGACAATCCGGATAAACGTCGGCTGGGTTTGAACCCGCTCTGAGTATTGGTTCGAGAGGCGGGCCTTCTTCAACTAGGCTATCATCGTTTATTTTCGGATTTTTTTTTTATCATTCGGAAACGTTTCCGTTCGGATTCCAAAAACTTTAAACGCAAACTCTTCGAAAATCAGTCCGCATTCATAAGTTTTTAAACGTGATTCATTCTTTCGATCGGATTTATGCTCGATTCCCTATTCCAAAATTTATAAAAGACTGAAATTCGAACAATTTGAGTTTAATATAGGTGGGATCCGATCGGAAACATGACAGATAAAACGATTGTGAATAGCACTGCAGGTCAACTGCGACTGTTTCTGTTTTTCGCTAAGAAGCTCAACTTTCCTATTTATCTATCAACTATATCATATCATATAACTATTTCAACTATATTTATTTATCAACTGGCTCCTACTTTCAGAAATAATTCGTACCGATGTAACTGACAATCTTGAGCTCTTTGAGCGTGGCTCTGACTTCAACCTTCAACTTCGGCTACTATCATCTCGTGTCACAATGTTTATCCTCAATGAACTCCTAAACCACTTAACCGATTATAATAAAATTCGCACACCATGTGCAGTTCGATCCAACTTGAGAGATAGGATAGTTTAAATCTCAAATTATAGTCGCAATTTTAATATTTATATATATAAATAATAAACGCGAACGAAGTCGCGGGGTGACAGCTAGTATAATAATAATATAATAATAATAATAATATAATATGTTTATTTGTGGAAAAATCATTGCCTTTATATTGAACTAAAGCGAGAAGAACAAGCAACATAGCCCGAGAATTGCCAAACTGAAGTGGTAGTAGGCAGGGCACACCCCTCGTGGAACCGACTGCTGATGCGACGGCGACCACGAACCGAAGACGCAGCTTAGGACCGCCTCATGGTACGACTGAAAATCTGTTGAGAATTACTGGGAGCCCTAGATGCTAACAGCGCAAGACCAGTCGTTCAATAGCAGTGGTAAAGGCCTCCGCTAAATAAACTCCTGATGGACAAAGGTCCGGCAGTAGACGTCTTTTGGCTGAGATGATCATAATGATGACGATGCAGATAATGATGTGATCATGATGATTGATTATCCTAATTATCATTCTATACAAAAAATAATTCATTTGTTTATTTTTTTAATGAATTAGGTAAATGTGTGAAAAGTGATTTTTTACACCTAAATAAAACCGTGGCCGCTGGACTTACAGCGCCAGTGCCAAATTAAGAAATCCTCAGGGGGACGAGTTCTAACACAATATTGCATTTTTTCTTTTTGGACGGCACTTTAAAATACAGCCCAAAATAGAGGTGTCCCTTGGTTTTTTTTTTTTCTAAGATGGCATTGGCAGTTTGACATTCTCAGATTTTATTTGGCTCATTCTTAGAATATTTAACTAACTTTGCAGACAAATTAAAACTAAATAAAAAGGACAATTTCCTTTGTAATATAACTATATTTTAACTATTTAACTATAATTTATAATATGTATGTGTAGAATAACAAGAATGTAGGAAATACCTCTGACGAAAACTACAAGTAAGTATTAGATTTGTAACAAAACTGACGTAAGTACAACAAAACAGAATGTCATACCATAGCGCGTTTGTACACAACAAGTAATTTTACTGTCCAGTGGCCCTATTCGGAGATTTGAGATATTCATCTCACCTTTTTTCGTCCTTGTTGCTCTCGTTTGAAACGTCATAGGTATGAGAGTGACCAAGATAAAATCTCATCTCATGTCACGCGTAGGAATAGCCCCACAGAAGTCCGATAAAGTCTTCCCACACTGTTTTCGAAACTGTCGCCAACGCCATCTAGTGGCAGATAAATGATGCAAAATGACACTTGCAAACCTCATCACTTCTTTTCGCCATCTAGCGACAGATACCTAAATAACGTGAAATGACACTTGGAAAACAACCTTTTCGATGTTTGCGAGCATGTCATTACGTCGTTTCATTCATTTAAACTAGATAGCGTGGCAATTCATATCCGTCAGGGTTCATAGAATCATAAAGCAATATAATAAAAATTAGCAGAATATCGCCTGACAACTCATTGACAGTACAATATAGTGCTGACCCTCAGATCAACCTAGAGAATAAATTGGCGCACGGCATATGATTTAGATGAAGCCAAAAACCTTCCAAAACCTACGCTACTGTCGTATTATATGAACACAACACGCACACATTCTAATCTCGACATTATTTGCATTGGTTTATGGTATCATTTCATGTACATAAATATACATAGTGCATTATAAGTGTGGCCCGGACTATATTTTTAGGTTCTTTTTAAAAACTGTGCAGTTTTTTTACAAGTCAATTTTGAAAAAGCCGTAAAATTAAACTCTTACAAATATGTGGAGTTTTAAAATATTAAATCTACTAAGGTTGTATATTGGAACGGACTAATGTTGAGTTTGGGAATTATAACATTAGTTTTCGTGCAATTGAAAATACTTTTCATGGCAACATTACCACACAGACACATTTAAAAAGTGGCTTCAGCGAGATATAACGCAGTGTTCCATCTTTTCCTGTAGGTTGATCCGAGTGCTGACCATGGTATATCAACGTTATTCTTTTTACCTAAACAGTACCTGGATGGCCGAGCTTTGCTCGGTATTTTTTTTTTTTTTTAATTGTGTTTTTTGGATAATAAACAATTTATTTTAGTCTAACCTCAAAGCAAACACTCATTGACTTCGTGTTACTTAACAACGCCATCTGCTGTTGTGTCGTTAAAGCAATTAGTTGTTCACAAAAAATAGTATTATTATTCGCCAATAGATGTCAGGAAGAGTCATATTTTTCAGTTGAGATTGATTATCGATAAAACACGAATAAAATGACATTTTCTAAAAATGATTCCTAGCTAGATCGATTTATCGCCCCCGAAACCCCCTATATACTAAATTGTATGAAAATCGTTGGAGCCGATTCCGAGATTCCAATTATATATATATATATACAAGAATTGCTCTTTTAAAGATATAAGATAAGATACTAATAAATTACATATTCTTGTTCATAATATTTACTAGTACCTACGTAAGTTGCACTCATCTGGTATTCATCTGGCATTGTACCATAATAACCAGCACGCAAACTATACCTATTATCCTAAATATTTTGGTAAAAAATTATGTTATGTGATACCTACATATTTTGATGATGCGAAACGGAATAAAAAAAACTACTGTCTTTGTGCCAAAAAGTTTATTCATAAGTATGCAATTACTGGCTAAATGTTATATGAAGAGGAAAAACAACACAGTGATCAAAATTATGTTATAATTCCTGTTGACCTATCTGTTTTTAGAAAATCCAAATTTGCTTACTAATTACTGAATACATATTAAGCATAAAGAGACCGCTTTCATTCCACTCGACTTTACAGAAAATCATTTCAATGATAAACTAAATAACGACTATCTTATGAATCTACATGATTTATTCGAAAAATAATTTATAGCAAGATTTTTAATACAATTATTGCAACGACATTCGTAGACACGACTGCGAAATTGACGTAGAAGCGGTCCGTCGCCGCGCGCCATAGCAACAATAGTACATAGGTTAGCGATGTCGAGTACACCTCTGAAAGCGGCCTTTCACTAAATCCACTACCTTAAAATTAACATCCGAAAACTCGTCTAGGAAAACCTTACAAACGTGTTTTAAGACTTAAATTACCAAGAGACACGAGGCCCCGGTCGCACCGTCTCTTGCTAAACGTTGACAGGCGTTTCTCGAAATAAGTTACTGAGGAAATTTATTAAATTACAAATTCGTAATTATTTTTATGTAAAATGCAATATGTCTGCCTGTCGTTGGTGAGCGTTTAATAAGAGATTGTGAAACAAACAATCACAAAAAAGGTATTAAATAGAAAACTAATATTATTAGTAGATATTATAAAATGCAAGAGATTATGTATTCTAGGTGAAAATCGCTTGCATTGTTCAGAAAGAATCAAACATCGGTCGAAACATACGCGAGTGTTGCGAACGCGTCGCCATGTTCGTGAGCTGTGGGCCGGGTCTTGAGACACTTAAAATGCAGCTGAGCATCTCTAGAACCGACCCACACATCAACAAACTACCTCCCTTATTATAACATCGTACGTTTATGATTTTAACAAACTAATAAAATCATTTGGTGTCCACCAGGTAGCACAGTTGCTGAGCTGGCGACATAATGTAATAAGATGAGAAACCTTACTATGACTATTTCAGCAAATTAAAAACGCCATTTCGTTTATAATCTAGTACAAATAGAAATATGTAAGTGAAAAAAATTTGAGTAGCCAATATTCTTTTCAGGTTTAATGAATGGATTCAGAACAGACTTACAACTATAGACGATTACATATTCTACTGAATTCAGTGACTGTAAATACAAAACTACGACACAACACTACTTCCGTGTAATTAATTATGAATATCGACACACACTTTTATGCAAGTTTAAGCATTCTTGTTGTGAACAATAAACACTGAGAAACATCAAGAAAATCACACAAATGTATTTACGCTCTAATACGAAAAAGCTTGCACAGTTTAACCATAGACATTCACTGTTCTCACTTAGCTATTTCAATATAGATAAATCGATACATGTTACACCAGTAAAAGAGAAAAATATATTGAGAGAGAGCAAATGCTTTATAAGTGTACAAAGAATATCTAGTCATGTACTTTCTTATGAAGTCAATAAATACATACAATTGAAGGAATCAAGAAATATGTATGCTATTAGAAATTGAGACATAGCACGCCTTAATCATTTCAATTTAATGCAATACACTAAATATACATAAAAATAGCCAAAGCTTAAACAATACTGTGTAGAATTAAGTTTAAACTCCTCTCTTGACATCAAGCTCACTTAGTCCAGTCGTTAGAGGCAACAAAGTATACCAAAGTTTAATTATCTGTCATTCTTGTTTCTTTTAACTGTTAAAGAAAATGGCATAAACTCAGTTCTGATTTAAGATTTTACCACTATTTAAAAATCAGTACCCACCTTGTTGTAGTCGGGTAAAGGGGCTCTATTTCAGTTTCTTGTTTTCACTCGGTAGTTCGAATTATACGTGTACACTGTAGTTTTAGAAACTTTGACATGAAACAAAATAAAACCCCATTTTTCAAAATAATGGTAAACTCAAATCAGTTTACTCTGGATTTTTGATATAACATTCACCAGATGTCCATAAACAAGACTCCGAGATTAAAAAACAATTGTACGAATTTGCAACGAAACTACTATCCATTGATTAGCTTGATTAAGACTATTACAAAGGAATATCAACAGTAGAGTATCTTCCTGATAGTCACTTGTAATCATTTATTTTTTGAAGCCAGGTACTCAACACGACCTGTAACTACACAAGTGTTTGTTGAAATAGAATCTACACAGCTTGTGTTATATTTTAAGTAACTAGAATATCTATTCAAAATTTAATCTCAAAAATCGTTGTATATGGCAGGAAAAATCAGTGAAACGTGTTTTTAGATACAATACTAAGCACACGTTTATAAATATAGAAATGAGTACATTGGATAGGCTAATAAAATATTAAGGTTACATATTATAGATAAGAAGTGGTTATTAAAGTCGTGAATTAAATACAGCCCGTCACTCCTTAGAGCGAATACATCTGTTTGGGCAGCAATCACATTCAATAAACCTAGTAAGTTTATTACTGCGGCAGTCCTTCAACGACTCGCATGACATAAGTAATCGCTTAATTTAAATTCGACAACATTAATAAACCAGAATAGACATTGTAATAATACAATAAAGTTACACAAATTTTAAATAATTATCATGTTTGACCAGATCACGTCGCGATTACGCGGTGGCAAAAAGTAGCTGACCAATCGTGGCCAATGACGTCATCCTTCCGAGGGGATTCACCAATTGTGAGCCACCGCGAGATAGCAAAGTGATCGACATCTAAACGAATAAGAGCACATCGTTAACGATTTCTGTTGGAATATCAGTCGATGAATTCTAGTTCCGTGAATGCTTACTATATTTTAGGTGTGTGCCATATCATTAAAATAATAAATCAACTGAAAAACATAAAAGTAATCTTTTTTGTAATTTCTATTCCCAAATTTTTTAATCATGTTGTAATCGAAATAATAGATTTTAGTACACGCATACACACATCGTTAAATGGTAAATATTAAAAAGCTTCTGAACCTTGAGGAGCTAGAATTCATCTAATGACTCTTGTCGGACCGTTTGACCAGAAATAGTTCAATTTGCTATCTGAAACGATACAAATTACTCGCTAACCGAAAGTACACAATAATCCATGAATATATAGTTCCAATAAAACTAGTGTAATAAGTTATCTTGTCCCACTGAAGCTAACACTTAACACATATTTTGTTTTATGACACAAGATAATTCACGTTTTATTAGGTCCGTCGGTAGCTTCATTTATCACTCCTAAAAAGGTCGACGGATGTGATGGAAACTTACTTTGGAATCACTAAAACGCGAGCTGCTCCGTGTTTTTAAAACAAAGTACCAAAATCACGCTTTCATAATTAAGTAGGTTACACTAAAGATGTGTGTCTTTAAGCACAAGCAGTTCACTGTTAATGTTGTATCAGACTGTAATTGTTTAGAAATGGCGCGGTGGACGCCGCGGGGGCGGGCGACCCCTTGTGCCGGTGGGGGGCCGTCTATTGAACGGCGCCGGCTTTCGTTTTTTGAAAAGCTCATTCCACGGCTGCAATTTGTTCGGGGGACAGTTGCCGTCCTTCTGGACGGCAGCGGGCAGTGGGTATATCAATGGCTTTGTCGGTGAAACAATAAACGGTTCTGTCGGCAAAAATGACGATGATTGGAAGTCTGGAAACAAAAATGGTTTAGTAAGACGAGATCTCGATATTCCAGTAACCCTTTACCATGTTAACCACTTTTAATAGTTAACGTTAACTTCTTCGTTTTTGTTTAGCTTCATACATTTAACTTGGTTCCTTAACGTCCGCTTTAATAAAATTTATAGAGCCAAACGAAAAAAGTTGACTTAACTATTAAAATTCATGGTAGGGGTAGTACCAGACAAAGACTTTCAGTCACAATGTCTATAAAAACTGTGACAGTGGGAGGGACGGAATATGGTTGATTTATTTTTAAAGAGCGTGGAATTATCTGGCCTCTGACAAGTTGGCTGTTCAAGTTTTGGGAAACACAAACTCTTTTGAGTTCACCGATACCTCAAATCTAGAGTGTTTTCAAGTCACGAACGTCGTGTTTCTTCTAGGCGTGCTCCATCGTAGGCTGCATTAGTGACTATCACCTGGTGAGATGGCTTTAACGTAAGCATTTTAATAATAATGAAAACAATGATTTATTTATTTATTTATTTATTTATATCAATTGCACAAAACATTGACAACAAAGACATTGTGACTGAAAGTCTTTGTCTGGTACTACCCCTACCATGAGTTTTAATAGTTGAGTCAACTTTTTTCGTTTGGCTCTATAAATGATAAAGTATTGTATGATAGAACTCAATAGTATTTTAGTTTAGGCTTAAAGACTTTCATTATCACCAAAGGCAATTGTCGTTTATGTGATATTATGTTTAAATTAAAATTGCTACAACTAAAAACCTATTCACGCACTTCTTGTGTTTCAAGATAGGGAACTTTCTCCTATAATATGTCGAGCCAATTGTTTCTTGAATGCCTTGTTTGTATTTTGTGTGCGAGTGTATTTACCTGTCCTGAATTTTTCAAATAGTTCATGACGCCGCTCAGACTCCCAAGCAAGCTTCTGCTACTCAGCTATGCCCGTTTCCCCCCCTCCCCCCGTCTTGTCCACAATGCAGGAGCGCGCCACCGACGAGAACAATCTACAAAAACACATACACCTATTAAAAAAACTACACACACTACCAAAAATACAATATAAAATGATAACGGCCTTATTACGGTCAAAGGCCTTATTTATATTTATAGTTTTCAGTCCAGCTGTGGTAATCGGTTTCAATTAAATGTCGACGCTTGGAGCGATCGTTAAGATTCAAAATTAAGACGATTCCGATTACCAAGGCTGCAAGCTTATCAAGGCTGCAGGTTTAAGAAAATGTACATAAAGCCCAAAATAGGCTTTTCGATTGGGGCATTAAAAGCAGTGTCAATTTAATACTTTTCGATCTCCGGTGCGCAGTGGACAAATTCATGCTGCCAGAACTTGTACACTGGGTTCTTGATAAGTTCAATGAAGGTGATCAAGAGGCCCCAGGGGTGAGGGCGGTTCACGATGAGCCTCTCGAGCAGCATCCTCGTGATCTGTTCCTGGATGGCCTCCGAGTTGGCTTCAGCGAACAGATACAGCAGGGCGCACGAGAAATAGTGCGTATGGCTGTTCGGGTAGCGCAGCTGGTTGGCTATTGCGTTCAGGAAAAGGTATCTGGAATTAACAATAGCTTTTTGTAGCTCAATATCGATTGAACGGATTAACTGGACACTGGACAGGTTTGCAATTAAGTAGATTCTCATCTGGGCACCTGAATAACACCCTCACTGGTCGAAACTGACTTAAAATGTCCTGTCCAGTCTAAAGTAATAGTTGGTATACTAACCGTCCCTCATAGTCAAAATCGACGGTAAAGTTCTGGAAGATGTCCATGTGAGCCGAGTGAGCGATGGTGGACATGCTCGGCGTGTTTCCCTTAGAACGAATGTACGCTATGGCCTGAGTGCCGACGTACAGCACTACGGCATTCATAAGCTGACTGTTGTAATGCCGCCCAGGCACATCCTGGAGCTGTATTGGTGTTTAAATTGAAAAGAGATGAAAATTAGTTTTACGGTGTCAAACATTAAATAACAACACAATAGACGAAGCCAATAACAGTTATGAACAGAATAACAAAACCAATTAAAGAATTTCAAGTACAAAACAAAACAGTTATAAAATATAAACACTAACCGCCATGTTGCTTCTCAGTTCCGAGAGGAAGGTGACCGGCGCGCGCGCCTTCAAGTATGCGTCCAGATCCTTCTTGAACTGCGTGTTGGGCAGAATGTTAGAGTAGTTTATAACCGCGCGCGGAGGCAAGGCGATTTCCGCCAGCAAATCCACTTTCAAGTTGGGAGTGAACGGATCCGGCAGCCTCATGTTACGAGGGAACGCGGACAGAATGAGGTTCCTCATCTGTATGCAGTTGGGAGCTATCTCATCGCAGAACCCGTAGTGGTAGTCGCACAGGAACTCGGGGAAGTCGTGCAGCAAGACCAGTAGCACTTTGAGGGTGCCCTTGTATAGCGCCATGGTGGGGGGCGCGAGCTCAGTGTTACGTAGGAACGGTTCCAGGAACTTGAAAAGGTCGGTTAGGAGAGTCGAATACATTCCCCAGCCCTGTAAGAAAGCGACTAGTTAAGTATACGTCACAAAAAGTACTCGTTAGACTACAAGGCAACTACGCTCGAAAAACTGAAAAGAATTTGGTCATATAACAAAGATCCTCAACCCTGTCTCAAGTGTTCGAGAACAATTGATTCAATCACAGAGCAACACGACTTCAGATGAAGATGAATGAAGATGTAAGCGCTGTTACTACATGTATTTCTAATTACTGGTCAGCAAGCTGCACTGATTAATATAAGCCACGTAGCACTGTGAAATAAGATAATGACACAATATAAGAAGTTAGTATGGAGTTAGGCTCTATTTAAAGTCTCTTTTTGTAAGAAAGCAAGCTCGATGTTAGTAGGACGCATAGCGACATACATAAAAGAATACCTTCTGCTGGGGAGTCACGGCTAGTATGCGATTGATAAAAGCGCGATGCGCTACGATCTCCAGCCATGCGTAGGAAAACCCGGGCGCTACCGCTGGACGGACAATGCGAAGGGTGTGGCAGAACGCTGTCAGGACCTGGAATTCATAACATTTTAGTTTCCGCCAAGTTTTAGGTCGAAATGAAAGCGATAAGTTCTGCATTCATGTGATGAACATTTGTGTTTGTTCTATGTCTGGGTGTTAATATCAATTTTTATGTATTTAAAAATATAAATGTAAATGTATATAGCCTCTCTGGCAGCCATAGCACAAGCTTTGCTTAGTTTGGGGTCAGATGGTGCGTGCAAAATATTTTGAATATATTTATTTATTTATTAACATCTCGCTTTGGAATTTATTGTGCATTTCCTTACCATTATCTATTAGTATATCTCTCCGAGTCAACAAAGGGTTCTTGAAATACCAAAGCAAAGTTCATGACCGCTGGCATTAACACTCCAGTAAATAGGTTAGCCAGTAAGAAAATCCACCCCCCTGCTTCATTTTCAATTTTACAACAATACAGGTCAAAAAAAGAAAAGCTGTATGTATGTTCCCACAATATACTAAGAAGGTAAGAAAGAGCACAGATAAAATAAAAAACATATTTCTTCAGTTCAGATACTAAAACGGCCTTCAAGAGTTTTGAGTTATGTGTGATGATGCAATAGTGTATCGTAACCTGATAGTTCATAGATTCCAAAACGGGTTCAGCCATGTTCATGTCCAAGAACAGGATAATGAGCAGACGGTGATACGGGAGCTGCTCGAAGGTTGAGATATGTTCCTCCTGGTCTTGCATCAGGCAGCCGGCTATTATGCCCAAAATCTGGCAACAGACGTTGGTTATAATTATAGGATTTGTATTAATGTATAACACTTATTCAAAAAACAACTAGCAAAGTTGCGTACGCTCTTTACTAGTACTCTGTACTAGTAGCTTATCGATCGTTTGTGAATGACTGCTTTAGAAGACTAAAGTAAATAAAAAAATTTAATGAAGTGATCCTATTGGTGGATTTTTTACTCAGTACACTTTCTGAGACGGCTCATATTCTGGTGGAATATCATCCTACAAGTGTAAGTTACTTACTTTATTCAGTAGATTCAGCTTCGGAGTAGGATTCCCACCGTCGGAGGTGTTCTTGATCAGCAACGACACCAGCTTTATGAACGCGTCACACATAGCGTAGTATCTCTCCCTTTTCGCCGGACCTGGGGTAGGGTTCATTCTGTCTTCAGCCAGCAACTGGTAGACATTCTCGACGCACATCTGAGTTGCGATTCTAAAGAATCTAGTGATCATGTCGTCAGACTTGAGGATTCCATTCATGTTCATGCGATGGACGTACAAGTTGAAGTTCTGTGCGAGATCGATTTCAGTCAGTGGGCTGTGCAGCACGTTCCTCCACTCCCTCAGGAGGTTCTCAGTCTTTTCTTGCAAGCCCGGCGGGTCGTCGTAGTTTTGTGCCTAAAAATTGACATGTTATTAGAACGCTGATGGATGTATTTAATTGTGAAGAAGTAACTCTTCAAAAATGTAATAGTAATCTATAGTAAATAAAAATAAAGAAACTTGACGCTCTATGAAATCTCAAACGGCGTACGGTTTGATTTTGAAGATGCAAGTCCTCGTAACATCAAAAATGTGCCTAGGTAATAGGAATAGGCTAAAAGTATACTTGTACTTACCCGCACTTGCATGATGCCGGCGTGAATGTGCGCCGTTGGTCCGAGAGGTGACCTCTCCCCTAAATACGCGCCGGGGTCCTGGTTGACCCTCACGGTCTCGATGAGCGAGCCGAGCCCTTCAGGCGGAGGCTGGCGCGAGTGAGACATGATCCTCACGAGCGTCTCCGTTGTGTGGTACAGATCAGACTCGTTCACGTAAAGGTTATTCCTGTCGTCGACGAGGTACAGCTGGACTAGTTGCATCGCGAACGCAACTGCCATGTAGTTGTTGCCGTTGTCCATCATATGAGCCAGGGAAATGTCGTACTGTTCAACGATAAAACAAGTAAAATGTAGGCAGTTTGTAGTTTTGTTTTTTATTCAGCTTTATACATTTAGCTGTCAGAGCTGGATCGACAGCCCCAGCATGGATCGAGTTTAGTACTACTTCAGATTATCGTTACTTAATTTTTAACGAATACTTACTTGAGGCATGTTGACGAGATGATTCCTAATGAGGCAGTCTACCGCTTCAATGTTGTATCTCATTTCTTCACGACATTCGGTAAGACAGCAGGTGATCTGCTTGGATGTCCAGACGTGTCCGTAGACTCGACCGTCTTCTAGAAGTTTCAAGACCCGAAGGTGGATGTCACGGTAGCGTGATACCATTTCGAGAGGGTCAGTGCTGGCGATTGGCTGAGCCAAGTCCAGAAGCCCTTCGACGGCCTGTGAATAAACAATACAATAAATAGCCTTGTCATGGGCTGATCGACAATAAAGCGATTTCAATAGAACTGATCCGTTCAGTACTTTAATAAAGGCTCTTATTTTATTTACCTACTTAAAAAATGAGGTTTCAATTAGGTTGTTTTTTTTTTGTTTGATTCCACAGAACTCCGTTATTTGTGAACCGAGACTGAAAATTCTTTTTTTATTTGAAAGAATATGCTCACGTAAGTTTTATAGTCTATGAAGTTTTTCAGTGTTTGGTTTTTCTTTCTCTTAAATATTTAAACTAGATTAAAAAAGTCAAAACACTAAATGAGTATTTTAACGTTTATAAGGGGTTAATTATTTCAAGAGTTCCAATACTGCAATTTTGGTGGAGTTCTGACTGTAGGAAACTATGAAAATGGCCATCAAATTTAATTCGCTCCAAACTAAAACAAAGTTAATATATACTTTTTATCCATCCAATTGATATCATTACAAACTAGTACAGGCCGATTCAAACTTAATGCCAGCTGTGACGTTGCTTGTGGATGACGCGAAACGCTGCGCAGTAGCGACAACAAAAGTGTGCGCGGACGTAAGAGGCAAGACGCAGCTAAGTCTCGCTTGCGGCTCACTTCACAGCCGTCATTAAGTTTGAATCAGTCTGTAGCCGAGTTGCTTTTGCTTCTGTTGCTAGCCTTCAGTCATTCTGCAAATAGCCAAGCTCGTTTGAAACCCACGTGTTCAGTTCACCCACTCGTAGAGTAATATACTATTTTGTATCCCACCTTTTGCAAGAGCGTACATCCGGAGACGATGTCGCGGTTCCTGCGCGCCATGCACAAGCATTCGAGTAGTGCATGCATGTTGTTGGCGTGAATTGCCATGCTGGCATTGCCGAGGCAGTTCCCTAGGAATATCTCCGCAGTCGTGATTAGGGCGCTCATCTCGTCTGTGCCGTACACTTGAGTCGGGTTCATCACCTAAAAAAAAAACTTATTACTCTCAAATTATATACTTAACACACATAGAACAAATAAAATGTAAGCAAATAAAATGTAAGCAAAGAGATCTAAGTAAAATAAGAAAATATAACTAGAGTGACCTAGATTTCACACTAGGCGGACCACCTGTGTCGCGAAATCTAGTCTCTTTCTTCTACATATGTCTAATTGTAATTGTCTTTTATATTTAATTAAATAATAAATAAATAAATGCGGGACACTTCCACACACGGTCGCCTGACCCCAAACTTAGCAAAGCTTGTGTTATGGTTGCCATACTCAGATATTTTTAAATACATACTTAAATAGATCTTAACACCAAGACATAGAACAAACACAATTATATCCTTTTATTAAGTTTTATTTCAATTCAATAATAAATTCATGTCAATAACAAAATAAAAAAGTCAAAATACTAATCTAAATAAAATTTAAACTATAAACAACCCACACCTAACCGCTCGTGGTGCAAAGGTACCCATAACGCTAGCCTTAGCTAGCTTATTCAACTGTGACGTGTAACTATAGGAGTTATTAATAAATTCTAATTTCTGATTTCTGATTAGCCGCGTTACCTCGTTGAATGGCAATCGCTAACCTCTGCACCAGGAACGATCTAGAGCGAGAGTCACCGGTTCTCTCCCTGATATATTATTTATTCTATATTCTATCCTTATATCCCATTTTATACATTGTAATTGTAATATTAATTATGTACCATAATAACAAATTCATACGGCAAACATATATAGATAAACGAAATCTACTGTTACTTATCCACTGTTTGTCTGATTGTTTTAGATTTTTAAGTATGTGTTATGTGTGTCTGTGTTTGTGTGTGTGTGTGTGTGTTATGTATAATAGTATATATTTGTGTGTGCTTATGTAACGTTTAGTTCCCACTTCAGTTACTCCGCCACGAGTCCATTTGCTGCTAGACAATCGGTACGGCTAGAAATTGGACGGTATTATTATGCTGGGTATAAAGTCTATTATAAAGTCAACTAACATCTTCTTGTGTGTCAGGAGTATACCGTCACACGGAGCTCACTACGTCGCCAACGGTCTGACGGTCACCATCTCGAACACCAAGAAGACATGGCATATATGTACAAGAAAGTGTTGGTGAGGAAGAGCTCCAGTGCGCGCCAGCGCAACCCGTTACTCTACGCGCCTCTACCCTCGTGCACGAGCAGTTGTCATCACGTGCGCGTCGCGCAGCGGCCCGCAGTGCTAAGCGAGACACGCACGCGCGCTCGCCTTGATAAAGGCGGCCGAATGCGGTTGAAACTATGGTCGGAATAATCGACTTAATCGTATGTGAGTAATTCCCTTATCATACTATCATAAATAAATAAAGGAAACCACGTAAGTTTCCATAATATTATTGTACTTTTGTAGCCTGTATAATTCTGTTTCTATTACGGCACTACTTTCTACAGAGTGGTCGAAGAAATTTTAGATGAATATGTGTTAACGTGTCTATACGCTGGGCGCCGGCACCTCCACAACTAGTAGGTAGTATCTTTTGCATCTTTGCAAATTGTTGTGTGCGTGCCGTGGTGCGTGCGAATAGGCGCGCACACATATGAAGACACGCTCTATGAAGATAAGATACTTCCACTAACATACTTTGTTTCTACTACAGCATTGTATTCAAAGATGTAAGATGCATGCATTACGATAGACCAGTATATAAAATATATGTTTTTCATATTTTTAAGTATATTTTTAATTAATATGCATGCACAATAAAATTGTTGCTACAAGTATATAAAGTGGCCCGAGGGCCTGAAGAAACTGTACCCTGCAAAACAGGCTCTGACGAGACCTAGTGCAGCGTATCCTAACCAACACTATTGAAAGATTGAGAAGATAAATAGATATGGATTGAAATATAGAGATTGAATTAGGTATTTATACAAAGCAAAAAAGACGTTCACATACAGCGAGAATGCAATAAAAGCATGATCCACTATTACCGTGTAGTGGATCGCGACTATACGGGCGTGGTTCAGAGTTGGGGGATGGACATAAGACCAAACAGGGTCTTTGCTGTTCTTCGAAATAAGTGTAGCGTGCTCGTGACAAAAGCATGGTGTAAACAGCACAGGCAAGCACGCCACACACAACTGAAAAACAGAAGCGCAAAGAAAAAAAAGTAAAAGCTGCATACCCATTCCGTTAAAATTAATAGTGACAATGATGAAATAGTAGAAGTAAGTAGTAGTAGTAAGTAGTAGACGTTAATACGTATGCCCTGACAGCGGGTAACATTAGTTTAAAATCGAGATTCATGCCTGAGCGTCGTTTTTAAATACGATCCCTAGTTTTAATCTAAATGTAGGTAATTTCATAATATTAGTGTGGATAAAACATACCTGGCTGTAGGTTAATTGCTGGGGCATCTGTGGCTCCTGAGAAGAAGGTTTTGGAATAAACAGACCAGCGTCCCTGATGGGTACGAATCCAGGTATGTTGCACGCAAACTCTTCGTAAACGGATATCTGCAAATCGGTCGGTCCCCCCATCCGTAGACGGCAGCGTTCAGGAATCCTCTCAGTCTAGGATAATACAATTTTATTAATACTCTTTCCAAACTCTAAAGGTGGTAATGTTTTCATGAATTATATACTAACTAGTGAGCTTGTAGAATTGTAGAATTAAGCAATGTAAGTAGTTTCATTATGAGAAAAGAGCATAAACAAAACAAAGAAAAAATTAAAAATATATGTAAATTGAAGCACAGACACTAGGGATTGCAATCCCGCAAAGTGGGATCCCGCAATCCAGCGATATCCGGCATCATTTTAGGCCTTTTATATCCTTTTATATCAGGCTCTTGCCTAGGCCTAAAATGATCACGCGTAAATCACGGAAATCGCGAAGTCTTCAACAGCGCGTTGTGCGACGCGACTTTGCCGTTTAGTCTTTTGTTTTAACCCCCGACGCAAAAACAACGGGGTGTTCTTAAACAACGGGGTGTTCTTTTGATACATTACATGTTTTTCATTCTGTAGTGAAACCTATTTTAAAATTAATATTTAACCAAAATCTCAAAAAACTAAACACACAAATCACCTCTTCAAATAAAGTTTCCATATTTTCATTCATATTCATTCATATTTTCAGTCCACACTAGTACAAAAACAAAAAAGTTTTACCAAATATTGATATTAATTATTGCTTTTGGACCTTTTATCGATAAAAAAGTAGCAATATTGTAAAATCTTATATAAATTTCTTATAAAATCCTACTTCTTGTGGGATTACGCAAGATCCCGCTAGATTGAAGCCAATCCAGCAAAAATCCCGCGGGATTGAAAACGGTGCGGGATTGCAATCCCTAATCACAACAGTTGCACAAAAACAGTCATAGAGTACAGAGTATGATAGATAGTAATAATGATCATGAAATCTGAGTTCATGAATGCGATACTACCGATAAGACAAACTGTGGATGTCCTAGTATCCACAAGATGTCAAATACTAAGTATCTGGGGGTGATAATAGATTACAGACTCACATGGTATGAACATTTAGAGCAAGTATCTAATAGAGTAAGGAAACTGATATGGATCTTTAGATCACTTAGACATGTTGTCCCTCAAAAAAACAGTCAGTCACCTAGGAACCTATTAAATGAAATATATGTGGCTCTGGCACAATCCATCTTAATATATTGTATTCCAATCTGGGGGGGAGCTTCAAAAACAAAATTTATTGCAGCTGAACGAGCTCAACGAGCTTTGATTAAAGTAATGTATTTTAAAAATATCAGGTACTCCACCGAAGATATCTATCGAATAAGTAATTTGCTCTCGGTTAGAAAACTTTATCTTGTTTACTTAGTTCTTAAAAAACATAAAACTCTACCATTCGATGCTGGTGTTCAAAAACCATCAAAAAGAAGAAAGGTGTCAGTTGCGATGGTTCCTAAATGCAAAACTGAATTTGCTCGCAAGCAATTTAATGTACGTTCGGCTAATTTATACAACAAAGCAAACAAAGTTTTAGATTTATATCCTAAAAGATTTTACGAATGTAAAAAATGTTTCACAGAGTGGTTAAAGCCACTAAACTACAATGAAACTGAAATGTTGCTCAAGTTATAAAAATAAAATAAAAAATAGAAAATTTTAAAATCGGTTTTAAAATTAATACTAACTGTGCTTTGAAAAAAAAAAAAATAGTCATGTTATAAAGTCTGTTATAAATTCGCTTTCTCTCTCTCTCTCACATACACACACACACACACACACACACACACACACACACACACATACTCACGCATTCACGCCCTGTAAATAAATGATGTACTATAATAAGAAAGAGCGGGGGCTCTTAGCACAAGCTTTATTAGCTTAAAAAGAGTCCCCAGAAGTATGTATCTGTATTTTGAAACTTGGAATAAAATAAACTTTATTATTATTATTATTATAATAATAATTAATAATAATAACTTTTATTGCTTTTCTGTTACGCTTTTATAGGTCCAGATATCTTAATTATACTATTATAATACGAAATTGAGATTTGATACAGAAGAAATACAAATAGAAAGAATTCAAAATTTTATAAAATATTTGAGGTGCTAAAAAAAGAAAACAATTTTGTACCTTAGTGGAACCCTGTCCCGCACACTAAGTTAACCTGTGTCGTGAGGTCACAGTTTTCAGCTCTGGGCATGATCGTTTTCCCCGCAGAGGTGAACTTAAGCTTGGTTTATATTAAGAATGACACAAATGTAGGTATTTATCAAAACAAAAAAAAAATGTAATAGAAGTGTTGTTCTGTAAGAAGGGAGGTGGTGGCAGCTGCTCGCGTCCGTAGGACTTACCATCTTTTCCTCCACTAAGCCCACCAACAAGTATGAAATGTCTGAATATAAGCAATGCGATTTGTCATGCGATCCGGCTAACGCCCGGCGCTTGCAGGTATAAATCTGTTACCGAAGACTGCACTGGGGCGGGCGACCAGGCCCCAGTGCTAGTGAATGCTACTGGCAGCAGTTCCAGCACTAGCACCGGCGGCACAAAAAAATATGTGCAACAAGCTTTCCATCCCAGCTTGTTCATCACCAAAACAAAGACTGCACCCGTGGATAAAACATCTAGCCCTCCAGTTACGGCCAAAAATAACAGTCACTAAAATCACTACTCCTAATGCGGCCGAGTGGCACAAAGTTCCATTAGAGAGAAATGCGAAGCGGAAGAAAACTGACGAGATAGATAGTCCTCCATATGAATATGTCTGTACCCAGAACAGATTCTCAGACTTGCCCATAGATGAGGAAAGTGTCAATACTCGCAGCAACAACCCTCAACCGACAGCTAAAAAGTTGCATAAACCACCTCCCAGAATTTTGTATGGAATAGAAGATGTCCAAAAACTCACAACTCAACTCGAAACCACAGTAGAAAGAGGCAAATTCACATACCGGGTGTAAGGAGACCGTTCTCGAAGCCGAAACGCCGTTATTATACTATCTATACACAACCCGAAACCACTAACTATTAGCCATATAACTGTTATTTTAAACTTTTAGAAATTTGCAAACCAGCAATGTAACGCGTTTATATCGCGGGGGTCAATGGTCGGCGCCAGTACCTACGGAAAGTGCGACGACGCGCCGCCGCGGGCCGCGCGCGCGCCGAGACAGCGGAGGGCGCGGGCGGCGCGGCACCTAGCTCGCGACCGCGCGCAGCTGTGTGCGGGCGTTCACCTCTAGCGTCAGCTGTTAGGCATTTAGTATTAGACTGCCGTTAGGGTAAATTTTTTTTTTTTTTGGTAATTGGTGTTTAAACTAGCTTTTTAAAGCTTGTATAACTTGTGTCGATGTTAAAATATCAGATTTTAAGTTTTAAAAAAAAGTCTTTTTTTCGCGTTTTTTTTAGTCGCTTTGTATTAGTAATCCCCACCACTATTCCCAGTTTTCGTTTTCGAGAACGGTCTCCTTACACCCGGTATAAATTGGTAGGCAGAAAAAAAATCATAATTAGTAGCTCAGAAGCAGAGACATACAGAAAGCTCATACAGCTAGTAAGAGAAAATGACCTAATTGCATATACTTTCAAAAATAAGAATGTAAAAAAACCATAGAATAGTTATTCGAAACCTACATCACACAACACCCGTTGACATAATAAAAGAAGAAATTGAAGCCAATGGAAACACGGTAATTGGAAAAATAACCAACGCTAGATATGGACTTGATAAAAAACCAACATCTACATTCTTCGTCACAAAGTTCCAACAACAAAAACATTAAAAATTTGAAATACATATATCACCAATCCATAAAAATAGAAAACCCTAAAAAGAATACCACAATTGTACAATGTCAAAGATGCCAGCTATATGGGCATTTAAAAAAAATATTGTATGCGCCCGTACAGATGTGTGAAATGTGGAGAACCTCACAAAACCTCAGAGTGTCCCAAACAAGATCGCAGCACCCCTGCTACTTGCGCATTGTGCCAAGGAGCCCATCCAGCAAGCTATAAGGGATGTGAGGTGTACAGAGAAATCATTTCAAGACGAGGACAGCAGACCACTAGCAAATATAAAAATGAAGCAACAAAAACAGTGAATAAAAAACCATTAGAAATCACACCACAACATATGCAGAAAAAGAACAGCCTAAAAAAGCAGCACCTACATGCATGACACAGGACATAGCCGACCTTGTTGAAATCTCACATCATAGCACCCGACAGCAGAAAAGTACCTTTGAAAAAAAAGAAAATACAGAAAGAAAAGCAATAGAAAATAACTATAGCTCTCAGCTGAAAGATAGAAGAAGGAAGAACCCTCTATCTAATACACCTCAACAAATCCCAACTGAACAAGAAAATTTAACCAAAATAGAACAACTACTCATCAAACAGTCTGAACAATTTGATCTCATCCTACAGCAAATGAGTACTCTTATGAGCCTCATAGTAAAACTCATCGACAGGCTTTGTAGGCAACCGATGTAGTGGAGACGCGCCGATCGGGAGCACTCGGCCGCGATCGGGCGAAGTTCGGTCGAACGCATTTGTTGTCGCAC
The DNA here is from genome assembly GCA_911728515.1 of Peribatodes rhomboidaria. Taxonomy (NCBI): domain Eukaryota; kingdom Metazoa; phylum Arthropoda; class Insecta; order Lepidoptera; family Geometridae; genus Peribatodes; species Peribatodes rhomboidaria. The sequence goes on from OU452166.1 coordinate 7,956,380, forward strand.
CGCGCGCAGTAAAAGTGAGCGAGATATATGTCGGCATCCCGATCCGCGTGCTTCCACCAGCAAGCGGCGCGACCGCCATTTTGTTATTAGTCTTGTGAGAGAAGCCGCCGCGTCGCGAGCGGCTCGTGTCAATTGTTTAAAACTATTTTCTTTGGGATTAAAAGACTAAAATGAGAAAATTGCTTTTATTTTGAAAAGCCCGGTGGTGCCCTCGCAACAACCCTGCGCCGTTTTTTACATTCTTCGAGCCGGATCATAAAAGGCACCACTGAGGCGAGGAAAAATGGAGACGAAGGTCGGCTGCATCACGAGGAGCAAGGCTCAGGCTTCTGCCGGCACTGGACGACCTGAAGAAGCGTGTGTCACTGTCGCGCCGCCGCGCAGTGAAGCTAACCCCACGTTGAGGTCGCACTCAAGCCGCTCAAGCCGCGAAGCCGCGCGCCTACGAGCCGAGTACGAGGCCGAGAAGGAGATCGCGAGAGTTCACGAGCAACTTATTAAGAAAAAATTAGCTCTTGAAATCGCCGAAATAAACGACGAGTACGGCGACGCCGACGACGGTGTACGAAGCGTTGTGAGTGAAGGGGAGAAACTGGAGAAAGTGACACGATGGCTTGGTACGAAATCGGCCGGAGGTACCACCCAGCATGTTGCAGAACACTCGCCAGCGGGCGAGGCAACATGTTCCGATACACAACGGAAAATTCCACTCACGCACGCTCCCCCCGAGCGCCCCGCAACCCTTGTGACCGCGCTAGACACGAGACCGGGCGCCCGAGGCGACGTCGCGCCGCCATCACCAGCGTCGGATATCAAACACCTAGCCAACGCGATAATGGCCATGTCGAAGCAGCGCTACGATCTGCCGGAGTTCGACGGAAACCCGGTCGATTGGTTATCATATAAGCGAGCGTTCGAGAATACCGCTGCGCACTATACATCGTATCAAAATATCGTGAGACTCCAAAAGTCGCTGCGCGGACCCGCTAAACGCGCCGTCGAAGCTCTGCTGAGTACCGGGTCTGCCCCTGAAGATGTTCTCGACGCCCTCGAAGAAGAATTCGGGCATCCGAACCTCCTTCTAGAAAGTGCCATACGGAAGATAAGAAATTTACCACTAGTGTCGGACAACGGCGCGGAACTCAGACACATGACGTCAGTGGTACGAAATTGTGTGTATATTTTAAAAAACATCAAGGCAGAGGGCTACATTAATAACCCGCAGATTACACAAGAGATTCTGGGAAAACTATCCCCGATACAACGGTCGCGGTACGGCGAGTTCGTAATGAAAATGGATAGCTCCGGACGTGTAGAAGACCTACGCATATCGCCCAATCTGAATATCGTCCTTGAGTTTCTAAGCTACCTGTCGAAAGCGTCATCGTATTATCTACCACTGAGTGTCACCGATCCGCCCCGTCGCAATGTTGCCCCGAGAGAGAAGAGTTCACCAGCGCAACATCGTGATCGTCGGGATACACACGGAGTATACGCAACTGCGGATATATCGCCGGACGAGTCGTCGAGTTCGGGCATCACGATATCATCGAATAACCAGTGCGCTCTATGTGATAAGTACCACTCGTTGCCAGAGTGCCGTGTTTTTATAGATAAGAGTAGTGACCAAAAATGGGACTTCGTGAAACAAAACAAACTATGTTTCAAGTGTTTAGTGAAACAACATTTGCGTTTTCAGTGTCAAGCTAAGCGTTGTACACACTGTCGTGCTTCGCACCACGAACTGCTTCACTTTAATTCGAGGGCACCCGTCGACACGTCGACGGAGACGGGTTCCCGTGTGTACCCTAAGTCGGACAACGCGAGCGGTAGGCCCCGGCCGGCGGCTGCCCGCGCGACGCGCGCTGCGCCGGAGAGCGCGGCCGGTCCGCCGCCCGCCCCCCGCGCCGCGCTCGACACCGCGCGCGCTGCAGCGCCGCGCTACGGATCGCGCGCGGCGGACGGACGCCAGCCGCTCGGATCAGCTGTGTGCTATGACGCCGAATCGGTAACCAGCGTGAGCGGTGAGCGTTGCACAAAGTCACTTTTAAAGGTTTTACCTGTCATTATAACAATGAACAATGTTGATCGTGCGTGTTACGCGCTCCTTGACGACGGAGCCACAGTGTCGTTCATAGACAGTAGTTTATGTGTTAAAGCGAACGGAGTAAAATTACCGCTTAAGATTATTAGTGCGAGTGGCCATATTGTAACTGACCATGATTCTTGTAGAGTAACTGCGTTAATTACTGGCCCTAATGGCGTACGTCATAATATCGCTTTACGCACCATGCAAAATGTCGATTTGCCGCCCCAGAATGTGCCCGCTAGGGTATTAGAACAGAATGCGCATTTACGGGACTTAGATCACTGCGCTATGTCGTGGGTTAAACCGACGGTATTGATAGGGCAGGATAATTGGGATTTAATTGTGAACCACGAGATACGGCAGGGTAAATCCGGACAACCGGTTGCATCGCTTACTAAATTAGGCTGGGTTGTTCACGGGCCGTTGGGTATTCCTGAGTCCACCCCTGACTCCGTAAACTTTGTTGCGGAAAAATGTGATGATTTGTACGAACTAGTAAGGCAGCAATTTGAGCTCGAGTCGTTAGGTATTTTAGAGACGTCGCGTAGGAATATCGAGCACGACCGGGCGTATGAGATTTTAGAGCGGACTAGCCGTCGAGTCGACGGTGGTTGGGAAGTCGGATTATTGTGGGCGCGGGACGACGTACACCTACCCGATAACTACAATTCGGCTTTAAAGCGCTTGCGTATGATTGAAAATAAAATGGACAAAAATCCTGATTATGCAGCTACTTATGAACGACAGATAGAAAGGTTAGTGAAAGAGAAGTATGCCGTTAAAGTGAAAGAGCCTATGCATGTAAGCCCGGTATGGTGGTTACCGCACTTCGGGGTGACCAACCCGAATAAACCAGGTAAGCTTCGATTAGTTTTTGACGCCGCAGCGAAAAGTCATAATACTTGCTTAAATGACCACCTGCTGACAGGGCCGGATTTGTTGAATTCGTTATTGGGCGTGTTATTTAAGTTTCGGATTGGTCCGATCGCGTTCACAGCGGACATAGCGGACTTTTTTATGCGAATTAAGATCAGGAAGGAGGATCGTGGCGCGCAGCTCTTTTTGTGGAGAGGTAAAGATCGTACGCGCGACCCCGAACCGTACGTGATGGATTCTATGATTTTCGGGGCGAAGTCGTCCCCGACCTCGGCAAATTTTGTGCTTAGGAAAAACGCTAGAGAATTTAATGATACGCGCCCGGAGGCTGTCGAGGCTATCAATTGCAAGCACTACATGGACGATTATTTAGACAGCGTCCAGAGCGTGGATACGGCGCGCCAGCTTATACAAGACGTCTCAATGATACACGCCGCGGGAGGTTTCGATATACTGGGGTGGGTGAGTAACTCACCCGAATTGCGACGCGAATTACCCTCTGTCGTGGCTGGTGCAGTAAATCTCGACAAGTCACCGAATAGCAATGAGCGTACTTTAGGTATGATCTGGGTACCTGAATCTGATGAGTTGGCATTTGATCTGTCTTTCAAAAAGTTGCCACCTGAGATAGTAGAGGGAAGAGCGATCCCTACTAAACGCGACTTTTTGAGATTTGTCATGAGCATTTTTGATCCTTTAGGCATTTTGTCCTCGTATACGATAAAGTCGAAGATCCTATTGCAAGCAATCTGGAGGTCAGGCATAGGATGGGATCAACAATTAAAGGAGAAGGATTTTAAGGAATGGCAGAAGTGGTTGCAGGACATAAAACAATTACCGAACTTACGTGTCCCGCGATGGTATGGATTGGCTCCCTCGAATGTGGACTCTGAGCGTTTGGACAAAGTTCACGTCGTTAAGCAACATGAGTCGTTGATTGATGTTAGTCGGTTTTCTTCCTGGATACGAGCGCTGAGGGTAGCTGCACGAGTTCTCGCGTTTGTAGGTATGTGCCGGAAGAGACAGGCGAAAGAAATAACCGGCCAGAACATTCGTGATGCTGAATTGTTGCTAATCAGACAGGCACAGTCAGAAAGTTACTCCGAGGAGATCAAAAGTCTGAAAACCGGGAGTACCCTGCCTGTGAAAAGTTATATTCGGAATTTGGATCCGTTTGTGTACGAAGACGAGCAATTGATCAGAGTGAGAGGGCGATTGAGTGCGGCTCCGGACCTTACGTTTGACGAGAAACACCCGATCATACTGAATGGTAGGAAAGCGTGGAGAAAGGCGCAAGCACTAGCGGACATGTTCTGGCGAAGGTGGCTAAAGGAATATGTTCCTACATTGCAAAGGCGCCAGAAGTGGCTAAATGAAACACGGCCCATTAAGGTAGGAGACGTCGTGCTAATTTTAGACGAAAAGCAGCCTCGTAACATGTGGCCTAGGGGCGTAGTTAGCGCAGTTCACCCTGGTCGTGACGGCCACATAAGAATAGCAACCATTAAAACCTGTAAAGGGTCTGTAACAAGGCCAGTAGTTAAACTCGCGGTGTTACCTACTCATGTTGTTCAGGAACAAGGGGTGGGAATGTAGGCAACCGATGTAGTGGAGACGCGCCGATCGGGAGCACTCGGCCGCGATCGGGCGAAGTTCGGTCGAACGCATTTGTTGTCGCACCGCGCGCAGTAAAAGTGAGCGAGATATATGTCGGCATCCCGATCCGCGTGCTTCCACCAGCAAGCGGCGCGACCGCCATTTTGTTATTAGTCTTGTGAGAGAAGCCGCCGCGTCGCGAGCGGCTCGTGTCAATTGTTTAAAACTATTTTCTTTGGGATTAAAAGACTAAAATGAGAAAATTGCTTTTATTTTGAAAAGCCCGGTGGTGCCCTCGCAACAACCCTGCGCCGTTTTTTACAGGCTTTCTCCATGACTACGCTCAGAATAGCCACCAGGAACATAAATGGACTTTCTTCTAACAAGACAGACTTAGAGCTACTAATAAAAAATCACAAATTAGACATAGTCCTCATATCTGAAGCACATGGTAAAGAAAATACCTGTGTGAAAATTGAAGACTTCAACACTTACCTAACTAATCAACCTGATGGGACTGCACACGCAGGAGTTGCCCTCCTAATCAGAAAAAATATAAATTATTACCAACTACCAGAATATAGAACTGACCACATACAAGCCTACTCTATACTCGTATGTGTAATGGAAAAAGTGTGCCCTATCACAGTCTCAGTCGTTTATTGCCCGCCAAAACATAAAATAATTGTAAGCCAATTCTCCGAGTTCTTCAAAACCCTTCATCGCAGGTGGAGACTGGAACGCAAAACACACTCATTGAGGCTCCAGAACAAGTTCCACGAGAGGGAGACAACTGAAATTGTGCACGGATTTAAATCACCTGACTGCTCTAACAACTAATCTATCCTAAGAAAAAACCTGACCTGATTGATTTATTTACTTCGAAGGGGATGTCAGGACACTACTACAAGATAGAATCATGCCTTGATGGTGACTGAGTACTGCTTACTTGCAGCAGCCTGCTCATGGAATATGAAGAGCCTGATAAACTCTACAACAGAAACACGGACTGGGAATCTTTCCGCGACCAAATAGAAAAACATCTTGTACTTAAAGTCGCATTAAAAACTAAAGAAGACATAGAAAATGCAGTAAAACATATCACTACGCTAATACAGGAAGCGTGTTGGCGGTCGACACCAATGGTAAAACACAACCAGAGTGACAACATCCCGCTCTATATCAAAAAAATGATCATTGAAAAAAGGAAAATCCGTAGAATATGGCAACAGAGTCGATTGGGAGTAGATAAGAAACTGCTGAATGAGGCATCTAACACCCTTAAAAAAACTCTGCGAGAGTGGCAAGACACTACACTTTGCTTTAAACTAGAATCTCTGACAGCGACTGCCGCCACAAATTACTCTCTTTGGAAGTTTACTAAAAATATGAATCGACCCCAAACCATGAAACCACCACTCAAAACTGACGTATGGGTGAGAACTGCGCAAGAAAAAGCTGATGTATTTGCGGCACACCTGTCCCGAGTGTTCACTCCAAATGAACAACTTGACCCTGACCAAACTGTGGAAGATTTTATCGACAGGCTACTAGGACAAGACTTCCAAATGGCCCCACCACCGAAACCTGTAACTGTAAGAGAAGTGTGGAAAATAATAAAAGAACTTCAAGACAAGAAGGCTCCAGGATTTGACCTTATCACCAAAGAGATACTGAAAAACCTCCCAAGAAAAGCCACAGTATTCCTCACAATGCTGTACAATGGAATGCTCAGAGTACAATACTTCCCGCAGCTGTGGAAAGTTTCTTCTATCATTATGATACACAAACCTGGAAAACCACCAAATGAAATAACTTCATATAGACCAATAAGTCTACTTCCAACTATGTCTAAAGTCTTTGAAAAAGTCCTATTGAGAAGATTGATACCCATCTTGGAAGAAAACAGAGTGATTCCCGACCATCAATTCGGATTTAGGCAACGACACTCTACAATAGAACAAGTACACCGGGTATATGAGCAAATAAGAAAGGCTCTTGAGCAAAAAGAATACTGTTCCTCAGCGTTTCTGGATATACAGCAGGCATTTGACAAAGTTTGGCACAAAGGGCTACTGTATAAGATAAAATCCTATCTTCCACACAACTATTACCTCCTGCTGCAGTCTTACTTATCAGAAAGACTGTTCCAAGTGCGGGAAATGAATGCGACCTCCCAATTCTATGATATTGAAGCCGGTGTTCCCCAAGGATCAGTCCTAGGACTAGTCCTGTACACCCTCCATACCGCAGATCTTCCCCAAGTAGACAATGTAACTACAGCCACATTCGCAGACGATACTGCTATTCTCGCCAACAACGCCAACCCTATTGAAGCATCTACAACTCTGCAAAAGGGCCTGGATGAGATTACAGCTTGGTTGCGAAAATGGAGAATCAAGGCGAGCGCGTCGAAATCGGTCCAAGTAACCTTCAGCCTTAAAGTCCTCCAGTTAAACTCGAAGAAGTAACATTGCCGCAACAAGACAAAGTTAAATACCTAGGACGCTACCTGGACCATCGTTTAACTTGGAAAGATCACATAACAACCAAGGGAGAGGAACTCAAAATAAGATATAACAGCTATTCTTGGTTGTTGGGACGAAACAGCAAATTGTCAGTAGACAATAAATTTTTGATCTGTAAAAGCGTTCTCAAGCCAATATGGATGTATACAATACAATACAATATAAAAACTCTTTATTGATACCAAATACAAATAAATCTAAACTAAACACTCAAAAATAAAGGCGCAATGGGCGGTCTTATCACTTAAGAGCGATCTCTTCCAGACAATTGGAATTCAATTGTGGGGAACCGAGTGATAACTCACCTGATAAGTCAGCACTATGGGATCGTAGTAGCGGCGTCCCTCCTGTCGGGATTGCTTCCTGATCTCAATGTCAGATATGAGTCGCTTGTCAAGTTCAGGGAGTGCTTTTTCTACTGCAGTTTTCTGAATGAAAGCGCAGGCCAACTCCATGTTATCGGTGGCAAGCACGGCGGCGGCGTTTTCAATGACATCCTGTAATCATAATGATGGTTTGTAGTTTTTGGGTTGGTGCAAAAATAAATTTTATATAACTATTAAAGTGAGCTAATTGTTGAAAAACTTTTTTTCATTTAGGAGATAATATTACATTTTATTTTACTTTTACCTGTGGTGCTGTAGAGGGCATTAAAGCAGCAGCGAAGGCGGCCTTCAAGTTGGTACTGATGGTGCTGATGATTTGCTCCCGGCACGTGATCATCGCCATACCAGCAGTCAAGTTGCGCATCATGTGGTGTGCGCACGTGCGCATGCGGCCCTCGTCCCAGTCCAATGAGAAATCTTTGCGGATGATTTGTTCGCATGTTGTCAGCGCATACTTTATAGCCCGATCTACCACAGGGTGAATCCACTCCTGGATCGAGCGCTCGATCGCTGGTTTCACGAACTGCTTCAGGTGCGGATAGCTTTGGAACAGAAGGATGTGCGGGTTGAAGCAGATCTTCTGTCCGAACGCGGAGGTCGACGAGACATTGACGTCGAGATAGTTGAAACGGGGCTCCGGCAGACCGCAAGCCATTAGTGAAAGATCATTGGACATCATGCCGGTAGGCGTGGGCACGCCAGCTCCGAGATCCTCCGGTTGCATCAATTGCGGCGGCGGAGCCATCATCTGCATCTGCTGGACCATCGCCTGATTCACGGGCATTATCGCTATCGCAGCCGCTGTAGCGGCAGCCTGTGCAGCCGCCTGTGCAGCCGCCGCCGCCGCTGCCGCTGCGGCCTCTTGTTGCTGTTTCTTTGGTTGAGAGGAAAGCTGAAATTTGATGGTTCTCACTTTCTCTGGATCTTTTAAATAGATCACTGGCTTTAAATCTGTTATGTCCAGATTAAGGTTCTTGCAGAGTACTTCTATTTCGAACTTCAGGTTCAGTTTGAGGTCTGGCTCCTGGTGAAGCTCGCCAAGGACGTTCATCAATCCCATCGTCCACGGATTTGGCGGCCTGAATACCACGCTTTTAGCGCAACTCTCAAGCACTTTAGCGACGAAAGGAACGACGTACAGAAGTTCTTGCTGGCCCTTGTGATAAGCTTCTAACAACAGGGCCTTCATGTCTATGTCAACTTGGAGAATCGGAAGATTCCGCCCAAGAGTCAGCATCCCGAGCCAGTGACCGAGATTCTTTAGGAGAGATCGATCTGAAAAGTTTGCTATTCCTTTATCAGAGCGCAACAGCACTCTAATGTTGCGGTATGTCTCTTTTGTGACCAAGTTGTTGACTTCTCGCACCTTGAGAACGTCAAGAAAATTGGAGTACAGTGCATGGAAATTGAATTCGATCGACGCTCGCTTCATCACAAGATACTGTGAAAGCCAAGGGAAATATTCTTCGGTGACTATTTCCTTAAGTTCTTCGCATTTCGGTTGCAAGTTGAGTTGACTCAAATTGTTGAAGATAAAGGCAGATTTGTCCTGTATCGCTTCAGGGGGAACCGTTATTTTATCAGCATCTATATCGGTGGCTGTGAGTAGTGTATCTATGTTGGTGGCGTTAGCAATGGATGGTCGGCTGGCCATCGAGCCCGCGGTAGTCATCTTTGATATCACTGATATGGACGGCGTGCAAACCACGGATCTGGGAACAAAATCACTGCACATTAAAGTTAGTTTATCAGTTCACAGATAAATAAATAAGTATTTATAGCTTTAATTTAAGAACTATACAGACCTATAAGCAGCCGTCACGGTCACAATGGTATTCTGGCTGAGCATCGCCGCAAGAGTCGCAGGCAGCACTGGTCCTTGAGGCTTCGTCGGTGGCTCCTGACTTTGCAATCCGTATTCCACATACTCGATGAGATGCGGAGGGAACTCGTTGAAATACGGAATAGCTCTGACGTGCTCGCAGTACTTGTGATAGTCCTTGAGACGCGACTTAAACCGATCCAAAGCGGCGATTCCGAAATAATACATTTTAGTGCCTTCGCCTTTCTTCAGAGCGTCGAGGACAAAACGTAAGGCCAGGCCGAGCGAAACGTAACTAGGTACTAGCCCTTTTTCGATAATGCCGCCGAAAAGTTGAGCAGTAATGTGCAGCTCCTTGTCAGGGTATTGAGGGAAGAATTTATATTCTTCAAAGAGATTTCGGAGCATGCAAGCAAATACTTCTCGCTCCCTCTTATTTGGCGAGTCCTGGAACTTCTTTAGCATGTCGAGAACCTCATCTATAGATAGGGTCGGATGCGGAGGATGGTTGTAGATTCTCTGGAAGTACCCATTGGCTTCGTCTTCTATCTCTTTAGCGACATTTTGCATAAGCTCTGGATAATGAATTGGGTCTTGCATTCGCGGTTTTTCCATAGCCGGAACTGGCGCCATCCTGGCCAGCGCTCCAATGTTCGGGTTGTGTTGTATGGGCATCATCGCGAAAGGACTATTCGGGCCAGCACCCATAAGCCTTGAAGGAGACCCCGGAGCGGCCACCAGCGGACCAAGTGTGCCGGGCATCGCGAACGCGGTGTTAGCCGGAGCACCTAGGGTCATATTCGCGACGTTAGGCGTCAACGCAGCAATAGGGTCGACGTGCGGAGTAAACAACTGTGGACCGAGCCCAGCAGGGTTAAACGGAGTTTCTAACACGCGCGTGTGCGGGCGCGCAATGACAGTCAAACTCTGCCGCGTCTTACTCAACATCATTGTCTGACAGTTGGCAATCACGTTGTACATGGCTTCTTGTAGTTCTTGCTGCACATTAGGAATACACATCTGCAGGCATGCAAGCATCGTGGCAATAGTCTCATGTGGCAGCTGCGCCGCTTTCGGCAGCTGCTCTTCTGGTCCTTTGTTCGAGAGTATGATCGGACATCTTCTTTGCAAAAATTTGACCATGGCAGCAACGAACGTTTCGCCGTGATCTCTGATCTTGTCCGTGAGCCATTTATCAAGCTTGAGATACTCCCTACGAGATGCAAGACATGCGAGGTCTATCACGAACGGGAACGATTGCATGTTCAACAATAGCGACAGGGCTTTCAGATCTTGTGCGACGTCTAAGATTCTAGACAACTTGGACTGGTCACACTCGCCGCGGAGATACCAATCTGCCATGGCGTGCATGATGATCGATTTCAAGTTGAGATTCTGTGTGTGCCAAGCATGATGCAGAATAATTCCAGAGTTGGGATGGTTTCCCAAGAATATTGGTATGAGCGTTGTCAATAACTCTTGCCTCACGGGTGTCAGAGGCGGATTGATCTGCAGCAGCACAAGCAATAAAACATCTGGACAATGTTGCAAGGGCATCTTGAACAAATCGATTACTTGGACGTAATATCCACGCTCGGAAGCATACAGCAGTAATTCCACTAGGTATAAGCTCCGCCATGTCCCAACTTCCTTGTTGTCAGTCTCAGGGGGAGCCTTCAAAAGATCAATTGACACGGGGTGGAATGGATGGTCTGCGAAGCTGAAAATATCCGGGAATTTGAGGATATTACTAATCAAGCTCATCTGTCCTTCCATGTTTGTCCAGCGACGACACAAGTACTCAACAGGGAATATGTTGATGGGGTAACCCGCACTCTGTAGGCCCAGCCGTAATATGGTGAAGAGCAAGTTCAAGGCCGCTCTGTCTGGCACTACGAACTCTTGATGGTCGAGTTGCAGTATCACTTCTTTCCAATTCAAGTTAGACGCAAGCTCTTTGAGCGTCTGTACGAAAACTTCAGCGTTCCATTCCCCCATGCCGTGCGGCATGCCGTCCTTCTTGTCGTGACTCATCCAGAAGTTTCCGGGAGTTTGTATCTGAGGGGCATCTTGAAAGTTGGCCTGGTATCTTATCATCATGGATATTGTTTTAGCAATGTCGATGGCAGTCGGTTCACGAGCGCCAAAGTTTAGCATGTTGTTCTTGCATTCTTCAACTGACGCGGTGAATGCATATCCGATATCGCGGATAATATCAGCTAACGAATGTTCCATCATTGCGGCAGCCATGTCGTCAGGTGTGGTCATTTCCTCCAGAGGAGTCTGAGTATCGTCGGTATACAGTAGGGGTGCAAGTACTATGGGCACTAATTCACGTGGAAAATCGCTTCTTAATCGTTTTTTGAATAAGTCTTTCGTCACAGTGGCTAGTCTAAAGCTCTCGCGTGCGAGACTCGTCAACAGGTACTGCAAAACTTCAGGGCTGCATTCCTGAAGTCCTGCACGTTCCGAATGTTGGCCGTGTTCTGTCAAAAAAAATGGTATAAAATATTTTATTTAGAAACTCTATACAATAGAAATAACACGGTCAGTGATGTAAGTTTAAGTGATAGCTATTATATTCCTAGTTCTTTCATACCTGCGTCGAGGTAGCACTGTACGAGCTCCAAGAATCTCTTCTTGAGGTGTTGCTTGGCTACCGCTGAGATTTCGGGTTTCGATGATGTTTTCCGCAACACTAGTGAAAACGTCACATCCTCGGCTGTCGTAAGCTTCAGGAGCCTTGATAGGCGATTCAATAGTGTGTTCGAAGGCTTCAACAACTGAAAATGGCATATTGCATAAGACCTCTGATCTAAATGTCAATCTTATTAGCGCAGGTAGCGATTAGGATCACGTGTGCATAAACTGATGTGAGACTGACACCTTGTAGGCAGTTATTAAATTAATGTTAGAAATTATTTTTTTCCTTAATTGATTGTTTAGAAGCCATTTCTTTCATGTTTGATCCTAATTATTACAAGTTAAGTAAGCTACATATTTTATTCGGGCTTCACTATCTGTTATAGTTATTACTCTATTATTGGAAAATTTGGTCTAATTGTGTGGAAGGCAGAAATTTAACTTTTAAAACTTACTACAACTAGCGATAATACCTATTCGGAGAAGGCTCGCCTCTCAAGCCAAAGGGAGGAGGATCGATCCCAGCCGAATGCATGCAACAATTTGTTCGTTTGTGCGCATTATATGTCTTTAGCGTATAATTATGAGCGTATTTAAAGTCACGCATCTGCTGCATAACTAGAGCCCGGTGTATGGCGACTATTGGCGACAGGCTCGTCCCTGTCACATTCGGGACTGAAGATCGTTTGGCGAAGTGTGAGTGTTAAACACCTCTCTCAATGCGTGACGATATGTTATATTATGTTCTCAAGATAAAAGTCTATGTTACTCAAATCATCAAACAAATTGCTGTCAGCAATGTTCGGACACGTGATTTTACTGGCCACCTGCGCTAAGCGCTGACGACAAAAACTGGATTGGCATCACTGCATAACAAACATTTGCATGCAATGTATAATTGTACAAATGTACATATCTTAAGAAGCGTCTTGATGCAAGCAAACTAAAAATAAATCTTTTCACAGAGTTCAAAATATTACTATAGGAACAAATACAGGTGTACTCGTAAGTGGTGTCTGATCCTTGGTATCGATTTTAAGCTCGTGTCTGGCTGAGTGGGTGTTTGTCGGCATTGATAAGCTTGCTTGCGTCTGCCCACGATTACGTTAGGGTGCTTTACCACCAAGTAACCAATGAAGTAAATAAAATAAATAAATGAAGACGATAAACGAAGTGATTGGTGAAACTTCTCCTCGCTACGCATCCTCGCACCGCTCATCTTTTGATGGAAAAGCCCCTAACTTGTTATCGACAAGCGCCTGCCAAGCCGAGGGTGTTTCTCGGTATTAATAGGCTATTTATATCACCAGCCTTTGTATGAAATTTATCAGAAAACTTTCCGTTAGAAAACGTAAATGAAATAAGTAAATTTATAGGCAAGCTTATGGGGTAGCTCAATTTTATAACGCCAGAGATAAAATGACAGTTTCTAAACACGATGTTAACTGCGTACAAACCGGTTTCTAAGAAATTGCAAATTATTCGGTTTAAAATAATTTAGGTCTTAGAATAACTACCTGCCTACATATAACATACTCGTAGGTTTCCAAACAACGCCTTCTCAAAACGTAAGCGTGTGCTGTGTTTTCTTGCCTTGTGACGCACACAGACGCAAATAAAATGTAGATAGTAAAAAAAAACCCTAATACCTCATTCAGATACTTGGCGAACAACTTGCCGAACAATTCGTGCACGAATACAACGACGAAAGCACTCGTTTACATACTCGTCTATATTCAGTGAACTTAACACAGATCTTTTAAACATTAATGACGTGCAACTCGCTGCTACGGTTTCATACACTTTGAAATGTATTCTTGCGGTGTCGGTTTTTTGGTCCGAATCAAAGGATTATGTATCTGCATCTGTACTCGTCACAGGATTATCTGCCTGTACTCATGCTCGCGCCGTTTACATAAAACCGTTTACATGTTCGTGTAAACGGCGCGCACGAGTACAGAGGATAGAGGAGTGCAGAGTACGATAATCCTTTGATTCGAGCCAAAAAAACTGACACATTCGCCGAGGGCAAATATTCGTGGCAAGTATCGAATACACCCGCGTAGGCCGTACACGACGACGACGACGACACGACTTGTAGAACATTTCGAAATGATAACTTGCAATTTTGTGAAGACAAACATTTTAAGAAAAAGCCAGATCATGTGCAACTTGTAAGCGACTGATTTTATAGCTTTGTATCGTAGCTCATCCATCTTTAGGCCTGGAAAAGAGCGCTTTTAGCAAAAAGGGCATGCATTTTTAGGCTTTATTTTACTTTTGTTTGTATCTATTATAATAATGCTGGATACACACCAAGCCAACGAATGCCAAAGAACGCTATGCTGCGTCCCGTTTCGTTTCAATAAAATAAACGCGACAAAATAAAAAAAATTACGATTTTGAATTAAATGTAGTTGATATTTTCTAACACTCTATTTTAGAAAAGGTATGAGTTTTAGATTTCACGATTGAACTCGTTTTATGAAAACTTATTTTTAAGATTTCAAAAGACATTGTTTCTTGTCTTTTTGACATTGCAAAGCTATCAATCTATATAATAAATCTACTATAATACTCAACGAGTTAAAAAGTGAAAATATTTTTAGTCAACAACCGGGTTCTTTACTGACCAAGCATGCCTCGCGAGGCAAGCTTCTAGCTCACTCTGGAGCGTGGTAAGCCAGAGCGAGATGGAAGCGTGCCTCGCGAATCATGCTCGATCAGTGGAGGACCGGGTATTGGTTAAACTAATTCCAAAAATGTATTTCAAGCGAAAAGCTAAGTAAATATTTCATGAATATTACATTCATTCATTCAGAATTCGTGCACAACTAAGACAATAACAAAATTTGTCTGAATATCCAGACTTACTACATTGACAACATGGATTGAACTTTGAGTAGTACTTACGTGACCACAAGACAGCTACAAATATAAAAAGAAATAAATGATCAATGTGATTGACTAGGGTGTATATATATAGCACTATATTTTTGAAGCTATTGTTTGTATCTAAAACTAGGCAAAGCGAAAATGATCTCAAAACGAAATCCTTTATTTGAATAAGACTTGTTTATAACACGATCATCTCTTTTCAAGTAGGTATTCGAGTCAGCAAAGTGTATAGAATGATATCTCAACAATTGTATTGATTTTCTAGATTATCCTACTAACATTTTCAAGCCTTGCCGGCCCCACTGAGCTTGTCTGAGCACTTGTTTGAGCACTTTGTACTCTGCCACTAACAAATCGTTTACCTCTTTTAGCGCTAGTGTCTCAGGCATTACAGCCGTACAGACTCGTTAATATTAACGCGGCCATGCACGCTCCGGTGTACCGTAACTACAGGTCCGCCTGTGCGTAGGTGTGCCTGTTCAGGGCCCGTACCGTGACAACTTTTTGCAATGATTTTTAGGTTCAGCCGCCGACGCTGCGCGACCATGAATCATATCGCCGCGCAAAAAGATTCGTGGTCGCGCAGCGTCGGCGGCTAAACCTCAAAATCATCACAATAAGATGACACGTTACGGAGGGGCCAAGGTCAACCAGACGTCGTAGCGCATGTAAAACGCTGCGGTCGGTATAGCGGAAAGGTTACACAAAAAAAACGATTATGCACCAGTCGCCTGCACAAATAGGCAAAACTAAATTATATATTGAAGAACTGTATGTACTTACGTACATATAATGCTATGCCTATGCGAGTAAATATTTTGACTGTGACTTTGACTTTGCACAGGCTCAAATGAGTGCACACTTGCACTGGTCTACTTGAACACGCACTCCAATCTACTTGTACAAGTGCATCAGCGCAGGCTGGCCTGTAGGTACACCGTAGCGTGTATGGCCGGCTTTAGCCTTATGAAAAATGTATTGTATCCTAATAATGAGCTTGAAGGACGAATAAGTCAACATCAAGAACAGTAGTCATGAATAAAAAGTCCTAGTTGTTTACTGGCAATATGTAAAACATTGGAAACTGTCGTGGAAATTTACTCTCATACATATTTCAGTGAATAACTATAGCAATTTGACTCAAGGATCAGAATTTAAGATATCCAGACGAATATTTCGAAATTTAATGTACGTAATCAATTTTACAATTCTGGAGTCAAGATTTGTTTTGAGATCGTTTAATGTCTTTTGTAAAATATTTTATAACGTTTTTAATCGCTACTTCTTGTTGCTGTCCATTTCAGAGTTTTTACAGAGTGTTTACGAAACTTATGTTGCCTAATAGTAGAAGGAAAATATGCATCAATTGTCAGACAGATAACTGATTTATCTATTAAAATTAATGGAATGAAGCTTGTGACAGTGGTCACTATTGAGCCGTGAACGACGATGCTAAATTAGCTAATGCATTCTTTACCTATACCACGATTCACGCCAAGAACTACAAATCTAAATGAACTAGGTGCACCAATTAACCTAACGATATTTTCAAAATAAGCTATTAGTGTTTTCATTGTTATTGTTATCATGGTTATATCCATACCATCATGGATATAGCCATAGTACCAAATCCAGACAGCTTAGCTAAATTTAGAATCATAATCCAAAAAAAGGTCTAGCATTCAGCAAAGACGTAATGACGTCATTGTCATCCGTCTATTTCGAACTTGTTGTAAATAACTTATTTCGGCCTTGCTCAAGTATCGATTGACTACTACGGGACGTATTGAAGTCAGTACGTGTTGCTGAATGATATACCTGGCCAAGTATATTATTATACCATGAATAGAGAATGGCTTAGCTCGTAGACTAAGCCGCAGAGTAAACTTTGAAAGCTGATTTACATTGCTAGTGTTTTAATTCAGCAGTGGATTCCAGTGACGCTGGATAGTTGCTAGACCAATTAAGAAATTTCAAAAGCCAGTCCATCACCCAGTAAACAGAGCTGGATTGAGATAGAGCACCACTCAGTGCAACTATCATGAATTTTACCACTGGATTGGAATACCACATTTAAACCGTACTTATAATGAGCATATTACGACATGTAAGATTAATTATGTATTACCTTTTGCAAAATTCGCGATGGGTTGTCGATTGTCCGACAGATAGCAGTCGCCTTGGCCGGATGGTTGAGGAGATTGGTGAGCCGTTGTGCGAACACAGTCGCCTGCAGGTTCGGGGGAATCGAGCTCGAGCGGTCCGTGTCCCACGCGATACGAGCTGATTCGGTGAGCAAGCACCGCAGCACCTGATTCTCAGCTACCAATCCATGGATGTTGACAAGCTGCCGACAAAGTACGAAACATTATTAATGAATGGACCCATTGGGGTTGAGTATTAAAACTGCTGACTTTATTCCACTAAATTATGAACTGGCATTCTTCTAGATTGGATACAATAATCCGATATTATTAGAATAGAATTTTGATTTGGGTACTGCAAGTTTTATAGTTGTGCGGTAACCAGATATCGTGACATTCGAGCTGCTTTGTATCCACAGTGTGAAACAGTGTGGGAATTTTATTATTCGTGGAATCTTATCGGATCCCAACTCTAAAGTAACTGGAATTATTTACGAATTCGAATTTCTTTAGCTACCAAATAAAAATAGTTATGGGGCAATAAACCTAATTATCGTCCCATAACTATCTACCTACATAATATATTTTTAGTAATGATGCCTAGTTAGGTAAATAACAGCAAAGCTACTAAAGGGGCTGATGTAGACTTAATAATCTAAGTTTTCAAATCCACCCATATCCATACTAAATAAAATAGAAAGTAGCGCTGTATGTTTGTCTGTTAGTAGGCTTTTCACGTTTAAACGGCTGAACGGATCTTAATAAAATTTTAGAATTAGTTACTGTATCTCGTGAGGAAAGTTTTTAGATACTATTTCCTGAATAAACGCGAACGAAATCGCGAGTAACAGCTAGTAAAAGTAAAAATATTTTTTTAAAGTGAAACTAGCATTTACACTGCCTTACTATGACTATAATAATACATAGAATGCTCTGTAATCTCCATACCGTCCACAAAAATATTTGATGATAATTCAATACCGAAAAAACAGGAGGCTGGGTGGCTGGGTGGCATTGTGTAACATAATATGCTTATGTACTAAGCTAAGACATGACAGGTGTGTTCTGGTCAAATTCAAGGAATTCTGAGGCGTAGCGTATCGATGCAGCATCATGTTCAGAAGAAACAAAGTAAGAATAAAAAAAAAACACTTTGCTATAAAAAGGACTCGTTCGTAATAAAATAATCGAAAGACCTAACTCGGAAGATTTTCGCTGAGCGAACGCCAATGCATCGGCAACAAGCGTCATGTGTTCGGGATACGCGTTGATTCTTAGGTGACCCAGATCCATCCAACATCATAGCTCCGGTGTCAGGTCAATCAATAACAATTAAGTATTGACACAATGCAACGCGAGACTAAACCAATAAGCTAGATGTTTACGAGGCCTGATGGTAGGTATTCTGATTTCCACATGAAGGTTTATCTAATGAAGATGATTCGAACATTGCGTTCCAACTAGGTTTTCGTTCCCGGGACCCGGAAATCGGGAATTCCCGGGAAATACAAAGTTCCCAGAGTCGGAAAACAAAATGCGATTTCCTGAAAATTCCCGGGAAAGTTTTTTTATGTGATTTATTTCTTTAAAACACTGGAAGCATTGTTTAAAATATGGAAAACACCTTCGTGTTTTTAAAACTATAGAAAATAAAACATTCTTCGACCAGCTAGCACTTCGTTAAACGTTATTCGTGGTAATGTCTCAAAACTTTTTGCGCGCTGCAGTGCAAACCTAGATAACGCCTACCTCCATTTGTTTGAATGACCTCCGCCCGCTCACATTTTGTCAGGCAACTTCTCTTTTCTTGTTGCGCTGAAGATCTACCTACAAGATCCTATTTAAAACGTTTTCAAGGGAGCTCCATCATCAAGAACTCAATTTACGAAACTCAAAAAAGATTTTAACGTATACCTACATAGGTATCTTCTGGTAAACGAATTCCTAACTTGGAACTGCGTTACAATGTTCTAAGAACGGTCATTTAAACATCCATCGAAAGCGAATGTGCATTTTGTTTTGGGAATTTCGCGATCAAAATTAGGAATGTTTAAGTAATAAATTGCTAAGCTCTTTAGTATTTCTAAAGCATTACTTTAAGAAAGAGTTTTTGAGGTTAAGCTTGATTTTTTAGGCTGGTTTTCTAATTATAACTACCTACCTAGTTAACGAAACAAGCAAATTGTTTTTTAATCAAATAACGTGTTTTACTTCACTTTTTGTGAGTAAGAATAAAAAATAGGAACAATTTTTAAAATTTCCCTGTTGCCGGGAATTGGAATATTTTTTCCTGGTTCCCGGGAACGAAAAAAATCCAGGAAAAACGAAACCCTAGTTCCAACACGCATGTTTGTTACTTGTAGTCGATATACCTAGGTACGATTTTTTTTATTTTTTTTTTAAATGAGGGTAGTTTGGTGTCTCTGCTGTGATCACGTTTACAATTGATGATGATTTTCAAATCAGATAAACAAGGAACATTACACCTACTCCCATAATACCTATGTAGGTACCTACTTCCTATTCTCTTAATGAGACTCAAACCAGAAGTTTTTATTTTGTAAATATGTACTAACATCATAGACAGGTACCTACTCGTAGGTACGTAAGGCTATGAAAGTTTAAAGCGTTTTAGCGGGTTAGTTGCTTTTTTCATTTAAATATTAAAGTCTTGTTATAATGTTTATTATTTTATAAAAATACGCTGTGAAACGCGGTTAAGTACCTACCTATCAAACATGTCTCAAAAGTACTGACTCAACTTGTCTACACTATTGTATTTAATTGTCTCAGGAACTACACACACCTGCAGTGCTAGCACGGAACTTTCTCGATCAATAACCTGATGTTAAAACTCGGGTAAAATCGATTTTGTCAATGTTCCGAACAAACTTGTCGTTTAATAACTCTAAAACAACAATGGCGGCTATTGCAAAATGGAGGTAATTTGTCGATGAAATTGACTGTTCCATACGCTTTTCAAATACTTACCTGCCTATCGCTAGTTCGTAATCAAACACACTGCATATTTTAAATGTTTGTCTTACAACGTTTTGTATTGTCTATTATGTATTATAATATGCAATACAATAAAATAAGTATAAAGTAGGTAGAAAAAAAAAGTTATTTTCTCAGATTGAACGCAATTGCGTATAGACAACAAAGTGTAATTGCCCTTCGGGTGAGGCCATCTAGCCTAGACCACTAGATATACACACCGACGTAACAATCATGTGACCTATACATAGCTACCGGCACAGGTCAATCAATATAATAGGTATAATAATAAATGATAAGTAGTACCTACCTACTTAATATGTAATTTTTCTACATGCGTGTCAAAAACACACCTTTCCAATTACTTACTGCACTAATTGCACTAGGTGTAATAGGTAGGTATAATTTATAGTACACAGCATTAGATTGACCGCTGAAATCAAAATTATATTACTGAAATAATTATTGAAAGGCGGGAAGTCGATAGAACAATCCATTGGTTAAAGAACATAGTTACCTACTATAATGGGCATTTATGGGCATAAAATTCGAACTCACAATCAAATTAAGTTGAAAATTAAGTCAGGAAAAGAAAATAATCATATCTTACCTAAATATTCAACACTTTTCACAAATTGCAGTGATCACCGGTTTTTTTTTTTTTTTTTTTTTTTTTTTTTTTTTTTTTTTTTTTTTTTTTTTTTTTTTTTTTTTTTTATGAATGACTAATGCTGTTGGCCACTGAGGCCTCTACAGCGTACCGGACGTAAGGCAAGCGCGGAGGGCGCAGGACCTTAATGGACTTTAGTTATTTAAGTGATCACCGGAATAACGCGGGAAACATATAGTCTCCACAACGGAACGCCGCTGACTGCTGACCGAGACGAGAGATCCACCAACTACCGAGCCTGAGCTGAGCTGTGATTGGCTGTGAGCTGTGCGAGCCGGGTCAAAGAAATGAAACAAACCAATCACCGCCCCCGCCCGCCCAAGGACTCGGGCCCGAATGCAGTGCACCAACTCAGGTCTAATTTAATTTCCTCGCGAATCGAAAAGTTTAACATTATTGTACCTACATAGGGTGACTTTTATAGCAATTGTGGAATAGGTACTGCGTACAGACTTCGTAACGTATCATCAAAGGAACATTTGATCAGTGTAAATGCCTCGACTCAAAACAAAAAGCCGCGAAACTACGAGCGTCTCTTGAGAACCCCGGAGCAACTGTCGCCGCCGCGCCGGCGCTGTACGGCGTGGTCTAGGTAGAATCTTACCTAGCAACGCGGGAAGTCGCGCGGTTCGCTCGCGACTCGTGCGGAAATGGCGGGTTGGGAGTCGGTCGCAATCATAAAAACTAGTGGCCATATTATGAGCTGAAAATCTCGCGAGTCTGTAGCCCCCATATCTCTGCATTTTAACAATTTTCCAAAAACTGAATACACAAATAAATCAATGTGGGTATTAATAGGTAGGTACGTAATTGTCGATCCTGCTCACAAAATTTCAAGAGGATCTGTTGAAAAATGCGACCTGTAGAGGATGACAGCCGGACTGACATCGTAAAGCATTTTTGCCGAAGCTGAAGCAGAGACGCTTCGGTCGCTCGGTCGATACATAAAATAAACTATTTTATTTTTCGGACATTCCTGATTTTCTTATCATTCTCCTTTTTTTGTCTCACAAATATACCTAAGCGATTAGGTATTTGTGAGATTAAGGGTGAAATTACAAAAACTGACCATCTCGCTGTCATTGGTCAATAACTCCGACATTATTATGGATTTTTTTTAAATAGGTACCTAGGTATATCTATAAATTTGAAATTCAAAGTCCTGACTGACTGACTGACTGACTAATGTAGGTATCAACGCACAGCCTAGACCGCTGGTCCAAGAAACATGAAATTTGGAGTGTGTTGTTTGTAAAGTGTTGGCATCCACTAAGAAAGGGTTTTTCAAAATTCCATCTCTAAAGGGGGAAAATGGGGAGGTTCCAATTACTATGAAACCTTTTTTTCTCTGGGTCGATTGACTTAAAAATTGATACAAACACGCTTTAATTAAAATTATTAGACACGTGTATCAGTTTTTTCCAAAATCATCATCATCATCATCCACCAACAGAGTCTAATAGAACTTCTTTTATCTCTGAAAACTTTGCTGAGAAAGTTAGGTATTAACCCACTACAAACGACGATGTTACGAGTATCTTTCAATAATAAATAATTAATGAATAAATGATTAATTACCGCGGCACGCCAGCCTGAATGACGTCATCCGCCGGGCTTTCGTCAGTGCCGGCGTCCCGTCAGTCTTAGAACCCAATGGACTGATGCGTGACGACGGCAAAAGACCCGACGGGATGACTCTTATACCTTGGAAGGTGGGTCAGCCATTGGTGTGGGATGCAACATGCGTAGACACAATGGCGCCGTCTCACCTTCCAGGAACATCGGTTCAGGCCGGCGCTGCCGCCGCTCAAGCCGAAAACCTCAAACGGCGCAAGTATGCACATCTTGACCGGGTGTACATGTTTGCCGGCCGCTTTGGGGCTTTTTCGTGATTTGGCCAGGCGATTGGTGGAAGCGTCGGGTGTCCAGAATGCTGGCTTTTACTTTGCACAGAAGCTGAGCATTGCCATTCAACGTGGCAATGCCGCCAGCATTCTGGGGACCTTTCCTTCCACTAATGGTCTTTTGGTTTAAATTTTTGTAATTTATTTTAGTTATTATAAGTTCTAGTTTTTAGTTAATAGTTTAAGTTTTCTTTAATTTTCTGTTTTTATTTTAAGTTGTGTACAAATAAAATGTCAGTTTTTATAAATAAATTCGGGACACTCCCACACACGGTCGCCTGACCCCAAACTAAGCAAAGCTTGTGTACTATGGCTGCCAGAGACTGATATACATACTTAGATATTTTAAATACATACTTAAAAAGATATTAACACCCAGACATAAAACAAACACAAATGTTCATCACATGAATGTTTGCCCTAGGTGAGAATCGAACCCACGCATCTTAGGGTTCCGTACTAAAATGGTGAAAGGAACCTTATCGTGAAACTCCGATGTCTGTCTGTCTGTATGTCTGTGAGCTGATTATCTTTGAAACTATAATAGCTAGGATGAGGATGATAGGATGGGTAGGATGCAAAGTCACTATGCATCCTTGCATAACACAACACAACTTTCGTTTTTCCATTAGTCAACTTTTGTTTTTTCACTCTGATCGTCGTTTGTTTTTTTGACGTAAGTACCTATTTCGCCTTTTTTTTCATTTCAATCGCCATCATAGATCGTATTTTGTTTTTACTCATAAATCGTCTTTAAAATTTCCATTTCGACGACTTTTCGTCTCCATTTCAATATTAATACTCTGTTAACATAAGCTATAATTTATTGAAAAAAAGACATTGAATTCGGTCCGCAATTGTTAAATTAAAAAACACCCCCGACACCGTCTTTCATCAAACATACATACATAGCTAAGAACACTTCCGACCAATTCACCTTTCAAACAAAATAAAACAAAATCAAAATCGGTTCATCCGTTCGGGAGCTACCATCGTAGCTGACAGACAGACAGACACACACACAGACACATCAAACTCATAACACCCCGGCGTTTTTGCCTCTGGGGTAATAGTCAACAATAATGTGTGTGTGTGTGTGTGTGATGAAGAATAGTAGACCATTCAAGGCACTAGAAGTTCTCGTACGCTGGACATTTTTTGGACTAGGCGTAATAAGACATTGGTAATTTTACCAAACCAGACGTTCTACGACGTTGTCAGCCTGAACGCCCATTTCCATGTCAGCTTTTATGAATCCAGTGCTAGCGACGTTGCTACCGTGTTGTCAGCCTGAACGCTCATTTTCATGTCAGCTTTTATGAATCCAGTGCTAGCGACGTTGCTACCGTGTTGTCAGCCTGAACGCCCATTTTCATGTCAGCTTTTATGAATCCAGTGCCAACGACGTTGCTACCGTGTTGTCAGCCTGAACGCCCATTTTCATGTCAGCTTTTACGAATTCAGTGCTAGCGACGTTGCTACCGTGTTGTCAGCCTGAACGCCCATTTTCATGTCAGCTTTTATGAATCCCGTGCTAGCGACGTTGCTACCATGTTGTCAGCCTGACGCCCATTTTCATGTCAGCTTTTATGAATCCAGTGCTAGCGACGTTGCTACCGTGTTGTCAGCCTGAACGCCCATTTTCATGTCAGCTTTTATGAATCCAGTGCTAGCGACGTTGCTACTGTGTATTCACATGCTGTGCCAGTTAATTAGTCAGTACTTTGGCTAGTCTTTATTTCATTCTGATATTTTATTTTCTATAACTTATACGTGGTTACATTTTTAATTTTGTAATAGTATGGCATTTTAGTTAATAAAAATTAGATACAGCCATAAAGGAAATGGGCAAAACTAAATGGACGTTGATCCAAACGCCCGCAGGGTTGACACTATAGCCAATTTGTAGGTAGGTAAGGTTTATATGTTTTCGCATAATAAATCTCGCTGAATTCGAACCCACAGTTTTCAAGATATTTGTATCGAAGTTGTGATTTAATAAACTTTGTGAAAGGAATGCTTTAGTAAGTTAAAGTTATACGAAAATCAAGATAAAAATTGAAGCCATTTACATAATATACATTTTAGGGATATTATAATAACAATAAAAAAAATAAAAAATAAAAAGCCTTTATTTCCCATTTCCCTTAAATAACATTGTAATTGTAAGTGTTGATTATTGTTTGTTAGTATATACATTTAGGTTTTAATCTAGGTTAGTACGTTCTTTGGGATATGGGCCCCGCCACGGGTGAAGGCCTCCTCCAGTTTCTTCCATTTGTTTTATCCATTTGTCCCAGTCATTTGCAATATTCTGCCCATGTTTATCGAGTAGTCTCTTTTAAGGTTTCTTTGAATGACCAACATTTCTTCAAAGTTATATTTGCTCTTCTTTCAACTTCATCTTCGTTGTTGGCTTTGTCTGTGTTGTTGTTTGTATGATACTTGTTTACCTAGATAGATGTAGCTGTCGACATACTCCACTCTTTTTTCTCTTGCGTTAATAGGCATTTTGTTGCTGTTTGTCGTTATTTTGGTTTTAGGGATATTACTTAGGTTAAAATTACGCTGGTTGGTTAAATCTGGCAGGCGCGACTATGTGAAGTCAATTAGATTCTGAATCGCTAATTTTGATCCCTTTTGAGGTGTCCTCTGTTTCACAACAATATCCAAGTCAACCATCTTTCTTAAGAATAAATGACCGTGACTACAAAAGAAATGTCCTCCCTCAAGTACAGTCGCGGGAAATCTCGAGTAATGCTTAATTATGCTTAAATTCGTGTCGCGCGACTCTTCGCGTAACGCGAGTGACTAATCCCATGGCCCGCGCGAATCCTCCCGGTACGCGCGCAATGTAAATTAGACTATAGGGGTCTCGTAGGTATACATCCATCATGGTACGAACTATGGTCGCCCGTCGTCGGCCGAACTCGTCCGTCCGAAACAAACGTACGTGAAGAAGTGAGAGCGGAGAGCGCGCACACTACTACACAGGTAAACAGCCATTCGATATGACCGTCTAGACAGAGCAATCGTGGGGGTGTAAGGGGATATAAGGGCGTAAAGGGTGACGCGGGTGACGCGCTATAGCTAGTCATACACCTTGCGATAATTGCAAGCCCGGCACAAGTATACAGGTACATACTCGTATATGTGTAGGAAGATACAAGCGCAATTATCTTCCCATTCCCGCACTGTATACTTGTGCAAATCTAGACTTGCACAAGTATATCGCAAGGTGTGTGGCTAGGCTACATCGCCCCCCTTAACCCTTACCCGGACTACGTTAGTAATTTAGTCGAGTGACGAATAATTTAGTGGCTAACATGCTCGCCACTTGTCAAAAGTCTGTCGCATTACGGTTCGAGTACCGAGTACACAAGTGAGTGGTGTTATGCAAGATGAACAGACTACAATTTACTCGACTAAAACGAACTAACTTTGTTTTGATAACAAAGCAGTAGGCAGGCAGGGATAGTATGTGGGGGCGCTACTAGACTAACATAAATATAACGTAATTGATCGACTCGACTCGATCACTTACTAAATTATTCGACTAAAACTTTGTCGTCGCACACATTTAGTTATTAAAACCAGAAGAAGAGACAGAAGCATCACTAAGATCTAATGTCTTATAATAAGCGACTGTTTGACAACACAATAAAGCTTAATTTCGTACGTTAAATCTTGTCCAAATCGTTCTATAATAGCCTACAAATAATACTACTATACTACTTATATATACTTACTATACTAATACTATCGTATAATACCAACTGTTCGCAGCGAGAAGAATTGTACCTAGGTTTATCATAAGAATACGTACAGACTACAGAGAGTTGAGATTGTTTAGCCCGCCGCGCGACCTACGTACAAGCGCGTCATCGATTAAATGCGCTAGGGTTGTAACTACAATGATTTTGTTAATAAAACAAATGTGACAATACAGTTATTGTTAAGTAAGTATCTAAGTATGCGTTTGTCAAAATCGGTTCAGTGGTTTTCAAGATATGGAATAAAATACGAGTACGTCTTTATGTGGCGTCTTGACTTAGCTTGGAAATGCCCTTAACACTAAAAAATACGAAAAAAAGAATAGACAGGTAATTAAAAAATAAACTGACTTCAAACAATAAATTTAATGTTTTTGTGACATTGGTTTTTTTCGTGGTTTCGGCATTTCCATGCGTTGGCGTAAACGCGCCGTGCGAGCGCTGTCGGATGTACGCCCGGGCGTACATCCGACTAGGCTTTAGTTCCCCGGTGTTCGTTGATGAGGACCAGGCTAGTTAGAGTGGTGGTGAGTTTTAGCAGGCGTCGAAATTTTTGAATGGAACAAATTAATGATGGCCAACAGAAAACCAGAAGAGATATGTCTCTTCTACGGTCAATAGAATGGTGAAAAATATCGTGCAAAAATTCGATAAGACGTATGAGAAAATTATTTTGTAGTGCCACTCAGCAAACATTTTCATAAAGTGCCACTAGGCAGGAGGGCAGATGATGTGGATGCCAGCCTCAAATGCTATCCTTAATTGTTTATAATGCGAGTATGAATGGGTGCAATTAAAAATGCACAAGAGTTTTAATATTATTTGCTTTATAATGACAAAATTCTACAAGAAGAAGGTAAACAGCTCATTCTACTTTACTACTTGTATGTTCGACTTGATCGTTAACGCGAACAAAAAAGGCAGAAGCAGCAATTATTATTAGCAAAGAAAATTATCGCAAAATGTATTTATTTTCAACTTTTACTGTAGTTTTTGTCACTAACTCGTTGAGCTCACTCACTCTAAAGTTACTATTTCTGAGTGTTTTCAACTTTTGCGCTTTAAGAAACAAAAAAAAAATAGACAGTACCGAAAGTGTCGAAAGAACCGGGAATCCCCGGTTCCGTTGGAGGAAAGTATTGAAAATCCCGGTTCTCCAAATCAGTGCCGGTTCTGGAAACCCTAGTAGGTAGGATAGGAATATCACTATCATTAATACATAATAACGAAAATAATTAATAAATCCAAGTTTTATTATTATTATTTGAGTAAAAGATATATATGGGAGGCCTATGTCCAGCAGTGGACGTCCTATAGCTGATGGATGTATGATAGATGGAAAGATATAGGTACTTACTCATCATAAGTCATTTTCATAGGTCTACGGGATACGTATTACAGAAATGAAATCCATTTTTAACAGACTTCAAAAACGGAGGTAGCTTTATAGAATAAAAGGGCTGCATATGTACATTAAGGCCCGTAAAAATAGTATTTAACCTCGCACTAAGTTTCTGATCCATTTATTTTTATATGGTTTGGGTCACTTACTGAGTATAAAATCAGGAAATGGTCATTAGGAAATGAGACAGATCCCGGTAGAACTTCAAGCGGTATCTTGAAAAAAAGTTTTTGGCGGATATCTCGGAAAGTAGGTATGCACTTTAATTACGCGAAACAAAATTTCGCGTCTCTTATTTCCTGTTAACTTTCTTTCCGAGATAGAAAACCCGGTATATAAAATGGGTCATCAATAGTAAACGGTTAGTTTTACAAAAAAGTGTATACTAGGAAATAAAAGATGCGAAGTTTTATTATCTACAACAAAGGTCTTAATAACTTTTGCCCTAAAGTGCTGTTTCCGAGATATTGGCCAAAAACTTTGTTTCAAAATGGCGCTTGAAGCTCCACCTGGATCTATTAGCATTTTGTGATTTTATACTCATTAACTGACCCTTAACCTTATAAAAATAAAAAAATGTATCGGAAAGTTTAGTGCGAGGTTGACCAAAAAAAAACGACACTTTTTACTGGCCTACTAAGCAGACAAAGAAGACCGACGGACACTGGAGTCGCCTTATAGTAATTTTGGAACCCCAAAAAAGTGTAGCAATGCGTTGTACTGCATAAAAAGGTTGATTTGGCCAAGGCGATTATTACTCGTTGGTACACTTAGCACTTGCAGAATTTGCGATTGCAAAAAATACGGCCACAGCAATGAGATGATAATTTCGGTAATATTCTCTCTCTCTCTCACTCTCTCTCTCTCTCTCTCCCTCTCCAGGAAGCTACTGTCAAGCTGTTCAATCTTAAGTCTTATGACATTTCAAGCAGTAAGTACCTGTAAGGTAGAAACACACACACATACACACGCCAAGTAATTAAACCACAAGAAAAGAGGCAGGAATAATTGGGGACGGATTCAATCAACACTAAAGCAGATTTCCTCATTAAATCGTCTTCCTCCAATTACACATGGATCCGCAGCTAGGTTTCATAGATTTCGCACAGGCTCATTATGAGTTCGCAGACAGACAATAAACACAGAAAAGCTCGTATTATCTACTACTCCGTAATTTCACAATGAATATGTCCAGGTAGTAAATTGATATAATTTAACAATTTGATTACCCCATTAATGATATGATAGATAGAAAGAATGAAAAGTTTATTTTGTAAAATTTAGCTGCTATTTGTCGTGTTTCTAGATATCCAGATAATTTGATTTTACTAATAGGTAATGAACTTCCATTAGACTAGAATTTAGCGAGCCTCAAAGAACTTAATTTGAGTATTTAGGTCATTTTTATGGAACCCTATTCGACCTATCTCGTCACGGTCTTGGCAGCTTATTTTTAAGTGGTGCCGAACGTTTACTATCATAATAAATCCTAAGGAATTTCCTAAGTAAGTAACAACTATTATCGACATAATCATAATTTCCACATTCTCGGAAATCAGTGCGTGAGAAAAAGGGTGCTTAAGAGAACAGCAGTTCCCCCCTAAGGCATTACTGGATCGCTTGGTTGTGTCACTGGTTGTGCAAAGCAGTTGTGCTAAGGGAAAGTTACAGAAAAATCAGCTTATTACAGAAATAATGAATTATGGCGTCACACTCCGTCTAAACCACAGGTTTTTATCCTGGAAAATAACACTACTTGTAAACTTTATGGCCTTCAGGGGTTCAGTAGAACACCCCGAGAAAATTATTAATTAAGATGGCACAGAGGGGGTGTACTTAGGCAGGTTGTTAAAAAAGATAAAAAAACGCTCATCACTTAAATTAAATTTTAGTAAATTTTTGCTATTTTTTAATTTGGTTTTGCAATCAGGAAATGTATGAAAAATGTACTGAAATATTCGATTACACTCAGATCTAGGGTAAATGTAATAAATTTCACTGCTGCGGTTTCAAATGTAAGACGAAGTAGTAGATTGTTTACCTAGGGATCAAACAACTATTTCTAAGGAGAGTGTTTCGTTGAATCCCGAGCGCAGCAAAGAATCCCTAGCTACGCCCGGGATTCTAAAGTAGAGTGCTCAGCGCAGCGAGGGATTCAAAGTATCTCGAGCTGAAAAATGTGTTGATACTCGTACCAAGGTGAACACTCTACTTTTTATCACCCTCTATGAGAAATTAAGTAAGTGCTACTTACATAATATTTGAATAAGAACAGTAGGTACGTTTAATTTCTTACTATTTGAGAAAGACATGCTCATTTTTTTTTAAACTAAGGAAAGTCCTAATTTGAATAAACAGTTATGAACGAAGGCGGAAAGCATATTAATTTTTCCACGGCCTACTTTTTAATAAAGCCTGTTACTTTTACATACTCACTTCGTAAATGGAACTTTTTTGACAATACCCACATTGAAAATTCAAACTACTTTTCCTCCCGTGAAATCAAAAATGATTATGATGCCTTGTGGGATCAAAGAGCAATTTGGGTCCCTGTTTTCGAGGATCAAACTAGCTCTTTTCGAATAGATGCGATAAAAAAGTATTTTTCTAAGGTAATTATGTTATTATACAATTTTTACTGATTTAAATACAACATTAACAATGCGATATACTATTTTCATTTCTTATGTAAACTATTTCTGAAGGGACGGTATTCAAAACCACCTTAATGTAAATGTAAACAACTAATACTTCTAATAATCCAAACCATGTACAATATGTAGGCAATTTCAGTATGAATCGAATGGACACCAATGAAAAACACAACGAGATCCGTCCTCTTCCGTGGTCCAGCCAAAAGTGCCGGTTGGACGGGGCGGGCGACTCAGGCGCTACTCCTTCATTCCTTACGCTACATTCATTCATCCATTCATTCAATACATTCCTTTGACAGTTCGCTCGCAAAACGTCACACAGCAGACCATAGACTGCATTCTTTTGTATGTGTTGCTAACACTTAAAACAATAAATTTGTTTTTAAGTGCAGTTTTCTGTGTTTATTTACCTCACACGTCGAACTCGAAATATTAACAACCATCAACACTATTGGCGGCCATCTTTGTGACGTCACGTCTGCTGGGGGAACACGCGAAATTATCGCGTGGTCCCCCAATAGAAGTCTACTACCGGCAGTTTGCGAGGGGACATTATGCGACGGAGCTAGATTCGTGTTCTAGATTCCACGACAAACACATCCATACCATAAATATATTTAGAAGAGTTGGCTACGAGATTTTCCAAAAATACTATAAAGTGACTAGGTATAATAAGCCATTAATTATCGCTGTCTACATGATCAGCCACCGACACAAATTCCTAAACCGCACTTGGTCGGTAGTAGTCGGTAGCTCTCGAATCCAAAAGCGTTGGAAGGTCAAACGAAATTTAGTCGAGGGTTATAAACAACCAATGTCACCTCCGTCGGGACGCGGTTATCGATCGTGTATCAGGCGCTTCAGCCGACTGTCGACGCTTCGCGCGAATGCCGGAAACAGATGCAAGTAGGTAAAATTTAGGTTCGTGCACGCTCTGCGTCTACAAATGAAATGCTCTTTTCACGTTACATATCATGTTATCTTCCATCAGTTTGGATACAGCATTAAGGTCACTTGAGATTAGTGTCTAATAAAAACTTTTTACAAAAACTTTATAAACCGAAAAACAAAAGCATAAAATAATTAATAACTAAGTTCTTAAACTAATGTAAGTATACCTTACTTAGTAATTTTTAGTCGGCGCCAAACTTGGGTAGGTAAGGTACCTATACTTATTAACGCCGACGCCGCCGCCGCGCATCACGCTTTACGTAGGTAATTCATTACCTAATTCGCTTGCTACGCGCCGACTCAAAATACGTAGGTATTACAATAGTTTGCAATTAAATCAGCATTAAAATCTGTGAGTGTAAATCACTCCGTTTTCAATAAAAAAAGAACTATTAAAATCGGACTACTCTGTCAAAAGTTATGGGTGATCTTACATAATTTTATATTTTTTTTAACATTTTGACGCGTCGATTGTAAACCTCCTCCGTTTCGTCGGTTAAAAAACAGGTCTAGAGCCAGCTCTAAAACACGAACTAAGTTTGGTTGTCATAATGATGTCCCTACTATATTTTTTTGTGTTATATTTAAGAAGGCATATCCTCTGATTTTATCATTTCAGTCACTGTTTACCGACAAAAGATTTGCCTTACCTACCTTGTCGAAATGATAATAATTTAGGTACGTAGTTTGTCTTTATCTATGACATATTACAAAGAACATACAAGCCCCTATACCAGGCATGTAGGTGCATTTTACACAATAACAGCTCAGTGTCGAAAAGATTCATAATTTTTGGCAACAAGTCTAACTGCACATACCTACCTACCTACTTTGATTGACATAAATAAGATGGGAAAGGAATTAAATAAAAATATAAATAGGTAAGTAGATGGCAGTTTGAGCTATGTTTTTTAGTTCTTCAATGTAGGTACAAGTCAGATTGCACAGACTCCAATTTCTTTCAGGCTCTGATTCTGATAAACAAATAGGTAACTTAAGTACAAATGAGTACAGTGCAAGGTTTACATGGTACTATTATTTATTCTGTGATTTTACTATGGTCCAGTTGTGTGAAGCGATTTGTGCACTTACATCCTCTCAAAAATTTCAATAGAATGCAAGCTGCAAATCGATTGAGCCCTGGATGGTAGCGCAACTTGCTATGCACACACACATACTAGACCCGTTATGAATTTCAATTAGGGGAAGGGTTAAAATTTAAACTGGTATCCATTCATGACATTCAAATCCAGTTTCTAGTCAGAAAATGCTTCTATTTTCAAAAAAAAGTTTGGATTGACATAATTTACCTACTTATTTTTCTACGGAACATATTTTGAACTTGTACAAGTTTTTTGGTTGACTAATGACAAGCTAGTTGTTTGATCACAACTCAATTGAAGTAAAATTATAGTGAGGTTGAATATGGTGTAACCATTCTTGGCCTAGTAATCAAAAATAACCATGTATATAACTAAGCTTAAAATAAGTGATGGCAGCTTAGTTGGGAGAAGGTCCGCCTCTCAAGCCAGAGCGAGCGGGTTCAAACCCAGCCGACAGCACACACCAATTTGTTCATTGTGTGATCATATGTGCATATTGTATGTCATTTGCTACATGACTGGAGCCTGGTGTATGGCGAGAGGCTCGCCCCCTGTCACACTTGGGACTGAATATCGTCCGGCGAAATGTGGTTATTGTATTACACCTCTGCCAGCCCTCTCGAAGGAGGGGTGTGATGATTTGTTTATGTTTTAAAATAAGTTTTTAAATAGGCACTCAGAAAGTAAGCTAAAGCAAAGTAAAATCAATAAAACCCAATTATAAATAGAAAGAAAAATTAAATCGATATTAATTAAACTTTGGCTAGTAAATTGTGTACTTACTTGTAATCATGCAGGTGAACAAAGAAAACTTTTCTGCAGACATAATTGTAATGCAGGCTCTACATTTTTAACACTTATTATGTTAAAATTCTATATGATAAAGACATTAAATGAGATTTAAGGTTACAATTAAAAAAGTACTAGTATTAATGTGATGACTCATTTACAGTCAGGGTGAGAGCGACAGAAAGTAGACTTCAAATTGATTCTTTACAAATGGCGGCGCTAAAATATGAGGGCAGGTTCAATGACAAAAGAATGTGGACCCCCCTAACGTTCATGCATTCTTGCTCGCACAAATAATCTGGCCTATATCTCTATCCTTGTCATCAGGGTCGAGGGAAGCCCATTGAAATCAAAGCTTGCAGAAAAATAGAGTGAATGAAACAAACTATAACCTGTTTCTTTTACTTATTTGAAATTCATGTATGGCTATCCTTTTTTCACAAAAATCAATCCATTAAGTCTGTACATCCAGGCTTTTACTGACAACATTATAACAAAAAAGGGTGGAACAGGCTGACAATGGGCTTTTTAAAGTAAAGAGCAGAAATTATGATCTTTTTGTAAAATTAATGTGAAAAATAAATTAAAAGAAAATGATGAACTCCTGCCTCTGATTTTACTAACCAGATCATTTTATTTCTTTTAACACTTGTTAGTTTGATGTTCTGGATGGTTAAGTTGCCAGCATTGAGTTTTTAACTACCTACTAAAGAGTCTTTCCACAAGAAATGTTAGGCTGCTATTCCACCATAAAATAAGTGGTGCAAGAATGAGCAGTAATTAAAAAAATCATGATTATTATCTCATTTTTTATTCTTTATTAATGGTAGCAATCCTATTTTTCCTCGTTTTACAACATCACACTGCTCATTTTTTGGTAAATGCCATAGCAGAATTAATTAGCCTTAGCTGATAGGACCATAATAATGCAATTAGTTGCCTACCACATAGGTGCCAATAAGCCACTTTTCATTAAAATATTTTGCAGTTAAAAGTAATGCAAGTGATATATTATTACATTTCCAATCTATGAGAATAAAATAATTATAAATGTATTTATCAAGTCAATCAAAAAGTATCATATCTGTTTTAAAGTAAAAGCATTCAGTGATGGAAAAATTTAGACAAATATTACTACCAACATACCTACTATTCACGGAAAAGGGTGTGTGGATTTTACGGAAATAGATGTTACAAATAAACGGGCAGATTGGTGTGTTACTACTTCATGATATAACCTCGAGGCGACGACTAATGAGATCATATTTTTGACGAATAGTCACGAAACAAACATCTTAAAAAGATTTTAGATCGATATCCGTAAGTCCGGAACAGAAATTCATGAATATCACAGAACACAATATGGCGACAGCTGAAAACAAAGAACACGATTACAGTTAACACTTCTTACCTGATTCAACTCTTGAACAGACGACTTGTAGTTCTTCTTATTCAAATTTGTAACCAGATATTTGATTTGCAACAAGCTATAATTTAAAGGGTCCAGGTTCATAGTTCCATTAATACAAAACCGAAAGCTTCAAACACGTTTGAAGCTCTCTCGATTTTTGACGGACTAAGATAAACTTATGTTCTACAACAGTTTCGTTAGGAAATAAAAACGAGCCTATCGCCAACATCACCAAAACTATTGTTCACTGTACAATAAACATAATTTTAGCACTCTCCACGGCACTCACACCGCCACCTCACAGCAATTTTCACGTAAAATCTGTACCACTCAAGTTGCTCGATGCTCGACTCACGAAGTCACGATCGATCAGTGTTGCTAGATGGTTTTTGAGAGCAACCGTACACTGGTCAGAAAAAAGTGGTTTTTCAAACCACTTTACAAACCAACTTTAAACCAATAAATTTAAATTACTTCTGAGAATTAAAATCGTATGTGGTTTTTTTCACTTGCAAAATTAAAAAATATCAAAAACCAATTGATTTTATAATTTTACTGTCAAAATTATTTTACTTCATTAATTTACACATTGAGATTGGTTTGACAATGCACTGCTCGTAATAGCCCGTTGAAGGGTAGATTGTGTATGTTTGGCAAATGAGTCACGCGATGCCAAAAAATAAAGGGTAAATAAATAATAATAAATAATACATATACAAATTTTATTAATTTTAAAATTTAATAATTAAGTAATAATAAAATTAATTAAAAGGAATTCGGCAAAAATTTATATATACCTGTCAACACACTGTCTGTGTTACACAGAAGCAAACTTTTTAAACCGTTTCATATCCGTGTTTCTACACCAACACAGTATTCTAAAATTGGTTTGAGTTACCGATTGAATGAACTCCTTTCTTTTTAAATGAGTTATCTCTGACTAGTAGGAGAATACTCAGTTAGTAGTAATGGGTAAAAATAATCAGTTCTATGGTGTTTTTGGTATGACAAATCACGAATAAAAAAAGGCGTACAATCATGTACGATTTTGTTGTATCGTACATTGAGCAAAAAATCATACGAATACGATGTAAGTCTGGCAACGTTGCGTTGCGATCGATCAATCACAGGATGACGAAGGACAAGCTGGGGCCCTATTCGGAGATTTGAGATTTTCATGTCACTTTTCTTCGTCCTTGTTGCTCTCGTTTGAAAAGTCATAGGTGTGAGAGTGACCAAGATAAAATCTTATCTCATCTCACGCTCAGGAATAGCCCCCCTGATTTTAGTTGGTTAGTGTTACCTTCTGCCAAAACTCAAAAACTCCTAAAATAGACAGGAGCAGTGTTCGTCCCAATAATACTTGATTAAAATAAATTGAAAAAAAAAATAAACACAATAGTAAATTATATAATCTAAAAATATTCACCCATACATATATATTTTTTTTTTGTGAGTGTCGCAAAATGTTTGTACTTACTGACTTCCATGCTAGTTTTTTAACACTGCTAGTCATTTTAGTAAACTCTTTGAGTTCGTTTTTTATTCAGTAAACTTAAGTATAACATATTAACATGGCATACAAATCTCAACAAAGTTAAAACTAAATAAATATAATAATTATATTTAATTATTGCCTAGGATTGTAGTTATCGTACCGGTGATATGTAACTGTTTTAGGAGTTTAAAGCATCCTTGGTAGTTACAGTACGCTTTTATAGCGCAAAAAACTATTTGTGTAGCGAAATGGCGCATTAGCCGCGTGGCGCTACGTCACACCTTTCCCCGGAAGGGGCTGGCAGAGGTGTAATACAACACTCACACTTCGCCCGACAATATTCAGTCACAAATGTGACAGGGGGTGAGCCGTGGAAAATATATAATTATTAAACGGCGTAGTATATTATTATAAAGCGGCGTAGTTTATTATTATTATAAGCAAGCGGTAGCACTAGGTAACGACATAAAGATCATCAACGCTATCAGGAGTCCATCCGATGCCTTGCTGCTTCAACAAGATCTCGAGAGACTTGACTCCTACTGCCTTGCGAATAAACTTGATCTAAATGTCTCTAAATGCTCAATTATGACTTTCACCCGCAAATTAGCGCCTATTCATTTTAATTACTCTCTTAAGGATCAACTATTGCTACGCGTATCGTTAGTAAGGGATCTTGGTGTAATCCACGATAGTAAGCTAATCTTTGACGAGCACATTTTATCTATAGTAAAAAAGGCCTCTAAAGCCCAAGGCTTTGTGATGAGATCTACAAAAGATTTCAATTCTGCCAAAACTATTAAAATCCTATGTAATACGTTTGTACGCTGCCAAATGGAATACGCATCTGTTGAGAACTCGGTTCTTGAAGTTGTTGACTCGTACGTCTACCTAGGACAAGTAGTCCAGTTAGGTAGGTCCAACTTCAAGAAAGAGGTCAATTGCCGAATCCAACTCGGCTGGGCAGCGTTCGGAAAATTGCGTAGCATCTTCTCGTCCGACATACCTCAGTGCCTCAAGTCGAAAGTGTTCGACCAGTGTGTGTTACCAGTGATGACTTATGGCACTGAAACGTGGTCTCTCACTATGGGCCTTATAAATAAGCTTCTAGTAGCCCAACGAGCTATGGAGATGGCTATGCTCGGAGTCTCTCTGCGAGATCGAATCAGGAATGAGGAGATCCGTAGACGAACCAAAGTTGTCGACATAGCCCAGCGGATTTGCAAGTTGAAATGGCAGTGGGCAGGGCACATAGCACGAAGGACTGATGACCGATGGGGTCGAAAGGTTCTCGAATGAAGACCACGTACCGGCAAGCGCAGCGTAGGACGTCCACCCACAAGGTGGACAGATGATCTTGTCAAGACCGCAGGATCGCGCTGGATGCAGGCCGCTACCAACCGGTCTTATTGGAGATCTATGGGGGAGGCTTATGTCCAGCAGTGGACGTCCTATGGATGGATGGATCCCAAATATGGAATCCCAGATACGCAACTTATATTATTAAGAGGGCCGCGACGCTCTGAAATTTCCATACAAACGCGCTACTCAAATTTCTTGAAAACATTTGTCAGATTGTGATGAAATTTAGCATGTACAAATTAACAATATCTCCGCCCCTATGTTCTTGATTTTTTTTTAAAAACATTCGCAAGCTAATATAGAGGTATGAAAAATATCTGCATTTTTAAGGGGTCACTTTTGACTGATTTGTTCAATAGATAGACAAAGCAAATTATAAATTCCATTACATAGGGAGCTTGTCTACATCATTAGCTGTTAAATGAATCCATAATACAAGGGAAATTATTAGTTACTTAAGAATGATTACAGAAGTGCAAAAGTCATAAAAAATTGAAATTGTACTTTGTCACTCTGTACTGTAGGTAAGTTTAGAGGCTCGTCAGTATTATTACTCGCTCTCTTCGCTCGTCTTCTTCTTCTAGACGAAATGGCTATACAATATCTTAAGCCAATGCGAAGTTAGTCTAGGTCGCCTACGTCAAAGTTAGTTAGGTCGCCGGACTCTTAATAGACTAGAAAGTATTCAAAGGAAATTTATACGCTATTTAAACTTTATAACTAAAACGAAATCTGTCAGTTACCTTGAGTCATGTACTAAACATCATTTTCTTTCACTCGACCAACGTCGTGGTTGTTCCGATGTCATTATTTAAAAAAATTGTTACATCCGCCATTGACTGCCCAGATTTGCTTAGTAGAATTAACTTACTCGCCCCTACTCCACCTTGCCGTAGACCTGTCTCCCTCTTTCGTCCTTCCCGATCAGCGACAAACTATCGATGAAACAGTTTTATCGTGCGTGCTAGCACTACTTTCAACAAAGTATGTAAAAATCCTGAATTCGATATTGATATCTTTTCTTAAGTATATCTACTATTAAGAAGCGATTAAGCGACAATTTTTTCGATAAATCTGTGATAAAAATAAATTTCTTGTATTTTCTTTTTGTTAGTGAGTACTGATACTATGCTATAGCTATCTATCTTTTACTAAACATTTTTATAATATATGTATTTTTTAGTTAATTCTCATTTGAAATTCTATTATTTTGCGTTGTTTATTATTTTATGTTTTTGTTAGGTCTACTTAAATTCTATTTATTAAATAATTGTATTTGTGCGTCAATTCCTTTTTTCTACTAAATTTCTTAGAAGTGTCTCCCTGTAAATGACTTTTCAGTAAATATATTATATTAAATTTACTATTCTGCTATTAATTTAACATGTTCTAGACTGTGTTGTGTTGGCATTAATTGGCAACACCGATGAAATAGGAAAATCAAAACGCAAAACCAAAAAAAAAAGAAGAAGTAGAAAAAGGTTGGTTTCCAAAAAAATGATTACACTTAAACTATAGTCAACATATCGTCTAAAAACTACATAATTTTAATTTTCAAGAATGATTAGCCACTACCACGTTAGAGACCTACGACATGTCGCAACAAACGCTTAACATACATTATATGGCGATTTAGATATCAAGTTATTGGTATTCAGTAAGGATTTTTTTTGTTGCTTTGTTATAACTTAGTGTTTAATTATAAAAACATTAAGTAAGTTATACTTAACGTTTTCACCACAATTCAATAAATTGGTATCCGTTAATAACTTCTTTGGAAATGTGCTTTTTTGACATTATTGATTTGTTGAATAATTATGGAACCAGCTTCCATGTTTGTTTTTATTATGAAAATGCATTGTAAACATGCGTAGTTGTAAGAGGTTCTAATAGTTATAGAGATACAAGTTTTGCCAGTTTATTGATAATATCGATGTATCTATGTACCTCATGTATGTATGTACCTCAGCTATATAACTACAAATTCATACTGTCACTGTTTTGATTAAACCCAAACATTATAAATTAAATTTTTGTTACAGTTTATGGCGTGGGAAAGATTCCTTCGCCGGAACTTCCTGAGCATCGCGTATCCGACTACTGTTTCAGTAGTCATCTTTCTGGACTGGAGCTATCTTAAAAAGTGTAAGGCTAGTCAGAAGAAAATATAATGGCAGTCTTCGGAATCACAGCTCGCTACCTATGGTTTGGTGTCCCTCTCACTGGCTTCTTCATTGGCAAGTTTCTTGATGATCAGGAAACATGTAGGCTGACCATGTACAGGGACAAGTCTGCTCTGTATGGAGGCAATGTCAAGCCAGGTTGCCCCCCATCTTGGCCTTAAGTATGTTCTATAATTAATGTAGCAATTATTTGTATGAATTGAATATAGTGTATTCATAAAAACAAATCTTACTTATTACTTCAACTCTATCTGTGTGGAAATGAGAATGTTATTTGTGTGCAATCTGGTTGTTTCACCAGTTTAAAAAGTTCTAGTTGACATTTGAACTCCTACAATAGACAAGGTGTTGATGTTTAATTTTCTGTGAAGCAATTCCCTCTTTTCACAGGCTATAACTATGTGGTCTAAAACTTGGTGGTCACCAACCTTTGGACAGGTGCCACATAGTGCCAAAATAAGCAAAAGGCGGGCTGCACTTGTTAATTTTTTTTACTATAGTAGGTCTCTATCTATAGGTATCATCTGTATCTTTAAAAGTCAATGTGAGAATGAACGAGTAAGTACCTATGTGTGATGTGTGTTTGTATGTTCCTTAAGAACTCCAAAATGACTGACACTGGAGCATACCTGAAAATTTACTTTTTCAATTTTCAGATATGGCCAGCATATGGTAATCAAAATCATTAACAATATAATATTCACAACAATTTAATATAATATTATTACAATAATATGCGCCATGGCCACCAAACTAGGTGTATTAACACTTGTATTTTGGTGGATAGCTTTCCATCATGTTATCATTGTATTACTCATTAAAATGTCTCATTAAAAGTTGGAATTAAACTAGGTATAACATAAAATTGTCTGTGTTCAGTTTAGGTACATTCCATCCGTCCATCCATCCATCAGCCATAAGATGTACACTGCTGGACAATAAGACAATAACAATAAGATAATAAGATAACAATAAGACTGGTTGGTAGTGGCCTGCATCCAGCGCGACCCTGTGGTCTTGATAAGGTCATCCATCCACCTTGTGGGTGGACATCCTACACTGCGCTTGCCGGTACATGGTCTCCACTCGAGCACCTTTTGACCCCATCGGTCATCAGTCCTTCATGCTATGTACCCTGCCCACTGCCATTTCAACTTGCTAATCCGCTAGGCTATGCCGGTAACTTTGGTTTGTCTACGGATCTCCTTATGCCAGATTCGATCACGCAGAGAGACTCCGAGCATAACCCTATCCATAGCTCGTTGGGCTACTTGAAGCTTACTAATAAGGCCCATAGTAAGAGACCACGTTTCAGTGCCATAAGTCATCACTGGTAACAAACACTGGTTAGGGCCTATTTTAATTAATTCTT
The DNA here is from genome assembly GCA_911728515.1 of Peribatodes rhomboidaria. Lineage (NCBI taxonomy): Eukaryota > Metazoa > Arthropoda > Insecta > Lepidoptera > Geometridae > Peribatodes > Peribatodes rhomboidaria. The sequence continues at coordinate 7,997,431 of OU452166.1, forward strand.
TATATATAAATTTACTAGCTGTGCCCCGCGGTTTCACCCGCGTCCTACAGGAACCGTTAATTTTTACGGGATATCTTAATTTTTTTTTTGATAAGATCCTTCTGGCAATAAAAAACACACCAAAAAAAAAAATAGCGAAAATTTTCCATCTGTTCACGCCTGATGCGATGACCAAGGGAAATAGTGATTCATTTTTATAATATAAAATATATGTATGTCAGCTTGCAAGAGATGTGTGTGAGCGTTGTTAGTAAGAGGATGTAAGCGAAGACACATTATAAACGGAGCACATATGTACATTTTACAGACTATTCTGGCACAGTGCGTAGTTATGCTGTTCCAATGTTTTTAGAAAAGCTTCAGTCTCTTCATACTGACGCTGTGTCGTGTAAATATAGGAGTTATCCAAAAATTCTAGTTTCTGATACGATATTTTTTTTAGTCAACATACCAGCGTTCTCTTACAGTCGGCCGACGAGAAAGGGTATAAGTTTAAATATTTATTAGCTCTTTTGTACAATCAACTCAAATTGTCGACCGGAAAGAACAAGCCTACGGGTTATATTGTCGCAAATATTATAGCCTCTGCGTCTATTTAGATGGCTGGGCTCGTACGTAAGTTGAGAGTGCTTGCGAAGGATCACTTGCTGAATAAAGAGCTGACGGATTGTCAGCACTGAGCACTCCTTGTGGAGCAAATTTCTCGTATGCCTGATTGGCTTTGAAGTGAAGTCATAACTTTGAGAACGGCTCGTTGGGCTACTTCCAGTTGCATTAGATCAGAAATCAGAATTTATTGATAACTCCAATAGTTACACGTCACACGATCGGTGGAGTATGTACCTCCTCAAACTGATACAGTAGGACAAAATAGACTAGTATAGTATATAAAATAAATATAAATAAATTGGGGACTCTTCCACACACGGTCGCCTGACCCCAAACTAAGCAAAGCTTGTATTATGGCTGCCAGGGACTGATATACATACTTAAATATTTTTAAATACATACCTACTTAAATACATATTAACACCCAGACATAGAACAAACACAAATGTTTGCCCTAGGTGGGAATCGAACCCACGCCCCCAAGCTCAGAAGGCATGTTCACTACCAACTGAGCCACCGAGGCAGTCGATATATATGTAGTATTATATAGCAAAAGATACAGTTCTTATGAGGTCATACGAGGCAACTGGTTTGAGCTCTTTAAACACTCACAATTTTCTAACTCGTGGGATCAGAGCGTGCAGATGACCATTCCAGCTACTTCAATTGTGTTGTCCTAGTAACTTGCAAACTAGTAAAATTCTCTGGTGTCAGGTTTTTCCCGCAGATGTGTGCTCTTACAGTTTATAGAAAAATAAACTTTCTCAGTTAAATTTAGCACCCAAAAAAAAATTATCGACATTGAACCCTGCATTTCTGGATAGCTTAGACTTTAATATATTATATTTTTAACATTATCGCCGTCGAGGTCAATTTTTTTTTTCAGAGTACCTATCATCTTCTTGCCGTAAGTACGTAGTAGTAGGCGCTCCCTACTATAATGTAACCTAAACCCTCTTCTTTAAATTTTTCTTCAGTTCTGAAATGCGCCCCACGTACCTAGGTGAGACTACTAAGAGACGTTAAAAACTTTTGCCATGCGACAAAAAAAGGGGAGAGGTAGGTATATATAGATAGATATAGAGATAAATATCTACGAGTAAAGTATACCTCTGTAATTTGAAGTGAGTATGTTTCTACCCAAAAAAGCCTTCTAGCAACAACCTGAGGTAACTGTAATACCCTGGGATAACCGTCAAACTTGACAATAGACCAAGGGTCTCCAACACATGCCTTCGGAGAATTTACAATACTTACCTAAGTATGCTTAAAAAAATAAAATGATGTATAATAATGTATGTTTATCAGTCTCTGGCAGCCATATTTTTTTTTTTTTTTTTATTTAAAAAATTACACTCCACGGACTCCGGGGACCGTGACTTTTTTTAACAAAAATCTTAAATTATTATTTAAAGGAAATACAGGTAGAGGGGGGTTAGTTATTAAGTCTTAATCTAAGGTTAGGTTAAAGGTTTTCAGATTTACTTAATGCATTGTGAGTACACCACGAGCAGACCAGCGACCCGCAAGCAGCACCCGATCACGAGTATGACGCATGTGCCAGCCATCGCTCTCCTCAACCATATTTGAGGGAAGAGAACGACCCGACACACGACGCCGCCGCAAGAAGGTGCCTTCGATAGTGAGCATGAATGCTCGAGATGGACCCACAATTTATATAAAACGATAACAAAATAAAAACTATAACGAGAACAGAAAGTATTACAATTTTTATAACAATTAATATTTTTATAACATCATGGCCTCCTCCCGACTCAGAGCCTCCATCACTACCGCGTTCCGATCTCTGATGGCCATCTGCAGGTTATATTCCTTGATGGTCTTCGGTGATGCAGCCGATGCTCGCCGTAAAAACCGGCTGATGGCATCGTCTTCGATGTCATCGGCGTAGTAGGTGAAAGTCCCGGTGTGCCGTGATATTGCGACGACTGCGTGGGACACGCTCTCATGCAGCTTCATTTTGGGCTTGGTCTTTATGGCGATAACCGACTCGTACGTTAGCCCCTGAGCTTCGTGGATGGTTAGGATGCGTGACCCTGCGCCTCCCCCATACCCTTGACTTTTGAGGGTCTCCTTTTCTTCCTGCGTATGTACTAAGAAAAGGGTGTTGGGGAGGGTGGTGGGAATTTGTGCTCCCTTGTACCTTCTTTGCTCAACGGACTTAATACGAGGAGCCGAGGAATAAATACCCGAGTAAATTTCCCTCAGCGCATACGCGACGTCCATTGGGTTCCTGTGTGTGCAAAGCAACTCCTGGCTGATGTTTGTGACCAGGTTTGGGCGTTGGTACCTCATTTCGAAGAGATTTTCTCTGTCAATAAAAGGTAACTGATTTACATCTCCGATGAGGACAAGCTCACCAGCACCAGACAGCCGTGCAACCATTATTATGGCTCCAAAATGGTTCATGAGCGCTTCGTCTACCAGGAGGCGGTTGAAACTCTCTCTACCAAAACCATTTACGAGAGAAGAAGCCATTGTTCGTACCCTGGATTTCACCAGGTCTCCGATGCGGTGCGATAGTTTCTCTCTCAGATCTTTTGCTGCCTCTGTTGTTGTGGTGATGATGGCGTCCCTGTCCACATCGAAGTGACGGATCACCCATGTTGTCTTGCCACACCCTGGCACCCCATTGACCCATTGTATCTTTGGTACCGACCAGCTTTCCCAACTTGCGTCGACGTCTGGGTTCCCTTCGATGGTTTTGGCCATCTCTAGGATTCGGTCGTCCAGCATTATCTTGGTGCACTTGGCGGTGACTACAATTGGATCCTTTGATGGTGTCCCGTATTTCGGCTTACCTATTCGCTCCGCCTCTGTCTCGTCCAGCGCTACAAAACCACTTTCTGCGCTATAGGCTGCCATATACTCTCCTTTCATGGCAGCCATATTTCAAGCTTTGCTTAGTTTTGAGTCAAACGACCATGTGTTCAAATGTTAAGATATATTTTTATTCACAAAATACCTACTCGAAGGCCGCAAGGAGAAGGCCGCAGGTTGCTGACGCTGATTTAAGTAATTGTTTTAAGGCTCTGTCCCTACTGGGCGAACTGTGACTAGGCTAACGCCTGACTTTGAGTGGCAAATCGGACAAACTTAAACTTAACTTAAACTTAAATAAAAATGAGCGGCAAACTTTCTCAAATTCGTTACTTAAACACTAATGAACTCTTGGCAAGAAAGGCATACCTATTCAGTGCACTGAGGGAAGTGTTAAGTGATTCCTAACGGAACGTTAAATTGAGTGACAAATCCATTACAGAGCACACCGACTTGTACTCAAGTCGGTGTGCTCTGTTTTGGTTTGAGCTTTTTAAACACACTCATTAATTTTCTAACTCGTGGGATCAGAGCCTGCAGATGACCAAAACGCTAGCCTACTGGCTAGGTTCGAAATTAGTGACAGATCCGAATCAGGGCACCCCGACTCCACCTAACATTGTGGCTGACACCTCTAGAGTGTTTGGGAGCCAGAAGCTCAAGGAAGGTCCTGAGTGGAGCAAGCCGTATCGTGAGCGTAACGAAGACCGAGTGTGGTTCAGCAACACTCAAGGGCGACTGCAGAGCTTCCGGCGGGAGCCCATCCGGAGTCGTTTTCTGTGAAAGAACTGAGTCGAATAGCTATAAGATTTTTTTATGACCAGCCAAAGAATTCCGTCGGTTATCAGACTCCAGCGGTGCTATTCACAACGTATCCGATCGGATCCCACAAATTTCAAACTCAAATCTCAGTACTTTTAGTTTACTTTTATAAATTTTGAAATAGGGAAATGAGTATAAAAATCCGATCGGAAGAATGAATCACTTTTAAAAACTTATGAATACGGACTAAGATTCGTAGTTAGTTAAAATTATTGGGTTAAACTTTTTTGAATCGGAACATTTCCAATGATTGTAAATTCCTATGCAAGAACTACCCTAGCAGTTTTGAAGCGGGTGATCCATTGGCTAGCTGACAAGCTAACGGTATTTATTAACTGTTGGCACGTTGGGTTGTCGGCTCGCTTTGGTTGGATCCATTGACGGTGTATACAGTCGATTGTTGACCGGAATTATGGCGTGTTCCCAGTCGCAGTTACTTTGTTTCCTGGGCATATTTGTTCAAGAACCAAAAAAAAAAAGAACCACAAAGTGTGGGTAAAAAACTGTCTCCAAAAAAGAACGGTTGCCCAATGTAAATGGCAAAACTTATTGGTTAACCAAATGATTACCCAAATTACTTGAGGACGTCCGAGGAAATCTGTCTGCTGGGTTTGGTGTCTCCCTTAATAGAAGGACAAGGGGCTAGCCGGAGCGTCAGTCCCGGGTGGCAGATTCAGGGGGGCGCCAAAATTCGGCCGTATTTCAAAACGGCTGAGCGGTGATTCGCCGTATTGAAAAACGGCTTAGCTGAGTTGGTCCTACTTCTTTACTGTCTTGAATCTCGGGGTCCGTGAGAAACTAAGTAATAGGTCAGACTGTTCTTGCTACTAGTAGTAAATTAAACGGCTAAATCAAAGATGTATCCGTTTTCCGCTAAGAAGAGGCCATTCCAACTGGCTCCTAAGTACTTTTAGAAATAATGTTCATGCCAATATAACTATCTTGAGCTCCTGGACGTGGTTCTGACTTCACTTTCAACTTCGGCTACTAGGTATATTGAACTATCCTATTTCTAACTAAAACAACCGACATCACTCGAAGAATTGCCTAACTGAAGTAGCAGTTAGCATAGGTACTGCTCATAGAACCGATAGCTGATAGGGCAGAAAGATTCTCGAATGGTAAACAGTAGACCACGAACCGAAAGACGAAGCTTAGGACGGCCTACCGACAATCTGTTGAGAGTCACCGCCAGATGCGAGCAGCGCTAGACCGGTCGTTGCGAAGATCATTAACGAAGGCCTTTGTCCAACAGTAGGTACATACAACAACTTCAAAATTTAAAAAAACCCGACACTGGTTTTCATTAAAAATAGCTAAGAATACTCCCGACTAATTCACCTTTCAAACAAAAAAAATAAAAATCAAATCCGTGGTTTTTGGGTCGAAGGTTAAAAATAACACAAGTTTAAACCACGATCAGTTTATTATATTTCTCTGTATTTTTTCATGTCATTACATAGTTCTCTTTGCCATAGAATACCATAGGATTACCAAGGGCGCCCACAATCCTGTACCAAAAAAAATTGCGAAAACTACTGTTGCAACGTATCTGAAAAGGAAAGAAGACAAATTATATTCATTATAAGATAATTATATTTTCACACCACCTGCTCGACAATGACCAATTACATATCACGTAGACTCAACGTGAAGCGAGGCATTGCCTCCCAAGGCAGATAATGTTGTATGAAACTCCCGAGGGAGTTTTCCAGCAAAGAGGTTAAAATTGTGTAAAAGCTCATCAAAGGGAAGAGTTATTCGAAAATCGAACTGGCCACCACAAAAAAAAAGGAGGCAAAAGCATGAAATTATGAAACAAAAAAACAAGGTATTTTTCTATTCATTTTGGCTCCACACTTGCGCACTTGCACACGCATTAGTCAGTCTCTAGTAAATTACGTACTTCTTAGTTGTAATGATAACCAAGTGATTACAACGATAAATCACTCGCCTATCAAATGAAATTTTGTAGGGAACACGAAAAGTCGCGTTTCGCAATGCTTGTACCATTTTTACTGGCTCGCAGAATGTGTGAGAAGTAGAGTATTTACCTTTGGGATGAAGCAGTGTCTTCGTCTTGGGCGGCTTAAACCCCTCGATTCACTCAGGGGGGCTATTCCTGCACGTGAGATGAGATGAGATTTTATCTTGGTCACTCTCACACCTAAGACGTTTCAAACGAGAGCAACAAGGACGAAAAAAAGTGAGATGAAAATCTTAAATCTCTGAATAGGGCCACAGGACTCTACATAACTCCCTCGCTGCGTTCGGGAGTTAACTCAAAAGCCCCTCGTTGCGCTCAGGGTTCAATAAGCCGCCCGTAACGTAAGACACTGCTTAACTCCCTCGGTGCATAATCTACTATAATGGTTATAGTTAAAAAACGGAGTTCGTGTTCCATGATATGCTGCGTTTCATTTTATTTTACTGAAACGAAACAGGACGCAGCGTATTCTCTGGCATTCGTTGGCTTGGTATGTCAGTACCTAAGTATACCTAGCGGAGTATATTTTAACACTATGGTTGTACACATGGTACATAATTATAAGTACCTGGATGGCCGAGCTTTGCTCGGTATTTTTTTTTATTTTTTAATTGTGTTTTTTGGATAATAAACAATTGATTTTAGTCTAACCTCAAAGCAAACACTCATTGACTTCGTGTTACTTAACAACGCCATCTGCTGTTGTGTAGTTAAAGCAATTAGTTGCTCACAAAAAATAGTAGTATTATTATTCGCCAATAGATGTCAGGAAGAGTCATATTTTTCAGTTGAGATTGATTATCGATAAAACACGAATAAAATGATGTTTTCTAAAAATGATTCCTAGCTAGATCGATTTATCGCCCCCGAAACCCCCTATATACTAATTTGTATGAAAATCGTTGGAGCCGATTCCGAGATTCCAATTGCTCATTTAAAGGTATAAGATAATGGGGTTATAGATAGAAAAACATTTTTGCGATGGCGGCCATTTTGGTAAGACTCAAAGGCAACATTTTCAAGAGTACCACCGTGGTGCCACCCTCGAAAAAAAAAAGGTGGACCGCCAAAAGGAGGTCATTGTACTCATCAATAACTTTTACTTTGGGGTAAACCAGAAAACAGGAAAAAAATGTATGGAACAGCTGATTTTTTACAAGATTTTGGGATTGGCTCTAGAGTAACAGTTGCTTATAATGATGAGAACAATGGCCCCCTTCTAGCTAAGTACACCCTATACCGATAACCCTGCATACTATACGTATTTATACATATAGGTACTGTGTACCTACCTCACTTTAATGGGATAAAAGTTGAAAGATGAGGTTCTGTGTTAGGGGTAAGTACATATCTACTTGTTTTGTCTGTTCTGTTTCTGTTGGCAGTAGCCAAGTGGCTTACCTATTGGGTATATCAAAGGGCATGTTGTCAAACGGCTGAGGAGGACCATCATGGTGGTGATCTACTTTCTGAACTCTGCTCGGGGTAACCGTCTTCATAAGAACCGGTTTGGCACGGAATGAGTTTAACAAGGAACGTAGACGATTCATAATCGGAACACGGTACCCTAAAGACTACCTATTTTATCATGCAGTTTTCTACCACTCTTCAAACACCTAATTCACTCAGAACCAAGAAAACAGATTTTGAATACAATATTGATAAAATGAAGATTTGTTCATTGAAAAAAGTCAAGTTCAATCTTACATTTGTTTTGTTTCTTTTATTTTTATTTTCAGGTCTAGCACTCCGGGAGCAAACACGTAATGACGTCACTCGTAATCGTCATCCCTCTCTTTCGAACTTGCTGTAATTGACTTATTAATGTCTTGCTAAAGCGTCGATTGATGTCACTGCGTGTTACCCACATGGTCGGAGTGCTATACCTGGCGAAGTATTTTAGGTATTAAGCTTTTGAGGTTTTATTTTCTAGGCACCTACTTTGAATAAACTTTTTTTAACGAAACTTTTTTGTGGTCTGTTTAAAACACAGATATCCAACACAGTAGTTCAGATGAACATCGTATCACACAACTAGGTACGTTTTCTGTACAGAAAGGTTTATACTACTAGGTTTGTACAGTACTGTATTGGATGTAAAAGCTGGATATCTGTTCTGTGTTTAAAAGTGTAATTAAATGGTACTTACCCGCGACTTCCTTCGCATTACAGACTTCCAATACAGTAGTTCAGATGAACATCCTATCAAACAACCACGTTTTCTGTACAATAAGGTTTTATTATGACTTTTCATAAGTACCTCGTAAACCTTTAAACTAAAACCCTTTAAACCCTTTTTTTAATTTAGAGATTTTTTTTAAACCCTTTTAAAAAAAATCTCTACTCATCCTGAATCAGTATTCTTCACTCATCCCACTGAGCACTGAATTATTTTAATTTATTTTCTAAACTCATCCCAAATGCGTTCAATACTCAAATTAATTATGTAGTCATGCAGCTCTTTTAAAATACTAGCTGCGCCCTGCGGTTACACTCGCGGTTAAAAAGTATCCTATGTGCTATTCTAGACCATAATCTATCTCTGTGCCAAATTTCATCCAGCTCTGTTCAGCCGTTCTGGCGTGAAAGAGTAACAAACATCCATCCATCCATTCTTACAAACTTTCGCGTTTATAATGTTAGTAGGATATTATTATGTTTGTAATGGGTATTTAAACATTCTTTTAAAATATTATAAAAGCATTTTATTGTAAAACCAAAAACTCAACAACTGTCAAAACTAAAAAACAAAAGACGAACAGCTTCTTTCTTAAAAGAGGCTACGAACTCCGACCTCTTTGCATATACATATACTACATCCCTCCCCAAACAAATTAAAAACAAATAAAATAATGACCATTAACTTATTACAATTAACATTTGTAATTTACATCTAAGTTTCTAGTTCCCCTAACAGGATACCGGCGCACAAGTTGTCGCTCTGGCGATCCTTGATCATTGTCAGAACTAGAGATAACTGGAGATGACGAAGCATCTAAATATTCATCTCCAGAAATCGCTTCGTCTGCGGAAATTGCATCTCCTTCCTCCCCTTCTACAGTTTCGCCTCTACTGGTGGGAGTCGGTGAGCTATCACCTGTCTGTATTGTAATTGAGGGATGCGATGGAGGATTTACAGGCGGAATCGATACAGTCGTCCCTAATTCTGAAATCGGCTCCAAATTTGAAAAATCTCCAAAACAACTGACATCGTCTTGATCATCATTGTCCACCGACAAACGTCCCTTGTACGCCAGCAACTGATCTACATGCTTCTTGACCGTAACATTTAGTAACGGTATAAAAACAATAAACATTCTAGAACCAATACAACTTTTGATAACCCCACATTTCCAGGTGTGCTTATTACCATTGTTAAAATAATACTTAACTAAAACATTATCTCCAACAGAAAAATTTACTTTCCTTTGTCCAAACTGCTTACTTGCCGTTGCCTGTTTATCTATTACATTGTTAGTAGCCGTTGTGGACGATGATGAAAATGGAACTTCAGATGTTCTCAATAAGTCGAGTCGACACCGCAGAGGTCTCCCTAACATCAATTGTGCCGGGGAAAAACCCGTAGTTAGATGCATTGAGTTCCTATAATCAAACAAAAATTGATTTAACTTCATCAAAACAACTTTTTGACTATCGGCACTAGTTAAAATCGCTTTCAAACCGTTTTTAACAGTTTTAACGATGTTTTCTGCTTGTCCATTTGATGCTGCATGATAAGGAGCAATCGTCAAATGCTTAATTCCATTTACACCGCAAAAAGATTCAAATTCGTTTGAACAAAAGTTTGATGCATTGTCAGTAACCAAGGTACGCACTAGTCCGTATCTGCTAAACATCTCACTTAACTTGCTTATAACAGTATCGCTATCAGTTTTTTGCATAGGAAAACATTCAACCCACTTAGAGAATGCATCGATCGCAACCAAATATTGTTTGCCCGTCAACATAAACATATCCAAATGGACGCGCTCCCAAGGGTGCTCCGGGTATGGCCATGGTGCAAGAGGAGCATGTGGAGGATTGCTACGCAATGTGTTACAGACATTACAAGAACCAATTTTGTCTTCTATATCTCTGTCGATATTTGGCCACCACATACGAGATCTTGCCTCCGACTTTGTTCTTACCACCCCAAAATGAGAACGGTGCAGTTCATCTAAAAGTCTTTCCCTAAACTCTGACGGAATCACTACTTTATGTCCTCGCATAATGCAACCATTTTCGACGGACAACTCATGACGACATAAGAAAAAAGGTTTCAAATTTGGGTCGTCTACTTTAGCAGGCCAACCTATATTGGTAAATCTACTCACCTGCTTCAAATTCTCATCGCGCTTTGTCTTTTCTTTGACGTCATCTAACGTTATCGGAAGTAAAACCGAATCCCCAATAAAATTCACATACGATGTTTTGTCCTCACACGCCTTGACTTCATTTACAATTGAAGCATCAATCGAACGCGATAAAAAATCTGCCACATTATTTTCGGCCTTTACATATTCGATTTCGAAATTATACGCCGACAAGAACAACGCATTTCGCTGCAACCTATTAGCTGCCAAAACAGGTACACCTTTCTTACTACCGAAAATGGCCAAAAGTGGCTTATGGTCGGTGCGAAGAACAAAAGGCACCGATCGCCCGTAAAGGTAGTGATGAAATTTCTTAATGGCAAACACAATTGCCGTAGCTTCCTTCTGAATCTGCGCGTAATTAACTTCAGCCTTAGAGAGAGAACGAGACGCGTACGCGACCGCACGCTCGCTGCCGTCGGGCTGTCGCTGGGCCAACACGGCGCCCAGGCCAAACGGACCAGCGTCACACGTCACAATAGTGGGATATACAGGGTTATAGTGCGCCAAAACCCGCTCTGACGCTAACTCCTGTTTGATTCTACGGAAAGCTTCGTTTTGTTCTTTATCCCACGTCCATTTGACCCCTTTCTTTAACAAACAGTGTAACGGCCTTAAAACCGATGAAGTTTGAGGGACAAAACATCTGTAATAGTTTACCATGCCTAAAAATGACTTTAGTTCAGTGGTGTTTTTTGGTGGAACACATTTTAAAATCGCCTCTACTTTTTGCATCGATTTATGAAGCCCATCTTTGTCTATCACAAAACCTAGGTATTCTACTGACTTCCTAAACAACTCACATTTGTCCCGCTTGAGCCGCATACCAGCCTCCTGCAACCTACTCAGCACTAACTCCAATCGTTGTAAATGAAGTGCCCTGTCAGGAGCTGTTATTAATATGTCATCTAAATAAATACACACCCCTTCAATATCACCAAGTAATTGCTCCATAGTGCGTTGAAATATGAATGGAGCGTTAGACAATCCAAACACAAGTCTGGTGTATCGATATAAACCTTTGTGCGTGTTAATACACGTCAAATTCTTCGATTCATCAAGCTCCAATTGATTATAAGCTCTAGATAAATCAAGTTTTGAAAACTCCACCCCTCCATGAAGTTTAGCAAACAAATCCTCTATGCGTGGAAGTGAATAATTATCCAGATACAGTCCCTTGTTAAGAGTCACTAAAAAATCCCCACAAATTCTCACCTCTCCATCAGGCCGTAAAACCGGTACAATAGGTGTCGCGACATCCGAATGGTCAACTTTTTCCAAAATGCCCAACTTTAACATTCTGTTTAGTTCTTTCTCAACTAGGGGTTTCACTTCCAAAGCAACAGGACGTGGTTTGCAGAACTTCAACTGAACGTCTGGTTTCATTTTAAGACTCACCTTATATTTATTGAACCTGCCTAATTCATCACTAAAAAGTTCGGAGTATTTCTCTAACAACCCTTCTGACGTATCTTTCTCAACGCTCAATTTATTACAATCCAAACTACAAACGTGTAGATGGAAAACCTTCATGAAATCGCGCCCGAGCAACGGCGATCGTTTGACATTTGTCGATATGACAAAAAACTTTAACTGTGCAGTGCGCCCCTTGTATGTTACTGGCAAAAACATATAACCTTCGGGAGAAATTTTAACTCCAGTGTAAAAATTAAACACGTCGCTGCAAGGGTGCAATTGAGTAGGTTTGTTTTTGAACAATTGCTGATAAACTGCTGCAGGTAAAATAGACACAGCACTACCACAATCAATTTCGCACGTAACTAGTGTGTCACCTAACGAGACCCTCTGCAATATCGGATTATCCATACTTGCTCCTTCGATGTTAAATAAAGTATAAATACCTTCCAAATTTTCATCATCATCCGCGCCCACAAAATTGCTATTTTGGACCTTAACATTACACATCTTCTTCAAATGCCCCTTTTGTTGGCATTTCGTGCATGAATAATTAATAAATCGACACGTTTCTTTTGCGTGATTTTTATAGCCGCACACTTCACACGGCTTAAACACTCGCGCCGTGCTTGTAGTACCGCTGTTGCCGCCTGTGCCCTGTATCGCGAACACGGGCTGCGCCGACACCACTGACGTCTGCGCACCGGCTGCAGCTCCACCATTTCGCGCCGACTGTAATGCAATCCGCACGCAGTGCACACTCTGTGCTAGCTCCAAGGCTCTGTTGAACGTTAACGTTTCGATATTTTCAGCGAACAACTTCTCCTTCTCCTTGGTATTTTCTAGTCCCAACACAAAACGATCTCGGAGAGCGGTTTCTAGCTCAGTTTTAAATCCACAAAACTGCGCCAAGCTCCGCACTCGCGCCGCCCACTCGACTAACTTTTCATCTGGCCACTGCTCTGCCTTGTAAAAATTGAATCTTTCCGCAAAAGAGCTTTTTTTTCGGCGTAAAATGTTCATTCAATTTTTCTATTAACACCGAAAACTCTACGCTCTCTAGATCCCCTGGAAAAGTCAAATCTCTTGCTACGCGATATGTTTCTTCTGCTAGAGCAGTGAGTAAAAACGCTCGTCGCTTCAATCCTGCTTTATCATTATCAGCGGTTACATCATTGGCAATACAAAATTGCACAAATCTGCTGTAAAAAATACTCCACTCCTGACTGCGGTGGTCGAATGCAAGGTTGCCCCCGAAAAGCGCCAAATTACTCATTTCGGGTAGCAATTTTATTTTTGCGTTGGTTTTTTTTCTCCTCGTCGCCAATTATTATGTTTGTAATGGGTATTTAAACATTCTTTTAAAATATTATAAAAGCATTTTATTGTAAAACCAAAAACTCAACAACTGTCAAAACTAAAAAACAAAAGACGAACAGCTTCTTTCTTAAAAGAGGCTACGAACTCCGACCTCTTTGCATATACATATACTACAGATATGTAATCAGTAAGTAAACATAATCATAGGACCCTGCTAAGGTATGGCAATAATTTGTACGGAACGTTTTATTCTATGTCATCAAAATTATTCTGCAAAAAATTCGTCGAGATTTTATTCATTTCATTGTCAAAAAGGATTTTAAGTTTTTTGGGTACTTATTTAGGTTTATAAATTTATGAGGCAATTTGTTATAGACTAGCTGCGCCCCGCGGTTTCACTCGCGGTTAAAAAGTATCCTATGTGCTATTCTAGACTATAATCTATCTCTGTGCCAAATTTCATCCAGCTCTGTTCAGCCGTTCTGGCGTGAAAGAGTAACAAACATCCATCCATCCATTCTTACAAACTTTCGCGTTTATAATGTTAGTAGGATATCTAATCAGTAAGTAAACATAATCATAGGACCCTGCTAAGGTATGGCAATAATTTGTACGGAACGTTTTATTCTATGTCATCAAAATTATTCTGCAAAAAATTCGTCGAGATTTTATTCATTTCATTGTCAAAAAGGATTTTAAGTTTTTTGGGTACTTATTTAGGTTTATAAATTTATGAGGCAATTTGTTATAGACTAGCTGCGCCCCGCGGTTTCACTCGCGGTTAAAAAGTATCCTATGTGCTATTCTAGACTATAATCTATCTCTGTGCCAAATTTCATCCAGATCTGTTCAGCCGTTCTGGCGTGAAAGAGTAACAAACATGCATCCATCCATTCTTACAAACTTTCGCGTTTAAAATACGAGTATTAGTAGGATAGTAGGGTTTATTGTTTTTATTTTGTTTTGTGTTTCGTGTGATGGGTAAATAGTGAACTTTACAAATTGACTCTTTGACGTTAGGAACACACCTAAATTGCTTAGACAACAGTGATTAAATAGCAATAAAGTTCAAATTGACTCTACATTTTATTTAGAAAACGTTTGTATGGGAAATAGGAAAGGGCAGTTTTTAGGGTTATCCCGGAAATTATTCCATTTTTTCTCGCATTTTAAACCTTCCCTAGACCTCCACGAACATTTCTGAACATTCCGTTCAGCCGTTCTCGAGTTTTAGTGAGACTAACGAACAGCAATTCATTTTATATATTTAGATTTTTATGGCCATTGAGTGAGGTCTCAAATTTTGCATCACTAGATTTGATGATTTTTCTTTAATTATTTTGTGTCTGTAATGCGACTTAATTTTCTGGGCTTGTCGCTAGATTTTTCAAAATATTCTGGGTATTTTCGTACAAACTTGCATACTTTCAAAATATAAATGAACGTACTTACTCAATAAAATTTTGAATTTTAAAAAATATATTTTTTTTTTGTGGAAATAACGGTTTTGTTTTGTCGGGGGCATTCCTGCCTCGTCTCAAACAAAAAAAATGGGTTGTCTGTAAAGTCGGTTAACTGACGATAGTTGAGCGTGACAACGTGCTCACTCAAGTAGGAGAGAGACGGATGTCGAACGCTGCCGAACGCAAAGGCCGATTGTGCTTCTTTGTCGCTCGTTCCGCGCTCTCGCTTGCACTTCAAGCCTTACATGGAACGCCTCAGAGCGAGGTAACGCCGCATTTTTTCGTGCGTGCAGCCGGCTCTATCGAATTATAAGACGTTGTCACGTCAAAATGCCTTCGTATGTCGAGATTTCTGTCCAGCTGTTTTTCACCACAGGTTGACTCAACAAAAAAACCTACATAATAATCGAACCAACTCACAAAATTTATCGAGAATAGTCGTAAATTGCGACCAGCGGTGCTATTCACTATCATTCGGAAACGTTTCCGATCGGATACCGGAAATTACAAACTCAAAATTTTCGAATCTCAGCCTACTTTTATAGATTTTGAAATAGACAATCAAGTATTTATCTGATCGGAAGAATTAATCACGTATAAAATTTATGAATATAGATCAAGATTCAAATAATTTAGGTTTAATTTTTTTTTAATCCGAACGGAAACGTTTCCGAATGGTTGTGAATAGCCCTACAGGGAGAGCCTACCATGACGTCTGTTTGCCACTATAGTTACGTTTTGTTTTAGACGCTGCGCGACTATGAACCTTATTGCGTGGAGATACGAGATACGATTCACGCAGCGTCGGTAACAAAACGTAATCAACATGTAAATTAGATCTCATGGTGGCCTCCCTGACATGTACATATGTAGGAAAGGACAGACGCCGGCCGCGAAGTCTTCAGCTCGTATACCGAATACAGGGTTATTGGTACCTAATCAAAAGCCTCTTAAGGGTTTATTGTACTCATCAATACGAACAACTTTGACTATGAAGCCAATCCTGTAATCGCGAAAAAAAACAGCTGTTCCAAACAAAAAGTTCAATCACCTGAGACGAAATGTATGGAACAGCTGATTTTTTTTGGCGATTTCGGAGTTCGCCCCATTGTAAAAGTTGTTCATATTGATGAGTACAACGAACCCTTAAGAGGTTGATTAGGTACCAATGACGCTGTGTAAATTTGCTCGTATTTTATCATAAATATAATTTGGTGTTGATTTTTATGTTCATTTTCTGATAATAATTATTATATCCCCAGTTTTGACATTTTATTACATGATGAATTATCAAACAAAAACCTAATTTTCACAATGAGTAGGTATATTAGCATAGCTTTAACTATTTTTTGTAAGCAGTACAAACCCTGATATTCATACAAATATTGAAGTCGGACGAGTTAGGAATACAAACAGGGTGAGTCAAGAATAATAAAATGAATATGGGTTGAGTTGAAAATATAAATGAGTTGAGTTATGAAAAAGTGAGACGAACATTGAGACGTCAAGACGTATTTTCAACTCAACCCATATTCATTTTATTATTCTTGAGTGAGGAACAACCATCTGGGTTGGCACGTTTCGTCATTCGTTTGTTGAACTTTAACTTTACTATAATTGATCCAATATTCTTAAAATTTTGCAGGCAGGTAGTTTGTGAATTTTTTTATCTAAGTTCGCCTAATCAGCGCAATTGGCAGAGGGTTTTGCCTAATATAATTTACCTAATTTGCTTATTAGGCGCCGACTCAAAATTACGTATCTACCTAATAGGTACCTACACAAGTTTACATAAAACTTAGTTATTCATAATTTTTGCTTTCCAGTTTTTCGGCGGTTTAATTTTTTGTTAAGAAATTAAATTAGTATTTTTGGTTTTTATTTCGCTTCAGAAAGAAAGTAATACAAGATGTTATTCGCCTATTTTAAACACACTCCCCCTTAGCAATAAACGTTGTGTAGCCTCGGAATAGGAATACAGTCTTTTGTCTTTTTCGATCGAGTTCAAGAAATGAAACGAAAGAAAAAGACAAAACACTGTTTAACTATTCAGAGACTATACAACGTTTATTGCTAAGAGGGACTATGTATTGTTTGTGTCATAACATTACCTCTAGTAGGAAGATAAATAAATAAATAAATTCGGGACACTTCCACACACAGTCGCCTGACCGATATTTTTAAATACATACTTAAGTAGATATTAACACCCAGACATAGAACAAACACAAATGTTCATCACATAAATGTTTGCCCTAGGTGGGAATCGAACCCACGCCCCCAAGCTCAGAAGGCAGGTTCACTACCAACTGAGCCACCGAGGCAGTCAATATTTTATAGGTAGGTACCTACGTACTGGTCGAGTTACAGGCGTAGGTAATGTACCGCCGCAACTATTTGATGTAGGATAGTGTCGTTATATTCGTCACAAGTATCTATTGGGATAATCTACTACCTACATCTAACAGTCGAGCTTATTACCTTTACTAATAAAATACTTACCTAACTAGTTAAGTTTTTGTTTCAATTAATTAATAGGATCGTAACTACCTAGGTACTATGTACAAAGTACACGGGTAAGTAAGTAAGAAATAAAGAAAAATAAATAAAGAGATCCAAAAAATGTTCTGATGGCTTATCGCGAGTTTTGATAGGTACCTAGCTACTAGTTAACGAAAACTTTTTTCATTTTCGTTAGCTCCATACACTTAACCTAGTTCCCTAAAGTTTCCGCCAGGTGCGCTCTAATAAAATGTATGGAGCCAAAAGAAAACGAAAAAAGTTTTATAACGATCAAAACTCATGGTAAGGGCACTGTGATTTTGAGTATGGTAGGAGTTGGAGGCGCGGGTCGGGAGGGGGCGTCCAGCGGGCGGTCGCCGCGGCGCCACCGTCGCCGTCCGCTCACCTGCGTCGGCGCCGATTCCGTTATAACTTGTGCAGGGACGCGCGCCGACGCACCGCGACGACCAACATTATCCTGCGAGATCTTTCACCTTCGACTCTACCCTGTAACTGTACATCTCCAGTTCAAAAACAAAAGAACACGAAGAAACGGCCAACGCCAACGGTAAGTACCTACCATTCTTTAAAATTACGCGAAATCGGTACCTACCTATTTTTGCCGTCGCGCAATGACATTGACTGATAACCGGTGTTTTTGTTTACGTTTTGGTTCCCAGTTTGAAGTTTTTGGTTGACTTCGTATGAAGGCTGTTTTATCGGCTCAGTTTTATCGGCAAATCTCAATCGAGTTTAGAATGTTCGTAGGAATAGGAAATTAGAAATCCTTTAGGACTACGGCTTGAGTTTAATTCAAAAAAGTGTTGATGAATATAGTGATTTGTCGTGTGGAGATAAGTGTCAGTTTGGCTCGCTCGTGGCCAGCCTTGAGGGAAAGGGACGCAGACGCCCGCGCATGCGCCGCCCCGCCGCCGCCGGAACGAAGCCAGGTAGACATCGTCGCGGCAAACACTAACTATGCCAGAAGAAACACTAGAATCAAAATGAAACAGATTGAACTAAACATACCTACATTCCTTCCTTACTTACTTACAATGTTAGAGCAATAAATAAAATGTACTTAAGTATTTACTTATTCCGTATAACAGTCTACATTTCATAAATTAGAAATTACCTAGATTAGGCGTTATGTATCTAGTCTACCTTAGTATGTTATTGCATTCTTAGATTGCAACAATACCTACTTAGCTTAAATAATAAAATATTATTTATAAAGGTACGTCCTTAAATATGTATTAAGTATATAACAATTAATCACTAAACTTATTTGATTTAAGTAATATTATTAATATGATTATAGCATCATTTGTAAGTAGTTAAGGTACTACTACCTACTCGTACTACCTACCTGCTAACTACGATTATAATTTAATATCGATGTTGCAAAAAGGGCAGGCATTAAACTTGTCCAATTAGGGTTTCACCAACTACTTAGAGCTTAGTGCAGCACAGAATACTTACTCTTTTAAGAATAAACACATGATAATAGCTCAAAAATATAAAGAACAGTATTGCCTAACTGAAAGTGTATTTACGAATAAGAATAAAAATAATTTATTGACAAACAACAGAATTAACTTATACACAGTTTACAAAATATATTAGACAGATAAAAATGTTTGGCGATTATAAGAGTAAGCGTTTACGACCATTCGATTTTTAGGTACTTACCTACCTACCTAGTAGGTAATTTTTTTATGATTCACTAAAGCTGTTGGCCACTGAAGCGGCCATTACAATATCAAATTTGCAGTTTGCTAACTTAACGTCACTATACCCATGCATTAGAAAAAAACTCGTTGCTAGCGCTCGCGCTGGCCTGTAACAGGTATACTACGCGCATGCGTTCGAGTTCCACGCATTTACTCTCGCTGTCTCTTTCTACTCCCCCTCCCCAGGAGCGTTAAACCTTTAACGCAACCTTGTTGGAAGTCGCATTAGAAGTTTTACTTCAAAAACGGATTGCTGTCTAACAGTCATTACACTACCCAACTTTAGCACGCTAGCTCAACTAGCTAGCGTACTGCAAATTGAATAACGTAATAACTGCGTGAGGCTTCAAACCGCTCAACGCCACCGGCCGTTAGGCAAGCAAGCACAGACGGCGCAGGGCGTACGTAGGTCATCTCTTTTGCTACTCTATGACAGCCACGGCTCGCGTCCGAACTAGGCCTGAACAAGGAAACAAAGGCGCGGCCGGCTCACGATGCACCCTGCCTGCCGTCTGGCTTGAACCACAGAATAAAATAAAGTACTTTTTTACCTCACAAGCTCGAAAATATTCTGTTTGTCATTCGAAATCTAAGTGCAAAGTGCATTTTATCCGCCAGCGTAAAAAAAGAGTTTTTAAAATTCAAACCTTAGAATAATCGTACTGGCTTGCATGACCGACTGTATGAAAAACAAGTATTACATTATTAAGAGGGCCGCGACACTGAAATTTCCATACAAACGCGCTACTCAAATTTCTTGAAAACATTTGTCAGATTGTGATGAAATTTAGCATGTACAATTAAATTAACAATATCTCCGCCCCTATGTTCTTGGTTTTTTTAAAAACGTTCTCAAGCGAAAATAGAGGTACGAGTAGGTACATGTAAAAAATATCCGCATTTTAAGGGGTCACTTTTTACTGGTTTATTCAATAGATAGACAAAGCAAATCATAAATTCCTTTACATAGGGAGGTTGTCTACATTATTAGCTGTTAAATGAATTCATAATACAAGGGAAATTCTTAGTTACTTATGAATGATTACAGAAGTGCAAAAGTCATAAAAAAAAGCCGCCAGAACGGCTGAACAGATCTGGATGAAATTTGGCACAGATATAGATTATACCTAGTCTAGAATAGCACATAGGATAATTTTAACCGCGGTGCGCAAGCTAGTATTCCTATAAAAATATATACTATACTAGCTGTCACCCCGCGAGTTCGTTCGCGTTTATTATTTATATATATATATGTGAGCTATCCTATCTGTTAAGTTAGATCGAACTGCACACGGTGTGCAAATTTGATTGATTTCGGTTAAGTAGTTTAGGAGTCTATAGCGGACAAACAACGTGACACGTAATTTATATGTATATATTATAGAAGAGAAGAAAGATAAGATAGGTAAGTAAATCTGGTGACCCCGTTACATCGTCTCGTCAAATCGGAGAGGTCAGTGTATATTTTAGGGCCGTCTCTAGCCGTATGTCAACTTCCGTTCGGGATGCGCCTTCTACCGCGTGCTTCAAAACCAAGCTGAGAACTTTACTTGGTTACTAGAGAAATTATGTTTTATGACATTGAAACTCAATTAATAAAAAACATTAAGAGATTTCCGAACTATTTTTATTTTGTAAAATAGCTACTTCCATAACATATTTTTACTGTTCTTAATCGTTTAATGAATTGTTATTAATGAATTGATGATTAATGAATGAATTGTGGTTAATGAATTGTTATTAATGAACTGTTGTTGTTGAATTGTTGTGACATTTATTTTTAATTAAAAGTAGGTATTCAACTGACGTTCTACTATAAGATTTACTTATCAATAAATTCTGGTTTCTAAATAGGCTAAAAGATTATCGTCCTAATTTTAAAAACGAGTTCGAGGTCCTTAGACTATAGGTACCTAAGTATTTAGAAAAACAAGAATAATTAATATTAATAATAAATTAATAATTTAAAAAAAACCCCGACAAGCTAAGAACACTCTCCACAATCCCCACTAATTCTCAACAAAAAAAAAAACAATCAAAATCGATTCATTTTGGTATCTCCGTTTCCCGTTTTCCGGGAGCTACGATGCCACAGGCACACACACACACACACAAACACGTCAAACTTATAACACACCCCATTGTTTTTGCGTCGGGATTTAAAAACGGGCTCAATAATTGAGAATTAAGAAACGTCAATTATTGGCGTTTCTCCACTTCCTGGCCCGGCCCGGCCCGGCCCAGCCCGCTACCGCGCACCGGCGCGGCGCGGCGACAGGGTCAAGGGCCGGCCGTCGCTGTTAAGAGTCCGGCGACCTAACTAATTTCGACCTAGGCGATTTAGACTAACTTCACATTGGCTTAAGGTATTCTATCGCCATTTCGTCTAGAAGAAGAAGGCGAGTGAAGAGAGCGAATAATGATACTGACGAGCCTCTAAACTTATCTACAGAGTGACAAAGTGCAATTTAATTTTTTTTTATTACTTTTGCACTACTGTAATCATTCTTAAGTAACTAAGAATTTCCCTTGTACTATTGATTCATTTAACAGCTAATGATGTAGATAACCTCCCTATGTAATGGAATTTTTGATTTGCTTTGTCTACCTATTGAATAAATCAGTCAAAAGTGACCCCTTAAAAGTGCGGATATTTTTATAGCTCTATTTTCGCTTGAGAACGTTTTTAAAAAAAACCAAGAACATAGGGGCGAAGATATTGTTAATTTAATTGTACATGCTAAATTTAATCATAATCTGACAAACGGTTTCAAGAAATTTGAGTAGAAAACGAAATTTGAGTACAAACGCGTTGTATGGAAATTTCTGAACGTCGCGGCCCTCTTAAGTAGAAAAGCGTGCCACTTTCATTTTCATAGATCCCGGCTGCCGTGCCGTGCCGGCTAGTGGAAAACGCTAATTCTGTAAATATGTAAATAGCTAAATATGTAGGTATGTTTGTAAATTAAAAAAAAATTGTATTTTTAAAATCGGTTTTCAAATAACGGTTAATGCGTTAACAAAATAAAAAATACAACCTGATTTAGAACCTCCTTTTTAGAAATCGGTTATAAATTATGCAAGGAACAAGACGTTACATAAATCATGCATGATCGATGTGCATGATAAATAAATATTAGGCTAAACGCAGCACTTTTGTGGTCTCTTCTGGCGGGTGCAATAATATTTCGGTTGCTGTCTCTCATGTTAGAAAAACCAAGCGAGTGAGAGGGATAGGTAGAGAAAATAGTTACCGCACGCACCAGACAGGAATTAAGGCTTTCGACCTTTTTAAATCCTGACATCTGTTGTTTCTTCTAAGACTCAATACCTCAGCTATAAACAAGTGACATGGTGGTATTCCTCGGAATCCTTTTACCAAGATCAGGATAAGCCTAGTTCCGCAATTTTTGACAGATGGCGTCAAAATTACTTCAAAGTTCACGTCTAGGCTCGAAGTGTTTGTAACTGAACACAAAGTACTAAAAGAGGCCTAAAAGCCTTCTTTTGACGACTTAAAATCGAACATCAGAGTTAGGCACTTTGGCTAAATGATCTCGCGTATTGATTTTAGCGCCATCTGATGAAGAAATGTGGAACTACTGCAAATCTACATTGCCCTTCGGGTTTTGAGGAATGAAAAATGACGTCCCTGTACTTTTAGTTAACGTATTACGTGTCCAATAAAATAGATGTCAGTAGATGTCAGAAAAGTCAAAACTGGCAAATCAAATCTCAGCTTTTGTACCTTTGGTTTTTCCACAGACTTCCAATAAAGTAGGTAAGTAAGTAGGTATGTGGATTCTACAAAGTTTCAACTTTTTAACTGACTTCTAAAAAGGAGGATGTTCTCAATAAGACTATTTAAATTTTTACAAGCTTTAATTTAGCTTATGTATGTGTGTATGCTTAGGTACATTTTTCAGCAGTGTTCTTAGCTTGTCAGGGTTTTTTTTAGCTTTAAATTTATCTATTCTATTTAAATAGCGATGGCAGCCTAGTTGGGAGAAGGTCCGCCTCTCAAGCCAGAGGGAGCGGGTTCGAACCCAGCCGACGGCACGCACCAATTTGTTCATTGTGTGATCATATGTGCGTATTGTATGTCATCTGCTACATGACTAGAGCCCGGTGTATGGCGGCAGGCTCGCCCCCTGTCACATTTGGGACTGAATATCGTCCGGCGAAGTGTGGGTGTTGTATTACACCTCTGCCAGCCCCCTCGGGGGAAAGGCGTGACGATAAGTATGTACATCCATCCCTCGCTTGTTTTGTACGTACAAAAAAGCTCGCTCCGCTAAGCTGTGTCCACAGGAGTTGCGCTGAGTGAGGCGAGGTGAATGTAGCGATTCTATTGGTTCTTATACAACGAGATTAATATGTACTTAGGATGTAATACTAGCTGCGCCCCGCGGTTTCACCCGCGTTTAAAAAGTATCTCTGTGCCAAATTTCATCTAGATCTGTTCAGCCGTTCTGGCGTGAAAGAGTAACAAACATCCATCCATCCATCCATCCATCCATCCATCCATACATACAAACTTTCGCGTTTATAATAGGAGGATATATTAGTAGGATGTACTGGGATGGGTTGGTTAAAAACATCGATATTTATTATTAGCGAGATTTACCGAGCGAAGCGTCTCTACTTCAGCTTTGACAAAAATGCTTTCCATATCCGGATTTCTGTCCGGATCTCTGTCTTCGTCTACAGGCCACATTTCTTAACTTATTCTCTTAAAACTTTGTGAGTACAATTAAAAATAATACGTTTTTTTATTGCTGAGTCAGTTTTTGGAAGTTTTTCAAAATTGCGGGTGTATGATTTATTTTTCACAAAAAAAATCGTTTATTCTAAATCTTGAAAAATTTCCAAACATTGCTTTGACAAAAAAATCTGTATACCTATAGAATCTGCTCACAAACAATCCCAATCGGTTGAGAAATGCGACCTGCGGAGGAGATAGACGTCGGCCGCGAGGTCTACAACTCACAGAACCACTAGTAAATCAAAATCAAAGTCAAAATCTTTATTTGCATGTTATTCGTACATGGCCTTAAATATTCCGTCCATCAATTGACAGCCGTCAGGCGTGCAAATTAATACACATCGATGTTCCTACTAAATGTCTTGTGGAAACGCAGCCTTATCTTCGTCATTCCTTTAGTCGGCTGTCCGTCAAACAAACAGTTATACATATATTTCGTTTACATGCAACTATATCTCTTGAGCAGACTTTAATACGTTAAAAATTACACGTTGCAGTTTAATAAATAAATTTTCTCCTGACGTTAAAATTATATTGCGTGTTTTATAAATACTGATATAAAATTATAGCTTAGGTAACCTACGTCGAGTTGCGCCTGACCATGGGCCTGCAAGATTTATTTTAAATTGTCGGTTGAGTAGAAATATTTTTATTTTTGTGTAGTAAATGTAAAGTTTGGTCTGTTGTAATGTACTCGTACATACGTAACATATCGTCAGGCCTTTCTCCCGAAGGGGCTGGCAGAGGTCAACGCCCACACTTTGCCGGACGATTTTCAGTCTAAAATGTGGCAAGGGGCCGTCTGTCGCCATACACTGGTGCATATGTTAACAGAATAAACAAATTGGTGTGTGCCTTCGGCTGTGTCCGAACCCGCTCCCTCTGGCTTGATAGGCGAGCCTTCTCCGGCTAGGCTGTGTGTAATGTTATGTACCTAACTTTTTTGTAAAAAAAAAAGGAAAAATAAAATATATATTTAGGAAAGCCTCAAGACCTTATAAATGATACCCCACATCACATGACTATATTGCGAAGGTATTTCTTTTCAGACCCCATTCAAAAAAACTAATTGCCACACCTTAGCCTATGCCAAATTTCAAGTCGCTGGCTTTTATGGTATCTGAGATAATCGGCGTTGACACACAGACATCGGAGTCTCACCATAAGAGTTCCTTTAACCATTTTGGTACGGAACCCTAAAAAGTGGACGGAGAAGGCTCAGTATCACTAATGTCTCACTCACAAACGTGCCAGCTAGACTCACCGGTGACACGTTTGTGAAACATTAGTGATACAGTTGTCCATTTTTTTTAAGGCTAACGCAACGCATTGGCTATGGTTATAGTTGATCTGATTACATAGATGGCTGGGCAAAAGTTTCTTAGATGCCGAAATAGACATAAATATTATGACTGCATTTTATACTAGACTTGACATTTCGAACTGGCTTTGCATCGCAAGTATACGCATACCTAGTTAGGCACTTGAAAAGTCTACACGCGCTTTGTGTTAAAAATTGCGTCACCAAACAAAAGGAAAACAAGTAACATTATTTAAAAAAAATAACCCGCCCGAAAATGTTGTACCCTATGTCACTTCCATTATCAAGACGATTCAAATGACACCTCAAATGTCGAAATCCATTAAGCTGCTTAGGCTGTAGGACGAGCCAAAAAAACTACATAAATACATATCCATATTAGTACATACATACATACACTCGAAAAACATTACCCTCTTTCTTGCGCAGTCGGGTAAAAATAATGAAAGCGACGAAGTCACTTTTACAAGTATGTTCAGATTATCGAGTAAAACTGGTCATAAGCAGCGACCAACTCTTTCAGTTTGCGTAGATTACTGTCACAATCTCAGTACCCATCATGAATCCAATCACCCCTACTAAGTACCTAACAATGCAACATCGAGAGTTTTTATAAACCACCCTAAAATTACAATATAACAATTGAAATTTGATTAGAGGTGCGAAATGTAACTCTCAATTTTGCATTTCTGTAACACCCCACACTTCCCGGTGTGGTCAAATTAAGAGTAAGCACTCTTCACTCGTAAAGCCCGTATATTTCGATCTGTTGAACTTTTTAAAGTACGAGCGCGCAGCGAGTACGTAGGGATCGGTGTGCGTACGTAGCATAGCGTACCTAGGTCTAGGGTACAGACTACAGAGTGAGGGGCCTACCACGACATTTTTTTATTTTTTTTGTCATGATGGCTACCTACGTTTTATTTTTAACGCTGCGCGACCATGAACCTTTTTGCGCAGCGATATGAACCTTTTTGCGCAGCGATATGAACCTTTTTGCGCAGCGATACGAGTAGCGGTCGCTCAGCGGTGACAACTAATCGTAACCATCACGATTCACGGCAATAAGACGTCATGGTAGGCCCCCAGTACCCTTACCATGAAAAAAACTTTTTTACAAGCTTTTTCGTTTTCATTTTTTCATAGGGACTCCATACATTTCCTGATACATTCCTGAACGTTTCCGTCAGGGGCTCTAATGAAATGTTCCAAACATTTTACTGAAGCGCCCCATGCCAAATGAAAACAAAAAAAGGTTTACGCAGGTAACCATTAAAACCCAGGGTGAGACTCAGATTAGGGTACAGAGAGTAGTAACACGAATAATGAAGTCCTAATAAATAGGCGCTATAGTAAATTTTTTACCGACGAACAAACGGAGGAGGTTTTTTTTTTTTTTTTTTTTATGTAGAATAGGTCGGCGTTTGACCACCAACTCGCCTGATGTTAAGCGACGTTGTGGTCTAAGGTGGAGCACGACGACCTATAAGGTACTTATTTACTCTAGCCTTGAAGTTTAGAGTGAAGAAGTACAAAGACGGCAGTTGAGTGAGGCGCTACAAGTGCGCTACTGCTCAGACCCGTCTTCGGAACGGTTACACCGGACTACATCCCGAAACACGACTAGGTCATTTCACGACATGGCTTGGTCCGGTGGGTGGTAACTAGCCACGGCCGAAGCCTCCCACCAGAGTTTGCTACCCGGTTAGCACTACCCGGGGACCACGTGTAGGGAATCAGAATAGAGTACACTCCTACGGACGTGGGTAGCTCAGCCCCCAAAATTTCTAGGAGGTTCTAAAGTCGACGCGTATATTTTTTAGGTTTTTATTTAAGCCATTCTAACAAAAAAAAAAGGAAGTTTGCAAGAGGGGATTTCGACGTACCTACCTATAAAGAACGTGGGGGAGGGAAAGGTACCTACATTTAGGATTGAACGGCTAGAAGTCACAAAATCGCTAGTCGCTGCTGATAAACGTAACAAGCGTAAAACCCTCAGTAATATTGCTAAATAATTTAATTTAAAAAACGTTTTAAGGTCCCACAGAGTACGCCCTGCGGTCTTTGAGGGCTGCGTTCGCCGACTATTAATGTAAGAAACAGTGGGGTTCCGTATACAATCGACATTTATTTGTTAAACGTTACAAATATAGAGGGTGACGAAGTTTAACATGTGGGTTGCTGATCTGTGTTGTAATTAGGGAATCTTAGGTTTCATGTTCGGTATAGGATTCGACCAAAAAGTTGATTCAAGGTTAATGATAGCTGTGTTAGGAATACAATAATATCCACAATAATAAGCATATAATTATTCAGTCATTAGTGCGGTTTTTCTTAATCATTTATGGCTGCTTGCACTAGATATAAGAAATGCCTAAGTCCTTGCTTAACTAGTTTTATCCACTTCTATCCAATTTTTGTACATTTAGTTCACTTTTCATAAGCATTCACTTGATCTGTTCTATTTTGCTAGTCTTTTAAATAAGCATTTTCATATTTTCAAAAGTTCAGCAATGAGTATTTTCAAAGTAGCTGCGCTTTGCAGCTAGTTTAAATATACTTACAGTAGCAGTAAATAGCCTAGCTGGATAAGGCCCGCCTCACAAGCCAGAGGAAGCAGTCTCAAATCCAACCGACAGCACGCACCAATATGTTCATTGTATGAACATTTATGTGCGTATTGTAAATCATCTGCTACATGACTGGAGCCCGGTCTATGGCGACAGGCTCACACCCTGTCACATTCGGGACTGAATATTGTCCGGCGAAGTGTGGGTGTTGTATTACACCTCTGCCGGCCCCCTCGGGGAAAGGCGTGACGATTTTTAAAAAAAACCTAAGCTTATAAGCTACCTCCATACCAAATTTCTTACGAATTCGTTCATCCGTTTGAGCGTGAAGAAGTAACAAACACACAACACACACACACACACAAGCTTTAACCATTCCAATAAAAAAAGCAGGATTAGATTAGGCTAAGATTGAGATGTAGGTACTTCAGAATTTTTTAGCCAGGTCTAATGCTACATTTGAGAATTTTGTGAAGAAGTATTTCTTTGTCTACCGTAGACTTTCTAACACACCTTCGACTCGTCTATCGAAACACTATCTTTAGCCGTGGCTCAAACATGTCTCAACCCGCTTTTGACAGTCCATTGTCAAGATTCAACCAACTATATTCATATATCGACGCAGGTAAATACCAAAACACAGTTTCTGCCAGTTTAGAGCGCGATGCATCGTCTCTTTTGGCCATTAAAACAAAATAACTCATATCCCGTTTGAGATGAGTTTGTTTTTCAACGATTCGATCTCTGGTTCGAGTCTCGCTCGACACGACACCCAATAAGTGCTTCATCACTCTAGGTAAATTGGTTTTTCCTTCTAAATATTGGATAGAACGACATCGGCCGTTAGACGGCCTGCACTGCACTACTTCACCTACTCGTATATCCCGCGTGTCCGCTAGCTTTATTTCCAGAACTCCGCTCATTTTGCGTTTTCAATAAAAACTAAAAAACTTAACATAACATCACCTATCAAAACATAACATGACATGACATGACATGACATATCGTCACGCCTTTCCCCCGAAGGCCGAAAGGAGCTCGAAGAGGTATATACTACACCCACACTTCGCCGGACGATATTCAATCCCAAATGTGACAGGGGGCGAGCCTGTCGCCATACACCGGGCTCCAGTCATGTAGCAAAAGACATACAATACGCACATATGCTCACATGAACAAATTGGTGCGTGCCGTCGGCTGGGTTCGAACCCGCTCCCTCTGGCTTGAGAGGCGGGCCTTCTCCCAACTAGACTGCCATCGCTATTTAAATTGAATAGATAAATTAATAACTAAAAAAAACCCGACAAGCTTAGAACACTCCCGAAAAATGTACCTTCAAACAAAACTACCTCTCTCAAACAAAACAAGACTGCCTCGGTGGCTCAATTGGTAGTGAACCAGCCTTCTGAGCTATGGGTCGTGGGTTCGATTCCCACCTAGGGCAAACATTTGTGATGAACATTTGTGTTAGTTCTATGTCTGGTGTGTGTCTTTGCTTAGTTTGGGGTCAGGCGACCGTTTGTGGAAATGTCCCGAATTTATTTATTTGTTAATAAAAATAAACCGGTTCTTCCGTTCGGGAGCTCGATGCCACAGACAGACATACACACACACACACACACACACACACACACACTTTGAGACTTATTACTAATGACTTGTTGTGATATTCACTTATTTTAAATTAACTGATGTAATTGGCATGTTGCCGTTTTAGTTATTAAACAATTAAAACACACACAGACACACACACACACACACACACACATCAAACTCATAACACCCCGTCGTTTTTGCGTCGGAGGTTAAAAAGACATACAAATCATTACTTACCACAAATTAAAACTGCTGGACGCGGCGGCTCTAGGCAACTTTCGAAGCCTTGTCTTGACACCATGGGCGTACCCAGCTTCTGGCGTAGGAGGGGGCAAGTCAGATTTTTTAGGTCGGATCGTCCGCGGCTGTTTTGTCATACACACTACACAACACACCTACATGAGTCATTAGATGTATGTAGTGTAGTGTGTAGGGCAAACACCCGCAAATGATCCTGTTTTATAGGTAGTTAAATAAATAAAATTTTACAATCCTGTCACAGTAGTACATTTTACTATATTCTTAATGAATCATTAACCTAATTTGTCATCAAAATTTGGTGCAAGTTCCCTATTGCATCGTGCATTTTGTCAGTGTCGGTTTATTTAAAAGTTAGAGCATAACTCGTTTACACTTTAATTAGTAATTAGGGGAGTTCATACATGTTCTGCGAGATTTTCAAGGGGGGCAGCTGCCCTCCCCTGCCCCCCCCTGGGTACGCCCATAAGATCAAAAATATCAAAATAGGTAGAAACGTAATTTGTACGTATAAAAGGATAGGTACGCACGATCGTGTGTGTCTTGACACAAGGTAGAAACGTAATTTGTACGTATAAAAGGATAGGTACGCACGATCGTGTGCAGCTCGGGGCCCTAACGTGTAATTCTATCTCATAAATATCGACAAATAATACGAATCCAAGCCAAAACAGCACTCTGATTAATGTCAGGCCAAGTTTCTCACAGTGTGTACTGCCCTTTGCTGGGGAGGGTGGAAATTATGCTCTATCTGTTTAAAAATAAGGTGCCAAATGGGATAGCCGCCTAACAAGTGGCGGTTAAAGAAAGTCTTAAAACAGAATAATTCCGTTTTTTACTTATAAAAATAGTCATAAAGTTTACCAAAAACATGTATTCTATGCCTACCTATTGACCACTGAAAGCTGAAGTACACTGGAGTAATAAACTTTTACTTACGCTATTTTACCAAGTTTTCTCAAAATAAGACGAGATTTTCGAGAAAAAAGGTAATACATTTGCATAAGATGACTGATGGATGATTCTACTATTGAGGAACACCCACACGCCGTCACTTGTTTTTTTATTAGTCAGTTTCCGCGCAATTATTAATTATACGTGTTGGTGTAGGTCATGCATTGATGATTGATGAAATAATGGATTTTTAATTATTGTGATTGCTGTTGAAGCGATGATGGAGAAGACTCGCATCGCCAAAGGTTCGATCCCAGTCAATTCGTCCATTGTGTGAACATAAAATGTGCGTATTGTATGTCATCTGCTACATAACTGGAGCCCGGTGTATGGCAATAGGTTCGCCCCCTGTTACATTTGGAACCGAATATCGTCCGGCGAAGTGGGTGTTGTAATACACCTCTGCCAGCCCCTTCAGGGAAACAGTGTGACGATATGTATGTATGTAAATTTATCTTGTCTAATTGACAAAAGTGTCATTTTGAAGGTAAAAATACCTTCAAAATGACACTTTTTATAAGTGACACTTTTTAAGTGTCATTTTGAAGGTAAAAATACCTTCAAAATGACACTTTTTAATGATAATAATAATGATAACGATCTCATAGAAAAGAGCCTCGACCAACACCTCAAGAGGCTCTCGTTAGACGGTTGAATCAAGGGCCAGATACAAAAGGCAGTGATCCTAGACACGTGCCGTATTGACAGGAGGTTCCTCACTCTGCAGACCTAACCACCGGTAGCTTGGGCCTCGCCCCGCTTTAGTTTTTATAAAAAAATGTTTTATAAATTAATTTATAAAGATAAGTAAAACAAAAAGGTTTGATAAATAGCTGCGATAATAATAATAATAAAGCCTTTTATTCAGATCAATACATAAAAGATTAACTTAGTGTATTATTTCATGTT
Organism: Peribatodes rhomboidaria; assembly: GCA_911728515.1. Classification (NCBI taxonomy): domain Eukaryota; kingdom Metazoa; phylum Arthropoda; class Insecta; order Lepidoptera; family Geometridae; genus Peribatodes; species Peribatodes rhomboidaria. The sequence continues at coordinate 8,028,870 of OU452166.1, forward strand.
TTTCTTATCTTCTGCAGATCGGTTAGTCAGTCGGCAAAGGCCTCCTCCAACCTTTTCCATTCATGTCTTTCGTGACTGTTGACTCTTAACTTTCATTATCTGTTCCTCTTCCTTCCTGCGAGTCTGTAAGATTTTCTTCATTTTTCAGTGTAATTGAGGGCTGCGACATTAATTTTTGATTATTGGTTTTTGTTTTCTTGCATTGTTGGAGGGTTGTGGTCTTTATCCCCCACGAGGACCAGTCGGCTTGGGGAAGTTTGCTGTTTTTACTGTTTGTCGGTTTTCATAGTTTATTTGGATTTCTTGTAAACCGGTTGTTATTTGCCATTGGTTTTTGTTCGTAGGGTTGTTACTTAGAGAGTTTAACGGGATCTCATTGCATGGAACACATTTGTCCGGTTAGCTTTGAAAGAATTTAGGGTTCGTTTTTTGGGTTGAGTTTTGAAGGGCGACTGTGGTGAAGTAAATAATTCTTTTTTCTTTTTTTAGTGTTCGGTTGGGTTCTTTGACTAAGAGTTTGTCGTATTTCAAAAAGATGTATTTCCTCTTTTTCCTCTCTTCTAGTAGTACACTACGTGACTTTTTAGGACACCCTAATTATATTGACATTTTGAGTTTGTTGTTTGTCGCAGACCTAAGAAATTTTTGCTTCTCTAGATCTGTGGTTTAACAGTCCCATATTCATATACATAGTACATATAGCACCTACATTAAACATGCGCGGAAGCTTTGATAAAAAATAAAGCTGGCGGCAAGTGGATATGCCATTTTCCATACAAAAAAAACGCATAGACCCTTTAGTGTGATTTGTCTCAATCTTAATTTCGCATTGCATTTTATAGCGATGATAGCCTAGCCGAAGAAGGCCCGCCTCTCAAGCCAGAGGGAGCGGGTTCGGACCCAGCCGAAGGCACGCACCAATTTATTCATTATGTGAATGTGAACATAATATTATGTGGGTATTGAATGTCATCTGCTACATGAATGGAGCCCGGTGTATGGCGACAGGCTCGTCTCCTGTCACATTTGGGACTGAATATCCTCTGGCGAAGTGTGGGTGTTGTACACTTCTGCCAGCCCCCTCGGGAAAAATGGTGTGACGATATATTATGTTATGCATTTTATACATACATATATGCAAAATATAAAATTCCATAAAGTACAAGTGTGCTTTGGACGTAAACCTAAGATTTTCATAGATAACAGTGCCTGCAAGCAATAATGTTAAAATCTATGTACTTACCTTCACTTTCCCATGAATAAATTTACCGCAGCCATTTTAGGATTGTAATGTTGGAAACGTTTTGGGACGTGATATCGAGGTGCTTTGTTGAAATCACAGCAGCTGACCGCTAAGGTACACACCGATAGATACCAGTACAGTAACATGGAAAAGGGTCGAACGAAGAGAGCGAATTAAACTCAAAATTGGAAACTAGGTACTTTACTGAAATTTAAATCACAGAAAAAGCTGTTCTACACATTTTTATGGAGCAGCTGACTCACAGTGCGTGAACAGTCTGTCGTTAGGTCTGCTTTTACTTTTGTACATTGTTGAAGAGCTTTTACTTTTCATGCATCCCCTAGTCTCGTGGTACTTTGACGTGAGAATTTTTTTAGGGTCTAAAAAATTACGATCCAGAAAACTATGTTTTTAAAAGATAAAGGTCAACGTAGTGAGCCTACGAATACAACAATTATTCACTACAATATCCATTTTCATAAAGAAACATTTCAAGTTATGATGCAAATCATTCAATTTTATTATTTTTACAACCACTCATCGTAAAGTCGTGGCTACAACCGCACTGGCTCTCTCATTAAGAATTATAAAAATATAATATCCAGGTGCCTGGCAACATTATATTCTGCACAGAAGCCAGTAGCCGATACGCTGCAAATTGTTATGTATTAAAGCAAGGTAGGGTCATACTGCTAGCGGGTATGTCCGTAAAAACGAGTTGAAATATTATTGTGTGTAAGATTTCTCTGTCAATTTTTATAAACTTTGTGGTTCGTGCTTATCGGTTGAGTGTCTCAGTTGAAGTATAACGTAATTATTGTTAAATGATCTTGCTATAGACAGATTATCTCGCCAAGACACCCCACCCCAAGACCGCACAGTTCGTATGAATTACGCAAGCGCACGCTACGCGTCTTCTAAAATGAATATCGGGTTCCAATCTCTTCGCCAGGCCTGGATCTAGGATTTTATTAAAGTCACGTTCTGGCCCCCTGAATCTGCCGCCCCCGGGGCAACCCGACCTGGTTACCTAGAACCCGGGCCTGCTTTTCGCTTGTTGGGGTTGGGTGCTGCATCCTGTCTTAGTTGCGACGAGATACGCCAGGCCACATTGTGCGCCCCAACCATTCCCTCGGGGACCAAGCTGATGCGAGCGTCTGACGACCTCGTGTGACCTCGACACCCGAGATCTCTAACTAGTACATTTCTAATAACTAAAATAGTAGTCGCCAACATAAAGAACCCACCCGATCTTTAACTTGATTTGCTCATAACATTTTTCGACCTTGGAAAGCTCTGGTATTTTGGATTCACTTTTATACAAAAGGCAGAAAATAAATTAATTAGGATGGATCGCCGGTTTTTGCGCGGTATTTATTTATGATTCATTTACACATAAGATCACAATATGTACTTGAATTGGACAAGACTACATTACAAAACATGAACATTTATTTTACTCTGCAAAGCTTGTAGCTTTGCAGAGCAAAATAACTACTAATAGTATGGATATCAGTCTCCAACAGCTATAGTACAAGCTTTGCTATACACAAATATATTTTTAAATAGACACTTAATAAATATTAACACTCAGACATAGAATAAGCACAAAGTTCATTACATAAATGTTTGTCCAAGGTGACAATCGAATAAAATGATCTCCAATTTCTGGTTATTCCATTTCACTTGTTATCTCTAGACAAATCCTAAGGTAATTGACTTAAAATCTAGGAAGTTTAGCTGAACCACCACGACGGACGGGTTTAACTGCTTGGATTGGAAATAGCTAGAAAATAGAGAGATATTACAAGCTATTTCAAGTTCCAGTAGGGTTGCGGCTGCCACCGAGGGGTGCAACGGAGCACTAAAATTAGCCGACCAGCCAGCTCTATGGATGGGGATCAAAGTGCACTTGAACAATTCGCGATCTTGAGACCGCTCTATGGAAGATCGTGAGAAAGTAATATTAAACATATCAATTTGTGAACAGATCGGCTTTCTCGTGATACCGAACTGTATATTAGTTGGCTGTATAAAGGGCCGGCCGGTGGCGAGACGGCGAGCTTCGACCATATTTATTGAAATTACTTACAATTTGATTGTCGGGTAATAACTGACTGCAACTCGGTAGCTCGACTCCCTTAATATTAAATCGGGTTTTGTTTGAAACGTCTCGAATTAGATCCTTTTATATGTAGGCGATTTGCATGCATTATAGCCGCGCGTGTACGATGATACTCTGCGCTTTTGTGCCTTTTTCTAATTTACACATTAATATTTATTAAAACAAGCATGTTCGCTAATGTTAGTGCTTTGGTAGTTATTTAATGAGGACGTATTAAAATTTATTGCGAAACTTCTTAAATTTTATGGGTTTGTTGACATGTGGTTGGACAACGACGGAGGACATTCGTTTAAAGTTATTAGCTGTTAAACATATTTTCGTATTATTAAGTAGGATTTTTGTTTTACAATGAGAAAACGTTGAAGGATCTAGATCCGCATACCAATCTAGTTGTTATTTTGATGCTATTTCGTGTTCTTGGTAGGTGTCGATTTGCTTGTAGGTGCCTAAGCCAACTCTAAAAATATGAAGTTTTTTTTCAAACCTATTGATCTTTAAAATACCCCAAGTACTTAGTCCCTAGATCCATGAAAAAATTAAAGAGAACCCTTTCAGTCCCACCCAGCATGGTTAAAACAAGTAACATTATTAAAAGAAAAACCAAAAAAAAACCGACTACAAAATGTCACTTCTACTATCAAAACGATTCAAAAGACATCTTACATGTCGAATCCATAATGCTGTTTAGTCTGTAAGGCGTGCCAAAGAAATCTCATACATACATACTTATATTACATACCCACATACATACACACATACATACATACATAACACAATCCAAACCCAATTGTCTACAAAATACCTCTAACTAGATAGGTAAGTACTACTAACTTTGAAAAAAATGTTCAAACCATTCGTACCATTTGACAAACCACGCCCCATAAATAACAACCTGTCATGTTCGTGTCGTGAAAAAGTTGTCACCGCGCTGGCGACGACAAGTGCATGAATGTGTAATAGCACCGCTTACATGGCTGAAACACCAGCCGTCTCGCGTTCTGAGTGGTCTGACCAACTCCTGCACGGGCAAAGATGAAAAAACACCTAGCATAGTTCCGGACCGAGCTTTTGTTTTTAATTACATCGCAACTGTTATTGACAGATTTGCAAATTGCAGTGTTACAAAAAGGACTGTGATCGTAGGAAAAATGGAACTAGGTTTAGGTAGATGGATTTAGGTTGATTAGATTTTTTGTGCAGTCAATTTAAAATGAAACAGTATAAAAAGTACTTATTCTACTCTCTTTACTTTGGTTAATTCGCACCATAACATAACATAATATATCGTCACGCCTTTCCCCCGAGGGGGCTGGCAGAGGTGTCATACAACACCCACATTTCGCCGGACGATATTCAGTCCCAAATGTGACAAGGGGCGAGCCTGTCGCCATACACCGGGCTCCAGTCATATTGCAGATGATATACAATACGCACATATGTTCACACAATGAACAAATTGGTGCGTGCCGTCGGCTGGGTTCGAACCCGCTCCCCCTGGTTTGAGAGGCGGGCGTTCTCCAACTAGGCTATCATCGCTTACGCACCAATTTTCATGAATTTTAGTAAGACACGATCTCACTAGTTAAAATGACATGACAAGTCTGGTTTTGCAGGGACTACCCTTAATTATTAAAAACCTTGCCTTATCTTGGTTAAGAACATCACTACACAACCTTCATAATCAAATTTCGCTTAGCCATCTTTTTTTACGAAACTTAAACTTTGAGAAAATAAAAGGAAACGCCTGTTAAAAAAAATTAGAACTTGATTTTTCGTAGCAGCGAGCAACAATGCAACGTTCCCGATATCCCTCTTCTTCGAAAGCATGTTCGAAGCAAAAAGGTTTACTACAAAAAAGTTGAACATCGAGTCATGTTGCAGTCCACTAAAAAATTGCTAGCTCCACAGCCAACCAGATAGGTACGCTGTGGCTTGTGGAAAACCTCGACGCAAGGCGCAATTAATCACTTTGATAAACCCCACCAATGAAGGAAGGAAGTCAGCTACATTTATATTTTGTGTGACAAAATACCTAGCGGTTTGATCCGGACATAAAAACTCAAACAGGCCGACGACGTAGGGATGCGACGTGCGACATCGATAGTTTGCTTTATACGGCTAACTATTAGGAGGGTAGTAAGTTTTAAGGTGTCTGAATACGGTCTCCTGTAAACTAACTGGCTTGACCGATTTTGAAGTGTGAAATTTTGTTGTATTAGTTTTTGACTGCGAAGTGTCTCTTTCTGTGTTCTTCTTTTTCGTGTGAATCTTTCAAAAAATACGAATGCGAAATATAACTATATTTCGCGAATATATTTGCGAAATATAACTATATTTCGCAGTCGTATTTTTTTAAAGATTTTATTTAATTACCTACCTGTTTGTGTGTTTATTGATAACGTTAAGTTCTCTTCGGATCAAGCTTTTATATAATACGGGTCTTGTATAGATATGTTGTATCTTGACACCACAACTTTCCGATATTGTTTTAATTACCTAACCCTGCAAGCTTCGAACACTATAAAACCGGGGGAAGTTGAAAAGCTCGCAAAACGTGTCGATCGCCGTTCTCATGCTCGATTTTACTGGTGCGCGGATTAAAAGTCCCGAGTAACATAACATATCGTCATGCCTTTCCCTCGAGGGGGCTGGCAGAGGTGTAATACAACACCCACACTTCGGCGGACAACATTCAGTCCCAAATGTGACAGGGGGCGAGCCTGTCGCCATACACCGGGCTCCAGTCATATAGCAGATAACATACAATACGCACATATGTTCACACAATGAACAAATTGGTGCGTGCCGTCGTCTGGGTTCGAACCCGCTCCCTCTGGCTTGAGAGGCAGGCCTTCTCCAACTAGGCTGTCATCGCTTACCGAGTAAACGGTAACTTAAATGAATATTTATCGATGAAATGTAGCCGAGTCAATCCCTACCGCTTCACATTCGAGCCTCCGCGTCGACGCTTATCGGAGAGTTTAACATTTTTATTGCAAGCGGATACGGGCGAGTCGCCGTTATTATTTCTACATGCGATTATTGTTAGGCGGGCGGGCTTTTTGCGGAGCTTGCGACCGCCGCGACTATTGCGGTCAAGTGTTTGTAGGAGTCATTTTATTGGAGAACCTTTCTTTTAACCAGGAAAAGTCTAAGCAAAAAATCCGCCACATAAAACGAAGCGCTCATAAAACAGTTGGACAGATTTTCATAATTGGCCTTTAGAGTTGCATTTGAAAATTTGAAATGCCAAGTTCAACTAACATTCGTTTGGGAGCTTGGGAGCTTCAAACTTATACAGACAGGCAGAATAAGCTGGGTTGCATCAACTAACTTAAACTAGGTCAAACCAAAGCATGAGCAGCCGTATTATCACTGGTTAACCAGATTTTACGGCTGGTGGGTGTTTTACGAAATATTGCTCAATTAGTGACGATTAGGAAATAATTTTTATTTTTACTAAAAAATAACCAAGCTTTTTATTAAGTTACATTCCTTGGCATTTCTAGTTTTAGGATTATAATATGATTTAACTACGTAAACAATTTCATTTTTTGGACTAGGGTAGGGCAAACCTTTCCATTTCGTCACAATAAAGAAAAATATTTTCTAACAAAACAACATAAACAACATTTATTTTCCAATCATTATTAACAGTGATATAAATAAAATCACGAATAGTAAAGAACGAAATTCTTCGCAGACGTTGATAAATCTTATCTTTTGTTTTCTAATTCTCACAATCCAATCGTGACCGTCATGTATCTTTATCTTCTTTTAATTAATTATTCTTACACGGAACATAGTTTTATTTATTTTTTCATTAAAATACAAACTACATAATAATATTATAACAATGATAAAAAAAAAAACGATGATATCGAGGATTTTGTGCTCGCGAAAACTAGGATAGTGACTATGTAGGAACATTTCGTAACGAAATGGAAAACTAAAGCCCAGCACAAACACATTCGGTTTCAGATGCCGCCGTCTTAAATCTATTATTTAAGACTAACTGCGCCCCGCGGTTTTACCTGCGGTTATAAAGTACCCAATGTGCTATTTTAGACTATAATCTATCTCTGTGCCAAATTTAATTTAGATCCGTTCAGTCGTTATGGCGTGATTGAGTAACAAATATCCATCTATCCATACATTTATCCAGACTTTAGTGTGATAGGTATTACGTATTGATACAATTTTATGGTTCACCATGGTACATGGTGGTACATGGTGGTATGGTACACGGCTTAAATTAAGACGAATCGAATAAGCTGAAGTACCTACTTTAAAATCAATTAATGTACTTTAGCTTTTAAATGCGTTTTACTATGAAATTCAATTTTACATTTATCTGTATTTAACAGTACTGCTATAGTACACAATGTGGTGGAATACATTAATATTAAGTCAGTGGAAATGGACATCGATTTTTGGCTGTTCGCAATATTCTGCGAAAACACCCGTGTTACTTTTAAATAAATAAATAAATAAATAAATTCGGGACATTGTCACACACGGTCGCCTGACCCCAAACTAAGCAAAGCTTGTACTATGGCTGCCAGAGACTGATATACATACTTAGATATTTTTAAATACATACTTAAATAGATAATGACACCCAGACATAGAACAAACACAAATGTTCACCACATAAATGTTTGCCCTAGGTGGGAATCGAACCCACGCCTCCATGCTCAGAAGGCAGGTTCACTACCAACTGAGCCACCGAGGCAGTCAACGCTGTCAACGAGGCAGTTTTACGCTTCGGTTACCGTTAAAAACAGTACCAAAGCCTAATCAGCCGTAAAATCCCTGGTATAGTAAACCAGAAACCAGAGATTTTTATTTTTGCAAAGTCCACGTTTGACCACCTGGGACCCTATTCGGAGATTTGAGATTTTCATCTCACTTTTTTTCGTCCTTGTTGCTCTCGTTTGAAACGTCATAGGAGTGAGAGTGACCAAGATAAAATCTCATCTCATCTCACGCGTAGGAATAGCCCCACAACTCGCCTGTTGGTAGCGACGATGTGATCGAAGATGGCTGTCGATGTCAATTTTACGGCTCGTTATGCTTTGGTTATAGTTAAAGTTAGTTGGTAGAACACAGCTTAATTAAATTAGCAAGTTTTAATTAAAGTTTGACTGCCTCGGTGGCTCAGTTGGTAGTGAACCTGCCTTCTGAGCTTGAGGGCGTGGGTTCGATTCCCACCTAGGGCAAACATTCATGTGGTGAACATTTGTGTTTGTTCTATGTCTGGGTGTTAAATATCTATTTAAGTATATATATATATATATGTATGTATGTATATCAGTCTCTGGCTGCCATAGTACAAGCTTTGCTTAGTTTGGTGTCAGGCGACCGTGTGTAGAAATGTCCCGAATTTATTATTACTATTATTAAGTTAATCAGGCAACCAAATATGGATCAGTGTCTTTCTGTCGTGAAACTGTGCGACAGACTTAAAACAGCCCTCATTTTTCGACGTTGATAGGGTAGCAAGTAAACGGGTACGGTGCGGTCCGATTGATGTTGGCTTGATGGTGTACGGTAGCTATACCGCGGACGAATACTTGCAACTTGCACACTAGTGTTTTCGACGCGCTGCCAGCCCGGAGAACTGTTTGTACACCCGCGCCCTATTCAAAACGCTCTATGTTGTAATTTCGCCAGAAGAACATGGTATCTCCATAGAAATAAGCAAAAAGCAAGGAAGTTCGTAAAGGCCGAGTGGCTAGTCCTAATGTCAGAGTTTCTAGGCCGCCCGATGGCCTCTGACATGGCTTGATGATTGTGGTCATAGAACAAACGACCGGGGCCTACAATTTAACGTGTCATCCGAGCCACGGTAGCGCTCAGTTGTGAATGCCGCGGTCACCCATCCTAGGACTGACCGTGCTGGCCGTTGCTTAGCATCGGTGATCGGCTACGGACACCTAGTCAAGCTACGTTGTGAGCGCTACAGATAGCTACCATAGAAACTTAAAGTTTTGATATTACAAAGACTACTTAGTTGGTTTAGGTTGCTTCCAAAACATAAAGTTGCACAAATATTTTCTAATAAGTACATATTACTTTATATTTCCGATATTACTTATTCTATTTTACTTACCATATTTTCATTTTCAATACAATATACCAACACCGCAGCATCCAATATTTGTCTATTAATGGGGAGCAAATTAAATAACCTTCCCCACGCAGATAAATTGCAATAAGGAGATTCGACGTCGCGAAGTGATAATATTTTAAATTATATCAGTTTGCCATCAACCAATAGGGGGAGAGTATGCTAGTACCCACATTTTCTAACCAATCACAACGTCGGATTTGATTTTCAAATTTTACGGTGTAAAGGACGGGAATTTGGTAATTGTTGGTATCGAGTGGCCTTCGGGCGAGAGACATTTTTTATGGGCTGAAGATTGACATTTTTGTACATACGTGGGGATCTATTTTATTTCTATGTGGTTTCTTTTCTGTCCTTTTAGGGGTTAAAATTTACATAATAGGCACTTACTTTACGACGTACATATGTATGTATAAACAAATTTACTAAGACTAGTGACTCTGTGAGCTGGAGACCTGGCGGTCGGCGTTTGTGCTCCTCCACAGGTCGCATTGCTCATCCGATTCTCTTGGAACTTTGTGAGCAGGTTCAATCATTATGTAGTTTTTTTTCGTCAAGGCAGTTTTCAAAATGGTTAATCCATTTTTAACTGCCTCTGGAAAACCTGCCTGCAACTGGAAAATACATTAAAAAAAAAAACATTTTTTTTAATGTCTCCAATTAAGAAAATAACATAACGCGATTTGGTTGAAAAACCAAAAAACTGACTGGAAATTTTCAAGAGAATCGGTAATAATGCGACCTGTAGACAAAGAAAAAGATCCGGACAGAGATCCAGACAGCATTCGGACATACTCGTACGATAGTATCTTTGTCGATGATGGCTGATGCATAGACCTAAACGAGTATGTATAATGGCAAATAAACGCGGAAGTCTGTATGTGTGTTTGTTACTTCACGCTCAAACGGATCGACAGAATTGGATGAAATTCGAAACAGAGATAGCTCATGCCCTGCTTTGTGACTATTAAGCCCATACTTAACCTATACGATCAACTGGGGCAAATGCTTCTGTAGGGCAATTGCGTCTTTCGAGAATTACTGAGAAACCCTCCACAAATTAGGCAACTAACGCCATCTTGTACAGATTACTGCAACTGACCCTACCCTGAGCTGGGGCTGAGCTAACCACGTCCGTAGGAGTGTACTCTATTCTGATTCCCTACACGTGGTCCCCGGGTAGTGCTAACCGGGTAGCAAACACTGGTGGAAGGCTTCGGCCGTGGCTAGTTACCACCCACCGGACCAAGCCATGCCGTGAAATGACTTAGTCGTGTTTCGGGATGTAGTCCGGTGTAACCGTTCCGAGGACGGGTCTGAGCAGTAGCACACTTGTAGGGCCTCACTCAACTGCCGTCTTTGTACTTCTTCACTCTACAAAACTTCAAGGCTAGAGTGAATAAGTACCTCATATGTACTCGTAGGTCGTCGTCCATCTTAGACCACAACGTCGCTCAACATCAGGCGAGTTGGTGGTCAAACGCCGACCTATTCTAGGTAAAAAAAAAAGAGTTTGTCAGTAATTCTCCAAAGACGGAATTGCCCCACAGACGCTTTTGCCTCAGTCGACTAGTCAATTATTTACCTGTACTCAATTACATAATAAATCGTGTGTTTGTTCTCAGGGTCCTCCAAGGTTCATTGAAGTGAGCGAGCTAAATCTGACTGCATGCAGCAGGTACCACTAAGGTTAGTAACAGTACCTACAGCTTTTACAGGTAATCTTCATCAAAATGTAAGTCTAGTGAAAATCTGACTGATCAGTAGAGCGGGTGCAAGAGGCACGACAGTTCAAATCAAAAACAACAACAACAACAACTTACCTACGTATAATATGAATATGTACAATGTACAAATGTTACATATATGATATGAATCCACTGACCCCGAACTAGTGAAAATTGTGTTGCGGTAACCAGTGGCTACTCTCATTGATAAACCTAAGTTTGTTGAGTGCCTGGTAGGTAAATCAGATGGTGTGTGTGTGTGTGTGTGTGTATGTGTGTGTGTGTGTGTGTGTGTAATCAATATGTATTATATGTGTATGTCGATGTAAATATGATCCTTAGTTAATTTAATTAAAAAAAATATTTGTATGCTATATGGACAGATGCATATTACTCGTATATGTATTTAGTTACCTATATTTTTAAAACATTCAGTAGCCAGGTAGCAATCAATTAATAGGGGATAGTAAAGAGATTCTCTGTATTGTAGTAATCAAGGTTCTTTAGAATTTCTATTACTTTTAGCTTGCATTGAAAAGAAGTTAAGAGCAAGATTGAATCGTCAGGGCAAATTTTGTTGTACAAGAAGGGACCTTGGTAGTTCGTGAAACGTCTTGCAAAAACTGTACGGGTTTTATATGGTTTACAAATTTGATATTTGCGTCTTTTATGTTTATCGTGCTTTGGTTGAGGAAGAACTTTCGTGTGCTGAATCAGAATGACCTGGATTTATAAATATAATAATTTATATCATGAATGGTGAATAATTGTCAGTTCTAGGGGGCTATTCCTGCGCGTGAGATGAGATGAGATTTTATCTTGGTCACTCTCACACCTATGACGTTTCAAACTAGAGCAACAAGGACGCAAAATGGTGAGATGAGAATCTCAAATCTCCGAATAGGGTCCCAGATAGCTTAGGCTATTTTTCTGACTGACTTGCGATTTTCTTATTGTTTCCCTTTTTTTAATTTATTTGTTATTATCACTTTTGAATTTGACATTGTTATTTTTATTCTTTATTATTATTATTATTATTATTTCTATCATTGTGTGACATTAATGTAATTGCTTATTCGTACTTGTGTAAATATACAATTTGAATTTAAAAACATAGGAATTCAAGTAAGTAGCTTAAAAATGTAATTGCGCTAAGTCAAATTTTGCTGAACTTTAGAAGTACAATACAATACAATACAACTTTATTGCACACCAAAAAACTACATGAAAATCTTAAAAACTAAAATACATTTTTCGGCAGTACTAGAGCGACCTTATCGCCTAAAGTGATTTTTCCAGGTAACCTTTGGATGGACAGGAACTTATAGAAATACGAAAAGGGTAGGTGGTGTACATAAAAATAAATTAAAAAATAAAATAAAGTACATAAATAAATAACCAAAAATAAATATAATTTATATGAATAATTATAAATATTACAAATAAATATAGGTACTTAATAACATATCAATACAAATATATCATATATTATTATGCGTACCGAATTAGCTAAAGAGCGAAATAATGGTTAAAAACTAGATTTTTTTAAATTTGTGATTTTTTATATGAAAAAAAGTAGTAGGTAGTAGATTCCCCAAGACACAAGCTTTTACGCCTAGTTTGGGGCCGCCGATAATAATTTTAAGCCAAATGTTTTTCTACAAATAAATTGTTACATAGTTAAGTTATGTAGTGACACGACATAACTAACTACATAACATAACTTAAGTTATGTAGTGACACTACATAACTTAACTATGTAACAATTTATTTGAGAAACAGACTTTCTCGATAGTACTGGGGGCCTACATGACATTTTATTAAAGTCAAAGTCAAAGTCTTTATTTGCATGGTATTGGTACATGGTCTTAAATATTACGTCCATCCATTAACAGCCGTTAGGCGTGAAAATTAATACACTAATTATTAGAATCAGAATAACCATTAATACATGTCAATTATTTTACTAGAAATTATTATTGTAATAAGTACTTAACAAAAATTATATAAATCAATAAATAATAAAATAGAATGTGTCAGTTCATTAATATTTATAGTACCTACATAACTAGCTCCAGACGCATGTCGTCCTACCTTACATTATATTTATATAAACGTTTACTTAACTTTACGTTTATTTAACGTATTACCATAATGGTTACGTTTTTTTTTCAACGCTGCGCGACAATGAACCTTATTGCGCCGTGATACAGCTCGCGGTCGCACAGCGTCAACAACAGAAGGTGGCAATCAAAATCAAAAACAAAAAAAAAAAAAAATCAAAATCCTAAAAAAAAAAAAAAAAACAAAAACAACATCATGGCAATACGATGTCGTGGTAGGCTCCCTAATTTATTTCCTACAATCCGTTCCTATAACGGGAGTAGCGGTAAATAGCTTTCCGCCTGCCTAGAGCCAGCAAGTAAATGACTTGCAGGGGGTAATTCAGATAACCGTCTTTGTTTGTAAATTAAACCGTAACTAACTAAACATTGCGTTTGTTAAAAAATAATCTGTAATAATAAAAACCGACTATCTGTCATTCGCATTGGATTTTGTAACAAGTATCATTATTAAAAGAAAAATAAAAAACCCGCCCGCAAAATGAAGTCTGACGCTCCGGATACAATTAAAATGTTGAACCTTATGTCACTTCCACTATTAAGGCGATTCAAATGACACCTCATACGATTATGATATGGTTGATGTAATACATCAACCTGTTTAGGCTGGAGAGCTTGCCAAAGAAACCTCAAACATACATACGCACATACATAGACTTAATAAACATAACCCTCCTTCTTGCGCAGTCGGGTAAAGAATGGAACCAATAGGTAAGCGTATCTTCATAAGTGTATCTTTGATACCTAAATTGAATAAAAACATTTTTACTTTGACTTTGAAGCAAATCTCATAAAAGCGGTTCATAAATAACGAAGTTATGCGGTACCTATACAACCGAATTGAAAACCTCCTCCTTTTTGAAGTCGGTTAGAAACGGGCAGGACCCGGCTCTGCTGGTATCCCTAATATCTACTATTTTGACACGTTTGTGAAACATTAGTGATTAGTGTTACAGAGCCGTTTACTGTCCGTTTTTTATGCTAACGCAACGTCATTAATTCAGTTAAGCATCGGCTATATACGGTTAGCTAAAGTGCTTAGGTGTAAATGTTACATTTATTAGCATTTGATCGAATTCGCAAATGGTCGGATTTTCATTTCGCCGGACTACAGTCAAAGAGAAATTTTTTTACGTAGTTAACTATGTTGTTGAACTAAAGTAACAGAAGTACTTTCTTTTCTACGTCACTTTTGATAAAACATTAAAACATAGTTCGGGGGTTCGCTAGCAAACTAGAAACCCTTTACTACACTTACTAGTTTAGACTGCCTTGTCCGCTTTATGCATGACACTGTTCAATTTATAATTATAGTATCAAACCGGCAGCCGGGCAGGCTACTTGATATGTGAACTTGATGTGTTCACTGTAGTTTAAAGATAACATACACTGTAGATCTTGTCGGAGCGTGTATCACTGTAGGGTAAGGATTTCTTTTTTTCTTCTTCTTATAGCTACAAGCCCTGTTGACATGTGGTTAATGAGGCTTTGTTTTAAAAGCATGTCCTATCTGGATGTTTCAGAATCTTTTCTATGTTCCCGAAAAAAATGTTCGAGTTTTTGTTTTAAATATTGCTAGTTCGAAACGCTCCTTCAGTAATACTCCTTCTACCACAATTATGTAGGATTGTAGATTGTAGGTCTGCCACCTCACGTCAGTAGTGCTTGCTACTCCATTTTCCATTTCCTTTCATCCCCATCCATATAATATTGGATTGCCGGCTTCACTTCCTCTGTCTGCAGCGTAATGGCACCCAATGGCACACCGTAGTCTTCATTTAGCTTATGGATGAGCGAGATGACGATATTGTAATCTTTCGCTGAAGCGAAGCAAGGTGATTTTGATATTGTTTTTTTTGTCAGCTTCGAAGTAGAAGGAAATAGGCAGCGAGAAGTCGGGATTGGGAGCCGTCGTATTCAAGCGGGATTAGATTTAAATATCGTAGTATCGTTCTATACCTAGTAATGAATACTCGGTTTTCATTGCTTTTAGAAGTCAATATGCGAAGTTGGAGATATAGAGGGAGTCGTAGGCGCAGATGGTAGCAATAGGGGGTCATCCATTAGCGTCAATTGTTACTTGCATGTAGGAATGGGAATGGAATTTGGAATGGGTCAGCAGGGAGTTGAGTAAAGACTTGATGGGGTACAGATTTAGTTTGCATTCAGGCAGGAACAAGTAGGTGGTTTCCGAATAACGAGTTCTAGGCTACATAAGCACCTCTAGCTCAGAATAAATTTGTAACATATTATTACAAGCATTATCGGCTTATTATACTATGGCAATTATACTTATACTAGCTACGCTCC
This sequence comes from Peribatodes rhomboidaria, assembly GCA_911728515.1. Classification (NCBI taxonomy): domain Eukaryota; kingdom Metazoa; phylum Arthropoda; class Insecta; order Lepidoptera; family Geometridae; genus Peribatodes; species Peribatodes rhomboidaria. Next base: position 8,044,531 of record OU452166.1, read on the forward strand.
GCGGTTTCACCCGCGGTCCTACAGGATCCGTTCATTTTTTTTTGATAGATTAAAAGTATGTACCCTATGTCCTTTTCCGTATCCCAGACAATGTGTATGCAAAATTTCATAAATATCGGTTAATTAGTTAAGGCGTGAAAGCGTTACAAACAAACAAACAAACAAACAAACTCACTTTCGCATTTATAATATTAAGTTAGGAAGGATAGTTGCTGATATTTGTGTCGTGGCCGCGCCTTAAGCTACCTGAAAAACAATCTGAGACGAAAAAGGCGAAGGTAGGGAATCGTTTTGATGGAACCCTGAAACTGAACTTTGAACCAACCAGCCCAATGAATACTTCTGCTACAATAAAACCAGGCTAAATAAATAGGTGCTTAACTATTGTTTAATATTTCACTACAACAATGCTTAAAAATACCTAATTAAAACAGAAACGATACAAAATATATTATACATATTACGTATAGGTATACTACATTTTAAAATATCCTAAATTACTGTGAAGGTTTATCATTTTTAACGTTATACCCCTATTATAATTCAAATTACCTTATTTTCTATTTTCGACGATTTTTAATACTTTTAAAAGATTAGGTCGTAAGTTATCTCTTTTATTCGCGGATTGACCTGTGCGTTGGTTTCAAAAGGGCATTTTTTTCAAATATTACGACGACTTCACCTGATGATCAAACATTACAACAGAATAAATAATACTTGGAAATAACTCAATACTGGGAGACCCCACGCACATCCGCAGCTCCCAGTAGCGGATCCAGAGGAGGGGAGGGGGTGGGGGAGAAACTAAAGGGCTCAAGACCCAAAACTATCTAAATACACACAATCGTCCCGCCTTTCCCCCGAGGGGGCTGGTAGAGGTGTAATGCAGCACTCACATTTCACTGGACGATATTCAGTCCCAAATATGACAGAGGGCGAGCTTGTCGCCATACACCAAGCTCCAGTCATGTAGCAGATGACATACAATACGCACATAAGTTCACACAATGAACAAATTGGTGCGTGCTGTCGGCTGGGTTCGAACCCGCTCCCTCTGGCTTGAGAGGCGGACCTTCTCCCAACTAGGCTGCCATCGCTTTTATAATACACACAATAACACTCTATAATAGTCGAAAATTACATTTTTTTGTGATTGTGTATACCAACCTGATAAGGGATAACCTCAGCTAAATCAAGTCCTTCAAAACCAAAATCTTACCTACCATGGCAGAGCTTACTTTCATCTATGTCAACCCCAAAACAAAATCCTGGATCCGCCACTGAGTGCACCTCAAAGATACAACTCCCCTCTACTGAAAGAATCGACGGTCTGCGCTACCGCTGCAAAGATCGTCTTGTATTTTTTTTTTTCAAAAATTTTCTTGTTCAGAATCATATCAGGTGTTTCCAGAGCGTTTCATCTTGCTTACTCTTATTTTAATATTCTGTTGAAATCACCAGAATTTCTCCAGGTTCGCTATTAATTTATTTTCACACCATCTGCTGGACAATGGCCAATTACATATCACGTAGTCTCAACGTAAAGCAAGTGCTTCTTTTAGATTTAGTTTTAGCTTTCAGTTTTTAGTTTTTAATTTTTTGGTTTTAAATTTTATTGGCACGAGAATTTTAGTTTTTAAATTTTTTGTTCCAACCTAATTTACTAGTATTATTATTATTTTTTTGTTTTATTTGTTATTTTTCTTGAAGCCCAAAATAGTTTTTAACTATGAATTATGCTTAAAGCTGTTTTGTGGTATTTATTTATCTCTGTAACCGTATAATGTATTTAAAGTCGTGTCTCCTTTTAGAATGTTATTGTATTATTTTATTGTACTATTATATTACTTCTCTCTAGTCTAATATTTACATTTTTATTTTTATTTGTGTTTTTCCTTTGCTTTTTTTTTGTGTTCTTTTAATTGTATATTGTAGTCCCGTTCGTCTCTTAAGGTCAATGCTGAAAATCAGCGCTGGAAAGAAATTTTCAGCATTATAGCTGAGCATTGACCTTTTTTGACGTACTGGACACTACAGTGACAGCACTGTTTTCGTTAATTTGTGTATTGTCACCGTCTTTGTAGTGTCTTGTGTGTCAAAATAAATGTATCTTTCTTTTTTGTCTTTTCTTTCTTTTCTTTGCCTCCCTAGGGAGAAAAAGTTGTAAGAAAATCCCAAGGGAGTTTTCGAGCAAAGAGGTTACAATTTAATAGAAACTCATACGGGCACTATAAGAAAAGCTTCAAAAATTGAACTGGACACAAATAAAAAAGAACGCAACTGGTGCATGAGCTTCACGAAATTTAAAACCAAACACGGTGTTTGGTCTAACATATTTTCATAGTTCCTTTTTATTGCCTTGCAGAAGGTGTAAAAAGTAGAGTATTCACCTCTGGGATAAAGCAGTATTTTTGTCTAGGGCGGCTTGAACCCCTCGCTTCACTTAGGACTCTAAATAACTCCCTAGCGGCGCTCGGGAGCTAACTCTAGAGTCCCTCGTTCAGGGTTAAATAAGCCGCTTATATTATAATACTGTTATTTATAACACTGCTTAACCTCCTCCGTGCATAATACAATACTAATATAAACAGAGGTCAAAGTATGTAGGTACCTGAACTTAAATGAATACATACCTACTTACCTAAGATGTTTAATTTTTTTTTAAACTTCAACTTTTATTTAAACCTATTAACATCTTCTACATTTTAACGATTTTGAACATCGATTATTTTTACATAGAAGAAACTTCACTTGATTCCTAAATAGTTTTCGGCGATTCCTAAGAAGTAAACGGCCTGCACGATGCCATTTAATGCAGCAATGACGAGCATGCGGCAAGCGCCATCCTTGAAAAAGGCCCTAGGCCTTTCACTTTTCCAGGTTCTCCTATCAACGGAAAAAGCATAAATTTCTTAGATTAAAATGCTATGTAGGTACGTACTAGCTACCAAAAAACGTGATTGTTATTATTTATTGTGAGGTCCATTATTTGCGTCTAGCTCGGATTGGTAATTGGCTTTCAAGTAGGCTTCTGAAAAACACTTCGTGCTAGATTTGAGTATGGTAGACCATGTAAGGTAACCATGGTAGAGCAGGTTAGGGCTTGAAACTTGCTCTACTTACCATACTTCCTCAATTATTTACCACGCTAGTTATAGTTTTACTGGAGTATAAATTTTTGGATCTTTTGTTTGGAATTACGTGTGTAAATAAAATAAATAAAATAAATATGGTTTGGTTATTAAGTTCCTTCAATAGTGTTGTTAACACAACTCAAAGAAAGGTCTTTACTTCGTACTTTCTAATTTCCTTTAAAACATGTTTTAACTCACATGACACCGTCCATGGTGCCTGTATAATGCAGGTCGTGGCCGCCCTTGTTGAAAGTCTGCAACCGCGTCTTAACAACGTCCATCGGGGTCAGGGCGAGCGCGGACGTCGAGCTCGCACAACACTCTGCTAAAAACGACCACCTGAAAGTACAGGTGTTGCTTTAGTTCATCCGTTCGCAAAGCTGACTGGACAGCGACCCAACTACAAAAAACTGTCGAATTCGGGATACCCACTTAAATTGAAGGACTACAATGAGTACTATTCTTCAAAGGAAAGGATGCACCGATGCATCCTGCATAAACATCATCATCATGCATCATGCACAATCATCATGCATAAACATGCATCCGATGATTTATCAAAATTTTAGTAAGCCAAGTTGTCATTTGCTGTGGTTACAGATTAAGATTAGAGACTGGCAGTCGAAATATTTTTTTTTAAATTTTTTTTTTAATGTAAAAATTGTCGTCCTTTGACCACCAACTCGCCTGATGTTGAGCGACGTTGTGGTCTAAGATGGAGCACGACGACCTATAAGGTACTTATTCACTCTAGCCTTGAAGTTTTGTAGAGTGAACAAGTACAAAGACGGCAGTTGAGTGAGGCGCGACAAGTGCGCTACTGCTCAGACCCGCCTTCGGAACGGTTCGGAACGGTTAAATATAACATTGCAGATAGAGACTAGAGAGGCAGGTCCAATTTTTATTAGCTTGTAATATTTTTGTGGTTTTTAGTACAGCCCAAAAAAGATTTTACGATAAACTGTTTTTACCAGAATGGAGAATGATGCTCATGGCTCGCAAGTCATTTGAGGTCGCAAACATGGGAAAGTAAATGACGTTGAAGAACATATTTCGCACTGTCGTCGCATTTCATTACATTTATTGACAAATACTTATCACACTAACAGCAATGCCAAGGCATGTGATGAGCTAATGATTTTATAAATAAATAAAAAATAATTAAATCAATTTACACATAGCAATTAAGAATAATAATTACATATAAGTACCTAGTCAAATTATAGAATTCAAGTTTCAAGTCAACTTTTCTTGTAAGAACTGCAGAGGTGTGTAACTCGTTGCCTGTGTCTGTCTTTCCACCTAAATACAATCCGGGGGTGTTTAAGAGTAAAGTGAATAGGTATCTCCTAGGCAAGCGTGTTACACCTTCGATCACGTCGACGCTTCCCATCAGGCGAGTCAGTGGTCAAACGCATGCCTAGTCTGTTGTAAAAAAAAAAAAAAAAAGAATACATTAGTTAAAAATTAAATCAAATTAAAATAAATAACACTAAAAAAAAAATCCTCGTTCTCTAAGCAGCTTATAACTTAGTTTAAAAGATGACATGTGCGCGACGGCACTGCGTCCTGTAAAATTAATTTCCTATCAAGAATAACCTCTTCAGCGTTGGTCGTCCCTAAACGCGTCATGATGCGAAATTGAAAACTGTTGTGACGTTGTTTGTGCTCTGTGTTGTTTTTATTATTAGATAAGAGTACTTCTACGCGAATTTCACGAAAACTGAACTTGAAATGGCTGCGTTTCACGTTTCTATTGCCACAGCAAACCAGCCCTTGTTCTGAATCCGATAGCAGAATCTTAAAAGTTGACGGTAGCCGTCCTATTTGCCTGATAAATATACATAACTAGCGACCCGCCCCGTCTTCGCACGGGTGCAATGCTGATACTAAATACACTACAGAAAAGCGTGAACGTTGTATATAAAAACATAGCGGCCCGCTCTGGCTTCGCACGGGTATAACATTTATAGCCTACTAACATCACACTAGAAACCTCAAAAATAACAGTGTTTCTCCACTATTTAATGGGTGTTATTATACATATAAACCTTCCTCTTGAATCACTATTAAAAAAAACCGCATCAAAATCCTTTGCGTAGTTTTAAAGATTTAAGCATACAATACGACATAGGGACAGAGAAAGCGACTTTGTTTTATACTATGTAGTGATAATATGATAATTATGTTTAAATTTTTGTCACTGATCTGATTTTGTCTGAGCAGCTACTCTGCCCGCGTCCTGCATTTGAAGTTTGAGCAGCTCCATCGGACATGAGATGGTAGCCTGAGCAGCGCCAGCAAGAGCTCCGGCTAACATTTGACGGGGTAGAGACAAACTTCTGTAAAGTCCTAACAGTATTTTTATCTATGGGCAGAAACTAAGGTCTGAAACAGTGCTCTTAAACACATAATTTTTGTTACGCATATTATTATTTTTGCTACGAAGTAAAATTATGTATGTTATATAGGTAGTTATATTAGGTGCATCTAACGGTTTCTTCCGTTATCTAACTGTGTATCTGTGTAATAAAATGCAGTGTAAAATATATTTTTAACCCAGGGCATAAGCTATCTCCGTTTAAAATGTGGTGTAAACTTAAGTGGTTGAGCTTTTTCAACGAGCAGACGTAACAAACACACGTGCACATTACACACTTATATATGCGCAAACTTTCGCTTTTATAACATTAGTATGTGATTGGGTAAGGGAACGTCGATATGTTACGTGTATCTAATTAATTTATCCTGTAAAAAGTGGTCGATGGCAGGTCTACCCGTCTTCCAGTGTAAAGTGGAAACAAAAGTAATCATTTGCAGCAAGTTTGACTTCCTTTTCCGGCGAAACCAGGAGCATGTTGATGCCGACCCCGCTGTACATGCCCGATAACCCTTCTGCTGCGTACGTTTTCTTGAATCTATTCTAAAATGATCATAAATTAGTGCACCGTCCATGGAATTTTCAAAGCACTGTTCAAATACCTTTCCCCAACTGCTCGTGTGCATGGTCAAACGAAATGGTCGATGATCGACCATTCGACCCAGATCGAGTCAACGTTCGATCATATTGTGATCAGATTATCAAAGGATGTCGAACAATAACAAGAACCATCATATATATTCTAGAGAAGACATTAAACCGACAAAATGATTACTGCCGCAAACGCCCGCAAAACCTCCGATACGCCGTTCCCTCGTTCAAAAAACTTTGAACAACCAAGAGGAATACTTTCACTGACGTTCTAGGCAATAGTCTGGTTCCGATTTTAGACATAGGTAAAACCACCGAGATATATCTGTGAATAAAACTCACATGCTTTTATACTGTCTCTCGCCTTTTGAACCCACATGTTGGTTCTGCAGCCGAGTTTTGACCTCGAATGGACCTGCATTAGGAAAATAATAAAACGCCCACCATACCTGCTATAGCCCCATTGACAATCTTCTGGAGAAGGCTATACGAGTAAGGAGAAAAATAAAAGTAGAATATTGTGTTTTGAGTTTTTAAAGTAGTGTAAGTTTTGTAAGTAGTAGTGTTTGTGATGTGACAATGACTAGAACACCTTGAAGGAAATAGTTCATGAAAATACCATCTTAAAGTTCAAGTTTCTAAAGGGTTCTTAAATGAAACCGTAGAGAACTATTTATCATAAGCAAGAACGTAGAAAAAAAGTGATCGTAAGATGGTGTTGTAGGTACCGTTATAAAATAATTATGAATAATTATAGTTTATGAATATTTATTCGCGAGGTTCTCAGCTGGCGTACAAAGAGAATATAAAAACGGGTTCGCGTAGAACGTTTAATTATAAAACGTTTTACAATACTTACCTGAAATGGTCTATTTGAGGTTTCTCAGGTTCTTTTTTAGCAGGGATTTTTCAGGGTCAGTATCATACAAATATGAACATTTTTAAAGACTTGACTAGAGGGAATATTTCGAAAAAAATACACCTACATTTCAGTAACGATTTTAAAATACATAAGTTACACCCACAGAATACGCCCTATTACATAGGTCTATTCCTCTATGTCTATGGTTACACCCTTAGAACAAACAGGTACAGCAATGTATGTTTAGTTTTGAATTTGTAGTTACTGTATTCGTTGGTTTCGACTGAGGTAGTTTTATTTTTATGATTTAAACTTGGGATTTATTAAGAAGTGTGGTTTCATTTAATTGATACTTTTGGATGCTTTGGTACTTGTATTCATTCTTACGTTTCGATACTCGTATTAGGGATTTTCGACTAGCTTCTATCAAGTTTTCCGGACTGTTAGAAAATTACAAAGTTTTCCAAAACAAAATGGTTGGGAATGAGATAGAGATGGTGGCTTTGCCAAGCGTGACGCTCACTGTCTGGGGCCCTATTATTAGGCGTGAGATACTATCTTGTCCTGGTCTCTCTCGTTGAAAAGTCATAAGAGTGAGAGTGGCCAAGATATCTCACGTTAAAGAATAGAGTTCGTTGTCATCTTGTACTTCGACGACTTACTGTGACGTGTTAATATTGGAGTTATCAATAAATTCTGATTTCTGATTACTTTAGTTGTATGTTTTTTACATAGCCCTCCTTCTTGCTTCCATAGTCGGATAAAAATTCAACGTTGGGGCTTCCATAGTACGTTCAATTTACGTTGTAATAGAAAGAAGGACCAACTAGTAACCCCCTCATATCGTCTCGTCAAGTCGAAGAGTATGTATGTCAGTGTATATTTTAGGGCTGCGGTCTATAACCGTATACCAACTTCCTTTCGGGATGCGCCTTCTACCGCGTGCTTCAAAACCAAGATGAGAGTTTGGTTACTAGATAATATGTTTTATGACATTGAAGCTTATTTTAAAATAAGAGATTTTTGAACGATTTTTATTTTGTATAATAATAGCTAAACCTATTTTTACTATACTTAACTGTATAATGACATTAATGAATTATTTTTATATTCACATAAATATCAATTATTATTGTTCTGACATTCGTTTTTAATTATAAATATTCAACTGTGACGTGTAACTATAAGAGTTATCAATAAATATTGATTTCTGATTTCAAAAAAACTCGCTCTTTGTCTTTACTCCTCGGGAACAAATAAGTCCGTCGCGGCACATACAGTTACACACACACAGGTGCCCTATGCGAGCGTTTAAAACTATGGTACCCATGTAACCCTGATAAACTAGCGAAACGCCATCGCTATGCCAATATTTAACAACAGTTAACGATTAAGGGCGCTGCCACAATAAAGTAATAGTTTATTGGCATGGCGTTGTGTTTGTCAGTCCGTGCGTCATAGGCGCGCCCGGCTTTGCCTTCACACACATTATATGTAAGTATATTGTACGCTAATTTAAATAGACAAAATGGATGGATCGTGTTACTAATTGCAGGAGATTGTGTCACATGAGGTTTTTGAGGAAATTATATTTGAGAGCTTTTAGTAAAGATTTCACGGTACTGCCCCAGTGTCCCCATTTGAGGTTTGGGTTGGGTGGAGTTTGATTTGTCAGAATTTAATAATAAAACTACAATAATAACTAAGGAAGGGTTTAGGTAAATGTCACTACAATAATCTTGTACTACATTGAATCTTTTACAATATAGGATCTACTATAGTTTACATGGAGGTAGACAAATAATTATAAAATAAACTAGCTGCGCCCCGCGGTTACATCCGCGGTTAAAAAGTATTCTATGTGCTATTCTAGACTATAATCTATCTCTGCGCCAAATTTCATCCAGATCTGTCCGGCCGTTCTGGCGTGAAAGGGTAACAAACATCCATCCATCCATCCATCCATCCAGTCTTACAAACTTTCGCGTTTTTAAAATTAGTAGGATAAGTGAAGATTTAATGATTTTTTGCACTAAGTAGGTAGGTACTGCCAGTTCATGATGTTTAATTTGGGTTTTGAACATCTTTGTTACAATTTAATTTTGATTTAATATAGTCGTAATTACATGCATTACGTATAATAATTGTTTTGGTAAGTAAATGAATGAAGTATGTGGTGTACATGTACAAGGTGCTGATTTTGAGTTGTATTAGTTAAGGCTGTTGTTGTACCTAAAAGTGAACAACTTGGAACATAAGTTTGCAAAAAATGAAGAAAAATAATCAAGTCTCTATGCAAAACCATTATCAGCCGTAATGGCCTACTGCTAAGCGTAGGCCTCTCTTCTCGTACGCCCAAACACCATCTCGTACACCCATACATAATTGTCACGTGGCTAATTTTGTAGAAGACTAGTCATTATTTTCTCGAATTTTGTAAATTGTGTTCTAAAAGCCGACGTCACGGCACGCACCAATTTATTCATTGTGCGTATTGTATGTCATCTGCTGCATGACTGTATGGCGACAGGCTTGCCCCCTGTCACATTTGGGATTGAATATCGTCCGGCGAAGTGTGGTTGTTGTATTACACCTCTGCCAGCCCCCTCGGGGGAAAAGCGTGACGATATGTTATGTTATGTGTTCTAAAAGTTCACCTTAAGGTAGAAGAACAAACACCCTGAAGTATTACCCCACCCAAAACCAGCATCCTGTATACGTGTATGAGTATGCATACGTGTATGTGTATGAGTATGCATAAGTTGGTTTGCACCTGTGTACTCTATTACTTCGCTTATAGCTCGCTTCCCAACTTGATTCTAAATTAATTCTAGGCTCACATAACCCTGTATTAGGGCACGTACTCACTGCACTGTTTCAATGCATATTTAATGGAGCGTTCAGTCTCAATGTAGCTTAATTTTTAACGATTCCGGAAGACGACGGCGACTGCAGCAGTGGCTGTACTACAGGATTTAATTAAGTGTAGGAACATAATTTAGCCATGCTTTTTAGATAAAAATAAACTGAAGTCTTTTAAGAAACTAAGTCTAGTTTTGGGTAAAAAGAAACTGAAAAAAGTCGTGGATGTAATAGTAAGGTATTTGTCACATTGGATGCGTTATACTTCCTGCGGTCCGGTCAAAGCGAACGCTGCCCGCATCAAACGATCGCAACGGGTAGGCGTTCTGGAGCGACCGCCTACCCGGTGCGTTCCTTTGATGCGGGTTGGGTTTGGACGCGGCAGAAAATCACTGACCGGTTGCCCCGATCGTCAAATATTGTTCACATAATGCGGAGTGCGTTCACTTTGACCGGACCGCAGAACTCAGAACACGTCCAGTGTGACAAATCCTTAACGACCAAATCACACTAGGTCCTGTGTCACTATTCTTTTAGTCTTGGCCATCCAAAGGTTGCTTGGAAGATATCGCTTTAGGCGATAAGGCTATCCGTGGACTATCACATTAGTGTGCTATCATATAGTACGGAGGTAGCTGACACCCTGTAATAGATGTCGGGCTACTAAGTAAATATATTTTTGTCCACACTCATTAGACAAACAATTTCTTTCATATTTTAACTTACACGTGAGTTCGTTAGAATCAAAGAGATACTTGCCTACGTATAGGTACTACTTATTAAGTTTTGCTTAATGCTGTTTTCTATTATCCAAACTGCGCTAAAAATCGTCCTATGTTTCAGGAAACAAGGCTTATTGTTGGTTACCAAAGACAGTGAACGCTTTATACAAGAAGACTCTACATGTTCGTCACGACGAACTTTGCCACGATTATCACGCGTACAGTAACATACTTACATTCACGATTTATTACCACGAGTCATGACCAATTCAAAATTCGAACAACCAAGCTATGAGCTTTGGTATATAGTGCAGAAAAAAAATACTGTAGAATTGCGAAAACTCAGATCCCAAAATTCAAGATTCAAGATATTTTATTTGCAACCATACAGTACAAGATGTCAAAAAAATATGAGTACATAGTCCAATGGACCCTGTCGGGCTCTGCAAGATTTAGTAGAGAGGAGGAGGCTACTTTATTTAAAAATATTATGTCCAAAATCGAAAACTTTAATTATAAATTGTAAAAAAAACCTACTTAATTATTTCATTTAGAAATTCGTCGACTGAATAATACGCGAGCAATATATCCCAATGCGAGCTTTCTGGAGTTCTGGGATATGAACTTAACAAATACGCAAGTATGTATATTAAGTACAAATGATTACATTTATGATTATAATTATTACTTTATTAAAACGCTATACAGATTGTCCGCTTAAAGGGGTCCAGTGACCACGATCCTCAGTAATGAGGGAACGATTAAAGAACAAGAAAACGCTATAAGACATATTGATCAAAAAATGTTTTATATTCTAGACGAATTCTTAACCGACAAATATTTAATAGAATAAATCCAATCCGAACAATGTTGCCATACCCCATCAGGGTCATTATGTGATACAATTTTATGTGATTTACCTTTAAGAACTGCATGTACCATAATGGAAGCAATAAATTATTGAGTGTTGAGTCAAACCTTAACAAAAAATTAGAAAAAAGGTAATAAAACCTTCCACACACTTTCACGGTCCTCTACGTGTTCTTAGAAAGCTAGTAAAGAAAGAGTTTTGGTATAAAGCGGTCATTGCTAGGTGAGCTAGCGTGCTAAAATTGGTTAGGGTAATGGCTGTAAGACAGTAAAAATCTATTTTTGTTCTATTGCAAGGGCTTAGCCACGCTAAGTTAGTTAGCACACTGAAAATTGGATTGTGAACCGGCTGACAGTTAGTAATCCCTTTTTTCCTTTGCACGGGCTTAGTTACGCTAGACTAGTATACTGTAAATTGGAAAGTCTAATGGCCTCTTCACATCCATCCTCCAACTGTCAATTTAGGGCGGGTTGTTTAACTTAACCTCTTAACCCTCACATAACGGGTAAAAAATCTGCTTACTATCGTCAAACCAGAAAAAGCGTTGCTTTACCATTATTGTACATAAAAAAATAACTATTAATATTGTAACTGCGTACCGGCCACTGATTAGCGTCAAACCTCAAACCGTACTCAAACTTGAAACTTAAACTACCCAAATAACTTCGACAATCGATTTTTTATGTAATGTTACAACGCTTTGTATTTAACGGACGTTTAACATTCTAATTGTTTTTAGCTCACGTACGTACTCGTATGTTACGTACAACCTACCCTTACTGAAATTGTCTACTTTCCTAATCTCCTAAATGCAATCCCTGGTAAAAATGGATAGTCGGGTTCGCTCGACAAAAAATCATTGGTTTTTTCCTAATTATTTAATTTATGTTAAACGGCGAAACGAACGTCGAGAAGCAGTGGGACTTCCAGTTGACGTTGTACCTTAGGTCAATGGGGATGCGTGGACCAAACAATTGAACATGCATCTATTGATATGTCCCCGGTTTTCGGAACGAAATTCCGGTTGATAGGGGGAAAGCGAATTTCGGGTTATGCGCATTCTTGTTGTCCTTTTCATCGTCTGATCACAATGAACCCAATTAACATCTACCTATATAAAGGCCTTTATATGAATAACTCATAGACAGGGAATATTCTGTAGGATAAATGCATAATTTTTAAACGTATACTTTTAGACTTGATCTTTTGCAACTATAGACAGTGCGCTTTGTAATAGAGAGTATTCTGTGCTAATAAGTTTAGTTCCAAGGTTTATTTTTGAAACGGTTTTTGACAAGTAACTTTATTAAAAGAAAAATAAAAGCCTAGTTGCAAAATGTACCCTTGTCACTTCCGCTATCAAGACTATTCAAACGACATCTCACATGTCACAACGAAACCCAACACCTATTTTCATCAAACATAACTAATAACACTCCCGACTAATTCACCTTTCAAACAAAAAAACAAAATCAAAATAGTTTCATTCGTTCGAATGCCACAGACACACACACACAGAGACACGTCAAACGTATAACACACATTTTTGCATCGGGGGTTAAAAATGAAGTTAACAGAAAGCTTGTTAAAACCTAAATGACCGAAAGTCCTTAAATATACTTACCGAAAATATTGTCTGAACTATCTTAACTATCCGGGGCAGTACGGGCATAAGACACGCGTGGCGTTTACCCCCAGCCGAACAAATTGCCTCAGAATATAGAATTCTGTATAGTGTGTAGTTCTGTCTACTGTGTAAATCGACTATGTTATTTTGAACACACGGTCATCTCCCCCTAAGCAAAGCTGTACCATGGCTGCCAGAGACTGATATGTGTACATACATATTAAAAGCTTTTAAAAAAATACTTAAATAGATATTAACACCAGGATGTAGAAAAAATACAAAAGTTCATCACATCAATGTTTGTCTGAGGTGGAAATCAAACCCACGCCCCCAAGCTCGGAAGGCAGGTTCACTACCAACTGCACCACCGAGGCCGTCAGTAATCTGTCAGTCAGGTCGTGTCGATATTTAACGGAATAAACTAGCACTTCCAGTCGTTGTATTGTTCAAGGTAGAGTCGTGTCGGTCGGACGTTGGAGCTTTGCAGGCTGGTGTGGAGGCGGCAGTCACAGGGTGCTCCAATTATTCCCAACCTAATCGAATTCTCGTGTCGATCATGACGTCGCGCGTCGCTTCATTTCGAACGTCTCCACAATTAGTGTTAAACTGCTCCAGATTAGATGAAGCTATCCTTTGACTTTGAAATGTAATCGGAAAGATGTTCTTGAAGTTAAGAGAAAATAAAATTTATTTTTCACTTTGTCAATAAAAGAAAAAATAAACTAGGTAAAGGGAGATGCTGTAAACGAAATAAAATAAAATAAACGGATAATCTTATCTAATAAACCTCTACCAATGGGCATGGTACCTAAAATGCTTGCCACGTTGAATTGCAATACTAATTCTTTATGCAAGGTACCGGCCAACATTTTGGTCAAAGAGAAAATTGTTTCGTCACTCGACAGACAGACGCGAGTACAACATGCTTTTATTTCGCGGGCAAACCACGATTATACACCTGCACACACGTTTACTTAAGCGGCTTCATTTTGAGTTAAAAACAGAATATCATATTTGATGGTAAAATGAGATCGGTGCCTAAAAATCCTGTTTTTTGGCATTTATCACGATAAAGAACACAAATAAGAATAAGTTACTCGGTTAAGCTTTTGAGAACTAATCTGTCTATTTATAATCGAAAAAGCACAGAATATGCCCTATTACATAGGTCGAAAAAGAAAATATGTCGTAATGGCTAAAAATTCAGAGAACAACGCTCAAACAGTTTTTTTAAGAAATACTTTTTTTTTTCTAAATCAGAATGATTTTCAAAACTCTACCCCGTTTCAACTGTTTTATCTACCAGCTGTCTGATTCAAATTAAACTAAGCGCATACAAAATACGTGTTTTCGTTGATTTCGTAATAATACCGGGCCTGCTGTTTCTGAACATCATTTTATTTTGTCCATAATTCCCTGATGGCTGCGCCCCGCTAGAACCATTAACAGCTTATTTCCAGTTTAAAATAGCGAATGTACAAAATTTTAAACCAAATTTGTTGTGAAGTAACAACATACATACTCGTATTATACGTACAGTAGGTATAGCACTTGTAAACTTATGAATTTGTAAATTTATAGGTGCGTTCCGCGATTTGCTATTTTACAGGAACCATTTTTTTTGGCATAAAAAGTTGCCTATGTGGTCTAAGCTACCTTAGGTTGCCTACCATTACATCTTATTCCCATGATGGTTACGTTTTTTTTTTCGACTCTGCGCGACTACGAACCTTATTGCGCGGCGATACGATTCGCCGTCGCGCAGCGTCGTTAAGAGTCCAGCGACCACTTTAGACTAACTTCGCATTGGCTTAAGGTATTCTATAGCCATTTCGTATAGAAGAAGACGAGCGAAGAGAGCGAGTAATGATACTGACGAGCCTCTAAAGTTACCTACAGAGTGACAAAGTGCAATTTCAATTTTTTTTTGACTTTTGCACTTCTGTAATTGTGAAAAGTGACTTCTTTATTTATCTGACTGTGTAAGTATTTATCAACTCTTGTGGTAGAATGATTTGCAATAAAAATGTAGCATTCCATTGTTGGGAATACTTGAATAGTAAATAACACGAGTTCGCCTTGATTACGGATGGAGAGGTTAGTACTGTGCTGTACCCTCAGCGGCGAGGGGCAAGTGTAAGTGCTGTGGAAATAGTTGAATGTTGTTGCAGACAGTAACACTTAGGAACAGATTAAAACGCCCAAATACTACTAAACGTTCAACGTCCAAATTATCTTTCTAACTATCAAGAAACTTATCCGTTAATATACTGTTTGGCTTATGATTAGAAGTTAATGATTTCTATATTATATGGATTTCTGAAACCACTTCACTGATCTTCGTTACAGCCGTTACAGCGGTAGACATTTTAATTGTACAGAATCCAGGCTCGTCAAAGCGTCCATAATTATTTGCCTTGTACCTAATTAAAAACGCATACGAGTATACGAGTAAATTAGCAAGTACTATGACAATTTGTTGTTGTGTTTAATAAACTGTGAATGTAATGTGAATGAATGTAATTTTTTAAACCTTGACGCAAAAACGACAGGGTGTTATAAATTTGACGTGTCTGTGTGTGTGTGTGCATGTGCGTGTGTGGGTAGTGTGTGTGTGTGTGTATGTGTGTGTGTCTTTCTGTGGCATCGTAGCTCCCGAACAAATTAACAGTTTTTTTTTATGAAGGGTGTATTAATCGAGAGTGTTCCTAACAATATTTGATGAAAATCGGTGTTGAAAAAAAAAGGACACGGCCATTTTAAAATTATTTTAAACATATTCTGTTACTACCAAACAAAGTAATTTTGTAAGTTCGGACATAATACGAAATGTCCGTCTTGCCACTAGAACCAGCAGCACGCCTAGGCCACGCGGAGATTGTGCAGTTTGCGGGAGCTTTTCCTAAGTTAAATATTGGCACAGTGCGATCGAGGAAAGATAATAGGATTTTATTTATTTTGCTGCTTTGTGAAGATTCTTCAATATCTGCACTTCGTTCTGTAATAGGTGAAATGAGTCGACTGAAGATCGTTATCTACTAGCAATAACTGTATGTAAGGTTTGGAGTCTCAGATGTATCACTACGTGTGCTATTCCACACTATGCCCAATTTCATTCAAATCACTTCAGCCGTTCTGGCGTGATTGAAAAACAAACATCTATGCTTCAATCCGTCCAAACTTTCGCATTTATAACATTAGTGTAATTTATGATTGGAAAAGTACTTATCAGGTGGAAAATATTGTACTTGAATTGAATTTTCTCTTACCGTTACCTTAACTGTTCAAGACGTTCAAACTTATTTTTAACAGGTCCGGAACAGAGACTGGTAACTGGTAACAGATGCAAGCAGCGTGCAGCATTAGTATCGAGCAACGAGCAACACACACCGAGCAACGAGCAACGCGCACCGAGCAACGAGCAACACTCACCGAGCAACGAGCAACACGCACCGAGCAACGAGCAACACGCACCGATCAACGAGCAACACACATCGAGCAACGGGCATCAGCCAACAGCAACGCGCATCGAGTTGCTCGCATCTGGAAGAACCAGTCTTTACGCCAGCCTCTGTCATTCATCGATTCTCTAGACATCCTGGAGTTAGGTCAGTATCCACATTTAATAATTCAATGCTGCCAGACGAGAGGTCGCGGGAGGCGGTAGTTTCTTTTTGCGAGCACGTTATGCTGCAAAAGGGAACAGCGGAACGCGAGAATGAGATTACCTCCGATATGTCGCCGGAGAGCCGAGCGTCGGCGGAGGCTCCATTGCTCTCCATCAACCCCCAGGGGGGTTTGGGGGGGGGGGAGGTATAGCCCCAGATGTGGTGCGTGTGATGTTTTCACGCGCCTTTCGTTACGGAAGCGGTAGAGTACGTAGTCCATAAGTCACTAACAGAGAAGGAGGTCTCGAGGCAGGACTAACACCGCTGAGTTCGCGGACTAATGGGGGACAAGCGTGCTCGTGGCCTTGGTAAGAGCGATAAGAAAGAAACAACCGAAGTTTTAGTGGGTAAGCCGCCACGCGTGGCGGAGACTCCCACATCACCACCTTACTTCCCCAAGGCGGGTGTTATCCTTAACAATTTTCCTTTCTCATTGAATGCTGAAAATTTATTTAGATAACAATACGAGTATAATATTCAAAAGTCAAAGTCAAAGTCGAAATATTTTTATTCAATTTAGGTATCAAAGGTACACTTATGAACGTCAAAGTTTTTTTAAATAGATTCGACCGCCTTGTTCGGATAAAGAGCCTCTACTTAGGAGAATAGGCAAGAAACTGCGGGACATTATTTTTTTTAAGAATAAATAAATTTCAGTCTCACAAATTTTGGCTTACAACTAGGTAACATTTATACATACTAGTGGCTACTTGGCGGAAGTGTCTACTATCATACTTACGTAAAGTAATAAAACTATTTTCATGGTCGCTGTTGCGTCTTTTGCTTTGATAATAAACAATAGTGGTTGGGTCACCGCAGAAAAATATACCTACAAACAAAAGAAGGGCTAAACAAAAGTTTTTTTTTTTAATTTAGGAGTTCAAGCTTAATTGGGAGGTTACGTAACAGAGTTAAAGTTATTTGGTCTGTATAGAATAAACTATCTGCGCCTTGCGATTTTACCTGCAGTCTCACAGGAATTGTTATTATTTTCCGAATGAAAGGTGTATACTCGGTGCCCTTTACTGTACCTCTGACATCGTGTACGCAAAGTTTCACGATGAGCGGTCAAGTAGTTGAGGCGTGAAAGCGTAACGCACAAAGAACTCACACACGCACTGAACAAACTCACTTTCGCATTCATACCATTTGTTAAGATTTAAAAAAAATAACTAGATACGTATGTAATTTTTTATAAACTTCTAAAACATGGATTAGACGTTAGCTGCACATCACGTAATAAAATTATTTGAATAGTGATCTTTAATAATATCTTTCCTGCATTTTATCTTAACTTTTTTTAAACTCATCATAGTCTAAAACAACTACCTAATATCAAATATATGAGCATAATTATGTTTCAAATGTCATGTGTCAGTTTCTTGCAATGTTTAGTAAGATGACTTCAGTTATCGTCCGAGCGAGCGTTAGTGAACGAAGCGTCTTGACCAAAATTATTTCGTATGTCCGAAATAAAGCGGATTTACTTTATCCACAGGTCGCATTTCTTTAACGATTCTCTTGAAATTATGCGAGTAGTTTCGATAAATATATACCTAGATCTTTTTCAAAAATAAGTTTTTTTTATCAAAACAAGTCATATATCCGTAATTTTGAAAAAAAAAACAAAATTACTTGTTTGTTGGATTTGAAAAACTAACTCGGCAAAAAATATGTAAATAACTAGCTGTCACCCCGCGACTTCGTTCGCGTTTATTATTATTATTTTATTAAATATATATATTTAAACTATCCTATCTCTCAAGTTGGATCGAACTGCACATGGTGTGCGAATTTTATTATAATCGGTTAAGTGGTTTAGGAGTTCATTGAGGACAAACATTGTGACACGAGATTTATATATATTAAGACTAGCTGCGCTCCGCGGTTTCACACGCGGTTAAAAAGTATCCTATCTCTCAAGTTGGATCGAACTGCACACGGTGTGCGAATTTGATTGAAATCGGTTAAGTAGTTTAAGAGTCTATAGCGGACAAACAACGTGACACGTATTTAAATATATTAAGATGTGAGCTATCTTATCTGTTAAGTTAGATCGAACTGCACACGGTGTGCAAATTTGATTGAAATCGGTTAAGTAGTTTAGGAGTCTATAGCGGACAAACAACGTGACACGTAATTTATAAATATTAAAGAAGAAGAAGATTAATTATCGAATCTGCTCACAAAATTTCTTGAGAATCGGTTGAGTAATGCGACCAGTAGAGACAAACGTCGGCCGCGAGGTCTACAGCTCAGAGCCACTAGTTATTATGCCATGACTTCCGTCATACAATTTTCGTTGTATTCGTCTAGAGATATTTCTGGTATCTGATTGGGCTTTTAAAATCTATCTCCCTTTTTTTAAACCAAATGTCTGTACGGTCCAGCGTCCAGCAGTCAATAATAGATATTTCAGGTATCTAATTGGGCTTTTAAAGTCTATCTCCCTTTTTTAAACCAAATGTCTGTACGGTCCAGCGTCCAGCGGTCAATAATTTGACAAAAAGGTTACTGTCGTTTGATAATTACAAAGCTTATTGCCACTTGCGAGTGGTGTGTATGTTCACCGCGGTGCCTCCAAGCACACTCTATAGGAAGAAATTGTACTACAACAGTAACTGTAATAGGTACGTTTTGGGAATAACAACTATTCTTACATTACATATCATAACGCCTTTTCCCGAAAGAGACTGCCAGATTTATGCTACAACACCCACAA
The DNA here is from genome assembly GCA_911728515.1 of Peribatodes rhomboidaria. Taxonomy (NCBI): domain Eukaryota; kingdom Metazoa; phylum Arthropoda; class Insecta; order Lepidoptera; family Geometridae; genus Peribatodes; species Peribatodes rhomboidaria. The sequence continues at coordinate 8,063,970 of OU452166.1, forward strand.
TTAGACGGGCAACATTTAGTCTCAAATGTGACGGGAATCTGGAGATCCAGACCGGGCGTCTAGTCTAGTCTAGTAGAGGAGGTAATCTCGGAAACCACTTAACGGATTTTCAAGCGATCGATGGCTCTGTAGTGCTCATGAATGTTACCGTTTCGAAAAAGGAGGAGGTTCTCAATTCGACTTTTTTCTTTCGTTGATTGTGAACAGATTTTAATGTCTTTTTTAGCACTTAGTAAGTACCGCCCCTTGGGCCATTTTATATTTGTTAATGGATTAATTTTTATAGTTCTTCACAGAATATTATCTAGATACTAGCGTCTGCCCGCGGCTCCGCCCGCGTGGAATTTATTATGCAAGTTTTTGGGATAAGTTATTAAGGAATCTCTCTAGCAATTAATTACCTATTGTGTAAATCCAATAAGTAATGGTTGAGTAACATAGTTACCTACTATGTCATAATAAGTACAGCGATGTAAATAATAACATGTTTAGCAAAAACATAAGTATTCGTTTAATTTTTCACTATTATTAATATGGCACAAAAAACATCTAAGAATCAAATAAGTACAATTAAATAATATTTTAAATTAACAATAAATATAAACAATTAATATTTTAAATATATATTTTACAATTATCGGTAATTACAATAACTACCATAGAGAAGGTTGGTTTCCAAAAAACACCTTCAAATGCAAGCCACGAATCCGTTAGGTGTGCTGTGTTAGATGGTTAAAATATTTTCTACCTAAAAGTTGAAATTAATTTATAACTATGGATATGCCATACTGGCTGTTTTCGACTCCAAAATAACGGCTGACATTTTGCAAGTGTATTTGGTTTCTATAGGTAGTTATTCTAAGATCGATAAGTATGGGCGCTCCTAGACGGGTCATTTTTACTGCAATACTGGCCTAGCAATATTTTCAGCCAATGATGATGGCCGGGCTACAGTCGGCAATATTGCTAGTATTGCCGAGCCAGTATTGCAATTAAATATGGCCCGTTTAGGAGCGCCCTAAGAAAATTCAACAAAAAGTAACATTATTAAACATTTCACTATAAACAACATTCTTAACAAATATCGTCTGACACTTTTTAATTAGAGTTCCTTGATCGTCTCTATTAATCACTTTAATTTTGATTCTACTTTTAGAAATAGCTCTTGAAAGAGCAACATAAAGCTGTCCATGTGTAAAAACAGGCTGTGATAAGTACAGCCCACAAAATTTAAATGACTGGCCCTGAGCTTTATTCACTGTCATTGCAAACGCGACACGTATAGGAAACTGACGCCTACGCAAAACAAACGGAAGGTTTGGATCAGATGGAGCTAGGTCAATTCGAGGTATTAAAACCATATTACCACTATGACTACCAGTTATTATTTCAGCAACTATGACATTTTCTTTCATTTCGATTATAAATAGCCTGGTACCGTTACATAGTCCTTGTTTGGTACTTAAATTTCTTAGTAACATAATTATTGCACCAACTTTCAACTTGAGCTCATATAAAGGCATACCAGATGGCGTCAACGAATTCAAAAATTCGGTTGGAAAGTCACCTACCTCTGATTCGTCGTCACACTCAACGGAATCTATAGAATAGTATATTTTTTCCTGACCCTGAAGACGTGACAAAACTTCGTCATTAATTTTATATGTATCTTCATTTCTTGGACAAAGAATAATCCTGTCGCCAAATTTTCTTGTTTCAAAAACAGAAAATGAGGTACCAAAAATTTCCGATACCAAGCAATTTTTAGTTACAATTTCATTTGGTATTTCCACCAAGTCCGATTCGAATTTACCATTATTTAAATTTTTGCCCTCACCAACATCAAGAAGCCATCTAGCAAATTCTTTATCTGATGTTCGCATATTTTCAGTTAAAGTAAAACTTTTTACGCGTTTCCACAGTGGGCTGCTTTTTACACACGATTCCAAAATTTCTACTTTGCCTCCTCGATGTACGACCGGTAATATTTGACGAAAATCACCACCAAATAAAACAATTTTGCCACCAAAAGCAATGTTATTATTGCAAATTTCTTTCAAGAGCCTATCAACAGCTTCCAATGCATATTTAGGTGTCATGCTGACTTCATCCCATATGATAATAGATGCTTTTTGTATCAGGTTAGCTTGTTTTGACTTTAATTTAACATTTGACACAGAAGTTTCATTGAGAGGGATCGGAAGTTTAAATGTTGAGTGATAAGTAGTACCACCATTCAAAAGCGTAGCTGCAATTCCAGTTGAGGCCACAGGTATCACATATTTTCTCTTTTCATGACAATAAGATATTAGGGCATTATATACAAAAGTTTTCCCTGTCCCACCGGGCCCATCAATGAAAAATAAACGTTCTGTGGTTTCACCTTGGACTGAGCTCACTACGTTATCGAAAACATATTTCTGTTCTTTATTTAATTTAACGTATATATTATTTATTTCCTGACCTGGAGCAATTCGAATATCATCGTAGGAGTTACATTCAAGGTCAGATTCAGGAGGATTTTCAATATTAAAATCAGAACATTTCTTTCCATATGTTGACAAATAAGATTGAATATCTTGAAGTGCTTTTAAATGGTAATTGGACTCTCCTGCATGGAAATAATCTTCGGATAAACTGTCTTTATACTTTTCCCATAACAATTGCACATTAGTTGCCGTTCCAAACGTACAAATGCATACGAACAACAGACGCATTTGACTGGGCATGTCGGTGAACTCTGATTGCGATAAAGCCTTATCCCACTCTTGATCATTCAACAACAGGTTTCTGTTTATTGCGGCTTCTTTAAATGTTTGGAAAGTTATGCCATTAAAAGTTCTAAGTTCTACAAAAGATTTCGCACCTTTAACATGTAACAATAACAATCTTAGAAAGTATCTTTCATTGTCACCTGGTTGTACAGTATACATTCTTGATATGATTGGAACCAACTTTTTTCTGGGCTGCCAAGTGCCATTTTTTTGTGAAAATACGTAATGATATGGTATGTCCGTATATAAATATTGCCTTGCTGACATTGAACTCTGGTTAAGCTTGAACCAAGCAATCAGTGTTGAATCTTTACATTTTTCTAGAGCTACTTCTTCCTGACCTTCGTGAAAATACACTGATTGCATATCAGGTAAATGAATTGATAGCCTTATAATGCTATGTGAATGCCCGTGCATCTTGTATCCATTTAAACGCCAGCTGGCTTCTGGTGCACTAAGATAACGTGAGTCAATGAATTGTTTTATTTCATCTCTATTTTGGGTACTGTTAATTTCTATATTGGCGCAATCATATCCCTTATAAATGTATTTGTATATGTATTTTATAGATTTAACTGATGAACAGATTTCAAAATTTGTGTGACAATTAAACTTTTGCAAAATGAATGGATTGTAAGGAACTACCCATTTATTATCGATGACTCTGTTATTATAAGTAACTGAATTCAGATTTCTTCGCTGGTAAACAGGATAGCTTGATGTGACAATGGTAGAATTAGCATAATTTTTAGGGAAATCTTTAGAACATTTGCCATCTACCATGCAGGGAGATTTGGGATTTAAAACGCCACATGGACCATGTATCATATTCTTTAAAACAATAGCATACAAATCAGGGTATTTGTCTCTATCGGGAATTTCAGCCCAAACCAGCTGATCAATATCTTCTTGGCCATTTAATTTATTTTGTGGGTCTAAAATGAATAGCATATGGGCATGTGGCAAGCCACGTTTTTGGAATTCAATTGTATACATGTAGGCAATAACATTTCCTAAAACATTATCCTTCAAAATGTTCTTAAGCAGCTCTGCTATTTTTAAATTAAAAACTTTTGCTATGAGGTCTGGTCTATTTTCAGGAGATTCTCCATTTAAGTTTTCACTAATTTCCACCCACTTCGGGTTGCAAGTTATTGTCAAAAAAATATCTGGTTTTCCAAATTTACGAACAATACTCATGGCATCTTGATAATTCTGTTGCATGTTCCGAGGACTGCCTTGAAAAGACGATGGCAATATTACTCTTTTGCCAACCTTTGAGGGAACATCATCATCATTATGAACTTGATCCTGTAATCCTGAATAACTTTCAACTCGTAGTTTACTTTGATTCATGCGTAAATAATTAAGGCGATTTCCTTCTGTTTTTAAGTATGCATCTACTATAAATTGTTGGGTCAGTTTACCAGCGGCTAAATATGGATTAAAATCATCACGCATTGCTAAATGATAACCGTAATATTGCATCTGCGTGACTTTTTTATTTGTATCTAAAGAACATAATCCAGGATGCCAACTATCATTTCCATAAGGCAACAAAATAGGGTAAACAAATGCCTCTAACTTAGGATTTAACATTGAAATCTGTTGAGTTTCATTGGTAGCCTTACAATAAACTCTAATATCCCGATTAGATGGTGGAGCACCATCTTCGCCATCAAAAACAAATGCTATCTCATTAGATACTGGAACATTATAGCGTCTCTTATCACTACTGGATAAAGTTTTGAAAATGAGAGTCAGCGGTACCACTGCATTACCAGAGTCTTTGTATTGCTTTTCAACCTCGTGTATCATTTTATAGCACTGTGCTAAAATATTATGTTGTAATAAAAAATCTGATAACATTTTCATTGTTGAAGGTATGCAATCACTATTTCTTACATTTTTCATGCGTTCAGCTACTGCTTCTTGTACATCTAAGACATATAATTGAGCATACTTGGGTTCTGACATTTCTGGGTACAGACCTTTAGATGTAATATGATACACCTGACCATGTATTTTAAAACAATAGGGTCCCCTAACTGACACTGGAGCAAGTTGTGCTCCCATAGAAGCAAATGCCAAAGAACTATTGTATGATCTAATATTATTTTTGAAGTTTTTTGCCATTCTGTGAGTACCTGTCATAAGATCTTTTAAAATATCAGGATATGGAGGTCTGTCTAACTTAATTTTTCCTTTACGACAACAGTACCCTCCCTTTTTATCTTTACCTAATTCTGATTGAAAATTTAACGAATGACATTCAATACATTTCACATTCATGGGACCAAGACAAAATGGTATTACACTTAAATCAGTATTTTTTGGGATTCGAGCTTGGAAACGGGAATTACTATGAATATGTGGTGAAGAGTTAGAAGTTGAAGGTGTAGGTGACTCATCTGCAACACTCAAAGTTGTAAGTACCGGAGATTGTGTTCCATCATCAACTTCTAATTCTTCATCTGGAGTGTCAGCTGGGGCTGTATTTTCTTGTTGTTCTTTACGGTATCTCTTTTTGACCAACTTTGCATTCTTGTGAATGGACTTCAGAGACCTCGGCATTACTCTGGTTGTCTCCTGAAAATAATTGTTTCCCTCCTTATAATAATGCTACAAACACTAATAAAAAATTTTTACTTGTAACAGACACTGTAGTATCAATGTATTACCTTCTTGGATCTGTGACGCTTCAATTAGAAGAAGATCATCTTGTGAATTCTGGAAATTAAACAAAAAATATTAATTTTTTGACACTTCCACACACGGTTGCCTGACCCCAAACTAAGCAAAGCTTGTACTATGACCGATACATACTTAAATAGATATTAACACCCAGACATAGAACAAACACAAATGTTCATTACATAAATGTTTGCCCTAGGTGGAATCAAACCCACGCCCCAAGCTCAGAAGGCAGGTTCACTACCAACTGAGCCACCGAGGCAGTCAAAAATAAATTAAATAACTACGTAACTGTTAGTTAAATCAATATTTCAGAGAGGTGTATGGATGTGTGCTTATTAGGTGAACAGTGATCACAATATTTATTTTAAATGGAGTGTCCATACAACACATACTGTAAGCAGTTTGCAGCATTTCACTTGCAGACTCAAGCAGTGAGTTTCCATTTAAACTTAAGAGGACACAGCCCTAATGTATGTAAGTGTAGAGAAGGAGATGTTAAGCAAAAAACCCAGCATAGTGTAGGTATTCTACTTTTTTATGTGAGTGGACAGAAAATTTAGAAAAAATTAAACTCAAAAACAACTAACTTTTAAATCTTGAAACACATCTGGTGACTGTTGATGTTGTGTCACATTTAGATATTTTTCTTTTGCTGCTATTGACAATTCCTTTGCTCGTTCCAGTCTTGCTTCCTTTTGTTTGGTCTGTAATCCATTTGGTGTATCCAGGCCGCATGATTCACATACCATAAAAGCATCTAAAACATTAAAAAAATAGATTATATACAAACACATTATAAGACACTTAATTGCAAATATTATCAGAAAATATGAGTTTTATCTAACCCAATAATATTGAATCACATTCAATGCATCTCAAAACTTTATAAATTTCTTGCTTTCCTCTGACCAAAATTTTCTTCTTGCAGGTGGGACATTTTTCTGAAAATATATGCTATTATGTATTATTCAAGCATATGTATGTAATACCTAAATATATCTAAATATAAATATAAAAAATTGTATTGTCCCAATCGGACAGTCTAATCATGTCGACCTTGGTATGCCAAAAAACATTTTTTTAAGCTAAACACTTCACTAAAACAAAAGATTTCCATAGTGAAAACTAAACACCTATCACAATAAACTAACCTTCTTTCCTCAGGGCTCGGCGTGACATCCAAATGCCGCAATTGTGGCAATGTTTGCCTAAACCTTCTATTTCTTTCTGAAATAGGGATAAACAAAATAAAAAGTTTAGGGTGAGAGTACAATAGAAGCGGTGTATAAACTGATAATTATCAAACGTTACTTACGATTCTAGGCATTTCGAAGATACAGAAATGCCACACACAACCAACACCATCCACGATAACAGAATTTTTAAACAACTTCAACAGTTACTTTTATTGTAATGTCTTTTAATTTTTATTTTTTCGAAGATACAGAAATGCCACACACAACAACCAACACCATCCACGATAACAGATTTTTTAAACAACTTCAACAGTTACTTTTATTGTAATGTCTTTTAATTTTTATTTTTAGCTACCATAATTTCACCAAATCTTTTAAAACTTGAAGGAATAAAACAAAAATTTTAAAGTTCAAAACTAAACAACCGCGAATCAAAATTCAAAACAAACTTAGAGCGTTTTTTTTTTTGTTTCTCTAAGCAGTGTTGCCACGTCATATTTTCGAAAACGCAGTGCTGTCTTCATTAATATTTACGGTTAAGCGAGAAAAGTACACTGTTTGATGAAACAAACAAACGAAAAAAAAAATATTGTTTTACTAAGTAATTTAATATTCTCAAACTAATATTTCAACATCTTAAAACGATTATTCTATTAAAAATCTTACCTCTTTGCTAGACCATGACTTCGACTTGACTCTGAATACAATACTTTCTCAATTTTGATTGTGACCATCAAAATACTTGACATGCCACTGGCTTCAATAAATCAACTAAGATACGCCTTTTTTAGTAAATTTGCATAACATTTGCCCATTTTGAGGCAGATAGAGCAATAACGTGCAACACTGACATAGACGTTCTAGACGGGTGCGTTCTATGCAAAGGATAGAAACCTGTTTCTCCGTTGTTTTCTAACGGCTCCGTTGTTTCACTTGCCTTACGAAACGACTAAGTTGTTCTATAACTTTGCTTGAAAATATGTTTTTTTTTCAGTTGTAATACAGTTTAAATTTATTCAATGTAATTTAATAATTTTTACACTTATGTTTTGAACGGCAGAGTTGCACACGGGGTGCGTTGAGAGCCTATCCTCTGAACGCGACCCCGACCCCGACCTCTAGCAAGCCGGCGATTCTATTGGCTCTCTAATATAATCTCTATTGGCTCCAAATTTGAACTTGCGATTTTATCTTGCTTATTATACAAAAATTACACATCCAAAATCATAAATATTAAGTTTGTCGGTATTCCCCAGGGTCAAGGAATCGAATTACATGCGAATTACCGAGAAACAGGTAGCCGTTTAGGAGAAACGTGCCAAGGAAGTTTTGTAGAGCGCCATCTCGCTCCGTCTTGCGTTTTTATCTCGTTCTGGTTTTTCACTTTTATTATATAGATAATCTTAAATCTTTCATTTAAAGATGAATTTAACTGAATTATTTTAAATTGCGCTTATTTTTCTTTTTTGATATTTTTTTGAATTTGTTTGACGCCTATTTTGTAATTTTTCATTATTTTATTTTAAATTCAATTTTAATATTTGTATATTTTAATTAATAATATTTTTTTCGCTCTTATGTCCTATACATGCCGTCTCCATTTATAATTATTGTGACATTTAGTTATTTTAAGTAATATTTTATTGAATTTAATAATGTTTTAGTGTACACATGCAATGTTAATGGACAAATAAATAAATTAATAAATAAAGATTTTTGTCTAAAATTGAATTAGCACACAGTTTTCCAACACGCTTAGTTTTTGGTTGAATGCTCGTTACCACCTTCCCGCCGGCTTAAAATTACCCCGGAAATCATAAATACATTTTTTTATTTTCTGAATAGTCCTAGTTTCATTTTAGCCCTTACTGAACATCCGTGATGAATATACATCCCGGGGAAACAAGCTCCAATATTGCTTATTGTACAGTCCGTACTTATCGCTCAAACATTTCATATTATCCGTACCGCTACAGCGTTGCGTATTGGACTCGTAACCGATAAAGAGAATACAATGGAACAATAACCTCTAGATTGGAGCGTATTCCAAAAAAATTATGCCACACTTGAAAACTACCAGCCGATACTAGACAGCAAATATTGATGGGTAAGCTAGAGCCAGACATAATACTTAGGGTTCTGCTTGCCAAACTGTGACGACACAAACATTCACAATTATTACGTCTTGACAGAAGAAACTTCCGCAATAGATACTGCAATTTTATTTTAAATCGCAGACCGCAGTTTAATTTGAAGAAAACATTAACAAATCGATTATAACAAATACGGAACACAGCCACAAAGCTTTTTTTTTATGCCACAAAATGCGGTATTCAATATAAAAACTTGCCCATAAATAGTTTTTTAACCAAGGAAAATCGCCCCATTTATATGGTGTTCGAAACTCTAAAATACATGTAAAACGAGGACACACCCACACGACGCTACAATGTAAAATGCAAATAGACCCCTGAAAATGTGCCTGACTTTGCGGGGGTAAAATTTTTTTTCGAAACAAAGAATGTAAAAAATTGTACTACTATCGGATATGCAAAAATAGCTGGGACAGAAATACGTTGGTCGAGCGGGTTATGTGACAGTATTCACACAACCGACGACACCGTATTAAAAAATTGACCATGTTGCCAATGGGTTATGGCTGATGAGCATCCCTCTATTGTTCATTGACACGGCGTTTATGTACCTAAAAATTATAGGCAACTTATTCAGTTCTATAGAGGTCTTGAAATAACGGACTGTAATACTGTGGAATGTGTACTTACCAGAGTACACACACACACATTCCACAGAACTCTCAGAGTCAGAACTCTCTATTCATGTTGAATAACAACTCATCTGCTTCTGGCTTCGCTCGCGTATCATAAGCTTTGAACACTCTCCATTACCTACCAATAAACGTTGTATAGCTTCAGAATATAGTCATACTTACCTAGTTTTTAACATTTCTCTTTTTTTTTCAACTGGATCGAAAGGCAAAACTCTGAGTAACTATTCAGATGCCAAACAACGCTTATTAGTAATAGCTAGAAATTTTGTAGCTTTCTATCATCTAATCTTTTAAAACATCTAAATAATAAACTTACATACTTTATGATATTTTTTTGTCCATTAAATCAACTCAAGCATGCTTGTCCCACTGCTGAGCAAAGGTCTCGCCATTTTTTTTAGTTTTTCTATCCTGCGCCATCACCGTCCAATATTTTTCCCTCCCTTCGGCGTCGGCGTCGTTTTGGCGCTCTCATCTTACTTGTCTCTTTACTTAGGATTGACTGATAGAAAGTGAGATCCAATAAGTCTACTGGAACAGATCGCCATTTGTTTGTCCTACGCTTACTTTGAATTTCGTTGATCCGATCTTTTTTGGCGGCTAAAAGTAGTTAAAGGAAACACGAGAAACAAATTTTAAGTTCGAATGTGAGTGAAAATTTACGGGGATATGAGAGATCTAGTAGCTAGAGGTGAACTACGAATAATAGAAAAGATTCATTTCTTCACATTTTTTGTGCTACAATTACGAGTAACGGCAACATCCTGCTTTCCCAGCCGACCCCCCGGAAAGAAATTCGCACCAATGTCCACCGAAGCGGACAAATGCAACGCACTCTGTAATCACGTCGTTGTTCCGCTAAAGGCTGTTTTGAACCTTCAATTATATGTCACAGTGCATCGGAGCGCATTCGTACCATGCATTAATAACCAACGAGCCTGCTACGTTTAGACTGTTCACGTGGACGTTCCCACACAAGAGATCAGGCAGGGCAGAATCTAGGGTGTAGGGAGACATTTCACAACCAATTCATTAATGACGTCTGTCATTGTGTTTATGGTAACATGGGGCCTTATTCTGCTACATGCGATAACTCTCATGACTCTGAGATACGAGAGACACTGATTGAATATATCAATTGCACCAAAATGTAACCTTCAAAATCAGCTGTTTTTCATTATTATTGAGAATTTATGTCTGCGTTTGACGTCCACTCGCCTGGTGGTTATCGGTGTGGTTGAAGATGAAGCACTCAGACCTAGTAGATACCTAGTCACTCAACTATTTTAATTTAGATTTACATGGTTCCTTCAAACACAAAGAAAATAAAGAATCCACGTTAACCAAGAGCCTATTCACGTAATTTTTAAGTTTTGACCATCAAATGTCTTTGTTTTACTAAAAGTGTAGACTGCCTTTTATCTAAATACGTTCTGAATTCGTACCTGCACATACTTATACATTCGGAACAGGCACAAGGGAGTCGTATCTCTACGTACGTTACCTTCTCGTTATAACATTATCAGATATTTGTCACTCTCTATGTGTGACTGGACTTACTCGTATTATAATGTTAAGTAAGTGATACATAAATAGACCAAAAACGCTTGAAAAATAACCGAGTATTTTGTTTCATGAAGTTAGCGGCACCCTAGTAAACCCGCTAAAACCGCGGGTTTTACCCGTTTTTAAAAAGTAGCCTACGTGCTACTCCAGACTATAATGTTTATCTTTCAAAGTACTGATTTTCATTCAGATCCATTCAGTCGTTCTGGCGTGATTGAGTAATAAACATCGATCCATCCAAACTTTCGCATTTACATGATTACTAAATGGGGTCTGATAGTGTGATTAACACATTTGTTACTATAGGGTTACAAGTTTCTAGAAATTTAGAGCGCACCGCTAGCTGCGTTTATCCATAGAAACAGTTTCTAAGCTAATCTGCTAAGCTGAGTTAAGCTGCTAAGTCTAAGCCTGCAATATTTAAAGAAAGCGTAAGAAAAAATATTAGCAATACTCAATCAAGACTTGAATTTTTAATACCATCCCCTTTTTTATTTGCTAAAGGGGTGTATAACGTGTGTTATAAGATTAACGTGTGTGTCTATCAGTGGCCTCATCGTAGCTCTCGAACGGATAAAGCTATTTTGATTTTTTTTTGTTTGTTTGACTTGATTGAGAGTGTTTTAAGGACGATTGTCAGTGGTTTTAAGAAAATTTAATGCTCATGTTCTGTCAGTTAAGTTTAGTTTAGATAATGTTTTATTCATTGATAGGTTTGCATTTGGCCGTCATATTCTCAATTTCGCTAGTGTACGGTACACTAGCTGCGTACCGCGGTGGTACCTGCTAATGTCTTCATTCAGAGCATAAGCTATCTCCGTTTCGATTTTTATCCAATTCTGTCGTACTGTTTGAGCGTGAAGTAACAAATATACAAGACTTTCGCATTTATAATACTTGAAGAAGTACAGGATTTTGTATTGGGGAAAAAATTACATTATCAACATAATGTAATTTCGCGGCCACACTAAAGAGAAACGCCGTTAATTATCACGATGAAGTCGGGTCCACACTAACGTTTAGCGCGATAATTAACGGCGTTTCCCCTTTGTTTGGCCGCAACATAATATGTAAGCTATAATTCTCGGGCGTAGTTGGAAAGTCAGGACTAGTGCAGGCCACATTAGTGCGTCCTCATTGTTAATTCTGCAGGGAGGCGGCCGCCCCTCGCATACAAAGCAGAGATTTCTGACGGTCCGTCAATTGTAGCCAGTCATAATAATCGATCGCTTTAATTATCTAAATTGCGCCCAAATGTAGATTGGTTAAATTTAACATGCACTATTAGACTTAGAAATAAGTAGAGGCGCTGGTGCAAACAAAAACTGTGGAACATCTCCGAAACGAGAGTGTGTACTTAGCGCAAAGTATGGATAAGAATAAGCGAGTAAGGAAATAAATAAATAAATTCGGGACACTTCCACACACAGTCGCCTGACCCCAAACCAAGCAAAGCTTGTACCATGACTGCCAGGGACTGATATACATACTTAGATATTTTTAAATACATACTTAAATACATATTAACACCCGCAGACATAGAACAAACACAAATGTTCATCACATAAATGTTTGCCCTAGGTGGGAATCGAACCCACGCCTCCAAGCTCAGAAGGCAGGTTCACTACCAACTGAGCCACCGAGGCAGTCAAAGTATAAGTATAAATTGGTATATAAGCGTGTTGACACGTGAGTTTTTTTATCTTTGCTTCTGGTGAACTGTCAATAGGCTCTGGACCGTCTCTTCTCTACCTAATATATTTTTTTTACTTTTCAGTTATTCACAATAGTGTTTTAAAAACTTACAATCCAGCCCAATAGACAACCGCAAATTGCATGTATGCGCTTACATTTTTGATCGGCAAAGAAAACATGATAAGTGACACAACACCCCTCCCCTCCCTCGAACGCGTAAATCCACCGCAGATGCTGCGAGGTAAATGAGCGGTGCACGAAGGAAAATTCTAGCAATAGGATCACTTCATTTACACCGTGTACCTTCGATCAGATACATAGATGTCAAGTCTCAATGTGAAAAATGACACCTTGAAAACTAGGCTTAGATCAAGTGTAAGCCTTGTTTCGCTGTCAGTCGCTCTGTGATCCGGTCGTAGTCAGGACGCCTGAATGTGCTAAAAACATTTTAGCTAACGTCATCCACGCTAATGCGGAAAAATAAGGCTTAATTTCAAATGAAGTTTGAATTTGTATTTGATTATTTTGAATAGAACGTTAGGTGTGGATGCGGTGCCACTATAGAGGCTTGATTTTTAAGAAACATGACATCTATGTAAATCTGATCGAAGCCGTTAGCTGACGCTATTGGTGGATTGTTTTCTTGTGCACCGGTTATGCTCCTCGCACAGCTCCAGTAGATACGTAGCCTAAAGTTATTGTTTCTAATGTTATCCACACCCACTCTCCCTTTATTGAGCCACGTGATTAATTGACGACTCCCTACCCCCACCTGTCTGCTAGAATATTCACGTGTCGTTTTGCTATACCAATATGGTCACATTTTTTATAAAGACGTCCGTAACGAGTCACTTCAAACTGTAATATGCATGCATATCCGAGACCGACGTCAATGTAGCAATATTGACGTCGGTCTAGGATTATTTGTGCCTAGTACATATATTTGTGTTGTTGTCAATTTGTATTTATATAATGTGTACATTTGTATCTATTTGTGACACAAAAACTTTTCCCTTAAATTCTTGCAATTGCAGTCAAATATTGTCGTACTAACACGTGCCCAAAGAAAATATCTCGAGGAAACTGACATGTCCTAGAAGAATAATTCTCGGACATACAAATAAAAAACACGGTAGGTAAGTTCAGTAACTAAAAAGTAAACAAACATATTAAGTTAACTCACAAAAAAGGTTTTTATCTAAAAGTTAAAAAAAACAAGCAAGTTTAGGTAACTAATAAACATAGAAAATTAATAAACTTCCATCAGACCGACTCCATTCAGTCCAGCACCGTATTTCAAACACTCCTTTAAAATGCAACTTCAATATTTAATTAAGGTTTATTTTAGCTAAATAATCAAATCGCATTGTTTTAAAATGGCAAACACGTGGAAGCACAATACAATTTGCGTCGAATCAGGCCGCTAAAGCGATGGAATAGGTACAAATATAACAAGGAGTGGATGTAGGTGACGAGACGCTGGAGCATTACATCTACCTTTCTTACAACCGTGAAGTTAAAATACCTACTTTATTCTACTTATTTTAAATGTACCTCTATAACCATCGGTAGCGTAGGCCTGCCCCAACTAGTGGCAGTGCCCTGCCTGATCTTAATAATAATAATATAACTTCTCTTCCTTCCTATAAGTAAAACCTATAGGCTAATGAATACTTACTGAGTGAAGGGAGGAATTACGAACAAACTATGGCAAGGCAGACATGCTCGATTATTTTGCTTCTTCTCTCAAGTTGAAAATCTAATTTTTAGCCAAGCAGTTGACGATGCGTTTGTGACCATACCTTTACTCAATAACGTTGAAAAAAAGGTTAGGTAGTATATTAGTATGTTCTTCTAAACTTTTCAAAGATAACACTTAAAAACAAAGGCTTTTTTTAACAAGTTTAGTACAGTTTACTACATACCTACCTAGGTATGTAGTAAACTGTACTAAACTTTTTTCGTCCCTCGCGATAATGGTTTCGCAGCTGACTCCTGGACTATTCCCTCACAGCAGAATGGGCTCGGCCGTCCGGTTTAAATTGTATTTGAAAAGAATAAAACACAAGTCGCTATGAAATGGAATCTTGCGGTATTTACGTCCCAGTGGAAACCATTTATAACGTAATATTTGAATTTACGTAGAGTGACATAATTAAGTCATTCGAGAACATCTAATTCTACTCTATCCGAGAGGCTGAACCAATGAAATCTTTATCAAAGGTCCTATAACAATCTGAACTGACAAAGGGAGGACCGAGCAAGTAGATAATTAGAAATGAGTAAAAGTGAGACTAGTTTGTATTTATTTAATGTCCACATCACATTAAAATTGGGGCACATTAACTTTTTCCTCACCTTTGCAATAGAACTCAAATATTGTCGTACGGACACCTGCTCTTAAGGTGAAGGAAATCATCCTGAGGAAACTGACATGTTCTAGAAGAATCATTCTCGGACGTGTGACATCCACCAACCCGTACTGATCCAGCGTGGTGAATAACGGCTCAATCACCCTTAAGGTAGGGTAGGTCGTTGTCACTGACGTGGAACGTAAAAGAAATACTGTAAGGATGTTGATAATTCTGTCAATTCAAGTTTTAAGCCCAGATCTATTACCAGCCTTCCTTTAAAACCAATGCTCCCCCATCCAGTCTGATTTAGACTGCTCTTCGCATGTAAACGTCGATCTAATGAGATTTCACGATTAGCTGACTGTTAATGGAAATGATACATCAGACCTGATGCTAAGCACCTATCACTGCCATTTCCTAGATAGGGACTTACGACTAGTGCAGTACTGTAATTGCTGAACACCTGCTAATAAGAAAGATTGACGTTTTCACATATTTTTTTGACATACCTATCTCTGTGGATGAATCAACGCGACTGTAATTAAATGCTAACGTACAAAGAAGAAACAAGCCTAAATAAAAAATTAAATAGCCCCGTCACCGATTTCCATCAAACGTAGCTAAGAACCCTACTAACTCACCTTTCAAATAAAAACAAAGTCGGTTCATTCGTTCGCGAGCTACGATGCCACAGAGACACACACACACACACAGATACGTCAAACTTATAACACCCCGACGTTTTTGAGTAAAGGGTTAGAAATGCTGGCTGCTGATGCATGGGAGGGCTGGAAAAGGGTTTCGCCGAAAAATACATGTTCTAAATAACGAATGAAGAATTTTACGATCCATGCCGTAGTTTGCGTGACCACAACTGCTCCAGTGCCGCTATTGGAGAAAAAATCTTTGACATTTTACTAGTAGAACAGTCTAGTAGCAGTTTTGGGGAAAAATAACCGGCTTATTAAGTTCAGAACCTTCTGAAACTCAAGGATCATTAATCACAATTAAAAAACGAAAAAATAACAATGTTATCAAAATGTAATCTGTTAAAGTGACTTGTGCCTAATTAGGTGTTTAGTACCTCTTGAGTGTGCTTTATGTTTTTTGTTAGGGAAAAAACCAACAAAAATACTCTGATCGATCGCCTCTACGATACACAAAGACAGCAACTGTCTGTCTGGTACATTTATTCTTCGCCTGCGGTTAAAAGTAGCGTATGTAGTCAATCCAGGGTATAGGTTTAAGGATCTGTCATACCACGATTTTTCAGCTGCACACACGTTTCCTTAAGTCACTTGATTTAGAGTTGAAAATCGTAAATCATGTTTGATGGTAAAATGAGATTGGCGTCTAGAATTAAAGTTTTTCGCCGTTTTTATTGGTATTAATCGTAATAAGAACACAAATAAGAATAAGTTACGCGGTTACAAACTAAAACTTTACACGTTAAACTTTACAGAACTGACCTAGCTACTCGTATTTAATAATCGAATTGTGTTGTAATCGCTGAAAACTTTATAATACCTACTTACTTCCGCATTTATAATACTAGATGCGCTCCGCGGTGTTACCTGCGGTTAAAAAGCTTGTGTTAATCCGGCGTAAGCTATCTCTGTTCTAAATTTCATCCAAACACACTTGAAGAAGTAACAAACAAACACACACTCACTTTCGCCTTCCTAACTAATACTATAAATGCGGAAGTGATTTTGTTCGTTTGTTTGTTTCTTTGTTTGTAACGCTTTCACACACTAACCAATCAACCGATCATGAAATTTTGCAAACACGTTGTCTGAGATACAGAAAAGAACATAGGGTAGTTTTTATCCCGAAAAATAGACGGTTCCTGTGGGGCCGCGGGTGAAACCGCGGGGCGCAGCTAGTTAGAATATGAAAGTAGGATAAGTAGGTCAAGTTTCATCATTATCATCGTCATCGTAGCTCTTATCGTTGTTTCATAATTTAGCGATAATCCCAACACTATTGTCAGGCAAGTAATGACTAATAGTATGAGCTAGTCAGTCAGCCACAGTGTAGCGACGAGTTACTTCGCGCTTACACTGATGGGGTCAGCTAAAGAGAAATTATAATCGGCCAACGCATAACCTAGTGTTATGTTTAATTATAGTATTAAGGGCCAGGACATTAAGATTAGTTTGCATCAGGGCTATATCTGCGGTGTTATACAATTATACGTGCCAAAGGGTGTTGCATGTTACATTAACACTTTTCAAATTGACTGCCCCGGTGGCTCAGTAGTGAACCTGCTGCCTTTTGAGCTTGGGGGCGAGGGTTCGATTCCCACCTAGGGCAAACATTCATGTGATGAACATTTGTGGTTGTTCTATGTCTGGGTGTTAATTATCTATTTAAGTATGTATTCAAAAATATATTTATATGTATGTATATCAGTCTCTGGTCGCCAAAATACAAGCTTTGCATAGTTTGGGGTCAGACGATCGTGAGTGCAAGTGTCAAAAAAAAAATGTTACAAGCTTCCAAAACGTTTTGTAGCCTCGGAATAGTTCTTCAGTGTTTTGTCTTTTTCTTTCTTTCAATTTTTACTTAAGTACATAGTATAGGGTGTACGTTTAAACTAGGCACATATTCTAGGACATTATTGTACTGATCAGTATGACTAACGGTTACTGTGGGGTTAACTCTGAAATCGCAAATCCGTTTGCAACAAAAAGTACATTGATCGTAGACAAAATTATGGAACAGATTTTTTTTCTCGATTTTAGGGTTGCCCCCCATAGTAAAAGTTGGTCATAATGACGAGTACAACGATATTCCACAATATTTTAGTACACACATACACGGTGTACAATTACGTCCTTTTCCCATAGGGGTTAGTTAGTTTACAACTCGAACCAGTAACATTATTAAAAGAAAAACAAAAAACGCGCCTGCAAAATGTTGTACCCTAAAAAAGCCTCATACACATATACCCACATACATACATACACTCGAAAAACATAACTCCTTGCGCAGTCGGGTAAAAGGACACTGTATAACAATACTGAGGTTATTAAACGTTTATTAGTAATGAGTAAGGAGGCATGTCAGTTTCAAACTATTGTATCGAAGACATCTCAAAGAAATTAACTTACATCGCTTAACAGTTTTTTATTACATTTACGAACGAGGAGTTCTTCCTCCCTCCTCCCCCACGAGGAAGGGAGGTTTTAAGGTAACGAACTCGAGGGTATGGTACTTGTGAGGTGAGAAACAAGTTCCTTACCTTTAAGGAGTCATTTATATATCTGAGTTAATCAAAATAATAAATAAGTTGAAGTTTGCGAGTAAGGGTGTGTATGAATGTACGCTTGTTACGTGCTACTCTCTCACACTGAAACGGCTGAACGGATTTGAATGAAAAAGACCGAAAACTTGCTCGGAATCAGGGAGGGGTCTAAAGAAATGGAAGTGTTTTTAGCCAACACACATGGACTAACACATGGTTACTACACTTAGCTTCACTCGCTTTTTTATTCTTGTTACATTCAAATGTTGTTTTTTCAACTTCGAGCATAAAACTTTGTACAGACATCTCGTAGTTCCGGTATTAGCACAACGTTATAAAATTAAAACAGTTTTACTTAAAGTCTTTTACTATCTACGTATTTTCACGTTTAAACTAGAACGATCTTTAGTAGGTTTGTAATTAAATAGTTTTATACCAGTGTGAAAATACCTATTCAAAACATCCGGTAGAACCGGGCTCGGATAATTCTAAGCACAACTCCACCCTATTCACTTTTACACTAAATTGGGATAGAAGTACTGAGTAAGTAGGTATAATAGGGACTAGGAAATAGGAACAGTAAAGTTGTTAGTGTACACTAACAAGCTCAAGTTGTAGTAAAGTTGTTAGTGTACGCCAACAACTTTACTGTTCCTAGTTGTTAGCTTGAAATAGAATTTTGAACATTTCCAGACCCTCACTTGGCTTTTGGATTATCCAACGATATGTAAGTAGGTGGTGTATAAAAGGTTCTATACTCCATTCACTGTAGCATGGTGCGGGTGACAGCCGTATTTATTGCGTTTATTGCAAATTCCGTATTTTAGTGCAGGTATATTTAGGGTGCTGTTGAAGTTATGGTGCTGTTTTGAGTCATGATTTCTAAATCGCGCCAACATCCATCCTACAATGAAAATAATACAGGAAGTTAGAATATCAGTATTTTGGTTTTTTCTTAAAAACTAGTAATTCGCATTAACTATTAATTATCAGTTATCAATTATTAGTATTAACTAGTAATTCTAGTAAGTCGAAACACGAAAGTTGCTGACAGTAGGTAAATCTTAAACGTAGGTAATATCTTTGACGTCGAGGGCCTTATTTTAAAAAGAAGTCAAGCCCCCTTAGAATAATTAAGAAAGCCCCTCACGTCATAACGGCGAGTCAGCGATTTAGATGTGACCTATATCTACACCACTCCTTGACCGATTTGGCTCATACTCTGCAAGACCACAAAAACTGCAAATCGTATGAAAATCGCAGCAACGGTTCTCAAGTTATCTTCAAGCGACAACGCATTATCCTACTAATATCATAAACGCGAAAGCTTGTAAGAATGAATGGATGGATGTTTGTTAGGTACTCTTTCACGCCAGAACAGCTGAACAGATCTGCATGAAATTTGGCACAGAGATAGATTATAGTCTAGAATAGCATATAGGAACTTTTTAACCGCGGGTGAAACCGTGGGGCGCAGCTAGTCATACAAATATACTAACTAGTGTCATAGTACGTCGTACGTCGTTAAACGTATTATAAGCATGCTAATGCTGTGTTGTCCCAATGGACTAAATGCAGATATGTGAAGTAAGCATCAGTAAGACAAACGAATGTTTGTTCTCTATGCATTTTTTTAAATTCAACCGTTTCAGTTCAAACTTTCTTTTTGCGAGAACGAAGGCCGAGCTCGATTTCAAGTCCCAAAGCGATTTTAAATACCGAGCACCGCATCGGTAACGAAATCGCGGCCATCAGCTGGTACCAAAGGCTGTAGAAACTATAAAAACATTAACAAAAACTTCAATTTTCAATTACGCGACTTCAATCACAGATTCCTCTCAACTGCATTCCGAACCCCGATTACTCACAGAATATGTAATCACACTTCGCCCTCGTCCCGAGATACCGTGCGGGAATCGCAATGATTTAATCACGTTAATTAGTTATTTACATAATTAAGCAAATCAATCCATTCGCGAGCAAGCCGATCGCATCGCGAATAATCGCGATCGAATCTCGCTCCCTTGGCGCGCCCTAATGAAATTGATTTGCTGGCTGATTTTTATTTTTCTGTGGACTTTTTAAAATTCTGTCATGATTCCGTCTGACTAAGTATGATTCTTGTCACAAATCTAAGACTAGATAACTGGACATTTTTAGTTGCAAATGTAATATTTATTTTTTGTCTGGTGAGAGGCTTCGGCCGTGGCTAGTTACCACCCACCGGACCAAGCCATGCCGTGAAATGACCTAGTCGTGTTTCGGGATGTAGTCCGGTGTAACCGTTCCGAAGACGGGTCTAAGCAGTTGCGCACTTGTAGCGTCTCACTCAACTGCCTTCTTTGTACTTCTTCACTCTACAAAACTTCGAGGCTAGAGTGAATAAATACCTTATAGGTCGTCGTGCTCCATCTTAGACCACAACGTCGCTTAACATCAGGCAAGTTGGTGGTCAAACGCCGACCTATTCTATATAAAAAAAAAAACCTTATCTATCTAGTAATGGTTAGTTTGACTTAGTACAGAGCAACGAATGTTAATTTTTATAAGAGACGGAAGTTGCACAGGTAATTGAACAAAATTGACCATGGTAGGTAAGTTTTCTTGTCAACACTGCGCGACAGCGAATCGTATCTCCGCGCAATAAGGTTCATGGTCGCGCGTGGTTGAAATAAAACGTAAAATAAGATTTCAATAAGATTTCAATAAGATGTCATTGTAGGTCCCAGGCCATTTTGTCTTTAAGAAGGGACTGCGAAGCTCAGATAAACCTAGAGGAAAAGATGGAACACTGCGTTATATCTCGCTGAAACCACTTCTTTTTCAATGTGTGTGCGTGATAACGTTGCCATGAAAAACCTTTACAATTGCACGAAAACTAATATTAATTCCTAAACTCTACGTAAGCCGTTCCAATATACCACCTTAGTAGTTTTAATTTTTTTTAAACTGCACATATTTGTAAAAGTTTAATGTTACGGGTTTTTCAAAATTTACTTGTAAAAAAACTGCACAGTTTTTAAAAAGAACCTCAAAATGTAGTCCTGGCCACACTTTTACAAAGCACTATGCATATTTATGTACACGAAATTTTACCATAAACCAATGCAGATAACGAGGTAAGAATGACCAAGCGACGACGTGACCATGACGAGTAGCGTAGTTTTTTTGCGTCAATATGTGCGTGTTGTGTACATATACGACAGTAGCGTAGGTTTTCAATGGTTTTTGGCTTCACTTAGATCATACGCCGTGCGCATCTTATTCTCTAGGTTGATCTGAGCTGCGAAGAGGAAGTCAGAGAGAAGTCAGACAGAATCAACGTTAAAATATGAACACCGATAAGAATAGCTAGTATACCATAATTATGTTATAGTAGGTGTTATTGTAATAAATGCCAAGCGAATTGCAACCCAAGTACGCAATCGCTGAAAATAAACTAGCAATCAAAGTATTGAAACGCTATTTTCGTTTAAGAACCTCATGTTTCACTGCCGTAATTACCGGTTGGGCGCGACGGGGTAGAGTGGGGTATAGCGAAATGAAAGCAATAGTGGTAGGTGGCGCCCTCAGCGATTTATTGTTTTTAATAATAACGTGAGCTGTAACAAAGAGAAAAAGTGCGCGGAGAGAGGCGCCGCGCTTGGGACGTGCATTGACGAAGGTACGCATCGGATGTGGTGCCGTCAGTAAGTACTGCCTTCCATTAGTTCCATTACAGATGAAAGCAGGGAACTACTCGTAGCCCTCTGTCGAACTGATTAACAATAAAAGGTTCTAGGACAGTTTAATAGGATTCGTCGCAAGAACCCGTCTTCAAACTACAACCTACGTACCTACATATGTAAGTACTGCCTCCCATTAGTTCCATTACAGATAAAGCAGGGAACTACTCGTAGCCCTCTGTCGAACTGATTAACAATAAAAGACTCTATGACAGTTTAATACGATTCGTCGCAAAAACCCGTCTTCAAACTACAACCTATGTATGTATGTATGTGTGACATAGGCTCTTGTTTGAAAACGAGTTTTTGATTACTTTAAATAATAACACTTTAACTGGTAGACGGTGGCGATAGTTCATAATCCTCCCCGTCGTGAGATACCACATCCACCGTCACGTCTTTCATTCCGTGCCTCTATTCGGTTGCGCGCTTGTCGGTAGCAATATTAACATTCGTACATTTTCATTTTCCGCGCCTTTACGGTTGTTCTATAACTTTCGAACGTGTCTGTCTGTTTGCTTATCAAATATCAATTACAAAAGAACGATAAGCAAAAAAATAATTATTAGACTTATTGTTTTAATACTTAATAACAAAAAAACCTAGAAAGACACTAGCCGAGAAAAGTTGACATCAGGACTAGCCACTCGGCCTATACGTACTTGCTTGCTTTATAAAAAAAGGGTTGTTTCTTGAACTGAAATATTATGTACTTACGTTATTTCTGTCCAAGTTTTTGGTCAGAGTAAAGTTATAATATCTGCTGAATCACGAAAAAAAATCAGCTGTTCCAAACAAAAACTTCATTAATCGTCGACAAAATGTATAGAACAGCTGTTTTGTTTTACTTCAGGTTCACTACAGAATAAAAATGGTCATAATGATGAATAAGTACAATGATTTCCTAGAATATGTCTGTCGCTAGAGTATGTAAAAAGAAAAAAAGAAATCGCAAAGCAATGCTTCCAGCAATCTGATAATTGCTCTACCCGCACCATTTGTACCTCAAAAAGGCTTTTAGATTAGATTAGTTTATATTTTTAAAGCTGGCTGGCAATATTAAAAGTGGCTATTTTATTACATTGCGTTCACGGGATCTGAATAAAACGTCGCCAATGGCACAAACAACTGTAGACTAATAAATCATATTTTCTGAAAAGCACAACGCTTTACCCATTTGGCTAATGACTCGATGGAATCAGATTATAGTCCTTACCGGTTTTCTTTTAGGACCAGGGTCGTATTCAGTCCCTGGTCTAATCTCCCCTCTTACCTGGGCCTGCTACACGATCGACAGCCGCGTCAAGACGGAGGTGACTTTGGTAGTTACTGCCGTGTGGAAGGCCGTTTACAGCAAATATCAAAACATTTCTAGCTGTCGCCGACCAAGGTTACCTTTGTTGTGTAGCTGTTGTGACATAGTGACTCTTGAACTAACGCTATTCAAAATATTGTTGATGTTCAATGATTGGCGAATGAGGATGCTCATATTTTTTTTCGGCGGCTTTTCTATTTCGTGTAGGTATAGATAGATTTATGTCATTAGTCTACTACTGAATAAATTGTTTTACCAAATTCGTCACTCACTTATTCTTCAACTTTTCGTTTCCATCTTTGGTTGGTCTGATTGTCTTCCATATTTTGTATGTGTACAACGTGTACATACAATTTCTTCATCGTATATTTTTGTACCGGTCGCTAAAACCTCACCTGTTCAAAAATAAAGCAAATACTCATGACGATATTGACGTTTCACAGGGTGTTTAAGCCCCATAGCCTCCCTGTATACGTCCACTCTCCAGACATTGTTTTGTTTGAGAGAAAATGCAGTAAAAATGAGAGAGCTGATTTGTGGCGCGCTCGTCGAGTACTTAATTGAATTATATCATCGATTTTCCATTAAAAAGGTTCATGGAATGAAATTGTTGTAGTTAAGGAGTGGCTGCTCCTCGGTCAGGTGATCGTGATTGCACTGATACACTAGCGGGGCGTGAAGCGATATCTCTTATTGATATCGGACTTTGGTACGTATAGCATAAGTTACCATCATAGAAACCGCACTAAAAATAAAAAATAAATGTTTTTTGAACAATGCTGTAAGTGCATAATTAGTTTGTAAATGGCTTGATTGGTCGATTAATTGGAGAACTCACTATCCAGCTTACTAACTACCATGGTATAATAAGACTACCATAAATATTTTAGTTCGAAGCTAATGTAACTATATTTAGTTTTTTTAAATTCCCTAAAATTAAAATGGCCCGCCACGGCCCGTGCTCTCTAAAATACTAAATCTTAATAAAACTACAATAAGGAGTATACTTTGCCTCGAGCTAAGAATAATCTAACTTAGGTACCTACCATAGTTTTGATATTTAAATCATGATTCCTTCCGACCTTTCGCCAACTGCACAACATGCGATTTTTCTGACATGCCAACCCAATTAATGCGCCAACGCGTTCCTTTTAATTCCTTTCAATTTTGTTCCTATGCGTGGCACCTGGTGCTCTAATTCCTATTCCGTACCGGCCACCTGAAAAATCACTAGCTTTTACAGTTTTTACACGTCGTAGAGTCTTCAACAAAGGTTTTTCACGCGTGGGGTTTGCTCTGATGAAGTGACAAAAGAGGAAAAATTGGGAGGCTACCGACAGATTGATCACAATTCTTGCACTTGTTTCGCGAAGTTGAAAAATCCACGTCCATGTAAATATTGCATTTCTTTACCACAAAGCTTGAAGTTTTTCACCGGTCAAGTGCGAGTCGGACTCGTACAACGAGGGTTACGGCCGGACAACACAAAAAAAAAAAAGAGTTTTTACGAAGACGTAAGAGAACATGAAAGAACGTAGGGTTTCAGAAGACGATGTAGGATAGAGAAGTGGAGGAGAAAATGGGGAAGGCTGACCCTACCATAATGTAGGAATCATCAAGAGAAAAAGAGAGAGTCGAAATAAGCATGGTATTGGGTTATTGGAATCCCATTGATATCCCTAAAGTTTGGAACGCTATAAAAGATAGTGTTTACACACACACGTTACACAGCTTTGTCGCTTTCTACTAGCGAAGTTCATCTGTCCGAATTTTACTGGAGTTTTGTCCTAAAATGATGAATTTTGATTTATAGACTGAGTAAAAGTTATGTAATTCCTGCTGAATATAGAACGCAGAATAATTAATAGCCGCGCAGTACTGTAATTTTGAGTAGCATATAGAACAATGAGAAAAAATATTATTTTTTCTTATTTTTACAGCCTCACCTAAAAACGTTTCTTAGATTAAGAAAAGGTTATGTAACTTCTACTCAATACAATACAAAAATGAAGTACGAAGTAGTAATTAAATCGTTTTTTTTTGCTACTGACGTCAATCTCACGTTAATTTCTATATTTCAATGAGCTGTTTAAAGTAGCACACTTCATTTTTGTATTGATCAGATACATAACTTTTGTAAATTTTAACAACGTTTTTAAGTAAACGTTGTAGGATTCGAAAATTGTGAAAACATAAGTTTCCGAATAAAATTATGTTACATACAATCAGCGACATCTATCGGACATTGCGACTTTTACTCACTAGACAGCATTTGAACAAACCCGCCGCCACCTAGACTTTTATAGACCCATAAATATGTTAATTTAGCTATGACTTTTTTATAACATAATTAATAACGTGTGTCCGTCTCACCGCTGCTACCGAGATTATGATTTAGAACATTTTAGGGTACGATAGCACCTAGATATTGTAGGTCGTATAGGAGACTTGATAAAACAGAGGAATGTACTTACAACTAGCTGAAGCTTGCGAATTCGTACCGTGTGTAGGATTTGAGGAGAAAGTTAAAATGTCAACTCAATTGTAAACGCATAAGATCCATTTTAGCAACGCTCATTAGGATTTAAAACGGTTAATTTCTTACTAAACTAAGACGTACATCAATTTCACGCCAACGTTCCAACATTGATGAAAAAGTTTCATTTGTTGCTATTGGAAATTTTAACCCAGCACCTGCTAGTCCTTTTTTGCACTCGGCTCTACTTATTTGTCTTAAGGGTTCCTGGTAATTGCCGAATGCATTGTAATAGTAGTACCATCGAAAAACTAAATTACCCCTGCTACTACCGTAATAGTAGGACTACCTACTATTAAGTACTGGTTAGTGGTAGGACCACGGGCGACGATTAAAAAGTTCAAGGGTGACGTTTTAGCTTAGTTGTATTCTAGTGCACCCTCACCTTTATGTGGCAATTTAATTGATGTCCTCATTCGCTCGCGTGACCGCGAGAGTCTTTTGTCGTCGCATACTTTTATGAGTGATGTAAAATAATGAAAAAATACCATATAGCCTTTTATGCTGCGCGTTTGATTTAGGGCTCTGAACGTTTATGGGCGTTGTTCTGTTGGTTACATAAAATTGTAATTACGATTGGTGTTAGTGTTTGTTTAATGGAACGTGTTGGTGATTAATTAGCGGAGCTGGGGTCAGAGTAGATGCCGTTAATTCTTTAGTGCTTACCTATCATTTTCTATAGTTAACTTTGCTGGTGTCAAAAAGTGCCATATCCTCGTTACGTTCCGTTGTTATAACGTTATCTTATTTACACGTATGGAACTAAAAAAGGACGTAGATAATTTTGATGCTGTAAGGTAATTTTGATAATAATAATAATAATAATAATAAATTTTATTTGACACGAAAAAAATTTTGTACAGTGTTTGATAGCCCCTAGCTACCACGGTAGGATACCCTGTGTTGTGGTAGCTAGTACTCTTTCGGTTGTTTGCACTATATTTGTAATTTTACATAATTTGGACACTATACTAGACTTAATATAATTAACACATGAATTTATTAAATTATTACAATCGTATTATGAAATTTTATAACGTTAGGAGTTAGATGGGTAAGAAAGTGTAATGTGTTAGAACCAATGTGATTATGTATGTATGTGTGTATGTATGTATGTGTAATGGTATATATGTATGTATGTATATGTATGTTAGTTCGCTGTTTTTAATAATTCCTCAGTTTCCTTATAACTCAAGCTACTCAAATAGTGTTTCACTTTCTTTTTACAGTTAAATTTGGTGTCGTGGAGTATGTTCAGCTTGCCATTTAACTTGTTATAAAAGTAACTTCCTCTGACACTGAAGCTTCTTTTGCCTATCAAAGTCTTTATTCTTGGCACTGGTCAGAGAGGTTTCCTTCGTTTACCGAGATTTTCTGAACCAGCCTGAGTCTGGAGTGCTGACCGTTGAAATCGGAGTGTTGTGGACATGATGTATGTTTGTCTAACTGTCAATTGTTTGGTTTCTGCGTAAAGCGTTTCAGTTGGATACCTAAAAGTCTTGTTATATGCAACTTTCAAGACAGCACGCTGCGCACGCTCCAGCTTTAAAAGGTTACATGTCCCAGCAGAGCCCCAGGTTACCGCGCAATAATTTAACAGTGATTGGCAGAGAGAAGTATACACAAGGGTTGTCACTTTATTGTCAGCAATAGCCCTTAGTCTTTTAAAGATAAAGAGTAGCTTCCTGAGGCGACTACTGAGAACTTGTATTTGTTTAGCAATTTGATGAAGCAGGACGTGGTCGCGTTCGTCACCCTCTCAAAATCAGATAACTTGGTTAAGTTTGTTACTGGGGTTCCTTCGGGGTTTTCTTCTCGTAGGATGAGAGTAGAGTTAACGGAAAATGTATTTTTCTCTTTTGACCATGGCGGGGTTCCGTCATTGGTTTTCAGGTATTCAAAGCTTACCAAGAAATAGTAGGTACAGCCTAAACTTTTAGATCTTCAGCATGGTGGAGCAAAAAGCTAAGTAAAAACAGTGTAAAAATGTGTTAGGGTGGCCATTGGAGAAGGGTGTTCAAACGCTAGCTAGTAACCGCCGCACTCAGAAATGTTAATGATTACTCTGACTATCACTAAGGACTTCATTTCACAGGAAATCCGTAATTAGTGATGGTTTAAGTAATCATTAACGATTCTGAGTGCTGCTGTTGCGGTAGGGAATAATGAAGACACACGGACGAAACCACAGCAGAGACTGGGGCCCTATACAAATTGCATTTCCTTTCAAACGATTTTAATTCTCCAATTGCCTACGTTCGAACGTCAGCTGTTAATTGGTCGAAATACCAACTGTATCAAAATATCACGTGATCCTTTTGTTCAAATTCTTATTTTTGTCATAAATCCACTTTTCATATTTCTAGCACTATACACATATTTATGTTACACTAGCTGCGCCCGCGGTTTCACCCGTGTTCCCACAGGAACCGTTTATTTTTTCGGGATAAAAAGTACCTTAAGCCCTTTTCTGTACCCCAGACAACGTGTATGCAAATTTTCATGATGATCGGTGAAACAAACAATTTTGTTTGTAACGCTTTCACGCCCTAACTGATCAACCGATCATCAAGAAATTTGGCATACACTTTGTCTGGGGTACAGAAAAGGACATAGGGTACTTTTTATCCCGAAAAATTAAACGATTCCCGGGGACCGCGGGTGAAATCGCGGGGCGCAGCTATTAGATAATATTTTTAAAACTACAAAGTGCACGAAAAAAATATCCAAAGGCTACCTCAACTTAATTTAAAATAGCCGTCACGCCTTTCCCCTGAGGGGGCTGGCAGAAGTGTAATACAACACCCACACTTGGCCGGACGATATTCAGTCCAAATGTGACATGAGGCGAGCCTGTCGCCTAATTTAGATACAATAAAAAATACACACAATTTTAAATTTAAGTCGTTATTTCAATGTCCAATTCAGATTTGCGCTTGCGGGCTGAATGCACCAGATTTATAAAAGAGTTCTGTATAGCTCCAGTCTTTCTTTTGTTTGTATTTTTTCTGCGCAGTGCCGATAAATACCTATCCATTGTTTTACTAAAACGCTATATTCGTTACGGAATCGTATCTTCTTTTTGCTATGATCTGGGATTGATTTTACACAACCCTCTTAGCAATAAACGTTGTTTAGCTTCTGAGTAGTTATAAAATGTTTTATTTTTTATTTTAACATTTTTGTAAAATACAACTACTCGATTGAAAAATACAAAACACTATTACGAGGCTATACAACGCTCATTGCTAAGGAGGTAAATAGGTAGGATATAAACTATTAATTTACCCTAGATAGGTACCTATTAGATTAGAGTAGAACCTATCACAATTTATTTAAAAAACTGCACTAGCTAAAAAAATTTTTTTTTAATCATCATGTTTTTGGAAATTTCGTGATTTTTGTATATTTAAATAGTGTATTTGGATTTCTGTTGCCGGAATAAATCAATAAATGTGTAGTGTCATGCACAAGTCTAAAAATTAATTTCCCAAAAAAACATGATTTTTGAGTAAGTGCAGTTTAAAATTAAGGTTATTATTAATTCGCGACAGGCTCGCCGCCTGTCACATTTGGGACTGAATATCGTTCGGCGAAGTAAGGGTGTTGTACACCTCTGCCAGCCCCCTCGGGGAAAGGCGTGACGATATGTTATGTTATTGTTAAGGTTGAAACGTGTCCTTTTGCTTTAGTAAAAACTAGTGATGGAAATACTGTCATTAGCAAACTGTGTAATCCTAATCTTAATATATATAAATCTCGTGTCACAATGTTTGTCCTCAATGAACTCCTAAACCAAGTGGTTTAGGAGTAAGTTATAATCGGTTAAGTAACCGATTATAATAAAATTAGCACACCATGTGCAGTTCGATCCAACTTGAGAGATAGGATAGCTCAAAACGCGAACGAAGTCGCGGGGTGACAGCTAGTAATGTTATAAATGTGAAAATGAGTTTGTTCGATTATTAGTTTGTTAGGCTTTCACGCCTTAACTACTCGGCCAACCACCATGAAATTTTGCATAGGCATTGTCAAGGATACAGAAAGGGACATTTACAGGCTACTTTTTATCCCAAAAAAAAAAGGTTCCTGAAGGACCGCAAGTGTTACAGCGGGGTACAACTAGTTTAATATATTTAGGCAGCGCTTGGCGAACCTCCTCCTCCTCCAGCTGATAATAAATAAAATAATTGATACTTATTTATACAAATTACATTTAAAGTCAAAGTCAAAATGTTTTTATTCAATTGGGTATCAAAGAAACACTTATGAACGTCAAAGTTTTGTAATAGACTTGACCGCCTTGTTCGTAAAAAGAGCCACTATACTCAGGAAAACAGGCAAGAAACTGAGGGGCATTATTTTTTTTTCATCAAAAAATAATTAAGTTCTGTCTCACAATTTTTTGCTTACAACTAGGTAATATCTATGTACTAGTGGCTACTTGGCGGAAATTGAAGGCTTCAGACATCTTTGTCTTCTAAATAGGTAGTTGTTAACATTATAATAATTAACCTCTTTTCATAAATGTAGTTTTTACATGTGATTTGAATTTCCCTTCGTTAATATTTATACAAATTACATTACTATTTATACTTATTATTTTTGCTTACATAATAACTACCTAGATAAGTAATACTTAATATTTCAGACCATAACACTGCTGGTGGTCCAAAATAAACTTACAAAACGAAAAAATATTATTACCAAGTATTTGTAGAGCTAAAACTATTGAAACAGTTATTTGTTCTATATACTAAGTTACACCAAACATTTTTCCATTATAGAAATCGTAGACCTTGTAACATTTAGACACGTCAAGAAAATCGATTAAAGTCATTCTATAAAAGTTATAGCACTATATTGTGGTGTAAAATAGTCACAGTGCGATTAGAATTATCTGTACAGAGCGGCTAATGTAATGTTTAAAAAAATCGACATAAAAGCACGAAAAGTTTTTAATTTTGATCAGAAAATAAGAGTCAAGTGTTTTGAGGAAGAGTTTCGAGTTGAGTGGGCTCTACTCTACTCTTCAGATAAACTGGTTGATCAGTCCCTGCTAGTAATTTTGTTAGGTGAGAAACATTTTATTTTACGAGTAAATATAATAATACATTTTACGGAATACCTATCAAGAAAATGACTATCCTTTTTCTTTGAGTACACACTCAGTACTCACCAGTCATTATACATGGCTCATTGTAACTATTTTTTAGAATTTCTGACACACAAAAACTAACTACGTTTTAACTCACAGCTCAGCTGATGCTAAGATGACACATGACAGTTTGTACCAAAATGGATAGCAACATACATACATATACATCGTCACGCTTTTCCCCCCAAGGGGCTGGCAGAGGTGTACAACATCCACATTTCGCCAGACGATACTCAGTCCCAAATGTGACAGGGGGCGAGCCTGTCGCCATACACTGGGCTCCAGCTACGTAGCAAATGACATTAAATAGATAGCAAAACGGTATAATAATAAATACACCGCCGCTTTCAGAGATTTCAAAGACACAATTTCTCACATGGTTGACACACATTCACATTAATCTATGCATAAAAAGGGCAAGAATATGTAATTTTCAAAGCAACAAGTTCGACAGAGACGATGCCGACGGTGCACTAAGAGTGACGTATTACGATTCCCGGAGCGCTATATTTTTTTGCATCACGGAAAGCACGTCAAGCCTGGAAAAGAAACTCTCAGAGCCTTTGAAGCTTGAACCAGAGCTGATCCTTTGTACCTTGTTCTACGAGTACACTTCACAAACGAGTCCGCTCAAAGCATACCGCCGCGTCTAAACCTTCCCAGCTCAGCACACGACCCCGTATATTTGTTTTCGGACGCGAGGGCCCACTTTTGTATATTTTATAATGGGCCACACCAAACACTGACAACTGGCTTCGGGGAACGACTTTATGTTACCGTTTCCAACCTTTGTCTAAGAGATATTTTCATTACACAGTTTGTTTTGGGGTGTTTGAAGTTTATGACGTCAGAGATGTGCTCGTAAGATGTAGGAGATAGAAGGACCACCTGCGCAGTGAACTGCAATTTTACTTACATTTTTTGAGGAATTTTTGTAGCGATGATAGCCTAGTTGGAGAAGGCCTGCCTCTCAAGCCAGAGCGGCTTCAAACCCAGCCGACGGCACGCGCCACTTTGTTCATTGTGTGAACATAAGTGCGTATTGAATGTCATCTGCTACATGACTGGAGCCCGGTGTATGGCGACAAGCTAGGCCCCTGTCACATTTAGGACTGAATATCGTCCGATGAAGTGTGGGTGTTGTATTGCATCTCTACAAGCCCCCTCGAGGGAAAGGCGTGACGAAATGTAATGTTTTTTGGGGAAATGGTCCCTATACTATTTCCTCAAAAAATACAGGGTGCTGGTTTTGGGTGTAGTAATACTAAAGGGTGTTGTTGTACCCGTCAAAGTGAACAACTTTTAGAACACCGGTTTGCAAACTTCGAGAAAATAAAACTAAAGTCTTCATACAAATTTGATCACGTGACTAGATATTTTTGTTTGGAGACTCGATTATTTTGTTGTTGTTCACTTTCACGTTGTGAAAAGTTGTTTACTTTCGCGGGTAAAACAATACCCTGAAGTATTACTACATCCAAAACCAGCACGGCTTTACCCCGAGGGGGCTGGCAGAGGTGTAATACAACACCCACACTTCGCCGGACGATATTCAGTCCCAAATGTAACAAGGGGCCAGCCTGTCGCCATACACCGGGCTCCGGTCATGTAGCAAATGACATACAATACGCACATATGTTCACACAATGAACAAATTGGTGCGTACTGTCGACTGGGCTTGAACCCGCTCCCTCTGGCTTGAGAGGGAGCGGGGTTAAGTAATGTATAAATATAAGCATAGATTTGGAATTTGATTATAAATATATTGTACAAACTGACGATTCTAAGTGCATATAATTATGTCTAAGGAATAAATGAATTTTATATTTGAATTTGAATTTGAGGCAGGCCTTGTGAGTAACTTCGAGTTTAAAAGATAATTTGAGCTTCTGCAAGTTGCTCTAATGCACAAATGCTTATACTCGTAGGTACCCATAATTGTCTTTGTTCCGTTAAAATCAACTTCCAATGAGTATCGTAATACCTCTTATAACTCAGTATACGTAACCATGAACGTACCTACTTTGATAAATGATGTCCAGATGGACTGAAATTTACATTTACATTTTGTTCATTGCACGGGCCAATGAACAAAATGTATGACGCAAATACTTAAGACGCAACCCTAGTAACTGTCGTACTTACCTGTCACACACAGTAGTATAAAAAGTCGGCCTGTCCCTTTTTTTTCATAAACAGTACGGAACTCTCTCCAGGCAAATAGGTACTCAGACCGTACCTAATAAATTATACAAAATTTTAGTCATTTTAGTTGTATTTAAACGTCTTTAACTTTCTACTTACTTAGTAAACTAGCTACGCCCCACGGTTTTCACCCGCGGTTTAAAAATATCCTATGTGCTATTCTAGACTATAATCTATCTCTGTGCCAAATTTTATCCAGATCTGTTCAGCCGTTCGGGCGTGAAAGAGTAACAAACAAACATCCATCCATCCATCCATCCATCCATCCATCCATCCATCCATCCATCCATACATACATACAAACTTTCGCGTTTATAATATTAGTAGGAAGGATATTAGTAGGATTCTAGTCATTTTTGTAGTACTAGCTGCGACCCGTGGTTTCACCCACGGTCCCACAGGAACCGTTGATTTTTCCGGGATAAAAACTACCCTATGTCCTTTTCTGTACCCTAAACAACATGTATGCAAAGTTTTAAGACGATCGGTTGAGTAGTTCAGACGTGAAAGCGTTACAAAGAAACAAAGAAAATGAACAAAGACTCACTTTTTCATATTATATGTAGTACCTTTGATTTTAGTCTAACCTCAAAGCAAACACTCATTGACTTAGTGTTACTTAACAACGCCATCTGCTGTTGTGTCGTTAAAGCAATTAGTTGCTCACAAAAAATAGTATTATTATTCGCCAATAGATGTCAGGAAGAGTCATATTTTTCAGTTGAGACTACTCAAACGCCTCCTTTTTGTTATTTTTCTTCCAAGTTCATGTTTAAGTTGATTATCGATAAAACACGAATAAAATGACATTTTCTAAAAATGATTCCTAGCTAGATCGATTTATCGCCCCCGAAACCCCCTATATACTAAATTGTATGAAAATCGTTGGAGCCGATTCCGAGATTCCAATAATATATATACAAGAATTGCTCATTTAAAGATATAAGATTTAAACGTCTATAAGTACCTATCTACTTACTTATTGAAGTACATTTACGAAAAGCCGCGAATCTAAAACAAACAGCTAGTTAAGTATTTGTTAACATTTAGTAGGGATATCAAAATTAAACATGATGACATATTGCTTGAGCCACGATTAAAATTAAAAAAATGAATCATTTGCACTTCCTACTAATTTTATAAACGCGAAAGTTTGTAAGAATGGATGGATGTTTGTTACTCTTTCACGCCAGAACGGCTGAACAGATCTGGATGAAATTTGGCACAGAGACAGATTATAGAATAGCACATATGTATATAGTTTTTAACCGCGGGTGAAACGGCGGGGCGCTGCTAGTTCTTAATAATTATGACATCAATAGGTTATAAAAGAAACGCTATTAAAAGATAAACAAAAAAAAACCCGACTAAAATATAGTAACTGTCCGGATAATTTTATTTGAACTAATATATTGTACCCTATGTAGGTATTTTATCCTATCACTTCCACTATCAAGACGGTTCAAACGACACCTCACATGTCGTAATCCATCAAGTTGTTTTGGCTGTAGGGCGTGCCAAAAAAACCTGTTACAATTATACCTACATACATACGCACACTCTCGAAAAACATAACCCTCCTTCTTGCGCAGTCGGGTAAGTAATTAGTTAATTACTAATCAATCTAGTTAGTTACATTTCTACAACTACGAGTGTGTATGGAGATTGTAGATTGTAGATAATCGATCTACTCAATATTAGATTGATTACTAATGATAATTAATGAGATTGTATCCTAGGAATGAAAGACGTTCTATTCACAAGATCTGGTTTGGCGCTGAGCGAAGTGTGGGCGCCGAAGTATGCAATAGATGGTTTCTCCGAGTATAGGTTAACCTACTCTACTTTTCTCTTCAAATGCAAGGCAACTAAAAATAAAATAAAAAAAAGTTTTCACATTGTCACATTTTACGCGCTAAAGGTATTTTTACTCTGTTCACAGCTTTTTTTCGCTGTCTTTTGCGAGATTTATCATGGTTTCAAAACCAAAGTAAAGAAATTTTAATAATGAAATTAATAAAAAAATATATTTTATTTTTAAATTTTAGTAATGAAATTTTATTACCTACGTAATAAAATTTCAATACTTACTATTTGCAACGTGATGCTGTTCTTGATTCAACTTACTTTTCAAAACTCACAGTTAAGTAAAATATTAGAGTAAAAGTTAAAAGTGAGTGAAGTAAAATATTATAGTATCTAACTAACCTCTTGACCTCGTTCCTCTGGTCGGCGTTTGAACACGAAAGTGCAATTTTCAATCGAATTCACAATGATATGGACTTTCACGGAACACAAGTTCCTAACGTTTACCTGTATATACATTTACGAAATTTGTTTGTTTGTAAAGCAAAATCGTAGTGACTTCTTCAACTCCTCAAGCAGTCTCAGCCTCCTCGAGCTGACGTGCTAAGATCTAAATATAAAAATAACATATTTATTCCTCAAGCAAATAACGCTTTATTTTACAAAAACTCATTCTTTACAACTATAACAATTTACAAATTTGCCCTCTGACATAAAGACTCTAGAAGGGGCACTGTTTTCCAGGAAATTGAGGAAATGGCTGTTAACCTATGGGTTTTACGATTTGAAAGAGTTTAATAATGATAAAAATTGCGATTATTTACTCATATTTTGATAGTGTTGTTTATTTCATATTGTTTAACTACTTTTATAAGTATCCATGTACATCACATTGTACACCCGACTTGGGTCTACTGTTGAGACTATATTTAAATTATGACCTTTGTACACAACTCTGCAATAATAATATTCTTATTTCAGAGCATGAGAAAATGAAAGCTTCAGAATATCGTATCAAAAATGTTTGTTTTCTTTTTTTTCTATTAGGTTATCCTACTAATATTATTATTAACGCGAAAGTTTGCAAGAATGGATGGATGGATGGATGGATGTTTGTTACTCTTTCACGTTAGAACGGCTGAACAGATCTTGATGAAATTTGGCACAGATATAGATTATAGTCTAGAATAGCACATAGGATACTTTTTAACCTCGGGTGAAACCGCGGAGCGCAGCTAGTCTAGAATATAATCCGAAAGTTTGCTTGTTTGCCTCACGGGTAACTAAAATATTGCACGGGAGTTTATTTAATTTGATTTGTTAAAAAATTTAAATAAAGATTTGGAAATATTTCTGTTTGAACTAGATAACTCATGTGTAATCCTACTGTCCTACTCATTTTATTTATATCCTACTCTCCTACTAATATTATTATCTTCTTCTAACATTATTATTACTTTTTTTTGTATTCTTATTATTATTCGTTAATGAACAAATTGGTGCGAAGGCACGCACCAATTTGTTCATTGTATGAACATAATTATGTGCGTATTGTATGTCATCTGCTACATGACTGGAGCCCGGTGTATAGCGACAGGCTCGCCCCCTGTCACATTTGGGACTGAATATCGTCCGGCGAAATGTGGGTGTTGTATTACACCTCTGCCAGCTCCCTCGGGGGAAAGGCGTGACGATATGTATGATTATTATTTTACTATGTCATTCTTAATCTTTTCAAAAAGTTAGACAAAATCTAAATAAATGTAAAAATAAGTTCAGGCAATTTCACACACGATCGTCTGAGCCCAAACTAAGCAACCTAAATTATTTAATACTTTTTCAATTTTCATTTTCAAGCTAGAGCCCCATTTCTTTCTCCACTAAATAAGACTCTATCAAAGGGCAACATAAGGCTTATAATATCTAACTGTAGCGAACATTTCTTAGTACTGGGAAAATCTCGCCCTAACACTTTCATAATATTAACACTATACCTACTCGTACTACTCGTACTCTCGTTTTGTTTTAATCGTTGCGCGACCACGAATCCTATCGCAGCGCAATAAGGTCCAAGGTCGCGCAGCGCTAAAACCTAAACGCAACCATCATCATGGCAAAAAGATGTCATGTGAAAATTCTAATATAGGCAAAACATAACCAATACTTTGACTGCCGCGGTGGCTCAGTCGGTAGTTAACCTGCCTTCTGAGCTATAGGGGGCGTGGGTTCGATTCCCACCTAGGGCAAACATTCATATGATGAATATTTGTGTTTTTTCTGTTAAAATCTATTTAAGTATGTATTTAAAAGTATAAAAGTATGTATATCAGCCTCTGGCCGCCAAAGTACAAGCTTTGCTTAGTTTGGGGTCAGACGACCGTGTTGTCAAGTGTCTCGAATATTTATTTATTTATTATTATTATTTATTTCCTTAGGTAGGTAAGTATAAACATTCCATTACAAAAGAGTGTAATTGTACTCGCCACAGAAAACACCTATTCGAAAAATAGGTTTTTAAATTCTTGAAAAAAAATCGAGTCCCAACACAAAATTGATCACGTTGTTAGTTATTTTGTATGAGGCCTCGTTTGTCTTCATCTCAAATTTGGCAAACAATTGTGTTTAAAACGTTATTAACTTGGACAGATATAAAACAACAGGAACTAGTAACATTAATTTAAAAAAAAAAACCAGCTGCAAAATTTTGTACCCTATGTCGCTTCCGCTATCAAGACGATTCAAATGACACCTCACATGTCGAAATCCATCAAGCTGTTTAGGCTGTAGGCCGTGCCAAAGAAACCTCACACATAATATGTTAAAACATACATACCCACAAACATACATACCCACATACATACATACACACTTACAAACACTCTAAAACAATAACCTCCTTTTTGCGCAGTCGGGTAAAAACAAACTCTACTTTTAAGTACATAGCTTCTCATTATACTTTTCTCAACATTGAGTAATGAGTTCCTTCCCTTTGATAAGTAAGCTATACTTACCTATACCTAGTAATGAATTCATATTTTTTAACCGACTTCCAAAAAAGAGGAGGTTCTCAATTCGACTAAATGTTTTTTTTTTGGATGTAGGTATGTTACGCGAATACTCCGCCAATTCTTTTTTTGTTTGATAGATCATACCTACTTTAGGGGTGGTCCCCTACACATTTTATTGCATACCCACAAACATACATACCCACATACATACACACTTACAAACACTCTAAAACAATAACCTCCTTTTTGCGCAGTCGGGTAAAAACAAACTCTACCTTTAAGTACCTACTTTCTCATTATACTTTTCTCAACATTGATTGATAAGTTCCTTCCCTTTGATAAGTAGGCTATACTTACCTATAGTAATAAATTAATATTTTTAACCGACTTCCAAAAAAGAGGAGGTTCTCAATCCGACTAAATGTTTTTTTTGTATGTATGTTACGCGAATACTCCGCCAATTCTTTTTCAATTCTTTTTTTGTTTGATAGATCATACCTACTTTAGGGGTGGTCCCCTACACATTTTATTGCATACCCACAAACATACATACCCACATACATACACACTTACAAACACTCTAAAACAATAACCTCCTTTTTGCGCAGTCGGGTAAAAACAAACTCTACCTTTAAGTACCTACTTTCTCATTATACTTTTCTCAACATTGATTGATAAGTTCCTTCCCTTTGATAAGTAGGCTATACTTACCTATAGTAATAAATTAATATTTTTAACCGACTTCCAAAAAAGAGGAGGTTCTCAATCCGACTAAATGTTTTTTTGTATGTGTGTTACGCGAATACTCCGCCAATTCTTTTTTGTTTGGTAGATCATACTTTAGGGGTGGTCCCATATAAATTTTATTGAAATCAGTCAAGCAGTTTTTGAAATGTCAACAAAAATCTAAAAATTGTTAACATTAATCGGTTTTTTAAACTTCGTTTTTTCTAAAATACTTGTATTTAAGTTTTTAAAAACAATTTCCGATTGCATTTTCTAATTGTGACATTAGGAAATATAACCACCTATACATATATGCAACATACGAGCAAAAGTTTTGGTAAAAATCAATTGCATTTAATGAGTTGCATTTTAAAATCGTTTTATTTGATAGTTATGTTTTGTCGTTAATTGATGTATTTTTATACTTAGTTGTACCTACTTAAGTTCAGCTAAGTACCGTAGAACTTACTCGTACTATTATTATTCTGTGGTACCAGTAGGTACTTAATTGAAAAATATTTCCCATAAAAGCATATTAACAACATTAGCAAAAAATGCAAATAGAAGAAAGCTTTTTTTTAAATTCATTTAATTTAACACGTTTATTTATATGTGTTGAATGCAATTTAATTATAATTTATTAATCAATAAAATACTTAAATATCCTATTGCACGCCAAACCAAAGTGATCGGAGAGGTGATCGTAAGCTAGAAAGCAGTCAATAGGCATGAGATATATCCAGTGTGAGTTGGCTGCCTTCTAGTGCAACGTGTAAACGAGGCAAGGGTCAAGCTACATCGCGAAGACTGCTTTCTAGCTTGTGCAAGGCAGAGGTAGTGGAGGCTGCGCGGGCGCCGCGCGGCGGACGCGGGGAGCGCGTGGCGCGCGGGGCGGCGGCGGAGCGGGGCGGGGCCGTAGGCGGCGCGGGCTGCCATTGGCCCGCGCGCGCCGGCCCCGCCCACTCACCCCCACCGCCCGCGCGTCACCCGCACTCGCGCTTGGAGCCCAGTGTATCGCGAGTCGTTTCCCGCATAACACGTGCCGTGATTCTTCGACTATCGTGTTACGTTACAGATGCTCGTCGCACTAAACTAATGCCGGCTGAGGAGGACCCCGCGGCCATGGACGGCCGCGACGCCGCCTCGCCCCAGCAGTTT
This sequence comes from Peribatodes rhomboidaria, assembly GCA_911728515.1. Taxonomy (NCBI): domain Eukaryota; kingdom Metazoa; phylum Arthropoda; class Insecta; order Lepidoptera; family Geometridae; genus Peribatodes; species Peribatodes rhomboidaria. The sequence goes on from OU452166.1 coordinate 8,103,927, forward strand.
TGCCTGCGTTGGAACAACTACCAGAACAACTTGACGACCTGCTTCGATCAGCTGTTGCAGTCGCAATCTTTCGTGGACGTTACTCTCGCTTGCGATGGTCAAAGCCTGAAGGCGCACAAGGTGGTGCTGAGCGCATGCAGCCCCTACTTCCAGTCGCTGCTGATGGAGAACCCGTGCCAGCACCCGATTATCATCATCAGGGATATCAAGTACTGCGACTTGAAGGCGGCGGTAGATTTCATGTACCGTGGCGAGATCAACGTGTCGCAAGATCAGATCCCGGCCCTGCTGAAGGTGGCGGACACGCTGAAGATCCGCGGGCTGACGGACGTGAGCGGAGAGCACGCCGCGCTGTCGGGCCAGGTGCCGGGGGGCAGCCGCTGCGGCAAGCGCCCCGCGAGCTCCGACTCGCCCAGCTCTCGCCGTCGCCGCGTCTCCGAAGAGCGCAGCAGCGCCGGCTCGCGGCCCCGACACAGCCCGCTGCCATCGCCTCCGGCCGAGCCGCTGCCGCCGGACCCCATCCCGATGCCGCCGCCGCTGCCGCAGCACGACGACATCGACATCCGACCCGGCATCGCCGAGATGATCCGTGAAGAAGAACGGGTGAGTACTTCCACACATCCTGCTCCTCATTACCGGCGCGACGCCGGCCGGCCGGTCGAGGGCGCGCGACTCGTAAAACTTTTCCCGCCGCTTCTCCACCCCGCCCGCCTCGCTTGCACCCCCTGTACAAACTTTCCATTCCGTATCCAATATCGAAATTAATTTATTTGGAACTACTTTCAGTGGATGTTCTTTTTAGTACGACGTGTTTTTATGCAGTTTTAGAATGGTGTGAGGTAAATGAGCCGCGTTATAGTAAATAGTAAAAGTATGAATGAAAGGCTAGTGTGAGGCTGATAGGCGTCAATGGATGCTCACGTTAGGATTGGTCAAAAAGCCGTGTTTTACATTCAACCGACGCGCGACGGGCGAAAAGGCGGGGCCTCACTGCAAAATAGTGCGTTAAAATTGAGTCGTTGACCCAGAACCGCGTCACGCATTTTTACTTCACGCAGCCGACGACGATATTCTCTTGACCTCTACGCCTCCATGGCCTCCATTCGCAATACGCCAACGATGACCTTACCTAAGTGCGATCTGTCTCTGAATAATCTATCTTTATTTAAGTACGCCATAAATATTAAAAGTAATAAAGTTTTAAATTAGTTACGCCGTAGGTTCATCAAATTATTAGGAACTTTACTTAGTAATTTGTTTTCCATAATTTACTAAATTAAAGAAAATAAATTACGTAGCAAAGTTCCTAATAATATTATAAAATTTATTATATTGTTATAAGTATTAAGTAACCAACTACAAAAACTTAAAAAGACAAGGCTGTCAAACACGTAGGTCACCTATGTCACATATAATTTTTTAATGATTTTGTACGGATTAGCCGCACTTGAGTCGTAATTTTTATATGAGGAAGTTGTACATACTTACCTAAGTTTGATTGATGTTCAACTTTGAATTATGTACCTACTTACCTAACTATGAGCTAAGAGTGTAAAAACGTTAATTAAAATGTATATAAGTATGCTACATATCTAAAATATTTTGCCATGCTAGTATTAAAGACTTGCCTTCATTTAACCATCCCATTTAAAATCGTTACAAAAATATGTTTTATGGTAAAAAAGGTAAATACTATAAAATACTTTTTTTATTAAATTATTCTGGAAGAGCATGATATTAAGTGAGGTTTTTAACTTAAAAAATACTTGTAAAAATTTGCAAAAGCTATTTCGTCATTGAATTTTATTACATTAAGAATGTAGAATTTTAAACGGTTCTCGAATAAAAGTTTAGCAAAACGATCACAACTATCACTTCATCAATTAACATTTACTATGTTCTAAAATCACGGTGCATGAATTCAATAAGTAGGGGAGCGAACGGCGAACAAGGATCAATCAAATTCAAGAATTTTCGTATTGTTCGGACTGTACAAAATTAGAGTTCGTCGAAAAATCTCAGCTGTCAATAAAACCTGCCTTTAACCTTAAGAGCGCCACTGTCACTTGACTGATACTGACTACTGACACTTGACAAGCGGTAACAGGCTGACCGCCAAAGACGCGACGTCTATACTTGACAAAAAACCCATTCCCCTAAAATAGACAATTAAAAAACATTGTTTAAATATACTAAAATATTGCCTTGATTTTACTGCTTAGCGTACTAGGCACGGAAATGTGTTTCTTTATCTTCGTCTGACTATATCCAGGTAGGGTTTATACATAGCTAATCTAGAAATTGAATACAAAATCGTTTTTCAAAACTAGTGCAATTTTTTTCAACAATGTGCACAGTTTTTGTTCACAACAAGTAACAACCCATAACAACCTATTGTTAAGCTATCGGTCGGTACTTAGGCACTACTTTGGTAACCTAAGTTGTATAAATTTGTACTTATTTTGAGTTAAAATCTAGGTCTTACTTTACACAAAGGAATATTGTTCGCTTGCAATTAGCTTGTTTAATTATTATTGTTAAAAACTGTGCGGTCCGTTTTTAGCAAATAAAATTGTTAGAAAAAAAAAGCTTTCCTAATATGAAAGTTTTTATTCAAATAACATAAAATTCAATTTTATGTAATTTAATAAAAAATCTAAAAATAAAAAATCAACGACTACAATAACCTTCCTTTTTTTATTTCGCCGCCGTCGGGTATAAAATGTTTTAGTAAAACTGATATGTATAAAAACTATTGTTTGCAGATACACTTTACGGAATATAAGTACTAAACAAAATACATTAAAAGCGGTACGTACGGTTTGAGAATAAATTTGATTTTGTTATATCTTTTAATTTGACAGCTTTTAAAATGATAACATAAACTCATATAATTATTATTGAACTGTAAAGAGACGCAGATAATGTTAAAACTTCAAGCGTAGTTTAGTTTCAAGAGTGATGCAAAGAGTCGACACCATCGTCTCATAATCTCATCATTTGTATCGGCGGAAGTAAAGACAGATAAATATCCGCATAATAAAACTGTCACTAGTTTTTTTTAACTTTAAGTAATTAAATCTGAATCCGTCAAGTAGAAAACGCCAGTCCATAAAAGTTGTAATAAGTTTCAAACTTTAGCGGAGTTCAATAAGTGTTTAAGATTAAATAAAGTTTAGTGGTGTAATTACCTAATTTAAAAAAATTGGAATTCTTTCAAATAGAAGGCCTTATTCTGAACCCAATCGGTTTGTTTTTTTTTCGAGATCGGTGCTTCTTCCGTTTTCGTCATACTAATGTAGATGATAGAGACGGAGAATGTTGATCTCGTTCCGGAACTCTCCGATCTGGAACGAAATACGGGAGCTAAGTTCTTTTGGAATTGTTACTCGTATATCTCGGACAACAAAGTTTTGAGACCGCTGTGACACTTTGTTCGTTGTAGGGTTAAGCGTTAAGCTAAAAAGTTAAGTAAAAACGGTATCCAATAGTTATTTTAACCTTTAAACTTCATATTTTTAACATGGTTTAACATAATACTAGAGCCGGTAAAGAGAAACTTAAGGGAAATCGTTTTAGAGATTCAAATTGACTCCAATAATTACCAGAATAAGATCATTGACTCAGTAAAACTGCTAGTTTTCTATATATTCATTTTCTTACACAATACACAATTCATTTTCTTTATAAATATAAAGAAAATGAATTGTGTCATGTGTTTTAAATCATTAGTGATTTGCTGAAGTAATTTTCTGACTTTAGCTGTTTTCTGACCCTTCTAATTTTGTTGTGGTCTTTCGACTTTTTTATTATTATATTCTCTTTTAACCTAACCTTCTCTTTTACCTGCTTTATGTTTGCATAGTTAGGCTTCGTTCTTTCCTCTGCTTTTCCTTCAAGACGTTTTTTATTAGCAAATCATATCCTTGGTCGTTACTAAGTGACCAAATATTTTACTTTTCATTAACGATGAGATTTGTTCGTTTCCTTCACGTAGTTAACATAAAGAAATTGGATCCTTCAGTTTCAGGCGCTGGTCACACAGTTTTAACTTCGTCGTAAGAAATGTGATGGTTGATTTTTTACACAGAATGTGGAAAAACACACACACACACACACTTCGCTGTGTACCTGACGCCGTATTTTGTATGCAAGTTCTTTTTGATCCATCACTTCTTTTTATTTACACTTTACAGTTTTCATGAATTTTTCATGCTGTATTAAGCGAAGTATCTTGCCTCTTCTTTCTCTCTTCTTTCTTATTCAATACGTTTTTTTTATTGTATCGTTCATTACCTACTTGCTTAGTTTTATCGTTACTTTTTTTATCGCTATAGCATGTTATATGCTACATTTCGCAGTTATTTTTTCTGTTTGCCAGAGAATTATTTTCACCTTTGTTTGTTTGTCAACTAATAACTGTTGACTAATAGCCCTTCCCTCCTCCCTGTATTCCCATGAAATAATAATAATTAAAATACCAGTTAACAAACAATAAAAGTCACTTTCGACAAAGTTCGTAGAGTGTATTTTATTGAGAAAAAAAAAGATAGTTTGAGCGCTGATGTTGCACCGAGCTTCCAATCCTTAGCAGTGACTTCATCTGTCCATCGAATACCATTTTACTAAAGTAATTTCACCGGTTAGGTAATAGTATCAGATAAACAACCGTGCGTGACCGTCGACTTAAAAATTGCATTCATTTTCTATTATCAGATTTTTATCAGTCAGGTATATTAATTAGGTTTTTAAGTACTAACTAGCCAGTATTTCATTAACATAAAGTAATAACTGCATATAATACTAACAAAGCCATACAGGATTCAATTAACTTTCTTAATTAAAATGTGGCTAAGAATTGTGGTGTACATAAGGGAAAAAATTCTGAATAAATTTATGTCGACCGATAACGCTATTTATTATAGGTACTTGTGTTCGATTAATTCTGTTAATATGACCGGCTTGATAACGTTTATGGCTCTGCTTCTTGGCTATAGGCTGGAGGTGGAATCAGTTCGAGGCTTAGAAAGATTACGTTTCTTTCTATTAAAATATACCATTACAACATATCGTCACGCCTTTCCCCCGTGGGGGCCGGCAGTGGTGTAATACAACACCCACACTTCGCCGGATGATATTCAGTCCCAAATGTGACAGGAGGCGAGCCTGTCGCCATACATCGGGCTCCAGTTATGTAGCAGATGACATACAACACACATATGTGTACACAACGAACAAATTGCTGCGTGCCGTCGGCTGGAATTGAACCCGCTCCCTCTGTTTTGAGAGGCGGGCCTTCTTCAACTAGACTTACATCGATTTTTAACAATATAAATATAAACACTAATCAGTGTACTTATACTTATAGACTCAAATACTCGTATTTAAGAGAGTGACTGAGATTCAAAATTATTATTTGAAATCGGAAATTCGGAAACGCATTTCTTTTTATCTAAATTTTATGGATTGGGTAGGTAGAGCTAGGTAGGTATAGTATAGCCTCAATAATTTTATCCGAAAATACCGAGTTTTTGGGATTGCTGGAGTTAGTGTTCGTTTTGTATTTTTGGTAAATATTCTGCTATCTTTGAAAATCGGATTAATGCAAGTTCAAATGGTTGAACTGGATGTGAGCAGCGCAGGACCGGTCGTTGTGAAGATCATTGGAGGAGGCAGCCGTCCAGCTGTAGACGTCTTCTGAGCTGACATGATGATGACAAATGAAATGTTTGAGTAAAAAACCTTAGAAGCCGCTACAGTACATTTAAGCTTTTGATAGGAAAACGTGAACTTTAAAAACCCCTGACAAAGTAAAATTCGCAACTAATTCACCAAACAAACAAGAAAAAAATCAAAACCGGCTCCGAAAAATATGTAAGGACTTAGACATATAAAGTTTGGTCGGTCTGATATCCCGACACTAGGGGTGGACCACGCAAGCTATAATACAGCAAAGCCAAGACAAATGACGTCATCATTTAACCGGCCAACGACCCGCCAATTCCGCCAGTTATTCTCAACCTGGTATCATAACGTCCTAATTAATCTTATCAATTGGAACGACCGCTTTACTCCTTTTTAAATTTGAATATTTTGAACAATAGTTTTCTAAACTCGTAAAGATAAAGTTAATTATGTTTGCAAAGTTTTAGTGCTAAATAGAGATGTTCCACCCGGCCTATAATGGACATAAAACAGTTTACATATTTATGATCAGCTACGCGTGCATTTTACACGTGTTTTCTTTTACATTTCAGTGATATCTTTTTAGCAGAACAGATATTTGTTTTGTTTGACAGTTTGTCATTACAAAAAAGGTATAAAATTGTAGCATTTTCCTAAAAGTACTTAGATTATTTTAAAAGGATTCCTTAACACTAATTCAATTGTTGTTTTCGTCGTTTTTCTTTCTTTTCACCCCAAACTTATTGCTCCCATCTTGCTTTTGCCTTTAGGTTTCAACCGGAAATATTCCGGCTAAACCGAGTGCGTTCATCTCTAGCAGGTGTAAAGGTGGTCAGGTGATTCAGTGTCGGTTCTTCAGGTCTAGTTTAAGTGTTTAACGGTATGAGTTATTTTACGACGATGACTGTTTGTTATCGGCCTTAACTCATTTGTTTTTGAAAGATTCGGTTCAGCCGGTTCGTTAGTTAACTCGCGGTGACCTAATATTAGGTCACAATGACGAACCGTTGACAGAGAATTTCTTATGACAGAGAGTTTCTTTTAGGCAAACGTGTTTTATCGTTTCTTGCCTGTTCTTCTGAGTAGAGGCTCTTTATCCGAACAAGGCGGTCGAGTCTATTTAAAAAAACTTTGACGTTCATAAGTGTATCTTTGATACCTAAATTGAATAAAAATATTTTGACTTTGACTTTGATTGTTGGCCACATCATTGCTTACCATCAGGCGAGATGACGACTAAACGCAAGCCTTTTATTTAAGTTTTTTAGGGTTCCGTACCCAAAGCGTAAAACGGGACACTATTACTAAGACTCCGCTGTCCGTCCCGTCTGTTTGTCTGTCTGTTCGTCTGTCACCAGGCTGTATATCATAAACCGTGATAGATAGTTGTAATTTTCACAGATAATGTAGTTTAGGGGGCTCTTATACAACAGACTTGTTTTTTTGGCGTTTTTGTAGCATAATGGTACGGAACCCTTATGCGCGTAGGTACCCTTTGTGCGCGTGTCCGACTCGCGCTTGGCCGGCTTTTTTCAAATACCGTTACTTATGCAGTTCAGTCGTACCTATAGGTAATATATTGTAATCAATTAATGTTGTAATATTGTTACTGTTGTCCCAAAATATAATAAAATTTGATATTGTAGTCGCAATCATATACCTAACACCTATAAAATAAGTAAAAACTTTGATTAAAAAAAGAGAGAGTTCCACTTTAATTCTTGCAGCTGTGCAAGCAGCAGTTCTAGAAAAATAGCTATTAAATTCTAGAAAAAGAACAAGATTTAGTATATGTAAATCTGGGTTTGGTAATAAGCGATGATAGCCCAGCCGGAGAAGGCCCACCTCTCAAGCCTGAGGGAGCTGGTTCGGACCCAGCCGAAGACACGCACCAATTTGTTCGTTGTGTGAACATATGTGCGGATTTTGCGCCATCTGCTACATGACTGAAGTCCAGTGTGTAGCGACAGGCTCGCCCTCTGTCACATTAGGGACTGAATATCGTCCGGCGAAGTGTCAGTGTTGTACACATCTGCCAGCCCCCTCGAGGGAAAGGAGTGAGTTTGGTTTTAACTTTGATGCTTTTACAGGGCTTGCGTTGGTCACTAAACGCATTGTGTTAATTTTTCAAGTAAACTTATTTTGTTACACTTGTGATTTTCCTTCGTTACCCAGTTGATTAATACACCTCACATTAATGTGAAACTTATCACAAATACATAAAATTTTAATATTATTAACCGGGATTATTTTATAATGTAATACAATCAATTAATATTTATTTGAGCGTGAAATTAAAAGAATATTGAGTATTGAAATTCACGGACTATAAAGTTTTTAATTTAAAATATTCGACAACCGAAGAAATTGAATTAAATAGTAGATTTTGTTTGAATAAACTCTACATGTAGGTAAAATATAAATTTAGTTCGAAAAACTTACGAAAGGTGTTAAAATATCTATCTCTCATTGTGGATAATCATGATGATGTATAATTATAATCTTGAAGTTAATATAATCACAATTATAATGGCACGGGATGTCATGATGTCAATGGGACTTCGTGGCAAACTGACACCGTAGGTATACGACCTCCAAACACCTCCATATCTCCTAAGCCTTTTTTTTTAATATCTTAATCGGCTTGCGTTTGGCCGCCAACATGCCTGATGATAAGCAGTGATGCTCCTAGGCAAGCGTGCTCCATGGTATGGAGCACGCTTGCCTAGAAGAAACCGATTCACTCGAGACTTGAAGACACCCAGATTAAAAGTGCCAGGGAACACACACTCTGGCAGAGTATTCCACACTCTAGCGGTCCGTATAAGAAATGAAATGAAAAAGCCTCTTGTCCGGGTTGCCTGAAATTCAAACTTTAATATAGTATGATAATGGACTACTGGCTAGTAAAGTTTTATGAAGACCGGTTAACCCGTACTCAGGCTGTCGCTTGACAAATATTCTACTAATTATAAACGAGAAAGTTTGTAAGAATGGAAGGATGGATGGATGTTTGTTACCCTTTCGCGCTGGAACGGCCGAACTGATCTGGATGAAATTTGGCACAGAGATAGATTATAGTCTAGAATAGCACATAGGATAGGACTTTTAATCGTCTCAGTAGAAACAGAGGCGTCGCTTCGCGCGGTCAAATACCATAACTGCCATCGCCCGATACTGACTCAAAGTATAAAAAATGTCGACCTTAACATTCGCCCAAGAAAATAAATAAATCACAAATTCACATTATTTTACTGGAAACAGGTCACAAGTGATTTATTTCTTTACAAATTGATGCGAAGAGAGTCAGCGGAATACGTTTTTCAAAAAGATCACCAAGTGCGTGTCATAACACACTCAAGGTAGAGTTCCGTAGCTACGCTAGAATCAACTATCACAAGACCATTTCTTTCCACGCAAAGTTGTTTTTAGGGTTTTAAAATGGTTTATGTTTTTGGATTCCCCATAATGATCTCAAAGAGACAAAGAACGTTTTCATCCACTCTTTGAATGCAGGTCTAACTTTGCACTCCTGCACTTTTAAAACGTATTTCCCAAAATGTCAATGTTTTTCCTTGCAACGGGTACAATTTTGTATACCTACTTACTTACATGTAACGTAGTTGTACAAAATTTCAATGTTAAGTTTTATTAGTACCTACCTCTTAATTAGTACGGTGTAAATGTAATGTGATGTGGATTGTAAAGGATTACACTTTGCCACGGAACCCTTCAATAATAAATCACAGTTTCATTAGCAGGTGAAATTTCTCGATACAACAATTAAGATACGATAGGAAAGATCCCAACCTTAGGTAAAACAATACAATCTAAAGAATTGCAATTCAAATTGGCTGACATTAGCGTCATTGAATGAATGAATGAGCGTCTGACGGTGAGACGATCGTCAGTCGTGTCAAATTTGATATTTAAATGTAGGCAAGTGGCGGGCTCGGACGGCGATCTGGCTCTAGACAACTTAATATATATAAGCACTGATTTTCAGCGTCTTGTGTGCTTTGGAATGATGGCACAGGAGTCTTTTTCGACGTCTGTTTTAGGCAAGAAGAGATGGTAGCCAAGTTGAGAGAAGGCCCGCCTCTCAAGCCCCCTGGCTATTTAGTCCCAAATGTAACAGGCTCGCCCCCTGTCACATTTGGGACTGAATATCGTCCGGCGAAATGTGGGTGTTGTATTACACCTCTGCCAGCCCCCTCGGGAGAGCTGAGCTACCCACGTCCGTAGGAGTGTACTCTATTCTGATTCCCTACACGTGGTCCCCGGGTAGTGCTAACCGGGTAGCAAACTCTGGTGGAATGCTTCGGCCGTGGCTAGTTACCACCCACCAGACCAAGCCATGCCGTGAAATGACCTAGTCGTGTTTCGGGATGTAGTCCGGTGTAACCGTTCCGAAGACGGGTCTGAGCAGTAGCGCACTTGGAGCGCCTCACTCAACTGCCGTCTTTGTTCTTCTTCACTCTAGTAAACTTCAAGGCTAGAGTGAATAAGTACCTTCTAGGTCGTCGTGCTCCATCTTAGACCACAACGTCGCTTAACATTAGGCGAGTTGGAGGTCAAACGCCGACCTATTATACATAAAAAAAAAAGAGACAGATATGTATACATATGTTATGTTATGTCAATAATAAACGTTGCATGGCCTCGGAATAGTTAAACAGTGTTATGTCTTTTTCTTTATTATACATTTTTAACACGACCGATAAAAAATTGAATAACTATTCCGACTATACAACGTTTGTTAGTAAGGGGGCTAGTTGGAATCTCCATGAAATAAGTAAAAGATTTTCTTAACTTTATCTTATAGTGACATTTTTAATAGTTTAACTCTGGGTTCATTAACATGTCTTTAAGAATTTAACTTCAAAACAATCTACTGTACGTGGACAGTTCGTTAGTAGAAGTTCGTCCAAGTTATCCTATCTAAATTCCATACAATAGTTTACATTCTCAGAATGCATTTAAATTTAACATTATACATTGCAACTTTTATCAATTTAATAAATTTAATAGTAGTCGTCCGCCCTTTTAACTTGTTATTTTAACTGAACAGTTGATATGGCTCATTTACTTATGTAAACTACTCCTGACATTTACTAGAATGTATAGTTATACGCGATCTTATAAAAAGCTAATGAAAAGCAACCTTTTTTAGTCCGTTCATTGACTTGTCTGGACTTGAGAGCTTGTTTATTGTAAAGGGAGGGTTATATATGTTACTAGCTGCGGCCCGCGGTTTCACCTGCGGTTAAAAAGTATCCTATGTTCTATCCTAGATGACGATTATAATCTATCTCTGTGCCAAATTTCATCCAGATCTGTTCAGCCGTTCTGGCGTGAATGAGTAACAAACATCCATCCATACATCCATTCTTTGAAACTTTCGCGTTTATAATATTAGTAGGATGGATTAAACGTTTGTCATTTAGTTTTGACAAATAGAAATTCAGCCGCGAGTCTTTCAATAAACTAGATCTAAAAATATGTAAAAACCAATGAGATCATAAAAAGAATATTATTGTGTGCCCGCAAAATATAGCAGATGCAGTATAAGTTTCGCACTAGTTATTTGGCAATTGGTATGAGTCAAAAGAATGTCTATAGGTAGGATAAAGTATAAGTATCTCGTGCAAACAAAAAGTATAACACTTGTTATAAAGTTGTCGAAGTTGTGCGAAGCAATAGCTCTACTTAACTCAGCTTAATCATGGTACATAACAAGAACACTAAAAACCAGACCTTTCCGACTATCGTGGAGTGTCGAATCAGATACTTTTGGAGGGGGTTAAGCTCCTTAACCACTCCTGAATCCGCTACTGCACCCTTACCTTAGTTACGAAAACTTTTTTTATTTTTACTTGGATCCATACATTTCAATAAAGCGCACCTGGCGGAAACGTAAAGGCACTACGTTAAATGTATGGAGAATAAACGAAAACGAAAAAAGTTTTCGTTAACTATCACGAAAAACTATCAAAACCCTGCTCACCTAGCACCTTGTAAAAACTTAATTCCTGCGTTAAAACGTAATAGTAATTACAAAACCTTCAGTGCACACCAAATAGGTACATATCGTTATTTCAAGCGATTTCCACACTTATACTAAACCTACTTGCTACTGATTACGCTAATCCTTTATAAATATTGCGATAAAATCCCCTATTCCGTATATTTTATTGTACTTACACAGCTATTATGCTCGTGAATACTATTATACTCATGGATATCTTTATTTGTTAAGGAGATACTGGAAAATGAAATTCACTCGCTCGTTCCGCTCGAAGTCACATACGGACCTCATCCGTAATGTGTCAAATACTAAGTATGACTTTATCAGCGGTTTAGAATGACTAATGGTCACATGCACTTAATATAAGAATTGCCTAAGTCGAATTGTCTAAGGCGATAAGAATTGTCTAAGGCGGTCGAGTCTATTTAAATAACTTTGACGTTCATAAGTGTATCTTTGATACCAAAATTGAATAAAAACATTTTGACTTTGACTTTTATCCTTGCTTAACTAGTTTTAAACTATTCCTAGCGAAGTATTTGCTCAGCGGGCACATATAGTTAAGATTCTCCTAAACAATGGCTTAAGTTTCGTGCAAGAAGTTTTCTGTAGGAGCTAGCTAGGAGAAGATTAAACGAGTTAAGCAAGGACTTTATTCTGATATTGAGTGCAAGTGTCCTCAACATGTTAAGTATTTTAACTAGCACGTTTTTATTCAAAATAGGTTTTAGTTTGACCGCATTCTGGACCCCTATTTTTGTGTGTGAGATATTTTTGTCATTGTCTCTCTCGTTTGGAAAGTCATAGGTAAGAGTGACAAAGATAGCATCTCAAGAGCCTGGCTGCTGCGGTCCGGAGCACGCTTGCCTCTTCTAGACCTGAGCTTGAAGATAGAGCTATCTTCAACTGCTGGAGCACGCTTTCCAAAAGAAAGCAATTCATTATCATAACTTTTGTCTAAAGATAATTTATAAACTTACTTAGTACTTAGGTACCTTTTCAACAGAAAATTTACAAAAAAACTAGCTGCGCCCTGCGGTTTCATCCATAGTTAAAAAGTATCCTATGTGCTATTCTAGACTACAATCTATCTCTGTGTCAAATTTCATCCAGATCTGTTCAGCCGTTCTGCCGTGAAGGAGTAACAAACATCCATCTATCTCACAAACTTTCACGTTTATAATATTAGTAGGATAGGAAGTAGGAATAGAAAGCGAATAGAAAACTATCATTTTCTAAACTCTTCCATCGAATATGTATTACTCACGTTGTTTTTAACATTTCATTAATACTAATTTTTCTTATTATACTCAGTATAAACTAAATTGTATACCTTTTAAGGATACTTAACTACCCTCAGATATAAGCATCTTTAAATTAACACGCACGAGTAGGTACGGCAAAGTAAAACGTGTATCATGAGTACATACATATTTAATAGGTACTTACTATAACAGTATCTACATTGTTTATTTATTTTGTAATGTAATTTAAATTAGTTATAAACTTCTAGTGACGACAGATATAATGCAGAGTGTAAATAAAATAAAGAGTTTGCGTCTAATCTTGCTTTTGTTAAAACAATTTTTAATCTTTCTGCTGTGACGTTAATTTACATAGATAATGTACTGAAAATCCCAATAAGGTAAAACATTCGTGTCATGGTAACAAGGCAAAAGACGAATTTATTTTACAATAAAAGAGAGTTTAGCTATTTCTTGACGACATAGATAATAATTGTATATACTTTGTTTTGTTTCACTTCTCACATTCGAGAGGCGAGCGAAGCATCTCTGCTTCAGCTTTTTTTTTTTTTTTTATTTAGAATATGTTGGCGTTTGACCACCAACTCGCCTGATGTTAAGCGACGTTGTGGTCTAAGATGGAGCACGACGACCTATAAGGTATAACTTATTCACTCTAGCCTTGAAGTTTTGTAGAGTGAAGAAGTACAAAGACGGCAGTTGAGTGAGGCGCTACAAGTGCGCTACTGCTCAGACCCGTCTTCGGAACGGTTACACCGGACTACATCCCGAAACATGACTAGGTCATTTCACGGCATGGCTTGGTCCGGTGGGTGGTAACTAGCCACGGCCGAAGCCTCCCACCAGAGTTTGCTACCCGGTTAGCACTACCCGGGGACAACGTGTAGGGAATCAGAATAGAGTACACTCCTACGGACGTGGGTAGCTCAGCCCCCAATGCTTTGCCCCCAGCTTTGACAATGCTTTCGTATGTCCGATTCCTGTCCGGATCTTTGCCTTCCTCTACTTCTTCGTCGCATGGAAAGAAGCATGCTTGACATATGACTACGAGATCGATGGACAACTTCAAAAATAAAGAAAAGCACAAATGTCAGTGACGTGTAACAAAAAATAAGAAAACTTAAATGGAAATGGACTGGACATATAATGAGGACTAAGAAAGAAAAATGGACTAAGGATGTAATAGAGTGGTATCCGAGGAACGGGAAAAGACAACGAGGAGGCCAATTCAAAAGATGGGAGGGTGATTTACCAAAAGGATGGAGAAGGTCTGCCAAGGATAGAGAGAAGTGGAAACAATTGGGGGAGGCCTATGTCGACAGACAACCTGACCAAATTGGTTGCTAGTAAATTATTATTGTTTGCTATATAAAATTCATTTAAGAATAGTATTGTTTGATAATAATAGCATGTATTAAGTTAAAAAGGTCAGCGAATAAAGGCTTTCATTATTATTATTATTATTACTTCTTCGTCTTCTGGTTTAGAAATGCCACCTCATTTCTCAACCAATTCTCTTGAAATTTTGAGAGTAGGTTAAAAAAAACATAACTCCACCATTTTGAACAAAATCCAAAAACTGTCTCGACAAAACAAAACCTGTATAATTATCGAATTTGCTCACAAATTTCACGAGAATCGGTTGAGGAATACGACCTATAGAGTAGAACAAATGTCGGCCGCGAACTCTACAGCTCACAGTCACAAGTGTAGGTACTTATTTACTTGCTCACCTATATCTTGGTATTTCATAGTGACCACGATATTCGGACCTGTTTAATCTACTTTACTTACCCAACTGTATCAAAAAACTTAAAAAAAGAGGACACTTCCATCCAAATTTTGACGTTTATGTTTAGCATTTACTTAAGAGGGCCGCGACGCTCTGAAATTTCCATACAAACGCGCTTATTAAATTTCTTGAAAACCATTTGTTAGATTATGACGAAATTTAGCATGTACAATTAAATTAACAATATCTTCGTCCCTATGTTCTTGGTTTTTTTTAAAAACATTCCCAAGCTAAAATAGAGCTATGAAAAATTTTCGCATTTGTAAGGGGTCTTTTTTGACTGATTTATTCAATAGGTAGACAAAGCAAATCAAAAATCCCTTTACATAGGGAGGTTGTCTACATCATTAGCTTTTAAATTAATCCATAATACCTACAAGGGACATTCTTAGTTATTTAAGAATGATTAGAGAAGTCATAAAAAAACACTTTGTCACCTTAGGTAACTTTAAAGGCTCGTCAGTATCTTTACTTGCTCTCTTCGTTCGTCATCTTTTTCTAGACGAAATGGTTATGAAAAACCTTAAGCCAATGCGAAGTTAGTCTAAAGTGGTCGCCGGACTCTTAAAACGAACGGCATCTGTCGAAATCTCTACTACATTAATACTGTGTCATAGTTGTCTTCTAACTATACTCGCTCTCAAGACGATTGTTCTCCAGCAAATCCGGCATGTGACTGACATCAGTGCTCAATAGGTACACTAGTTTATGTCATTGAGCTAGTACCATTTAAAAACTTTCTTTAGCCTGGTCCTTACGAAAGATTCAAGTCTCCTGTTTTTAATACAACTAAAAAAACAATGTTGGTTTTTGTTGTAAAAAATATAATTGTCACACAATGAATGAATTATCTTTAATTCTTTGCCTAAGACATTGTCTTGGGCAAATATGTCGGGCCTTGTACCATCATTAAGCCTTGTACACACTTCTTTAATTTAAAACAACATGGATAACGAAATGACTATGTCACTTCGCTTGAATTAAACGTTTATTTTGTTGACACGTCCGCTTCGATTCTCGTGACAGCTCTTCTGTCAATAGCCTAATAATGAGATGTGTACATGGTTTGGTCCTTACACGGAATGGAAAATGTAAACAGTTTTTTTGTCGACTGTCGAAGAACTAATGAATTGGTGTGCATTATAAAATAAAAATAATAAATAAACTGTAAAACTGTAAAACTGTGATAAACCCTGGCAGGGTCTATCGAGGTTCTTAATATTAATACGGTAAAAAGTCTAACACGCACAAATACACAAATAAAATACTAAAGAAATACAGGATTTACTTTGTGTGGATTATTTTATCAAATAAAAGAGTGTGTTACAACGCACACGTTACACTAAAACGTCAAGTAATAAACTGCACTAGAACTACTCCTTCCTGCCTTTAGTACTCACTCAGTTCGTGTAAAAATTGAATCGCGGTGACAAACCTGAAAGTGTAGCCAATTTTTGGTCGCGCCAATTACGGCAAATTCCCGAATTCGCCGCTATTTTGTTCGTACGAACAAAAAGCCTCTCGTGTGCACGCACCGTAACCATTACCCCCACAAGCTCCATGGAGCAATTAAATAGATAAACCTTAGTTTATGCAATCTCTTTAAATAGTTTTTTATAAAAAAAATTAAGATGATAAAATAATTATGAAGATTAAAACTTTCGTTGGGATTATTGCAAGCGCAAAAGCCTTATAAAAACCACCATAATTATTGTACCTCCAAAACATTTGTTTTAATTAATAACTTGTTTCTGATAGTTCTGGTAATGTTATTTAACTGATTTCCAAGTGCTTAGGGCGCTTAATTAATATTAGCGCAAAATGTGACCAATACATACTAAATTCGAATTGACTATTTAATTGAATCCTGATTATAAGTAGCGTATTGAACTTCAGATAAAAAAAACGTTCGTTTTACGTCTTACTAATATTATAAGCGCGAAAGTTTGTAAGAATGGATGGATGGATGGATGGATGGATGTTTGTTACTCTTTCACGCCAGAACGGCTGAACAGATCTGGGTGAAATTTGGCACAGAGATAGATTATAGTCTAGAATAACACATAGGATACTTTTTAAGCGCGGGTGAAACCGCGGGGCGTTGCTAGTAGACTTATACACGTTTCTTAGGCAAGAAGGGAACTTTTCCAATATATTTTATGATATTCATCATATATTACTTATTAGTGATGATAAAAAATTCTGCATATCTTGTGCAAATGTTAACGAATAATAACTTCATCCCGGTAAAGTTTATTATTATCACCTTGTACAAACATCTGTTTCTAATCATTGAGATCATTTGTACTACGTACTAGAGATGACACGTCACACGTCACGATATCCTATCAGCAGTGGCGCGTGTGCCGCAATTCACTCTTCTATCGTTTGCTAGAAAAACGAAATTTAAATGGAATATTATAATGATTGGGGTGTATTGTAGTACACGTCTTGAAGTATTCATGCGATTTACAACATAGTATATGGACTACAGAGCGCCTGACTGATTAAATGAAGTTTAAGGTAACATTGAAAGTGACCATCACAACAGTTAACTCTAGCATCTACAGTACGCAGTATACCTATTAGTAATAAGTATACTGAATTGAGGCTATAATGTAGCCTCAGTGAGGCTACATAGTGCCTCAATTGCTTCTCTATGAAAATTATTATTGCAAAATCATTAAATTAAGACCATATTACTTAACCCCGCGCAAACATTATAATCTCTGTTGACTCAGGTGTTAACTTTTGTCCTAAGTATTTAATCTTATCAATGTGGTACATTTTTTCGAGCGCGGCTGAACAAAGGATTTATTCATTTGAATAAAACTTAAGTAAAACAATTGCGAGTGAATTTAAATATTAACAATGAACGATGCGTATCCGCGATGGAATCTAAAAATCGGTTGTAAAACAACAGACTCTTTTTTCTTGACCGCCCAAGGAGGGTGATGTTTCATAGATGAAAGTACAAGTGGTAGTCCGTTCTTATTCTTGTGTGACTTATCCACTAAGCGACATAACCGATTTTGGTTACGAGTCGGTCTACATATCCAGACTTCCAAAGGGTCGGCCCATATTCTGAAGTCGAGTTTTACCTTCTTTGGAAAACTTCGTGCCTCTCGATATGTTTATGTCTCAAGGCCATAATATTTAAAAACGAATTTCTCTCTGACTGTCTATTTGTCGTGTTCACAAGACAGAACGGCTGATAAAATTTGATAAGGACTTACTGAAGGACTTTCTGATGCACATTTTATAATATTGTTTTCAGAATAAGTAGGTTAGCGATATTGCAGCCACGTGGACCAAGTCGCAGGCAACAGCTAGGTATAAAGGGCCACTCGTAAACAAACGGTCTTCACGCGTTCTATTTTAGGTCGGCGAATTGTCCCTTCAGGGTCGTCGCCCTCTGACCTTTACCTCGAACCGATCTGGCCTATCTTGTACGTGACAACCCTGTTTAATGCGCTACGGATTTGCGGACAAAGTCTCGGTTTTTAGGGCTTTCCGAAAATCATGTTGTGTTTTAAAATAAATACATATTTTGAGGGAGCATTTGCGTTGTGTGGCTGTGTCAGAGAGAAATACGAGTATGTACTAGTAGACTCGAGTCAAACTTTTTGGGTGCTGTATTCTAACATTAGAAATGATTTATTTTTTGGACCTGTATAGGTACCCTTGGTACCTACAAAATAAGGTGCTTTGTAAAGTTTATGGAAGTCAAGTTTTACAGACTGTTTTTTTGTTTGCATGCAGAGGATAATCTCCTGAAGTAACTCGCTACTTGTTTGACCAATAGAAAGCTAGATACACAATTTAGTGTGAAAGGGTATGAAACGTGAGCAAAGGTACAGGCAGGTGGCTAGTATTTTTTTCTTACAAATATAAAGATGTAAAAAATATAATAAAAACGTTTTAATTGATTGAAACAATTAAAACTGTTCACTCGAACCTTCTTACTAACATACGTTGTGTAGCCTCGGAATAGTAATAGTACAGTATTTTGCCTTCTTTAATAAATAAAATAAAAAGCCTTTATTGCGGCTTTTAATTGACATACTATGTAAGCTTAACGTTTATGCCTGAAACATATTGTACTAATTTTACATTCTTAAATATAAATCGGCAAACAGACCATTATCTTGTCCTCCGACAAAGGCCTCCTCTAAATATTTCCATTCTGTCCTATCCTTTGCTGTACGGGTCCATCGGACCCGCTATTTTCCTGATATGCCTTTTTTAAGAGGGTATTATTCTAGAACCTGTGTTAGTGTGTTAAGTACCCTGTGGTATAACTACAAAGTCTTTTGTTCACCAGATTTCACTTCACACCAGCATCTAGATATTACTAAATAACAAAATTATATTATTAATGCGAAAGTTTAGAAGTTTGTTACCCAATCACGCCAGAACAGCTAAACTAATTGAAATGAAATTACGGTATGAAATTTGGCACAGAGTTAGATTATAGTCTTTATAGCACATAGACTTTTAACCGCGAGTAACACCGCGTAATTAATCCATAAATTAGAAGTAACTAGTAACAGTACTAAGGTGGGGTCAATAGCAAGGAGCGCAACAATACTGCTACTATTAAAAAGAAAGTTCAAATTTCGCTCACAATTATCGCAAACAAGCCATTTCGTGAAAGCGTTAATTGCAACAAAACGAACGCACGGTCAATGGAGAAACAAGAGAGTTTCCAAAACAATTACTAACCGAACCCTGTCTAATAAAAGTATCAAGTAATGTAAGTATCCGTAATTAGACGCGTGCTACTTGTTACGAGCGATGATAGCCTAGTAGGAGGAAGGCTCGCCTTTCAAGCCAGAGAGCGAGGGTTCGATCCCAAAGGCATTCGCCAATTTGTTCATTTATTAGCATTTAATGTCAACTGCTTTAATTAGCTGTGTCCGGTGCGTGGTGACAGGCTCACCCCTGTCACATTTGAGTTTAGATATGTCCAGCAAAGAGGGTGTTGCAATATACACCTGCCAGCACCTTCGGGGGAAAGTCATGACAACTTGTCTACTCGCGAACTGAATGAGGGGTTTCCTACGACAGTTGAAGCTGAATTAAATATTAACAGTTCATGCTTACATGACTATTTGATGGCATTTTTGCATTTATGCGTTATGTATGAGCCAATTCACTCAGTGCCTTGTTAGCATATTGACAGACCGTAAACTTGCAACTATTTCAGGATTTCTAATAATTGGAATAGTATGTGTTACATACGAAAACTGATTGACTATAAGTTATATTCAGGTCGTTCTAACTAAGCAGACTGTGAGCGGCTGAATGTTTGTCTCCAGTTCGCAACACTATATATTTATAACCCCCAACATAAACAACAGGGTGTTATAAGCTTGACGTGTGTTAGTGTGTGTGTGTGTTTGTTTGTGTGTGTGAAAAAAAACCGTTTTTTTTGTCTGACTGATGAATTAGTGAAAGTGTTCTTATATTGTCAGGCGTTTTAAATATTATAATGTAACTTGTAACTACAGTGATCTAAAAGCGCATTCTCAGTTTGCGGCGTATCGCTTGCTGACACGCGAATGATTCGCGTTTTTTTCCTACAGTTTGCCTCTTCCGCAACATTGTCCAATACGCGACTGAGAGTCAGCCAGCGGACAGTCAGTTGCGCATAATTTGCTTAATCAGGACGAAGCCTTAGATGATTTAATGTGAAATACATACATAGAGCCGGATTTAGGGGAGGGCAGGTGGGGTTACAGCCCCGGGACCTTCACATGAGAGATTAAATAAAATAACTCAAAATGATTTTTACTTTAACACCTACTTGTACAAGTATGAGTTCAATAATTTAATTTGTTCCTTACAATAAATAAAATTGCAACACATTTTTCACTGATTTTTCATTTTATTCGAGTAATAATTCGAGGCTTCCCCTTTCCTGTTGCTCTAGAGCCTCCACACCTATATCCGGTCCTGTCCTACAAATCCATTTAGTAAAATATTTGCTTAGTTTTATTTCTGATTGCATCTCATTTTTTACTAAGGGAATAGAGCGAGAGACAAATAAAGGACAAAATCCACAGCAGTTTTAAAATTTCAACACTGTCTACATTAAGAAATATAAAATGTAAGGAGCTCATGGTAGCCCCCTTCGGTTTTTAGAGCAAGACAAGAATTGGAAAACGAAAATCTCCGTATCGAATCTTCATCGAATTAAATTAAACATAATTATAATAGCGCCGCTGCAGAGCGCGCTGAAATTGAATTTTCATAAATTAATAACTTTTAAATGCGACCTTAACTAAATTAGGTTCCGACGCTCAGAGATTTTAAATAGAAATTAATAAAGTTGCCTAAATACATATTATTATCTTTTTATAAGAATGTAATTAGTTTTTTAATCCTTAGTTTGATTGGTGTTATAATGCAACTTTACTTATGTGTAACTTTGTGATGACAGTTACCAACAGGCGAGTTGGTTGTCAAAAGTTCATACTTACTGTCTAAAGCAGCGGTCGGCAACCTTTTGGCAGGAAAGGGCCGCACAGTGCCAAAATTAGCAAGTGACGGGCCACACTTGTTCAAAAATTTTACTATAGGTTTCTATATTTACATATTTTACCATAGATATCTATTTGTTTATGTAGGTATTAACTGATCTCTAAAAATCAATGTTTATCTGTCTCTGGCAGCTATAGTAAAAGCATTGCTTAGTTTGGGGCCAGACGACCGTGTGAGCGAAACGTCACTATTTATTTATTTATTTAAAAAACACTTGCGGGCCGCAAGGATGAGAGCCGAGGACGAGAGCCGCATGTGACCCGCGGGCCGCGGGTTGCCGACCGCTGATCTAAAATATACTTTGAGGGCATATCGAACTAAATCTTCGAACGAGCTCACCAAAAAGTTCGACTTTTGGGTACAATCATGCCCTAACCAAAAGCAAACTTCGCTACCGGGCACTTCTTAAAGTTAATAAAATATGTTGTTGGCGCCCCACTCAACTCAACAAATGGGAAATCACACTTTAAACGTAAACCTATTAAAAATGTTAACTCGTTTGCTATCCAGTGGCCACGCCCACAGATAATCTATGGAAGTTTGGACACCAATCAACGTATCGACTGAGGTAACGCTCGATGCGTCACAGATAAAAAAATATACTAACCAACGTTTATTTTTATCACATTCTACAAAATACCGAAATATACTATGTTAGTTACCTATTCTTAGGTGAATAATGCTTTGTGATGCTATTTATTAGCGCTTCAATCAAAAATTCTTTACTAAATATCTTAACAACAATACCAATTACCTACGTCATCACACATTATCTTTATTGTATCCGAAGCGAAATGTTAAGTATCTGTGGTAATTCAGAAGTAAGACTATTGCACGCAAGCAAACGTGGAAAAGTCAACTCTATCCGATTTACCGTAAGCTCAAATTTGTATCCGGCGCTTCGTCGCTCCGCGCCTACAAAGCGTCTAGGGATACGGCGTGGCGGATACAATTTTGAACCTACTGTTAACTGGTAAAAGTAGATATTACAATGGTAGCTTCTACCCTGCGTCACGCCGCTCTCCAGCTTCTTAACCTCATACTAATGTATTTAATGTAATATACTTAGCTTATTTTTAGTATCGCTTCAAACGTCGATACGTGATATTTTAAATGTAAATTTTGTCTTTAAAATATTTAAAACTTTGCCGTCCGCTACTCAGTAATGCTTAAAATATGCATAAGGGACTTTTTAATTATAATCTCTTATTATGTATTCGTGTCATTTAATCCGTTGAATCTTGGAGTATGAATAATTTTGTAAAATACAATTCGATCGTGGTGATAGCATTTTAAGATTTTGCGGTAAATTGTAAAGATACCTAGTTTATTAATTATTATGTATTTTTTACGGTTCAAAAAGCACTGTAACTGAGTTGCGGTTGGTCTAGGCTATACTTTAAGCTCCTTGCCTTAAAATAAGGCAGCGTTTATTTTTCACTAAGATGTTTTTCTAGTTTTAGTAGCAGCTGTACAAATACCTTTAAGATTATGATATCATTTTTAATGTTTAATATTTCTTGAACCAATAAATTACATGCCTATTAATGTAGGTACTAGGTATACTTACTCTCCACAAAATTCAATAAGTGCTCTCTTGTACACAGCTCATTTGTTAAAAGAAGACGAATTAGCGTTCAAATACATTTATTAGAAAACAACAAATTTAAATCGGACAAAGATACACATTTGACTACCGTTACATACACACACCCGAAAAACTCGAACCCGCATTTTGAGCAGACGAGCAGAAATACCCAAACCCACCTTTACCAAGACCTATTATAACGTAAAACAAAAAAACCACGACCAGTTCCCAGATAGCTATTAATTCACCAGACTCAACAATTTAAGTTTATCACTAAAATATTTTTAATAACAAGTGTATGACGGGTAGCGAGTTACAAATTAAGTTGCAGTTTATAGCTGCGTTTAAATTTATATCGTTATTATTATGACTTTATTGCCGGAGCGAGTGAGACCGCGGGCCGTGACGATGTTATCTCGCCTCTCACATTTACCTTCGCTCCTGGTCAACCGAGTTTTTCATCATCATCTACAATTTACAATTTGCTACCTGATGTTGAGCACCCTCTTATTTTGTAAGGCAATGGTCATTGTAGTCGCATCTTAGGCATGGTCGTTGTCACGCTCGTCAAAAACGCGACAAGTTGGCGCGAGCTGGATGATACGCGATGACCATCGTCATTACACTTATAAAATGAAGCCCGTATGCTAAAACGATGCTAAGTCTTGAATCTCAATTTAAAACTGGTTTTACCAACTGTTTCAAATCGAGATTCATGACTGAGCATCGTTTTAACATGCGGGCCTTAGTCTGCCATCCTTTTCGATTCTGTGTCAGTTTCACCCCCTTCTTTCCTGATGACAGTTGAAATTAAATAGATACGCACTTATGTTCACACAAATTCATCCAATCCTACAATGAACAAATTAGTGCGTGCCTTTAGGTGGGATCGAACTCGCCTCGCTCTGGCATGAGAGGTGAGCCTTCTTCAACTAAGCGTTCATCATAAAAAATCATGTAGCACTATGATTTTTTGGAGATAAGATTTTTGAAGCGATGATCTCACTTTTACTGAGATATTTTAATTAATACTCCTGTTTAATGAACTGTTGCATTACCTAAGTAATGCTAGTTAATTCACAATTTTAAAAGGTCAATTGCTCAGATCAGACAACTAACATGATTGTCTAATCTGTGTTCAATTGTGTCGATAGATGTCTACCCTTGCTCTTTAAAGATATATATGTACGTGTGTGTGAATATACATGAAATGACAAAGTTTGCTGTCAGTCAATGTCCAAAGCAGAAACCGCAATACAAAAATGATTTCCATTTTTTAAAGCTGCAAGGGTTGCTCGCTGCATAACATTAAGCACACATCGTTGAGAGTAAAATAAAAATCAAATGGAAAAGTCTTGACATTCTAACTAATAAAAAAGCTGGTGTCCGACAATGGTAGAGAACAAAACTTTAAAAGGCTTTCCCTGTGACTCAACAGGTTTACTTTAGTGCCGTCAAAAACAAAGCAGAACTTAATTGAGTTACTTACTTAGAGATACATTCTGTCATGGCTAGTCTTTGTAACCGGATGTAGGAAAAAAAGATTGAACTAATATGTGTCACATTTCACGCTGTTTCTGAGTTTGGTAACTCAATTGAAATGTAACTTTGTGCTCGAAGTATCGTGTACTCAATGCTTAAGGTCAGTATTTTCAGGTCGAAGATAAACCTGAATCCTAAAAATTATGTGATCGAGAAGCGTAAAGTACATTCTATGTTCGTCACTTCAAATATTGAAACTCTAACCGTCGTTATTAAAAAAAAATGATTTTCACAAAATATGAGATTGTGCTGGTAAAATATTGCCAAAAGTTGAAAATTGTTTTTATTTAGCAGAATTAGTAGATTGGCAGAAATACTCAAATAAAACATAAATAATTATTAAAAAAATAATTTCACGATCTGATCAGCCAAAGTGATATGAAAGTAGGTTCCAATGCGACTCAAAATAAATAAAACGTGATTCAAAGACTTGTACCTGGACGTACCTAATCGAAGCCGTGACGTGCCTACGAGTATTTACTATTTATCATAATTAATGGAGAAAGTATCATATTATTAACATGCAGCCCTACCTACACTTTCCTGTTTAATACTTGCAACACCAGTACAGGTCCGATGTAGAAATTCAAAGTAGGTACAGCCATAATTGAAGGTAGCAAATTGCAATTTGTATATTATTTATATATTATGTATAATTATGCTACTGTAATTATATGAAATGTATTCAACGGGACGGATCGGAATTGCCGGTGGTTAGCAACTTAGCATATCTCGCCATCGCATCAGGGTGAGCTCGGGCAAAACGTGGAAAGGGACGGGACAACATATTTTAAGAACGTAGACCGTATTGTAGCTTAACGTCAGGTGGTATCATGGTTGGCGATAGTTTTTTTATTTTTTTTTAAATTTTTAAATGAAGACCTTTCAAATGATACCCCACATGCCTATATTACAGACTATTAAAACACAACTTAAAAAAAAAAAAAATTTATCTTGTAGCCACTAATGTTATCTAGACTTGACCCAACTTACAAGCGGCTAGCTTTTATAGTTTCTGAGATAATCCGCTCTAACACACAGGCACATAGACAGACGTCGTAGTTTTTTACAAGGGTTCCTTTTTACCATTTTGGTTGAACCCTAAAAAGAACAAAAGCAAGATAAAAGGAAAGGAGAGATTTACTCGTAGAGTAGATGGAGATAGAGGTAGTACAACGCAAATAAAAAGTAAAAAATAATTAGGTATAAGAGATTGACTTTGTCGGATGAAATTCGGGAAGTGCATTTAAATGGGCTAGATCTCCTCTAGCCTATTTAAATGCACTTCCCGAATTTCATCAAAATTTAATGAATAGCTATCAAGGAATTCGAGACGCACGTTTGTATGGGAATATTAGACAACCGCGAGACTCTTAAGCCTGCCAACTACTCGAATCTACTCAAAATTATGTTCGACGTTCCGTGTACGGATCTCACACAAACAGACTTAACTTAAATATATTTTATTTATGCACTTTTCATATTATAAAGTAAATTGTAAGTGAAGATGAAGTTATTATGAAAATACAGCCAGCATACCGCAGACATTTACAAAATAGAACCTTCGACTAAGTATATATTCATATTCATTTATTTCGTAATATATTTACATGTCAAGATATTATAAAAATGTATAGTGATATTAGTACTATTCGGTAAACAATAAATAGTACGGTAATAATAATAATAATAAGCCATTGTACATTTGTACACTATCCCTGTTATTTACAGTTCAAGGAACTCTTTGAAATGACAACTTGTGAGTTCTAATGGTACCAAAATAAGAACTTTTTTACTATGACAATAATATATTGCAGAGAATGCAGTTGACGAGTCTTAATAATTACACTCTCATCCAAATATTTACTAGTGGCTCGCGGGCTGTAGACCTCGCGGCCGACGTCTGTCCTCCTATACAGGTCGCATTCCCCAACCGATTCTCGTGAAATTTTGTGAGCAGGTTTGATAATTAAACAGATTTTTTTTGCCGAGTCAGTTATTAGAAATATTTCAAATATGCATAGGCATGATTTAAAAAAAAATCCGCCATTTTGAAAAAAATCCAAAAAAATATGATCGACAATAAAAATCCAGATATAGTTATTGAACCTTCGCACAAAATTACAAAAGAATCGGTTAAGAAATGCGACCTGTAGAGAAAGACAGAGAGATCTTTTTGTCGAAGCTGAAGCATAAACGCTTCGCTAACGCTCGCTCGGTCGAAAAGTTCACGGGAACTAAGCGTTTGTGCAAAGTTAAATAAAATTCCGTGCCGTGAAAGTGTGTCGAAATCGAATGTAATCGAAAAATCTGTCCCAAGATTTGACCCAAAAACAAACAGGGCAAGCTTAAAAAAACTGATTAATTAATAGGGAGGTAATTAGCTATTTCTACATTAATCATCAATATCTGAGTAGAATATAGATCTGCTCTTTAGCGAACTATCCATCTTGGGGAGATATTTGCACGCATAAGATGAGATGAGATTTTATCTTAGTCACTCTCACACCTATGACGGTTCAAACGAGAGCAACAAGGACGAAAAATGGTGAGATTGAATCTCACTCCGTATGGATAGCCCTCCAGGAGGGCTATTCTTACGCGTGAGATAAGGTGAGATTTTATCTTAGTCACTCTCACACCTATGACGTTTCAAACGAGAGCAACAAGGTCGAAAAAAGGTGAGAGGAAAAATTTAATCTCCGAACGGAAACAGAACAACGAAAGGAAGTTCTGAAGGTCAGCTCAGTGTTCACTTTCCGTTCCACGCCCTCTCTGCAACTTTGATCTATCCATCATCCCTTCTGTCTTCAGTCAGCGTTACCAACAAAATAATGCAAGACCCTCAAACATTACATAATATAACAGTTACTCGGAAGCGTCCAATCATCCCATAAAAGTGCTTACAAAGTACACTGACGCCGGCAACATTGGCCGAAAGCCAAATTAAGCAAGTTTTGCATCTCATGTACTCGTACCACTGATCTCGAACGCGAACGAACAGCGCTCAAGGGTCAGAATCTCGAAGTAGGTTAAGATAGTACTGTTTTAATAAGAAAAACCAACAAAATACAATAGATACAGTGGAAAATATTTACTGCCCGCTGACGTGTTCTCCCATAACTTGGATTCACAGTGAGAGCGTTTTGGCGAGATGAAAAAAGCTTCGATAAACAATGTATGTGTTTTGAGAATTTGTAAAAAGTTACCTAAATAAATCATTTTTTAATTAATACTCGGGACATTTTAGCACACACGATCGTCTGACCCCAAAATAAGCAAAGCTTCTTATGGCTGCCAGAGTGTGTTATACGTGTACAGTGTACACATACAGAGGGCTACACTATCAATTCAGCCACATTGATGTCACAGTACCTATTGTGCCTACATGTGACATGTACCTACATGTCATAAAACCATCATTTCGTTCCATCTACTGTACATATTATCGTATTGTTATTAAAATTATCCAAATCATCTTTTTCTAAAATGGCTCCAAGTTAGTATTGTCAGGGATTTATAATCTGTAATAATAATCCTGTTGATAAAAAAAAAACTGTCAGTCTGGTTCATCATCATATCATGTCAATAAAAGGGTTGACCCAGCCTTTTTGAATTTGTACTTACTTTAGCTCTTGCCGTGGCCGTTGAGCTCTACTATTATTGCTCCCGCTCTCACTGTGGCCCAACCTGAAAATGATTCACGATCGGCCGCGCGTTCGCTCGTAATGTGCGTTAATTTCATCTAAAAATAACACCCATTCTTTGTTTGTTAGATTTTTTAACAAAATCTCCGCGTTCGTTTTATTAAATGTGTAATTCCAGTTTCTCCGACTCACATTCATAATATTGTTTTGTTTCTGTTAAAATGAAACGACATGCGATGTCTGCGCGCGTTTTATAGCTCCAAACTTTTATTGTTATTGCTGAAATGTATAAAAATATAACTTTTAAACAGTTCCGTTGCAAAATCAAGAATTAAATATCACTGTACGCAAAGATTTATTATCTTATACAATGTCTAATGATCTCATTACTATAATCTGTAATCTGGTCTCTTCGCGTGTAAAAAAGTGTGTTAACAATTTTATACTAATCTCTGTATTCTGTTTTGTTGCAGGTATGTACTTTTTTACTATAAAACATAAATTAAAACCCGGAAGTAGAGCGGAGGTAAGTTTTTAGTGACGGTTGCGGTGTTTTATACGTAGTCGGGAAGAAAACACATTCTACAATCATTTAAGCTTTTGAAAAGGGGAAGAGTTAAAAAAAAAATAAGTGTGTATATTGTACAAATATGTACTGTACATAAGTCCAATGCAAACGAAAGCATTAAAATAAATCAACGCTGAAATGAAATGAAAGACACGTAAGTGAAAAAAAATTGTAAGAAATTGTTTTTCTTACCTGTTCATGTTACCAAAACATAAAATAGTTATTTCTGGGTTAACGAGTCAAAATTTTAACATGTATTTGTAAATTTAATTATATATACTTATGCTCATTCAAAGATAATTATCTCTAAAATTATGACGGAACAAGATAATATTTTTTGCATGAATCACTTATGATTTTGTTATCGTCTGTATGCCATATAATTTTATTCTATTATTCATCACGCCAGAATATATTAAGTTGTACAAAAAGCAAAATCCTATTTTATTATGCATATAATGGACGTGTATACATCAGCTGACTTGTAATTGCTTTTTTTATCTACCGTCAGATCAAAATTATATACAAAATGTTGGCGTAGGAGATGAACCTCGCGACACGGGCTAGACATGGTTATAGTGTAATGTATTCAGTGAACCATATAACTACATATTTTCATATCGTCACGCCTTTCCCTTGAGGTGGCTGGCAGAAGTGTAATACAACACCCACATTTCGCCGGACGATATTCAGTCCCAAATGTGACAGGGGGCGAGCCTGTCGCCATACACCGGGCTCCAGTCATGTAGCAGATGACATACAATACGCACATATGTTCACACAATGAACAAATTGGTGCGTGCCGTCGGTTGGGTTCGAACCCGCTCCCTCTAGCTTGAGAGGCGGACCTTCTCCCAACTAGGCTGCCATCGCATATCGCATATTTTCATAAATCATACAATTTGCCAAAATACTATCTATATCGTCACTACTATAAAAGCAGCAGACTAAATCACGCGGCCATGTTTTCATTTTATATTTGTTATAAAAAACCACTCAGCATAATTTATATGCCAATCTATTTTCTTTCTGTGCCAGTGCTTTAATAGACAGTGCTTTTGGTCTGCTAAGCGAATGGTATCAGAAGCAACAACTACTTAGTTTGAAATAAAAAGAACTAGGCGGAATTGAAACACAACATTTCCTACTGCCTTCTTATTCTTTGGTTCTTACAGCATCGTCTTTTGTTTAGTGAAACACTTTAGCTTATATTATTACTTACATTAAATTTTAACTGCTCCAGCACATAATACAATATGTATGTATTAAGTTCGTTTTGTTTATTACCCGGTGGATTAATTACAACAGTTAAATGAGCGTAGTGTAATAAAAATGTGAAACGTTCCGTGTTTTTTTTATAATAATACATTTTATAGATGCCGCTTTACGGTGTTCAGGGCTGCCGACACTCGGTTGGCGAATGTTATATGGCTTCTATTCATTTGTTTTCCGATGCCCATTTGTTTTCGGGCATTTAATGTTTTTTCGATATTTTTCGACTTTTAAAACATGTTGACGTTTTTTCTTTCGACTGTATTCCAATTTCGGATCTGTCCAAATGTGAATCTGTCGGTAAGTGCTCGTAATGTTCTGTAAGTATTTTAGAAGTCTAGTTACATATCTATGTGTATAAAATGTGAAACTAGTTTCACAGTTTTTTGATTTTCCAGCGTAACGGATCGTATTTTCGTCTGTGTGTTACACTTTGTTTCCATCCGAAATGTAAAGATTGTTTAGTCATGTCATGGTAATATTATACCGGTGTTCGGTTAGCCGATCACATTCTAGAAAATCATTATACGCAGTATCGTAGGTCTCTTAGTCGCCACATAATCATAACTATGAGAACAATATGCTAGAATATATCTGTTATCTAAACGAAACCGTTTACCTATTACCTTTGTCACATGATCAAATACGTCGAGTGAAATAGTGAATTCACCAATAAAATCTCAGACACTGGATGGTTCGACCCCTACCAAATCGGTGGAGTATTCTCGCACTCTACGATTTTGAGGCACGCACTCACATATAGATGATTTTTTTTAGTTGTTGAGTTGCCCTTTAGCCAGTCAAAGCATAGCATGCATTTCGAAACTGTCAAACAGAACTTTTTGAAGGCTCCTTTTTTTATGCAGGGAGAAAAGTTTGACATGTACAGTAAAAATGGATTCTGTGAGCTGTATTTCAAGCTTTTAACCCCCATAGAGTGCGTGTGACCAACTAGTCCGTGGAAGGTTCAGTATTGTTGATTGGCACTTACATTTCGAAACAGTGAAACAGATTTTTTTTGTACTGGCAGGAAAAGTTTTACACGGTGAACACGGATTCTGTTTCGGGATTAAAAGGTTTTTAAACACAAGCATAGAGCCGTCAACTTGTCAGTAGAATGGTCAATATTAATGAAACTGTAAAGTTTTAGACGGAAGGCCTCGAGAGGTTGCTAGTTCAGAAATGACTGTGATAAGTAGGCCATTCCGGACCATGAAGTAAAGCGGGAAGCATTTTGCTTTACAGTTAGGTTTTAACGAATACAAGAGACAGCCCTAGATGGCTTGTAATTTAACTCTCGCATTGTATTATAATGTAGGTTAAAAGCGTCTGGGAGGTACTTCTTCTTTACAGGCGATGCAGTCGGGTTCATTTCTCTTTGGCAAATTGTGATTTGGTCAAATATTCTATACCGGTGTACTCTCTGTAGCGAAAAAAAACTTTCTAAATAGTTGTAAGTACTCAAAAAAAAATATCTTTACAGTTTCTTTCATTGATAAAATATGTATTTACCTTCAAAAAAAAAAAAAAACGAAAAGCAAACTTGCAACGCGGTAATAATAGCATTTTTTAGTTTGTTCAGTTATAATGAAATTTCAGTTTAAACTTTGTATGTTTTTGACAATGAAACTGAGCAAATATCCCTTTGTAGATTTTAGTTAAAAATTAACATTTCGAAACATCGACGATGTTTTTGAATAAGTGTTATTTAAACACTAAAATATTTATTCTACTATTAGTTTGCGGAAGTTCTCGATCCCGCTCTATCCCACCGGCATTGTCTCCTGTCCGCGTCGCTCACTCTCCGTCGCCTGTTACCTGTACCAAGTGTGATATGACAATGTGAAGTCCAAACGGTTGTCACTTTGCGCGTATGCACCTATGCACTCGTCTGTACACCGCGCGGCCGGTTGTTTGAGACGTAGTGGAATAACTACCAGTTTCCTCTTTAACTTATTTCGTCCGTTGTGTTTGCCCTCAATTATTGACTTTAATAAGACTTTGACAACGGTTACTTACTCTGCTGCCTATTGTAGAAGCCCTATTGTGTTTGAATAGAGCGGCAAGGATGACGTCTGTAGCTACTTCCATTGGGTCACGTTTTAACGTTTACTAGACAAGCAAGCAAATTCAGAGGTTTTCTAAATAATGTTGGATCTTTAAGTCAATATTTTTATAAATATTTATTAACAAATGCGAAATTATTTATTAATGAAATAAAATTTATTTGTGTAACGTGTTTTTGGGTGTTATTTTTAATTTGTTTATTTTGGTAAATACCTAACCTTCTATTGGTTTACACAAAAGAGTAATTAATCCAAATAAATGTGTCAATGAATTTTCTCACGTTCAGAATTTAGAATACCAAAAAAAACGTAAAAATAGCACGTGTTTTATATGTAGGGCACATATAAAACACGTGCTCTTTTATACAAATTAAAATAAACTAACAGCGACTGCTGACACAGTTACTAAATTATTATAAACAACAATAAATTCACATCACAATAGAAAATATGTTGCGCGACTTCTAAAGCATTAGTCACAGTGTTCGCTTCTACCTATAAATCATGGGACAGTGTTTTGGCAAGCTACTGACTAATGACCTTGATATTGCATTAAAATCTCTAACAATTGCAGGAATGTCGGATAAATATACAATTTAAATTTCATTGTAGAAATGAATCGAACTGTCTGTCTGAATCAGAGCTGTAGTCGTGTTCTTGATTCAGTGTCATGTGACTATGATTTATTAGTCTATTAGCAAAGAATATTACCTATTACTATGTAAAAAAGCGACGCCGAGCAATTCATCGTCGCATGCGGATATTTCCACTTAGCCTTACCAATAGTCTTCACTGTCAGAACAGGGATGTTAGGACATAGTCCACGTATTAAGTGGCCCTACAAATAAAAGCATTAATTTCTTGCTAGTTACGAGTAGGAAAGTTTTTGGGTTGGTGAGTTGCTAAGCAACGTAACATTTTGGAAAGAGGCCTATTTGAGATTGGGACATTTTGGGAAGTGACATTCTAAGATAGGGACTGTTTGGTACTAGGTATGTTTTGGGAAGGAGACGTTTGGCGACTAAGCGAAACTTACTCGTAGTTTTGCAATACAATTTACTCGTTAAGACGGATCTAATGAGCCTTAAGTTGATTGGTAGTGAAAACTAGTGATATTATTTATTTAATTATTTAAGAATTATATTATATCTATTAGTCACATCACTTTCCAGTACCATCAGGACATCCTAATCTTTTTATTTAAAAAAACGTGATAAATAAAAAATACCACCGTCAGCATTCTTACGATATTAAAAAACTTTAAGAAAGAAAAGAATTAGCTTTTGTTTAAAACAAGTTTTTATAAAACACTTTATTATTTTGACAAACAACCATTGTGGTGGTTTATTTTGTAACTTTAATATTAATGAAAACGTGTTAAATTAAACATTTTCCAATTTCACCCTCAGTGCTCTTACGTAATTAGTAAAATTAAATATAAATTATAATAATGCTTTGATTTAAAATACGTTTTGGAAAATGTTTTGCGATTTCGAAAAACATTCATTTTGTCGACGGTGGTTTGTCATGTTACAAATTTAAAACAAAGAGTACATAAAACATTTTTCAATTTAACTATCAGTGCTGTTATGTAAAAAAAAAAAATTAAGAAAAATGAAAAGAGTTTGGTTTAAAATATGTTTGCGAAATCTTTTATTATTTCGAAAAACAACCATTTTGTCGTCGGTCGTTTGTTATACAAATTTCAAAATGAACGAAACGCGTCAACAAAACATCTTAAATTTCACCCTCTATACTTTTACGTACTTAATTTAAAAAAAAAATAAGAAGAATGAAAAAAGTTTGCTTTTGTTTAAAATAAGTTTCTATATAACTTTTAAGATTTTGAAAAACAACCATGGTGTCGGTGGTGGTTTGTTACGTAACTTACATGGACTGTGTAAACTCAAAAAAAAAAAAAGAACACTTTGTCCACGAATTATTTAGTCACGTTGATTTGACGTTGTTTACACAGTTTGGGTTGAAATGGTCACATTTTTTGAGAACAATGTAGAACAGAAGGGTGGCTGTTGCATCGTCTTTGCTTTGATAAAAAAACAATAGATGTTGGGTCACCGCAGAAAAGTATTTAAACAAAAGAAAGGCTAAGCCAAAGTATTTTTTTTTAATTTGTGTTTAA
The DNA here is from genome assembly GCA_911728515.1 of Peribatodes rhomboidaria. Taxonomy (NCBI): domain Eukaryota; kingdom Metazoa; phylum Arthropoda; class Insecta; order Lepidoptera; family Geometridae; genus Peribatodes; species Peribatodes rhomboidaria. Next base: position 8,138,066 of record OU452166.1, read on the forward strand.
TTTGACTTACGAAGGATTTAAGCAATACTGGGCTTTGAGGTTTACGAAACAGAGTTTAAGTTGGTTTGTCTTTAGATGAAATACCAATGTTTAATCTAGATACGACAATTTAGATGTGACATTTACTAATACGCTGTCATTTTAAAAACATCTAAAATATCAATTAAATGTTAGCTGCACTTCTAATAATACATTTATTGTTTGAATAATCATCTATATTAATGAGAACTTATTGTTTTTGAATCTTATCTCGTGTCTTAACTGTTAAAAATTCATAGGTACTTTATAGTACATATTAATTGTTTGAAACAACGACATAATATCACATTGGTTTAAGTTTGAGTGCAAGCTTGGCTCAAACTCGATATGGCCGATATTGAACCTTATTACTGCGCTTTTAATATTAACTTTGTGTCCAAAGACAACACATTTTGGTGTCTTGACTTCAAGACCTGACTTGGCACAAATATGACTAATGCGTGGCCGCAGCATTTCATATACATATACATATATACAAATATCGTCACACCTTTCCTCTGAGGGGGCTGGCAGAGTTGTAATACAACACCCACACTTCGCCGGACGATATTCAGTCCCAAATGTGACAGGGGGCGAGCCTGTCGCTATACACCGGGCTTCAGTCATGTAGCCGATGACATTCAATACGCACATATGCTCACGCAACGAACAAATTGGTGCGTGCCGTCGGCTGGGCTTGAACCCACACCCTCTAGCCTGGCGGGCGGGCCTTCTCTCAACTAGGCTGCCATCGCTCATTTTAGATAAAAATATAAAATAAGTAGTTTACTAAAGTTTCCTAATTCGCTTCACCATAATAATTGAAAAAATATATTGGGCGGACATTGGTTGAAGCTAGGAATATTTTATTTATCTTTTCAAACAAAAGTTTATACTTGGTGCGGCGTGAAAAGAGCCTTCTGTCTATATATTGAGACTAATTGAAACTATACTACAATCACCCAATCTTGATACTTTGCTGTCAAATGTTGCTTTGATTGCATACTAACGAAATTTTCGTTTTTTACGACCTGTCTTTTTCTTTTCCGATATTATTATTTTATAAGACTTATTTCAAAAAAACATCTACGTAAATGAATAATTTAGTAATGCAAGGTCTTTCTACACTGGTTGGTTCCACATATGCTGTCTCATCAAGGATACGAGTATAATAGACGACCGTATTTTATGTTTTTGTAACTTTTCTAATAACATTTGCTCTAAGAAGTATCTACAGAAATGTAACTATGATATGAACTTAAAATTGGGACAATAATGCATGTTTACAATCAGCTATAAATTAATATGAAATTAGTTGACGTAAAATTTTTATTATTCATTACAATCCCGTTCTACTCAAAAACAACAAGATAATACGGTTTATCTATGTCATAATAATAAAACAGTGTCTGTATTATGGGAGGTGAAACATCAAAAAGTATTTTCGATATTCTGGCGCCGGCTGTTTTGGTAAATGAAATTACCGTTCAACAGTTTCGCTGTTTAAATATTTGACCACGGTTTATAATAAAGTTGTCGGTTATTGTTTTGAACTCCCACATAATTCATTAAATTCATTTCGTCATTCGGAATAATAATGGTACGCTACATATTTTGTTAGCAGACGCAGTATTTAGTCTATTTCTCTCTAATGCTACTGGATTAATTAAAATACGTATTGATAGACCAGATGAAGAGATGCATTGTTAAGAACACTCAGTTATTCACATGAAAGTTACACTATCCAGCATTATGACGACAGAATTCGTTTATAATTTAATGCGATAGAATGTCAGATTTAAGCATGATTTGTCTATCTACATATTTTTTTCTTTCTAGGACTAGAATGATATAATACATGTAAAGTGGGGGAAAAACTGATGATCCCCAATATACCTCATATGAAACAAAGTTTAATTACTTAATTCCACGATAGTTATTAATGTGGCGTCAAAATGTGGCCTTTGACTACTTCCAAGTATCAAAACGAGTAAATCGACGCACGCCTCACTGGCCAACGTTAAGTTTACTTATAATATTAAGATAAATATTTCACATGGGCATGTGAAACTGCTTTATGGTTTGAGAATATCACTTTTAAATCATACTGTGGCCGGAGAGGCTTGTGTTTTTATAACAATTAGATACGTTTTTAAGATTCGTTGTACCTCCCTTTATTATGTAACGTTTGTTGATGGTGGGTCAACAAGTACCACAGTGCGTGGCCCTTTTGTTCGGGTTTGCTTGTTAAAAAATGTGGACTACTATATTTTTTGGGAGCAAACAGACTACCTCAGGATGGGAGCTAACCGTTTGTGCTAACACAGCGTTGGTGCGCTGGTATCTTGGGCGGTGGTCGGGCGCTGACCACCGTTGTGACCACACATTCGTGTAAAAAGGTGTAACAAGAGATTAAGAGCTTTGACCATAATGGAGTGTCTGTTTAGTCTTATTTTGTACTTTGTCGGTCGGTGTGAGGTCGTAAGTGGTCGGGCGGCGTCTTACCTTGAATTGTTAACAGTGCCAATAAAGATGTGACTTTTATTGGGAGGTACGATGTGTTGAGCTTAACAACCTGTTACTAAATGGTTATTTTATTAATACTGCTGGTGTCTTTGTCGAGGACGCGTGGGGGAGCTGAGGGCGGCCGGTGAGGGGAAGAAGATAAGCTTCTTGCTGCTGGCACTTGAAATGAAATATAGTTATAAATATTTATACGCTTCGATTTGTAAACCTCCTCCGTTTCGTCGGCTAATTAAAAGAGAGATTTTCACAGGATATCAATTCCACCTCATTTTTCTCAGCAACAATATTTGGTTAACACAATATTATTACACTAATATAGGGTATAAGCGAGGAATTATGTGAGTGGGTTAATTACCTGTTACGCTGATATGGTTCAACAGGTTTGGATGAAAGGCATGGTTTCGGATTCACACCTACATCTCTACTAGTATGTGTTAACTCAGAGTACTGTCTAGATACCTATTTTTTGGATATTCAAAGTAAAATAGGACACAATTTCGTTCGAACAATATATCAGCCAGCAGAATTCGTTTTTAGGGTTCCGTAGTGGAAATTAAGTTCAATAAGGTAACACGTATTGACAATCATAGTATCAAAATGTATGAGTATGCATTTACTGACGTTACTTGTGAAATACGATAATCGTGCTAAGCTATAATATTAAAAAAGTCTGGCATCGTTCGCTCCGTTGTTGCTAATTGCATATTTACGTAATACCACAGCGGTATAAAAATCGCGGAAGCAGCGCCCCGCGGTGCCGGCAGTTCACATAATAACACTGCAAACTTTTCTCATTTTAATGTTCATGCAAAAGTTTAAATATAAAAATATAATGGTTTCGTACGCATTAGTAAGTCATTGAGACCGAGTGCGTGTCAGAGTTTCACCCCTCATATCGCGAAAATAGAAGTTAAAACAAAATGGAAAATAAACTTTTCAAATAAAATAAAAATAACCCTCTTGGCGGCCGCGGCGAGGGTGGAAGGCCCTCTCCAATAAAAAATATAATAACTTTTCTTTTTATTCGACGTAATGGCAACGATTGTTCCTTTCTAATATTGTTGCCGTCCCTTTCGTGCGCATTATAATAATGGGGAGCTCTCGGACGCTCGGTTTGTCGGGGTGCGACTTTCGTTGGCTTATTCTAAAACTCAGCTGAGATTCAAGGTTATCGGATTTCAGCTGGAACTTAAAATATGTCATTCACTAGCTGCAACTCGCGGTTAAAAGTATCATATGTGCTATTCCAGACTACACACTATATCTGTGCCAAGTTTCATCCAGATCAGCTCAGCCGTTTTGGCATGATTGAATAACAAACATCGAAACATCCATTCAAATTCATTTCGGAAACATTCATTTCATTTCAAAATAGAAGCAAAAATACAATATGATGTTATTTCCGCCATTTTTAAATATTTCCGAAAATTGACTCTACAAAAAAATCTCTACAATTATTGAACCTGCTTACAAAAATTCAAGAGATCCGGACAGGTATCCGAGAGAGATCCGGACAGAATTCGGACATACGAAAGCATTTTTGTTGAAGCTGACACACAAACGCTTCGCTCGATAACACTCGCTCGCTCGACTAAACTACCAATCAATACAATTTATAATACCAAACGGATCAATTTTTTTTTTATTCAGAATATTTAGTCGCGTCTATGTTTACCGCACACACTGCACAAATGAAGGTGCCGGTCCACCCCATGTCCGTCGCTAGTATCGTTTACATTTCAAATAACGGTTATTACGATATCATCTCACAAAACCTCTGCAGTGAAAACGACAAAATGTAACAGACGTCACTATGGCTTCATTAATTTCAAGTTCACATAAAGCAGGGACCAGACTTAGTTTTAAGCATGTGAGGCAGAGGATCTCCTCTGCCGTAGCAGAGTCGTGGGCGGGTCACGTAGCAAGAATGAGCGACGATAGATGGACTTCTCGGCTGACGTCATGGCCAGGGCCCCAGGGAAATAGAAAAAGAGGAAGACCTAGAAGCAGATGGGTTGACGATATTGAAGGGACGGCTGGAAAACGGTGGAAAGAAAACGCCGCAGATAGAGAATAGAGGAGGACGAGGCCTTCACCCTGAAATGAGGGGTTCACGCTAATTAAAAAAAATTAAATACAGTAAAATATAGTTTATTGAATAAAAATATAATGTGATATTTGTTAATTTTTGGTGGGAAATATAAGGCTTTTTTCATTTTATTTTATTTATGTGAGGCAACGACGGAACCCTTTACATTAATGTGGGGCTCTCTCATCCAAAGACTGGATTATTCGTTGCTCGGTAATCCTTTAGGCCCGGCTTCAACTTGCCCGACGTGATATTGCGAGACTTTTGCTGTTTGACTTAAACGTGTAAATAGACTATGAAAATGCATCCAGTTTTTATTAATCCCACTAGATTATAACGACGTTCGTTAAGCTATTGTTATTGTCACTATAAGCAGTTATTGTGCCCTTTTTTTAAATCTTAATACAGATTCGAAAGATGTATATATGTAATCAGAATCATGCTATCAATGTGATCGCCAGCTATTATTATAACGTCTATTGTTCTACAATATAATAATGTTATGAATTCTTCGCGCATATAAATAATAATAACTTTTATTAATTTAAACTGATAAATTGATCATAACATATCGTCACGCCTTTTCCCCGAAGAGGCTGGCATAGGTGCAATACAACACCTACACTTTGCCGGACGATATTCAGACCCAAATGTGACTGGAGTTAAGCCGGTTGCCATACACCGAGCTCCAGCTGTGTAGCAAATTACATTTTAAAAATAATAAAAATTAAATTCATAGACATCATCAATCATGACAATCATTCATTCAGTTCATTAATTGATAATTGAAATGTACATTAACATATCGTCACGCCTTTTCTCCGAGGGGGCTGGTAGAGGTGTAATACAACACCCACTCTTTGCCGGACGATATTCAGTCCCAAATATGACAGGGGGCGAGCCTGTCGCCATACACTGGGCTCCAATCATGTAGCGGATGACATACAATACGCACATATGTTCACACAACGAACAAATGGTCCGTGCCGTCGGCTGGGTTTGAACCCGCTCCCTCTGGCTTGAGAGGCGGGCCTTCTCCAACTAAGCCATCATCGCTTGATAATTGAAATATAATATAAATGGTGGCTGTAGTCCAGACAGGACGCACGCTCATTTCTTTTACATTCAAACAGCTACTTTAAATCTTACGAATATATTTTATCTTAAAGTCTCTTGAATCCAAATTCTCGCTCCAAAAAGCACAATGTGTGTCCAAGCTCCGGTTTGAAAAAATATCCACACAATAACACGGTTTGTTTGAACTGTCTGTTTGTTTATCTGACGAAACTAAAAAATATATTTATCCGACTGCATAGTATGAACTGTTCCCCGCGTCTTCGCCTTCAGTCTTGAACGAAATAAGTAAACTGAAGATTTTATTCCCATTTGATTTCTCATGTCAATTAGCTTTTCTAAGTGTTGCACTAATTACTTTTGTATAAGAAAATGTAGGATTGCAATTACTAAAACCCCTTCGGTGATTAGTTTCTTCACCCTTACGGAGGGCATCGATACCTTCATAGAAATGCACTGGCACCCACCCCCTTAGCAGATTGCCTAAGGCAATGCTCCCTAGAAATACTGGGAGAGTTTTCCCTTCTTCCCAATACGAGCTGTTTTCTTTCCTGCAAGACTAGCATGCGCGCGCGACAAAATCCTTTTCGTCAATTTTTGTCGTGTGGGAACGTGACAAAGCTATATGTAAACATACGTCTGTCTCGATGAAAAGAGTCGACCTACCGTTGTCGCGTTGCACATGCTACACCTGCTGTGCTTCCCTGAATGGGAGTCAGTACCCCAAATCTAAGCAACACGAGTCCAAAGGTTTCTTTTTAACCAGGAGGGCTATTCCTGCGCGTGAGATGAGATGAGATTTTATCTTGGTCACTCTCACGCCTCTGACGTTACAAACGAGAGCAACAAGGACGACAAAAATGGTGATAAAAATCTTAAATCTCCGAATAGGGCCACTGGTTTTTTGATAACTGTACTCCTAAGCCCCAGTTCCAGGTTCATACCAGATTATATGTATGTAGATCAGACCAGACAGTCATACAATAACTTCGCATGTTTAGATGTCTTTCTCTCGTACACATCTCAAACGTTTCGTTTTTTACGGCTGACTGTATGAACCACACTGTAGTGTAGGTACTGTATGCAATTATGATTTACTAAAATAAAATTTAAGATGTTTTGCATTTGACTACTTGAAGAGAGTTAATACGCCGTCTAGAATGGGAATCAACTCTTAACTTAGGGCTGATTCCACCAGTGAATATAAACGCGATTAGCTCATTTAGCTCATTTTTCAGTTCTTTGTTCTTTGCATCCAATTTCTCTACTTCAACGCTTACAGTTATTTTAATTCTTACCTATACGTTACTACACTACTCACACTTCGCCTTGTCTCTTTATTTAAGGTAAACTATACCAAAACTTATTCTAATATATCTCCAGTCTCTCGACTCCCATCTTTAAATGTTTACCATTTCCTATAAAAATATATCCATACTTAGAATACTTCAAATATTTGCATTCCCTACGACTGTTTTATTTCAAAGGAACCAAACCGAGAGGAATAATAATATTTAGTTTGAGAGTTTTAATGGCAGTGTTGTTAAAATCCCTTTTTTGTTGTAGACAGCCTTTGTTTTTATAAAGCAAAGTCGGAGTTTTGTAGTTTTTTCGCGGACGATCTTTGAACGACTCAGTATAATTTAAACGAATTTTAGTCAGTAAAAATGCATAATAAGTAAGTGAGAGGGTAAAAGATGGGAGAAAATGTGTTAATGTGTGAACGTCATGAACGCAAAACGCCAATATCGCAATTTGCTAGAGACGTAAATTGTCAAAAACGCAAAAAGCCAAATAAGCAAACGTCAAATATTAGAGCGAGCAAGAGTACACTCTAATAACTGAAAGTCGCATGCATGTGTTCTTGGTAACCAAACATTATCGTGGACAGTCCTCAAACGCTCCTTTAGCTTATACTATCAAGTATACAACTTGCCTTTGTACTATTCGCTAAATAAAGAAATTTGATTTGATTTGATTTGAAGTCCTTTGTCATGTTCTTCACATATTCACGGCACTAACTAAATCCAGTTCAATATAAACGCTTCCCCCTTCGCATCCATTCCTCTAAAGTTGACTGCGATAATAGAAAACATCTCCTACCTGAGAATAAACACGACAGAATGTTTAGCTCACACTTTTGTACTGCAGCTGCATTATTATGTTCAAATAAGTGGTTTTTATTGTTTGTAGTTCTTGGAACCGTACGAGTGTTAGAGACGGTCCTGAAATCCATTTTTGTCTATTCGTAGTTCTTCTTTAGTTCCGTACCTATTGTCTTTGTCCCGTTGTGAAATTTTTCTTATTAGATTTCCCGTGATATTCTACTACATATTTACATTTCTAAGTATTTGGTTTTTATCCTTGTTTAATTCGTAAGCTCGTGTGTTTTTTTTGCTTTGTGCAACTTTGTTTGTTACAGTTTCTATTTAGCGTGCATTTTTGTTTTTTTTTTCATTTTTCAGTCAGTATTTCGGTTTCTTTGTAGTGCTTAGTTTGGACAACAAACACATAAAAATAAATACCTTCCTAAAATATCTGCGATTGAACTCCGGGTTTTGCGTGTTGGCGACTATAGAGTGACTGTCGTTGATATATTCACCAACGGACGTGACTATATCGTCGCATGTTGGATTTTGAGGCTAGAATTTATTTGTGGTGACCAGTTTGAGCTCAGCATTAGCATATCCCATACTTATGTTTTGCATGAGAGCGCATTTGAGTGTCCCTGTCCCTTCTATGACGGTACGAAGATGCATTATGGACAAATTTCCGTGCATTTTATGTCGTGTTTTTAGTCTGCAAAGTCTTTGCCGTGCAAGTCCTTCATTTATTTTAATGTGGGTTAAGCAAGCCGTATAGTCTGTCATTTTTGGGTGGTATTATTTTCAGTATTGTTTAAAATGGGAGCTTACAAAGTAAGTCGAGCGGACGGCATAACGAGACAGAACTTACAAGGCTTTGAAAGCCGCTGCTTGTTCGGTCGGGAAGCTTGGACGTTCTTGATTTTTTTTTCAGATATTTGACTCCGCGCGCTCCTGTTCTTGATGTAGCGAATTGCTTGTAAAAGATAACAGACACGCTCCATAGATTTTTGGACCAAAAAACGATGTAGCCGGTCAAAGTCATTTAAATGTAAGCACATAAAATTGACCATGAACTTTTGCGGGTTAGGACCCAACCGAAGGCACGCACCAATTTGTTCACTGTGTGAACAAATGTGCGTATTTAATATCATCTGCTACGTAACGAGCCCGGTGTATAGCGACAGGTTTGCCCCCGGTCACATTTGGGACTGAATATTATCCGAGAAAGTGTGGGCGTTTTACACCTCTGCCAGCACCTTCGGGGGAAAGGCGTGGCGATATGTTATATTCAGTATTTTATGACTTGACTTTTTGGTCCACTTTGTCATATCTCATTTGGCCCGACCAGTCTGTCGCCTGCGCAGGCTATTAACATCCTTGTCTTCCAAAAGTCATTTGAAATTTAATCTTCCAAATAACTCCTCTAAGTCAGTCGACAAAAATGTGGCAAAAATGTGTAAAATTAAATTTCAACAAGAAAAAATTACTTTGCTACGCTGAAACGGCTTAATGGAATTGGTTGACATTTAATAAAAATCTATTGTGTGCTTAAGAGTAAACTTTTTATCCCGAAAAAAAAACAATGGTTCCTGTAGAATAGCGAGTAAATTTGCAGGATGCAGCTAGTTCTACATAAGGTTCAATCACTACATAAAATGCAATACCATTCAAGGCCTTGCCATTGTGAACACAATAATTCAACTATGATAATAACTTCAATACCTATGCTATACCTATACTTAATAAAAATATCGCCTGCTCACTCATGCCTATAATAACGTTTTTTATATTGTTTTACAAATATAAAATAATATTATAATTCTGTATCGAATTAGAATCGTAATATAATATTCGTATGCTATCATTTCGTCGGGTATAATTGCCGCGGTGTGTATTATAAGAGTATTATACGTTTTTTTTGTGATACGGTAATATTATACGTAAAAATAATACGGTTGGCTCGTTATGGGTTAGTCATTGTGTCATTAAAGTTATAAATAAACCTATAAGCTATCATCTCGCATTTTAATGTAGGATACCGGTGAACGGTTTCTGAGAAACTTGGGAAAATTCTACTGATTATTGATACTTATTAGATTAAGCTTGTATTTTGTTGGTTTGTGTGTTTCGTTTAGATTTTGCAATGTTATTTGTTGCTTTGCAATATTATGTTAATTTTATCATGGAAACTGACGTGGTTTTCATATAATGTTTTTTTGATAAAGGCCACTGAATGCGGTTGAAACTAAAGTCGAAGTAACCTACTCAAATAGCACGTGAATAATTTCCGATTTATAGAATCATAATGCTACTGTTAATTGATTAAGATAAGCAGGTACTATTTTTTTTACAAATTTCATAGTATAAAAATTAAACCACTTTTTTACTAAATCGCGCGTTCTTTTCTTTTTTACACACTTTCATTAGCTTCACTAGTAACTAACTAGCAAACAATGTATTAAAATTCAAGAAGTCAATGTTAATCTATTTCTAATTGTCGTGTCAAAATGAAACTTTGTAAGCTATTTAAATGTAACCTAGTTAGTTTAGATGACAAAACCGTAATGAAGTATTTCGGAGCTGACCTGATGATGAAGCCAGGAGATGGAAAGCGGAAACTACATTATGTCCTTGTCAGTATTAGTAATACCAATTTTGAATTGATTTTAAACTACATAGTTTCCCGATGAGCTTAGGGACGTGAATTACTAATAACTTTTTTAACTTTTTAATTGTTATTATAGCGGCGTTGCGTCAGTTACAGTTAGGGTCGGTTCAAACTTCAGAACGAACGGGAAGACGCTCGAGCAAATTTTGAAGACTTTGAAAAATTAACCATACCATACTATCAAAGGCGACGCATCTTTGTTGATGTTATACGATTTCGTATTTTAGGCTATGGTGATTTTTTTTTTTTTGTCGTCAAAAATTGCTCGAGCATTTGTCCGTTTGGTCTGAACCGACCTTTAATTAGGGACGAGTTACATCACAACTCTCGTGTAACTAAATACGTGCTTTACAGGTCAATCTTATCAAGGATACAAATCAGGTTATTTAAGAAAATTTATACGAAGTTAAAGAGTTTATTTATTCACAAAAACTTATCGCACTAACATGTGTTGTTGTTAACAACAACAACAAAAAGATTTAGTATTGAAATCGATGTTTTAGTTGGTATTTCGCACCAAATGGATTACGACAAAAATTAACATAAAATGTTATTTACTTGTCACTGTGATTTTCATCATATTTAACAAAAAAAAAATTGTACAACTATTTCGAGGCGTTATATAAACGTATATATAAACGTCGTATAACGTTTATTGCTAAAGGGTTTATTTTCTTGATAGTAATTATTTGCAGTAACACAGACGTGTAGTCTCTCGATTGCTGGTGTCGGCTGTAGGGGTCAATATAATTATTCTGTAATGAGATCACTGATCCTATTAGTTGCTTCAACAAACGTGACGATGTATCCTTTTCAAGTAGTATATATTTTTTTGTGTTACCCCATTATTCCGCCAAATGTCAATCGTTTATAATAATTCTTTTTTGTTTGGTAGGGCATGCATTAAAGGTAGTCCCATACCTATACATATGTATGTATATTTCCATATACATTTTTACGGAATCGGTCAAATCGGAAAGTCTAAAAAGTATTTTTAAAACACGGATGACGGGAAGTCGGTTTTTTTTAAGGTTTACTTTTTATATCGTGGCAATATTAAAGGTGAAGGTATCTTTCTTCTTTTAGTCTTTCTGTTCGGTATCGGCCGAGTGGCTAGTCCTAGTGTAAGAGCTTTATGACCGCCTCAAGGCCTGACATGGTTTGATAGACCCTACGCACTTTGTCTTGCTAACAAGTAGGCCGAAAGGCCTGGACTGCCGTCTTTGTGCTTCTTCACTCTACAAAACTTCAAAGCTAGAGTGAATAAGTACCTTATAGGTCGTCGTGCTTCATCTTAGACCACAACGTCGCTTAACATCAGGCGAGTTGGTGGTCAAACGCCGACCTATTCTATATAAAAAATAAAAAAAAAGGAAAAAGATAGCTTCGAATGTGCATCGGAAGACTTTAAGAGAGTCTACAAACTAGTGTTGCTGACAGCAGCCGACATCATGTTTCCCGATAAAGTTGGCCAAATATCAAAGGAAATCAAGCCGCACACATCATGTCGGCGGGCTGTATCGGTGGGTTGGCTACATTACTGTGTAAACTTAAACACTTCCGATAAACATTCGAGGCAATCCTCTTTTGAGGGCAGTCGAGTAGAAAAGTTTCCAAACGCAAACTTAAAACTCGCAAGTTCTCAATCAGATCACTGTTAATGAAGTTTGTCGCTCAGTCCATATACTGTCTATACAAACCTCCTTACTATGAATCAATTTATTCGTGAGCGCGAGGCTGCATATTTTCCAATTACGTCAATTTAAAATAATACTTAATTCGCCATTGTGAGTCATCGGGAGCATTGTGTCAGCCGTCTCGGTCGGCCGATGTTGTCACGGTACGGCGGTCCAGCAGTACCGAAACTCGGGAGATTTCGTCTCGCAAAAATTAACTGAAGAAAGCAAGGTATTCGAGTCTACTAGTGATAGATAGATAAACTCTTTATTGTTCACACCACAGATAACAAAGCAACAAGAGAAAAATAATGATAAAACTTATTAAATAGTGTAACAACTGGCGGCATTATCACTAAAAGCGATCTCTTCCAGGCAACCTTAGGATGGAGAGGATACGACAAATGAGTATGGGACAGGGTTGCAAAAAATAACAAAAATAAACATAAGATTGATACAAAGAAACAACAAAACATCGAGTATTATACCCATACACCTATTTAAATAAAACTTACATAAAAGTACATCATACTAATATAATATATATACTAGTGGTCTGGGACAAATTTGTTGCCAACTGTCAGATAACTTGAGCACTTTTGATCTAAACTTCTTGCATTTTTGCAGGCAAGTTGATCATGCTAATAAAAAAATTAGGTTCGATTGTGGGCCGACACGGGTCAGAGGTGCAAATACGAAGGTCACGAGACCTCTGTTAGAGGCGAACAGTCAGTCAATGATATGGGTATTATCTCACTTACGAGTGAGAAAGGTCGAAGCCTGGGTTCCCGATATCCAATTAAAAAAATAGCTTAGTTCATTCTCTTACGAAGCCTATACCTATTAGAAACCCTCCTACGTTTATTAGATCTCTAGCGCAACTGTCGTTAATGGCTCTTTCCGTTGTTTATTTATTTATGAGATAATGGTAGCGTTAAAAACGTTAATCAGACGAATTTTTAAAAGTAGTTCGTCTCACACTGCGATCGTACGATCCCTATATCATCATCATCATCAAAAAATTATGACGATCGGATCAACTGCACAAGTGACCGTCGAAAAAACATAATTAAACATACAAACGAACTCCCAAACGCTGATTGGTCCCCATTTACTATCATGCCTTTCTTTGCTTAGGTCAATAAAAAATCGAATACGCTTTTGAATGCAAGTATCCAAAAATAGCTTCATTTAAAGCTTAGGTACTTATTTGCAGCATGCCCGTAATGTGGACGATCGCGCTCGATTAGCTGGTACAAATCAGTGTTTACATTGTCTCCAATGACTAGACGAGTAGACGTGTTCTATTGGCTAGACTACATCTGCGTACAGTGGCCCTATTCGGAGATTTAAGATTTTCATCTCACTTTTTTTCGTCCTTGTTGCTCTCGTTTGAAACGTCCTAGGTGTGAGAGTGACCAAGATAAAATCTCATCTCATCTCACGCGCAGGAATAGCCCCCCATGTCGATGTTATTATAGGCCGCCGCGGACGGGACTCATTTTGGGGCTGAGCAAAAAAACGAGGGTGACTGTGGGAGGGGAGAAAAATTACGTGGGCTAGACAAAAAGTTAATCGGAGCAAAAGTTCTTTGTCTTAAGTAGTATTGTATTGTACTGAATTGTATTGTCTGCGCCCAATATGCGTCCCAAAGTTATTAAACTAACTAACTGGCAAACTATCAGGGTCTAGATTCTTCTAAACAACTGCTTTAAAGTTGCTAATGAAAGTTACAAACAGTGTCAATTTGGGGCAATTCATTAACAATTTAAAATCAATTGGTTAGTAGAATCGAGGGGCGGGTTGCACCGACAATTAAATTTTGACAGGTCCAGGGGTCATCCTCGGCTTATCATCGACATGCAAAAACAATCTATATTGATAGGATTAATTAATTTAGCCAATTTTATATCTGTGTTAGTTGTGTAACGTTAAAATCAATGAGCTCGACGTTACGAAAGATACTCGTAGATTGATCTAATTTAGACAGACGAATTAATGTTTTAAAAGAGCTTTCAAGTCTAAATTGAAAATCATTTGTCATTTGGAATCTAAAATGCACATAATGCACGGAAGTACTTACTCCAACCCTTACAACACCCTCCGAAGCGTTTTTTTCTTTACTTTTCACATCCCTTTCCGTGTTTTAATAATCAACTAGCTGTTCCACCCGGCTCATATCGTCAAGGGAAATTAAAAGACGCCGAAGTAAATCAAGACAAAGTCTTGTGTGGTGTTGTATGATCCATCGTATAATAATATACTCCGCGAGGATAGCGATGGTCACGTGGGTAACGCGCAGTGACGTAAATCGATGCATGAGCAAGACTAAATTAAGTCATTTGTTGACTTGTTTTTTTTTTGCTCATAGTGACCCACGTTACATTGAAAGGTTTTAGTTTGATTTCGACATTTCGACAGTAGTTTCATAGTAAGTCCTAATCCTAGTATAATCCTACTAATATTATAAACGCGAAAGTTTGTACGTATGGATGGATGGATGGATGTTTGTTACCTTTTCACGCCAGAACGGCTGAACAGATCTGGACGAAATTTGGCACAGAGACAGATTATATTCTAGAATAGCACATAGGATACTTTTTTATCCAGCTAGTAAGTAATAAATAAATATTCGGGACATTGTGGCACAGTGCACTTGTGGTCGTCTGACCCCAAAACTAAGCAAAGCTTGTACTACGGCTCCCAGAGACTAATATAATAAGTATATCCGAATATAAGTAAATTTTTAAATACACACTTAAATAGATATTAACACCCGGACATAGAACAAACACAAATGTTCATGTCTACGTGGGAATCGAACCCACGCCCCATGCTCATAAGGCCGATTCAGGTTAGGTGTTGGGAGCTCTCTTGGATAGGTAGTTAAATATTTTACCAAAAACTAGCAAACCGTCCGTCTTTTCAGGGTACCTATTACCCTCTTAAAAGTATCCTAAAGATAGTGAAAACCGCATCAAAATCCGTTGCATAGTTTAAGAGGAGACAGAGAGAGACAGACAGAGACAGACAGAGACAGAGATGCAGACATGGAAAGCGACTTTGTTTTGTACCATGTAGAGAAGACAAACATAACAGTGCAAGTAAAGTATTTTATTTAACTTAAAAATAGAAAGCCATCTTGCCTGTACATGAACTAATATCCCATTTGGACGAAGCTGCATGCAAATTGCTACAGCCATATCGAATAACCGTCCCTACAATGTAAAGAACTTATATAAAATGGACACTCATACTCGTAACATAGACAAGTCGAAACTAATCATAAATAAAACTGAATAAATGTATATTTGCCGCTACTAACTAAACTAATAAATTGTAATAAAATATTTGTTATAAATTCAACGTTACAATGTAACCCGTTCGTCCATCTGTAGTTGCTAAATTCTCTGCAGATGCAGGAGCTGTCGGCCTAGATTCGTAATATCTGACATATATGGTACAAAGAGTAAGATACATATCAAATGTCAAAATCAGGTAAGTAGCTTATTGTGTATCGTGGTACAAGCAATGGTCATAATCAGAGATCAGAATTTATTGAAAACTTCAATAGTTACACGTCACAGTTCAATAAATCAAACAACAAGCGTGCCATCCTGCTCTCGCTAACTTCCTTGCGGCATATGAGCGAACGAGAGAGCATACAATTATTATCACCGATATCGTCCTTACACGATAATTACAAAGCCTTGACAGAAATTTGATCCGACTATCTACGAGTATCTAAGATGGTTGACGGTAAATACATCCTATACGAATAGACTGATGGACAACGTATTAATCGTGGTTGTTGGTAATTAGACGTGTTGATGTCTCAAAGTCAAAGTCAAAGTCAAAATGTTTTTTTTCTTCCAAGTTTATGTTTAAGTTGATTATCGATAAAACACGAATAAAATGACATTTTCTAAAAATGATTCCTAGCTAGATCGATTTATCGCCCCCGAAACCCCCTATATACTAAATTGTATGAAAATCGTTGGAGCCGATTCCGAGATTCCAATTATATATATATATATATATATATATATACAAGAATTGCTCATTTAAAGATATAAGATATGTAAAAAGATTTGCAAAATTCTAAAATGAGTTAGAATTCGAAAAAAAAAAACTCTTTAAATCTTTAATTATTTTGTTTGTTGTTGATGTTTCGTCCACTGGACCTATTTGAACGTAATCGTTTAGTTACACGACTATACTACACTACTACTACTACTACTACTACACGACTATAGTTAATAATTAATTAATAATTTCACGTGACTGTTGAGTATTTAGCATAGCGAAAGGCTCTTAAACTATTTGCTCGACTCTCCTAGCGCTTAACTTTAATTAGTCTATTTATATTCAAGTTGCAATGAGAAGTGGCTCTCAATTATTTATTACTTAAATTAAAACAACAAATGTAGCTGTTCCAGTAACTTTAATGTTTAATTTGAAGTTAATGACGTGTTCTAGTGATGTTCTTTATATTATTATGGCCATTTACTTATTTTGTACAGATGGCCTGTGGCCCTATTCGGAGATTTGAAATTTTCATCTCACTTTTTTCGTCCTTATTGCTCTGGTTTGAAACGTCATAGGTGGGAGAGTGACCAAGATAAAATCTCATCTCATCTCACGCGCAGGAATAGCCCCCCTGAACAAAATAAGTAAATGGCCATAATATGGTTTTACACCTCGGAAAATTTAGCTGTTATTTGTATTTAGGCTGGTTTTTATCTTTTCGTACCTACTTATTTGTAAAAAGATTGATCCGTGTTTTCAACCCCTGACAAACGCAAAAAGAGGGGTGTTAAACTTTGGCAATGGAGCATGTTAGGAAGTGGACCAAACTGACCGGAGGGGTTACAAGTTTGACGTGTGTATCTGTCTGTTTGTTACATCAGAACTCCCAAAGGAGGGGCCGATTTTTATGCGGTTTTCTCTGCTTGTAAGCTGATGTGATCACGGTTCTTAGGTATATCTTCTAATATTAGCCTGTTTTGTTTATTTTCTATGGTTATCGATTTTATTCAGGTAACAATTTCTTATTTTTGAAGTATGTAAGTTAATTAAGGGTGTGTATTTAAGAACACAATTCATTTAAGGGTTATTTTTACATTTGATTTCAGTGGGTTCGAACCTAGCCGACGGCACGCACCAATTTGTTCATTGTCTGAACGTATGTGCGTATTGTATGTCATCTGCTACATGACTGGAGCCGGGTGTATGGCGACAGGCTCGCCCCTGTCACATTTGGGACTGAATATCGCCGGCGAAATATGGGTGTTGTATTACACCTCTGCCAGCCTCCTCGGGGGAAAGGCGTGACGATATGTTGATTTCAATGGCATAAATGGAACTAGTTATAATCAGCAGAGAGATAATGTAACGTTGATCGTTATTAGAATTATGATAGTGATCAAATTATTTTTTATACCGCTCGCGCTGACTTAGTTGCAGCATGAGAACTCTCTAACCACCCCTCATCCCTTGCAGTAGCGTCGCGTCAACGAACTACACCAAAACTTAAGTACCCTATTCTGCTGAACTACTAAATTATTCAATCTTAACCTTTCGTATTCTCAAATCATCGAACTTATGAGATCGATTTTCCAAAAATGGCTTTTTAATATTGAATCCTAATGTTAAAGAATAAGGTCGTAAGTCGGTGCACCGAAACATTGTATTTATTTTAGATTGCTGTACAAACGATCTTAATTCGATACTTAATACGGTGACTCAGTACGCGCGATGTGAATAAACTCAATATATGTATGTATATCCACATAATATTCAATTTAATAAGTGAAGTGCAATGGTCCCGTCCAAAGACTGAATAAGTAGACAACGCAAGGTAGGTTAAATTCTAGCGGAGTTCGCTCTGCAGTTGAAGTCTGTGACAATGTTAATAATCTTATACCCTTAAAGGTTTTTACTCAAAAGTATTTCGTCCGTCCTCACGATGACACACATCTTTTTCGAACTAATATGTTCTTCAATATCCTTTAGTAATTAACGGGACTTTAAAACATTTTGAGTAAATATGCGGGATTCTGACGTCCAAATAAGAAATTAAACGGTTTTTTTTAAATATTTAATACGCATTAAATTACCATTGACAATAACTGCGAATTATCCTCGAATAGCGGGACTTTGTCTCCCGCGCGGGACATTTAACTGGGGTAAACTTAGGACTCTCTCTCTGGTCAATCCTTCATGGCTGAAGATCGCGACTACCATTTTGCTTCATCCAGCTATTTGTCAGTATCCTCCACTTATTCCGGTCTGTAGCCATTCGCACCACTTCCTCAAACCTAGACGAGCTATTTTGTTTGAGCTGGTCTGACCACCTCATACCTTTACCGCGTGATCTCTTGCCCTCTACGTTTGCACAGATGATCAGCTTCTCCAAATTCTCGTCCGGGCGCCTTATAATGTGGCCGAAATAGCTGAGAGGATACGTCGTTGGCATATC
Organism: Peribatodes rhomboidaria; assembly: GCA_911728515.1. NCBI lineage: Eukaryota > Metazoa > Arthropoda > Insecta > Lepidoptera > Geometridae > Peribatodes > Peribatodes rhomboidaria. The sequence continues at coordinate 8,156,685 of OU452166.1, forward strand.
GAAGAAAAACGATCTTTAATGCCGAGTTCTTTGAGTATGGACACATTAGTGCGGAACGCGGTCCATGGGATCCGAAGCATGTGTCGCCAGCACCACATCTCGAATGCGTCTATTTTCTTTCTTTCAGCTTGACGAACTGTCCACGTTTCTGCACCATACAAAAATATTGGGAGAACGAGCGCACGAACCAAACGGGTTTTTTTTTTGTAATTTCTCTATCCTTGCAAATCCCTTGCAGCCATGTCATTTTGCTTTGCCGTCGCAATTTTCCGTCTAATATCGGCACAGCAAAATAGATAAATCGGGACAGTCCCGCCAAAATCTGAACGTCTGGCAACACTACCTCTCACATATTTAGAACTCAATTTCAAGTACAAGTGTGTTGACATTTCGAAGCTTAAGAAGTATGTAAGTACTCGAAAAAAGTAAATATTTAGTCGGACATACGCGACACATCATTTTAGTTATTTTAGCACATTTCGTAGACGTAGTTATAACTAACTCGAATAAAACATCTTAGAACTACTGCACAATGTATTAAAACAAGTGGATATGGAACTGTAATATTCTTTTAAATTTCTGCTTACAATGTCACAGAAGCCAATATTTTAATATTTTAGTTAGTTGGTTTAAGGGATAGGTTTTAAACAAGCAATTTTAGATTTTAGAAAAATGCTGTAAATGTATTAGTTCATAATGGTTACTGTGTTGCTTTCAAAATAACATAGTGGACTTCCTATGCTATTTTGAAACTGGGACTTTATTATTTAAGCGTATTATAGCAAACATCGTCCCGTGTAATCTTCGGTGTAATCGGGAGGACACGATGACCATCGCCACCACACTTACACATTGAAACGTTTGGTACTGGGAGCTCGGTTTCCGTTGATAGTCAACTAGTTAAATAATGAGAGAATTTAAGAAACAGCACACTAAGACATCATTTTATTAAAATACCTACTTTCGGCGCCTTGCCTGACTCGTTGACTTGGCTGTCAGCTGCAGTTTGATCTCTACTCACATGATTGCATACATTGTATACTGGATCCATGTACCTATCTAATTGGCAGCGGACCAGGCGGGACGACCTCTTCGTTATTGATCCGAGAATACATTTATTGCGGTCCTGTCCCGTCCCTTAAAAAAAAATGAGTACTCAGTTTAGTCTCTGGTAAAGTTCAAATTATTTTATCCTACTTGCTGCACCCGTGCTGTTACCCGCGGTTACAAAGTAGCTAATGTGTTATTTCAGGGTATAAGATACCTAAGAATGAACAGATAAGCTACATTTTAACCCAAAAAAACGATTCCTGTAAAATTTCTGTCTGGATGAAACCACATGGAGCAGATCATATAAGAATTTTAAGCAATTGGTGTTTAAAATTCCTATTTTCATTTCTAGATGATAACCATTTTAAACGGTAACTAATTTTAACGGTCAAAACTATTCAATGAGTTAAATTTCAAAAATAGACAGTTAAATATAATCGCAAAGTTAAATTTTGGTGAACATGGGTCTTAGAATAGAATAGAATACTTAATTTTCATAAGGTCACACTCATAATAATGTATTGCAATGTATGTATTAGGGTTGCTCCTGTCATGTACTCGTCATATTACTCGTACATGCTGGTTTTTATGTGTAGGTACTCCATTTTACATACAACAAAATTTTAATTATTAGTTCATTATTTTAACTACTTACTTTGCTTAGGGGGTCTACCACAGTCCCACACCAAAGGCGTCGAACTGCCACGCCGACACAACCCGCAGAGACGTCGTGTGGCAGCTTTGCTTCGATACAAGGCCGCCGACATCAAAAACATAATTACCGAACTGTCGGCGTCTTTGGTGTGTAAACTCCATTACACTAGTTTGAGTAACTAACTTGGTTATCGGGCCTATTTCACGTGGTTTGGTCCTATTTCCCGTGCATTTTCCAGGCCTCTATTTCTAGTGTTTCCGCATTAAAGTGTATCCTGTCTCCTTTGTAGGCAAACTAATTTGTCCTTAAAATTGGTTCCTGCCCTAGACAAGGCAGACGCTACGCGAACATAAACTGCTTACTGGGCGAGTTGACACTAAGAGCACAAGACATTTTTAAACAGCTTGTGTTTCGACCAAGCAGCTAACGTTCGAGCGTCAGCGGAAGTAGAAAATTACATAGAATCGCTTGAAAGTAAATGCAACTAGTCTAGGGCCCAGGCGTTTCATGAAAAGTAGTCGAAACAATTAGATGAACAAATTCATAAAAAACACTTCATTCCCATTACCACCATAAAAACAAACAAATTCAAGTTAAAACATTCGATATTCAGGCTCAGAGCATAAATACCTACTTCTTATTCATCATTCCTACAGTAATTGTAGGAATAATACCTGGACGGAAATCGAACCCAAACCTGCTCGGACGGTAGACATGTTACCAACAAAGCCAACTCACTTTAATAACTTACTTAACACATAAGTAAGTATATAAAAATAAATAAAATTATCTAGGTACTAGAAATTCAGTCTGAACTTGTATTTCTTATACAATAGTTGTAAATATGTTGTAAAATAAATAATAGCTTTCCGCTAATCAGAGAACAAACGACGCGTCTCGTTCCCCAATGATGAGAAAGAAGTTTTTTTATAAACACTACTAGTTAAAAATTATTGTTTTCAGTTGCACGCTCGGTAATAAAATACACATTTTATACACTTTTAGGGTTCTGTGAGTAAAATAAATAAAAAACCTTGTTGCATTTAAGACTTCGAAAGATGTGAAAATTTATCTGAGGCAACATTATTAAATCCACCCGAGCGTACCTACGAGTACAAGCATTTTTGTTGGTAGTGGCGGAGTTGCCTGTAACCTCGATACGCTGGTAACTTAATTTTTGAAGTATTTCCATCATCTTTAGACCTTCACGGTTTATCGAAAATGGACGTGTATTTTCGTAGTTGACGGACGTAGTTAGATTACTTGTGTTTTGGTTAAGTCAACGAAGGCTCTCGTGTGAAACCCTTTTTTTAAACTACATTATTAGCCTAATATCAATGCTTTGCATTTGGCTCCCTCCTCAAACGTCAAAGGATACCATGCGTGAAACACAAAAACATACACAAATCAATAATCAGCAAGATTCAGACTTTTTTTAAGGCAAAATAGAGCAGATATTTTTTTTAATAAAGAACCCTCCCTGAGTTATCATAGGCCGCTCTTGCCATATTTTTTCTTACATTTATCTTCTCACTAATCAGTTTGTTCAATGCGGGCGATTCTATCATAAACTTTTTCAGTGATAATAAAAATGCAACAATGCACTCGGAATTTCACATCGCATGTGTGATATTTAACTCGTATGTTATTTATGTGAATGTGTGCGCAATTATAATGCGGAATATAGTCCGTATATGTTTATATTAGCCAAGAAATTGCTTTTACAAACGCGTGATTATTTCTTTCAAACATTATTGGGAAGATCAATGAAGATAATCTGTTAATTGGATCTGTAACCATCCGAACATACGAGCAGATGTCATATTTGCAACAAAAAATACCGTGTTCTTGAATTTTAGTGTCGACGTGTTAGGTCAGTCGACAACAGACACTGTATTAATGACAATTTTAGTGTCGACGTGTTAGGTCAGTCGACAACAGACACAATATTAATGACAATTCCAAATTTATTTGTTTCAAGCTTAAACCCATTTGACTACATTATTCAATTAATTGCAATGAAACTTTGAAAACTGTTTAAAATAATAAATTTAAAACATAACATAGAAGTTATTCGTAGTAAATTATACGTATTTGTTTCCAAGAGAATTCCGCAATACGGTTATAATCCTCATGAAATTTTGAGAAACAATTATATTTACACTCAAGATGCATATATTTTAAAACAGCAACAAAGTAACGCCTGATTCAATCAATTATCTTTTAATATAATTAAACTGCGATGTAGAAACGGTGTATGAATTATGTTAATATTTGCAACACAATAATGGTGGCTCACGCTGCGTGCGTCTAAATAAAAAACTTTTTAGAGATCCGTGGGAAATAACGGGAATGACAACAAACGATCGTAAACTCAATGTTACTTGTGTTTAACAGTAATTATTTTAATCAATTAATCGATTTAACTTACAAATGTCTCACATAATACTGGTTTGGTCGGTGACGTGAACGAACAGTTTATACAAACTAGCGTGATTATCAGTTTGTAATAATAGTTGTATGTTTAGCTATTCAAACATGTCTATAATTTTTTATTCCAGATTGTTCAACTTTTCCACATTAGTTCTCCCTAAAATTTATTTCCTAGAGGTTACAGGGGTAAATGCGTCACTCCCTCGCACTCCCTATTGCATCACCTACCTGTCGGCAGCAGATGTCAAGTGCACATCACCGCTTTATGCCCAAAGTGGTCACGCAAAGGCCAGTAACCGTCAGCATTCGTATTGTACCGTCTGCGACTGCTGCTGCGGTCACGTCATCTACGGAACCCTGACGCGTTCTTTGTTTGCACTTGACCGCATTTATCCACTTGCATAGAGTGAGATGTTTTTAATTAAAACAATTAATATTTTTAAATCGCGGAAATAAACGATGGACTGTAAAAAGCTTTTATATTGAGCCTTTATTTGATTGAACCAGTGCATATTCCGCGGAATTTTATCTTCAAATCCGTACCTGAAATGAATATTTATTGCTTTTCCGCTGCAATATTGCGTCTAGTACAATAAGGAATATGATAAACCTCGGTATAGAAGTGGAAAACACTAGATAATCATTTCAAAAATGTCTGAGACTGTATATTCTAAGGACAATGGTAATCTAGATCTCGTTTTGTTGACATTTATATTTCACTGCAATCTATTAACTCGGCGTTTGTTAGTAGTTTACTTGTAACTACATTTTCTCTATTTAACCGAAGCTTATTCAAAATCATCCTTGCCCCGTTTCCGAGACTGCATATCATAAGCCTATCATGAGCATTTATCATGAGCTTTTCAACCTGATCCAGTCTTGGACTATCTAATTGATAACGTTATTAAAAACGAGGGCAACTATGACAAGGTGTAAGATTTTCAGGCGAGTTTAAGTAGATGGTGCCTCCTGATGCTTGCAAGAGTGCTGGTGCCTCTTGCCTCTCGAAGTAAGAAGGCGCTGAAATGAGTGTTGTTTTCACTTTCTCTGCGTTGTCCGCACGTCAGTGCGCCGAAGTGCAAAGTTGCAAACGCAAGAACAATGCTCGCTTGAACGGAACAGAACTGGATATCGTAACATTTAATTATACATCGATGTGAGATTACTAAGTAATTGCCGCTTCTTTGCTTTCTTTCGCTTTATAAACCCTGTGAAGAAAATACCGTATTGTTTCCTACATACTCGTACATCTGGCAGTTGAATTAAATACTTATAAAAAATCGATATCAACAAGTGTGTATTCGAAGAATTTCTATTGTTTTTTCGTGTGCTCGTTCGTACCTTGGATACGTATAGAAAATTGCATTCTAGCAAGAAATCAGTCAACTGGGGCAAATGCGGCTGTGAACTGTGGCTTTGCGGCTGGATTACAGATTTTCTGAGGGATAACTCAATTTGGGTAGTAATTGGTGCTCATCCGACCTCAATATCATCTATACCGGTGTCCCTCAGGGATCAGTTGAATTAGTTCTCTCAGCAACATTGTTTCTTCTGCATATCAATGATTTGCTTGCACCAGGCGTTCATGGCTATGCAGATGATAGCTCTATTGTAAAGAGATACCTATCCAGTGCGCGAGCTGTGACCTTTGAAACTGAGATACAGAGAGAGGCGATATTTTGTCGTACAAACTTGACTATTGAGGCAGTGTCTCAATGGGGCGCCGCTAATTTAGTTAAATTTAATGCGACAAAGACTCAAGCTTGTGCGTTCTCCTTCTTTTTCGTTTCATAAACGGACTTCTATCTTAGCCACCAGTCATTCCAGGGCGAGCCAGTCCCATTTAGCGCGATCAGTTTGAACTCCTTGGCCTGCAAATATTTTCTTCCCTCAACTTCTGTCGTTTTATTGAGTCCAGACTCCAGAGCCAAAACAGCAGCAAAAAATCTTGGTATTTTGCCTAAGGTCAGGCAGTTTTTACACCCGCTCAACTGCTTAACCCTTTACCAAGCGCAGGTGCGGTCCTGCTTGGATACTGCAGCCACTTGTGGGACGGCTCTGCAAAATAACAGCTTCAAGCATTGGATTCAATTGAGCGACGCGCCATTAGATTAATCAATGACGAGGCGTTGGTAAGGAGGAAGATTGCGCGCAGTCTCCAGCACAGGCGGCGTGTAGCCAGTTTGTCAATTTTCTACCGCCTTTTTTTGGAGAATGTACTCGTACACAGGAACTACACGAGCTGATTCCATCATCTGACTTCCACCACAGGTCATCGAGGCAGACATTCCATCCATATGTCATCAGCTTTAATAAAGCCCGCATGAAGCGCTTTCAGAACTCCTTCCTAATAAGAACTGCCAAGGAGTGGAACGCACTTCCTGCCTCGGTGTTCCCCAGCAATAGATACAACCTGGGTCTCTTCAAGACAAGAGTGAATAGGCACCTCATGGGCAAGCGTGCTCCATCTTAGACGGCATCGTCACTTTCCATTAGGTGTGTTCTGGTCAAACGCCCATTCAATCATAAAAAAAAGACGCAATTGCCCCACAGACGCATTTGTTGACACAGTTGACAGTTGACCCTATATACCATACTACTCGTACCTAATATATAGCTTCGTTGTTTGTGGAAAGGTTTATTATACTTGTAGATCTTTTCGAGGCCAGAGTAAGTAAGAGGGCTCTTTCAGGTCTTTGGCCACATTGCCATCAATCAATATCAATCAATCGCTATCAGTCCAATTTATATTTGTAGACTTTTTTTCGAAAACGGGGACGGGGGAAAACCTTAGTAAAGGGTACTCTGCCGGCTGTTGACCGATGGCAATATTGGAAGCACAACCGGGTTAAAAGCACAAACGCTCAGACTAAAGAATAAGTGGCTACTAGAATTATGGCGCTCTGTTGTATCATTTTTAGTTTAACAGCACTCGAGATTATGTCGGTGTTCCTGCAGTACACTGAACGTATAAGTTGAAATTTATCTGTATCTCTTCTCTTTTAACATGTTAGAAAGAGAATGCAACAATTTCTGACCTGTCAAATTGAGTTCATAGTTCAGGATACATTACGTAATTAGTTATTAACATCAGTCGTTATCTTGCTACGGAGTGGCATTAAAAGAAAATACAAAAGCAAATCGAATACGAAATACGGTAAATTACGAATAACTATTCCGCGAGTATCTTAAAAACCAGTTTCCATACGAGTCCAATAACAGAATGATTATTTTAAAATAAGAAATACCTAGTACTCGAATAGTTACTTGGAACATTGTTGCGTGACATTTCTTACGTGCTCGCTGGTATTATTTATTGAAAAAAGCGTAATAATTTACTAGAGAAGTGAGAATTGACGCACTTGATAAAGAAACTCGTCTTAGTTAGAACCGTATTTACATTATTTTAAGTACTTTTTTTACTAGTTTTATGTTTAATCTATTGTTAGGTTTAGTTAAGAAGTGATATTTTAGTTTAGTTGAATTTATTGTTTTATTTTATTAAGTGGGCATTATTCTAATGATTAAATAACTTAAATTAAAAAAAAGCTTTCAAGAAATTTATTAACAACTGAGTATTAGTAACCGATACATAAGTAATCTTGTTTAAACAAAAGAATGGAGTACTTTGGAAATAACCCAAAGAAAGAAATCCGACAGCTGAGTCTAACGCATAGGTAATCATGTACTCGTAGAGGAAAGAAACCAAAATATGTAGTAGAATATGCACCGAGAGGACAAAGTAGTGTCTTACGTCGCGGGCGGCTCATTGAACCCTGAGCGTAACGATTCAACATACATACATAAAGTCGTCATACATAAAACGTAAAGTCCTGAGTGGAGCAAGGGGTTCAAGCCGCCCAAGACAAAGACACTGCTTTATCCCTTATGCGAATACTCTACTTTTCATACCTTCTGCGAGGCAATAAAAAAGTAACTGAAAATGTGTAACACCAAACACCGTGTTTTGTTTTAAATTTAATGCAGCTGCTCGAGCTGCACCAGCTGCTGCCTTTTTTTGTGGTGGCTAGTTCAATTTTCGAATAAACTCTTCTTACTGTGCCCGTATGCTGAGTTTTCATTCAATTTTAACCTATTTGCTCGAAAACTCCCTTGGGATGTTCATGCAACTTTGTTTCCCTAGGGAAGCAAGGATATGAAATTGATCATTGTCAAATATGCGGTGTAAAAATTATATTATACAATTATGTATATTATACGAGCAATAAGTACTGAGGTGTTAAAAAGTAACTCTATAATATTTTTTATTTTTTAACGTGTTTCACCCCCTATTCATAAACTTAAAATAGTTTAAGTCGATGGATCCTTTCTCAATTTTCCCATTTCTTCAATTCGTTATAGTATAATATTTTCAACTCTTAAAAAAAACGCTCCCTATGAAATTCTAAAAATTTCGTTCTTTATTAGCTTTTTGATGATGATTTTGTTCATCTTCAGATTTTACTCAAAATCGATTAAGCCATAAAGACATTACACGGAGAAGGTCGATTTCATTTGTGATTCCGGTGTTTGAGCATGTTTGCCTTTAGGTGTTAATGTCAGGTAGTGTGGATGTGGCAGTAGGATAACTTAAACATTTACTCTTTAAAGTACTAAATTTTTTAACTGATTTGAGGATTTTGTCCGCCCTAATTTTTTTAGAAATGATTGAAACTCTCTCAAATTTGACGATGAAACCTGAATTTTGTGGGCTAGTAGTACATAAATTAAAAAAATCAATCGTAGATATGACGAAGCTGGTCGAGGTTTATTAAAGATGCTGTTCGGTGTTGACTGTTCCTCACGAAGTGACACAAGTGCAATTTTTATTTGAATATTGCATGCATTTTGAGCTCCACAATTTCTACATTACAAGGAAGGCAAATTATAATTTATGCACCCAATAAATACGCTTACTGAGTATTCTTCTATACTGTGGCGCAACGTTTAAGTGTGTGAAAGACTTCTTTATGTGTGTGTTAGTCGACGTAACAAACACAGTTCGTTGACTCACTCGGTTCATTGCAAATGAAAATTTATTAAAATGATATGATTTGATAAATTGAAATGAACTTGCTAATGTTCTGAAGACGGACATTTTATTTATTGTTTTTATGTGTTGGGCTAAATATATTTTACTCGTATTGAGAGTTATTTTATCAATTTATCTTAATTGTTAGACAACTTACCTAATTGAGTTAAAAATACGAGGAAGAACTTATTATTTTTATCTACAAAGAAACTTTGCTGACGTATTTTCTTCTTAATTACAAAAAAAAAACCCCATTCGGGGAATTTGCCGCCTCCAATAATTTGTACGTATATTGAAATATAGGAAAGTACAATTATGTACATATATTTGTACTTTAAGTAAGTTTTTCTCAAATGTTTGCGTGAACGAGCACATGCACATTGAGACAATGTCCACACATGTTAAGTTTTAAAAGGACCTCACTGTTTCTGTATAGTATTGTTTACAATGAATAATATACATTAGTAAAAGGCTTTGTCATGACTGAGTGTCTGACAGACACCATACAACTTAAACAGATGGACGCAAAGGCTTGTATTTGAAAAGTACTTGTAGAGGGGAAACAAAAACGCGGGGAAGCTGCCATTTGCCACACCTAAAAAGAGATTTTGGAAAAACGCACCATGAAGAGTTCAAAAAGACCCTTATCCCACTCAAGTGGGGTCGCTCGCTTTTCTCCATTCGTCTCTATCACTTGCCATATCATTCACTCCCGTTCATTAATGTTCTCTTTCACGCCGTTCATTCATACTTTCGTTTGTTGAACATTTTTACTTTTTTAACTCCCTTTACGGTATGCACTGAGAACTGGGTTAGGCAGAATGAGAACAGAATCGAAATGAAGAGCAGGACGGAAGCAGAAGACAAATTGTCTTTCTACAGTTTTTATTTGGCGAGAAAAAGACAAATATATCTGTATTCTAGCTTTGTCACATCTAAGCGCGGGTAAAAACCTCTATTATTGACGCGTGAGATGTGTCTGGTCACTCTTACTCCTATGACTTAAACGAGAGATACAATGCCAAAAAAATCTAGACTTGTGATAATAGCCCTTCTGGTCCTGGGTGACTGTCTGATCGGAGCAAGACAGGATGAAGCCGAAACAACAGCGAGCTTGTACATTTTTATTCGCGTATAAAGTCGCGGGCAATAGTAAGCATTGCTATCTTTGTAACGCTCGGTACATTAATGTTTTTTCTTGATACTTCTCAATTATTATGATACTTTTCATTCCTATTGTCTTAGAGATAGTTCCAGCAATATTTTTTGCCATTATTTTAGTTGTGTAATGTAAGGCATATCTGATGTCTATAAATTCTTAGAAATAAGTATGGATAATTTTCGATGGGAAAAATGCATGCATAACAATAATTATAAGCTTAAGAACGTTTTCACACGAAGTTACGTTTCAAGCTGAAGAGTTTTTTTTATTGTAATGTAAATTAAACTGTTTACCAACTTATTTCTTACAATGACATTTTAAAGTCTTTTTTACGACGCTTTTTCTTTTCTTATAAGTAAATTTATGTCAAATTTGTTGTGGTAATCATGACGCTGCCTGCGGCTATGTGCTATTTCAGACTAAAATCATAGACATAGAGTAAAGACCCCTAATCGGTCAAAAATAATGATTCCAAAAAAAGTAAACCAAACCATTGAAAGTCAACCAATTCACTAGTCAGTCTTCGATGTCATCCAGTAGCGGTTACGTCTCCCCACCAACCAATAAATATGGTGAACAGTGTAGTCCACTCATGCCGAAATTTCAGAATATCCAAAACAGTAAAAAAAGGCAACGTCCCATATCATCCGTAAGTCTTAAATATATTTTTATGTGCTTTAAAAAGCTAATAATTGTAATTAATTCTTAATGTCAACAGAGCGAGAAGTTGCTGAAAAAAGTGTTGCCACAAGGTATTTTTATATTTTCCCTTTAATAAAATTTAGGTTTCTTAAGGATCCAGTTTAGCCGATCAGTGGACAAAAATAATTCGACAAAGTAAAAATGAAAATTAGTGAAAACTTCGTCGGCCCTATAACAATTTGCTCTGTGCACCTTCGCAAGAAAGAAATATATGTAACAGTGAAATATCCTCACAAGCAGGCGTCAGTTTTATTTATATGTAAATGTAATGTTATTTTATTGCCGAAAAAATAACTTAAATGTGTGATGTAAATAATGATAGTGTGTAAATTTATGTGTAAATAAGATAAAATCAATAGTTAAAATGAATAGTAATCCCTTTACTATTGATTTTAACGCAAATTCGTACTCTTGATTTTTACTTAAATTCTTACCTTTTACCTACTCTGATTTTAGTTAAGGTTTACATACAATCTATAATATTAGTTTGTAGAATAGTGTCATGAATGGATCTGGGTAAGGCTTTGTGTGTAGTTTAGCTCTGGCCTAAGCTGGCCTAATACTTTGTTTCCGGTCTTGTGATTTCTTTAAACTCTGATCGTTATATAATTTACCCAACTAAATCGGGTAACCTCTTTTAATGGCAAGTTCATCACGTATAGAAAAAAAGGTTTTATTAAGGTACCAAAATAAATTTGACACGTTTCGAAATCGTGTTTTGTATGAAGACTATCCTTCTGGACCTATGTTATAGAGCATATTCTGTGACTAAAATCTATGTCTGAACCAAATTACATTGTGATGTTTTGGCGTGATTGAGTAACAAGCTTCCATCCAAAAACACATTCATCTATCCAAACTTTCACATTTTTAATATTAGTGTGATTAAGTACCTATGTACTTCTAAATTATTTATATTTTATACTAGCTGCGCTCTGCGGTTTCACCCGCGGTCCTACAGGAACCGTTCATTTTTACGGGATAAAAAGTACCTTATGTCCTTTTCTGTTTCTCAGACAAAATTTCATGGTGATCGGTTGGTTAGTAAGGGTGTGAAAGCGTTACAAACAAACAGATAAACGAACTCACTTTCGCATCTATAATATTAGTTAGGATTACCCAAACGCTTACTTTCTTGATCATCTATTCCCCTATCCATTGGTTTGAGTAGTCTGTGTATAGTAACTATGGCGGGTACGGTACAATAGCATTGTAATTGATCAGCTGACCGTAAAGCATAGGAAGCTAATAGAAAAAGTTGTAACCGTCATAAATAAATAATCATTTATAATGAATAAGTGCAACGTTATGTGTACTTACACATTAATTATACTCAATGTATTTTTTCTAACTGAATAAATGGCAGTTAATTGGATTTTGTAGTTCCATTCATAAAATTACATTTGAAGGCACTAAAATTATCGGCATCTGTTTTATTTTTAATATGTGAGTAAAGGATAGCGTAATTTGAGAAATGCTAAAATTAATCAGCTAAAAATACTTAAAAAATAATCGATGTCACAATCGCTTCGTATGTAAAATCATTTTGAAACTTAAAAATGCTTACATATTAATCAAATGGTTGGTAAAATAGTTATAACTATACCCTCTTAGCAATAAACGTTGTATAGCTTCTGAATAGTTACACAGTCTTTTGTCTTTTTCGATCGAGTTCAAAAATTTAAAGGAAAGAAAAAGACGTAACTCTGTAAAGCTATTCCGAGGTTATAGATACTACGATTATAAGGGGGATTATAAGGGGGTACTTCACGTTTGATTACAAATTACTTAAAAAAAAAGAGGGAAAGTAGATACTTATTGTAATTTGTGTTTCTTTCCGAATTCACGTATTATATGAGAGCTAATGGCTTGGTTTAATATATTTCACAAATCCTAGTAACAAGTAAAATAATCACTTATTTGAAGGATAAGCCACTTTTGCGTACGATGGGGTCGAAAGGTCCTCGAATGGAGACCACGTTCCGGCAAGCGCAGCGTAGGACGTCCACCCACAAGGCTGACAGATGACCTTGTGAAGACCGCAGGATCGCGCTGGATGCAGGCCGCTACCAACCGGTCTTATTGGAGATCTATGGGGGAGGCCTATGTCCAGCAGTGGACGTCCCATGGCTGATGGATGGATGATGATGCGTACGCTTTAGACTAAGTTATCTATAAGAACCTCGGTAGACTGCAGACTGTCGATCTTCCAATAGTTTGGTCGTACAACTGCCCAAGGAGTTTGAAGGCAATTGCTACCGATACTGGATCGCTGTAATGTTCTTATTTGCATGCCTCTTTGCACTTATTACAAGAAGCCGGCCAAACTATCGTCCGATGAAAAGTCTGCAGTATGCCAGGAATCTTATAGATAACTAAAGTGAAAAGTTAAAGAACTATAACGAAGTACTGGTATGAAAATGACAACATTTTTACCGGTAATAAACTAATCCACAGGTATGACCTTAAACTAAGCAAAGCTTGTACTATGGCTGCCAGAGACTGATATATGTACTCGTACATACATTTATATTTTTAAATTCATACTTAAATAGATATTTGATATTTCACCACATAAATGTTTGCCCTAAGTGGGAATCGAACCCACGCTCCCGAGCTCAGAAGGCAGCTCACTGCCAAATGAGCCACCGAGGCAGTCTACATAGGTCTAATAGTAGTCTAATAAGTACAAAAGAAGCCGAAGCCCAGGATGCATAAATATTTACAATATCCAGATGTAAATATTGCTATTTATCATTGTTGCTCAAGGACAATAGATCATAATCATATGAATTTGAATAATTTCATCTGAACTAAGTATATGCATGCACTACGCAACCAGAACCACGAGCCGGTACAGTCGGAAAGAAAAGTTGTTAGCACGTCACAATTTTCATGCGCTTTTCTGTAATTTGTTTGTGATTATAATCAAAATCCCTGCTCGATATATCTCTATACGCCATCATCTCTACGTTTACTTTTTACAAAGTTTCTACGTTTTTCGTCGTGCATAATAAAAATAAGTCTATGTATCAGAATCGGTGTAGCTGCGTACTGCGGTTTTCAAAACAGTGCAATACAATGAAAGACAGTACGAATATAAGATACATTAGAAATAGGCACAAAAAGTACGTTGCCATATTTTTGCGTAATGATTTTGGCACATCGAACATTTTAATGACGCTTTACGAAATAATCGTAATACTTTAAGATTATTATGTACTTATACTAGAATAATCGATCGAGATTATTCGAGATTAGTAGTAACAACCAAATAAGTTTAGTAAATTTGGAAAGTACTTGCGAAGCTATAACAACGATGAGCGGAAAATAATAATTAATCATTATATGATAAATTATACTCTTGGCCGTGGGCCTGACCTTGCCAGTATTTTACTGCCGGTATGACAATCGAGCTCCAATTTTTTTCGACCATACAATATACGAATAATAAATTTATTTTGCGATGCTTTTGTTTCGGCGTGATAACATATTTCTGTCAAAATCGCTGAGTGATTTACAACATGTCATGCAGATATTGTTGTGTTAGTAACTGTTACGTTAAACGGACTTTTAGTTGGCAGGCCTCAAAAAGTTTTGCAATAAAATAAAACAGAAGTAAAAATAAAAGGTAAGAAAAGAGAGAGAAACGGCAGGAAAATTCTTTGCAAGTTAGTGCACGCGGAAAATTTTCTTCAAGGGCTACACAGTAATGTTGCAAAAACTGTCGCCCATTTTGACATTTCGATATCGATTTTTAAGACATTTCACGTCAAAATAAAGAAGTCGGAAGTTAAGTGGAACCGAGGCGAGGGATCAAAAGACTCGTAGAAAAAAGAGCATTGAGCAGCAAATTAAATTTACAAGAAAATAAGCTCCAAGTAATCTTTGTTCGTCACTGGTACAAGTAGGTGCTTAGTTAAAATCGGTCATAGTTAACAAATTCATTCATGTAAAACGGCCTGAATATTGTTTTACATTTTGGACACTTTTGGGTGTGGTTTTAAGCAAAAAAAAATTACAACTTGGTCGTTAAGTTTTCTTGAAATTTTACAATTCATATTCTGACTGTACTCCTGACGGCTGCAAACGGTCAAACTTTAACAAAGATTCGCCGTTTAAAATTAGACCCTGACGGCATGATCGTAAAGTTTAATATAAAAATACGTTAAACAGTTATCAGCCTAATGCTGTATTTTCAAACGTCAATTCCTAAGCTTGGAAATACAACAAAACACGGACACGTTCGGATAATGCGGCACATTCTGACTTAGGCCGGCATAATTTGGCCGGCTCGTGCGTTCCTGGAGCTACGCCTTACATTGTCAGACGTCTGTATGATAATGAATGAATACGACCTTGACCATATCAATACGGCCGATGCAAATAGGTGAGGTACTTTGGAATCTCCTCACAATCTGAGTTCCGGATTTTATGGCACCTACCATGGCGTATTCTTTATCGCTGTATTTATGACATAATGCATATTTACGTCAATTAGATTAAATGTTGTTTGGTGGTAAGTGCATCACTTTACGTAACGACTGGATCGATTTGGCTAACATTTTCTTTATGCGAAGGCCGAGCTATGTGTTCGAAGCCCAAACATGCAAGGCCGGAGGCCGAGCAGCACCTCATTAGGTACAAAATTCTAGGCATCACCTAGCTAGTTAGCTTGTAACAATCTGTCCCTAGAATTAAGTGTCACGTGTCCTGTATCGTACTTCTAATGTTTTTCCTTTGTAATGGAGACAAATGACCAACGTGTTATAAAGCACCGCATTAGGAAATGATGAAAATAACACACATTAGACGGGATAAGGCTATTACCTTCATCAGTTTTAGTTAACATGATTACGTTGACGGTTCACGTGACGCCATTTGTATTCACTATGGTCAGCATATCGCTATATAATTACCTTTGAATCATCATCAACAATGCAATTGTTTATGACGTTTCAAGAACACGGTTGTTAAGAGGCCGCGTCCCGTGTGGTACGTTAGAAGGTTAGGTAGTGGCACCCTTCACCACGCCATGCACCACCCAGCTAGTCGAAAACGCGTTTTGTCCTAAAAAGCCCTGGATGTCGAAATTCCTAACTATTCTCCTGTCACGAAAACACTGCGCTGAAAATAGCATACCCTCGTCAATTGAATCGCAGATTACACGGATTAATTTTGAACCACACTGTCCAATCGGCTAATTGAACCGATTTTAGATTGCGAGCTGTCGTTAGGTTCATCTTTGTTTAGGGAGCGTCCTTTTGCAGTCGTTTTTTTTAAATGGCTTTCCATTTGATTAATTGATTGTTTTTTTTTCGGAAAGACAGAATACATGCCGTCTAAGGAATAGATCACATATGCAGTATACTTAAAAGTTCCTTTAAAGTTGAATTTAAAATGCATAAGGAGCTAGCATTCGCTGAAACGATGTCATCGATAAAACGTAATAAAAGCGTGTACAACATAGAACGCAAACATAAAGTCATCGAGTGAGTTCACGAACGGAAAATGGATTTAAATTACATATCTACAATCACTTAGCCAAGTCTTCCTGTCTTTATTGATAGGGTACAAAAGCACAATCTCGTTTGTAATAATTTAGTAGGGCAGTCAGAACATTAAGCAGTTAAATTTTGCATTGCAACATTCTTATTGTTCTAGTCATCAGGCTTTCTGTCTGCTTGTTGTCCGTTCAGTTCTAATTTTGCAATCGATTTTAAACTTTTCCAATCACCATGGAACTTGAAAATTTAAACAATGCTCAGAATTACCACGAAGTAATATGATAATACAATAGTTAAGTTAGACCCGCTTCCAGAAGATACGGAGTTTAATTATTAAACGCAGCGTTAATTTACTCATTTTTTTTTTGTAAACGTCACTCTAATATTGTGTTCACTGTGTTGTGTAGTTAGCTGCTGACTCTTGGTGGCGCAAGTAGATTTATTTCTGATAGGTAGTTAGCTTCGAGTTAAAAAGGTAAACCGAGTTTCTGCAGCTGACCTTTCCAAAGCTATTTTCGTTTTACCGGAACCACATTTTGTTTAGCTCCAGATATTTCTCTATTCTGTTCACTTTTCTACCTCTGGCGGGTTTATCTGTTCCTAGAGTGTGCCTGCTTTCGTTTGATGCTGGTTCGTTCCATTCTGCACAGTCGTCAGCAACCCGCATTCTGAGTTGTTAATCTCTCTCATCACCTCTCACGACGTCAAACTATTGCATCAACATTAGAGATAATACGAATAAAATTTCAATGATAAGTTTACGTTAAAACTGTACTACTTCAATACGCAAATTGTGCCAGTTGATATTAATTTATTTGTAGGTAAAAGCGGAGGACGCATGCGTCGCGCGCTCCCGTCCCGACGCCGGTTTTTATGTGTTTATATATTCTAATTTTATTGTTTTCTTTATTTGCGTCCCACTTTTGTTCGGTTCCGAGCCCGGCATTGTTCCCCGTCGTAAATGCCGATTTAGATGATAAAATAAAATGTTGTATGGAATTTTTATTCGGTACGCGTAATTTCTTTGTCTGCCCGTACTGGTGTAATTTGGCATCATTAAAATAACTAAGTGTTGTGTTGTGTCTCATTTGATTTTGTTAAGTAGTTGGCGGAAAACGTATCGTTTAATATATTTTATTTTATTTTAGCTACTTACGACAAGGGCTGCTGAGGTGGTATACGTGTAGGATTATATCGATTAAAGCCTCCATTGGTCTGCTTTGTTGCTAGATGGCGTGGACCGAGATCTACAGAGAAACACACTGACGTGCGTTACTTTGTGTACCAGCTTAACTCAACGGGCTAAGATTCAAATTGCCTATGTACAAGTCCTACATGTCCTCTGTGTATGTCATAGTCCGTTTTGTCTTACTATTTCTATATTTCTGACCTCGTTAAAATAATTTGAAAACCTATATTTTTCTTTCCATTAAAAGCAGATGATAATAATCTTCAACCTGTCTTTATTAAATATATTGTTTTATCAAAGCAGGTTTAAGTACATTCTTTATAACACGTTTTTATAAACTTTGGGTCGTGTTTTAGATGTACTTACCTAAGTATAAGTATTCTCTGGTGACCCTTAATTAATAAAACTTATAAACTTATAAACTTTATATAAAATGTATGGAAACGACGCGTTTTCAATTGTACACAAGCGACGCGGCGCATCAGCACGCTGCTTCACGATTTTCGCGCCTGGACTCGCTGCGTCCTTGACGTCTGGTCTGTGTAATTCACGCCATCCACAGGTTAAGTGACATCAGCACAATTTGGTTATCCAGTAAAGCTTAGACAGAAAGGTTTTCTATCGGCGATCACACGGAAGACGCAGCGTAAACAGGCGTCCTGCAGCTGGACTGACGAACTTGTGAGAGTATTAGGTATATTAGTGAACCCCTTTTCCTATATGACCTGTGATTGAACCGCTAAATGCAAGCAGCGCAAGCCACCGGCCACCATAGAATACCTTAAGATGCCTTTGTCCAGCAATGCCAGAAGTTCACCCCGAAAATCCAAGCTCACTATCATCATCGTATTAGGTCGTCTAAAATGATGATAATGGTGAAAAAATCTCGGCAGAAGCAATGTCACTTTAAGTTACAAACAAGATTTTTTTCAGCTATTTTCCATAACATAAAAACGTTAATGGCCCTCACGTTATATCAAGTGTCTCTTACCGTAATTACGGCGAGTATCGCTTTATCCAGGCGTGCAGCAAATTATATTTAGCAGCAAAGTTAAACATCTAACGAGCGGGATACTGTTACCACTCCACGTAAGAGATTTTAATTAGTGCGCGCATAGAATGACGTTAGAGCGTAGTGGAAGATTTATTGTGGAATAAAAGAAGCTGCATTGTACGTTAAAAGCAACAAAAGTATCTCATGAGGTTGTTTACTGTGAAAATGACCCAGTTTTTTCAACATTGTATGTTTGGTTAGCTCATGTTGCTTAAGAAGACCAACTTTTTTAAATATAAGGTGTATTTACTTATTTTTTGTGTTTCAAACACTAATATAGTACTCGCACCTACCACCTATGTCGATTTCGTAAAGGCAAGGGTACCGTGCACACTCAAAAACAAATGAAAAATGTAAAATAATTTGATAGCTACTTTTAGCTGGACTTTTCTAGTTATTATATTAATTCAATTATGTATGATTGGTCTTTCATAAAATAGTCGTTCTTGATGTAAAACCTTACTCCAATAAAAGAACTCTCGCCGCATACAAGATATATTAAACCAATAGGTCTAATAAGTAGATGTAAGTAACCGAAGATGCATAAGTAGTTATAATTTGAATTCCATCCAGTTGTTCTGCAATTAAATGATAAAATAAGACGCGGGCGTTGAGTTACAACGAGGATTGTCGCTCATGTTCAGTTCTACCATCGACTAAACCCCAGACACCTCCGCGTAGAGTGATCACTTTCAATCAGTACATTGGCATAAAAGTGCCTGTAAAAATTCTACCTACCAATGACAACAGTGTCGATGACGCGACCTTGACCAATCACCGTTTGGAATAATATTATACCCGTCTTCTTTAGTTATCTAAATTGCATTGCATAGGATTATAATTTTGAAATACCTATCGCCTTTTAAACGCTTACTGACAACTAACTAAAGCAAGACCTTTTTCAATGTAATATTGAGACGCATAATGTATTTAAGGCATGGGCGGGTATGTCTACAGTGTTAGTCGATGCAGCGGGATTGTCGCTCAACTTTAGTTGTACAGAACCAGTTCGTTGGTTGCGAATCGAGAATTAATATTAATAATGAATACTTGAAACGGGCGCGATTGTAAGTTGTATAGTTGTAATTAAGCTCGATTATAGCGGCACCTGCAATTACTGACAATGTCTGTGGCTTGACCGGCGTTGCTTGGAAATAAATGGCATGCTGCTCGCCGGTTTTGGGAGTCAGCGAGATATTACATTTCATATTTATTATTATAAAAAGAAGAGGGTAGATAACAGAAGAAAAAGGTTTTATTGCTGGCCAGGATCAAAATGTGCTCTATATACTTTGCCTTGTAGTTTTTTCGGGACAAAAATAACTAAACACTTAAAACATAAAATTCATGAATTAAATTTCTTCGTTTTTTGTCATTCCCGCTGGTCACCCTTGGTTTGGTCACTTTGTCACGGCGTTGATGGACGTGAATGATTGACCACTTGTCTCTATTGAAGACGCTGCAGTATGACGTGGATAACGCATCAAATTATACCGAGCGTCTCTTCGAGCGACCTTGACATTCGTAACGGCACGGCGCGTGACGTCATTCCCTTCGAAAGCTTCCAGTTACGTGACCCGCATTCCGCACACTCTCGCTCGAACTTGTCTTACACCCTGTATTTGTTTAGCGCTTAGTTCGTAATGTTCTCAACACCAGCTGCACTGAGCTATCAATTAACAATTATCTTTTGTTAAAAAGAAAGTTTCCCCTAAGCTAAAATAATAAGTCAAAGTATGATCAGGATAATAATTCTGTTTGCAACTTTCTTGATGTTATTAGAAAGTGATTAGATATAATTTTCGATAACACCCTCGTTTTGTCTCTTCAAAATTGTTGAAAATGGTCGGAAAACAAATATTGGCCGGAAACAGATCTGCACAGGTATTCACAATTATTCGGAAACGTTTTTGTTTAGATAAAAAAAAAACTCGTAAATTATTCAAATCTCAGTCGATCCGTATTCATAAGTTTTTAAACGTGATTCATTCTTCCGATCGGATTTATACTCGATTCCTTATTCCAAAGTTTATAAGAGTAGAAAAATTCGAACAATTTGAGTTTTAAATTATGGGTTGCGATCGGAAACTCTTCCGAATGATTGTGAACAGCACTGCTGCACACACACACGGCGTCCGAATCGTCAGCGACTCTATTGTTTTTTTTTCCATGCCTCACTCCTACTTATCAGTATTTTTTCAATTTGTGCCGGGTTTGCATATTGCTCGTGACTGTACGCTACGCACAACGTCGAGCTTTTGCATTTGGCACTCGTCCTGTATTTATTTGTATTAAATAAGATACATTGCGCGCTGTGGGTCGAATATGGTCCGGTGCACACTTGCGATAAAAAGTCGCCGGGCCGTACGCGGATGTGCAACATAAATATACCGTGTGCGAATATAATTAAATGCTCAATTAGAAAAAGTGGACCTTTCCGTTAGTCACAGGATTTGTATGACTCTTTATATGGAGAGCCCAGCTTTCCGAATACCTAATTAACTGGATTATAAGGAATAATTAAGTGTAAATATATTAGTGGGCTGCGTCGTTAGCACAGTGATGCGGAGAAAAACTAGATGGCAGTGTAAGTTGTGGTATACTCAATACACCTTGTTTCTAATGTTCTTTGGTTTTTTTTATGTAACCATGGTAATATGATATAGAAAAATAAAAAAAAAACATAAATTATTTTAAAATAATAGCTCTAAACTTGTTACATACAGCAAACTAGCTTAGCGCTCAACCCCGCTCTTTAATAATTATTTTTTAATTAGAATCTAAATGTCGAAAATAAACCCGTTTTCGTTTCTAATACTCGTAGTATGAGATTTGTAAAAGGTTTAAGTAACGTAAGGATATCTTCAGTAAATTACTTAGGAAAGTTACTTTGTAGACTGAATACTTTATTAGTCTCGTATTAGTAAAAAATAGAAATCATCTTGTAAGTATAACTTCTTTCTTTTTACCTTTCCAAATCTACTAGTAAACTACTTACTTACCTGACTCATCAAAATTGTCAAACCAAGTTATGTCTATTTAACCCAATAAACTCCCTACAGCTAGGTGTATTACTAATTCAAACCCAGTTTGTCTATTCGAAAATAAACTCCGAACGATACGAAATATTACCTTTGGTTTTCCTGAAAATAAAATCCTGGAAGTCTAAAATTTTAAGTGAGTAGGTACAGCGTTCTATAACAGTCTGTTAACTACTTCGAGGAACAACATCGGCAGGTATTATCGGAGCTATTACTACATATAATGTTACGCCATACACGGATCACTGAATAAAGTAATGAATATATTTTGATCAAATAGGTTTTGTAAGGAAACTATCCTCCCCTTTTTGTAATATTCAAGTCATTCCATCAATATTTGGCCTTCGTGATAACCTTCGTATA
The DNA here is from genome assembly GCA_911728515.1 of Peribatodes rhomboidaria. NCBI lineage: Eukaryota > Metazoa > Arthropoda > Insecta > Lepidoptera > Geometridae > Peribatodes > Peribatodes rhomboidaria. Next base: position 8,178,873 of record OU452166.1, read on the forward strand.
GGAATTATAGCAGCCACGATTCACGAACTATAATGGCGTGAATTCTACCGCTAAACTAAAGTAAATAAATTTGACCTGACTAAATTGTTTGCGTTATTTTCCATTTCAATACGTGAGAAAGAGATTGCTAAGATTTTAGAATGGAGGAATTTTGTAAATATATTTATATAATTATACTCGTACAATCTTACAATCGATGTCATTGTGTGATCATTGTACTTATACATTTTTTTAAACAAAGTGATTGGTTCTAGATTTAAGCGGTCGCATGTGGATTTGAACCTACAATTTGTGTCCCAGCGTCCAGACACAACGAGCCCGTATTTACCATTGCTGTTTCACAATCAACTGTTATCGCCGATGTCAACTTATCATGTACGACGGATGCATAGTTTCAGAGCTCAGGTTCTTGTACCGTCGAAGTAATTTACTCGTATCTTCCTAACCATAATCAGATTTTTATGAAACTTTTTTGAAACATCTCGGACAAATACACCAGAATTGATAAAAAAGGATAATCACTATTATTATAGACAGAGCGAGAAACGATATATTGTATTGTACAATCGAATGGATAGCACCTTTTTTTCGCAGTCAGCTAAACAGTGTTGCGTATAAGTGTTTATAACGAACAATTGCACCTGGCGAATAACATCTTCCAGTTCTATTTCAAAAACGCGAGACCTACCATGGGCCGTAATAAATTTAATGTCTTATAAAATTTCTTATAAAAATAAAAGTTTTCTTTTCGGCGTTGGAGGGTCACAGTGGAGAGTGCAGAAGGTTGCTTCCGGATTTTTGTTTTGTATTCCAGTTTACCGGAACAAATTAGCGTTTGATTTTTTAAATCAAAGTTTAAGAACGACTTGCGTATCGTTGACCGATTTTTCTAAAGACAAATCTGTCATGAGGCTGTACAAATAAATAGGAGGTCGAAAAACATAGTAAAACCGCAGTTGAGAAGGAAGTACTGGTTATATCTTACTCAGTGCTTAGCAATAGTTTAGTCAGCGCAAATTGGTGGCACTAAACCTGTGAGCTAGTCAGTTTAAACATGTCCATCTGTCTTAATTTCCCTGCTCCGCTCGCTGCAGCACCGAGCAGTGGTGTGGGTCGGGGTGTCCTGAGGCGGGGGTAGAAGGGCGCCAAAGTTGTGAATTGGCCCCTCACCCCCGGAACGTTATCATGATTCATACCGTTTATAATTTTATATTATGTTAAATTTGGGGAGAGGTGGCGATCAATAACTCTGAGGTGTTAAAAAGTTGCTAGTGAATTTTGGCATAATTTTTTCCATTGTCTTTCTTCACTCTACATTTTTTTCAGAATATTATATAATTTTGGTATGGTTGTAACTCGTGACTTAAATTGGACATGCTATATAATTTTTTATAATAAAAAGAACACAGAAAGAAATTAATACGAAAGTAACACACGGCACACACATAAAATAGCGTTTAAACTACTTTAAGTAAAGCATGCTTCAGCAACTTCAAATAAATAAATTGATAGTCTAATCACTCTCAGGAGTCAATAGTGTATTTTGAAAACACTACTAAATTGAACCATCATGTTAGCTCACCCAACCCGCATGACATTTAGTCGTTTTGGATTAGCCATGTAATGTTTTTTGTGGTGTAATCCCAGGGGAGCAACGTGCACTAAGGGGGCAGCCAGCTCCCGGTCTATCGGGCGATATTAAAAACACAAGTGCGGGTGCTCCAACATTGGTCGTTCATGGCAACAAGAATTGTTTATAACGACTATCGATCGACTTAGGGGTAGGGGCTGATTTGGAAATTAAAGTTATTTTGGTTTTACAACTTGCAACTACGTTTACTTGTTTTGCGAGCCGTGCTTACTTTCCAAACGCAAAGTAAACAGAACTGTATTAAAGTTTTAAAATACTTTTAAAACCAATCGCTTCTATTTATCAGAAACAGACTTTAAGTTGCTGTCCAATCCTTTCCTCTAGTCACAAGCAGACACAGGTTTGTGATTAGCGGAAATGTTTTTCCAATAAATTGCATTCAATATAAAATATCTCAGCTTTTTTCCGTTCGTAACCATTTCATGTTTCTGACAGATGAGACAGAAGGTCGGTGTAGTAAGATGATAGTCGGTCGGCACCGTCAGGAACAGCCCCCGACTATTCCCCGGTTACCTAATAAAATATTCATTATTACTACGGAGCCCTAAAAAGAAAATATATTATTCATTGAATCTATCTTATACTTGCAACTACGATGTGGCAAAGGTCGAAGGCCACTGCGGTCCAAAACGTCAAGAATACATTGTGACTACTTTGGAATAACGAAATTTGGAATTATAAATCACGTCGTTATGAAATTACAACTAGTAGCTCTGTGAGCTGCAAAGAGTTTATACGCACGCATTCCTCAACCGAATCTGGTGAAATTTTGTGAGCAGGTTCAATAACTATACAGTTTTTCTTGTGCCGAGTCAGTTTAAAAAAAAAATGAACCTACTACGAAAGCATTTTTGTCGAAGCTTAAGCAGAGACGCTTCACTTGCTAACGCTCACTCGGTCGATAATCATGTCGAAGTATACAGTTGTTAATGAGAACTTTATTTTTACTAAAGTCATAGGCTTACAATTATTTTCTAGCTCTATCTATCTAGCTTGCATATCAATTTTCAAGCATGAATAACATACTGACCATCGATCGCAATCAAGTTAAAACTTTAATTTACTTTGTCAAACTTAAAGTCACTTATGTCCAACTCACAAAGAAGTGGAGTTCCAAAAGTTTGTGTCTCATTTCCTACATACAACTACCTCAAGTTTCTACAAATTGATTTAATCAACCGGCTAGCCTTTGTCCGCGTTTCTTTTGTCTGATTTCCCTGATTCAAGGGAGGATTTCTACAAACTAGGGAGACGGGGGTGTCGGATCTGGCAACACTAATTAAGAAGCGCTGAATATTAATTGTTCCTGGTGTCGTTTTTCAATCCTCTCGTATGTACTTTGGCGTTATATTAATGAGACTTTCGAAAGATAGTCTGCAATAAATGTAGAGAAAGCCTTTAAAACTTTTGATGTAGACAAGACAATGATAACACAAAAAAGTAGGTACGGAAAGCCGGCTCCATACAAGAAATATCGAGAGAAGCAAACATGGACTCCTTCCGCGCTTGTTCAAAGGAAGATTGATAAGACGCAGAACTCGCTCATTCGAGGGAGCTCGCAGAGTTTGTTACCTTTGGATTTCCTAAAGCTTATACTTTTACGCCGGAGTTTGAGTCCACCTCTATAGTACGCGAAACGGAAAAATAGACATTCCCCCACAAGAAAGTTATTAAAACGCAGAATTCGTTACTCTTCTTCTTCACGCACCTTCCGAGAAGTTCACATAAGTTGGTTCCTTTGGATTTCCGAAAGTCCGTAGCATCCATCCAACCGAAATGTTAGGTTACCGTGCAGTAGCCCTCGCGGAAGCGACACCGATAAATGACATAAATAACAGCAAGCACTATTAACCGGTCCGTCGAACCGAGAAACACGTAACAAGCGTATATTTATATGCGATACAATTTCATTATTAGATGCCTATTTGTGACTCGTTATTACTATTGTCGCTCTATTCCACTTTTTGTCTAGCACATTGTATGATTATAATGTGGTGTACGATTTGTGGGAGAACGCTTTCCGCTCGGTGGACTCTGCCGCCGGTTTCGGTATATCATTAGCATTACGGTTTTAAATTATATCATGTTTTTACCGTATTTTAATTAATTTATCGTGCTCGCTGAGGTGCAGCCTTGTTCTGGTGCCTGGGTTATTATGTCGGTCACTGTTTCTCTCGTTGGGAAAACCATGAGAACGAGAGTGACTCGGGGAATATCGCACGCGGTAGAATAGGGCTCCCTTATAACTTCTGTAATGTTGTAAAATACACGTTTTCGTTTTTCTGGTACATGAGTCTGTGAGAAATTTAAATATAGGCTAATTAATGTCATCGTTATTTTTAATAAATTATCTCGAATGAGTTTAAAGTCTCATTGTTGTACGTTCTTTGCTTTGTCTTTTTACGTGATGATTAAAAAAAAAGCGTATTTTTTTAAATTTGGCTTGACTGATGGTAAGATATACAACCTTCGAACTCCTTTTCGAACCACGACTCCGCAGTACACCACGAAGCTCCCAGCGGTCGGTTAAAGCAATAAAAAAGATTTAAAAAAATACACAAACTGTTGCATTTATAACATTTGCGTCCGGTTTCTCAGTTTTCCATACATTAATTTTCCACCGAGCAAAAAATGTAGACAATACATTTCTCCGTCAAAATTATGCTTTTCTAGACAAAAGATGCTTCATCTATTGTAACGCGCACGGAGTGGTACTTAACTGGAACAGGGCGATTACACACTTGCGACTATCTCGTCGTCGCGTCGTCAGCAGACTGCCTTTGTGAACCGCACCTTATTATAAAGGATAGTTTTAAGCCGGCCACAGCCAAACCATATATTATTCAGATTCAGGAGCATTTATTGAATAACTGATACATAATTATAAATCTATGCTAGTTCTTCTTGCAAAAATTGTCATAATCAGTTTACCCTCATTGGGCATTCAATAATTAATAGCACATTTTAAAATTAGTACATAGGTATGTAAATTATATGAATTTTTTTATAGTAAACAGTTTTAATTGAGTACGTCATTCATTTCATGTTAATAAATTTTAATTCGATATCAACAGAGAAATAATATTAAAAGAAATATTTAATTTTTGTGAAAAATGATTAGTAGATACATATATATTTAAATGTATAAATGTTAAGTAAGCTATATAGTATATATTTCATATATCACTAATCGCTTCGGAATTTTTGCTTGGATAGTATTAAGAGTTTGGGGGCGGAGGTAAGTGGTCAGAAATTATCCTAAAAATAAATAGTGGTAATAAAATATGAGGGAGTGGGTTTGAGACCACAATTCCGAGGATAGAGCAAAGTGGAAGAGAATAGTAAGGTAGGTTTCAAGCGAGCAGCAGACAACGCTAAAATGTATTAACTATTTAAGAAGCAAAATCATTTAAGATTTAAATAAACAATTGACTGCGGTTTTGTACTTAGTTCCAATAAATGTACGGAAGGAAGCGTTTGGATAAATCTGTAAGGCTTTTCACGGCTAAATGGGCTTCTCCGATCTTGACAGGATTGGATAATTAGTTACTGTATATCACGAGAAAAGTTTTTAAATACTATTTTTTGGATAAACGCAAACTAAGTCGCGGGGCTAGTATAAAATAAATCTTACAATATTATAGTTAGTCTGTTGCACGCTTTAGGATAGTTCTACGGCACAGGTAAGTAGTAATATAGTGCTATAAGTTGTGAGGGAGCGTGGAGTTTGAGACAAAGATTCAAAGATGTCTAGGTATTCCTTGATATGTTCCTAGGTATGTCTAGCTATTTTAAGGCGAAGTAGAGGAGCAAATTAAAGAAGGTTACCTTCACCACCAGTCCTAGCTAGCTGGCTGGCTATTAGCTTATAAGCTATTTAAGCAATAGCTTAGGGCATCCCATCTCGGGAGAGAGACGACCACGAAAAAAACGAGGACCTAAAAGTTAAAGCAATTTCTAAATCCGCGCGTTTTAAATTGACGTTGACATTAGGTTGGTCGGGGTCACGATCTCACTTCCGCTCACTAAGATGAGCAACTAGATTTTTTAAGTACTCCGCATTAATTCCGCGTCCCGGAATTTAATTTATCTATAAATGAAATGGACCTTAAGAAAAAGTGAGAAAAAGAGGATAGATGCTCTCGAAATGTGGTGCTGGAGAAGAATGCTGAGGATATCGTGAACCGAATACAGAACGAATCAGTCTATTCTAAAGGAACTCAGATCCACCCAGCCTCTATCCTCCATCGTTCAAGCTCGCATCCTCACCTTCTATGGACACGTATCGCGACGCGGCGACGACTCCATAGAGCGCCTTGTGGTGCAGGGCAAAATTGAGGGGACGAGACCACGCGGCAGATCACCATTACGGTGGACTGATCAAATAAGGGCTGCACTTAACGGCTCCACAAACACGTGCACAAGAAAGTAGTTTACTAGTTTGATTTGAAGAATTGTGATGATCGGGTTAAAAAAAACAGTTGGTAGAAAAAATACCCAAAATCAGTTTCACTGAAGTAGAATTCTGAAAACGATTTTCATTTTCGAAAAAAGATCACATAAAGTACCTATCTTCTCAAAAAAACTGTCTGACCGTAGTTCTCTAAATTTTCAGCGATTAGGTACAACATTTTTTTAAAAATTTAACATAGTCAAATTAGATCTCTAAAGTTTAACCGAGTAACTTATTGTTATTTGTGTTTTTATTACGATTATCAATACCAATAAAAAAGGCAAAAAAAATGTATGCGCCGATAGCGTTTTATGTAAACGTGTGTGTGTGGGTAGAAAATCGTGGTATGACTGAGCCTTAAATAAAGCCGCTCACATCAAAGCAATGTACAAAACATTACCCCCTTACCAATAAACGTATAGCCACGGAATAGATAAACAGAGTTTTGCTTTTTTCTTTCTTTCTTAAAAATGTATTAAAGCGCAAAGAGATAGCTGATAACTTCGTTTTTGCAATTATAACATGCATTTGAGGTAGGGGCTGTTCGTATATCTGTTTTCTTTTTCTAAATAATGGCTGGACCAATTTTGATGAGATTTAAATACTTATATTTAACAGAAGGTTTCGTTGTAATGGTTTTGGTCTACTATAATTACCGGCATATAAATATGATCAATACTATACATAGTCAGTATAACAATGATAATAATACTGCGTTTTGAATCATTTTCAACGGAAATTACTCTTCTGATTGTATGCAAATTGTACATAATTGACACGTAAATTACATAAATAAATGTATCATTGTGTAATAATTACGTAGGATGTCACTCGCTATCGTTTGTGTCTTGTCGCTCGTGACATTTACTCTCAAGCAAGGGGGCTATTCCTGCGCGTGAGATGAGATGAGATTTTATCTTGGTCACTCTCACACCTACGACGTTTCAAACGAGAGCAACATGGACGAAAAATGGTGAGATGAAAATCTCAAATCTCCGAATAGGGCCACAGGGGGTCTACCATGACATATAATTGCCATCAATTGGTTACGTTTTGTTTTCGCTGCGCCACTGCGAATCTTATCGCCGCGGAATAAGGTTCATGGTCGAGCAGCGTCGAAAACAATACGGAACCATGATGGTTGTAAGATGGGAATAATATGTCATGGTGGACGGAATGATAGCAAAAGAAATTGACATGACACCTCACGTAATAAGACTGCTCATTAGAACATAACCCTACGGTTACTAGCTTGGGGTATGTAATACAAGTATGTAAATAGCTAAGTAATAACTTTAGCACCAACCCTGACAATGAAAAAAATCTGTTACAAAAATTTGTTTAAGGCCCGGTATTATCACAAAGTCAACGAAAACAAGAATTTTGTTCGTGCCTAGTTTGAAATGAAGAATTGTGATGATCAGGTGCAAAAAATACAGCTGTTAGAAAAAACAATCAAAAACAGTTTAACCAAATGTATCTTGCTAAAAAAACTATCAGAACGTAGTTCTCTAAATTTTCAGCGATTACACCACAATTTTTTTTCGATTACTAAATAGTTAGATTAGTTATGTAAGTTTAGCCGAGTAACTTATTCTTATTTGTTTTCTTATTACGATGAATACCAATAAAACGGCAAAAAATGTAATTCTAGGCGCTGATCTCATTTTACCATCACATATGACATACGATTTTCAACTCTAACTGAAGAGGCTTAAGTAAACGTATGGGAAATCGTGTTATGACCGGGCCTTAAGCCAAACAACTGATCAGTTCGCTACCATATAGGTTTATTTTGAATTTAAAGGAGTGCCCAAACAGCGTACTGAGTACGTGCGTACTCAGTTTGCAGCGTATCACTTGCTGACGAGCGGATTCGCATATTGTACTCATTCGCCTCTTTCTCAACATTGATTATGCCCAATACGCTACTCAGCACGCGGACAGTCAGCCGCTCACAGTTAGCGTAATCAGGGCGAATTCATTCATGTCATTGTTTGCTAGTTTGTTTCGCTCAAGCCCTAACCACTCAACCCATCTTAATGAAATTATGCATACACGTTGTCAGAAGTACAGAACAGGGCATAGGGTACCTTTCATCCCCAAAAAATTAGCGGTTCCTATGGGACTATGGGGGAAACCGCGGGGCGCAGACAGTCCTTCTTACTCGTATATTATAAACGCGAAAGTTTGTATGAATGGATGGATGGATGGATGTTTGTTACTCTTTCACGCCAGAATGGCTGAACAGATCTGGATGAAATTTGGCACAGAGATAGATTATAGTCTAGAATAGCACATAGGATACTTTTTAACCGCGGGTGAAATCGTGAGGCGCATCTAATAGTCTATAATGAGGCCGAGTGTACAAAACTTTGACGTGCATATGTTACTAGAATCCTTCTACCTTCTAATATTATAAACGCGAAAGTTTGTAAGAATGGATGGATGATTGTTTGTTACTCTTTCACGCCAGAACGGCTGAACAGATCTGGATGAAATTTGGCACAGAGATAGATTATACATAGTCTAGAATAGCACATAGGATACTTTTTAACCGCGGGGCTCAGCTAGTAGTCTATAATGAGGCCGAGTGTACAAAACTTTGACGTGCTTATGTTACTAGAAATGTAAAAATCAAACCCTTCAGTCTGTAGTTCGAAGGCCGAAGGTCGCAAAACAAACCATCCCAAAAAGAAAACTCAACATTGTATCACGATTCTGCAACTGGAACTGGATATAATAACTTACTACACTGCCATCAAAATACTACAAGAACTATGTGAAAATAAACTATCGTAAAGGTCAGTGCACACAACAATGTTGCCAGGCTGTTTCTTTTAATTGAACCTTTATTAACATAGGCGTCTGGTTTGTGTGTCTGCCTTACTGGTTATTAGCTCAGATCACGCGGCTTTGCTCGTGTTTTACATTTTATAAATATTGGACAGTTATTTAGTTTAGCTATAACGGCTTGGTTGACAGTTTGCTATTTTTAAACGACTTCAAAACGAAGGAGGTTCTCAATGTTGGTTGAACTTTTTTTTCTTTTTTACTGTTTTATTGCATAATTTAACGATATGTACGATACAGGTAAAAATCTTACCTTGACAAAACGTATAGATCGAAGGCACCTTCTTGCGGCGGCGTCGTGTGTCGGGTCGTTCTCTTCCCTCAAATATGGTTGAGGAGAGCGATGGCTGGCACATGCGTCATACTCGTGATCGGGTGCTGCTTGCGGGTCGCTGGTCTGCTCGTGGTGTACTCACAATGCAATAAGTGAAAACCTTTAACCTAACCTTAGATTAAGACTTAATAACTAACCCCCCTCTACCTGTATTCCCCTTAAATAATAATTTAAGATTCATGTTAGCAAAAGTCACGGTCCTCGGAGTCCGTAAAGTGTAATTTTTAAATTAAAAAAAAAAAAACGTACAGATAATGTATAGATGAGAAATGTATAGATTATATTTGACACAGAGAGACTAAAATGTACTGACTTCATTAGTCCGCCATTTTAACATTCCAAAAACTGACTCGACCAAAAAATCTATATAAATATCGAACCTGCTCACTAAATTTCACGAGAATCGGTTGAGGAGTGCGACCTGCAGAGGAGAACAAACGCCGGCCGCAAGGTCTCTAGCTCACCGAGTCACTAGTATAGAAATGTATGACAAATTTAAATGAGGTTTTTGTTCTGTATTAACTTAACATATCGTCACGCCTTTCCCTCGAGAGGGCTGGCAGAGGTGTAATACAACACCCACACTTCGCCGGACGATATTCAGTCCCAAATGTGACAGAGGGCGAGCCTGTCGCCATACACCGGGCTCCAGTCATGTAACAGATGACATACAACACGCACATATGTTCACACAATGAACAAATTGGTGCGTGCCGTCGGCTGGGTTCGATCCCGCTCCCTCTGGCTTGAGAGGCGGGCCTTCTCCAACTAGGCTATCATCGCTATTCTGTAGTTTCTATTTTCTGTAGTAGGCTTTATAATTTATTAAAATTCGATAACAAGTACTCATCCAGTACAGAGTTTATTTTTAATTCCAGTTGTAATGTAGCTTCGCCTAAATAAATATGAAAATAAAAGTATAGGCTTGTATGTAAGCTTATTTAACAATGTTGTTGAAGTCTTAAGTGCAAGGACGAGGTAATACACCTCACGACACGACTGCAAGCTAAATCGTAGACCGGTCGTGAGATCGGATCGCCTAGTCATTAATAGGCAATCATAATAATTATATTAAGTATATACATTTATCATGAATATTATGATAAATCCCATTCAAACAAAAAATTGACGCTGCGTAATATTTACCAAAAAAAACAATGTGCAAAAAATATTTTAAATTTCGTTGTGGAAGTTATACAAGGTATTAATTTTGTTTTTTACGGGACTATCCAATAGGGTGATAACGTTTTTAGGTTGTATGTAGGAGGTATGTACTGTACCGTTTGTCTGTTTGAACAGTTGGGCCGATTTTGATGTGAGATGTCAATAGATTCGTATAAATTTAGCGAAACCAACTATTTATATTATTTGAGAAGAAAATACGTAGATACTTTTTTAAAGAATTATTTAGTTACAGTCTCACAAATTTTGGCTTACAACTAGGTAATATTTATAAATACTAGTGGCCACTTGGCGGAAGTGAAAGGCTCCAGACATTTTTGTCTTCTAAATAATTCTTGGCCTTATAAAACCCCCTTTTCATATGAATTTTCCCTCAGTGAGCACTGTTATATTTTTCGGGATTTTATTGTAAAAACGAACGCAGTTGCTTAAAAATGACTTATTTGACTTAGTCAGTCTAAGTCTCGGTACAGCTATCCTATCCTCATTTCTAGTGTTATTATTGTGATAGTCACAGTTCAGTTTAAATTTATGTAGATTTTTGCGAACGTACATAATGTTTTCAAAGATATACAAAGAAGGTAAAGTTAATATTTTTATATCTTTAAATAAAAAATATATTGGTGTGTAGGCTCCGGCATTAAGTCTACGAGGCGTCTCATATACGATTGCAATCGTCTCGCCTCGTATAAAAGAATCGAGGGTTCGTCGACCCCTGGGCGGCGACGAAACTAATTAAAGTATATTTTATTGTTCCCCCAGCAATTACTATCAGTACTAACATGGCTCTCGCACGAATGCGGGCAAATAATTATCATTACATTTTATTTTTATTCCATTTTATTAATAGTCGCAACCTTACGGCTAATAACATTGTTGACGTGCACACTTGGTACCATGCATGTGTGCGTGTATCGTGTCGGACTCGTATTTGGTAACTTACAAATCGACTTCCGAATTGAAGTTTTTGATAAATTCGTTCTGATTTTAATTCTCAGTCTACTCTTTTTATGCAATGGAGTAGGCAAGAATGCTTTTAAGACAGTTTGAATTAGTTATTGATGTTTGTTTGTTACGATGTGTTTTACTTCGGTACTCGGGAGTGAAGCGATACATATGTGCGTCCGTCTGCTAACGCGGTTGGTCCACAACTGATTTCGCGACGGTGTTCACGGCGTTCCGTATGTTATGGTGTTCATAGTACGAACACCATAACATATACACCATAACGTATACACCGTGAAGTCGTTACCAATTGAAATATTAATTCCCCACAATCCTTATGAACGAATAAATATTAATCAATTATCAAATAGAAAATAGCTAACCAGCTATATAAAATAGCTAAATAAGCTGGATAAAAATTAAATCTATGACTCACAAAACCCAAGCCGCCGTTCACGCAGCAAACAATAGCATAATTAACAAAACCCAACCCGTTATTATAATTCAATTTATCTCAATTGTAATTGTAAAAATTGTAATTGTAACTGTGAGCCGTAAAGCAGTGTTGTCTCAGATTAGATAAGACGCGGTATCGCACGCGTTTGATCTCAGGGAAACCGCCGAGACCTTGTTTGCCTCCAAAATATTAGGTCAAAATTTATGTGAGTACCTACAGTTTTGTAGGTTTCTGTAATCGTTTTTACCTAACTGCGCAAGAAAAAGGGTTATGTTTTTTAAGTATTTGTATGTCAAGTCAAGTCAACTCAAAATGTTTTTATTCAATTTAGGTATTAAACATACACTTATGAACGTCAAAGTTATTTAAATAGACTCGACCGCCTTGTTCGGATAAAGAGCTCTACTCAGAAGAACAGGCAAGAATGTAGGTATGTAATATGTAAGTATGTATGTATTTATGGATGTGCGTATATGGGTATGTATGTGTGTTTGTATGAGGTATCTTTGGCACGGCCTACAGCCTAAACAGCTTGATGGATTTTGACATGTGAGATGTCATTTGAATCGTCTTGATAGTGGAAGTGACATAGGATACAACATTTTGCAGCCAGGTTTTTTTTTGTTTTAATAATGTTAATTGTTTTTACACGCATTTGAGTTTCCACCTCTAGTTTTTTGATGCTTTAATTGATAAAATTTTCTACCATGGTTTAAGGATCAAAAGTAACGGAAAACGTTGAAGTGAACGCAAAAAGTGTTGGCAGCACTGAAAACGCGCCTAATGAGAGACCATTGTCAGTGGGAAAATTTTTAGGTTAGTTGGGAGTTTTTTTGGGTTATTTGGGAGTTTTAGGTTAGTTGAGAAAATCAGTTATAACCACAGAATAAATAATAGTTACTTAAACAGTTTTCCTAAGGTTTACAAAATACGTAAAAATTTAACAACCTTCTAAATTTTTTTTCAGTAGGTATATTAAGGCTATTGTAGGCTCTTATACGTAAGTAAAATTACATATTCACAAATAAACTAATTGGTTCTTGCTTACAGCTGGAATTGAACCTGCACTCTCTGGCTCGAGAGACCAGCTCTTCCAACTAGGCTATCATGGCTTTTCATTCGCGTTAAATAAAATAAAAACACTATAAAAAGTAAAAATAAAATGAACACTACATACAATACAATCAAATAAATAGCCGTTTTTAAATAATGCTGGGGCTATAGTTACTGGTGTAGATTTTCCTATAAGTACTTAATCGACCTCGTTAAGAGTCCCGCGACCACTTTAGACAAACTTCGCATTGGCTTAAGGTTTTCTATACCTAGCCATTTCGTCTAGAAAAAGAAGCAAGCGAAAAGAGCAAGTAATGATACTGACGAGCCTCTAAAGTTACCTACAGAGTGACAAAGTGCAATTTCATTTTTTTAATGACTGTTGTACTTCTATAGTCATTAATAAATAACTAAGAATTCCCCTTGTATTAAGCTAATGATGTTGACAACCTCCCTATGTTAAGGGATTCTTGATTTGCTTTGTCTATCTATTGAATAAATCAGTCAAAAGTGACCCCTTACAAATGCGGATATTTTTCATTGCTCTATTTTCTCTTGAGGACTTTTTAAAAAAAAACACCAAGAACTTATTTAATTGTACATGCTAAATTTCATCATAATCTGACAAATGGTTTCCAAGAAATTTGACAAGCGCGTTTGTATTGAAATATCAGAGCGTTGCGACCCTCTTAATAAGTACAATTCTTTCAATATCAAATATACACACATGTATTTCTGAAAACAGCTTCTAGCTTTCAGCAGTTCATATTTTTCACATTTATAAAAAAATACAGCACAAAATATTCTTATAATTGGGCTATTAGTTACCATCGTCTCGTTCTGAGAATAAAGCACAATAATAGGTCAATAATATTCGAAAACTTTATAACACCTGCTGGTTCCGATAATTTATTGTTAAATGAAAACAATGGAATTTCCTTTACGACATCACAAAATCATTCGTTATTTATTACATTTAAAACAATAAAAATTCTCGCACTCGGTCTCAAGTTTATTAGTCAGGAATAGCAGATAATATTGTTTAAAATTATAACCCACACAATATACAGAGTGTTCTTTTTAACGTTTTTTTTTTATATTTTCTGTCACATGTAGCTACAAAAGACGATGGCAGCCTAGTTGGGAGAAGGTCCGCCTCTCAAGCTAGAGGGAGCGGGTTCGAACCCAGCCGACGGCACGCACCAATTTGTTCATCGTGTGAACATCTGTGCGTATTGTATGTCATCTGCTACATGACTGGAGCCCGGTGTATGGCGACAGGCTCGCCCCCTGTCACATTTGGAACTGTATATCGTCCGGTGAAGTGTGGGTGTTGTTTTACACCTCTGCCAGCCCCTCGGGGGAAAGGCCTGACGATATGTTATGTAGCTACAAAAACTCTAAACTCTGAAGTCTTTTAACAGGTAAGGCCACAACATACGATGAATGTGTGTGTAAAATATCTTAGACCACGTCATATTTCACAATATCGCCAGCCACACACCTTTTGGTTGTAATGTAAGATTTTATCTGCAGATAACATACGGTAGCATCTTCATCGTTTGTGACGACCTTTGTAGCGAAATCAACATGTTGTTGGCATAGCCACACTGCCAATTCAAGCGTGTGTGCATTTTTTATTTTATTTAAGAATGAGTGGACCAACAAAGCTTGTAAGGAAAAAAGCTATTAAGCTATGAAGACTAATATTTTTGAAACACCCTGTTGTTAGGTTCTACTCTGTGAATCACACTAGTATGTTACTCAATCACGCCAGAACGGCTGAACACATCTGGTTGAAATTTTGCATAGATATCCTAACGAAATAATAATAAATAATATTATAAATGCAAAAGTAAGTTTGTTTGTTTGTTTTTAAGGCTTTCACGTCTCTACTACTCAAACGATCAGCTTTAAATTTTGCATACACGTTGTCGGAGGGTACGGAAAAGGATATATCTTATCCCGAAAAAATGTAACGGTTCCTACGGTTCTTATGGGGTGTGGGTGAAATCGCGGGGCGCAGCTAGTAGAGTAGAAGTACTCAATTACTAAGTATTTAATTACGTAAATTTTCAATTGAAGTAGAGGAAAGAAACAGCTTTTGTACTTCTTGCGGTCCTAATTGCATATTTGGCTATAATTAGAGTGGCACAGGCCGAACAAGTACCTACTTAATATAAAGTTAGTAGTAACTGCTATTTCAATTCCCTTATTAATTACTCGTACCTTCTTACTAGACAATTACTTTTGTCTGAAAGAAGTTAGCAGACGGCTCGCCAGTTGGTAAGCGCCAACCGCAGGTTATTTCATATAAAACACTTACTAATTGGGTTTTACTAATCATACATTTATTTACATAACGATTTTTTTTTTGCCTCGTCGGGCCGGCTAGAGCCAACAAGGCCATACCGCCATATGATAGGCGTACGTTAGATGTTAAATCTCATGATGAAGATGATTGAGGAGAGCGTGATAAATCAAAAGAAGATGAGATAAATCCCTCCCCTTTTCCCATTTCAAAAAACACGTGGATACTTTACTGAAATTTGAAGTTGAGTTTTGTAGAGAACACGAAAAGTATCATTTCCTAATGTCTCTGTCATTGTCCCCCAGCGCGAGCGTGCACGTTAACGAACCTGTAAAGGTTAATAATTCACCATTGGTACACTATAACACTCGAGAATCACAAGTTTTAGAAAATAATACAAAACACGATACCATCTCTTCTGTACCCGCCAAAAACTCGTAACGAAATCAAAAATAAGATTTGTGAAAGGACCCAATAAACGTCAAAATGGTTTTTGACAGATTACTCTGTCACAATTTATCAAAATCGTATTTTTTTTTTTTCAAAAATGGATACTGCAAATTTATTTATACTTACTAGTGCCATTGATAGTGCCAGTCTTATAAATATTATAAAATTCAACCTGACAGACATTAAGTTATATTTAAAAAAAACACCGATACGAAGATAAAGTTGAATGAACAAAACCTCATCCATAAAAATTTACAATGAAATAAAACCAGTGAAAACACAGGTGAATCGTACGTGCCTATTAATTTAGTATGTCACAAAGATTGATGGCTAAATCGTAGGGGCGTGGACCTGACTTACAATATTTGTGCAAAGGGACTGCACAATGTACACCGTCTAATAGTTTCGTAATGATCTGGAAAAAGTGTGGCATTTGGGTCATGTTAATATTTTTTTACAAAGATCACTTTCTTTTTTAAGTATTATGTTAGTAAAGTTTTGGCGTCAACGAAACTGAACTAAAAAGTTTGCAACTAAATATAAGAATCCTAGATTCTACCAAATTTTTTTTACACAAATCTTAAGTCATTTCTTAGGAGAATCTCTACTTTATGTGCCCGATAAGCGAATATTTCGCTAGGAGCAGTTTAAAACTAGTTGAGCAAGGACTAAGACAATTCTTATGTTGAGTGCAAGTGGCCATACTCGTACATGTATTATTTTCCTAGACTGCAACCACAGACCCAATAACTACTATAAACACTAATGGGCAGGCCAAAGCCTATAAAATTAGAAAAATCAAATATCAATGATAAAGATCAATAAAATGAATATCTTTTTCTCTGGTTTTCTCTTAAAATTCTGTTCAGTTTATCTTTCTAATTAGCGAAAAAGACACATCATTTCATATTTATTACCTATCTTATTAATATCCTCATTCGAAATTGTTTATGTACGATTTTGGCCAACATTACGTGTTTACCGTGTTCCTATAATTGGTTTAACATTTTTAACATTCCTTCATGCTATTAATATGAGTATACCCGTGTAATGAATCTTATAACAACTTTGTTTGACAGTGGACAGTTTGATTACAAACTATTTCGTAGAGTGACACAGAATTAAAAGCTTTCAAATTGAAGAACGGATTATTCTGCACGCTCGTCGTCATGACAGTGCCCACACTTGTTATGATATGTTAATTATTTCTGCGCGGCTCGTGGCATGAAAGATGAAGGGAAGTATCTTTGGATCGTAGTAGGAAAGTTGAAGGAGCCCAAGATCTTTTTTTGCTTAACAATGAAGCAAAACAGGTTAAATCTTTATACGCGTAAAGCTCATGGCATACCTAACTGGTGGCTCTGTGAACTATAGACCTCGCGTTCGACGTTTGACCTCATTTACAGGTCGCTTTTCTCAACCAATACTCGTGAATTTTTGTGAGCAGATTTGATAGTTGTATAGATTTTTTTTGCCGAGTCAGTTTTTGGAAATCCTTTAAAATAGCGGATTTTTTTTTTGCTAAAAAAATGATTTTTTTAATTTCGAAAAAATACATATGTCCGCCATTAAAAAAAACGAATTTTATTTAATTACTTATTGAATTTCCTCACAAAATTTCAAAAGAATCGGACAGAAATCTAGACAGAATCCAGACATCCGGAAGCATTTTTGTCGAAGCTGAACCATAGACGCTTTGATAATATTCTCCGCAAGGTATAGCGCTCCGACCCAAAAATGGTCACGTGGGTGACACGCAGTGACGTCAAATCGATGCAAAAGCAACACCGGAATAAATAAATGATAACAAGTTCGAGAGAAACGATGGCGATGACGAATGATGTAGTCGGGCGTCAACTCCCTGACCGCTAGACCTTGCTTTTCTGAATCACCGTAAGAGCTATCCAGTACAATTAATTTGTTGTCATCATTGCCTTTAAAACATCAACCAAAGAATATTTTAACGCTAGAAATCATCAATCACCTAATTTTTACCACCAAAATTCACAAAGACATTTTTTTAACGAACTGTCAAGCCAACTGTTCAATTACTTATTTATAAGTCAATTGTAGACGGCTAGATAAATAATCGCGTCTTAAATTATGAAAACATTGGATCTAAGTAAAGCATCAAGAAAGTTAACAATCCTTTTAAAACAAACTGACGTCGCTCCGTTACACTTTAATATATTTTTATGTAAGCATGAATCAGTCAGTTTTTATTTATTAAGCGTCTCTGTCAACTCGCTTCGAGCAAAAAATTAAAATATATTGCTTTCTGCTTCTCGCGCTATAATAATTTGTGCGACTAAAAGCAGCATTTTTTATAAATACACAATCTCATTTTCTTGGAAGTTGATTTACAATTTCTTTGTTGGATTGCGTACGTAATTCGTTTTAAAATTGTTGTGTTTATTTGACGAGACTGAAATGTTTGTGCTGAAACAGTTGTCTTTTACAACGCTGCTTTTAAAATGTTTGCGTTCACAATAGTGCTGATTTAATTATTATTTTTTCCTAAAACGTGTAGATGAGTAAATTGCTGACGTTAATATTTTCTTGCCACAGATTACTAATCTGTGACTAATCTGTGTGTTAATATTTTCTTGCCACAGATTACTAATCTGTGGCAAGAAAATATTAACGTCAGCAAAATATTTTTAACAGCATAATATTTAGTACTTACTTATATAATAACTAGCTGCGACCCGCGGTCTCACCCGCAGTCCCACAGGAACCGTTTATTTTCGGGATTTAAAGTACTCTATGTCCTTTTCTGTACCTCAGACAATATGTATGCAAAATTTCAAGACGATTGGTTGAGTAGTTGAGACGTGATATACACATACTACATATGTCACGTATAGCGTTACAAACAAACAAACGAACAAACTCACTTTCGCATTTATAATATTAGTTAGGATATAATTTATTTATACAAAATTACAGCACATAGTTTATATCTAAACTTAAAACTAAACGTAAAGTAACAATCAATAACTAGCAACGTAACTTCACCAAGCAGCTGATTAGGCCTATTATAGACTCTACCATCTGTCGTTTGCAGCCATCACAATAAATTTATCACATTCACTAGCTAATGGAATTTTACACTTAATCAATACGACACATAAATATTGAAAGTATGAAACTGGTTGTTTTCCTCACTGAGACACGGGTCGGCTAGTTACATGCTTGTCATTCAAAATAAATAGCGATTGCAAGAATATAAAGTCTGCTACAAACTTGCGGGTTGTCTTTTAACATCTGTTTCATTACTAGTTTGAGGGAAAGACGAATGTTGTGATGCTAATAAAAAGTTTGAAGTTTTAAATAGTTTGTCGTTGAAGACATCCCAAGAACAGCAACCGGTATTAGCGATTCAAAAAAGCACGGGACAAGTCGCTCAGCTGCACGCAGCCTAAACACCAGCTGTGCTCTACCGTAAAGCCAAAATAAAACTTTTTGCCGCTTCCGCTTAAGGGTCGGCGTAAACGCTACGTTTTTATGAATACTAAAACTAATAATTAACACCGCACTTATTTGCGTTTAGAACACTGTTTACGACTAAATTTTCTCGGTACTATTGTTTGTTTTCGCATTATGTCCACGTCGCGGTCCATTTTTCCCGGAGGCCATTATAGCGTATCGAACGCAAGCCACTTTTACTCAACATATTTTAAATTGCAACATTTTATTCTCAGTCTTTTTAATCTTTATAATTAATGGTTTCGCTGTGAGCCGCTTGAGGCGACGCTGCTCTCATTAGCGACGCGAAGAGATATATTTTAATCGTTAGCGTCATTTTTAATATCAGTTAGAGGCGCTCCTTCCGATTTCTTGCAGTGAATATTCATTCAAAACTATTTTTAAAGTGTTGTGTGAAAACGTTTCGATTCAATCCTATTGTGACTACGAGAATGAATTGCGAGTATTTTATTTCCTATTCCGTTGTGATGTTTTTCGTTTTCCAAATGTTGTTTTTGTTTGCTACATTTAAAATTTAGATTTGATCAAAGTCTGATAACGTATAGTAGATATCATTCACTGGAATCGATGCTTTAGATCGATTTTCGTGTGTGCGTAGGTAATTGTTATATTATACTTACTGTTCTTTGTCTTGCATGTTGTCGGTACCGTTACCTATATCATTAATTGTATTATGTTGTAGAAAACATCTCGGCATCTTGGATTACTTACATAATTGCTTTTATAATCTAAGCTACCTCTAGCTTTCCATCTTGGATCTTGGATATGTAGTGTACACTGTACATCATCGAGATGGTCCCAATCCTAACCCTATAATTTTTTATTAATCCAATTTATAAGTATTTTATATAATGAACATTCCAAAATCATTGATTCAGTTTAGTTAATTCTTTGTATTTTGGAGGCCGTTGGAGCCTTGCTGTCGAGCTCCAGACCTGCCAGGCCGAAAACCTATTAGCACCACACGATAAATTTCAACATTTAAGTATAATAAAATTTAAAATAAAATATTGTAAAGCGATGGCAGCCTAGTTGGGAGAAGGTCCGCCTCTCAAGCCAGAGGGAGCGGGTTCGAACCCAGCCGACGGCACGCACCAATTTGTTCATTGTATGAACATATGTGCGTATTGTTTGTCATTTACTACATGACTGGAGCCCGGTGTATGGCGACAGGCTCGCCCCCAGTCACATTTAGGACTGAATATCGTCCGGCAAAATGTGTGTTGTATTACACCTCTGCCAGCCCCCTCGGGGGAAAGGCTCGACGATATGTTGTGTTATATTATAATAAAAATATTATCTAGTGTACATATGTCTGCTCAAAGCTGCCGCGTAATACAAATTGTAATACGAGAATAATATAATAAATGTTACATCCGTATTAACAACTAATAGGCCAAGTATTGTATGAGTTCAACAATGACTGGACCGGGATAAAAGTACGTATTATTTTACGGTACACTCGCACACAAACTGCTAATGTCGAAAAGAAAATACTTAAGTCCTTATTACTAATTATTATTAGTACCTATCCTATTACTTATTAGTAATACTTATTTCGTTTTATTCCCAAACGATAGTATAAAAACAGATAGAGGCAGCGCTGAAAAATATCCAAATAAAAGAAAGACAAATTCTGCATTCACCCTGCAAGCTCCGGGCATTGTTAAAACGAAATCGAGTTCAAATTAGTTTGACGGCCTTTCGAAAAAGCATGAAAAAAAAATTCGGCTTCCTCTCTTAGTACTTAATTTTGTGCTAAACTTATACAAACGCTCAATTTTTTTTGTTATTTGCTTAACTTTATTCAAAATTCAATTTTAAAACTTGCCTAGGTTTTCATGAAATAAAAGGCGTTAAATTAGGTAAGTATGGTTATAAATAGACGATTGGCCGACAATTTTCCAGCTCCTCATGTCGTGTCGACGCTCGCGGCTTCTGAAGCACACTTCAAGCAGCTTCAGGCCTGGCTAAGACGCCTTGCTTTGTGCCCGACCAGCACCCAATGCAAATTAAAATATTTTAAAAACTGCTTGCGAATTTAAAAAGGTTTAACTTTATACGGCCTTTTGATGAATATGAAACTCCAAAATATCATCTGGTGGTTAGATGTGTCAGCTTACCTTTAATTAAAATAAATATAAATATCAAATTCAAATGCTAGTTTCCATTACGTTCCTGTCCATCCAAAGGTTACCTGGAAGAAATCGCTTTAGGCGATAAGGTCGCCCTTGTACTGCCGAAAAATGTATTTTAGTTTTTAAGTTTTTCATGTAGTTTTTGGTGTGCAATAAAGTAATATTGTATTGTATTGTAGAGTTTTCGTTTCTTGTAGATATTTTTAGAGAGTTAGTTACAAATTGGTAATCTTGAAAAGGTTGTTGGTCGTAAATTAAATTAGAATCTCTCTGAGCAGTAGACATCGCGGCTGACGTCTGCACTCATCTCTAGGTCGCACTCCTCAAACGATTCTCGTAACACTTTGTGCGCAGGTTCGATAATTATACAGATATTTTTTTTCCGAGTTTTTGAAAATTTTTCACTGTGTGTAAAATTATCGAATCTGGTTACAAAATTTCCCAAGAACCGGTTAAAAAATTGCGATCTGTAGAGGACGACAGAGATTCGAACAGAGATCCAGACAGACTTCGGACATACGAAAGCATTTTGTCGAAGTTGAAGCATAGACGCTTTGTTCTCTAGCGCTCGTTCGGTCGATTAAGCTCTAGATGAATAATTATGTACATAATTGACAACTACTTATTGCGCTGTCGTGATTTCAACGACCCGGACAATATTAAGTTTCCGCTTTGTGGGGTTAAGGGATGATACACCAGTTTCAAACAAGAAACCACTAACTGACATGGCCCAATTTAATTTTTTGGCCGTTTTTGACGTATTTCGAGCAATTTTCGTTTTATTTTATCTGGCTTTACAATATTTTGATGGTGTCCGAATCAACAGTGAACAAATAATCAAATTAAATAGTGTCGATTAAGCCTAGGTGTCGCAGATATTTTTGGTCCGAGTCGTCAGCTACCCGCTTTCTAGCTTCTTAAGACGAAATGTGTGTAGGTAGGTAAAAAAACTGAACAGTAAGCCGATGAATAATATTTATGTACCCACCAGTACTTACACGACAGATTCGTTCCGCCGTCGTCGGACAATTAATATTAATTAAGATTTAAATTGGTCTAATTATGTAGTGCTGCCCATCTTCCAGCGAACGGGCTACTCTTTGAGCAATGAATTCTATATTTAAAACGTTAACTACATTATCTCTGGTTTTTTTATTAATTTACTTTTTTTTTTCAGGTAAGTACCTATTTACGGGCAGCCTGTTCGTGGGATCTCGAACTACAAATCGATCGAATCTCTGTCGTTTCACTCTAAAATTTTATCGATATGATAAAATTAAGAGATTTGATTGCACAATCTCTGTTTAGAAGTTTGCAAAGTAAAAAGTTGAAATAGAAAGAGATCGTGCAACTGACTGTAAACAGCAAGATTTGAAAGACATGTTCACGTCAGGTAAGTCAGTAGTTTTGTTTATCTAAAACTATCTACGATAATTCTTCGTTAAATGACTAACGAATTAGTCATTGAGAATCGAAGCTGCCACGTACATGTGTACAAAACAGGTGAATTTGAACATTACTTACTCATACGTAGCGCCAAATGTGACTGAAATCATTCCGCACAGAGCCATTCGAACTCTACGTAAAAAATAAAAGACAGGACAGTAGAGCTAGTAGCTATACTATGATAAAATACTATAGTGATTCTTGTGCAGGTTGTCTTGTGTTAACTGAGTAATTGAAATGGGCAATTTTTAGGGTTCCGTAGCATAACTTATCAATCCATAGTTTAGCTGTATCAGTCAGTCTATTGCTATGGCCCAAGTACACATTGATCATAATCAATTCTCTTATAAAACCGTTACGGTAAAGTTTCAGAATCTGTCCGGTGTTGAATGACAAAAGCAAATATTACCCAGGAGCTCTCACCGCTTTTGAAGCCGATCCTCTTCGTGAATAGTGCTCTAAGCGCGCGTAACTTTTACATTCCGATGTTAACAGCTTCTTTTAACTTTTACAGCCTCATGCCTTTCTGTAAACTCTCTCGCAATTACCCTTTCACGTCGCAGGCTTTTATTTTATCCGGTAGTCTGCCTGTGCCTTATTTATGTGCGTGTGTGTGTGATACGGCGCGGCGCGTCGTCGCGTATCTTTTAATGGGTGCAACATAGGCGCTGTGTGTAACCAGCCTTTCATATTCGCGAGCTTCGTAGGTGGAAGTGTCGCGGTAGACTTCGACGTGGGTTCTGCGGAGTTTTTTACTTACACTAATATTGGTAGCAATTCTCTCGTTTTTAGTTTTAGTGCTTTTTATTACAAGCTTTTCCCGTTAGTATAGAGTCAGGCATAGAAACGATGTGTTGTAGAAACATTTGTATTTAAATAGACTTAGAAGTTTCTAACTCCGTAAGTTACAAGGTCTAGCTCTACTCTAACTACCGTAGAGATTGTATTCAGGCAATTTCGAAGGCTCTACCTTGCAACATGGTGCATGGTGATTGGTTGTGTTCGTTTCGTTTAATACTCTGAACTAAACGGTTTCGAGATTTCTCGAATTTGGCACCAGCACCCTTACCAAGTTTCGATAGTTAAGAAAACTTTTTTCGTTTTCGTTTGGCTCCATACATTTCAATAAAGCGCACCTGACGGAAACGTTAAGGAACTGGAGCCAAACGAAAACGAAAAAAGTGTTTTGCTAACTATCGGAACTCGTGATAAGCCCCCAGGTGACAAGTATTGAGTAGAGCTGAATAGTATTGAGCTGAAAAATACGATAAAAAGGAAATGCAGCGTTGTTTTTTTCCGTAACAGAGAGATTTCATCGCGCCTTATCGTGCGAATCCCTAGCCACCTTAGAACATTATTGTTTCTGGATGCCGGCGGCTCATTGAGATCGCAAAGCTACGGGTTACAGGAGTGTTGCATCCACTTTCGTTCAAATGCTGCCGTAAATGTTTTTGCGCTTTGTCTCGCGCGCGATAATTTACACCTCTGCAGCGTTTGAAGCTATAAGAACTCATTTACATGAAACATGTGTTTGGAGTTGGGGAAAGTCTGGCTAGACGGAAAAATTTGAATGACAATTCGAAACCACAATAATGGAATAAAATTAAATTGGAAAGTCGTTGTAAATGCGATGATAGTCTAGTTGGAGAAGTTTTGCTTCTCAAGCCAGAGAGAGCGGGTTCGATCCCAGTCGAAGGCACGCACCAATTTGTAAACATATGTGCGTATGGCATATTCTACATAGTTGGATCCCGATGTATGGCGAGCCACCTGTCATATTTCGGACTGACTATTTCCGGTGAAGTGTGGGCGTTGTAATACACCTCTACCAACTACTTCGGGGGAAACACGTTACGATATGTTATGTTACGCAAAGTTTAACTTTCATTAACAGCAGATTCATTTTTATTTTTATTTAAGCAAAACATCTCAAAGCAGTTTTCAATATGCCTCTCAATAACATTTTGAAGTTAGTACAGCCATATCGGTCGAGGGGCTGTAAAAATATAAGGGTTGTGACGATATAAGGGTTGCGCAGTCACATTTTGGGCGAACCACTTGTTTGTTATAAAAAGAGTGTACAAACATAAAACACGTGTGTAACTTTTTAAGCTAAAGCTTACAAAGTAAAATTACATTAACTAAATATACGAGGGTGTATATGTATTTAAAGAAACACGATTTTAAAGTTAAGTTCGTTTTAAATGTAAATTCAACCGCGATAGGCTCTTCGATCAGTAAGTACAAGACCTTTAGATTTTCTCACATTTATTTTCTTACATTTACAAGTACATAAGTACTTACACACATATTCTATATTTTGGTTCAGATGGTTTGAGGGAAGAGCTCATTGACCTTTGTCCCATTACGTCTTATCGAGGCTAATTTGGGGCCTGGTTGTGGATTCAGACAAAAGTGCATTGACCCTACCTTCTGCTCAGGATCACGTTTGTCACACAAATAATATTTATTATGCAATAAGATTCATTTCAAAAGCGGATTTTTCTAAAATTTTAGTTTAAATAAACCAAACGTGACATTCTGCGCCAAAAGGTTATTTACATCTAACATAGATTTTAGTGCACTGGAACCCAATTCTGGTGTATGCGTGATTATATCACCCAGTGTTTCTCTTATTCGGAAAGTAACGAGCGCCTAGTGACACACATAGTCTCGCGCGCCAGAACAAGACCGCAGATGGTTTAAAATAACTTTGAACCTTATCGTGGCGTGACAGATGCTTATCGTGCGGTCCTTTGTTCTTTCTAAACAAACGCCTAATTGGTGTAAAATAGTTTTATCGTCTCACCATCTCTACCAACGTTCACGGGAAATACTATAATCACTTCACACTGTTTATTAAACATGTAAAAGTTTGTAACTAAGTTTGCTATTGGTAACGCTGAAAGCTTCAACGATTATTCTCGGTCTATATAAGCTACGACTCTACTAATTGAGACTAAGGCCCGCGTGCTTAAACGTCGCTCAGTCGTGAATCTCGATTTAAAACTGGTTTTACTATACCTACTTAAAAAGAGCCCTCCAATTAAAATTAAATTTAATTAAATTAATTTAATAAATTTTAAAATTTAAATTGTCAATGAATTGCCTTAAATTGAAACTTTTTGTATGCCAGAAATGTCAAAAATAGACAATTTATTAACAATTTAAAAACAATTGCTTTGTTGAATCGAAGCCCAGCTTTAAATCGAGATTCATGACTGAGCGTCGTTTTAGCATGCGGGCCAAAGCTTCTCATTTGCATTTCTTTTTCTACAAATTTTTAACTGTGTACTACTAAAACTCTCGTTTTGAACGACTTCTATCAAGGAGGAGATTCTCAATCCGATCATATAAGTCCTACTAATATTATAAACGCGAAATTTTGTGTGTATGGATGGATGAATGGAGGTTTGTTACTCTTTCACGCCAGAACGGCTGAACAGATTTAAATGAAATTTGGCACAGAGATAGATTATAGTCTAGAATAGCACATAGGACTTATTAACCGTGGGTGAAACCGCGGGGCGCAGCTTGTAATAAATAATTCTAATGTTTGCTTTCTTAAAACTCCGTCATTTATAAATCGATTTCGAGTCTTGTTTTATCAAAATCCAATTCTGATGTTACAAAATCCTACTAATATTATAAACGCGAAAGTTTGTAAGAATGGATGTATGGATGTTTGTTACTCTTTCACGCCAGAACGGCTGAACAGATCTGGATGAAATTTGGCACAGAGATAGATAATAGTCTAGAATAACACATAGGATACTTTTTAACCGCGAGTGAAACCGCGGGGCGCAGCTAGTCTGTTATAATTTTTATTTGATTTCATTTTACTCACCCTTTATTTGTTTGTTTCTTTAAATGGGATCAGACTGACTGTGACACTGCAAACATCAAACTGTCATGTAAAAACACACCTACACGTGCGCACAAAACAAAGAAATGGCGCGTGATCGATGGGAAAGTAAAATAAAAATTACAATACAGATCTGACCTAAATTCGCACCCTTCTGCACGCGACCGCATAATAAACGCATCGAAATCGATTTAACTTAACCCTAAAATGCGTAATGCTCAGCTGTGTACTTTACTGTACCACCGACTAAGCTGTGGAAGTGGTGAAATTGGGGAACTAAAGTATTTCATAGAGTAGCAGTCAGTTTTGTTAGCTAAATACGATAGTGGCGCCCGGTCAAGTGTAAAGGGAAGTTGGTAGGTTTGTTCACCAGCGCAAAGCTTGCAGGCATGAAGCAGCTCGCCGCTTGCGCAGAAGCTTGTTTGGGTCCTTTGCGCACGCGACCCAACATGGCGCGGGCGGTTTGACGTCATATTATGTTATAGAGCGTTCGCACCCCCACGTTGTGTTCCATTATAATTATAAGCGGTTATACGTTGATATCATAAGGGTGGTTTGTATTGGTCTTTGTGTTTCGGTATCTTTTTTTTGTAGTTGTTCGAATTCGAGTTCTTTGTTGTTTTTTATCGGAGTTTCGACACCACGAATTAGCGAAAGTAAAAATTAAAACTGATGAGTAATTTCAAGCTCCTAAGTATATCAAAACAAAATTTAACGTTAGCTAAAGATTTTCTACTGCCATTTATTTAGAATAAAACGACCGGCTAACAGAATAAGATAAGATACTGATGTGATGACACTCTAGAACGACCAACGGGTGTTAATATTAAGTAAGTATTTAAAAATATCTTATTATAAGTAAGTATTATATTATAAGTAAGTATTTAAAAATATCTTATTAAGTATGTATTTAAAAATATCTAAGTATGTATCAGTCTCTGGCAGCCATAGTACAAGCTTTGCTTAGTTTGGGGTCAGGCGACCATGTGTGGAAGTGTCCCGAATTTATTATTATTATTATTAATAGCGATTTCGACCATTTTTATTTCATTAACGTATTATTAACTTGTTTATTGTCTGTACACATTGTAACATCAGTATCTAAACGTTATCTTACATCGGCATCTAATTTCCCATACTTAGCCAAATACATAATTATATGTAGCTCAATACATGGCACTCCAGGAACAAAAACGTATGACGTCACTTGTCATCGTCATCTGTCTTTTTCGCACTAGTTGTAAATGACTTATTTCGGTCTTGCTTAATCATCAAATGACGTCACTACGAGTTGCCCATGTGACCGGAATGCTATACCTGGCGGAGTATATTATTATACCATGGCAGAATATATCCTAGTGACCAAATACAGTTTCGAACTGGTATGTCAAAGTCAATTGTGAATTTGACAAGATAACTAGATTGCTGAATCCAAGCCGAATTAACTTAAGGCGCTTGGAACTGAACACCACATCTCAAGCCGGCGGAAAAACAAGCTACAACAGCTATTACAGCTAGTAGGACATTAACAGCCTATTACAGGAGGTAAATTAGTTAAACCAGTTAACCAATTAGTTTTTGGGGGCTGAGCTACTCACGTCCGTAGGAGTGTACTCTATTCTGGTTCCCTACACGTGGTCCCCGGGTAGTGCTAACCGGGTAGCAAATTCTGGTGGGAGGCTTCGGCCGTGGCTAGTTACCACCCACCGGACTAAGCCATGCCGTGAAATGACCTAGTCGTGTTTCGGGATGTAGTCCGGTGTAACCGTTCCGAAGACGGGTCTGAGCAGTAGTGCACTTGTAGCGCCTCACTCAACTGCCGTCTTTGTACTTCTTCACTCTAGTAAACTTCAAGGCTAGAGTGAATACGTACCTTATAGGTCGTCGTGCTCCATCTTAGACCACAACGTCGCTTAACATCAGGCGAGTTGGTGGTCAAACGTCGACCTATTTTACATTAAAAAAAAATAAAAAAAAATAACAAATAACCTATCAAAACCGATACTTATTTATACCGTTCCATTTGTAAAGTTAATTGACAACGAACAACATTGAAAGCTTCAATGACACAGAAGGCTCTGGAACACGTTTACGATAGAATACTGAACTGGCTAAGAAGTTCTCGAAGTTCTATGTATGCTGTACCTATAGATATTTGTGGTTGAAATTTTTTACATGTTGAGCCTACCTAGGACCTAGTTGTCGGTAAAGATGTTGGGAACGTGGGTACAACAAACAACAGCTTTAATCACAACGATTTGTTTTCTCATCTCATAGCAGCGTAAAATCTGAGCAAGTTATGTTGACGCGAATTGTGCGTGTTATCGCTAGCTGGCGGTGGACACTACGCTTAAAATCAAATTGACAGTCAATAGGTTAAAAATAGACTTACTTACTTTTTGAATTTTAAATTACTTTAATATTGAAGAAGTTAATGACCAATAATGATTGTCGATGAAACATTGTATCTTGTTTTAATTTCCAACAATCGAAGTTAAATTTTTGGTAATTTGTTCGAAAACTCTTTCCGTCCTTAGCCAATAGTCAGATATAGTCAATATTCCGCTAAACACACATCGCATCAGTACTATCATATTTCAAGTTGTAACTACATTCTAGATTATCAAAAATATATCATATTTAGCCTAATTGAATTGGTAAATGAATATTCTGTGTGGACTGCATATATTTCAACTCATGAGCTTTCATAGCCATGGAGTCATGGCTAAAAGTACCAAGCTAACTCCCG
The DNA here is from genome assembly GCA_911728515.1 of Peribatodes rhomboidaria. Lineage (NCBI taxonomy): Eukaryota > Metazoa > Arthropoda > Insecta > Lepidoptera > Geometridae > Peribatodes > Peribatodes rhomboidaria. The sequence continues at coordinate 8,208,249 of OU452166.1, forward strand.
CCGGGTCTTAATTTACAAAACATAAGTCATAAGCAAAAGAAAAGGAAGAAAAAAGTAGAGGGAAAGGTGTGAACGAAGAGGGAGAGCCTAGGAGAAAGGTGATGTCGGTCGGTTCACGCTTCTCGCAACTCGTCAATAGACTCGGTCATGCTACTTACCTAGTAATACTGAACCTACGGGCGCCCATCACGTACAAAAAGAAATGAGAGTGTGAGGTGAGGAGTCAGAGCAGGCTTAACATAAACCAACACAAAGCAGCTTTCATTTCAATGTGAAACAAAATAAAAGGGCGGCGTCGAAAAAATTGAGCTGCGAAGTTCTCGGCATGTTTATTGCCACTATAGGAGGCATTGAGGCAGCGTTCGCCGATTCAGTTTGTGGGAGTCGAGAGAGCGAGTTTCACACTTACGACTACCGACGCGTGACTTAAAGTAAGGTATAGTGCTCCAACCGCCGGACTAATTTAATGAGAGGGGCCTTTTCACCTGCCTGGCGCGAACTGCACACCTAATTAAAATGTTATTAACATAGAAATGACATAATTAAGCTACTACACTGTACTGGTAAGTCTCTAGCAGGACTGAACCGCGCTTGTTTTTTTTTGCGATTTGGAGCTATCCTGGCAAAACATTGCTTTGTGAAATTTTAGCGTGCCCTTCGCTGTTACGAAGATCAAGTGTGCGCTATTTATATCGGTTTTCATGATGCTGCATTTTTCACTTTCTAATAAAGAAAAGGAAAATATCAACAACACGAGATTTTTTAACAATAAGCTAAATTACCCGCATCAATATTACTGGTCTATAAAAACAAGTATCCATAAAGACGCGTGAAATAGATTTTCTGCTGAAAGGCTGTCAGAACTTAAAGGGTTGGTGAAAAATTTTTAACTTGAAGGTAAAAGCAAGCCAGCAAAGCACAAAAAGTTAGCCTGACAAATGCTATGATTTTCTTAAATATTTTAGTCCACCGGCAAGTTTAACTTATTGGAATTGAAACTCGCACTCTAAAGCATTTTATCCGATCATTCCAACCGATGAAATATTGCCGCTACGAATTAAACTAATGACAATACAAGTACGAATTAAAAATTTAAAGTACCCCTAGTTTACGATATTAATTATTTTTTGCTCTACCATCGCGCTTCGATCATCGCCTCAATGCCTATCTGACACCTACTGTGTCAGATAGGCATTGAGGCAATTTTTATGAGCCCAAACACGCTATATCTACTGAAAGTTGCTGAGGAGTTGAGCATTTCGCAGACTAAGTGGTGCTGCAGCATCAGCTCAAAGTTGCCATGCTTTCGAAATAACACAAAAGTAACAGTACACCAAATTTCAATCAATCCCTTTTGTTAAGAGTGAAATGAGCTGATGATTTAAGCGCCTCTTCATAAATTATAGCTAAAAACCATCGCGATCACATCAGCTTTCAAACAGAAAAAAACCGCACCTAAACAGGGATAAATACTTTGGGAGTTTTGATGTCACAGACAGACTCAGAAATACAAACGTCAAACTTGTAACACCCTTCAATAACTAAGTAGCTTAGCATTGCTCTTCTGCAGGGCAAAACAGTAATTTGTTTTGAAGTGAAACATGAAAATAACAGTTTATTATACCCTAACCATAGACACATTAATCCTCACACGATTGCAGGACAAATTACCCCTTCGATTTCATGTCCAGAATTGTATGCATGTTTATTTAATGAAAATATGGAGTGCGGGCATTCGAACGTGGCTCCGTGGCTTGAGAAATGAAAAACGTACGTAAAACTAACTTCCAACAACCATTATTCCTTTTCAGACGAAGTGAAATTACAAGTTTTCATTTAAATTGTTAAACTGCTCAAGTTTGTTACAAATAAAAATCCAGATGCAACTTGTGGCTTGCAATCAAATTAAACCGCTTTACAATTCACGATACAATTCATGATAAACATTAATATTTGGTGTCAGAAAAAGTCATGGCTATTTACAGAATTGAGACAAAAAATCTATTCAAGATTTAAACCACAGAAATGCTTAAACGCTCGTCTAGTTATTTTTCCGTTAACTTATTGAATGATCGGTTCGCAAGCACCATGGAATGGACTTATTAATAATTCCCGTTCATTGCTTGTTTACTTTACGTGTAAAGGCTTGTAAACAGTCAAACCTGAGTAAGTGAGAACTGGTAAGCGAGCAAACTCTATTAATCAGAGTATTTGCCAGGTAATTTTACCCTTCTACCCTCTACAAGGGAGAAACGTAAAACCTGTTTAAGTGAGTCATTTTTCATGCGTGAACCCCTTTAATTGAGATTGCTACTTGCCTATACCTCTATAAGCGACAGTTTACTTCTGCTTTTTTATGGCTCATTATTAAATACAAGGACTCTTATTTCATTAAAATTACCACATGTGAGTCTGTTATTGTTTTCTATTTATAGTGTACTGGGGCAAATGCGTCTGTAGGGCAATTGGATATTTCGAGAATTACTGACAAACCCTTCACAAATTAGGCAATTAACGCCATCTTGTACAGATTATTGCAACTGAAGATAGAAAAAAGACGTAGATGGCCCTAATTTTTGAAGGATTTGTCAGTAATTCTCGAAAGACGCCATTGCCCCACAGAAGCATTTGCCCCAGTTGACCCTAGTTCGTTGCATTCGAACGACCGAGTAAGTCATTATTATTCTATAATTGTTTGTATAACTCATATTATATTCAGAAAGCCAAATGTGCGTACGTAATTTCGTACATATTTACCTATTTTTATAGACCTCTATTATTAGTGAAGCAGATTCTTCCTGTAACTCTGTAAGCTAGAATCTCGGGTTAGTGGGAAACCTGTATAAGAGAAAAACATATCCTCGAGCTCTCACTTATCCAGGTTTGGCTGTAATACATTTGTTCTTTTAATAGACGGCACGGTTGTGGTAGGACTAGACTATGTTAATAATTCAATCTGATATCTGGTTTTGTACGGAAAGTTTCTGTAGTGGTCAGTGGTATTTGGACGTACTAATCAATTGTAATGCGAAAGTGGGATTGTTTTATGTTTTTCGGGTTATGTATGTATGTATGAGGTTTTTTTGGCACGACCTTCAGCCTAAACAGCTTAATGGATTTCATGTGAGGTGTCATTTGAATCGTCTTGATGGTGGGAGTGACATAGGGTCCAATACAACATTTTAACTATATCCGGAGTGTTAGACTACATTTTGCAGTCGAGTTTTTTGTTTTTCTCTCATTTATGTTACTTATTTTAAATGTACGTATTTTAAATGTAATTTTAATGTATATGGGGGCAAGTAAGTCTGTCTCTTCACTATACCTCATGGTGGTTTATCAAATGGTGCAAATACACATTAGTTTACTTGTCTATTTGCAAAAGTTTCATAACTCTGGCTTCATTTAAATTAGGCAAATTGTATTTAAAGTTCACTCTAAATTTAAATTTAATAAATTCGAAAGTATTTTATTGACACCAAAACGATTAAACAATCACATAAAATAATAAAGGCACGAAATAAAAATTATATAAAAAAACAATGTCATCATTCAAAATACTCCAAAAAATAATACAAAATAATTAGTAAGTCATATCAGTAGAAACATTGTCAAAGTCATATCAGTAGAAACATTGTCAAATGGTATAACATTATATTCAGCTGTCAAAGCTATGAATTACTGTCGTGCTTCTTGCACCTGTCCCATTTATTGGTCAGTCAGACTTTTACAAACACAAAAAAACTGGCCAACACACTTGACCAATTATTTGTCAAAATATAAAAAACAGAAAAGAATAGAACAAAAATTCACGATGAAAAATTACAGCAAATACCTTCGAACGGACTAATCGAAGGCAAATACTGATGTCACTCTACAAGGGCAACCAGCTTTGATAAAAAGGTATTGTCGGTTGCATGTCCAAATTATCGTCGTTTTATGAAATTGTCTTTGATCCATTCCATTCTTTGATGTGGAAACGTTTAAAAAAATTGTCTTGATAATTTCGTAGGGAGGGGAAAGAAATAGTCTACGTACTTAAAAAAGTCCAACTCTAGGAAACGATACATTGACAACTTTCTCACCATTTACTTCTCCTTCTTCGTCTTAAGGCTGATTTAAAGATACATAAGTACAGTGGCAAGCTTATAAATCTTACAGTTAAGTATTAAGTAACAAGTAGTTAGTAATTATCGTCCAAACGACATTGAGCGAGTTAAATGTTATAACTAGCAATTCCGCGAAGAAGTTGTTGTCATTGTCAAAATACCACTGCCATCGGCACTGGACTCGCCGAAAAATTGAATCGCGTTCTATTTCACTAAATTAAATCAACAAATTACTACTTAACTCGCTTTGACCGTCCAAACGCACACACAGCTCAATTCGCCAGAACGGCAAGTCCTGGCGAAAATACTACTCAACTCGCATCTGTCTTATTGAGTCGTAGGTAAATCAGCCTTAAAGATACTCCTCCATTTTATTCTCATTTTTGGCGCGTCGACATCTATCTCGTGAATTCTGGTGCATAAAAGATGTGGAGTGAAGTGCTGTATCTACTCGGACCTGATCGAAAAATACTGACTCGATGAAATGTTCAATCCGACCAATAAATAGCTTGTTAAACTTAGGCGCAACTCTATTAGCTGTTGCATAGTTTACATTCAGGATGTAATTTTCTTCACGCGAGGGTGTCGTGAAAGGGCTTGACATTTCTTTTATCACATTTTACAATTTGTTTTACGAAAATTAAAGGCAATAAAAGAAAGTTATTTGTTTTTATGTAACTACTTCTCTAATTTATATTTCCTCTACATAGTATAAAACAAAGTCGCTTTTCGCGTATGTCTGTCTCTATCTGTAGATCTGCTAACGTTCCCATAAAAAGTATCAGCCAGATACTTTTTATGGGAACGTTGATGAAGCCAGCGTAACTCTACGAAGTACCTATGTGTGTCTATTTAGGCAGTATTGGTTAAACTATTTACGCCGCTGAACTGATATTAACCACGGTATCATTATCATTACCCCATTCGCAATAATCCATTAAAATTTAAATGTTTACATTGAAAACTAGAATTTTCCTCGTCATTAAGTCTGTGTACTGAATAGTGCTCATAAAATAATGCAGTACAAATAAATGAGCATAAAACTCGAATCGAATCCTTTGAGCATTTACAAATTTACCCATCCCGGTTTATTAAATAAATAATCAGACGCTTTAGGATGAATTGTAAAATAAATATTAACATAAGGGTTGAATGTTTGTGATTGTATTTGTTTGTAAGTAGACGTGCCACTGAACCGATTCCGAACATTAACAGGAACTAAAGGCTGATTTACACGTCAATAAATACCGGGCCAATTTAAAAAATCAGACAGTTAAGTCCTACTATAAAAAAATAAACTAGAAAAATAGGATCGTGTTCTATTCTATCAAACTAACTCAACAACGCACTTAACTAGCTCGTAGCGCATTACAGCTATTTATCCTATGCTTAGTGGGTCCAAACGCGAAAACAATGAAACTCGCCAGGACGGCAAGTTAACTTGCTCACTGTACCCACCTACTCACGTGTAAATCAGCCTTAATAGTAAGCTACACTATCCTGAGTGACATGGTCTTGGCCACTACGATTACTAATATGACTGCTTATGAAAAGTCATAAGCAGTCATATCCACACCGCCACAGGTCATCGAGGCAGACATTCCATCAATATGTCGTCAGCTTAAATAAAGCCCGCACGAAGCACTTTCAAAACTCCTTCTTAATAAGAACTACCAAGGAGTGGAACGCACTTGTGTCAGATGTGTTGTGGTCAAACGTAGGCCCATTCAATCATAAAAAAAATCATAGCACCCACTCCCAACTTCCGTTCAAACCACACACAAGCTTTACAAAAATCAGCTCCTTGCAACATACAATAGCCACACGAAAAGAGCGAACTTGTAAATAAAATTAGCGGACACGGCGCTAATTTGTCAATTAGATTCCACCATTAGTCATTACCTCAATTCGTATACTTTGTAGCTGATCCGCGCACAAGTCACATTAACAACGTATGATCACGTAATTTAATTTAATCTGCATCTACTACCACATTCGTGTCTATCTTCGTTTGTCACGCGACTACCTTGGATGACAGATCTAAATACCTGCCAGCTGCATGACGGTGAAGTTCGTGGAGCACTGCAGCGTTTGCCCCCGGATTTGCTTGCTAGCTACCAAAACTTGACTGCTAAAATGTCAAGATGAAAGTTTTTTTTTGACGTATTTTTTTTCCCATAAGATCTATTAGATATGTACGAGTATATCTTCTAAGGTATTTAAGGAGCAGTGGTGACTCTCTTGATGGTAAGGAGCAACGCCTGTGGAAAATTGGAACTAACATTGTTATCGGTGTTTTATCGGATACATTTCGGGGAGTGTGCATCTGGTTTGCATGACCTTATTCTCCCTAGCCCGTTCTTCTATAAAACAACCAAGAGTACAAAAAAGCGGCATCGTTTTATGGTCGACATACCTACAACACGCACGAAACGCTTTGGTTCCTCATTTCTTCATACGGACCGCTCGAATGTGGAATACTCTGCCAGAGTGTGTGTTCCCTGACACTTATAATCTGGGTGTCTTTAAGTCTCGAGTGAATCGGTTTCTTCTAGGCAAACGTGCTCCATCGTAGGCCGCATCGGGCATGTTGGCGGCCAAACGCAAGCCTATGAAGTAATAAAAAAAATGGCCCTAACAATATTTCTGGTGCATTGTCTGAACTTACCTGCTCTTCAGTATAAATATTCCCTTTACAGGTCATAAAAATCTTCTTTAGTAATGATTTGTGCTAGCTGTCCATATTATAAAAACATATTATCTACTCTTAACTGTAACTTAACATTTGTTGAACGGTAATTCCACATTGTGTATCTACCAAACTAATTTTCAAACGAATTCTGAAACTCTTAAAAGTATCTACTCGTACTTCCATACTGTAAGTACATTTTTTACATACTCTGATCTCACTGAGTTCTTCAAAAACTCTATTAGTGAGGAACAAACAGACATACTTTGTGGAACACGGCCTCAGCTAAAAGATAAAGGAAGTTGCCCACACATTAGTTACCGTGGTTTACGCAATTTGCCGCGTTTTGTCGGCGTTTCCGGCGAGATGTCCTGATCCACTGCGAGCTGCGAGTCATTACTTTAGCATGGCAGGAACTTTGCTAGTGGTCATTTGCACTATTGTATAATTGTATATGATGTAGCTTCTTTCGTACTTTTTGACTATGTTTTACAGCAGAGTTTGAATGCTTAGTACATAGTGCAGGTATTTTTGGCTATTTGAAACAAAATGCGTATCGATTGATTGATTAAGAACGTATTCTTTTTATTAAGATTGTATTAGCTTGGATAACAAAATTGAACTGGAGTGTTTTTTTAGGTTCTGTTCTTTTACTGATCAATATGCCCTCTTAATACATAAAAATTAAAAATGTTACTTTATTCCATAACTTTATCATACGGCCACTACGGGTATAAGTAGCTATGTAGCAGGTACCCTACTAGTGCGTTGGTCGAATCAGTAGCTCGTTAATGGCCCCGCCAGACAACCATCTGTAATATCCAAAATTCGTGAGCACGGATAACGGACTAACGCTGAGTCTATTTGTAAAAGGAAATTAGAAACACTGTGGTGCGAAAAGTACATTTCGGGGAAGTGTGCTGACAGTGCATTAGCCTAGCAAAAATATAACGCTGCGTTTCTGAAAGTGTTGGCCCAGGTTCCATTAGAAGCAAACGTGCCCCTAGCGAAGGCACGCCATCCAAAAACTGCCCAAACAAAACGAGCACACACTGCCAGTATTGATTTAATACCGGCCGAGAGCGGGGGTGCAGCGAAAAATAAAATTAAAAAATATGCATAATAAAAATTTGGTCGATAACGATGGCCCCTCGCTCCCCTACGAAGGGGATCGATTTATTTTAGAAATTACATCTACTGCAGTGGGTGCCGCGTTTCCATCACCATTTTGTTATCATTTCACGACACGTTTTACGTAAGCTTGTTCTTAATTAGTCAAGGGGAGCGTTCCAGTTGAGACTAAAAAAACGTTCATATTACGCGCGGAAGTATAATTAAGGTTCTAGCTTGCGATATGTGGACTTGTGCTACAAATCAAAACACATCCTCTATGAGGATCTCTTTGATCATGCGATTCTGAAATTGCATTCATAATTACCTTGGTTTATCTACTTTGTGGAGAAGATACTCTAACGTGTTATTTTTTCATCAGAGAGTTATACTTCATCATCATTCGAACATTTTTCTTGTTACTTTATGTTATCCTACCTTTAGGAAAGCATTTCACCCATCTTTTTCCAAACAGTAATATCACCCGCTAGTTTCGAGCACTCTGCCAAGAACACGTCGAGGTCATCGCGCCAGCACGTACGAACGTTGTAAAATACTAATAAGTTTTAACGTTAAGCATTTAAGTGTCTTTGCAACGTGAGCCATTATCGTTTGCCGGGTGATGAATCTTCTGAACTTAGCTAAATGTAAAAAGTTACAAAATACAAGGATGTAGGTAAATAAATTGTTTAAAAAAAAACAATGTCCGTTGCGATGAGGAAACAAAAACACAACATCCGGATCGCAAATCCGACCTTCGAACTAAATTGATTCTCTGACCAAAACGCATGTCACGAAAAAATAATATCGGCCGGCAAAATAACAGTGACAAATCGTTGTTAATAACGCACACACACGAGTGACAAAAAAATGTGAAAAAATTACAAAACGCACAAACTCTGGAGTTTTTCATCCGGTTGGGAGAAAACAACGGGAAATATTTATAAAAAACAACATTCAATAATTCAGCGCGACGCTTGTCGCTCGGCATGTGTGTGACAGCGGACATAGGACGAGGGCTGATTAAAAACCGGTTTGATAAATACGAATTGAAATATCAGAATATTAAGTAATATTGAGTTTGAGAATTAAACAACGGTCATTCATAAAACTGTTTTAAATCCAAAACCATTAGGAAAATCCAACAAAACTGGCACTTACTCGTACTTGAAAATAAATCAATTATATTTTGATCTATTAATTATTTCTATCAAACACAGATAAAATCTTTGAATTATCTCTTTAATACATTATTACAATAAAAATAAGAAATATCGCGTGCGTGCTATCTAGAAATCCGCTCAAACAGACAAAAACTGAAAAATCTTTCACATTAGTTCGTAGAAATTTATAGCTCACAATAAAATGAATAAATGAATTTTATTAACCGCTTACTTAATTAATAATTCATTTATTTATGGTGCTTGGTAACGGTACTTAACTAATGCAATGCATAAACTCTGCGTTACTCATAAAAATAATGCGTAAATAAAGATTCTCCATTGAGACGTAAAGATATAATATCGTAATCCATACGATTGTTCATTGATACGTGTAGCATTAGTTTTTAATCAATACTTAATCTGGGTTTCTTATTGTCCAGGCTTCATTATCTTATTCGTTATCGTTATCTTATTCATTATCTTATGTTCGATAAAGCTTTTTCCAATTTTAATGTCACCTGCTTTAGTGTTGTGCCAATCGATTATTAGTTCAATAAAATTATGATGCTTATATCACAGGCTCACTTTGATGACCTTCGCCACAGCTTAAATGTCGAGACTTCCCGCCCTGGAGGCCTACCATGACTTCTTAGGCAATTGAGCCACCGAGACTTGACTGCCTCGGTGGCTCAGTTGGTAGTGAACCTGCCTGCTGAGCTTGGGGGCGTGGGTTCGATTCCCACCTGGGGCAAACATTTATGTGATGAACATTTGTGTTTGTTCTATGTCTGGGTGTTAGTATGTATTTAAGTATGTATTTAAAAATATCTAAGTATGCATATCAGTCCCTGGCAGCCATAGTACAAGCTTTGCTTAGTTTGGGGTCAGGCGACCGTGTGTGGAAGTGTCACGAATTTATTTATTTATTTATTATTTCCCAACCTGACTTTACCTTTACTCTATTTACCTACTGGGGAGAGACTGATGAAAAATTCATTCCGTGGTAGGTCCCTTCAATATCTGTCATCTAACTTTCCTTACTATTATACTTGGGTCATATAATCGAAGCTATTATACTTGTCTTTACTCAAGTTAATGAAATAAGTAGTAATGTACTAAATAGTAAATTGCAATCTAGCTAGAGCTAGAGACATTGCCACATTAGAGAACGCATGCAGTAGATAAATCAGCTAGATGGCGTTAATAGGACGAAATGCACTTGATCAAAAACCAAATTCAAAAAGAAACTCAATACTCTTGGCTTCACTTAAGGCAGAAAAAATATTTTTGTAGTTTAAATTAAATTGGCCGCCGATCCGCCAGAGCGCTGGTCCGTAACCAAGCCGGACAGGGCGTGAGGATAGCGGTCTATCAATGTGTCATTTAGGCTCGGTAGTGACGAATTAAATCTCGTATAAAATTTGTGACTGGTGTAAAACACCGCCACCAGTCAATTTGATTTAACATCGACAAGCTTGACGCGACAGTGGTAGTGGAATATCATGTGCTTGTCGCCAGACAGACAGGTTTGAGTGACTGCGCCCGTGATTGTAATTGCAATGGACGGATGGGCAAAGCAGCATTCGTCAAATTCTGAGTTATATGTAATTGAAATACAAAACGCATTTTAATTCCGAGGAAATATCTGAAAAATTTCGTTACCGTAGACCTTAGCTATGTATAAATTAAAATAAGAAATTGAGAAACTTTGTTACTGTTAGTATTTATTTATTAAATAAGAATTTAAAAAAATGAGTTCTTACCAAAACGCGTGTAACTGTATAGGGAAGATAAATTTGGGGAAATCTCGGATATTTGGCATTTGGCATCTCGGATAATTCTCAAGCCAAAACCGCGCATTGACCATCGCAACCTTAGTATCTGGTACACTTAAATCGGAAAATATTAAAATAGAAATTCTTTATGCGTCTTAACTCAAAACCTAACGACTATAGGATCTCTTCCTGGATCGGACCAAGTTTTCAGCATCAGATAAAAAAAACACGTGTACGTGCGTATTGAGTTGCGTACCTGAAGTCCCGACAAATACCACATCACTCATATCAGGAATAGCATCAGATGTATTTTGCGTGTAACCATTCCTACATAAAGGTTGCTTAGATTGGTAATCCTTATCTAACTTCTGTGAAAGATAATGTAAAAGTGAAAAAAACTGTAAGTTGCAAAAACTATAATGTGTACAAAAAGCTAAAGCAACAGTTGTCCCGCGGGTGAGCAGTACACAATACATGCAAGAGTACAATAGTGTACACAATACACATCCGATCGCGTTATCCCGCAGCCCGACATAATTCGGCACAAATGCACGGGTGTAAAAACCGTTTAATTGGTCGACGGTCGGAGGTACGCGCGATGCGGATCATTCGCAATCACGGCCTGCTAGGGATGACCGGTGTCGATACAATCATCAATGACTCGCGAGCTGTTGTATTAAGTGTCGTTTTTATTTATTTTTGCCAAATTTATGGATCTTTTTCCCGTCGCCCGTCTGCCCGTCTGCCCGTCTGCCCGTCTGGCCAGTGGATTAAGTGATTAGTAAATTTGAAACATTAAACAATTGATTAAAGTCATCGATGACTAGCTTAATGTTTCTCAAGACATGATCACAGTACCATGATTGTGTTACGATTGTTTTTGATCGACTTAAGGAGAAGTTTAAAAAAGTTGACGTCAAACTCTAAAATATTTAAGACTTTTACTTAATCATACTGAAACACATAAATCAAAGATGAATTAATCAAATTTTCTCATGGTTAAAATAGTTTCTTGTCCTTACGCTGGCTTATGTACATATCTTTTCTTTGAACTGTTTTACTAATCAATCAACTGCGTAGTTAAACAGTTTTTGCTGTACTCTATTTTGATCAGACTATGAATCCCAGTTTCGTCAACCTTGACTCGTGACATAATCAAATTAATCGTGGTCAACAGGTGTGATGTGTCCCATCACTATTTGCTACGTAAAAATAGTGGCAAATCTGGCAACCTGTTAGGCCCGGAATGACAGCGCGGGCCGCAGCCGGACGCGGACCGACCGCAACTTTTACCTACAAAGCTCAATAGCTTATGGGCTTTCATATCCGATACCAATAGGCGGCGGTATGGATGCTACCAGCTCACTGCTGTAAACAAAACGCAGACAGTTTTAAAACGCGAAAATTGAAGTTTGTTTTAATTAAACGTGTCAGTTAGGTACCATACGATCCTCAAATGTCCAATGGCCACTATTACATGCGTCCAAACATAACTGACTTCTGTACACTAGTTCAAAAAGTAGATTAAATGACATGTGGCGCTAGTATGAAATGTGCACTTGGACATTGACAATTACAAGAAAGAATAAAAGCTAACAACACTAAAAACCACTACAATCTACAATACAGTAAACGGGCACACTTGCTACGTCTGTCAGAACAATTTCTAAAATAGCTAATGCCCTTACTGCGCGTACTGCGCGAACGTGTGCTAGAACTTTTAAACTACGCCGATTTGTCGTTTTTGTGCAGATATGATTAAACTGTCACCAGGTTTAACTGTTTCGCGCAACTTAACTAATTTGTTTGTTGGCGCGAAATGAATAAACAATCCTCGCATTCAATGCGAGCTTTATCGCTCGAACTCTAATAGCAATCTCTGAAAAGCTATTATAGTTTTCAGCCAACGCCACACGTCGCTACGACACTTACGTCAAATTACGTCAGAACGCGTGCTACACGACCATCGACCAAATCTAATTTCGTAGTCGTAGCTCTGTAGCCGTGTAGCACGTAGCTTGCTTCAAGAACAACTTGTGTGCAAGCGATGAGGAACTACGTACGAGTACTACGTTCTGAAAATGGCGTAATAACTCGCCGCAATCTTTAATTACAATTAAGTTACCGTTCTCAACTTTACTCAGTCACTCGTCCTACACTCGCAGTCCAATACCTAAAAGCTTAGTTCACGTAGCCTGAGTGTTAAGTCCTTTTATCAGAGTTTCCAGACCGCTCTCAAATAACTCAATTGAAGAACGAACGAACGTCGACTAACACCACGAATATCCACTCGAAAATTACATTTTGGCCAATCATTTTCCAACAATATTCTGATCCATACTCGTAAACAGATCTTTCACCTATTGCACTACAACTCATAACCGCAGCTTGCACGTCCATATCCAAAACGCATGTACGTCGATTAAACGTATGTACGTCTAATTTAGGCCGCCGGCTGCGTTAGCAAATCAAGTTTGGGCCGCCGTATCCCCTGATAATTTGTTCTAATTGAAATTCAAGTCAACGGGACCTGGCCAACAGGATATAATCGAATCTCTGCCGTATATGTCTGTTTAGCGAGCGTTAACCTGGCAAACGTTAAAAGTCAAGTACTTCGTGACTGATGTTCTGTAATAATGGTTCGTAGTTTGAAGTTTATATTAAAAGTTCACAAAAAAAAAATTACGTGATTAGAGTCAATATTTTCATTGTAAATTCACTGTGAACTATACTTATACTTAATTTTTATTATTTACCTTTTATTTTTTTGGTAGGGTAAATTCGCATTCACTCTCCTAAAAAAACAAGTGTACAGCGCCATCTAATCGCATTAGATAGAGTGATAGCAGTTTGTGAGGGTGGTAGCGGTCAAGGTCGCGAATAGTGCCAGAGCTAGCTTATTTATGTGGGGGAGGGGTGGGTAATGAGCGAGGCATGCCTAAGGGATGATTTTGTTAGGGTACCTTTTTAGTAAAGAAAAATACTACCACTAAACCCGTGTAAAATGCATCACATATTTTCTTTATTCTCCGCCATTCTCCGCTTTCTCTGTTTTATTTCGATTGCGATGCTTTTGTTCTAGTCTAGTTTTTTTTAAATATTTGACAGATTTCCATGAAAGTCGGTATTGGCGCAACATCAAAGGCTCTCAAAGGCTCACTTCTATTATACCTCAAAACACAAATTTTCCGATTTGCTTTTCTTTGTCCATAACAGAAAATGGAAACCTATTCAACAATATAATTACTCTATAATTTACTCTGGTGGGAGGCTTCGGCCGTGGCTAGTTACCACCCACCGGTCCAAGCCATGCCGTGAAATGACCTAGTCGTGTTTCGGGATGTAGTCCGGTGTAACCGTTCCGAAGACGGGTCTGAGCAGTAGCGCACTTGTAGCGCCTCGCTCAGCTGCCGTCTTTGTACTTCTTCACTCTAGTAAACTTCAAGGCTAGAGTGAATGAGTGCCTTATGGGTCGTCGTGCTTCATCTTGGACCACAACGTCGCTTAACATCAGGCGAGTTGGTGGTCAAACGCCGACTTATTCTACATAAAAAAAAAAAAAAAAAAAAAAAAAAAACATGATATTATGAGACCACAAATGTTATTTTAGTCACCTGTCAGTCTATCACTTTATTGAGATGTACAATAATGTCTAAGTGGGCGTAATAAGGACCGATACAACACAATGACACGAGATTCTGTCCGAAGGGCTCTCGTTCCTTCTTGAAAGGATTGAAACCTAATTCCATTAGATGGATATCCACTTTCAGTTACCTAGCAGCATGTGCTCTCATGTACCTAATGTAAGTGGGAGTGGACTAAGACAATGCATTTAATGTTTCTATCAGTAATAATCACTATGTGTCTCATCGATGAAAGCTTGTGAAACATAATACTGTTGCTTGAGGTAAGTAATTCTTAGAACGCGAGTCCAACATATTGACACATAATACTGTTGCTTGAGGTTATTCTGTTGCTTGAGGTTATTTTGAGAGAAAATATCACAAAGAAAATTGTAAATTTAATGTTTTTCTTTGTGATATTTTCCCTCAAAATGGTTGGAAAAGGGCATTTCAAAATAGAAACGTCTAGATCTCAAAGCTGATGTGATTTATTTGGGTAAATCGATTTAGGGACGGTGAAGTGGTCATGTATGTGTAAGTTTGGAAAAGTGGGAGTTTACCTTTCAATAGGTCCATTCTTTGCTATTCCGGTGTATTAATAGTTTTTGCTAATCATAAATCGGAGCCCATAACATTAGTTCAAGATAAGGTGTTCGGTATGGGAACTGACATTTTGTGGACTAGCATAAAATACATACTACTACTAACACGTAATACTAGTATAAAAAAACAAATGATACATAGTACAAGTATAAAAAAGGTAATTTGACGATTTTATTGTTTTATTTAATTGTAAATTTACTTCATTATATTTATACAGATTTTATTTTATTTTTGTTTTAAAAAACTAACATAAGTGCACAAAACAAAATATACAACTTCACATCAATGGTCATATTTATTTAAGCGAAGAAGGATTTATTAATACTTTACTTTAATATACTTTATAAAAAAAAGAAGATTAGTAACTAAACTATCATTTTAAAAAAATGCGTAAGTACGGTCTATTTATTAAACAAAATCAAAGTTTTTTTTCTAAATAGGCATAGAGTAAGGATAACTACACTAAACTAACAAACTAAAGACAAGCTTAACTATAAAAAAAAAACAAAGACTAACCTCCTCGCTAGCCCGTTTTGCCTTCATTGTTTAAAAAATACAGAATTTTAGATGTTAGTTCAAATTTTTTTGGCTTTTGAAGTTGGCCCCTTCGTATATTTCTGAAGGGCTCTACAAAAAAATGCAATTTCATCCACAGGGAAAGGGGGTACGTTCTGTAAGCGTAACTGGGTTCATAGAGAGCGCTGTAGCAATCTGGCCGGGGGCAATGGTAACGTTGATAGCGACGTCCAGGGTTGCAGGAGCAGACAGGTCATTCATATTCGCATAATCTAATACTCGATCGTGCGTAAGAAGCACAATGTCGCATAATTTTAATGTTGGGACATATTAATTCACACGTATATAATTCGAGTTGACGAGTTACACACCATCAAGCACTGAGGTCGATGTACAAAACACAACATGCTTTTGGAATGTTTGCTACAACAAACATATGCAAAGTAAAATAAAATTGATAATTGAACGCCTATTTGAAATATGTGCAGTTTCATTGCTGTATTAAAACATTTGCATTTCACTGGATATTTAGTAATAAATATTTTGCATTTTCGGTTACCTCATCTGTATCCGGAATAGATACAAATATCGGAACCAACGCGACAGAGAGGCTAATGAAATACCAAACTGAAGTGAGACCAGTTAATCAGGACATGTGTTATATTGGCAGCCATTTGACACTTGGAATAAATATTTGACAATTTTGCTTTGGGTAGAATTTTAGAGGCAACAAAGAGACTTAACAGAATTTAGACTTTGCAGTTATCACTTTATGGTTGTTATTTCTTGTTTTTTTCATTGTTACACTCAAATAGATATCGTAACGCCTTCCCCGAAGGACTGGCTGAGGTATATTACAACACCCACACTTAAATGACTATATTTAATCATGACCCTACTGGAATTCGAGGAATATATGAAATCTAAGTACAAAGGTCGAATGTCAGTCAAGTTTTTATAGATGATAGAAGTGCCGCTGCCGAATCAATGTGTTCCATAAATGAAATGTAATAAATTAATTACTAAATCGTACATATTATCGTCACCATCGCTGATGCCTCGTGCGGTGCGAGAACATACCATAAAAGTAGGTAGAGTTTTAACTTCATCAGTTTTAAAGATTCAAATTAAAATGTTTGCAACATCTAGAACCCCCTTACTTATCAACGTTGTATAGCCTCGGAATAGTAATACAGTGTTATTTAAAGAGTTTTTTTTTAAATAATGAAGAAAAAAAACTTTTTTGCAAAAGTTTTTAAGCGGTTACTTTATTTTTATTATTTATTTCGTAAAAAATATACAGTTTCGCAAAAATAATTAATTTGTGCCAACAGTTTTATCGCTACACGCACTGACACATTCCTTTACGCAAACTTATAAAAAATACTTAGTATTTTTTACTTAAATTCAACTACTTCCTAATCTAACCTTACAACCTTAAAAAAAGTTGTTGTAAAATCAAATATATTTGTTTTGTTTAGGAATAAAACCTGCCCATAACATTAAACAGATATCTCTGAAATAATTTGCTGGCTTACTCCCAGACTGGACAGAACTTTATCTGCTATGGAACCTTTCAACTTTACGCAGTGTATCCCCCTACAATGGGCACCTCGTCATCGAGTGGCCATCAGAGCAATAGCTTTGTTGCAGTTTCTGTGAAGTTAGTATTGTAGCCGTGTAAAGTTTGAGCTATCGTCAAGCCAATACTGAGAGACAACGCTGTTTGTTCAAAGGACCTCTGTGACGAGCGCTGAATGCTATGAATGCCGACTAATGCTCAGGACATTAAATGATTAGCATACTCAGTTCGGTTTGTGTGTGGATTGGTCTTTGTTTCGCTTCAATAGTTCGTAGTTCAGAAACTAGACATATTCATTGACATCAAGAGCTGCTACTGGTTGGCTGTGTAGGGGAATGTTTAAATTGTGCAGGTAACCTTGGTACAATAATTTTAAATGGGGCTAGTTATTTTCAATAAATACTTATTATGAGAGGGTACTACAAACTCATTCGAAGCTAAGCCTACTCGTATGTAAAGTAAAATAAGTACCTGCATTGTTGAGTGGTAAGTCAAAGCCTAATAGCTGTTTCGTCATAACTTGGTAAACCAAAATCAAAATCCTTTAAAAATTTTGCCAAAAACTGAATTTAATTACTAAGCTAATAAAACTACGTAGGACTACGGAACACCAAAAGCTGTACTTTTTAAGTCTTAAAAGTATTTTTATGGTTACCTATGAGGTGCTGAGAAAAATAAACGCGTTTTTGTTTGGGTTACTAAACTCAGTAACTTACTTGGGGCTTTCATTTAAAGTTTTAGCGCTCCCGAAGTTTAAACGCTCTCCAGTCCCATTAATGTACCTACTACATATCTCAATGTTTAAGAACACAATGAATACTTTTATTTAAAAAAAAATGTTTTTAGTAAGCGAAAATAAAGCTTTGCTCTTATCAAGCTTGTAAGCTTATTAGAACCATTTAGCACCACTGAGAACTAGTATTTAACCACATAGAAATTTGAGCTCTGATTTCAGGGGTCACACGGCACAATTTCAAGTAACGCATATAGAGTGTACGACCCGTCGATCACGCGTTCTGTCCTATGCATATTACTTGAAATTGTGTTTTATGAGGCACAATATAAAGGGCACATTTCAATACTTTGTTCGTAGCAGAGTGAGCAACAAACGTCAGAAGGATAGACAACGAAGTACGAATCATTTTAGAAGCTTACAGGGTGCCCGGCTGACCCTAGGGTTGTCCACGCGTTCTGTACAAACTCACACCAGAATCTAGCAAGCGCCCTGTTATATAAAAGCTTTTACTTAGTCTGACCTTTTCTGCGTACTTTAACGCTTCGCTAGTAGAAAGGAGCATGTATTTTTAAGCACTAGACTCATATCTGAAATTCAGACACAAGTGGGCCATAACCATGCAATAAATATAGTATACCTCGTCGGCGCTTTCATTCAAAATGTATAGTTCCCGTATTAGTGTTCCCTCCAGATTAACAACCCTACAGAATCCCGCTGACCTAACTTATGTATAGGTGTTTGTCTGTCCGTGCGTCCCTACCGAAAACCCTTGAATAAATAATGACAATTGCAATACATATAACGTAGACGTTTAAATATTTAGACATAGTTCTTCCTCGTTGGGAGCGAGCGGTATAATGGTGGCATTGAATTATTTATCACAATTTTATGTCCCGACTTGCGCCCCTCTTGCTAAATAATACTTTTGATTCTACCATCTCCGCTTTTGTTGCGGGGTTGCTTTAACGGAATCGTATTAAAATAATACTTCTTTAAAATATTATACGTGAAAAAAATTTAGCCTCTCAGGTATACTAACTTACTATTTGTAAAATAATTTTCAAGTTTCAGTCATAGGACAATTTTTAAAATGGCGGAGGTATGTTTTTATTTTATAAAAAAAACATATTTCCGCCGTTTTAATTTTTTCCAAAAACTGACTCGGCAAAAATAATCTGTGTAGTTATCGAACCTGCTCACAAAATTTCAAGAAAATCGGTTAAGAAATACGACCTGTAGAGGTAGATAGAGTTAAAGATAGGGATTAAAGATAGGGATGTTGTCCGGTGTAACCGTTCCGAAGACGGGTCTGAGCAGTAGCGCACTTGTAGCGCCTCACTCAACTGCCGTCTTTGTACTTCTTCACTCTACAAAACTTCGAGGCTAGAGTGAATAGTACCTTATAGGTCGTCGTGCTCCATCTTAGACCACAACGTCGTTAACATCAGGCGAGTTGGTGGTCAAACGACGACCTATTTTACATAAAAAAAAAAAAAAAAAAAGACAAATTAAGACAGAATTAGGACACACGAAAGCATTTTGTCGAAGCTGAAGCATAGAAGCTCGGTCAATTAAACTTAGTCATACTTTCACGACCTATAAAAACACTTGGGCACACCTCTGCAGTCAGCTATTTTATGAACACTGCTAATTTTCCAAAAGGAAAGCAGCTGTTTTCTTGAAGTTTCTCATTAAAATACGATGAGCCGCAATAGCCGATCCGGGGCAGATAACAATCAAAGGCCACTGGAAACAAAACCGAAGCTTTGTCAACGTAACAAAAGCATTATTTCCACGTCGAAGCTCTCCGACTAATGATATAAAAGGAGTTTGATGACGTATTTGCTTTATCTTTTTAACTTTTCGTTATTCGATTGATGTTTACGTATCTCTCGCTTTTCTGCATGTTCACCTTCTCTCCTTCTGGCTGCAAACACAAAGCTACATGTGTTTTTTCCTCACATTTCGTTTCGGCCTGTTAATCCCTAATTGAATGATTTCCACGTATTTCTGCAATTTCGAATTGTACGCGTCCTCTGCTTTTAGCTGCATTTATAAAGCTTCCGACATCGGGATTTGGAGTCAAAGGGCTTTATTTTTCATCTTAGCGTTTCTCCGACTTTATACTTCACTAACATTGTGAGTGTTGCACTAATTTAATCTTTTCACCTCTGTAGAGTTCAGAGAGTTTTTCTCGGAATGTGTTCCACGACTTTCGTGTATTAAGGGATTTTCTTCAATTAAAGAAAATGTCGGAAAACTTCTAAGAAGCTTAAGTGTGAATTTCCTTTCATGTTTACAACGTGCTTAACTGCAATTCATGTAATATTGCCTTTTAACACGCTTCGTATTTTACTTTGTAATTCACAAATCCACAAAGTCCACAAATTTATAATCATTAAAATAATCATTTTTAACTATAATTTTTGCTGGTTTATGTCGTGGGTGGCATACAAGCAGGTAGTATAATGATGAACGTTATCGTTTATTATGCTTATAACACAGAGCGCAGAGCTACTTACTACAAATACTTTAACGACTTCTGAGCTTCACAATTTCAATTCTATTTTTTAAAAAAGCTTCCAAGGATCTGCGCCACCTGCGCTTGCCTTTTTATTTGTTTTTTTTTTAAAGTCCAATACGCTGTAGAGGCCTCAGTGGCCAGCATCAGTCATTCACAAAAAAAAAGCTTCCGGAGTGATGTGGGCTGAGTAGCGAGTGAAGTGGCATCTCAAATTGAAGGATGCGTCAAAAATATCCAAACACAGATTCATCATACGCAGCCGAAGTCCGCAACTAAATTTATATCCATCATTCTTTCAAACCACTATCAAATGTAGACCAGGCCACTATTAAATGTATCAGTGTAGTATTATACCAACAAACATATTATTTGATACTATGTCATTCTACCAAATTCTTGTTTTAACAAATTGGTTGTATGTAAAGTCAGTTTACGGACGATAGTTTAACGTAAGAGAGATAGATGCAGCGCAAGCCGAACGCTCAAGCCGATAATGCCTTTCGCTCTCTCGTGTAGCGCTTTCGCTCCGATCGACCGAGCGTAACGCGACAACAAGACATCCTTTTTCGTGCGTGCATCCAGCGTTTATCGATTTATTAGACGTTGTCACGTCAAAAAAAAATTTTTCGACATCAATAGGAGTTGAACCTGCACTCAAACAACCCAGTCGTTCGAAACTCCCTTAGCTTCGTTAACTAAACCACAAGCTACTAAGCTACGTCATTTCCAAACAAACCACTGTCAGCATCAACAAATAAGGTGAGAACATTCACACCACCTATTGGCCAACTTGGAGATCAAAGCCCGTTAAATATAAATAAAACCACAGCCACGGAGACAAGTGTACTTTCGCCTTGTTCTTTTCACAGTCAAGTGGTCACCTCGAGAATGGCCTAGCTGTTAATTACCAGCATCAGCGGGAGCGGTGGGTGGCTCTCTGCCCCCTTCTCTGCCCCTCCAGGGGGTGAATGCGGGCTTGTCGAACAAATGCACCTGATTAGGCGTGCCGCCGAGGCCGGCGAGAAATCGACGCATCGTAGATATCGTGATTGATTACGTAGATATATGCAGGGTGTACCGACAGTTTTCGATATGCAAAACGCAATGGAATGGAGGCTTTTATTCGTGTTCTTGAATTTGTTTTGGCTATTAGTTAGCAGTGATACGATCTTCATTAGTAACAATATGTACCACTTTGAGACGAGATGCAAGTTAATCTCATAGTTAATTGTTTATTTCGCATTGCACAAAATTCAATGTGGAACTGATCAATATAAAAATGTTTTTACAATTTCAGTATTTATAGAGCGTAGAACGTTTCTGATGATGAATTAATATGGAAGTTAAACCCCTTTCGCACTGACAATAAACCTTTCAAAATAACCCAGCGTGAAAATAACTACAATTTTGCTATTTTTGAAAGCTACTCGTTGAATGGAAACACGAAAAATTGCAGCGCTCCGACTGTTTAATATGTAAAACTAATACGTTAACAAAATGAAACAAAACTAAATCCTTTTAACGTTCTGACTGGCCCAAACGGTTGAAAAATGTGTGCTGCAATAATTTAATGACTGTGAAACCGATCGGGTGTTGCTTGCAATAAAAAACCTATCGAATATTAGTAACAACTTATACCTATACAGCTATCTGCCTGCGGCTTCGCTGACATTTCATGTAGCTTTCTATTAGACAGGGAACGAATTATTTAAATCGAACGAGTAGTTCTGGGTATTACTGTCTACACACAAATTAACTAACTTTACCTATTTATAATATTAAGCAGGTAGATAATAGGTAGATTTTTAAAAATAAAATATTCGGAACATTTTTGCACACACGGTCGTCTGAGTCCAAACTAAGCAAGCATGTACTATGGCTGCCAGAGACTGATTTAACACACATAATTATATATTTTTAAATACAAACATAAATAAGTATTAACACCCAGACATAGAACAAACAAAAATGTTCATAATCTTCATATTGCCGTCGAGCCCCACCAACTCGCTGAGGCCCGGGGCCAAAAAATTTGTAGCTGACTTAAGCCTTGAATATTCGCCAAATGCGTCTATTCAATTCGTAATAGTGAAGAAGCTACGGACCCTACCGATATGAAAAAAATATCACCAATAAGATCATTCTGTTACCTATTAATTAGCCTGATTAAAATATTATATTACTTACTAGATAGCGAGTAAAAAAATATTAAATGAACGTTGTTTTCGTTCTCATGGCGTGCAATACCGTGCTTACGGAGATTACGTTACTATATATTTTTACACCTTCGGATAGGAAATTAAAAATATGATTGATCGTCCTTTTACCATATTTTTAGAGCTAAAATTGAGTTAGTTTAGTAATATTTTGTGTTATTTTGAAGTATTTCGTCAGATCACGTGACCACTGACACCCGCGAGCTCCTTTGCGGGGGACGGGCCAGTCGGCGCCAGCGCCTCACGAAGGAAGGACGTACTCGCCTTGCCGAAAAATATTTTCGCATTTTTTTTCTATTTGTACGTAAATCATCAATTAAACAGTGCTTAATTATCCAGAGACAATCAAAAAAAGTAGTTTTTCAAGACATTTGATAAGTTTTTAGTGACTTTACTACTAGTGAAAATATTTGGACAATAATTGATCGCGTTGTGAGTAGAGGGTACAGAAGGTTGATCCGATGAAAATGGGAGATGTCACCAAGGCAGCTAGGCGTAACAAAAAAATTGGACTCCAACTAGGTAGCTAAGTGGTAAGTACCTACCTACCTATTAATATTTAATTACCACATAAATATTTTTACCCGTTTGTTCTTATTGTGTAGACTGAAGTGACTAACCCTAGTGTCTGAGTTTTTAGTGGCATATGATTCGGTCTAACGTTTGTTTTCCTGATAAAAATACTTAATAGAAAACTACAGACGTGTCCTCCGACCTATGTTAACTCTCAGGGCTTCACCGTCCATTACACCTTATTGCGATGATTGTTGGATTTAGCCGCCGACGCTGTGCGACCATGAACCTTATTTTGCTGTGATACGAGCCGCGGTCGCGCAGCGTCGTGCTGTACTACAATCATCACGCCACGGCACGGGCCCCATTGTACATGTTGCTCATGATAATTATCCAAGTGCAAGACTTGTCAGAACTGTGCTTTTTTTCTTGTTATGTACAAATGTACCTATATGTGTCATATTAGTACATTGCACAGGGTTATCGGTATAGGGTGTACTAAGCCAAACGGGGGTCATTGTACTCTTCATTATAAACAACGATTACTTTTTAAACTTTTTTATTTGTAATATAAATCGGGGAAAAAAGCATCTGCTTACATTTTGTCGACGATCGATGAGCTTTCTGTATGAAACAGCTGTTTTTTTTTCTCGTGATTTCATTTGATTCAATTATTCACAAAAATTATACTAAGGTCAATATACCTAAGCCATTTCAAATTGAAACTGTGGCATACTTGCTGATGCCCCAACACCTAGTTAATAACATAGAAATGGGGAGTATTCTATAGTTAATAATAATAAATAATCCTTCTTGAACAATCGGGTAAAAATAAAATAATGATAATTATTATGTGTACTTACGATGTCAATATCGGAAAGCGGTCGTTGCGTGCGAACGGTGTAAATGACTAATACTATTTTTTGTTTTTGGTATAGCACATTTCCTAAACTAACCTACCTAAACTAGAAACAATCACATTTTTATGTTACAGCTGACCAACCACGGTCCGCAATACATTATTATTTTTAGCAGTGTAGTGAGCATATTTTTCTAACTTATCCTGGTTTGTTAACCGACTTCAAAAATTAGGAAGCACTCAATTACATTGTATAAATTTTACGAAATGTTTGTTGCAGTATAACTTCGTCATTTATTTTTTATTTGAAAGAATATGCTTACTAACACTCTGATCAGTCACTTTGATCAAAATAAAGTATTTTTTTGTAAAAAATAGTATTTAATACAAAAATTCAAGCATTTGCATTCAGAAAGTAGTGTTCCGAGTTATGGCCATTGAATTCGAAAGAAAAGTTATTACATTTTCTTACAACAATAACCGAGCGAGAGATCGTTAGCGAGCGAAGCGTCTATGCTTCAGATTCGACGAAAATGCTTTCGTATTTCCGAATTCCGTCTGGATTTCTGTCCGGATCTTTGCCCAAACCTGTCTTAATCTACAGGTCGCATTTCTTAACCTATTCTCTTGAAACTTTGTGAGTAAGTCCGATATTTAAAAAGAATTTTCGTGTCTAGGCGGTTATTGGAAATTTTTCAATATGGTAGAGATGTGATTTAAAAAAGGATATATCTGCATAATTGGAAAATTTTCAAAAAACTTTTTGATCCGAGTCAAAACAAAAATTTATATAATTGTCAAACCTGCTCACAAAATTTCACGAGAATCGGTTGAGGAGTGTGACCTGTAGAGGAGGACAAATACAAATACAAATAATTTATTTGGGTATAAAATACATGTGACAATTTCAAATCGGACAGACATCGGTCACGAGATCTCCAGCTCACAGAGTCACTATTGTATGTATTGTTATTTATTTATATTTATTAAATACAACAATTTCTTTGGTAACTGATACCAACCTGCATCTAGTCTTAATAGTTATTTTAATCTAGTCTCTATTGCATGAAGATTAGAATAGTAATATATTTTAAACTGGGATTATAAATTGGTAATTGTTTTATATTTTATGGTATCATGGAAAGAGACAAACGAGACGCTTTGAGTAATATGAATATTGTGTAATTAATATCTTTAAATTGCTCTATTTCATTTTTCAGAAACAGAGATCAACGAAATTATCAAAGTTTAAACACAAGCGTTCAGCCAACAAAAAATGCAAGTACTGAACTAAGGTGAGTTAAAAGACATTTAACATCTTATATTATTAGGGTGACAAGCATAGTGCATAGTCAGAGCTATGCCAAGTGGAAATGCTATTGCTAAAGTTATCGTATGTCCGGCGTCCAGCGTCTGATTGCACGGATGTCCGATTGTTTTCCACTACAGATCGCATTTCTCAACCGATATTCGTGAAATTTTGTAAATTTAGGTTTTATTTAAAATAGCGGAGATATGTAATTTGTGAGACGTTGCTCATAGAGCCACTACTTATAATCAGAGTGGCGCTGAACTGCTATGGGCATGCGTGACGCCAGTACAACCATTCACTTAGCGAGCGCGAAGCGCGAGTGAAAAACTTCAGTTTCAGTACTAAAAACTTATCCTATATTTTTATCTACAGATGCCTAGTTCAAAATCATCCGAAAGTTATCAGAGCATCCGAGGAACAGGGACTTTTTCACCTTCGAATAAACTGGTAATCATTTTTTTTTTCGTGTACACAATGTACATAAATAAATTATTGATACGAGCGTTGGGACTTAGTATGGTTGCAAATTAATTATTATTTAATATTGTTTTTAGGAACAATAATATCAGTCTTCATTGCCAAATCTCATCGTCGAAGAAGAAGCAGAACAAGAACAGAAAGACAAAAGTTATTGGCGTATTATAACATTAGCTTCTTCTTCGTAAAATTTAAGGAAATATCAAGACCCAATGGTTTTGGTTGCGCCAAACAATCGATAGACTTGATTGGAGAAAAGCAAACAGGTCTTGCTTCTAAATTAACCTTTTTGTGAATAAAGAGTAACAATAGTAAATTATGTACCGAGGGCACAAAGCAGTGCCTTACGTCGCGGGCGGCTTATTGTACCTTGAGCGTAACGAGGGAATCTAGAGTTAACTCCCGAGCGCAGCAAGGGAAGATGAGTCCTGAGGGCAGCGAGGGGTTCAAGCCGCCCAAGACAAAAACACTGCTTTATCCTAGAAGCGAATCCTCTTCTAAAAATACTGTCTAATATTATACTCTCTCATAACTAATAAAAAGGTACTAGTAAGGTACAGTCTTTTATTTTAAATTGGTCTTGGTAGCTAGTTAAATTTTCAAATAAACTCTTCTTACAGTGCTTATTCTGAGTTTTCATTCAATGTTAATCTCTTTGCTTGGAAACTCCCAACTGCAAGCTTCGCTCGAATTTATGTTTCATCTATAAAACCAACATTTGATTTTCATGTGTTAGATTAAGGATGTGTTAATCTGAGCGATTACTGCCTTTAAAGCATTTGATTTATTGATATTTTTTGATTCTCGGTTTATTTTGATTATTTTTTTGGTGTTTGCTAAAATCTAAGCACTATACATGTATTTCAGCTACAAAAGGTTTTTCAATATCCAATCTAAGACCCCTTTAGTCCAGCTAGAGAGGATTTTTTTACTATATTAACTACTAGCTGTTGCTCACGATTTCGTACGCGTAGATAAAAAAAAGCTCGTTCCGTTAGTTTCTTGTATTTGTCATTCACAGGTCCCACTCCGAACCTGCACCCTTCTCTCTACCATCATCATATTGCCAGACCATGGTACGGGCAACAGTTATCTAGTTGGCATTGGCAATTGTCTTTATACTGGGTTTGGCTGGCACTGTCCGATTAAAACGTCACGCCCAGACAGGTGTCTATGGCAAGGGTAGCGGGTAGGTAAGCCGTTAACTCGGCCTCCAAGCTAAATCTAATAGGTAGCCAAGTCTAATATGGAGTAGATAGTTACAATTTGTGTAGTAAGTAGGTTATATACTTGTTGGTAATAGGTAGAAGTACTAGGAGTTACTCGTACTATGCCAAATATTTCAGTCTGAATGTTTAGTAGGAATTACCTACTACTCGGAACCAGCCAAGCCAAGTAGGCAGTATATAGATACTATGTATATGTAGTAATTAGGTAGATACTTGTAAGTAGTATCCTTCTTCTTCTACCTATAAGACTTGGCTGGCACCGACTTCAAATAGATGGGTAGCGCTTATAATAATTATATTAATTAATATTAGTGCTTATTTGTGGTTTGGAAGTCGCTTTAATTTTGTTACAATGATCACTTAAAACATCTTCTAACTTGACTTTTATTGAAAATCAGTTTACTAAAAAAATTAAGTAAACAAAATTAAGTCAAAGTGTAGTTTTTTATATCGTAAATTATGACACTTTTGTGCTAAGATTATTACACTCGAGGCGGTATTATAGCGCGAGCCGTATGCGAGCCCACTAATGGAGCCAATAGTGTAAATTATTAACGCACACGCGTTTCATGTGACGTTTTTCATCACACATGCGAGGGGAAAAAACACAGACTTGCATTAGTCAATACATTTTTCTGAAAATGTATGCGCATTTTGCTGCTTTTCCACTTATCAAAATTTTACTAGGCATAATAATAAAGCGAGTACTTTGTTTAAATTATCATACCTAATTAATTGTCAATATTTTGATAAAAAAAATAATGTTTATTTACTGTTATTACGTAGTTATGATACTTTAAATCAAGAATTTAAGAAAAGTGAAAAAAAACCCTTGTTGATTTATTTTAAAAAAAAAGTCTAGTTTAGTTACTAGTGCGATAATGGTAAAGTAACAGCACACGTGCTTAATAGCTCGGATTATGATCTAAAACTGATGTAATAAAGTCCTTTTTACGAGTGAGAGTGATGAAAAAGATATTAAACACAAACGCGTTTTTAACTTCGAGTAGGAACATAATTATCAGCAAAATCAGGCAAGAAACTATCGAGATAATAATGAGGTTGTAAGTTCTAGGTCCACTATGTTTTCAATCATTTTAGTCATTTTTATACTACCTGCTGATTATGTAAAACAGATTAGTACTACCAACTCGTAGAATACATTTTTTAAGCGGGCCGTCGATTGAACAGCTCTGCTAGTCCTAGTAAATATGTTTTTTGTTATGAGATTTTTGAAATGTTGTAAGCATTGGTTTAGGATAGGTTGAGTAATTTATCCCTGGTACCGGAGTTCTTAGGATGCCCATCAGGAGCCCTATTCTTACGAAAGATATTTTCTGATCAATGTCTCTCTCGTTTTAAAAGTCATAGTGAGAGTGACCAAGAAACATCTCACGCGTCAAGAATAGCCCTCCAGGGCCATTCTTACGATATTATATTATTTCCCCTATTCCTACGCACGAGATATTTTTTGGTCAATGTCTCTCTCGTTTGAAAAATCATAAAAGTGAGAGGGACCAAGATAATATCTCACACTTCAGAGAGTCCGTGGTCTACGATTGTTTTTTTAGATTTTACACGCACGACCAAAGGGAATCAAAACCTTTAGATGCGGGATATTTGTGAGTACATACTTAATCTACCTATACTTATAAACAAACTACCGCGCTCATGCTGCTTATAAGGCTCAACTTTAAAACGCCGTTGGCTTCAAATAATTTAGTAAAAAAACATTACAATAAAGCATAACATCACAGAGGGCTTTCATTTTTAGGCAAAAATATTTTTTTCACGGTGTTTCGTCTGAATTTGTTTGTCTTTGAGAAATGCTAGCTCAATGTTCAAAAGCTTCGAGCGTTGATCACTAGAGGCGCTAAAACCAGCTGAGCGCCGAATGCCAAATGTCATTGGCGCATCTTAACCCCTTAAGGCGTCGCCTGTGGGAACGTAGAGGAAATCCTCGCTCCGGGCAGGTTTTCGCTCAGCGCGTCTCTAGCGATACAGCGGGGAAATGCCGCCAGCTTAATGTGCCCTTTTGGTAGAGGCGTTCGGGATGTGGACTAATTTTTTGTAGACTAGCGTATTTTATTTATAAATGAGCTTAAAATATTTTAACGATTAAAAAAAAGTATTTTAATGTAATGACTGATTTGGATAATAAATTAAATATAAAACAAAATGTTCATCACATAAATTTTGCCCTAGTAAGAAACGAACCCACGCCCCCAGGTTCAGAAGGCCGGTTAACTGCCAACTGAGCCACTGAGGCAGTCAGATAAGTTTTAGTTACTTATCTAGATGTATAAGCACGACTTTACATATCGACCCGCATCGCTTAGGCTTAGGAATTATTTTGGAAGCCAGTGCCTACAAATGTACTAATTCACTTTTAGCCCGTACCAGCTCAGACAACATGATCACTTTACTGACTGTATGACTATCGGCACTGCAACGTATTAGAGGTGAGAAGCAACGGGATGGTTTGGTTACGAATCCTATGTAACTAGACTTTCTCACTTTACATGAATATTACTGACCTTTATTTTTATTTATTTTATTTTTATTTTATATTAAATGCTTACTGTGCTTACAGCGAAGCCAACGCGCACAGCAAGCCATTTATTAATACAATTCATCAATTACACTAAATATAAATTGTTAAATTAATAAAAATTAGAATTAGTTATTATTATTACTTAAAAACTAAAACAGGCGCAAGTCATTGGATTGTATTTTAGAAAAAAAAAATCGATATCTGGTTCTTGAGCAATGAGATCTCTTTGATCTCTGGCTATACTAATATTATAAAATTGAAAGTAACTGTCTCCCTGTCTGTTTGTAAGCTTTTCAAGGCTGAACGGATCTTGATTAAATTTGATGAAAGATAAACTAGTTACAGTATTTTACGAGGAAGGTTTTTGGATGCTATTTTTTAAATAAACGCTAACAAAGTCGCGGGTAACAGCTAGTATACTCGTATTTTTATAAATCCGTGACTAATTTAGCTCGAATTTAAACTTTAAAATGATATCTGGACTAAATACTCGCCTTACGAAACTTTATGGAGATCGGAACAACGGTTATCAAGTTATTTTCGAACAAAAACACTTGATAACGTCCGTTTATTTCAGCACAGTCTGCAGTTTGAGACCCTCAATTTAGATCGGTCAAATATTCGCAAGAGTTATTGTTAAGAGATGAAATTGTTGAAATTTCATCTCAAAAACAACAATTTTCGATAACAACAAATGTCTTTGTTACTTTCACACCGTGTACGTGACTTATTAGCCAACTCACACTCTTCAATGCAGCAACAAGAGTGACATCCTGTTATACAGAATGACACGTACCTTGTAGAGCATCTATCGTAATTGAATTGTTCATTATCTCCGACACTACACTCATTCATATTAGACCCTCTAGATTGGGCTCTCCAAAGTTGACGCGAATACTCAAAAACGTGGGAAATATTAGTTGTTTTCACGCTGACTCGCCTGTCTGTGACAGGGAACGGAACCACAATTTTATTCTGCGGTACGGTTGCCAGTGTGACGTAAGGACTTTGTACGTACCTTCGATGACATTTAAAAAGTTCACAAAGATGAAACAACGGGCTAAGTAAGCCAGAAATCATGACAGGCTACTTGCACTGTAACACAGAAAAAAAAATATGAACATAAGCTTTTGTTATTTATACTAGGTAAGTGTTTACGCTCTGTTTTGTTTACAATTTCAGTTTATTTTGCTAACACAAAACAGCCAGACCCCTCTTTCCTAGTGGGCACTTTGGGTAAGTGCCCAGGGCCCCGCGATCGATACAAAGCCCCCTCAGATCAAATACAAAGTTCCTAGTTCCTGTCAGATCACCAAACGATAACCAATATTTATTACCAAAAAACTTATGTAACTGTAATTCGAAGAAATCGAACCTAAATTACTGGCTACAATACCAACTTACTAGCTTTTACGTGCGCGCGCGAAGCTCGCCCATAAATTTGGCTTCCCGACTTCAGCATGCATGTTTATCTACTTTGTTTGTCTATTCTAACAAAATAGTGGGTTTTCAAAGTCATAGGGGCCCCAATATCCTAACATGACCAGGGCCTCCAATAGCTTAAAGACGGCCCTAAGAACAGCGCGTGTAAAATATACTAAAATGCATTAACACTTTAAAAAAAAACGCATGTGACGTAAATGCTTGTTAAAACAAAATCTACTGCTAAATTCAACTTTACTGCTTCAGAAATAGAGTGTGATATCAAAACATTACGAGACTGTATTAGTTGGACATTATGTTCCGCAAATGCTCGCAAGATCCGATTACGGTTCTAATCACCAATCAGTTGCGGACTGCTCTCTGGCGGTCTCACGCATAAATAGGATTAAAACTTGTAATATAAAAGTATGATCTATACAGGGTTGTAAGTAACTTACGTATAACTTCATAAGGGCTCCTGAATTAAGGACATCAAGACAAACAACTTTTGTTCTACAACTTATGCTAATCAAAGGTTTTATTTTTCTTACAAAAAAAAAAAATATAATTCCTAAAAAATTTGAACTCTGCGTAAAATATAGACAACCATAGTTAGTGATACGTTCTAATCGACCAGAGCTAGAAACCTACAGAAACCCCCTCACAAATATTTTCGCTCGCTATTGCGTGCTAGTTTATTTCAACGCGTATTTTCTAAGAAATATTCAATAAACTATGAATAATTTAATTGTAAAAAGGATATTTCTTTTAAATACTTAAATCGCGTGACCACTCAGCCTACATTGTATCAGAGACTTTTATAAGTTAACTGCTTTGTTATTGCATTGATGTAATTTTATTTAATGGACTAAAATTTATCCTTATAACTCGATAAATGAACTATAATTTTACTTAATTATACTAACCTTGAAAATATTAACTGCGTTTTCTTTAGTTGTTTAATTATATATCAGGACAATTATAGAAAATGAAAAGTAATAGACAGCCTCGGTGGCTCAGTTGGTAGTGAACCTGCCTTCTGAGCTGGGGTTGAAAATTCGATTCCTACCTGGGGCAAACATTCATGTGATGAACATGGTGTTTGTTCTATGTCTGGGTGTTAATCGACCGCGCTTGCTCGCTCTAGCGAAGCATCTATGCTTTAGCTTCGACAAAAATGCTTTCGTATATCTGAATTCTCTCTGGATCTCGGTCTTCCTCTACAGCTTGCATTTCTTAACCGATTCTCTTGAAATTTTGTGAATAGGTTCAATAATTATATAGAATTTTGTTGTTAAGTCAGTTTTTGGATTTTTTCCAAGTGGCTGAAATATCTCCGCAATTTTGAACCTGGTCGAACCTACTCACAAAATTTTACGAGAACTGGTTGAGGAATGCGAACTATAGAAGAAGACAGACGTCGGTTGCGAGGTCTAGAGCTCACAGAGCCACTGAGAGTGTTTTATTTAATATTTACTAAAAATACCTACGCAGAGAAGATATGCAGAGGCGACGTTTGTAGATCGCCTTTGCGGTTACGTAGTTTAAAAATCGAAACTGGGAAATAGATTCGTAAATTAAATATTGCAATCATAGTTTATCAATAGTCACAGGTCGCTTCTTCAACTAAAGTTTATTTTAATGAAGGTACCTCGTTATCGTAAATACGAAATTGTTTTAGTAGGATCCAATTAGCAGAGGAGCGAGGCGATCGAGATGAATAGCAGATAGAGTTGGATTAAGAAGATAACTTTACTAATAACCATTTTATAGCCTAGGAATAGTAATACAGTGTTTTGTCTTCTTCAGTCGTCTTAAAAAATTAAAGAAAATAAAAGACAAAACATTGGATAACTGTTGCGTGGCTAAACAACGTTTATTAGTAAGTAGGGATATTAAAAAAACCTTTACCAATGATGATAATATTATAACAAGTAAGTAGTAAGGAAGTAAGTTAGTAAGTACCTACCTGTTTAGCTGCGTATGTATACATATATTACCACAGCTGATTTAGTAAGCGTAAGCGATGGCAGCCTAGTTGGGAGAAGGTCCGCCTCTGAAGCCAGAGGGAGCGGGTTCGAACCCAGCCGACGGCACGCACCAATTTGTTCATTGTGTGAACATATTATTATGTGCGAATTGTATGTCATCTGCTACATGACTGGCTCGCCCCCAGTCACATTTAGGACTGAATATCGTCCGGCGAAATGTGGGTGTTGTATTACACCTCTGCCATGATATGTTTATGTTTTGTTTTATGATTTAGTAAGAGGTGAAATTTTCAAAAATCTTTATCAATGTTAATATTTTATTATTGTTAATATTACACAAGTTTTTAAGATTTAATTGTACTTCTTATCTGCGTGGAATATTACTACAACTGATTATAATAATTACAGAATTTATATAACGTGTTAAAACATTTAATTGCGGCAAAAAACTAATTTTCCTATTGTTCCCGCTTCTGTTATAAACGTTTTATGAGTTTATTATTCTTATAAATGTTATGGTATTATTTATTGTTCTATTGTATACATTATAGGTATTAATTAACGGCATTATTGCATTCAACGAAGTTAATATTAATTAGCCTGTCAGCGTAATTCTGAAAAAGGATAACATTAAAAGAATCGTGCTAAGGAATTAATATAATAATGCCGGGAATACTTGCAATTTTCTGAACATTCTGATTATAAAATTCTGGAACGAGCTGGAATGTTCTTTCATTACAAGCGAGTCAATTTTCTTAATAGTTTCAAGTATTTAAAAAAAACTAAATAAATAATAATAAAGTCTATCCATTTATGAAGTACGATCTTCAATCTCGGCTCAAGAACTAGGTATACCTTACATTATCTTTTAATCTTTTTTTACCATCCTGGACAGACATTCAACTTAGTACAAAGGAATCACAGAATACTCCCTTTTACATAAAGGAGTCTACACTCAAAGTCGCCGACCCGCCGACATAAATCACCGACATGACGTGCGCGGTTCGATTGCCATTCAAATAAGGCCAGCGACATCAAGATTCACAGCCGCCGAAAACATATCGGCGGCTGTCGACAACTTTGGAGTACAGACCTCTAAAACACACGTGTTGCTCCTCAACTGCCCTTACTTTTAAAGACAATACCCGAAAACTTATTAATTCAATTATTTGTTAATTGAACACGGGGACAATAGTACCCGAATTTGTACAAATTTGGTACAAAACCATTCGTTAAGAAAACAAACAAGGCCTTATAAATTGATTATGGCTAGTCTATCCATTTTGTCAGACAAGCACTACAAATACATCGCGTAGGGCTGTCGAATTTCGCATATTGTAGATTCGTCATAAACGCAGACCATAAAACCAATTGACCACTCGTACGTGTTTTTTACTGACTACAACACTATACCCAATAAGTTTTATTGTTAAAAAAAATATTTTTCATAACAAGCTTTTATTGCGCCAAAAATAATATTTTTCGAGCTACTCTCAGCAAGCTCTTTCATTTAATAACCATATTGTAGGAGTGTTTTAAAAATAACTTATCCGCCATTTTGGGTGTTCCGCCATGTTCGATTTAAAATGACGTAATACAACTAAGCATGCATTGGCATCCAACTAAACGTGCATATAAAATTTCAGCAAAATTGAGTGGCAAGATTCCACCCGAACAAACATATTATGTAGTTACATACATACATACATAGATCATACATACATTGCCTGTTAAATAGAAGCTTATAAAATAGCATGAGTTGGACAGCATAATTATGATTGACCGACTCCAGAAGCCGACTAATCTTATAGGCAGAGGTTGCGTTATTACATTCTGCCGTCTTTATACTTGTTCACTCTACAAAACTTCAAGGCTAGAGTGAATAAGTACCTTATAGGTCGTCGTGCTCCATCTTAGACTACAACGTCGCTTAACATTAGGCGAGTTGATGGACAAACGCCGACCTATTCTACATTAAAAAAAAAATTAAGTCGCCCAATCGTAACTGCAAGTGTGGATCTATACCGGACCTGTATCGTAAATAGTATTTGAAATAGACAAAATTGCACGTGTCTCCAACTGGTATTATTGCATTTGGTCTAAATTAAAATACACAAGTCTCGAATTATTTGCTTACGAAAAAAATTAACAAAAATGTCTAAAAATGAGCTGCACCAAACAAACCTCTGAATAGGGTTCTTTTGAAGATAATTAGGAGAAGACTAATTGCATCTCGCAATTTTCAAATTATCTTCCATGTTTTCGGAGCAAAAAGAGTCCTATGTCTCTTTTAATGAAGTACAGCCACTTCCGCCTGACATTAATAAACATCGGTTCAGAATTTGAGTCACGAAAGCTACAAATAGATCACTCAGTAATGACATGAAGGTACAAGGGTGATATTCCACTCGTCAAATTTCTTTGTCCAATTTTGATGCCAAATATTAGATAATTTTTTTTTTGACGGATGCTCATTCCTCTCGTGAAATATCTTTGTCCAGATTTCTTAATAATTTGCGTAGTTGAAAAAATAGAGGAACGTGGAGCGACTTTACGTGCTGCTACTGTCATTCGATCAAATGTCAATGTTGCTAGTATAAATCGGATGAAGTCACCCAATTTAAATGATCAAATGTACATTGAAGATAGATGCTGGTCGAGTGCAACACCACCCTAAGTGCTACTAATAAGCATGTGCGTCCACAGCTTTTGCCTTTGATGAAAGTCATTGGCGCTATCGGAATCAATTTTGGCTAGATTATAGGCAACAGCACAGCCCTAGAGTCCGGCGAATCTAAATTCATGAGTTGGACCATGATTAGAACGACGTAGGCTACGCGGCTCGCAGGACCGCAGATAAAACGCTCCTATTGCCAGATTAATTGTTTATCGCCAGTGTTGCCATCGACAATTTGAATTATGCGCTAATATTTAACATTAACGGCTACGTTATTTACGCTATGAATCGATAGGCTGCTTAGTTTATATTGACATTAGAATATGAATTAAATTATTAGATGAATGTGTGTGTTGGTTATTTGATTTGAACGAATAGGTTTAGTTGAGGCTTCGCGTTGAGCGAGCAGCTCGTTTGAGTATTTATCCGGAATTTTACGTTTGGTTTGTCCGTTTTGGTCTATTGCTTCGTAGGGAAATTTCATCGTGTTTTGTTCAACAATATAGTTCTAAAATGGTTATAGACTAGCGAATCCTCTAAGAGCTAAGGGGCTCAAGTTCCTCCCAAAATGTCTAATTAACACTCTACAATGGTCGAAATTATCTGTTTTTATTGCTTAATTTGTGTTGGTTGACTATCTTGGTCAATCCTGGATATATGCTCATGTACAAAATGTAATTGGCGTTTACATAAATTGTTAATGATCTTGGGCCTTAGCCTAAAATTTTGTCCTAAAGGCATTGTTGCAATGTTGGAAATCCCTCGATACGAGTATATCTGATATACCACTCCCAAACTTACTCGTGTGCACGAATTTAAGACTCTAACGTTGGTGCACCGGCGTGAATCGCCGGTCATTCGTACACGAGACGACACGTCGCGACTCTCATTACGTCTCGTACACTAATCGACAGGTCGACGACGACAGTACCAGACAAGCGCACGTCGGAAATGCTTCCATTAATCTTTGTTAAAAGAAATTTTCTTTTCAAGGAACTGAGGTATTTTTAGTTGGTAATGTTAGCTCTCTTATTGCATAAATCAGCGGTTGTGGTCTTATTATCTACACTTAAGGAGAAAAAATTTGGATCTTCGAATTTCTGTATTTTGTGTTTGTAGCGAATAATCTCAAAAATTACTGGTCTGATTTCATAAATTCTTTCACCATTAAAAGCCTCATTATCCCTGACTGATATAGGCTATGAAACACGAGCGAAACCGCAAATCTACTAGTTTGGTAAAGTACCTATGAAACACTGATCATATCTCTCGATACATACCTAATTTATACTTGCGTCCCTTTGTGAGCGACCGGCTTAAGACACAAGATAATTCATCAGTGCATCACCGACCCGACTTGCATCTCAGAAGTTCCTCGATCGATTATATCCGTGTATAAGTGGGCCACATCCTCACAGAGACAATTTGTATTAATTGGCGAATGGCATTGCAATTTCCCTTCACGTCTGTATCGTAAGCAATGCAACATTGACGATATTGAATTTTAAGAGCAATTTGTCTGAATAACAACTTTATCAATGTCCACATCTACATAAATATATTCAATATCAATTGAAAATTTGTATTGTAGAAAAACAAAACCAAAGGAAAAAAAATGTTTTATTTTCATGAGATCATCGTCATCATAATTATTATCATCTTAAAAATATATTATAAATAAATCTTTCTTTCCTTTTTTGCTACGCCGTCTGCCTCCATCTTTGTTAACCACCATAATATAAAAACCATCTTTAACAACCAGTGCCTGAAATAAACGATTATTTATATTATTTATAAATAGCTGAATGTTAGTAATTTTAATTTGAGCATACGAGTATAAATGAATAAAAAGGAACAGTGTGTATCTTTAAGCAACAGATATATGGTAGGATATCATTATACTTAATTATGATCCTAACCAGCTTTTACTAAATGACCCTCAAATCCAGAAAGAAGCAGATGTTCCAAAAATTTTGTCCGATCATTAATGAACTTATTGGCTGATTTTTTGTCTACATTTCAGGGTTGGTCCCGTAGTAAAAGTTGATCATAATGATGAGTACAATAATTGCATAGAATATATCCGTTGTTTCTAACCCTGTCTATCCATTCGACAATACACAACAAACAATACCGCACGGTCATTACTACCATCACTAATAACACGTGACAGATATGCGGTTGTCTTTCAAAATCGAATTCCGCTAGGAAACCGCCGCGACAGATGATCAAATGCGGTTAATACCTATAACAAGATATAGATTTGGATAGACAAACCGGATGACGCATTTGAATAGATGCAAAACGTTATAACAAGATTCAGTTTGAAAATCGCTGCCTTATTGACTGATAAATCTAAATCTAGCGCGTAACAGACTGCAAAAATAATTACAAATATCTTTATATCTCACCAAATACTTTCATATATTTCCATATAACTATAAACACACTTAAAATACATATCCCTTGATTAATGATATTGATAATTCATAGTTATTGAAATATTTTTTTAATAGTCAGGAAATCGTCATTGGTTCCACAAATACCGGAAACTTTTTTCGCGAGGACCTTTAGAGATAGTGTAATTATTTTTTCGTAATATGTTTCTATGTATTAGAAATAGCGTACAACAAGGCGTACGAAATGACAGCAAGCCTAGAACTGCATCGTAGAGGCGCTACGAACTAAAACCGATTACCTCGTAGCGTCGTAGCTCTATCAAACGAAAACATTGTCTAGGAAACAGACTATACTGCCTAGCCTACTTATGTGCCTATATGTAAAATATATAAAAGCTTGCTATATGTTCAACGAATCAGAGTGTTAGTCTGATTGCAATAAAGTCGAAATTCTGTTTGGCATTTAAGGATTATGTAGCCGGGTTTGACGCGTCCGCGTTTGACCGCCAACTTGTCCTCGTCATGTATTGGTCTAGTTAGCAGTTGGTATACGTAGTTAGTTGTTTCTGCTAAAAGGTCGTGTTCCGCAAAACCGAGCACACAAGAGTTATTTCGATCTAAAATCTATTTCAAAACTGATAAAACCACGAACAATTGGCCGTTACACTGTTTCTTAATAAAAGCTCATATTTATAAGAAACAGCGTAAACAATAACTCTCTTGTTATAACAGTTGCGTTAAACAATGACAGTTTACATGTTAACTGAAAAACCTACGCGCAGTTTTGAAATCTTTAACAAACAAATTCATAACAGTTCGAGTGAGTTACACTGAAGTCAAATAGTTTTCTAAATAACACGGGACAATAGCAGGAATTTTGTTGACATTACGTTTTAATTTAGTAATTGTTACGTTTCTTTGTGGAAAAAGTTTTCTCATGTCGTTGTTGTTTAATCCAGTGAACACTGGCCAGTGTTTCCAGCAAACATGCTTCAAACAGATGTTTACGAAGTTTAATGTAAAATTCATGCAATGTTGCAACGTGGAAACGTTGCACAAGGTACATCGACGACCTTTTATACTTCTCGCTAAGACGTTAAATAAGGGTAGCGTAAGACGGGCTATTCTGAAGACCCCTGGGGAAGGCAGCTGCTGCAGCTTAACCTATGACTTCCAGTCTTCCTTTCAGCGTTGAAAAATATAAAACACAATACATTTATAAACATGTGTCCGTCAGCTTACACATAAATTTCTGTATCTTTTTCTTTTATCTGCTTGTTGCCCTTTTACAATAAAACGGCGATCGCAATCATACAGAATGTAATATGCATCACAAGAGAGAAAAATAATATTTTTAAATTGCGGAATATTACAAAATTGTAGGTTAACCGCAGAATAGTTCTTATACAGGTACTAAAACAGCATGAAGTTACCGTTGAGGACAGACCAGCGAGGAAATATAATTGGTGCACTCCAGATGGCTATGGATTCTTTATTCAATCCTTCGTGAGTATCAGCTAACGATGTACGAGAGCCCTCGGGTTCTTTAGATTCGCACGCTTAGTAAAACACTTTGGCGATTGAGAGCCATCGTCTTCAATACAAAAATCAATAGTTGAGCTCAGCGAGCTTCAAAAGTTAAATGAAGTGCCTAACGTATAATAAGAAAATACTCTATGCAAAGAAAATAATTATCAATAGTTTCGCGTACAAATCCAACATATAGTCATGTCATTTCCCCGAGGAAGCTGTCAGAGGTGTAATACAACACCCACACTTCGCCGGACGATATTCAGTACCAAATGTGACAGACAAGCCTGTCGCCATACACCGTGCTCCAGTCATGTAGCAAATGACATACAATACGCACATATGTTTACGCAATGAACAAATTTGTGCGTGCCGTCGGCTGGGTCGGCGTACAAATCCACCTCGAAACATATCGATTAACTTCAATGAACCAAAATTTCTTAATTGATTTTTCGGTTTAACTCGACGTCTAAATCTAATACCGATTAGAACTCGAAAAGTATTGTACACCTGTAGTGCCTAGCCAATAATAGCCGAATGTCATAAATAATTAAAGAATGCCGGAGTTCGGGCAGCCTTTAATAATCAGATCGGCCTTTATCAGCCATTTCAGAAGCCTACGAGCCTCGTGTCGGTCTCTAATATAGCTAATACGAATATGTACTTTGATTTGAATTAAAAAAAAAAAAAAACCCCGACCCCGATTTCATCATCACCCATTTTCTTCATACATAGTTAAAAACACTCCCATTCACCTTTCAAACAAAAAAAAAAAAAACAAAATCAAAATCGGTTTATCCGTTTGGGAGCTACGATGCCGCAGAGACACGCACACACCCACACATACACTCACACACCCACGCACACACAGATACACGTCAAACTTATAACACCCCGTCGTTTCTGCGTCGGCGGTTAAAAACAGCCGGGATCTATAACGTGCCGCTGTCATTCGACGCTCAGTCGCGCACTTATCCGAAGACAGAACCAAAATCCTTTTTTTTAGAACCCCATTAGTAGTCGAACTTATCTAAATTGAACCTACGTACCCGAGGTACAGCTCGTGCGCTACGACAGTTGACAAAGTCATCCACAAATGAGCAGCAGTATTTTATCATCGTTTCGATATTCTTCATCAGCAGCGGGGCGTCTCATGACATGCCGCTCGCCATTCATAGCGAATACCATGCCTAATTCTAATTAATCATTTCAGCATAACGGTTAAGCAGCAGAATTTGAACGCGGTCGAGCCATTAGATATTTAGGGGGCGAACATTACGAGGACAGGCATGCAAGCACAAATAACATTAATATAAAGTAGAATCGAACGCGCACTATCGATTAGGAGGCCGCGTTCACAACAATTAATGACCTGCATGTCCCAAGCTCGACAAAGCTATGGCAAAACAAATAGACGCCCTCGCGGCACCCGTGCTACAGGATGTGCTAGAACTGTCCCCGAATTTAGGCCGAGCGTCCGGACGCACGACACTTCGACTCTTTTCCATCGCTCTCTACATGCCCATCCCTAATCCGTTTACTTAAGCTTTATTTATTTTTTTAAAACGACTAAACTTTGTTTGCCATGTTTTTCTTTATACGTAACATCGTAAAGTCACAACTATAATTGGATTGAGTTGTTGAGTTAGCACAGCAATAGAGCTCAATCAAGTGTAAAGTGTAGCTCAGTCAAGTGTAAACTGTAGCTCTCTTACAGTCGCAGTACAGTCTCAGAATAATTATCCAGTGAATTGTATTTTTATCGAGTTTAAAACTTACAAGAAAGATTAATACAATACTCTGCTTAACTGTTCCAAAGCTATAATACGTTTATTAGTGCAGGGAAGGGGTAGGTGTTTATACAGCCTATCATACAAATTACGCCACGACGCTGTAGCAGGTATAATAAATACAAAATTAAAATATTTTTTGACTTGCGATGGAGATAACATAACATGAATTTAAATATCCACCCATCACTATCACTCACACACCCACAGCTCGCACGTTGAAACTTACCGACATCCAAAACGAATACAAGGAAGCCACAACTGCGCTGCCAATAAAGGCACCACGATCAAAAGTGTATGCAAGTTTGATGGAATTAAAATGTAAAAAAAAGAATCAGCCTGTATGTATGGATGGGTATGGGGTGCACCGTTTAGACGTGTGAGTGTATGCGTTTGTGTGAACCGAGTTTTAGGCGTAGGGGTGTGCTAAGCTTAGACAATTTTAGTATTACCTACGTGTTGCGAAATAATGCACAGAGGCCATATCGTATGCATAGCCTGTCGCAGCCATGGGTTGTTTATGATGTGGTGGCACTTCACGAACTATTCTTTTTTTGTTAGTTGCCTTTTAAAATGCTGAAACTCTTTATGTTTTTGACTTGGCAATCTTTTTGTTGAAACGTAGACAGTCTGCTTTGCAACCATAGGTTACGGACTACTTTTGTTGATTGCTTTAATTGTAACAGAAAAAAACATATTTGGACTCAGTTGGAATTAATTAATAATTGTTTTGTTTGTTTCTTATCATCAGATGATTTAAGTTGAAGATTTTTAGATTAAATTGTTTTCGATTTAGAGCCTAAGAATCTTGACAAATTAATTAAATCATTGATACTTACTCAAAATATTATATATTTCATACGTAGTTTTTTTTCAAATAGTGTTGATGGCACAATAAAAAATATTTCGTGAAACTCTACCTTTATAAAGTTTGGT
Source organism: Peribatodes rhomboidaria (assembly GCA_911728515.1). Classification (NCBI taxonomy): domain Eukaryota; kingdom Metazoa; phylum Arthropoda; class Insecta; order Lepidoptera; family Geometridae; genus Peribatodes; species Peribatodes rhomboidaria. The sequence continues at coordinate 8,250,584 of OU452166.1, forward strand.
TGGATTTCCAAACATAAACATATAAAACCAAGGAACATTATTAAAAGAAAAACGAAAAACCCGGCTGTAAAATATTGTACCCTATGTCACTTCCACTATCAAGACGATTCAAATGACACCTCACATCTCGACATCAATCAAGCTATTTAGTCTGTAGGGCGTGCCAAGGAAACCTCATACAAACATGCCTACATACATACATACATACATACACTAGAAAAACATAACCCTCCTTCTTGCGCAGTCGGGTAAAAAAGAAACACGTGTTTATTCGTGCCCTTAATTTTGAACCCTTTGTGGATGTTTAGGGGTTTCAATTTTTCTTTAAAGTCAAAGTTATGAACTTTGAAAAATTTACCTAAAAGTTACTTTCAGTTAAGTTACTTTTTTTAAGGTGTAGGTAAATTTTTCAAAGTTATGAACTTTGAATACAATAAACGAAAGAGAACAATAAACGCGTTTTCGGCGGTCCCAAAAATAATACCAGGAAATGTACCAAGTTGTTTTACTCCGACATTTTATTTTCAGGCAAAGGGTATGAAGCCTTACAAATATATTTTGATAGAGAAACAAGTAGAAGAAAGAAAAAAGAAAGAAGTAGAGTAGAAAGAAGTAGAAACAATATTAAAAGAAAAACAAAAACATAACCCTCCTTCTCGCGCAGTCTGGTAGAAACCCGACTGAAAAATTTAGTCTGACACTCCGTGTATATAATTAAAATGTTGTTCTATGTCACTTTCACTATCAAGACATGTCCAAATCCATCAAGCTGTTTCGGCTGTTGGGCTTGCCAAAGACACCTCATACATATACATACATACATACATACAATACAATACGAACTGTGACGTGTAACTATTGGAGTTATCAATAAATTCTGATTTCTGATTACATACACACCTCATACACCTCATGTATATACATACTTACATACATACACAGACTCGAAAAACATAACCCTCTTTCTTGCACAGTCGGGTAAAAAAGTAGTGACATGATATTCGCTATAAGCAACAGTTAATATACTCAACCATCACACAGTCTTAATATATTCGCTATAAGTAACAGTTGATATACTCAACCATCACACAGTCTTAATATATTCTCTATAAGTAACAGTTGATATACTCAACCATCACACAGTCTAAATACACTTCCAAAAATGGTTGTGAAATGGAACAGATTTAATTATTTACGAAGATAATCACGACAGCGGCATTGTGCGGGCACTTAGATGGTCTAAGTGCCGGCACCCTAATATTGTCGGAATAACCCTTTCGCGAACTATTTGTTCAGACTTTTAGCAGACAGGAAACTAAGGATTGGATTTGTCCCCCCTTATTTGACTGGTAAATTATCAAATATAAATATCGGCATTGTGTCAAAATCGCAGTAAATTATAAAAGCGATGCTTAACGTCTTCCTTACTGTGACACAGTGAATCCTGGCCGCGCTATCGATTCCGCTTTTGGCTATCCGGATCCGGCGCACTCTTGATGTTGCCCTACCACTGCGATCCAGTGCTACAAGTGCTTAAGACCCCGTATTACACGAAATCACAAAAAACGGTATTTTATTTGCGCCTAGTTTAATATGAAGAGTTATGACGATCAGGTGCAAAACATACAGCTGGTGGAAGAAAAAACCAACTAAAGTTAGTTTAACCGAAGTACAATTTTTAAATCATTCTCATTTTCACAAATAGTATGTTCTTAAAAAACTATCGGAACGTAGTTCTCTAAATTTTCAGCGATTACATCACAATTTTTTTTGATTATTAAAAAGCTAGATTGGTTCTCTAAAGTTTAACAGAGCAACTTATTCTTATTTGTTGTTCTTATGACGATTAATACCAATAAAAACGGCAAAAACATGTATTTGTTAGGACTGATAATTTTGCCATCAAATATAATTTACGATTTTCAACTCTAAATAAAGCGGGTTACGTAAACGTACGTGAGAATAGATAATCGTGGAATGACCGAGCCTTAATTAGAAACACCCCGTCTCGGTGTCGACACGCAAATGACCTAGAAAGTTTTAATCTTTACAACCTCGTGATAACTCCGTTTTGCTTTACCTATTGTGATGAAACAAAGCCTATGTTATGCGCCAGATATATCACATTTACATAAATTACATATATTAGATATATTACATATATATTTCTTAAAGCCACATATAAATTAATTTGGCAACCTTTGAGTTAAAATGGACAGACGACAGACCGACAATATTTTCAAACAGTGTTTTGGGTTCCACTGCTGCCATTTAGTCTAATAAATCAGTTTGTCAAAATTATTTCAATTTTGATAAATCTAGGTATGTTATCATTGTCATTAGTTACTCGGCCTATACGAACTTATTACTCTTTCCTCATTTCGTCAACAATTCTCACAATAATATTTGCAAATACACCAACACAACATATATGTATATCACGAGACTGATGAGCATTCACGATTTTGTCGTAATGCGTGCAGTGAGCTTGTTCACTATTCCATTCACCATTGAAATCTAGAGCCGAGGACGGTGCGTTTTCTACGCGACACGTTCGGCCGCGTCGTCGTTTCCGCCCGGCTTGTGGGCAGCCTAACGTCAGTTCTTCAGTGAGAATATGAAGAGTCTATTGTCCAAATCATAAAGGCTGCCCGCCTTTGTTGGATTCAAATGCTAGCGGAAGATTGGCTTTCCACGTGGTTCCTTGATCGGTGGTTTTTTAAACACAATAAAAGTGTTTTGTAATAATTCGCTGAATTCTTTTCGGAATATAGTGCGACTTGTGAATCAGCTGATAGAATCTGATATGTTATAAAAAATGTGCTTATCTTCACTTAGTTTTCACTTCAGTAGCTATATTTACTTTGGCTTTCGATAATAAATACTTAAATTAATATTTTTTTATTTATTTCTCGCATGCATCACCCAAATATGGAAGCAGTGAAACTAAGTAGCGTGATTGAGGGAAAATAAAACAGTATTCAACCAACATAATACATTAAACACTTGAACAACACACAGTAAATGATCACGCAGCCAATTATTTTCCCCGGTCTGATTGTTGCGATTATAATTATTGTTGCTATCGTTTAATTTATTTATAGCAATTACCTTCCTACGGGCTTAAAAAAATCTAAACTTTTCTATGTTTAACAGTGGCTTATGCTAGCGGGTGCGCCTTTGCTTGTTTCAGTATTTCAAGTCTTTCTGCAACGTCATTACGACATCATGTAAACGGCAAAACCATGATCCAAGAAACAAGGTCTAGCATTACGGGAGCAAACATGTAATGACGTCACTTGTTATCGTCATTCATCTCTTTCCAACTATTTGTAACTGACTTATTTTGGTTTTGCTTGGGTATCGATTGACGTCACTATTTGTTGCCCACGTAAGCGCAAGGCTTTACCTGGCGGAGTATATTATTATACCATAGGCAAAACTGTATTTTGCCTGTTGACTATTTACTTTTTATTGATGTAAAAAAAATTGGAAAATTTCCAAATGACAAGTCTGTAAATGTTTTGTCTACTTAAATTTTTACCGCAACTTTTGTACGTACAAACAGACATAATTGTCTTGTAGTTTCGTAACATTAATAAGACGCATTCAGTAAATGCGGCAGCGGATTTGCATTGACTCACGCGATTCTAAAAATATTAAATTTAATTTATGTGAGTCTGTAATTGTCTGCAGAATGTTTTGCTATTGCGGAATAACATTTTCATACTTGGTTATTTTGATTCTAAAAGTTTTTTCCGCGTGAGGTTTTAGTGATTATAAAATAACCGTTTGCGATAATTTTTAAGTCATGTTTAAGTGGTTAAGTTAATGAGGGAAGTTTTCTGATATTGTTCTTTGTTAAATAAATATACATTTAACCCTGTATTTCTAACCAAATAACAAGACTTCTTTAGATGTAGGAGTAGTTCTCTCTCTCTCTGGTCGATCCTTCATGGCTGAAGATCGCGACCACCCTTTTGCTTCACCCACTGATGAGCTGATCTGACCACCTCATCGGAGATCTACCGCGTGATCTCTTGCCCTCTACGTTTGCGCAGATGATCAGCTTCTCCAAATTCTCGTCCGGGCGTCTTATAATGTGGCCGAAATAGCTGTAGGAGTAGTTAGCCATACATAAATTCTTGGTGTCTATTCATGTTCAAGTATGCAATGCAAAAATGCAATAGCTATAATCTACTCTCAACCAACAGAGCAGCTACTCTCTACACAGATCAAAACACAGCAACATATACGTTACGCTATCCGTTCCGAAGCAAACCGCTAAAATGTCTGCCGTCGCTTCCAAATTCAAACAATATTACCTACAAAGCAAATCGAAAACTAAACGTAACGCGTGGAGGCAATCGCTGGCCGAACATTAGCTGTACGGGGAAAGCTATTCAGCTGTATCGAGAGAATTCCGCCCGCTCAAGCGTAACCGCCCAAAATTTCTGACAGATTCTTAACAAGGCTTCGGGCGTTCGAACGGAAAATCTCCAAAATCTCCCGGCAGTCGCACTTGAAGCGGAATATGTAAGGTATTTAGCGAAATCGTTCGGAAGGGTCGACGAATGGACTTACGACATTCCATCTGTCAGCGGATTTTTGACGGCTCTGTAAGCCGCTTAGCCTTTGGACTGTGTTGTTCCTACCTATTTGTTTATTTGTCGGGTACGGATCTTAACAGAGTATTGATGTGAAGCACAGATGATTTGTGAAGCCCACTTTAGGACATATAGTTTCGTGTCATACGCAAACTACACGTACACAAATACATCAAGCTGGCGTTTGACAAGCGAAACTGTAGGACGCATCATGAGATTATTTGACAGGGCAAAGCCACTTCAGTTGCAAATAATGTCATTCTTTCTATTTTTATAAAGAACTTTTTTTTAAAGCTACCTCTGTTATATGTTGTTTTATGTGTTGTATGTTTCTTGATTATTTCAGGGAGTAGACAGTGTGTTTTACCCGACTGGACAGGAAGGAGGGTCATGTTTTTCGAGCGTATACAGCGTTATAGATACCTAATCAAAAACCTCTTAAGGGTTCATTATTAAACACATAAAATAAATACAATTAACTATGGATTTTTTTTTTTTTTACTAACAACGAAATACCAACAAGATATAATTGCAGCAAAAAATAAACCAAACAAAAATAACAAATTACAAATAATAAACAGAGCTCAAGTCAGTATCCGCGGGTAAAGTACCCAAAAGGCTGGCAACGTTACCTCGCTGAATAGCAATGCTAATTCGCTGACCGAGGTAAGCACCAGCCCTTTGGTCGTTTGTTCTCTCTATCAGACGCTTTGACAGCTCATTGAAGAGCAACCATGCGCTTGGACCCCAAGGGCCCAAAGTTTCTACCCCAAAAGGCAGAAATATGTATCCATCACCGAGGGATTCATATTTCCGCCTCTTGTGGGTTTCCGCCGATGTTGCCGCCGCTCCCGCCGTCCTGGAGGTAGATGATACATGGGATGCCGCTAGTGTGTCGACGCATGTGGCATCCCACACCAGTGGCTTACCATGACTCCAGGGAATCAATGTCATTCCGTCAGGTCTCTTACCATCGTCGCGTGCGATACCGTTCGGCTCAAGTATAGCCGGCACGTTGACGGTGGTAAGAGCCCTCCGAATGACATCGTTCAGAGAGGCGTGTCGGGACTGGCGGCCAGCGCTTTGGCGGCAAGAAAGACCGTGATGTCCCTGACGGTCCACGGATGCTCCACAATGGCAATTTGTTTTTTGTTCTGATATGAATGAGGGAAATGAGTCTGTGAATATCGGAGCACCCAACAAGCGGAGTGAATGCTTGTCAAGAATTTTGATATTTGGGGCCACAACATTAAATTTTTCTATAATTTCATTTCTGGCCGGCGAAGGGACTGTATCAGAGATAAAAAGCTCACATTTAGAAAAGTTTAATTCTAAGCCAATAGAATCAAACTTCTCAGTGAGGATTTTTAAATCTGCTAATACAGTCTCCGAGTCGCCGCCGAGAGTGCCGTCGTCCAGATACCACATGTTTAATTTTGATGAGAGTGAAGAAATAATGGGATGAATCGCAAGGCTGAATATGGCAGGACCAAGAGGATCGCCCTGTTGACAGCCAGTGGCCGAAAGAATACGCTGACTTTTGTAAAGGAGCGTAGAGTCAAAACCGTAGCATTGAAATAAATAATTGTAAATTTGTGGAGTGTTGTTAAAAATTTCATCAAGCAGAGCAGATCTAGAGAGAGAATTGAACGCATTTTTTACGTCAACTTTCATAACTACCTGACCGCTATCTTTATGCAAGTACGTTCGGAGGGCATGTACGGCGGCTTCACAGCCACCTTTGCTTCCGAAACCAAGTTGAGTCGGTTGAAATTGATCTGTCAGTTTCGGTAAAATGTATTTACAGCAAATTTTTGAGGCGATTCGCCGATATGTGCAGCCAATAGCAATTGGACGGATGCCACCATCTTTTTTTTTCAACGCACACAAATTTGCGCCGTATAGCAAATGAGTTATGTCGTCGTGGACCTTGCCTGCAATCATCAGATTAGTTAGAGCTGTTAAATCCACCAGAAGCGCCCTGCCTACATCACCCGAAATTGTCAGGAGGTCTTTTAGATGTTGTGGGCTCAACCCGTCGTGACCACTGGCTGAGCCGCTTCTGAAGGACATAACTGCAGTGTAGATATCTTTATCGGTGGCTACTATTGGCTGCACAGAAGGACTTAAAGAAAGCTGAACGACAGGAGACTGTGACGGAGGATGTTTGTCCTGGAGTGCTAAAAAGGTTTCCGGGGTGTCGGGGGCGATAGTGTCATTTGAAAACAACAACTTAGCAGCACCTTTTAAATCTCCGTCACTAACTTTAGATTCAATTTTATTAAGTAAGTTGTGTGATTTATGGAAGTGTGGTGGTGAACATTGTTGGTTTGGCTGGAGACCATTGCTGGTTGTGTTGGAATGGTTGCAATTATTTTTAATTAGTGATGTGAGTGAATGGTTCTTATTATTCTCGACATGGAGAATTTGAAACGGGAAAGTCAAAAGAGCTTCCCAAGGCTGTGTTGAGATAGGATCAGCAAGCACCTTTTTTATCTTTGCTGATAAATTTTGAGCTACGGTTATGCGCGCTCCTTTAGGTATTCTCTTGACTACTGGTAGGGAAGATTTCAAGTTTGATAGGGTTTCCCAGAATGGTATAGAAGATGATGATGGTTGATTGAATATGTGAGAATGAGCTAAAAGTGGAGAGGCTTGGCTAGAAGCATTCGATATGTGGTGATTTTTGTGTGATTTACCAATGTGGATGTTAAGACCTTTTATACCTTTGAAAAAACGAGGCTGCGAACACTGTGAGCACTGTATAAAATCGGGCTGTGCGGATGGACCCGCGGATTGCGACATAAATTGGTTTTTATATAATGCACTTAATAATACTATGCAAGAAACACTGATTAAAAAAACTAATAACAAAAACATTAAACACACTGACAAATGTCAAAATATATAAAAGTCTCAAATGTGCCACTGGCTCTGAGACTGCGCATAGGGCTCCGTGTACCAAAGAGTATAAGTAACTGCAGCGTCTTGAAGTAGGTCTTTGCTAATAGATGGCGCAAAGTTGGTGTTTAACGAGCATATTTTGTATCTCGAAGCGGAAGTCCCTTGTTGCTCGAAGATCTCGAGTGATCTTGTAGTGCCAAAATGTAATGGAGTCCTGTTTTCGCGGACCACCAGGAAAAAATATTAAAAATAGTGTGGCCGGTATACTCCAAAGAAAATGATGCTCTCTTCTAGATAATAAACTTCCGATTAGGAATAAATATGAAAAAATAAATTTATATTTCAGCTCTTGACTTTTCAGACATTTTTTTTTTTTTTTTTTTTTCATTGTACATATGAACAACTTTTACTATGGAGCGAACTCCGAAATCGCGAAAAAAAATCAGCTGTTCCATACATTTTGTCTCAGGTGATTGAAGTTTTTGTATGGAACAGCTGTTTTTTTTCGCGATCACAGGATTGACTTCATGGTAAAAGTTGTTCGTATTGATGAGTACAATGCACCCTTAAGAGGTTTTTGATTAGGTACCTATAACCCTATAAATGTATGTATGTGTGTATGTATGAGGTTTCTTTGTCGCGCCCTACAGCCTAAACAGCTTGATAAATTTCTACATATGAGGTGTCATTTGAATCGTCAAGAGTGTAGGAGTGAAGAGTGGAGTGACATAGGGTACAACATTTTGCAGCCGGGTTTTTCGTTTTTCTAGAATAGAATAGAATATTTTTTATTGCGAAACTGTGTAGGTACAAGGTGGTATGTGTAAAGATTAGTAACAACAGTTTTGCTCATATCGAACATACAATAATTTAACTAGTGAGATCTTTTTTAATCTAACTAAACTTAATGAGCTTATAAATACTTATTATTAATAAGAACAACAACGTATTAATAATTAAAATTCTTTTAATAATGTTACTTGTTTTTTAAAGTTGCGTCCAAAGCAATGCGTTGCATAACGTTTATTACTTAGGAATCAGCAAGGTAGACTGATTCGCGGCCTCTATCTACCTATTGGCCATTTTCATTTAGTTCAATGAAAACATATCGATCTAGACCAGATGTTTTAACTGGATTAGATTCCATTTTTCTTCTTAGCCGCATAATATAGATATGTACGAAGTTGTATCTTATATCTTTAAATGAGCAATTCTTGTAAATATACATAAAATTGGAATCTCGGAATCGGCTCCAACGATTTTCATACAATTTAGTATAATATAGGGGTTTCGGGGGCGATAAATCGATCTAGCTAGGAATCATTTTTAGAAAATGTCATTTTATTCGTGTTTTATCGATAATCAACTTAAACATAAACTTGGAAAAAAATAACAAAAATATGACTCGTCCTGACATCTATTGGCGAATAATAATACTATTTTTTGTGAGCAACTAATTGCTTTAATGACACAACAGCAGATGGCGTTGTTAAGTAACACGAAGTCAATGACTGTTTGCTTTGAGGTTAGACTAAAATCAATTGTTTATTTTCCAAAAAACACAATAAAAAAAAATACCGAGCGAAGCTCGGACATCCAGGTACTAAATACTTAATTGTTAAAGTCTTATCTTATGTAATGTTTTTAAATGCCTAAGTGATACTTTTTTTTGTTTGTTTGTTACGCTTTAGGGCCCTAACTACATATGGACGTTGTCAGGGGTTCAGAAAAGGACATAAGGTCATATAGGCTCCTTTCATCCCGAATAATTGACGGGTCCTGTGGGATCACGGGTGACACCGCGGGGTGCAACATTGGGTATGTTGGGGGCAGTACATTAGTATTACAAGTACATACGAAAAAATTAACCGGTGGCTTACAGTGACTGGTGATTTTTTCGTTTCAGATACATAAGTCGTCTGAGTTCAAATTTTAAGAAGTTCTGCCCCCCAATTCTACTAACCCGTTGTTTTTAAATTGTTAACGAAGTGCCTCAAGCTGACACTTTTTATATGCCAGAAGTGTCAAAAACAGCCAATTTATCAACGATTTAAATACTGTTGCTTGGTAGAATCAAGGCCCAAAAGCACCGAGGTCTTTTCTACTATCCTCCTTTAATCCTAATTCTCTCAATTCGCTCAAAACTTGAAAACTCAGTTCTCAGAAATTTAAAATCAAAAGTCATGAAAATACGATCGTTGTCTACCAATATTAGTTTAACATCAATAACTTCTGACACTCCTAGAAAAATGCAATCAATTTAACTTTGTGAGCAATACGTTTTCTGGTTGATAAGACGAGAACTTCTTAACAGAGTTTTATTTGACCTGAAAGGAATCATTCGTAGTTTCATTCATTCGAGTGTTTTCGCTTGAACATTGGAATATCATATTATTTGATGCAATATGCGGAGGATTCCTGTAAATGCAATATTGCCGCTGCTGTTGGTAAACCTGTTATCTGAATAGAGAATCCGGGAAAATATTTGATCCAGTGTTCAATATCCACATGTTAGGTAGTTGGCCAATTTAACCGCAATTTCACTTTAACCATGTGTGAAAACAGTTAATTACGCAATGATTTACGTCAGTCTATGATTTACGTGCACGGATTAAGATGGAATTATGTTGAAATTTAGTCAAACACATACTATAAAACCGAGCGATGATAGCCTAGTTGGAGAAGGCCTGCCTCTCTAGCCAGAGGGAGCGGGTTCGAACCCAGCCGACGGCACGCACCAATTTGTTCATTGTGTGAATATGTTTGCGTATTGTATGTCATCTGCTACATGACTGGAGCCCGGTGTATGGGGACAGGCTCGCCCCTGTCACATTTGGGACTGAATATCGTCCGGCGAAGTGTGGGTGTTGTATTACACCTCTGCCAGTCCCCTCGAAGGAAAGGCGTGACGATTTGTATAAAACCGAGCTTAAATATTAAAAATACACCTACTAGTTCTACCTAAGCTATAAGTACATTTATCGAACTCAAATAATTACTCAAGTTAGTAACTAAGTATGTTTTTGGAACAGTTTGAACTATATTTACTCCGCAAGTGGTATGCGTCAAAGTACCACTACGTAGTTTACTTGTACCTACAATGAGTACAATGATTGTTTTCAATATTGCAACTGTTTCATGGAATTAATAAGGGAAACAAGCGTTGTTATGATATTCTATACTGAGACGTACTCGATTCCTGATACATTACTTTCCATGCAAACGATCTTGGAAACATTTCAAAGACAAAACACAACAATTGACTTTTCCTTTCTGGGTCTTGGCACGATTGATTTGCATAATTATGTACCAACAACGAAACCAAAAAAATGATTTACCTAATTGTATGCAGGACTAATCAAGGAAAGTAGATACTTTATGCTCGTTAGAGATAGCTTACTAGCATAGGTAATATAGTCTATTATTGGGCGAACGCCTCGACGTTATGATTGTAAAGTTTATCCCTAACTTGCCGCAAATATGCCCAATTTTTAGTACAGTGGTCGCCATTCTATTAATAGCTATGTTAAACGGAATTTTAATTCTTTCAGGAACATGCATATTTCATGATCTCACTAATGGAGTAGAACTAAGAACTCCTTTTAGCATCAACAAAAACACAATTTTAATTTCGAATTTATTAAGACTGTCAGCTACCGCTATTTTGATTTTCACCGGTCCCGTAACACAAACGCTTTAACCTAAAAGCAGCCAAAACTGCGCATACCTATTAACACATTACTCACACAAACGACAATGACAAACGAGAAAAACAAAACACAACAGAATTTTCGCTGGTAAAAAGAAAAAGTTAAAAGGTTGGCGCGAAAGTTGGCTACGATCGGTGTTGCTAGTTACAGGAAAGCTGTACAGCGCAAACCCTTCAAAAATTTGCGCTAACTCTTTGTGTTGCCTAAAAAACTTTGCATTTTTGCAGGCACGAGTTTTTTGCCGATTACCCAGTGCAAATAACTTTTGTTCTGCATTGATTTGTCGATTTGCTTAGAACAATCGGCGAAATTGCAGCGATAGACATTCGCACCGGACGTGGCTCGTTCAGTTGTCGGGAGTGCGCGTAGATAGGGCAGGCCTCACCTTTGTCACTGCGCTAACCCAACCTAATTAAGGGGCAGGCGAAGATTTTCACCCAAAGATTTTAAACTAATGACGATTTTTATACACGATAAGAAGCGGATCTTACGATTATGGGTTTGGCCTCCTATATTTATGTAGGTACAAACTTCACTACGTCTTGTACTATTTAATTATGTTCATACAAATTACTCAATAAATTAAAATTAAAAAATAAAAGATCAGTGATTGAATCACCGAGCTTAATTTTAAAATAGGTTGTAACCTTTAAGCATGGATTATGGAATCGAAACCGTTACACAACAATCGATTCAGGTATGAAACAGCACGCGCGCCTACTTAATTATGTGTCGACTAACTTCGGCCTATAAAATAGTAAAGAGCGATATTAATAGGAAAAAAAAGTTCTTAACACACAAATGTACGATAGTATTATTAACGTTGGCGTATCTGTGTGCTTTTTTAAATTTGTTTGCAGTTCAAACGCTAAACTTTGACGTCGGAACTTTAATCGTCCACACGTTTAAATGAACGAAGCCGCTGAACACACACAGCTCGACATTTTTTATTGCTTGCAAATGTTTAAATAAAAATTTCAAGGAAATAAAGTCCCGTACGTAGGTGAGTGCGCTATAAAAGTTTTTCGAGTACTCAAAATGACGTTTGCTCAAACAACACGCTGTAATAGCCGAGGAAACCTCGCGCGTACCGGCACCGACCCGGCCGACCTAATACTATAACGTTGTTCACATTTATTTTTTAACTCCTTCATTTTTATGCTCCACAATAAACTGTTTTTATTTTACATTCCATTCAAAGTACGAGTAAACGTATTTATAACGGAATATATTTAAAACGAAGTAGCTGCGGCGGAACGTTGCGTAGGCAAATAAGTCATGCCCTAAACATGATTTGTAAAGCAACATTTTGGGAGTCGCGGCCGCCGTGGGGAGGAGGGGGGCGGCGGGAACGTGTAACACAAATTATAAATTATAGGTGAACGTTATTTTTTCGAATACATATTTCATTTTATATTATACAGGAGCGCGGGGAGGCGTGGGCGGGGGTTAAAATAAAGAGAAGCGCAATTGAATTTTTAATATTTCATGAAGAGGGACGGGAACGGAGCCGAAGCAGTTTTAATGGGGTTACTGTGAGCTACGCCGCCCGCCGCCACCGAGCGGGCCAGTCCTGTCGGTTTGCTCGTACTTAAAAAAAACTAGCTTATAATAAACTCTGTGGCTACTAATATAAGTACCGTAAGTTGATTGTGAACTTCATTAAACATGCACGATTATTTATGTAAAACTGATTTACATAAATGGATCTGTCAATTTCTGCCACTTTAAGTAATCCGAAAACCGTAGAGCGAATCGACAACCGGCATCAATCAGACGACCTACAAGTACAGCGAGAGTACTAAAGCTGAAACTAATCGCTAACAACTCGTTTAACGCTGACAAATCGCGTAATCGTACTCTGCGATCGCTTCGCTGTAGTCTCGGTCATTAGTTGCTCACGAGCAACAGGACACAGGACACCTAGTGTCAAAGGTGTCCTGCCAAAGCCTTCGTCCACTCTCTCATTATGCCTCGGCATCTCCCTGAAACACTATTCAGCCGTAATTAGAACCTGAACGACTGATTGTTTTTTTAAAGATCTGACGGATCTCCGTCTTTCATTAAAAATAGCACGCTATTATTCACGATCAAACGAACTAACCCTGTACATAAAGTTCGATCATAATTACTTTAATTGATTTTTCCGAACACGGTCACATAGAGTCATCATCTTCTAGCAGTATGTAAACAAATCGATAAAAAAAATCCGTGAAACTCCAAGTATTAGCTAGTTAAATTCCATACTTCCGTCAGCAACGTTGCGTTTCATTGAATATGGGTGGTCTAATTCACGAAAAGCGATAAATGGTAGTGATACTCAAAACAGTCGGCCCGTAAAAATAAACTTCTTCGCTGCATTAACAATTTTAGCTTACTTTAATACGTAAAACACCTTATGCCTTGAATTCAAAGATCAGAATTGAATGGGCGGTATCTGTATTAGATGCCATTCATTGACACGTGAAGTAACTCAAGTCGGTAGTTTCAACATCGTGTACATTTTATAACGATATCCGCAAGGCGTCAAGTGGCATCTTCGACCATTCACCACTTAATAGTTTTGATACTGGATCATAATATCCTGTCGTTCATTATATTGTGTTTACTTTTTACTGCAACAGTGAATAAAATGAAGGTACAAGTTTCTACAGTCCATGTTTGTTCGTATCAGAAATCGTATTAGATCCGTTATCTCCACTTTGTAATGCGATATTGTTATGTCACATACTCGTAATTCTGGGCTGTGCTGCTATAATACATATACATGTAGCCTATACTTATATATTATACCTGCCTGCCTATGGAGTTACCATTACTAAGTATAATTAAGCTATAGGGTTGCTTACTTAAGATGATTTATAATTTGCAGTGAGCCCTAATATTTCTCTAATGATTTGATTAGTGATTTGAATAAATTAATTAATACTAACTGCGCCCTGCGGTTTCACCCGCGGTTTAAAAGTATGTCCTATGTGCTATTCTAGACTATAATCTATCTCTGTGCCAAATTTCATCTAGATCAGTGAAAGAGTAACAAACATCCATCCATCCATCCATACATACAAACTTTCGCGTTTATAATATTAGTTGGATTATAAAAATTGTGTTGTTAGCAGTTCTTTATTTAGCACACTATCGTATTATTTAGTATCTCGTACACTGTAGAACAAATAAAATAGGTTAAAACCTACTTTAGTTAATTACCAGAAAAATAACCGTGCTTATTGGTTTTAACTTCCACACGACTGAGTAGTGAAATTACGTGAAAACTTTTGCCGAACAAAAAAATATGAAAACGCGCACCTGGAGTCAAAGTTATAACGAAAATAAGTTGAACGAAACGCCCAGCCGTCGTTTGCAGTCACGGGCTCGAATTGGACCTATAGTTCTGTGTTAATTACAAAATGTCAGTATTGGCGATATGTGTTTTATTTTGGCTCAGCACCTGAAATCGGAATACACAGGGTAGTAAAAATAAAAGTAGACGCAATAGTTTTAGCTTTTAGTTGGTTTGGACATTTTTCGATGCATAACCGATATTCGTTCGTTTAGAACTTTTGTCGCTAAGTTATTTTTTTGTCGTTTTTTTATGACTCGGCACTGTACATGCAGTATAAAAATAGTCATGATATAGACTGTGGTAGCACCTGTGCATAATTATGGCTTAGATAGGTGATGAACACTTTGCATAACATATCGTCACGCCTTTCCCCCGAAGGAGCTGGCAGTGGTGTGAAACAACCCACACTTCGCCGGATGATATTCAGTCCCAAAGCTGACAGGGGGCGAGCCTGTCGCCATACACCGGGCTCCAGTCATGTAGCAGATGACATACAACAAACTTTGCACACTTTGGACACTGTGCAACTAAATCGATTTCAAACTGACTGGCACGATAACGTTTGTGAACGTTTATCTAAACAAAAATCCACAAATGCGACGAGTCGATAACTAAGTGATAAGGTAAAAGGGGTCACGGGGTCTTTTGGACCCGAGCGACCCACATCCTCACAATGCGGTTCCGCCGCGCCACGCAATTAAGCACAACACTAGACATAAAAAATTACCGAAACAAAAGAGAACGGGCCGCTCCTCACCCCAGTCTCCCCACCCATCCGCAGTTACAATTTATCATAGCAAATAAAAATACGCAGAATTAAAAAGAAAAGGAAGAAGAAAGTGAAACGAGAGAGAGAAACGAACTTTGTGCGCCCTTTCCAAAAAAATTAATATTATATTACGCGAAGGTTTGCATAGAGAAGAAGAGTACACTTCCGATTACCGCTCTAGTATTATAAATGATATAATTTGTGAAAGGGTAAGTGTCTGTGTGTGTGCATGTTTGTTACTTCTTCATGGTGAAATGACTCACTGATTTTGAATGTAATTTGGTTTGGAGGTAACTTATAGCTTAGAGTCCTTATCACCGCACTTAGGCCGAGATTCTGAAACGACGCTAAGTCGTGAATCGATATTTTTTTTTTTTTCATTGCTGATATTACATATTCTTCACTTAAACTAGTAAGTTACATTATGTAATATACCTACCCTGTGCATAGGGCGTTGCAAGTGTCGCGTGCTAGTGTGTACTCGTAACTAGACACAGTAAAATTACATACCATCATAGGTATATTATAAATGTTGTAAAAAGAAGAAAAGTTAAACAAATCTTGTGTAGGTAAGTACCTGCTATAGATTCTATACATTCAATTTTAAATATAAAGTTACTTTTAAATTGTATTGTTACATCGGGTGTGAGAGATAATATATTTAACTGACTTACAAACCTAAGAGATCTATAATATAAGTTATCAGGTTTTACCATACCTACATAAAAACACGTTTAAATCGAGATTCATGAGCGCAGTTTCAGAACCTCTGCCTAAGACTCGTTAATGATTACTTAACCTACCTTTCTAATATAAGATAACTACCTTTTGTGATGGTCTAACTAATTAAATTCACGTATTGGTATATTTAGAGGAAATTGTTTGGAAATCATATCCTAGACCATTTGTTTTAAACTGTTTTATAACTTAGCAAATTGGTCGTTTCCATCTTAATCTTCATCATTTTTGAAATTGGTCCAAAAAATGTTTATGACAAATAAACACAATCTTTCCAACAAACGAATACAACTGGTACAATTATACCCACTAAATTAAACCAAAATACTACGTAGTATGTCGTAATAAGTCGTAATAATGCGGGCGTGAAGGCACAAACAAAAATATCTTAGGAAGTGAAGGTCAGATAGACTTTGAAATTCGTGTTACCTAATTACAATTACTCACAGAGCTAGTTAGCCACCGAAACCCCTGAATCAAATGTCAGAGTATCATGTATCGTCACGACATAATATCAAAGCTATCTTCGTGTCTCAAGGTCGAATTTGCTTTAAAATTGATAAATGGCACTTTCCATTTCACCCTGCCCTGCATTTCAAACCCTATCTACACCCTTTTTACGTCTTACACCTTATTAAACGAAAGCACTAATAAATTAACCGTTCTCGTTAGGATTTTGTATTTGTAATTAATGAGACATTGTTACCAACATCAAACTATATTCTTTCTAAAATTTGGTAGAGCGTGTAAAAATGTATTAAGTTTTTCAACGACAAATTATCAATAATACCGTCACCCTGCCGTAATTTTCTTAATAACCTACTAAATGAAGACAATAAATTATTAAGCCCTAATCAAACGACACGTTAATTATGTTTGTTATGAATTATTTATTCTTGATATTGATGTCGAAACCAATTTGTTTCTATTATATTACTAGTTAGCTAGTAAAAAAACGATGACAACTAACTATATTAACAATTCACTCCATTAAATTTAAGTGGCACTTTTTAGGTGACAAATATTGTCTGTCTCGTTTTTTTTGTCAAAGTCCATGAGTACAAAAGAGACGGCATTTACCAAATTGAAATATATAGCGCTACTAGTTGGTAAGCCTTTCATACTAAGACGGGTTCGCCTTTATTTCAAGGAGCCGTACATCAGATTGGGGTGAGTCTTTAAGTGATTGAAATCAATATCCGTATTGAGTTGTCTGGACAGGAGATTCTCCTTTGCAGTAACTGATTTCCACAGAAGGCTCCCGTTGCCGTATAGACACGGGTGAAGTGCCACAAAAGCTATTCAGACTACAGGTAAGATCAGTAAACTGACAAAAGACTGATCAAAATCTACCGATAATACTGTATCTGTCTTTTCTAAGTAACATCCTAAAAACATCAAGTAGGGTCAACTGGGGCAAATGCGTCTGTGGGGCAATTGCGTCTTTCGAGAATTACTGACAAACCCTTCACAAATTAGGCAACTAACGCCATCTAGTACAGATAATTGCAACTAAAGATAAAGTCAAAGTCAAAGACAAAATGTTTTTATTCAATTTAGGTATCAAAGATACACTTTTGAACGTCAGGAATCGAAAAAAGATGTAGGTGGCGCCTAATTTGTGAAGGGTTTGTCATCCTGCTTGCCTAACAGACATTAAGTACTAAGTCTCATAATCAAAAGCTCGCTCGCCTTTACTCACAGAAAAAATACAAATTTGCAATAAATGGTACGTAATTTTTTAATGAGAAAACTACTGCTCGTCGACTCAAAGCTCAAGTGGAATCTTCATGTTACAAAACTAATTGGAGGCAGACGTTGATCAATAATCAATAGAGATCTGTGAATGGGAAGGCGCATAGAAATCCTTTGATACTCAAAGTTATTCAAAACTCAGTATCAAAGGGTAAGCGTTAATTAAAAGAATCTGAAACTGAAAGCGGATCTGAAATAATGTTATTAGTGCCTTATACATACATAGATAACATCTCGACATGGCTTGCTAGTGCTGTTCGGTGTCTGTATATTACGGGAGCATTACAAGTTTGTATTGCAATGTTGAATGACATTTTGTCAAGGCATGTCTCGATTCGACGCGCAACCAACTCGCCTTTACATTGCTCTACTAAAAGGTTTTTCTGGAATTTATACAAGGCTGCATTTTTTGTATGGAAGCCAAAGTTATTTGTTTGAATTTAAAATATTTCAAGATGTTACACATTTTTGTTGAAACACCACCCCTCCTATTTATTATGTGTTGGGTTGCAGGAGAAAAAAAGTGCCACACGCGCTTGTGATAACATGACTTATACTTACCCAATGCTCATTATACATATTATAATCTTATACTAAATATAACTCTAGGTCATAAGATATGAGTCACTCAAATCACAAAACAAATTGTGGTCAATTTCTATTTTTTAACCGATTTAAAAAAAACGATGAGCTTCTCAATTCGACTGTATGTTTTTTTGTATGTATATTACGCGATTACTCTTCCAATTGTGGATCGATTTTAATGTTTTTTTTTTTGTTTTATAGATCAGACTTAAGTGATGGTCCCATAAATGTTATTGAAATCGGTCAAGCAGTTTTTAAAATGTCAACAAAAGTCAAAAAATTCTTTAAATTCGGTCGGAAGTCGGTTTTTTAAGCTGTGTTTTAAGCCGTTCGTCTGTCTGTCAGTCAGTCTGTCTGTATGTCTGTCTGTCTGTCTGCCTATCTGTCTGTCTATCCGTCTGTCACCAGGCTATATCTCAAGAACCGTGATAGTTAGACAGTTGAAAATTCGTTCACAGATGATGCATTTCTGTTGCCGCTATAGCAACAAATACTAAAAAAAAAACAGAATAAAATAAATATTGAAGAGGGCTCCCATACAACGGACATGTTTTTTTTTTTGCCATTTTCATAGATAAACCTTTGTGCGCGAGTCCGACTCGCTCTTGGCCCGTTTTATATTATTGAACAGACTACATAGATAGATACCGGCTCTTTCTTAGTTACCATAACGATCAAAAAGTACAAAAAAGAAGCTCTTAAAACTGAGTTTTTAAAAGCAAAATGTTCGCGCCGTTCAGTTTTTTAATTTTTTATTTATAGAATAATATTTTCTACCCTCCTCAGGGTTCGAAACAATGCTTTTCAAGTTAGTCTGAGTGTTACAAAAACTAGCGTCGTTGAACGGGTTCCCATTCAGCCTTTCAGTGTTTCGGAGATCAGAAAACGAAACGCAAATCTTCGTTCAGTTCACGACTTGTTTTCTTGTTTTTCTGGATTCTGTTGAAATTTTGTAACTGATAATCCTAATGCTAACTAATGTTATAAATGCGAAAATGAGTTTGTTCGTTTGTTTGTAACGCTTTCACGCCCAAACTACTCAATTGATCATCATGAAATTTTGCATACACGTAGTCTAGGATACAGAAAAGGACATAGGGTACTTTTTATCCCAAAAAAAATTTATCGAAACTAGGTTCAGGAACAAAGGTTCTACTACTATTATTTTCAATAAGTACCTACAAGCACGTAAATTCGAAGTATTTTACACTTCCTGTGGAAATTGACGTTTGATAGATATTTTTTGATTGTGTTCCAAGTAGATTTCGTTTTGTATACGTTACATGAGTAACTAAAATAAAATGTTGGAATTCGAAAACAAAAATACCAACAAAATTACAGCTACTTAGCTTAACAGAGATGGAAACAACAACAACTCAGACAAGATAATTATTGTTGCTAAAACCCCTATTTCATTCATGTTTGTGCAAAAGAAACGTGTTCAGTTACAACGTGTTTACAAAAAACCTACGGAACCCTATCGTAAGTACGCCACACACTTTAGCCGATTTATTTGACAAGTGGTTAGGAGGGTCCGTGACGGTAGGTGGCGAAGTAATTCCCTCCTGCGCCACAGAACTAGCCATAGTTCCATATTGAACAATGCATTATCAGGAGGGCAACTCAGCTAACCATATCCGAAATATAGCTGGACAGTTGACGATGCGCCACGGCAGCAGTGGACATGCTTAATCATATTTTTTTTTATGCCATCCAAAGGTTGTCTGGAAGAGATCGCTCTTGAGTGATAAGACCACCCATTGCGCCTTTATTTTTGAGTGTTTAGTTTAGATTTATTTGTATTTAGTGTCAATAAAGAGTTTTTATATTGTATTGTATTGTTGAGTTAGTAAGAAAATAACGGATAGTGAATGATTCAGTTTTACTGACTTCTCACGAACGGACTACTGGTCATACGTTTGTGAAATATTATTGATACTGAGCCGTTCCCCGTCCCTTTTTTAAAGTCTAACGCATCATCAACGGCTCAATATCTCGGCTATGGTTAGCTGAG
Source organism: Peribatodes rhomboidaria (assembly GCA_911728515.1). Classification (NCBI taxonomy): domain Eukaryota; kingdom Metazoa; phylum Arthropoda; class Insecta; order Lepidoptera; family Geometridae; genus Peribatodes; species Peribatodes rhomboidaria. The sequence goes on from OU452166.1 coordinate 8,271,009, forward strand.
TTGCCCCCCTGATCGCATAGGTTTAGTGACGTCACGACACCATGGACTTTACTGGAAAATATTTTTTCTCTTGGAAATATTTTCAGCTAGTTTGATTTTATAACCTACTAGCCCCGGTTTCACCCGCGGTTAAAAAGTATCCCATGTGCTATTCTAGACTATAATCTATCTCTGTGCCAAATTTCATGCAGATCTGTTCAGCCGTTTTAGCGTGAAAGAGTAACAAACATCCATCCATCCATTCATTCTTACAAACTTTCGCGTTTATAATATTAGTAGGATGGGTAATCTAACTTACATTTTACCTCTAGCAGTAGTCTTTTAGATGTATTAAACTCAATCCAATCTCGAAGTCTTGTTTCGGTAGTAATTTTTTTTAAGTTACGATCGAGTACGCACATGATTGAGTAGAAAACGCAGTAGTCATGACCATAATTAATTCAGTACGCGTTCGAACTTCATTCTTTGATTTCGTTTACGAATACAACAGGTACTTTATTTGTACCAAGTATTTTAAATATTTTCCCACCTTTGTACTTTATGCTGGTAAAAGCTTTACTTTTTAGTCTAAATATGGGCCTGTTATGCCAATTTTCCCCAAGCGTCTTGACAGCAGTTTTTCCTGAATGTTCAATATCTTAACCATCACATGGCACGTCTCGAAAATCAACTTTTAAACGTTTGCTCCTAGATTGTATATTTGTTGCAGGCAATAATTAGCTCCCGCTTCGCTTCGCTCCCGCCTTAGCCTTCTAACCTAACCAATCCAGGTTGGATTTGCTCCGATAAAGGAGTTGAGCAGGAGAGTTTTTAGGTTATTTTACTCGTATTTCATGCCTATCAGAATTGCATGTCGGTTCAGGGATTGTTAGATCCTATTTTTATCATTATTAATTAACTCATAACATATTTCTGCGGTCAAAAATAGCCAAACAATCACAAATAGCCAAACTATTGTATGAATGGCCTGAGCATCAGCCAGCCAGTTTATTAAATGTCGTATTAGACGCTACGGCTGAAAGCTAGTTGAACGGCGCCACTTAGTAAAATGGCTAGGCTGTTAGTTAAACGGTGACTAAGCAAGTTGGCTGCGACATTTGTAACACGATTATATGACTCATTTAGTTTCTATTTGTCATTTTGACTTCAAAAAGGTTAAAGTAAAAAACTTAAAGGTGCGGCTACATTAGCGATCTTCGGCGATAATTCTGGCTATCGCGACATGTGTAGCCGGTTAGTTCGTCACTCGGCGATGTTACGGGTATATTATCGCCCACGTCAATCCCGCAGAAAGGCAACGAGTTGATTTAATGCAGACAAGAACATCGCCGATAGCCGATAACGGTGATTTTAGCGAGACTACGCAACACAAATTATGGCACGCTAATGTAGCAGCACCATAATAGTAGTAGGAAGGTACTAAAATCTGAAACAGGCTTCTTTCAGTTTTAATCAATCACAAAATCTGACCGCTGTTTAAAATTGACAATAATTACAAACAATCTTTTTTCAACAATACAAAAGAACACCCCCAACCAGACCAAGCGTACTGTCAAGCTCTTCTTGATAGGCCCTCCCAGTATAATTGCCTTATATGAATGCACACCCTAATATTCGTCATGTCTTTATTTCAAAGCAAAACTACTAGGGTAAAACCTACACCATCCCCATGTCAATGCACGTCGCAACCAAAACCTTTGAATACGTTTAGTATAATAGTGTAAATCTGTGAGCTCACAGAAAGCCACTGCAGCTTTGATCTTTGTACGCTGAACCTCTGAGAGGCTACTACTTTCATTACTGTATGCAGATTTTATACTTTGTCATTTTTGTGCGAGAGCCGCGTCACCCCCTGGCCCACCGCCCGCCTCCCGCGCTACTTAGCTGATGACTTATTAACAGTGCATTCTTCAGAGGTGTCTGCCTGTCGCGGGGTTTAATGACGTGGCTGCTGGGATGCTTTTCGATCTTGCTTCGAGAATGCCCCACTTTTGTTACAATGCTCTAGTGCTGTGGCGTCTTGCGGCCCGCCTTGGGACGCGATTTTGGCAGCTTTCAATGTACAAAGTTGTGCGTGCGTTTGCATTTCGTGGACGTCTATCTCTGCTTGGTTTTGAAGACTTTATTTGCAGTAGAGTTGGAGTCAATTTTAAATGATCATACACAATTTTTGATTTGTTAGGGATGTTGCATTTAGAACATTGATTAATAGCAGATCAGTTACGTAACGGATTTAGGTGGTTTCAGTAAATTAAAGTGAAAACCGTAATTAACTGAATCCACCGAAATAGCATAGTTGGTTTTTAGCCAGTAAAAATTAATGCGAGTCACAAAATAAATACAAACACGTAATATATAAACGCCATCAAACTTATTACAAAAAGGAAAAATAACTTTTCGTTCCATCAAGGAATCTTAATAGAACCATGATAAAGCTGACTATACACTTACTTGCCGAACTGCTAGTCAGGGTTGTCAATTTGAAAATAAAAGCTCCTTGACAGACAATCCCGAGGTATTAAAAGGGCTCTGTTGTTTAGATTCGTCACTTCCGGTGTACACACGCAATGTCAGAGGGTAGCTTCGATTTTTTGGGACAAGTTATCAGCCCATGTGAAAGTTAGTTTTGGAACTTTAGATTGAGACATTTATTCACAAATTACGTGCGAGCGATTTTTTTTAATTTGCCATACTTTTGTCAAAATTCATTACAAGCGATAAATTTTATGAGTATTTCATAAATGGTATCTTAGTTGGTGTAATTTTGTATTTGATAATTGTATACAATAGCATCGGTGTGGAAATTCTGTTAACATTTCCCCTTTTAATAATAAACGCTGTATAGTTATAGATTTTATTTTTTTAATACATTTTTAACTCTATCAAAAAGACATAACATCTATAGCTATTCCGAGACTATACTTTTATTAGTAAGGGTAGCAAGTTTACGTTCATTTTAGATGAGATTACTTTGCTTTGAACGTCTCGTCTAACTTGCTAGACAAATATGCAAATGCAAATCTACTAAATAAACTTAAGCTTCGCTTTGAACAGTCCGGTGCTTTAATCCTTCAATCGCGATTAATGAGCTAAGCATATAGAGATAGGAATCGGGACTTATGTTTGCAAACATTCCCGAGTACCGGAAATGTTTTAGGAATAAGTCCGCTTTTAATTACCAAATCGCCGATGGTCCGCCATAAATGACGACAAGCACAATTATGATGACAACTCCTAGCACTCTCGTTACGAGTAACTCGACCCATCGCCCGACAGACATTTTAAACAAAAGAACTTTCTTTTATTAACACCAAAGCTTTGAATAATCGCGCAGGATTGCAAGAAATCAAAAAGGAAAAAGCGTGATGAATGCAGTTTAACGACTGCTTTAATAGGGTTGTGTATTTCTTGATAAATTGTGGCGTATTCGTGCAGATAGCGGCTAGTAGGCGACATTTTCTTTCATTGTGGACCGCCGGCCGTTTTTTGCTATAATTACTCGAGTCGCCTTTATTACTGTTGACAACCATAGCGCGACTTAATTTGATATTATGTGACACGCCACTTGAATTATTTACCGGCCGATTTTCACAATCCGTTACTCTGTTTTTATATTTTATTCGTTGTAGTTTTACTGTCGCGTGTGCACGTTTTGGGCAACGGTTTTGTTAATGTCAATAATTGTATAAGTAATGCCAAAAAAAATATGATTGAAAAAGTGGGAATCGATGTAATAAAATTTTTAGTTTAGAGGGTAGCTTTGTTAATAACTCTAATACATCGTTATAATTAAACACGGAACAACCGGCCAGACTTTGGATAGTTGACCACGGGTGGTGTTTGCGTTTGAACGCTACCGTTCAAATGCAAATACTACTGTTAATTTGTTGTTCCGATCGTTTTCCCTATATCTATTATAATAACCACCGTCTAGCCTTGTTAAAGACCTTTGGGCGTCTCTACCACTCTGTCATTAGGGATAGCCATAGTGGCAATCCCACTTTCAACCACCTTATTACTTGATCTCTATTATCAAAACAGGAAACCGGGCCCGACTGATGTCACGACCAGGGAATTATTGCCGTCGCGTAGGTTTAATTGAATCGTCTACCACACCAATAGCGCACTACAAATGAAATAAGCTATGCTGTCTGGTCTAAGTACTTAATTAACTTTGTTCACTTTCAAGTTTATTGTCGCGGCAACATACATTTCAACACATTTTGTTGCATACTGCTACACGAGAATGTAGCAATAAGATGAGTTGTACACACAATGCATTCGTGTAAAGTTAACATTAATCAACTCTGCTGTTCTATTTTATTTATGATTATTATCAATAATTATTATCTTAGTTGTATAATTATATTGATTATGGCTTTATTAATGGATATTATTCACGTGAAGTAAGTAATAACTCTTGTCATAACTGCTCAAATAGCAGTCAATAGCTTTGTTGTATATCAAAAGAGATAATTTGTTCGCTCTGCAACAAGCGAGAGGTTACCCGCGTTTGAACAAGCTACGAATACGAACTTTCGAACTTTCTTCTGTTGAGCATAATGGCAAGCATTCAGTGAATTGTCCTTCAAAGCTTGCGTGTACTCGACCCAGAACGGAACTGTGCGACTTTACAACTTGTACGATGTGTTTTCCCTGTTGTGGTGTTTGGTTTTCATTACCGACGACATATTTTGAATAGAACATGCTGTATGTTGCCGCCTTTTTCTATTTCTGTTTACGTGCGAGTAATGGCTGGTTTAAATAAGTCGTACTAGCGTTTTTGAGAGCGAACTGTTACTGATTCCTGTTAGCTTGGAATAATCGAAATCGACGAATTTGTGTTAGTAGTTACTCAGCTTTGGTTACTGTTATCTACTAGCATTGTCTACCTGACTATCTACGAGTATGTCTTAAATTATATTTATTGGATTGTAATATTATTTACATAAATTTAACATAACATATCGTCACGCCATTCCCCCGAGGGGGTTGGCACAGGTGTAATACAACACCCATACTTCGCTGGACGATATTCAGTCCCAAATGTGAGAGGGGGTGAGCCTGTCGCCATACATCGGGCTCCAGTCATGTAGCAGATGACATACAATACGCAAATATGTTCACACAATGAACAAATTGGTGCATGCTGTCGGCGGGGTTTGATCCCGCTCCCTTTGGCTTTCGAGACGGGCTTTCTCTAACTAGGCTATCATCGCATTCACATACATATATTTATAATGATTAAAACCTGATTTAAAAAAAGGGATTACAAAACCTCAACGAGTAGTCAGAGACAAAAAAAAGCAAAAACACTATTAACTATTTGTGTCACAGCTTAGAAACAGTTCCTAGCCGTCAGTACAGCAAACTTCATTTGTCAAATGAAGTATTTGTGACTAAAATTGTTCGCTGAACGTTATTTTTTAACTTTGAACCTTGAGGGTGACATATGTATATTGGACAAAATTGATGTTTGCCGTCGAGAAAATTAGTTCTGTCGAATCCAAACGTTATGTGAAACGTCCGAACGTCATGATATTTCGTCGATAAAAACCAAGTTCGTCGATTATAAACGTCAACTTTGACATTTCACAACTACCGTACTCGCGGTAAAATAAAATTGATCTCTTTTATTAATTATTTCATTTTGATGTTTTATTAGGTTATTATTACCAAGTTAACAACACTATATTTATGTGAAAGTGTGCGTTTTCAACAACAATCAGCAGAGCGTTGCGTTTTTTTTACATAATGTAATGAATTACTATTATACTTCTAACCACTTGACCGAAACATAAAAACTGTTTCCGACGAGAAAATTAAATGCAGTTTTCGAATTAACGCTCGTTATGAAAGATAAGTCAGTAATCAGCACACTCAATAATATTTACTTTGCAAAAGTATAACCTCCTTTTTTTTAAATTACACTCCATGGACTCTGGGGACCGTGACTTTTGTCTATTAAGCTAAAAATGTAAAAAAAGAAAAAAGACAAAATACGGAATCGCTATTTCGAGGCTAGCCCATGTTGACAAAAGGTAAGGCCACTTGCAAAAGCTCTGGTTATCTTTTCAACTCAGAAATACCTGCTTATCAGAGATTAATCTGTTATATCGTCTTGCGCCATCAAGAGTGGCGTAAACTCTTGCTAGCCTTGAGTTTAACACATTATAAGAGTGACATTTACTTTTTACATTTTGATTCTGAGTTTATTAACCCTGCATCTAAGAATTTCAGTCCGAGTCTTATGCAAGATACGAGTATAACATTGTTTACATGTATACTATGTAATAAGGAGTATTCCGTACAATGTAAATTATTACATATATTACTTTCAAAGTACTAATATTCCTGGCGTAGGAAATGTCATGGAACACAAACAAAAAAGAAAATAGAACTTAAATAAGAAATGAAGTATAAGTATTTCAATCAAACAAATGTCAACAAACAAACTATGTCACTTCCACTATCAAGACGATTCAAATGACACTTTACAATATGTCCGAAATCCATAAAGCTGTTTAGGCTGTAGGGCGTGCCAAAGTAACATCATACTCGTACATTCATACATACCCACATACACTCGAAAAACATAACCCTCCTTCTTGCGCAGTCGGGAAAAAGCGTTAATGACGTAAAGATTGTATTGAGTCTTTCGTTTTAATTACCATTTTCATTGCAAACTTCATTAAGGGCCTCAGGAATGCGCGCACGTGACATCTCACAGTTTACGCCTTCATATTAATAATTGACGCTATGGTTTTGATTAACCATTGTTTAACTTGTGTACTTGTGACTTATAAGTGATAGCTACCCATTAAGGCCTGTACTCACGTATTGTTTATTAAGGGGGAGTCAACGCATTAAACTCGCCGACAGCTGGCGACATTCGTTATTAGTTATAGGGCGGAAAATCTGATGCACTTTGTTTTCTTATTTCTAATACTAATTCTATTTAAGGCGAGCCTGGCCAGAAAACGTCTAGCAAGAATCAACTTTCCTCTAAGATAAACCATGTTTTTTACTGTGTAAAAAAAAATATGTTATTCTTAAGCATGTTTTTAAGTGGAATCATAAATCTGATACATGTAATGAATAACTTCACTCGATAGAAAAAAAATCCAAAGTCACCTCTATTTGGTATTTTAAACACGATTTACGACTTAATTTTTACAAATCATATTGCTTTTTTATTTTTTTTACGAATTACAATGCAATAAAAAAATGGAATCATAAATAAAAATGTTAAAAAGTTAACATGGTAATTTTATATGATTTTTTTATCACGAATTCATGGTAAAAAGGCACGTTTGCGTGACCGCCAGTCCGCCCGCAGACCCCGTCGACGCCGGACGTGTGCCAAATTTTTGTGATCTCCGCAGTGCCGCACACACCAACACCAACCAAGCATTTAGTTTTGCCATAATGGGTAACAAACATAATAAACGAAAAAAATGCTCAAGTCTGACTTTTAGAAAATCGTACGAGTGATCAAGGAGCAAACGTCGGTAAGTAGATAAACTTCTACTAGATTAAATTGGTAATCATTGTTTTTATTTACTAGAATCGACATTTCTTGCATTGCTTTTTGTAGTCAGATGATGTATCAACAAATCTATTAGTACCTACTTATATTCGTTTTAGTGTTTTCAAATATCATACTCATCATCATAGATACTTTTTTGTCTCGTTACGTGTATTCACGATGTAAATACCCGGCCTAGTGGTATACCTACTAGTGATATTTATGTAGTTATACCTACCTACAGTTACAGTTTTTTTTTGCAGAAGACTACTACGTAACAAACTCCAATGACTTTGGAATTGACGAAACGTAAGTACCTACCTACCTTTTGTACCACGCAGGGAGGCGGGTGTTCTGCGAAGTTTTGACTATGTCGGTCACCATTTATTATTTCACCCAGACAACTTGTGAGATAAGGATACGGAGCGACGTTCATACTTTCATTTTTCCTGAGCATTCTAAACTGCACAACGAGTAAATACCCGCCCTAGTGGCATACCAGTGATATTTATATTTTTATAGTTATACCTACTTACACGAATACCTATCTTACAGTTTTGTTTTTTTTTTTTCAGAAGAGTACTACAACCAAATTTAATAAACTCCGATGACATTGGAATTGACGAAACGTAAGTACCTACCTACCTTTTGTAACATGCAGAGCTGCGGATCTTCGCTAAGTTTTGACTATATAGGTATGTAGGATGTTAGGTGAGATACGGGACGACGTTCACACTTTCATTTTTACTGAGCAATCTGAACTGCACAACGAGTAAATACCCGACCTAGTGGCATACCAGTGATATTTATATTTATATATTTATACCTACTTACACGAATACCTATCTTACAGTTTTGTTTTTTTTTTTCAGAAGAGTACTACAACTAAATGTAATAAACTCCGATGACATTGGAATTGACGAAACGTAAGTACCTACCTACCTTTTGTAACATGCAGGGCGGCGGATCTTCGCTAAGTTTTAACTATACAGGATGTTAGGTAAGATACGGGACGACGTTCATACTTTCATTTCTACTGAGCAATCTGAACTGCACAACGAGTAAATACCCGGCCTAGTGGTATATCTAGTAGTGATATTTACGTAGTTATACTTACCTACATGAATACTTATCTTCGTTTTTTTTTTTTTGCAGAAGAGTACTTCAAGAGAATGTAATAAACTCTGATGACATTGCAATTGACGAAACGTAAGTACCTACCTTCTTTTTGTAACATGTAAGGTGGCGGATCTTCGCTAAGTTTTGACTGTACTGTATGTATGTAAATTATATAGGGTGTTAGGTGAGATAGGGGACGTCGTTCATACTTTCATTTTTGACTGAACAATCTGTACTACACGAGTGTTTGGTAGCGTTTGAGTTATAGCCGTATGATTTGAACACATCTAGGCCTGATTAGTACTGCAACGTGATTTTGGCTGTTTTGAAGAAAACTCATAAAGTTGTATATTCGTTTTTAACGATTAGTGAAAATCGAGCATTTCGGTAAATCTTGTAAGTACGGCTTTTATAAACCTACGACTGGTATGGATGTGTTCGTCGTTGCCTTTGAAATTCGAAACTACCGGTTGTAAGAAGCGATAGCGGGGACAGGCGAAGCTATGTAAATACGTCACAAAGATGGCCGCCGACCGTTGTAGATTATTGCTTATATCTCGAGTTCTATCTCATCAAATCAGTTGTTTGAGGTGTCATTTGAAAGCTCATTTATTTATAATGTAGTTGTTATATAATTATGTACATACATATCAACAAGCTTGAACGACAGCTTCCGTGCGCGAGTCCGACTCGAACTTGGTCGGTTTTTTAGAATTTTTATATTTTGAACTTTTGGACATCATACTTATAAATATTTATTTTTATTTTGTTTTAGGCACGTGGATGACATTGACCCTGTTTCACTCAGCGTGGTCATCATCCTGCGTCAGTCATGGTTTGGTGGGGGGTATCCTATCACGGCGTCACAAAGCTTAGTTTTTGTGAAAAGGGGGTTAAAACTTCTGCCAAAGTGTATCAAGAGACCGTCTTATATGGTGTTGTACAACCCCTTAGCAATACACTTTTTAAAAATCTACCGTGGAGTTTCCAACTAGACTCTGCACATGGTCACAAGGCGCGAACTACCCAAGCCTGGCTGGAAGCCAATGTTCCGGACTTTATAAGGGCTGAAGACTGGCCCTCCTCTAGCCCAGATCAAAACCCCCTGGACTACAAATTATGGTCAGGTTTAGAGGGCATGGCCTGCTCTAAACAACACGCCGACATAGAGTCACTTAAGAAATCTTTGAAGCAAGCAGTGGCTAAATTTCCCATGGAAACAGTCCGTAAATCCATAGATTCTTGGCCAGACCGACTAAAGGCCTCTATCAAGGCCAAATGTGGTAATTTTGAATAAAATAATAGTTATATTTTTGTTAAGACTTCAATACATATGTAAATATAACTTTTATTAACATTACATTACTGTATAAAAAATTAATGCATTTTCATTTGTAACAGAACTTATGGCTAGACATGCATACATATCGTCACGCTTTTCCCCGAGGGGGCTGGCAGAGGTGTAATACAACACCCACATTTCGCCGGACGATATTCAGTCCCAAATGTGACAGGGGGCGAGCCTGTCGCCATACACCGGGCTCCAGTTATGTAGCAGATGACACACAATACGCACATATGTTCACACAATGAACAAATTGGTGCGTGCCGTCGGCTGGGTTCGAACCCAGCAGAGCAAAATTGCCACTCCCAACTAGGCTGCCATCGATTCTACAACTATATCACAGAACAAATAATAATACTACGTACCTATAGCTCAATTGTATAAATAAATGTAAATATTGTGAATGTATATTTTTGTATTGGATGTTTTGTTAGTACTAGCAGAATGTCCGCCACTTCGTACCCAGGGTATGTATACCTATATATCCGGTATAAAGTTACTCGATTCTTTCATAATTATTGTTCAAAATTATATCTGAATCGTGTAGTTTTTTAACTTTGTAACATTTAACAAACCATACAATATTATTAGTACGCACCTAATGGTAAAGTAAGGTAATTAAAATTGTTATTACCATTGTTATACAATATACCCAAAAATAATGAAATTTACTATGTTGTATTATTTAATGAATACCGGTAGTTACACAATCATTCCAACACCCTGTATAAATATTTGTCCTAATAAGGATAACAAGTAGCCAATGTGTCAATCCAGGGCATAAGCTAACTCCGTTCCAAATATGATCCTCATCCGTCTAGCCGTTTAGGTGTGAATAAGTGAAATACGAGTAAGTACCTAACTTCCACACACAATCGCAATCTTTTGTATTTATGAGTGTGAAGTGTGATAAAATGGAAATATGACACTACCGGTAAAATGAAACTAATGCCACGACTGCTCACACATCAAAAATACAACAACTCGTGGACATGATATTGGTTGTACCTATATTGGCTTGAACGGCATTTTTTAGATTTTTTTTTGTTTGGCATCAAATAAAAAATGTTCATAAAATGGATGAGTACAATGACGGACGGATTATTTTATCGATTTCCTAAAAATGGGTGTTTAGGTACTCGATACCATAACGTGACTGACGGGTGAAAGACGTGCGCGCGGCGCATCGCACACAACTTTTGTGTCGCGTGAATGAATACGTCGCGCTCCCAAAAAGTGCGGCCTGAGGTAGAGTAAAATACCTAAAGTTCTGGGAAAGCCTCGCCTTAAAGAGAGCATAGAAGAGGATAAAATGTTTATTGTTCAAAAATATCTAGTCTTGTACCTACATACCAAAAGTGCATAAGTACTAATTTAATTGCAATTGCAATTTTTTTCTAATTATGCGAAAGGATATTTTTATATTTAATTACGTACAAAACGAGGGAAACATAATAGGCAAAATTCCTACAGGATTATTTACCGCTTCCTGCCGACATTTAAAGGTATTTTTAATATCGATACAGATCCGTTGTCGGTATACCATTCCTAATAGGAAAGCTATTATCTCTTTCCATTGTCTATTTCTAAATAGCAACCATAGACAAATATTTATAGTTACAGTTAAATATTAAAAAGCTAAAAGAAGTAAATAAATTGATGAATCTGCTTTATTAATATGAAACCTTCACGCCTTTTAAACTGTTCGGAATGTTGCCTTATAGAGTTGTGAATTAAGTCGCCGCCGCGCGCCGGGAGCTTAGTGATATTGTATTCGATTTCTATTCGATACATTTTTGTATCGATCAAATCGGTGGCCATTGTTCGAGTTTATGGGTTTAGTAAAGTGATTAAATACCATACATAGTCAATAGCGGAACGCCAGCGCGCGGTCGGGAGTTAATTTCGAAAACTTGAGCGTTCCGTTTTTGGTCTCGCGCTTTTACGTGGGGTCACTGACTTAAGCGGGCCTACGAACTAGACTACGGCGTAGGGGGGCGCGTAGACAACGTACTTGCTACGTACCTATCTAGTTCTAAACGTAATCTTAAGTGACGCTTGCGTTAAGGTAATCAATCGACGTATATTCAATTCTGAGTTTCAGTCTCGAGCATTTCATTTAATAATCATCAGATTTAGGGATTTACTCGTATATAATTCTTACTTCTGTTTTTTAGTACGCTTTTATGTAGGAAAATAAATTTGAAAAATATAAATAAAATATCAGAACTGAATGCAGCAAAAGGTAGCTGATAGGAGTAGGAAGCTTTACTTTAGCAAAGCGCTACGACCACATAAGGCATTTATGAAAGTGTCAGACTGGCGCGGCGGAGAGCGAGCGCGCGGCACGCGGCGCGAGGCGCGGCTGCGGCGAAGGCCGCGGCTAGCAGCCGACGAGGTGACGATCCTTGCGCCGCGCCGCGCGGAGTGCACCCTCGGCGTGCCTCGGCCGACCCCACCGGCCGGCCGACCGACGCGACGTCACTTTTGTTTTTGTTGCTTCACTTTTTTTCTAAATGAAGGTCTACTCACTTATTCATGCGAGCGGGATTGTATTTTTTCTATTTTTTGCATTCGCCGTGTATAGATATTTTGGCCACTCCCTATTTTTTCGTGACTATAAAACTCGGCCTGGGTCGTGCACATTTTTCGCGGGCCCCGCCCGCCGGGTGGAGGGTGCTCGCAGTTAGAGAATTATTCATTGCCTACCCCCGTCGAACCGACTTTCCGTTATTTCTGTTTGTTATGAATTATGTCCGATGACTTTTCCAGACGCCCTGCTTCCTTCGTTTTGCTAATTACATTTGCCGTGTAAACTATGAGTAATAGTCCGGTGGCGCCGCCGCTGGCGGCTCGGTCACGAGCGGAACCACGAAGCGGGTCGAGGTCTGTTGCAGACCCACTTTCTCCGCCACTTACCCTTACGAATCTTAAAAACAGATTTGTTTATCATAAAACATTGTTTTCCTGTATAAACTGACGTACTAAACGCTAACAAAAGATTCAAATTCACACTCTGCTGCCTACTAAAATATGTAGAAGAGCTCGCTCCCGGCCCGCTACAAATTTGAATTTCATATGTATGTTTCGCCTATTACGGATGCACTCATTAATATCTTAAGTGATGTGTGGAGATTTGCCGCATGGGATTGTGAACTTTATACCTTTGACAGTGGAACTTGTATCGCGTGGTTCTAGCCGCTTGCCTCCGTTTATACTGAGCACGCGTTAAGATTATGTCGGATGAAAAATGCTGCAAATTGTATGACCCCCATGAAAAAACATTATCAACAGACACAGATCGGGCGGGCCATCCTTTAGGATGCAAATTCGAGTGTGATCCGCTCCGACAGCTCTCGTGCAATTTGTTTATTGTACTTGAAACCACGTTTGTGGGTGTTGAAAAGTGTGAGATTGAGTGTGAAGTGTGAGTCGTGGTCTAAGCACAGCACAGATAGAGAAGTCAGTACTCGAAAGAAACTGAAATTTTCTGGCACTAATAATAGCTCATTGACTAATAATACTTTAAATTATCATCAGTTTTGGTAACCTAGTAGGCCAGGAAAAATAGAATTTAACCTCGCACTAAATTTCCGATCCATTATTTTTTTAAGTTTTAGAGTCACTCAGCATAAAATCACAAAATGCTGACAGATCCATATGGGACTGAAGCGCCATCTTGAAAATAAGTTTTTAGTCTATAACTTTGAAACTATGCACTTTAGGGAAAAGTTTTTAAGATCATTATTGTGGAGAATAAAATTTTGCATCCTTTATTGCCTGAAAATTTTATGCAAAACTTACCGTTTACGATTTATGACCCATTTAACAAACCCATTTTTCTTTCACTTAAAAGTTATTTGAGAGTCATCGGCCGAGATAGAAAAATCTTTAGCCTAACAACAAAATATTCCTAACAGTTAAGCCCTTTATATTTTTTTAAAATTTCTACTCTAAATTAATGGTTTAATAACTAAACGATCAAAAGGTATAAAATCACTTTTTTTATTTTGACTGTGATATACAACACAATTAAAAACACATTTCTAATGTATATTGAAATCATGAGTCATCGTGTTTTTAGGGCACCATCGCTGCGTTAGTTCTTTTAAATTCTTTAGTATGTAGTATTCACACAGCGACGAGTAAAAGATCCTTTGACGAGGATTTTTTCTCCTGAGTTCGCTTCTCATATGTCGCGAATGTAGTGGTAGTGATTTTATCACAGAGATGGATTTCGGTTGTGAGTTTCATTTCTGTACTAACTGCAACATGTTAACCGCATTTTACCTTAAGAAGTAGCCTGAACGTAAATCCAGGGTACCTATAAGCTATCTCTTCTTTTCCAAAATGTCATAAAAATGTGTACATCCGTTTGAGCGTGAAAACTAACAAACAAACACACACACAAACTTTCGCCCTTATAATATAAAAAAGTAGGATCATTGAGATTGATATTTGTGATTATTATTATTTTAAAACATTTTAGAAATTGTTAAATTACGACTATCTAAAAGTAAAAGTTAAAGCCACTTTTTTACAATTTCCATCTAATCAATTAATAGACTCAACTACCCTCATGTCTGTAAATAAATAAACCAAAACATCGATCATCTAGCCCCGAGAGAGGAAGTCTCGCTCCGTCTGATCGTCTAGTTGATGATTTTGCATAACTAAATATCAAAACATGAGCGCACTAATGCAGTCGTGTTTAGCCTATAAATGCTAATCCAGGGTATAAGCTACTTACCACTTACATAATGAATACTCTATTTAAGTTAATAATAGATTCGTAATACTGTTGTCAGGATTACTTAATGAAATGAAATCGGATGGAAAGTAAAAGTTGGTAATGTGTGTTTTTTGTTTGATTGTATGATAATAATTGCTCAATTGTAGCAAGTAATTGGATCTAACTTGTTACAAATAAACAATTATTTAGTGCGAGAGCATTTAGTGAACTCTCTTCTTTGCCTTGGCCTAAGTATCAAGTCAACTCCCTCAGTGTTTCCACAACCGGTCTAGATTTTCTTTGATTACCACAATCAAAATCAGCCACTCGTGGACAATCGTCACTTTCACGCTAGTTCCACAATCCAGCCCTGGCTGTCTTAGCCAGCCCTCGCACTAATAGAGGTAGGCGCAACTTCTCTGATGTATCACAAAGAACTCTCTGGCACGAGACGCCTATTTTTATTAAAACCTACGACTGAGGCGTACTTTTTTTAATAACTTATGTACGTACAGGTCGACTCTCAATTGCAGTGTGGGATTTTGTGAAACCCTTTAGCTGTGGTTTTGTTTTTTGTTTAACTCTTTCAGTTTTGTGGCTGATGCTAAGGTGTAAAGATTCTTGATTTTATGAAGCGCAGGTGCCTGTAGCTTTTTTCTGAACCTAGCACAGGTACCTCAGCCAAAATAAGTCCAGTGTAACCTAGGGTTTCTTTGTTCTTTGGTTGATCAGTAATTTATTGAACAACTGTAAATGGTGGCAATTAATAATATTTGATTTTGATTTGATTGATTTACTGAACCTACTTCGTAATCATTATCAACCATTTTATATCAATAGCTGAGGGACCAAAGATCTTAGTGATTCAATGATACCGAAGTATCTCATGCTTTAATGATTTTTAAAATAGTTAAATTTTAAAATTAAAAATATCTAACGAACTTTTAAATCTCAAATAATGTCCATACGAACAATGTATAGTTACACAGGTATAGTTAACTACAAAAAATTCGGCAAAGGGTGACAGCAAGATCTCTCAAAATATGCACGTATTAATCGTAGTACTACGTCACATGTATCCATAGACCAGCGTTGGATTGCCTTTCATCCATTCCCCTTTATCCTGCTTTCTACTGAACTCTTTTCACCGTTGTGTCACTCGCTAAAGGCTATAGATTTTTTATTTATGATTGCGGAAAGAAATGTGCTCGTGTTTGCTTTTGTGGGTTGAGAAAGTTATTCTCGTCTCTCTGTTCCTGTTACATTGCACGCCTTCAGTTCATTATCTCTTAATTTCTCTCTCTTCTCGGTTTCTTTTTAAATTGCTTTGAAGAGATTGATATTTGAGTGTCGAGTAAAAAATAAATCATTTATTTGTTACATTTGAACGAATTATTGTGCTTTCTGTTTTACTTATCTGCCTGAAAGGAGAGTGTCGTCGTTCGGGCTTATGTAAATATGTCACTGAGTACTTAGGTATGGTACGAGTATTACGTGTCCATAAACAACTAGACCGGTTTTGGATTTAGAGATGTCGATAAAGTCGTCTTCATATTAGATATCTTATCTTATATCTTTAAATGAGCAATTCTTGCATATTTATATATATATATAATTGGAATCTCGGAATCGGCTCCAACGATTTTCATACAATTTAGTATATAGGGGGTTTCGGGGCCGATAAATAGATCTAGCTAGGAATCATTTTTAGAAAATGACATTTTATTCGTGTTTTATCGATAATCAACTTAAACATAAACTTGGAAGAAAAATAACAAAAAGGAGGCGTTTGAGTAGTCTCAACTGAAAAATATGACTCTTCCTGACATCTATTGGCGAATAATAATACTATTTTTTGTGAGCAACTAATTGCTTTAACGACACAACAGCAGATGGCGTTGTTAAGTAACACGAAGTCAATGATCGAAAAATATTATTCATATTTCATCATTTTATTAGTAATTCGTACTTAAATATAATTTCCATAAAATACAATTAAAAAAAAAAAAAACCGAGCAAAGCTCGGTCATCCAGGTACTGTCTTATTATTGCAGTCGATTTTAGTCGAGTTTATACCCATTTTTAAATAAATGGTCACTAAAGTATATTTTAATGTAATTGGTATAGTTCATAATCATTGTCCAATCAATCATCAATCATATCCTATACCAACTTTCTTATTTGAGATTAATTAATTTCTCTTCGAAAACCGATAAAAATAATAGAAGAAGAACGAAAAAATGTTAAATGCCATCACTATCTCTTTGTTTAACGTTAATTGTTAGTAATTCCTCCACAAATATTCCTGGCCAATGTAATTATGATGTAAAATAATTAAATTTGCTCAGCACTCCGTTTAAATTATGCATTAAAAGTGATATGAAAATAAGAGCGAACATGGCTAGAAAAATAAGTTCAAATTGTTGAAATACAAACATCCAAATCCAACATGCAATAAGTTTTGTACAATTCTAAAATAATCTTCAGTTTTCTAAACATTCAAACCTTTAAGCCATAATTCCTGAAAGGATACATTTCCAAAATACTAGAGATTTGTAAAAAATATGTCTCCAAATGGACCTAATTAACATTTAATTGATATCGGAGCTGCATCGCCAAATTGAAGAGGTAGGTATGTCGATACCCATCTAAGTCGCCACTGCAGTATCGGAATCTGAATATTTTATGAAATTACACGGCGCATGCTTCGAATGTGGCCAGATGACAAATTTCTATTATACATTCTATTATCTATTTTGGGAATCGTGTACATACTTTTAAAGACGATTAATTATGCCCGACGTCGATTTCAGTGGTTAGTGATGACGTTGTTTATTGCTGTTTCGTTTTACCCGACTGCGCAAGAAGGAGGATTATGGTTTTCGAGTATGTATGTTTGTATGTGGGTATACTCGTCGTATATGTATGAGGTGTTTTTGGCAAGCCCAACAGTCGAAACAGCTTGATGGATTTGGACATGTCGTGAAAGTGATATAGGTCACAACATTTTAAGTGTCAGACTACAATTTGCAGTCGGGTTTTTACCAGACTGCGCAAAAAGGAGGGTTATGTTTTTTTTTTTTTAATTGTGTCTATATGTTTCTACTCTACTTCTATCTTCTTTCTTTCTTCTACTTGTTTCTTTATCAAAATATATTTGTAAGACTTCGTACCCTTTGCCTGAAATTAAAATGTCGGTGCAAAACAACTTGGTACATTTCCTGGTTTTATTTTTGGGACCGCCGAAAACGTGCTTATTGTTCTCTTTCGTTTATTGTTTTCAAAGTTCATAACTTTGAAAAAATTACCTGGACATTAAAAAAAGTAATTTGACAAAAATTAACTTTTAGGTTAATTTTTCAAAGTTCATAACTTTGACTTTAAAGAAAAATTGAAACCCCTAAACATCCACAAAGGGTTCAAAATTAAGGGTACGAATAAACACGTGTTTCTTTTTTACCCGACTGCGCAAGAAGGAGGGTTAGGTTTTTCGATTGTATGTATGTATGTGGGCATGTATGTTTGTGTGCGTGAGGATTTTTTGGCACGCCTTACAGCCTGATGGATTTTGACATGTGAGGTGTCATTTGAATCGTCTTGATGGTAGAAGTGACATAAAGTACAATTTTTTGCAGCCAGGCTTATTGTTTTTCTTTTAATAATTTTGTGCTTTGTTACTTGTTGTGTTTTTAATTAAGAAATAGGTGTTTCTGCGTGCCGCGATGGTAGAAGGTACGAGTATATTGAGTTGTGTTGCAAGTTGCTCGCCAGGAAATATATCAGATAAAAGGTATCCCACGTCATGCCTTGTTGCTTTGTTTTATAAGCATACCTATAGGGTAAGATAAGGCAGAAAATGTTCGACAAATTTTTATTCTGAATAAACGGAAAATCAGTCAATCAGTTCGTGACCAAGGCCTCTGCAACATGGCCAAAACATTGACGGATTTATTTACTTACATGATTACTTAGATTATACGCATCGAAAGATTGTTAAAACATTTTACACAAGTATAAATTACAAAATACACGCACGCACACACACACACACACACACACACACACACACACACAGAGAGAGAGAGAGAGAGAGAGAGAGAAACAGACACTTTCTTAATATAATACCTCTCATAAGAGAAACATGTCTTTTACTCGTAAGTACCTGTATCCTAAAATAAAGCTGTTTAGTATTTTTATAAGGATATTCCTTAAAATATTATGCAACAATCTGTTGCTAAAATGTAATCTGATAATATAATGCTCGATACGGTTATCATTTGATTATGTTAAACTGCTAATAATTAACTATTTGAAGGACAGACTTTAATATCACTGGCCAATATTTAACTCAAACTCCATTTTCTCGTTACATGCGATTTCACAATGCGACATTGCGATTCCACGAAATAATCCACATTCTGTTACCACTATCTTCTGGAAATACGCACAAAGGATTTTTGTGTCACATTGTACTCGTATTTCATATTTTACCGGTGTACAAAGAAAGAAACCTACCGTACGCCTGGATTTTAATCTAGTACACACAGCACTAGTTAGGATTCCAGCTGATTAAAATTATCATTGCACGTCCGCCATCAAAGAAACGACACATTTTGTAGGCTTTATGAACCGGGATTAATTTAAAAAAAATGGGAATGAATGAATGAATGGAAAATATCCAGGTATTGTTGCGATATAGACTGAGAATCGAGAGCGCAGCGGTTGCTATTCTGCCTTCCGTGTTTGTGGTCTGTATACCCACTGCCCAATGATAGCTAGGTAATGCTCCAAGCTGATAGCGTTGTAATTTATCACGTCGGTGGCACAAGGCGCGCGGACAGCTAAAGGTTAAAATGTACATAAAGATGATGTGATTTTTTATTTATTTATTTATTTTTTTTATTTATTTAATAAGGCTTCACATTTACAGCTACATTCATAAATACTCTGTTTTCATTTAATCTTATTAAACTAAATGTGCTGTCTGTTGAAGGAAGCACAGCATGCAAAAGTTATTCTAAATGAATTTTAATATTAAAAGAAATATTATTCTAATTAAGCATAAATATTAACATAACATCGACGATTTAGGTATTCATATTTAAAATTAAATTTAAAT
This sequence comes from Peribatodes rhomboidaria, assembly GCA_911728515.1. Taxonomy (NCBI): domain Eukaryota; kingdom Metazoa; phylum Arthropoda; class Insecta; order Lepidoptera; family Geometridae; genus Peribatodes; species Peribatodes rhomboidaria. Next base: position 8,290,852 of record OU452166.1, read on the forward strand.
TAATTTTGAATGCACCAAGTGAGTCCCCAAAAATATCTAAGTTGTTATTATGATATACATTAATGAGTCTGCTTATTCTAGGAACAGGCGAGTTGGCCCCTAAAACTGTCCTTCGATAGATAGGAGCAAATGGAGTTATGTGTTTTCTGGGATAATTAAATGGTACTCTTAATTTAAACTTTTCTAATAAAATTGGGCAGTTAATTTTGTTATTTATCAATTTGTAAAGAAAAATTAGATCTAATTTAATGCGGCGATCTGACAACGTTTGAATATTGAAAAAATTCAATCTTTTATTGTACGAAATTACAGATTTTGCTATCCTAGCAGAAAAAGCCAAATGCCACAGAAATCTTTTTTGTACTCTTTCTAGTCTTAAGCTATGAACGGCATAATGTGGCCTCCAGACGGGAGAGCCATATTCTAAGATACTGCGTATTAAACAGTTATATAACAATAAATTTACCCGATTGTCCACTAAAGGTCACACCTATATACCAGTATCCCCCTGCCCGACAGTCACCCCGATGTTTCTTCTGACACTTCTCTCGACACTCAGCTCAGAGGATTCTTGAATTTCTCCTCCGATGATCATTCTCATTTCTGATAGTCGCATATATTTGATTTTTGCAAACGTTGTTGCTCTTATTATATAGTACGACAATTTAGTCAAATTGGGCTAGACCGAAAGTGATTTGAACAAAGGTTTTCCTGTACTCTAAAAGTTTTCCTTTTTTTGGTCAATTTGTTGTTAATAACTGTTTACTCATACCTATTTTCCAAGCTCTAAAAATACGGTTTATGAAAACCTTCTTCGCCGGCTGTGTGCAATATTGATGATATGAAATGTGCAGTCTTGTAATAAATCCTTTGTGAAAATAGATCGAATGCTTTGCCAAGCCAGCGAACTAGGCAGCTGGCCGATTGAAGCCCAATCGAGTATCAAATCAAATGCTCCCTATATACCTATGAACCGCTACCGTCAGTAAAATAAAAATGTCTACATTTTTAAACTTTAGTATTCATAAGACGATAGAATTACTTATGAACCCGTATCCACGTTTTATGAATATCAGAGCAGTACTTGATCAAAGAACTTTCTCCTAGAACTAAAATGTGTACATTAATAATGCTTTTGCTTACAATGCGCTTTAAATTAATGTAAAGATGTAAGTGCGTCTCGCTCGAGCTGGCGCAGCGTCGCGCAGATCTCGCTCTCGCAGCTCGTGCCTCTCTCGGCTCATGCAAAATGTAGGAAGTAGGCGACTAACGCCCTCTTCCCTCTCAAGATAATGCCGGTGGTGGAACAGGCCCCCGCCCGTCCATCGATGGTCACCGACTTGCCGCACGTGCCCCCCCGAATGGTGCCTCATCAAACCATCGTTCCGTGATTTCCGGGCTCGTGATACGGCAATTTCTGTTGTCTAACGTCATTTACATATCCCGATGAAATCGCTATTATTCCAATACAAGATAGCACTATCGCCATTCCAAAATGCCTTTAGTCGATTTAGCAAAATCATGCTACGCCAATCGATGAGAAAATTATAGCTGGTCGAAAATGGCTTTGCGTTATTTTATTAATACGTAATTTTTAACGAACGTTATATGAAAAGAATTGACACGCTTGGTATGAAAAATCTGTCAAAAACCGTTACGAAGAAAAATGTCTCACAAGCAATAACGCCTGAAGCAAAACTCTTATTACAATATTTATCAAAACGGCTTTTGACATGTTTAGTGTAGCTAAAACGTTCCCAAACATTGTGATTAGGTCACAGGTCATCCAATGTATCCCACAAAGTATACAAGAATAAAAACAAATAAAGTTGTTTCAAAGAATATCTTAACTGTCTATTACCTGTGAGTGAGCGGCTAAAGTTCCGTCTGTTTAGAAGACAGCAATAAAGGGCGTAAGTGCTCGCTCTTACAATTTTAATAATTGACATAAAAGCCGTGAATATTTATGGAGGCGTGTGAACTCCGAGAGCCGACACTGTTGTTAGAGTACATAACTATGTTTTCCATGCATTATGTACAGTCAATACGGCGTTCCTGAGACTTGGGAATTTGAACTTGAATAAATCATTAGGCCCGGCGCGTTTCACTAAAATATGCAATAGTTTTATGTAACTTGAGCGCCTTGGGTGGGCGGCAATGTTAAGTAGTACGCAATATAATATTTTATTTAATAAAGTTACCGAGTTACGGGGTGTACCCGAACAAGTTTGTTGTTTTCCACCCATTCGTGTAGTGCCGGATAAATGTTAATGAGTGCGACAAACGAGGCACGACTATTTAACTTTGTTTACATAGTGTACGGTTGCATTTTTAATTTATAGTCGTGAGACTGTTATTTTTGGACGGAGTGCGCTACCGGTACCGTTGTTACTTGTGCAAAGAACGTTGTTTAATTAGGATCTTGTTTTTTTTTTTTTTTTTTTTTTTTTTTTTTTTTTTTTTTTTTTTTTTTTTTTTTTTTTTTTTTTTGGATGACTCTATGCTGTTGGCCACTGAGGCCTCGACAGCGTACCGGGCATTAGGCAAGCGCAGATGGCGCAGGGCCTCAAAAATGCTTACAAACTATGGGCGACGAGCGCAAGGGCACCTCTGAGGTACGGCCTCGGCTTGGGCTGTCGCCGAGGGAGGGGCGTCGAATTGCCCTGGCAGCCCAGAAGGGGCTTGCTCTAGGGCCCTAACGGGGACGGTTGAAGTTAAGGTTAAAAACAGAATAAATTATTATTAACAATGACTCGACCGCCTTGTTCGGAAAGGGAACCTCACCTCAGAAGAACAGGCAAGAAACTGAGGGGCGTAAAATAAGCGAACACTACGAGCTAACTAACCGATCTTCTAACAGACCTTGTAGGCAGTCTTCGACCTCGCCGGCGAGGTCGGTGTATGACAGTGTACCTTTGGTAACCGACGCCTATACCAAAAACTGAATACTTCCTGTTGCAAGGAGCTGCCGGGTCGGACGACCCCAGCGCCGCCGACGTGACGACGGCGATGGGGTCGTCCGGGTCGCCTAGGATGTTCCTAGGGCGCCTACGGAGAGGGGGAGGGTCTGTGGGATCTACGGAGTAGTCCACGGTGCGAGTGACAAGAGGGTTGGGGTGGTGAGGGGCTCTATCAAAGTAGCGCCGGGAGAGAAACTTGATGTACTGACGGATGGAGGGAAGTTCGAGATCGCAATGCAGGTCGGCATTACGCTGGTACCAGCTAGCTCCGACTGCCTTGCGAATGAACCTATTCTGAAGGACCTGGAGCTTGTCCAGGTCTAGGGAGGAGGCATGAGCGAACACTACTGAAGCGTACGTCATGACGGGGCGGATGCACATTTTGTAAATAGTCACCTTATTCCTAAGGGACAATTTACTCCGTGTGCCTACGAGGTGGTGGAGTCGGCCTAGAATGAAGGCCGCTCGGTCCCGGACTATCTGAATGTGTTTCGAGAAGGTGAGTCGCCTATCGAGGGTCACGCCAAGGTATTTGGTGGAGGTAGCCCAAGGGACGGGCTGACCGTGAAGCACGAGTTGCTCCCGGTTGAAAAGCTTGGTGGGGTGAAAGTACATGGCTGCACTTTTGTCGGGATTGACCGTTATGGCCCACTTCTTGAACCAATCGCCAAGCTGGCGAAGGGCTCGCTGAAGTCGGCCACGCAGGTGGAGGGGATTCCAACCTCTGGTGTAGAGGGCAGTGTCGTCCGCGAAAAGCGCGAACTCTACTTTTGGAATCCGAGGGATGTCGTGAGTGTAGAGAGAGAAGAGGATAGGGGCTAGCGCTGAGCCCTGAGGGACGCCGGCGCTGATGGGATGAGGGGAGGAGCGAGTTCCATCGACGCGGTAGCGGAAGCTTCGATGGGTGAGATAGTCTTGGATGATGAGCACAAGACTGTCTGGGAACGCGAGTTGATATAGCTTGTATATCAACCCGTTGTGCCACACCTTATCGAAGGCTTTCGCGACGTCGAGGAAAACCGCTAGGGTCCCCTGGGGCTTGGGAGTGGTGAAGCCACAAGGTCTCTGATTGAAACCTTCTAGGACGTACTCCGTGATGCGGTGTACTTGTTGGACGCAAGAGTGTCTGGACCTAAATCCAAACTGCTCGTCTGGGAGAATGTGATTCTCCCTGACATGGGACCAGATGCGCTTCAGAAGGATGCGCTCGTAAATCTTCCCAATGGAGCTGAGAAGACTGATGGGACGGTAACTAGAAGGCTCGGTAGCCTTCTTGCCTGGTTTTCGAATGCCGATAACATCGGCAGTCTTCCAGGGGTCGGGGAAGATGCAGTTGGTCATGGCGGCATTGAAGATGCTTACTAAGAGATGGATAAGGGCAATGGGGAAGAGTTTGAGCACTCTGTTGGTGATACCATCTGCACCTGGGGACTTCTTGGCGTGGAGGTCCTTGATGATCGACTCAACTTCCGAAGCCGTGACCGGCTCGAGGGAAGAGAGGGGAGGGAGGGAGGAGACTTCGTCGACTACCGCGTCCACCGACTCGCGATGAGCGGGGTCGACTTGGTCTAGACTGGGGCTGCACTGCGCCTCGAGGCTGTGGGCCAGGCACTCGGCCTTTTCCACATCCTCGAAGGCGGGTGGGAGATTGGGTCGTGTCAGGGGGGGCATGGATGACGTCTTGTCGGATTTCATAGATCGCACCAACTTCCAGTAAGCCAGATGAGATGGTTCGATCTCTGAAAGAAGTTTCTCCCACCTCTGATTACGGAGTTCACGTATGCGGGTCTTTACGGCACGCTCGTAATACCGCATAGTGACTCTGTTCTCTTCGGTGGGAGTCCAGTCGTAAGCCCTAATGGCAGAGTGTTTTGCTCTCAATAGCTCCCTCACGTCCTCGGGAAGGGCCCAGCGTTGGTCGCCCTCGACTGGGACCTGTCTCGAGGAGCCGCCAATGGCGGTGTGAAGGTGACTATTGAGCGCATCGAGGGAGAGGGAGACATCGTCTGGGGTGACGATGTCGTCGGGGATTCGGTCTAGGTCGGGTGAGTTGGTTTCCTTTAGGCTCTCACCTAAAAGCTTCCAATTCACCACAGTCCTAGTCGGGGGGGTACTGATAGCTGAGTCGGGGCCCAGGGACATCAGAACCGGTCGGTGGTCAGAGTCAAGCTCGTGTAGCACTTCTAACGAGCGTAGCTGAAGCGCTATGCCTTTTAGAAGTGCTATGTCGAGTATGTCTGGCCTAAGGTCAATGTTGAAGGGGAAGTGGGTCGGGGAGGACGGGGGAATGACGTCATAGCCCAAGTCGGTGGAGAGAGTGTCCATAAGGGACCCTCTCGTGTTAGTGGCGTTGCAACCCCACATGGTGTGCTTGCTGTTGAAGTCGCCCGCCAGAATGACGGCGCTTCCGAGGGAGAGAAGTGACTCGAGATCACTTCTGAGGAGAGGTTTGTTACCAGAGTGGTAACAAGACGCAATGATGACGGACTGATGGCCCGTCATCGATAGGCGGCAACAGGATGCCTCCAGGTTCGTGAGAGGAGGAGTGTCGATGGGAATGCAGTGGAGAGATCTTTTGTAATAGATCAGGGTACCACCCCCGCGGGCGGTAGTCCTGTCATTACGAACCAGAGCATAGTTTGCGACCCTAGGGTCCCTCATGCTCGGTTTTAGAAAGGTCTCGCACACTAACATGACATCGACCTGATGGGTCGTGAGGAACTCGTGGATGAGGGGACGTGAGTTCCCCGAGGAGAGGCTGTTGGCATTGTAAAATGCCAACGTCAACGCGCGCGGCTTCACTTTCGTCGTTGTACTATCCATGACAGTTACGACGAAGTGGCGCGGGGAGCGAAGTGCTTCAGAGCGCGGAAGAGATCGCTGTGAGTAGCCATGATGACCAGTAGGTCACCAGGGCGTTCACGGACGAGTTGAGCCACCTCGCGGACCTCGTCGAGGTCAAAACTCGAGGAGATCTCAGTGAGAAGGTGGAAATCCGCCGTGAGGCCAGAAGGGCTTTGGGCGGGCATGCGGGGTGCAGGAGCCACGGGTGGGGGGATCGGGCGGCTCGGGGTAGCAGCGGGGTAGGGGAGCTGCACTGGGCGAGACACCGGTGTCTGGAGCAGGGATGGGGGTTTCGACCAAGCGTTGGTCGAGGGACGGGGCGCGTCGACGAATTTCGGCGCAGCGGGGGCGGGTGCTACCCGGAGCTTGGCACCGGTGCCTTGGGACCGGGGAGGGTTGCGGGAAGGAGGGGTCCTTTTCGACCCAGCCGCGGCCTTCGGGGCCTTAGGGCAACCGCGATAATTCGCAGTGTGCCCTTTCGTCCCACAGAGGACGCAGCTGGGCGGACTGGGATCCCCCTTCTTGCGGCTGCATGCTGCAGTGGCATGGTCACCCGCGCACTTTACGCAGCGGAAGGCCGCTTCGCAAAAACGCGCGGCGTGGCCATACAACTGGCAGCGATGGCATTGACCCGGAATGCCTTTGGATCGGGGAGCCTCGGCCTTAAGCCCGGAGAGGTTGAGTACCTTCTCGACTGAGAAGATTCTCTTGCCCTCCTGGTTGCGGTCGAGGATGACCAGAACGAGGTCTATGGGGGCCTTGGTGCGACCGTTGGTCATACGGTGCACCTGTTGGACCGGGAAGCCCTGGGACTCGAGGTCAGTACGGATGAGGTCCGTACTGATCTCTTTGGGGAGGCCGCGTATAACTACGCGAAGGACTTTCTCGTCCTCAAGGGGGAAGGCGTGAAACTGGATCTGAGCTTCACGTAGGAGACGGGTAGCGCGACGGTACTCGTCGGAGGAGGGGATGGCGACGGAGATACCGTCCTTGTGGCTCTTACCAGAGCACCTGATGCTCTGGTCGGCGAAGATCTTAGAGATCTCCGGCCAGCGCTGCCTGTCCCTAAGGACAAAGGGTCGGGGGGGTCTCGGCGGTCTGGGCGCGGGAGCCACGTCCATCTCGTCCGAGTCGTCGGAAGACGGAGGAGTGCCTGCAGCGATGCAGGAGGCTTTGGACGGGGGAGGGGGAGAGGAAGCAGCGGCGGGGCGCTTCTTCCCTTTGGGAGCAACGAGGGTGAAGCCCTCGTCGCTTGGGCCGGCCGCGTCCATCTCCGTCGAGACGGCAGAGGCCAAGGAGGTCGCGCTCTCTGACCTGACGGTCAGGGCGAGACGCGAGCGACTCCTATGACGGGAGAGAGAGCGGCGATTGCCCTCTCGCCCTTTTCGAGATCGTGCCTCGTGCGAGGAACGCTCTCTTACGGGCGAGCGGGCCTTCGGGGTCGGGACGGCCGTCGGCCCTCTGAGGGAGGGCGAGGGCTTAGCGGAGGAGGAGGAGGTGCCCGGTAAAGGCTTAGGCGCAGAGCCTGAGGCCTTAGGGGCAGGGTTGGAGGATTTTTTGGCCTTAGGGGCCTTAGCGGGCTTTGCCTGAGGGGCAGGGGCGGGGGAGGGGTAGGCCTGAGGGGCCGCCGCTAGCAGAGAGGCTGCAGCGGCTACCGGGTTGCGTACGAAATCCTCGTACGCACTCGGATTGGACGCTAACATGGCTCGGAGAACATTTTCGACGATGGCGTTAGCCGCGCCGAAACTGGCCTCCGACCCGGCAAGCTCCATAGCGACGGGAGCGAGAGCGAGACAGCCGGTGAAGGATTTTCACCGGCGGGAAAGAGAGGGCATGAGCCTCCCTGCCGGGTATAGGCAGGGAGATGTGTACCTAGGTGTAGCCCTAGTGTGTCCCGGCTGCCGATCTTATTGTGCAGCCGGTTGTGTGCCTACGGCCCTAGCTGCCCCGGGGGAGAGACAGGGACTCCGGGGAAACCGGCCGTCCAAGCCAAACACACACCCGAGGGATAGGAAAAAGGATGGGAAGGGTGGGAGGGAGATGCTTGGTGTCGACGAGGGGCGTCCCCAAGGCCGGTGGTTCCAAGCCCAGCCGGATTCCGTTGTTCCTCAGAAGGAGGAAAAACGAGCGCTCCGGGTCCACGCTCCTAACCACGATCGGCTTCGTTGGCACCGTTATAAGTATCCACCGATCGACCACTAAGCGTGGATTTTGCAATGAAACATTAGGACGCTCTGAAAAGAGCGGTTTGATCACGCCGTATCAAGATACGGCGTGCTTTCTTCGTCCGGCGGAGAACACGGCGAGACGACGATCCCTGCAGTCGGTACCCCGGTACGTTGTATTAACAGAGGACGTTTGAAACCAACGTTAATACAACGAAATCGATAGTGTTAGCGAAGATACGTGGCAACGCTAACACCTCGAAGTTGAGGGACCGAAACAGAGGATCGGACGTCGCAGTCTTGCGGCTTCTGTCTTCTCAGGGCTTGCTGTGTTGAGACAGCAACAGCGGCGACAGCAACAGCAGGCTTGAGGGAGACAGCAACAGCAGGCTTGAGCAGGATGGCGATAGCGGGCAGCGGACGGTAGTCGGAGACGTCCGTACGGTGCGACGGATCGGAGCGGAATGTGACTGATTAGGATCTTGTCGCAAAAGAGCTCATTATATATATAAACACCTTGTATAGCGCGTTATGACCCGTAAAGATACTGGCAAACATTTTATAGACGGTTTGTTTGTACTCGTAGTATGAGTGGGCTACGCTGAAAGGAAGCTCTTGAATTCAGCATTACTACGACACTAATCTGAAACCACGGAAAAATGTTCAGTGGTTTTTTATGTTACCGAATATAAATGACGGTTTTTATGATGCAGTAGATTTTTACGTGGTTTTTAGGAATTGCCGCATAGTAATAGTTGTTCATAATGATAAATAAAATAGGTACTTTGACTCACTTCACTTAAGATTCCGTAAGTAATGTTCATTGTGAACGATAAATAGTTTGATAGGTGAGGTAAATATTTTTTCAAACTGATTAGTTTTTCAATACTTTGTCTTTTCAAATGTATTTTTTACGAAATAAATTAATTTAAAAAAATAGTTCATAAAGTACTTTGAGCTTTCGGATTAGCGTAACCTTTTCGAAGAGTCCGGTATTTACGTTCAGTGTACGGGCTCTTTGCACAGTTACGTCTGTAAATAAAATGAAAGATCAGCATCAGATCTGATGAACTAAAAAGAGTCATCCGTGCCGAATCAATCCGTAAAGTTTAGATCAGGAAAGATTCGGACACGTACGTAAAGGCAAGACTACACCACGAATATCGCCATACTGATTCCTCAAAGAACCAAATTTTGCAAGGAAACCGTAGAAATCCAAGTTAACGACGGGCTTTAGTAATAGTACTCAAATAAAGTTAAATTCGTACAACATTTCTTAGTTCTGCTTGCCTCGATCTACCCTCACAAAGCACTTAAACAAAGCCGTGAATTCGTTACTGAGTTAACTAGAAACTCACATACAAACTTTTGCACATGTTTTTGTATGACGTAGTAGTTTCTTCAGTGAGATCCCACCTTTAGTAACCATTCGTACCACTCTAGTTGTCTATCCGGACAAGCAATCAAGTTGCCGGATCCGCTTCTGAAATTGAAATGAAAGGTACATCGTAACAAGTTTCTTCCAATTTAAGCGACAAAACTGGTCGCCAACGAATTTTAGCTTTTAATTCCACGTACAGTACTAGACTAAAGTCTATCAGGTGTGTTTTTTGTCAATACTAATATTAATAGTATTTCCCCTTAGCAATAAACGTTATTAAACCTCGAATAGTTATACAGTGGTTTGCTTTTTTCTTATTTTAATTTTAGGCTCCATCGAATAAGACATAACACTGTATGACTATTCCGAGGCTCTTCAACGTTTATTGCTAAAGGGGACAGTGTTTTCGTTTATACGAACCGTCAGGCGGCCCGTTAGTTTATTTGTCACCTATGGCATCCATTCCTAGGCACTCATCGATATGGAATAACCCTTTCTGGTTGGACACATACATACAATCTGTAGAAATGAAACTTACCTCTGTCTAAAGAATAACGCAAGTGAATAATACAATTATCGATTAATCGACCGAGCGGGCGTCAACGAGAGAAGCGTCTTTGCTACAGCTTTGGCAGTAATGCTTTCTTTGCATTTCTCAACCGATTCTTTTCAAATGTGAGTGTGTTCGATAATTATTTAGAATTTTATTTTAATGATGCATCTGACTTCTATTGGAGATCATCGTGTGACGTTGAGTGTACTTATACCAGCACGCAGTCCGTTGTAATTGATCTCGTTCGTTTTCTATTCGATCAACGGGAGATCGATCGATAGGGCAGGTTTTCTAGTCTTTGGTTCTGTGGTAGGGATGTCACTTGCTAAGCGATTGATGCTAAAATTTAGGTAATGGGAATAACGGCGCAGGTGGAGCAGAAGCCACTAATTAGAAAAAAAAAACGGCGCTGGTGGTTCGCTGTCACTTCGTTTCTTCAACACTAATGATAAAATGAGACGACAACTATAGTTATATTCACACCCTACTTCCTAACTAATATTATAAACGCGAAAGTTTGTAAGAATGGATGGATGGATGTTTGTTACTCTTTCACGGCAGAACGGCTGAACAGATCTGGATGAAATTTGGCACAGAGATAGATTATAGTCTAGAATAACACATAGGGTACCTTTTAACCGCGGGTGAAACCGCGGGGCACAGCTAGTTCATTATAAGCCGAACTGAAGTTTAGATGGTTCCCTTTTTTTGCATTTCCGCCACGTAAAGTAAGTCCGATTTCGCCAATGCGGTCTGGCAACCCTAACATGCTGATTCTCACGAATTGATGAATGCCGAACCTCTCGGCGAATGTCCCATCGTCTGAAGTGACCGTTTAGCATGAGAGCTTCCATTTTCCTGATTTCTTCCCAATGAGATTGGTTCCGAATCTAAGTGCATAAAACGGGTTTTGTTCAAATGCCGTGAGTAAAACTCGACTGTCGAGGGTTCCCTTGCGGTCGGTGCCTTTTTTTGTTTTAAAAAATTATTTATCTTCAAAACTTTACTTTCTCATTTCCTTGCTGTTTTTTCGAATGCTTTATAGTCGAATAGTAAAATTCTGTGGGCTGTAGACTTCGTTGCTGACGTCTGTACGGAAAATAATCATAAATCCACCATTTAAAAAAATGACTTTACAAAAAAAAATATTAACTTTACACTAGCAAATACACAAGACGTGCGAGGCCTATTTCCTGGATGAAGGAACAAAAAAAATTATAGAACCTATTCACAAAATTTTAAGAGAACCGGTTAAGAAATCCTACTAATATTATATACGCGAAAGATTGTATGTATGGATGGATAGATGGATGTTTGTTACTCTTTCACGCCAGAACGGCTGAACAGATCTGGATGAAATTTGGTACAGAGATAGATTATAGTCTAGAATAGCACATAGGATACTTTTTAACCGCGGGTGAAACCGTGGGGCGCAGCTAGTGTAACATATAGAGGAAGACACACGAAAGCATTTTTGTCGAAGCTGAAGCATAGACACTTCGCTCGCTGACGCTCGCTCGGTCAATGATATAAAATCTTGTGAACTTTCACAGAAGAATTTGTATTAAATTGCAAAGAACTTCTTTTTCTTGTCGAGTCTATGTTTACTAGATGTTAAGAGTCCGGCGACCTAACTAATTTCGACCTAGGCGACCTAGACTAACTTCGCATTGGCTTAAGGTATTCTATAGCCATTTCGTCTAGAAGAAGAAGACGAGCGAAGAGAGCGAGATGATACTGACGAGCCTCTAAAGTTACCTACAGAGTGACAAAGTGCAATTTCAATTTTTTTTATGACTTTTGCACTTCTGTAATCATTCTTAGGTGACTAAGAATTTCCCTTGTATTATGGATTCATTTAATAGCTAATGATGTAGACAATCCCCTATGTAATGGAATTTATGATTTGCTTTGTCTATCTATTGAATAAATCAGTCAAAAGTGACCCCTTAAAATGCGGATATTTTTCATACCTCTATTTTCGCTTGAGAACGTTTTAAAAAAAAACCAAGAACATAGAGGCGGAGATATTGTTAATTTAATTGTACATGCTAAATTTCGTCAAAATCTGACAAATGGTTTTCAAGAAAATTGAGTAGCGCGTTTGTATGGAAATTTCAGAGCGTCGCGGCCCTCTTAATGTTAAATAAAAGATGTTTGGATTAGCATTCAATAAACCCGATAGCACTCTCGGTAACCTTATTCAGTTGATCTAAGGAGCACGATGTCCGTTAAACATAACGCGTAGTTAGAAGATTCGTGCCACAGCGTCGATGGACAGCGGAGCTACTTGCTCGTATTGTGATCCCATTTTGCCGTGCTTTCTAATGCCTCATACTTAAGTCGTAATCCAATTCTAAAATAATCGTGTTATAATATGGTTAGATTTTAAAGAACTTTCTTTTTCTGTGCAATGGTTGCTAGCCCGCTCTCAAAATTACTGCAAAAGTTCGATGCCTCGATCTAACAAATCGCTAATGAAAGCGAATACGGCTAACAGATAAGGCAAGCGCTTCCAAGGGCGATAGGTATGTTAAAGCATAAGGACCCTCGATCTCGGCAGCTTTATTAAGCCGTCAGAGCGCGAGCAAACCACGGCAATGCCACTTATTTCATCGGGCCCGTTAACACTGCGGAAAGAATGCCGCTAGGGGTGCCCCTTTATTGGATTTCAAAATTCGTTATTGCAAGAGACTTTTGATTCTTTTTAGCGTCGGGCGCACGAGATTTTTTCCGTAGTGGACACAATCGCAACTATATTGGGGTCTGTATTCTCTGTATATTGCGTTTTTGAGTTGACACTCGTCATTGGCTCGCCGCTGGGCGGAATGGTTTATGGCTTTTGTAATATCGCCTCGGCATCCACCCCACCGCGGCAGACTGGGTGTCGATCGGGAAAAACTTTTACCTAGCACCCGTTGATTATTTCAGTTGCAGCGTTCGAAATAAAATATCGAGCTTCAGTGGCATTCTTTAAATTGACAACTTATGATAATGATCAAGTAAACTTTTCAATGTGAACTCTATTGCGCAGTAAATACGTAACTGCAGCTCAACAAAGCGCCCCGAGCGCTCAATCACAATAAATGATCGATCTAAAATTCTAAATCCATTAGTTATCAACGTAAATGTTCGATCGGTACGGATTTATCGATAGCTGAAACGCAACATCGGAATTGAGATGTCACTCGCAGTTATGACAGCTCCACGGGAACAAAGCTGGCAAACACGCTGAGGAGTGGCGCAAGCGCTTCTCGGTCGAACCCTGGCGGTATTTCAACAAACAAATATACCTTCTAACATTCATAAAGTTAATATAATGCTTGTCTAAGTAGCCAGCTAGAGTAAGAGGAAATAGGTACTGTTTTCGTTGATCTTACAAATCACGCGTAATTCTTGACCACATAAATATGTAGTTTTGTAGTAACCAAACGCATTTCATTTAAAAATATAATTTGTTTTAACTCCTAAAAAAAATGCGCTTTGAAATACAAACATTTGGTTGGTAAGTGTTCCAAACGAAACTTTTTATTTTATATTACCCATGAAATATATCTGGCAAATACTAGGCCAGACGTATTATATTCGCTACGATTGAAATAATTTCTGGGCACGAATTGGCAGTTTTAATAAATTTGCATCCAATAAAAACGAAATGAAAAGTTGAACAACAGGCGAATGAAAAATATGATTCGATTCACAGATAAATTATTCACAGAGGTATAAAATCGGTTATTTTTACTACGAACCATATTCTCTCTCATCAGACATGCAAAAACAATAAGTGATTGTTAATATTTAATCAGTTAATTTGTCAGACAAAATTAATGAAGTGTGCTTGAATTGAAAATATTTGCAGCTTTTGGATATGATGCATGAAACATTTGTATCTTGTGTGAAAACATCATACAGAAGTGGGAATTTCATTACGACATGAAGGATTTTATAGTAATTTATGCTTGGAGACACTCAACGAAGATTCCACAATGAATGGTTCTCGATAGTTGACAATCTGGGGTAAAGACCCCAGATTGTCAACTATCGAGTTTTGAGTAACTCGGTCTCTTCCAGGCAAGCGTGCTCCGTGGTAGGTCCCGTGACTGCTTTATATCCGGCTAAATGGCGATCATTTTAAGCAACAATACGAGAAGTTGCTGACACCTGCTTTTTTCTGAAAATAATTTCTGAGCTCTCAGATTTGACCAATTTTTTTTTTCTTTGCGCTCAACCTCGATTTGAGAATTTAGAACGTCATGTTAACGGAAAGACTCGTTAATATGACATTTGAAATCCTCAAATCAAGTCTCAAACTAAGTTTAAGTTTGCAATTAAATTCCTACAGAGTATGAAACTTAAAAAATTCTCAAGACTCGAAGGTCGACTGCAAACATACAAATTTGTCAATGATCATCCTTGTTTTTTTTCAAAACCATCCCAAAAGCTGTTCTGAAATTTAGTAAAAACATTAATAAAAAAGTGTGAAAACATTGAAAAAAAACCATCGACTCTTAAATTTAAAACTGCGGCAGAGATATCAATGGGCATAAAACCGAACAGTATCCAATCAATCGTCCGACATTATTTTTTTATATTAAAATGGTGCATTTCAATTCCCACGTCCACCGTCGATTTGACGGTCGTTTTAACTGGCAAAAAAATTCCCAGCAATATTGCCTCGACGTGGTGGTGGGTTATCTTTAATTTGTGACCCAATAAATGTTAATACATCAAGCGGGACAGGACTCTGGTGCCACCGGGTTCAATTAAATTTTCCGACGCCCTCAAACTAATTTGCGAACTACCCCCATATGTTTTAGGTCCTTTATCGTCTGCGTGACTAATTATTTTGTTTACGAAAATGTTTTTCGCTTTTCCAATTGTAACGTGTTGATCGCCGGTCAATATTTGATCTGTGGCTGTTCGCCACTTCGGCGGTGGCACTGTTTAAATTTGATTTTATCGTTTTATGCGTTTTCAGCTTCACCATTCGGACACTTGTCTTGGACGCAGGGAATTATCGACATTCGTCGCATAACTTTGATTCAGTTAAAAACGAGGGCGTTCAAATGTAAGCTCATTGTTGCATTACTTATTAGTAAGAGAGGTATAAGATCTATTGAAAAACGCCTAATTAAATAATTTAAAACTGAAAAAAATTCAGATTAAAGTAAAAAAGCTATATTCATAATTATGTAGTCATGTATCTACTAACTAAAGTTAGTTTTGGTATTCGTGGACTCTCAGACTAAATGCATTAAGTTAAACAGGTTTTTTAAATTATAGATGGGCCTACGTTTAGCTACTGAGAGCCCAAGCTTAATCGTTCAATCGACCTCACCTCAGTGATCCGGCTAACCTTCAGAAACTCACTCTGTACATACAGCAGGCACCGCTCTTTGCTGTATCTTTACAAAATATAGGATGATGTTTTCAGGTAATCCTGAAAGGTGTTTATTAGGCGTACCTTTACAATATTTAAAAAACTAAATTAAACTGTATCCGATTCCTCTCTGTCATGTAATAAAGTATAAAAATATATTGCCTTGTCTCTTTAGTCTTGCTAAAATTGTTAAATTCCAAATAATTATCAATTACAGCACCACAGCCTCCGGCGGCGGCGCGAGTGAAATATAGTTTGAATCAACACCCACGATAACGCGCGTTTATTCGATTCACACTTTAAAATTATTATTCGTAGTTTACAGAAATTCGAGATTTTAAGCTTTTGTGGAAATTAATTATTTGCATAATAAATGGTTTGATTTGGTTTTATTGATAAAATTTGAACTTCTGACCACAGAATACGCCTTAGATTACATAGCTCCTGATAGACGTTTCTCTTATCATTTTATTTTTATACCTGTCACTGTCATTGAGATGAACTGCCTCCCAATTCTACTAACCAATTATTTTTAAATTGTTTATAAATTGCCTCAAATTGGCACTTTTTGTATGCCAGAAGTGTCCAAAATATATATTTCACTAACAATTTTAAAACAACAGATCAGTAGAACTGAGGCCCAGGAGTCGCGTTGCTCTACATGTACATAATTATGTTCACTTACATTTTTCGCATCGGCGTCGTGGGTCGGTTAACGCTTTTTGCACACCGGCGCGGCGGCGGTACGCGGCAGTATGTTTGGGGTATGGTGCATCTACCCTGCGATAGATGGTTTATCTACCTGTGATTTCTCTATTGCAGTTATAGGCATCTGTCTGTGTAATATCGCTACGTTTCGACGCGGTACGATGCGTCGGTGTAAAATTAGCGTTAATTAAGAATTTTCAAGATCAATAATTTACACGAAATTTTAGTAAATTATAAGTATAAGTTTGGTAATTATTAATGTAAATTAAAAAAAATATATATAAATATTAGGTCCTTACGTATGAAATTCAGTTTTGTCGTATTGATCAATTTGATCTAAAATATCTCCTCTTTGGTTAAGAATTCGAAATTCAAATTAATAAATTCATTTAGCTGGTTTTTTTTTCTTTGGAATATAATCATTCATTTGTTATTTTCCTCATTATTTTTTCTTTGGCGTCGCTTATTACCGCGCAATGGAAAACATGAAATATCGGTATATTTACGAGTACGAGTTCTACCGTGGCACCAGTGCTGCAGAAACAGCTCGAAGAATTAATGATGTGTACGGCGCTGGTGTCGCTAAAGACAGCACGGTACGTTTTTGGTTTCAACGTTTTCGTTCTGGAAATTTCGACCTTAAGAACCAACCCCGTGGACGGCCGGAGATCAAAGTGAAAAACGAAGAATTAAAGGCTATTGTGGAAGCGGATTCATCACAAAGCACTTCAGAGATAGCAGCAGGCTTCGGGGTAAGTGACAAAACTGTATTAATCCACTTGAAGCAAATCGGGAAAGTAAAAAAACTCGAACGATGGGTACCTCATGAATTGAGTGAATCGAACTTGCAAACACGGGTCGCCTGCTGTGTTACTTTGCTCAACCGACACAATAATGAAGGGATTTTAAATCGAATCATTACTTGTGATGAAAAGTGGATATTGTACGATAATCGAAAGCGCTCATCGCAATGGCTGAACCCTGGAGACCCAGCCAAATCCTGCCCTAAACGAAAATTGACTCAGAAAAAGTTACTTGTAAGTGTTTGGTGGACTAGCGCCGGTGTCGTTCACTACAGTACTACTACTACTTCTTAAATCTGGCCAAACGATTACGGCAGATATCTTTTGTCAGCAACTGCAAACCATGAAGGAAGAACTAGCTGTTAAACAACCGAGATTGGTCAATCACTTGTCAATTGGTCAGTCAATCAGTCAAGGACCACACACTGCACAACAAACAACCACTAAGTTAGATGAGCTACAATTGGAATGTCTGCGACATCCACCGTACTCCCCGGACCTTGCTCCAACAGATTACCATTTCTTCCGGAATTTGGACAACTTCTTACAAGGAAAAAAATTCCACTCCGATGCAGCAGTCCAAACCGCCTTCAAAGAGTTTATTGATTCTCGCCCCCATGGTTTATTTATAGTAAAGGGATCAATGAACTACCCATAAGATGGCAAAAGTGCATAGATAACAACGGTGCATACTTTGATTAATTAAAAATATTTTACAAAAAAAAAATCGTCTTTTTATTCCTCCCATACAAAACGCCAATTTCATACGTAAGGACCTAATATTTATTAATAAATTTTGGTGCATAATTTGACAGAATTGTTAAAGCACACCGGTGTAATTCTAAATGTTTCGAGACAGTGATTTTAAAATAATAAAGGATTCCGGACAAAACCGTCACCTTAGCCAAGTATGACGAAACTACCACATCCAGATCTGTCCTACTATCTCCCGCAGTCACTATTTCACCGCTTATACAATATCCATTGGGTTAATGAATTAAGCCTCGCTGCTGGGCTGAAAACAATTTTGTCGGTACTACGGTGATAATGCGAATTTATTATATCATTTAAATGTCTGTACGTAACAAAACGGCGATAGTCGTGTGTACGGTATCGTGTAATTTAGCCAGTTGTAAACTGTGTCACTATTACATATATTTAGATAAGACAAGCGATGATAGCCTAGTTGGAGAAGGCTCGCCTCTCAAACAAAAGGGAGCGGAATCAATCCCAGCCGAAGGCACGCTCCAATTTGTCATTTGTTCATACTGGAGCCCGGTGTATGGCGATGGCCCTGTTACATTTTGGACTAAAATATTGTCTGGCGAAGTGTGGGTGTTGTATTACAACTCTTCCAGCGCCTTGGAGAAAGGCGTGACGATATGTTATGTATAGGAAAGGAAATCGGTAATCGGACGCCATCGTAAAGGCGGCAAGAAGTCAATAGGTGAGGCTGGCTCAAGACTGGTAAAGATGGCGTGCTAAACAGGACCTCTATAGGGTGCTTTACCCTAAAAGAAGCGTTGCAACGTAGTGTATCGAGAAAAAAAATACCAACAGGATCACTTCGTTGGTCATCTTCATTTATTTATTTTATTTAGATTTATGGCGCGCTAGCTAACGTGGAAATCGAAAAGGGAATCTATAAAGTAAATAACAAACCTGAAAATATTTTTGTATTTTTTTTTTACAGAATCGCTTTTGAGTAATCCTCTTTCGAGTAGTTGTTTGAACATGCGAAATAGTTTGAAACGCTTTACAGATATTTTCGGGGAATCGCAGAGAGAGAGCATCGAATGTTGACTTTGTGAGGTTTTTAGTTCGTAGTTAAACCTAACTACGAACTCACTACTCGAACGAACGATGAAATACTCACTACCAACCGGTAGTGAGTATTTGGACTTGCTTGATCATTTTCATGATACCAGGAATCCCTTTGAGAACGTAAAATCGGCTGCAGTATACACAAACACGTTTTTTCCACGTACCCTGAACGATACAGCATGGAAATGTATAACCCTCTTTTCAGACCAACTGACCATTGTGCAGGAGCTCAAAAAGGGGTAAAAAATAACCAGCATTTTTGGCTCCCCTCGCAAAATATAAATGTATTTTAGTAAAAGCAGCCAACTGTGATTGTCAATCATGTGTGGTACGAAGTGCCGATCGTGGTAAAAACTCGCTGAAATTAAACCATCGTGTGGTCAGCGGTGTCTACGTCACAGCGTAACAAAATAAAGTGCTGCCAGCTACATAACTGTTTACCATTGATGTTACCGATTTCAGTAAAAAGTAAGTGGGTTCGCGTAGGCTGTGTGGCTAGCCTTGATGTCTGTTTCTAGGCCGCTAAAAGGTGTCTGACATGGCTTTCAGTTGTTGTTATACAGGGTGTTACAAAAACCCTGTAAAATCCGCGAGGTGCGCATCCAGTATCGACTGGAGAATGTAATAGCAAAGTAAGCACTCCACTTCCGTCAAGTAGCCACTAGTATTTATATATATTACCTAGTTGTAAGCCAAAATTTGTGAGACTGTAATTTATTTATTATTTGAAAAAATAATGCCCCTCAGTTTCTTGCCTGTTCTTCTGAGTAGAGGCTCTTTATCCGAACAAGGCGGTCGAGTCTATTTAAATAACTTTGACATTCATAAGTGTATCTTTGATAACTAAATTGAATAAAAACATTTTGACTTTGACTTTGAAGCATGTAACTTCGTTTAGGCCGAGTGGCTAGCCCTGATGTCAGAGAATGCAGTTATGCTGGTACATACAAATTAAATATTGACTAAAAAAATAATTGCACACAAATCGCGCTCCGCCCTCCTAAAAGCATGAACGCAGCCACTAATCGCGTGAGTTTTGTTTGTAAACTATTCACGTCGTGCCTCTACTTTATTATAATAAAATCCACCAACATATAATACTGATTTTTAACCTATTTTGTTGAATTTCCTTGCGTTCTTAAACCGGTCATAACTCTTGCTATTTTTGACGTGCATTTTTTTGGTAATTTTGCATGAATACTCAAGTGTGCTTACATCCCCTTCAATTACACAACAGGGTTTTTGTAACTTGCTGTAGGTATATCAAACAACCGGACCTAATTTAACCGATTTCAGTTACCGCGTCCAGTGTGGTTAAAACTAGAGTGCCACTGATCCTGTCGCGCACTATCCACGTCTGGCGATCAGCAACCGACATCTCAACAAACAAATAATTAATGAACACTGCTAGGATGCGGTGCGGATGTTCTGACACAATTGAGCGCGCACACGCGGTAATTTCTGTGTCGCTGAACATCAATATTACTCTACCTATGCACTTTTGTAATACCTGTGTTATTATACAGTCTAATGAAAGGCTATGACAAATTGGCATCACATGACACTAACATTATAAATGCGGAAGTTTGGATGGGTGGACGTTCGTAACTCAATCACTCCAGTTGAACGGATCTGGAGGATTTTTTTATAGAGATAGATTATGACCTGGAACATAGGATTACTTTTTGACTTCCGGTGAAACTGGGGCTCAGCTACATTGTATATATGTTTCGAGTACCTCGAGTACCGTAGATCCGATCTTCACGAAGTTTTGGAGAGTTGTAAGTTTATTTTAAAACAATTTTTAAATTTAAATATGAGTAAGTTGGACAAGTTGTGGAGATTTATGGCGGTTTGGCGACTTTTTGTTAATTGTGTAAAGTGCAATGCAAAATGTCAGCTGTAATAACGGGCATCGCAAACTTTTTGTTCAATTTATTAATATGCGACAGAAATCGATAGTTTCAAATATTGAATAGCCGCAGTAAAATATGTGCTTTAAAAAAAAACGTAGTTCTAGTAGTCGTAGTTCTACAGTAATTTGACAGTTTCGTTTTGAAAAGCGACCCAAAATATTTGATACGGATAAAATAATTTTAAAAAAATCCATTCGTACTTAATTTCCACAAGGGCATAAACCAAAAATAGCCCACATACGAATTTTGGAAAGTTCTTGCCGTCATTTATTTATCAAAAAATACTTTTGTTTCCGAAAGTTCGCGAAGTTTTCCTTCTGACCACTGCCAGTCTGTGTCGAATCTGTTAATACCTGCACGAATTGTATCACTGCATCAGGTACCTAGTACCGGTGCTAGGGGATAGTATCCCCTTTTTCCATCAAAACCATGTCCGTATGTTTGACGTTGACCCGCGGCATTGCAGCCTTGACAATTGTGTGCGTTTACGCGGATTTTTTGCAATAAGAGTATTTCTGTTTGTTAACTTTCATTGGTAATAATAATAATAATAATAAAATAATAATAATAATAAGGCATCACAATTATGACTTGTGCATTACGCGTGTAAACCATGATTACTTATGTGCAATACGGGTAGTTCTGATGTATCGTTGTTTTTTTGCTATTTATAAAAGAGTTTTGTGTGATAAATAATTGCCATAATTTGATATCTATGAAGCTGTTTACGGCAACAGACATTTCCGTCATGTTTCATTCTGATATACATAACGTCTGTCGTCATGAAAGTGACAAGGACATAAAACACGGTGGCTGTAGCAATCAGCCTGCTGCTTGATATACCTCACAAAACGAATATGGACACTATCTTAAAATTCACTTCGCGTAGATACTTTGATAGGGCCTCCCACCATTCAAATCCTCTAGTCGTTCGCACGGCGGACTACTCAGCAGTAGACACCGCTGCCCCCCGCCCTCTCCGTAGACGCCCTAGAGACATCTTCGGCGACCCGGACGACCCCATCGCAGTCGCCACGGCGGCTGCGCTGGGGTCGGCCGACCCGACAGCTCCCCGCAACAGGAAGTTTGCAGTTTTTGGTATAGGCGCCGGTTACCAAAGGAACACGATAACAAAACACCGACCTCGCCGGCGAGGTCGAAGACTCCCAGGATCTGTTAGAAGATCGGTTAGATTCTCTCCAAATAGTCAAACAGATAAACCTAATAGGGCTCAAGCGCAAACCCCCTCTGGGTTGCCTGGGCAAATCGACTCCCCCCCCCCCCCCGGCGACGGTCCAAGCCGAGGTCCGTACCTTAGTGGTGCCCTTGTGCCAGTCGCCCTTAGCTTTAAATAACTAAAGTCCATTAAGGTCCTGCGCCCTCCGCGCTTGCCTTACGTCCGGTACGCTGTAGAGGCCTCAGTGGCCAACAGCATTAGTCATTCATAAAAAAAAAAAAAAAAAAAATTCAAATGATCAAGTCCAATACCGGTAAGGATCTTAGGGAAAATTTCGAAATCTTGGTAGCAAAACGAGTATGCTGATGGCTTCACATACAGCATTTCATTGCGAATGTGAGTGTAGCCTTATTTCTACGCCAGCAAGTAGGACGCTCTCCTGTAATCACGGACAATGCCGCGAATGGCCGCAATGCTTCACGCACGATATAATCATGCACTAGGATTTATATCGGCTTGTATCATTACCGACTCTCCATTTGACAATGGGCTATGGAAAAATGGTACTTTAGTCATTAACGTAGCGTGTGCTTATGCATGGCACAGTTTAAGTTGTTGGTTAGTTCCATACCTACTTGAGCTGGTTCGTTAGCTCCACAACTGTTCCCATTGAGTCAAGTTGGAAAATAAAATAATAAAAATAGGAGTTTGCAAAAGCTTTGTCAGCAGTAGCAAAAAGGAAACGACGTTAATGTTGTTATTTTACATTTATTTTTAAGTTAAGTAGGCTGTAAGCCGAGTGGTTCGGGAGGGAGACCTTTACCCAGCAGTGACACTTCAGGCTAAAAAGAAAATTGGTTCAGTTCTTGCTTGTAATAAAATATTTATTAATTGTTTTTGTTTATGGTTTCGTAGAACCCTCTTAAGGCAGTATTTATACTAACTATAAGCTGAAAACCACAAAATTTAATCTACCCAAGCCCACGACAAATAGGAGGGTAGGACCTACTCCCTGCAGTGGGATTAGAAGCTGTCATTAAATAAACAAAACATCGACAAAAATGTTTTTTTTTACAACATTATGGTGAAACCGATGGTGAAACCAGATAAAAGGTAAGACAAAAGTAAAAAATACGTTGAAGCTCTGGGGACTACAGTCGATATTGTGCATTCAGATTTGCACATCAAATACTTACTATGCGTATTCACAGATTTATTGATTAAACACCAGCATTGTTCCGTTATCGCTCTGTCGTGTTTTAATTATGAGATGGCTTCGAGTCGCGTCTTGTGGATTTAAAACAAAAATACTGAACCAACAAGTAACATTATTAAAAGAAAAAGAAACTGGCTACTAAATAATGAACCCTATGCCACTTCCACTATCAAGACGATTCAAGGACACCTCACATGTTGAAATCCATCAAGCTGTTTAGGCTGTAGGGCGTGCTAAAGAAACCTCATACATACATACATACATACACTCGACAAACATTACTCTCCTTTTGCAGTCGGATAAAAATGTAGATTGACTCTAAACTTTGTGTACAAAGTCTAATCTAACGAATCCTCGCGTTCTTAAATTGGCAGTAGAAAATCAAAAGAACGTTCTTACATAACATAGGTAAGTACATCCAAAAAATCTGACCTTTTTTGGGTAGCCAGGTAAAAATAGATAAATATTTTAGCCAATACATAGGTACTAGAGCTACATACTACATAGAGCTAGATAAATTCTAGTAATTAAAAAAATATTACCCTACAATAAAAACGACGAGAATTGTTTTGAAAAAAAAAACATGGTAATAATATATTAATCACATCACTTTTCACATTCAATATTTTTAAATAAATATACAAACTAGCGCTAGCCTTGTCCTTTTTCAAATCGTCTAGAATCCAAAAACAGAAACGGAATATTTAAATTTTTTTATGCATTTAAATATACAAATATTCACACCTATGTATAAATCTGAATATGGGGAAAATGTATCATTTTATTCAAGACATTATACAAATATCAACACACGCGAAAAGAAGGGCGGGGTAGTGATATACCCCTGGATATTCCCGAGAAATGTTGGCAAATACAAATTACCATAAGCATGACTTATTCATTTTTGTCCAAAATACATGTTATCTATCCGCTGTCTGTCTATACGTACTAATACTTAGTTAATTTGAAGTAACCTAATATCGTTATTCCCGTTTGAATATAATGGATTGCAGAAGCTTTTATTAGAAAAGTCATTTGTATTGGTAATTGATAGGTATTGTATTTTTAAAAAGCGATGGCAGCCTAGTCGGAGCTGGCCCGCCTCTCAAGCCAGAGGGAGCGGGTTCGAACCCAGCCGACGGCACGCACCAATTTGTTCAATGTGTGACCATATGTGCGTATTGTATGTCATCTGCTACATGACTGGAGCCCGGTGTATGGCGACAGGCTCGCCCCTGTTTCATTTGGGACTGAATATCGTCCGGTGAAATGTGGGTGTTGTATTACACCTCTGCCAGCCCCCCCGGGGTAAAATCGTGACGATATGTTATGTTGTGTATTTTTAACCGACTTCAAATGGAGGAGGCTCTCAATTGGTTTTTTTTTTATGTTTGGTACTTCATACGAGTATCTCGGTTATTTGTGAACCGATTTTGAATTTCTTTTTATTTGGTTAGGAAAGATACTTACTGACAAGTTGGTCCCATTTTTTACAAAATCTGATTCGAATGACGGGAAGTCAGATCTATGTTTCAGTTTCGACAAAAATGCTTTCGTATGTCCGAATTCTGTCCGGATCTCTGTCTCCCTCTACAGGTCGCATTCCTGAACCGTTTCAAGTGAAATTTTATGACTAGGTATAAAAATTTTGGTCGACTCAGTTTTGGATTTTTTTTTCAAAAAGGTGGAGATGTTTTCTTTTTTGAAAATTTTACAAAAATAGACACGGCATAAGAAATCTGTACAATTATGCTCCCGAAATTTCACGAGAATCGGGTGAGGAAGGCGACCTGTAGAGGAGGACAGACATCAGCCGTGAGGTCTATAGCTCACAGAGCCACTTATTATGTTTTTATATCAGGTCTGTTTGTTTGTCTGTTCGCTACGGGTGCAATCGATTTTAAACTACTCACTATAATCCCCGATGTTGAAATTTGAAACTCTGGGTGACAACAGAATAAAACGTGATAGATGTAAGTAGTATATTATTGAGAGTTCTAACTCAGCGTTATTTGCGGTTGTGAAAATGTTTTTACTATGGTGTGAAGTATGGCGAGTGTGTTTTACCAACCGCAAAATGTCGTGTTAAGTTTGTAAAAAATGTTTTTTTTTTAAATTTGTATGTGATTGAGGCCATGGCTCCAGTGGCTTCAGTCGGGCGGGCTAGAGTTCCATTCCGTGGGCTGGCTGGGGTGAGATGGGTCACGTAGGGCTCCGGGTGGGGTAAGATGGGTCACGTAGGGCTCCGGGTGGGGTAAGATGGGTCACGTAGGGCTCCGGTTGGGGTAAGATGGGCCACGTAGGGCTCCAGTGTGCGGCGGCGTATGATTTCTAACTCACGTTTATTGCAGTTGTGAAAATGGTTTTACTATGGTGATAAGTATGGAGTGTGTGTTTAACCAACTGCAAAAGCTGTCCTCTTAACTTTGTGTTTTTTTTTTTCGGATGGGGTAAGACGGGCTATGGCGGGGGCGGGGGCGGGGGCGGGGGCTATGGCGGGGACGGGGGCTATGGCGGGGACGGGGGCGGGGGCGGGGGCGGGGGCTATGGCGGGGACGGGGGCTATGGCGGGGACGGGGGCGGGGGCGGGGGCGGGGGGCGGGGACGGGGACGGGGACGGCGGTGGGAGCGGTATCTTGCGGTGAGTGTATTGAGGACAGTTTCGATAGTTACATTGTAACAATCAAGTAACGGAAATAGCTGTGGTAGTATTTATATCTAGGTA
Source organism: Peribatodes rhomboidaria (assembly GCA_911728515.1). NCBI lineage: Eukaryota > Metazoa > Arthropoda > Insecta > Lepidoptera > Geometridae > Peribatodes > Peribatodes rhomboidaria. The sequence continues at coordinate 8,316,504 of OU452166.1, forward strand.
TATATATTATAAGACAAATTAAATAGAGGAATTATGAATGAAACAGTGATTGAGAGAGAGATAGAGAGAGCGGTCGCTGTGCGTGTATCAGTATACAAAAATGTTGGAAAACAGCTGCTTTACCCCTCAGTTTCCATACTTTAGTTTGAGAATGACGCGTGTGAAGAGTTTTGTAAATTGGCCCCCCCATGCACATCAAGATCCGGAGAGGTTGGCAGACGCGGGATTCTTCTACATCGGCTGTGAGGATAAAACCATGTGCTATTATTGTGGTGGAGGTCTGTGCGATTGGCGAGAGGATGACGATCCCTGGCGAGCACATTTACAGTACTTTAGTCGATGTCCATTCGTGTACATTCACTTAAAACTAAATAAAATAAATTTGAGTCGAGTTGAGAGTTGTTCGACGAGGTTTGAGAAATAAAAGAGTGTTTTTTTTACTTTTACATATGTTTTTTATTTAATATTCCAATGACCCCAGGCTAACGTATTTACATTATCATCGCAAATATATCTCTTATCATCATTACTAGAGAGCACTTTCTTTCTTTTGTTTAGTGTGTATACATTATGTTTATCACTACAGATTATGTACATGGTTGCATATTGTTGGTAGTCCCGACTAAGGGCATTTCTGTAGTTTGTAAAGTGTAGAGCTCTTACAACTGCAGCAGAAGTGCCCTTGTTTTTCTTCACAACATCATCATCATCATCATCGTCACTTTTAAATTTATAAGCATACATTTTAGAGCGTAAGCCTACGAATTCTTTTATTATACGTCCGTTGCTTTCATCTTTCATCAAACCGAGAACTTTTTTATTCACCAATGGTAAGTTATAGATATTGTCTTTTGGAAAATCCGACGTGTCAAATTTACCCTGCAAGTCATTTCTGATATCTTCGTAAAAATTCTCAGTTTTGATTTCATAAATAAAAGAATCCGTATCAGTGTAAGCTAATTGTACATTGTTTTGATATTTAGGTAACATGTAAGAGTAGTGAAAGTTGTACATAAGATGTTTGGAAAGTTCCAATACAGTGAAACCGACATAAATTGGTTTGTTGTACAAAATCTTAGTTTTGTTCATCTGAACTGCTACAAAGTTCTCAGAGAAAATTCTTCTACTATGGAAATTGGGACGTGCTATATACCGTTCAATACCATATTTGGACTTGGTTTTTGTCGATATATCAGACCATGATGTGCATAAATGCACATCGACCCTTTTCGCTACATTTTCTATTGTTTTCCCGAAAATTGAATTATTCATGAGCTTATAAAAATCTTTTTCAAACGAGTTTGTTGCCATAATTCTCTTGTTGGTGTTGAAATCAATATACGATTTGAGCCAAGGTGATTGATTAAATGACAAGATTCTATGAATTTTTTGACAAATTAGACCATGCTCTACACATTGTTTCAGATTCATATAGTGAATGACGTAATGCTTCTTAGATTCTAGAGTGAGTAAAAGTTTTTTTGTTTGACCGTGAGGTGCTTTTTTTGTTTCAGGACAAAAAGGATAATCATTGTGTAAATCATGTAAAAAATTTGGATAATCAATATCAACTTCTAAGATATATCCAACCTCCGAATCAGCTTTTTGTTGTTTGATGTCGAATGTATTAATGTCATTTTCCGATAACCATTTAAAGTTTCCTAGAGGTAAATATTTACTCATAGCCTCACCATACAAATTATTAACATCTAGGTAAACAATAAATTTACTTTCTTTTTCCGGATTGTATTGATTGTCCATAAATTTGTTGTTGGCTTCCACGTGTCTTTTTGAGACTTGACTTATCCCACCTCTAATACCTGCATTTAAAAACTGAATCATTTCATAATCGGTGAGAAGTTCAATATTTACACCTGTTTCCCTTAACATTGCATCCCATGAAAGACCCGGTGCGGTTAAGTACCTACATGGATCTAATTTGTATGTAGCAAGACAAACTTTTCGAAAGTTTTCAAATACCTCAACCAATAATAGAACATCTGTTTTTAGATATAAGTCAGAATATTCACCTAGATTGTTTATATTGAATGTGTTCCACACCTTTTGAGCATGATTGTAGTCTTCAATAGAAATGTGTGTCTGTGTCAAAGAGCTATAAAATTTTTTTTTATCGGGTAACGTTTTTTCTTCAAGTTTTTCCCAACAGTCAATGTATTCGTAGGGGAAGACACCTTTACGTGTCAAGAGAGACATTTGCTCATTGTCGGGGAAATAATGTGGTAGCACCATGAATTGATCTGTAGAAAGATTTTTAGCTAGTTTTTCTAGACTAGATGACATAAATTTAAACGAGTCTACAAATCTGATTGTGATATCTTTCGTTTTTCCCCCTTCACAATCAAAAGAGATTGTCTGACTAAACGATACATATTTTTCTTTATTCTGCGCGATACAAGATATTTTTTTTCCATCCTCTCTGGCTGCCAATTCTTTGATAAAGATATGGCTATCATAACCAGACAAGTTATGAAAAAATATAGGAACATAATCAGGTATTGAATAATTTAAGTTACATGTGTAATGTGCATACCCTCTTATTTTACCTGTTAGATGACAATGGTCTAGAACCTTTCTATCAGTAGGTAGAAAAGTCTTCTCACATATATGACATGAATTGTTTTGTGGAAAGTCATCGTTGTCGATATTATCGCTGATTGGCATCTTTTTGGAGATAATCTTCCCAATTTCACAAACGTCAGAGTAAATACTGTCAACAAACTGTTTGACACAATCGCCACTTCGATATGTGACAAATTTTGACAATGACTCATCGTAATTACAATGAATGTAATATGCAAAGCTACACGCTATATGCTCTTGAGTGTAATGTGAATTTTTCTCCAAATTGTTGTGTAATGGAACCAAAATAGATTCAAAGTCTGCATAGATAACAAATGGTATTGAAAGTTTGTGTTCAAAATTTTTAAATTTTAGATACTTTTCTTTTGAAGATGGAAGCTGTATCACCACTTTCTCACACCCCAATCTTTTATGAATTTGTAGTTTTTCTTTGCTCGCAAAATATTGTAGACAAGAGTCACAGAAAAACTTTTGACCGTTATGCTTCGATAATTGAATACCCACCAAACGAGATAGATTTTTTATCCAGCAATAATGCGCTTTCTTTTGATCTTCAAAATACAGCAAATTAACATGACGGTCACAAGTCTTTGATGAAATGTACAAAGGTGAAATATATTTTTCCTTAGCTTCTAAACCATACACGTTTACTTTGATATTGTTTAAAGTCTCAAAGTGTTTGATATCCTTAATAGTAATCTTTAATGCACAGTCTATTCTATCAGTTTTCAAAACTGTTTCATATGGAGGGTAAGATGATACACGATCTGCATTTTTTTCAATTGGAAAAAGAGCACTGACGACACTCCAGAAAAAACAAGCGTTATCAGTATTCTGTATATTTACACATGCTCGTTTGAGTTGTATCCACTTTGGTAGTGGGATGTATGAACTACCTTTCATAGGATTGTGTTTATTGATGTTAACTTCTAAAAACTCAATCTTCTCCAACGCCCATCCACTGTTGCGTTCTTGAAATGCTTCACACTTGTTGATTATCTGAGATGAAAAACTCTCGACAAAACTGATCATATCTGACATTTCTCGTATTTCCACATTTTTCGTGTTGAAAGACTTTAAATCTCTTGTAATGACGTCATCTTTTGTAGTTAAGTAGGTCCCGAATAGTTCTAGATTCACTTTAATTTGCTTATTAATTTCTAATTCCAATCCAATTAGCTCTATGACTTTCGACTGCACGTTTGCCAAATAAACTTTGGGATCTAAATCTGAAGATCCGTTTATTCGGTAGCTTATGATTCTACACTTGAAAGCATTGTTCACAATATATACAAAATAATCTCCATCATCTTGTTCACATAGTAGTTTGTGTCGTTTAGTTTTTGAGTGAGCAATCAACTCATTACTCTTCACTTGCACATTGCAAAAATGACACTCCAACATTATAGTTGAAAAAACTAATAACTAACAAAAAAACTGAACACCTTCACAATGAGAGATGGACAAGTAACAACTAATAATACATTGAACAATAACTTGCTTTATAAAAAAAAAAGATGTGGTTTGAGGTTTGTGAGAGAGAGAGATAAGAAACAATGTATGTGAGGTTATAATATAGTTTATTTGTCTCTATATTAAAGATGAATACAATAAATACTGTAACGTAAAATACTTAATTTCTACATCCACAAGAGATGACTCATCGCAGATAGTATTCATTAGAGAAGAGGCTTCATACAACGTCTTCACTTGACTAAGCTTGAATCTTTTTCTAAAGTAACTCATACGGTTTTCATAGTAGTATTTAATTTTATGCAGTTGTCGAATACGTAGGTTGAGACAATTCAGTATCTCACAGAGGTGCCACCATTCTTCACGACATAATCTTATAGATTGAACTTCTGTGTACATCATGATAAAATTGTCTCTTCCTTCTTCTTGCATGTCCATAAATGATATACTTCTTGATTTCTCTGGAGTTGAGTCAGGATTTGGTGGTGGAATAGTGCCGTTGTTGAAAAACTCTGAAATATCCGCTGCATTGTCCATAAGTATTGTCTCCCACTCTTGCTTGGTTAATATAATTCGATTATTGATATCGATACATACTTCCAGACCTGGATTGATAGGACTCAATGCTCTCAAGTATGTAGCTATGTACGGTATCGAGTTGGAGATGTTATATACATTCTTAGACAATTCAAAGTTAAATGGTGGAATTGATGGTGCGTATGAATAATGTTGTACATTAAACATTTTATTATACTGTTTTTTTTGTTAATTAATAATTAACACCCTATTGAAGTGAGAAACAGGACTGCTTACCGAGTTGAACAGAACAGAACTGAACAGGTTTGAACAGGTCTTAACAGATCTGAACAGGATTAAACAGAACAGATCTGAATAGGTATTAACAGATCTGAATAGGATTAAACAGGTATTAACAGGTTTGAACAGGTCTTAACAGATCTGAACAGGATTAAACAGAACAGATCTGAATAGGTATTAACAGATCTGAATAGGATTAAACAGGTATTAACAGGTTTGAACAGGTCTTAACAGATCTGAACAGGATTAAACAGAACAGATCTGAATAGGATTAAACAGGTATTAACAGGTCTTAACAGATCTGAACAGGATTAAACAGAACAGATCTGAATAGGTATTAACAGATAGGATTAAACAGGTATTAACAGGTTTGAATAGAACATAAGGATTTTTTTAACTGGTTAGTTTTCGAACTGTTTTAGATAAGATATCGTACTCAAAGAGTGAGTCGTTGATGATAAGACAGTGAGCTGTTGTATTAGTCGGTAGATTTTTTTTAAATTCCAATTCTAGTTTGATATCAATAGCACCACCAATAAAACGAGATGAATCATTCTGCCTAGAGCAATCGATAACAATCAGAGGTGTTTTTGTTTTGAAATTTGAAGGATTAATTTGAGCGTTAAAATTATTTGAACAATAGTATGACTTTCTAAAGTTAATAAAAGCTTCGTATAAAAGGGTAAACATTCCCTTCTCAAAGTCACATGCGAATGAATCATACGGATAATATTGAGAGTTTAGGTACAATCGAGCGTTTAGAAAATTGCTATGGTCAAATAGACTCATATCTTTATCTGATTCATTGTTACGTGCATGTTGAAAACCTAGAATAACAAAACGAGGTTTTTCCAACTGAGTGGTAGTCTTCACAGTCCATACATGTCTTTGAGATGTCGGTAGCACTGGATACTCATACAGATCCCATGAGCGGAATGCAATAGTAATTGGAATATTGTTTTCTACGTACTTTAACAAGTTGAGTTTTTCCTTGTCGGATACCTTAATTGTAGGCATACGCCATGAAATGCGGGTTAAGTCTATATGAATCTTTTTTGTGGGATCCTTCAAGATAGCGCAGTTTAAATTAGAAGAGCTCCTGTTCAATACTAGTTCATGCTTTGCGTTCACAATTACTTTTTTATAATCTTCAGCAAAACCCAGCAGGTGTCGCAGCGGAACAGTGAAAGAAAAATCTCCCTCAAATTCTTTAAAACCACCTAAATTCCATCCACTATTTTCCAAGGCACTGCTCTCATCCTTCCCATAAGAAATAATTCCTTTCATGGTGCTGGTAATACCACAGTTTTTGGTTCTATCAATTTCTACTCCATTTAATTCGTAGCGTATATCTTGAAAAAGAAAGGCTAATGCATTGTTAACAAGAGTACAATCTTTTGTAATATTACCCTCAATAATTAACTGACTCTCGCAAGGTAATACTATTAAATCTTGACTATTAATACAAATACGAATCTCATCATTGTTCTTGTAAGATTCATTGTAAGGTGTGTATAAGTGGTATTCAATACTTTCAATACTATCATCGAAGATAACTTTCTCGCCAATATTTAAAATGCTTGATGTGTCGGCCATTTCACTTCTAGGCCCAAGGATTGAAGGTATACCAAGTTTTCTTTTCTTATTTTGTTTAGTTTCACGCCAATTTGTGGGGTTGTTAACACCGTGCTGGTATTCGAAATACTATGATTCAATACACTGCTACCATTGTTTTTATAGATAATCATACTGCCTTTCTTAAATGTAAACGCAGTGATATGTTTTCTTTTCTAAAATTGACAAGGTTTCCTTGTTCATTCACTATACGCACGTGTAGATTTTGAATGGTTTTCACCTTTACAGGTAAATAAACTGGGTGTGAAGGACACTCTATGATTTGATATCCTGGTGGAACTATTGGAGAGAATTCATGTAACACATGCGACTGTTTATTATTGATGAATGATCCCTCAGTAACATTACACTCTATTCTTATAGTGTTTGTTATCAGAATGTTAATTGGTTGATCTGATAAATGAACAACATTTTTCGGGAGTAATTTGCGAGAAAACCCAAAAATACTTCCGATACTGTTTTCTTTCTCAAAGTGTATGTCAAATTCCGGTGAAAAAAATAAACATTTCATAGTGTTCGTATTGGCTTCCATATCAATTAATTCTTTACCATCTCCACCCGATCTACGTTCGAGCTCTCGCTCTAGTAATTGGAAAATATTATCTAGCTCATAGGAACCTTCCGGAATAGTAATCACATTATTATCTCCATAGTGGAAAAGATTATTACTACTGTCAACGTTCGGTATTGAATTGAATGTTTTAAAGTATATCACCGCACATTCATACTGGTCACCGTTATCAAGTTCAATGGGTGGTAGAAAATTCACATTAAACGTGGATTCGTCACTGTTTAACGTTAACGTGAAAGACATTATATCAAGTCGACTTTCGGGTGTAAAATGAAATTTCCAATAATAATTTTTGCCATTTATATTTATTTATTATCAAACAAATTATTACAAACATTTAATAGGAAACGTAAACACAGATGACCACAATTGTATTTATTAGATTTTTGTACATTGTTATAGTTATAATTAATTGCTATGTTACGATTAGATTTCAACATGTAATTGATAAACTCTTGAGGTGGTCTCAAGTCTCCATAGCTGTCAAAGTATTCACAGTGTAGATTTTTCTTTGCGTATGCTACCCAATGCGTACCCACCCCACTCGAATTGTCTAAATTCAAAATGCCAGTTTCACAATACCATGGCTGTGAATTTCTCTTTATCAAATCATCTCTCATTACAACTCCTCGAAAATGAGGTATGTTAATTTGCTTGATAAAGTTCAAAATTTCATAGTCGGAAAGGGCATGTTTCGGTAGGGTGAGATTTAGTTTTTTTGATAGGGTGTTAGGTAGAGACCAAAACCTTTTTTATATGGTGCCATGTACATTCCTTTTCCTACAGCCACCGGTACCGTTGATCGAATTGGATCTTTCTTTTTAACCATTTCGTAAATATTTTTGGCAGCTGTTGAAACTCCTCCAGCCAAGGTGCCGGCAGCCGCCAACGCTCCCAATATTGGAATCAGTGGTAGAAAACCACCTCTCTTAGGTAAACGAATAACTCTAGGTTTCTTGACGAGTTTATTGCTAATAGATTTTTTTGCAGCTTTAACGGCAGTATTTAACAATGTATCATGAGGTGTCATTTTATGTTTACCCTTTGAGTATGTTTTTTTAAGAGCTTTACGGGTTTCAGTTATCACTCTGGAGAGAGGTATACCCATACCTCGTTTCACCTTAAACTTCATAATTTTATTAACGCCTAGAGCCATTAATCTCTCAGACAAATGTGGTGACTCTCTCCAACGCTTCGCAGCGGCTGATGCTAATTCCAAATCTGCTATATGCCGCTGGTCTAGATTAGAATTCTGAGCGTATGCAATATCATGCGATTTGCAAGCTTCGTCTAAAAGATTGATACCTGCATCACCTCGAGCTAAACGTTTTTGTAATTTTGTTCCCGGTCCACAATAATTATAGCCGGGTAGGTGTAGTTCAAACGGTAAATTGTTAATAATTTTGTTAACAAAACCACCTCCTTGCTTGACAGTAGGTTTAAGAATGGGACTACTTTTATGTTGTATAATCATTTTAAAAAAGGTATTTAAAACACGTGTATACAATAATAACAACTAATCATAATGAAGTTTCGAAAGCAAAACACGCTTTTATCAGTCAAAGATTGGAATATTTCAGATAATATTAACGGAGATGGCGGTCAGAATAAACATGGTCCGTTGCTACCTAATAGTATAAGATGTTTAATCTGTGGACCGTCAGGCTGTGGTAAAACAAATATACTGCTCACCCTATTACTCGACGTGAATGGACTTAAATTTCAAAATGTCTACTTGTATTCAAAATCTTTGAATCAATCAAAGTATTTATTTTTAGGTGAAGTATTTACTCGAGTGCCCTCTGTGAATTATTACACATTTTCCGATAAGAGTGAAGTGACCTCAATAGAAGATACATTTAACGATAGTATTGTGATATTTGATGATGTGTCAATGGAAGACCAAGAGTCTATACGTCAATATTTCTCTATGGGTAGACACAAAGGATTAGATTGTTTTTATCTATGTCAGACATATAGTAAAATTCCTAAACAGTTGGTGCGTGACAACGCAAACTTTATTATACTCTTCAAACAAGATGATTTAAATTTAAAACATGTATATGATGATCATGTAAACACTGACATGTCTTGGGATGAATTTCTCTCAATATGTCGAACCTGTTGGAAGAACCAATACAATTTCTTAGTAATTGATAAAAATCTGGAATTTCATAAGGGCCGCTATCGACGGGGGTTTGATGATTTTATATGTTTATAATAATAAAAAACTTAAATACATATTCAATCTTGGATTTGCTAACATTTCACCATGGACTCTCAAGCATCACAGATCTTTGGTGATAAAAATCTAAAACGTAAACTGATTAAATCGGTGAATTCTGTGAAAAATAAGGTAAAATCCTTAAATGTTGATAAAGCTGAAATGTCATCTACCCTAAAGGAAACCTTTGAACCAATCACGCAACCTTTGAACAGTATACTGAACGAAGCAATCAAAATAAATACTTCTAGTGATGATACTCCAACAAAAATAAAAAACCTAAAAAAAGAGAGGAAATCGAGCTTTATCGGTAAAAAGTTAAAACACAAACTTAACCTTAAGAAAAGCAGCACTACTGATGATGATGATGATGATGATGATGATGATGATGATGAAAATAACCTCACTAGTGACAAAACGCTTTATTCAGCTACATCAGGTAGAAACACCTCATTATCTGAAGATGATTTTCAAGATGCTACTACATCATCTTCCAAGAAGAAACTCAAATACAATTACAAAATGCAATTACAAAATGTTCCTGGATTTGTACAAATCTATTTCGATAATTTAATTTTGAATAAAATTATGAAAGTTCCCTTTGGTATTAGCATTACACCTGATGGATATCATATGGGTAATAGTGCAGTTACCTTTGAAAAAAAGAGTATTAAAGTGAAGGGCAAGGAGTATAACTATACACCTGGTTTACTGGAACTTTTATTAAAAAAAGATCCAAACTCTTCTCTTGTACAGCCTCAAGATATATTGAACTATAATCAAATCATTTTAACGACAAACGCACACAAGCGTAACTTTTTACCCCATGGACAAATACAAGGAGATAGAAGTCATAAGTATAATACATACATAAAACAGACGATAGCAACTACAACAAAAGATTTTAGCGGATCAGGTCTACCGCTTAAGGATGATGGTGATAATGATGGCGTTAATAATTCTGACGTACGTAAGAGCAATTGTACAAAAAACACTCAACTAATCATGAAAAAATACCATCCTAACACAGACTTTAAGTATTGGGATGATCCTAATGAGTTAATTGACCGTCTACGACTTTTAATTGCATCACAAAATGTTGGTAATAACGGACATGGAAATGAAATTATGGCAATAATTGAAGAATTGATAGAAGCAGATATTATTAATCCTCCGTCATCTGGTCTATTAAGACATCTCATCAAGTAACACATTTAGTGTAAGAATGACGATTAATAAGTTTGGACGTTATCTAACTGACAGTAGCAGTAGCAGTGTAAATAAACCAAAACAAAATAATTCACTTAAAGTTTACAAGAATGTTGTAGATTTGGAAAGCAAGCTTTTAAGAAATGCTCGAGAAGGTATCTTAAAAAATGACGTCGTTATCAAAAAACAATTGGAAGAGTCCATGAACTTTTGTTTACTGAAGATTAAAAACAACTCTCATCGTTTGAATGAACTTTACAAAATAATCGCTAGCAAGGATGTTAAATCAAAGCCTGCTGTTTTGACTGTTGGTGGTCCAACTGCTGCTGCTGCTGCTGCTGGTGGTGGTGGTGGTCTTGCTGCTACTGCTGTTGCGGCTACTATTCCAATTACAACCGCTGCATCAGTAAAACCAAAAAAACGAGTAATAAAAAAAAAACCTGAAAAAGATGAGTAAGTGGCAAGTGGTTCAGGAGCTTCATAAAAATGCTCGTAAAAATTTTCCACGAAGACGTTTCATACAAAAGGGATTTGATGACACCTGGCAAATAGATTTAATCGATATGCAAAAATACTCCAAGTATAACAGGGGGATGAAGTACATATTAACTTGTATTGACACTTTTTCGAAATATGCCTGGGTTCAAGCGATTAAAAGTAAATCGGCTGATGACGTGACTCGTGCTATGTCAACCATTCTGAATAATAATAATAATAATAATCTATTAGGGAGAAAACCTAAGAACATTCAATCAGATGATGGACGAGAGTTTTTCAATGAAAAGTTCCAAGTATTGATGAAAAAGTACAATATTAACCATTACTCTACGTACAGTGTAAAGAAAGCGTCTATCGTTGAAAGATTGATAAGAACTCTCAAAACTTGGCTCTGGCAACAATTTACCTACAATGGTTCCTATAAATGGATCGGGGCAACCCTTTCTGACGTAATAAACAGATATAACAACAAAGTACATCGTACAATCAAGGCTGCCCCAGTGACCGTGAACCATACAAATGCGAACGCCCTCTTATCTAATGTTTACAATTTTATCAAAGTACGACCCAGGGCAAAATATGTCATTGGTGACTGTGTGCGAATAAGCAAATATAAATCTGCTTTTTCTAAGGCATACACTGGAAATTGGAGTACAGAAATATTCAAAATAGCTAAAGTGAACACCACCAATCCGATTACATATCAATTACATGATGAGAAAAATGAATCAGTGTTGGGGGGATTCTATGAGCAAGAACTACAAAAAGTTAAATACCCCGACATTTATCTAGTGGAGAAGGTGCTGAAGAAAAAGGGAGATAGGGTTCTAGTTAAGTGGTTAGGTATGAATGAAACGAGCTGGATCAATAAAGAAAATAATGTTGAGTAAATAATGTGTTTTATTAACTAATTATACCCTAAATATTATAGAGTAAAAAAAACTATTGATAATACATACTCGTAACGGTTACATTGTGATTACATAGTGATTACATAGTGCTTAGATTAATACAGGAGACACAGATAATAAAATAACTACACATTTTGTTTATACTGCTCAAACCATGCGGCAAAAGCATTAACTTCTTCCAAACTACAGTGACATACACGATTTTTATTTTTGAATCGCGTATGTCTTGAGCATTGCATTCTCTTTTTTTTTAATTGATGTAAATTTAGTGTTTCTATCAATTCCTCAAATTTTGGACAACCTAAATCTTCCAAATTGATATAAGCAAAGCCTAAAGAATCTAAAAGCCTTTTTTCAATTACTCCACCCTTAAATGCCCAAGTATATTGACATTCTCTATCCATATTTCTAATAGCATTAATGACATTACAATAAAAAGAATCACTAAACCAGTTTCCAAACGCTAGACCATGAATATTTTTTTCACAGAACCATATGCATTGTGTTTTCCTACGTAGCAATAACCATTCGGGAAGACGGACATGAAACATATTTGAACATTTGTTAAGCAAGTCGTAAATTGCCACTTCTTTATAATACACCTTATCTTTTACTGGGAATCCCTCAATGTCTATTATGAATCTCACATTTGACAGATCCATTTTTTTTAAGCAAATTGAAAAACACACAAACAATAATTGCCACTAATTGTTACTTTCACTTTTTTCTCACAAACGTGTGTGTGTGATTTTTTTTTTGACGGTTGAGTGGAGACACTACACTTCTATACCTTCAAATAAACACACCAACAAAATATTAATTAATAAACCACCTAGTTTTTGAGTGAAGAGTGTGTGTCCAAAACACTCAGATGGGGTATTATTGAGTAGATCGAGCCACTCTGTCACTTCCACACTATTGTTTGGTCCCGTTTCTTCTAGATGGGATGTTAAATCGCTCCAAATTCGGATCAGCGTATATATCTCGATATCATTGAAATTACTTTCTTCGTATATGGTAAGAAGCAACCTGTTCACGTCTTCAAGAAGTTTCATTAACGGCACTGGACGTCTCCAAATTTTCAGCAGTTTATTGGCTGTAATAAATTCAATCCATTCATTTTTGGTCTCATTCTGCATTATATCGAGCAGGTTAAGTAGGCCGTTTGAGTTATTCATTATCTTGTTTATCAACTGCAATAAAATAAATATTTAAGCTTCTGACTCTTCCGAAAAAATAATCTTCCATGATTTACCCCATGGACCTTCATTCGTCATGGACACTACCCCAGTACTCAAGTAATCGTAAATTTTAGAGTCTAAATTGTCATATCTTGAAGGTAGCGAGACATTGGATTCGTCCTCGAGCTGAACAACTGTCTGCATTCTGTCAGTGTTAAACTTGGAAGCAACTCTTTTAACATTCACAATCTTGTAGGACTTGCCAATTTCCAAGTCGGAAACCTTAATCCAAGTATTCATTTTACAGTTGTTATTCAGTTCGAACAGCACTTTTCGATTAGAAGACATGTTTAAAAAAATTTGAATATTTTTTTCTTACAGTTTTTTTTGCGGGGTCGAAGGGTAACTTTTTCTTCTGCTTCTACTACACCTCAATCACTTCTGCAGATGTTTATATAAACTGAATGAAATTATTATATATAAGAGTCGATTATTGTAGATGAATTGAATAAATAATTACGTAGCTTGGTATTTATATGTTTTTTGTTATCGTAAACGTTGCACACATCATAGACCACATTTACAATTTCATGTGATCGTGTGGAAAACAGTTTGTTTCACACGTTGATAGCAAAACCAAAGAATTTATCGTCAATTCTTACCACAAAATTCTGTATAATATTTTTTTATCGTTAACGTCATCCTAAACCACATTTACAATTTCATAGGCGTGTGAAATAGGGTTTGTTTCACACACTGATAATAAATAAGCTAAAGAACTTATCACCAACTCTTACCACAAAATTCTACATGATAACAGTATGCATATTGACGAACCACTATTCGTACGATGATAACAGAATTATTCTATCGGTACTTTAGCTGTACATGCCGAATTTTCAATCTCACCCTTACTCAATTTATTCAACTGACTGTAACCCCAAGATATCACACTTTCAATTGTCATCTTATAGCGTTGACATGTTTCACTTAACGGATAAGACGCTGTAGTTGTCGTTGTTGTTGTTGTAATAGGTGTTGATGTTGTAGAAGTAGTGCTAGCAGGAGTGGTTTTTGTTTGATCATCATCATTAGATTCTGATATTGTTGCACTCTCTTCCTTAGACTCTGCATCAAGATGATGATGTTTTTTTTTTTTTACACCTCTCGGAAGTTTTACAGTAATCTCTAATCCTTTCTCATCTGTATACTTCTGTTCAAATGTATCAGACGACCAAACTTGTTGTAAAGTATTTGTAACGCTACTGCTTCGCTTTGCACGAGTTTTGAATGAATGTGCGACTTCCAATTTATATAGTAATAATCGATTATCAATACATAAACGTAGATTAAGCAATTTCTTGCTATCCCTTACATCATTAGCACCTTTTAAAAGCACGATACGTTTTTTATGAACAAACAAACTGTTGTCGTTTTTATCCGTATCCGCATAGAGGTAAAATTTAATCTTCCAGTTCTTCAAAAAATGCTTACCGTCTACATCTAATAACTTTACCTTCTTCAGGTAATGATAATCACTAGAACATAAATCACGCAAATCTTCGTTTAGAGATTTTGAAATATTTTTCTCCAAAACATCTTCTCCATTTTCTTTCCCCATGTATAATACAATCGCCCAAGGTAAAATACTTGTAAATAACATTTTGCTTTGTTTGTTTTAAACACACACACAACCACTGAACCGTCGCTTTAGTCGTCCTACTCGTTTTGAAAATTACGTTTAAAATAACATCTGCATTCTGCAACATTGCGCTTTTATCACTCCAACTACTATAATAATCTATTTGTTATTTCCTGTAAAATCCTTTGTTTCATTCATTATTGCTCTATTTAACACAATTTGTCTTATAATATATATTTCTAGATATATTACTTTACCTACCAATCCTTTGTTTCATACCATTATCTATTAACTGTATAGTTATAAATACTACCACAGCTATTTCCGTTACTTGATTGTTACAATGTAACTATCGAAACTGTCCTCAATACACTCACCGCAAGATACCGCTCCCACCGCCGTCCCCGTCCCCGCCCCCGCCCCCGCCCCCGCCCCCGCCCCCGCCCCCGCCATAGCCCCCGCCCCCGCCCCCGCCCCCGCCATAGCCCGTCTTACCCCATCCGAAAAAAAAAAACACAAAGTTAAGAGGACAGCTTTTGCAGTTGGTTAAACACACACTCCATACTTATCACCATAGTAAAACCATTTTCACAACTGCAATAAACGTGAGTTAGAAATCATACGCCGCCGCACACTGGAGCCCTACGTGGCCCATCTTACCCCAACCGGAGCCCTACGTGACCCATCTTACCCCACCCGGAGCCCTACGTGACCCATCTTACCCCACCCGGAGCCCTACGTGACCCATCTCACCCCAGCCAGCCCACGGAATGGAACTCTAGCCCGCCCGACTGAAGCCACTGGAGCCATGGCCTCAATCACATACAAATTTAAAAAAAAAACATTTTTTACAAACTTAACACGACATTTTGCGGTTGGTAAAACACACTCGCCATACTTCACACCATAGTAAAAACATTTTCACAACCGCAAATAACGCTGGGTTAGAACTCTCAATAATATACTACTGATGTATGTGTTAGTTGTTTATTATATGTCCAAATGTCAACAAATCCTACGAATCCTTCTAATATTATAAACGCGAAAGTTTGTATGTATGGATGGATGGATGGATGGATGTTTGTTACTCTTTCACGCCAGAACGGCTGAACAGATCTGGATGAAATTTGGCACAGAGATAGATTATAGTCTAGAATAGCACATAGGATACTTTTTATCCGCGGATGAAACCGCGGGGCGCAGCTTATGTAAACATTTATGTAAGTAAATGCTGTCATTGATTGATGACTAAATGTAAGCCTTATCACATAGTAAATAAGTACATACGATGAATGCATGTGGATAAAAGCTAGTTCAATAAAAACTAATATTAACCTATCATTCGTATTTCGAAATATGGAAAGTAAATAAAATTTAATCGAGTTAGAGAAATACGCCGCGAGCTACGTCAATATTTGTATTTTTACACGAATGAAGAAGTTACTAAGGATTATGTTTTTAGGATTTACGTCCGGACTCAAATGCAACTACGTTTAAGGTCAGAAAGCTTAAAAGAGTACTATAATACGGCAGGGATGTGCAGAGGAAAAACGTGATATAATTATTGTGTAAGTATACTACTAAAATTAATACTTACTTAAACCTATGTAGTCATTCGTAAGTATTTCATCATTGGTATACAAATAACAAACACGCATGAATATATAACCCTCATAAATGGTAATGTGCGCGGATATAGTACGTAGAAAAATATACAAAATTGTTACACTCATACTTCCTTATCGTTTAACATGACACAAAGTTTAATTATAGTCAGAATTTTAACTAGTCCGGTTCTAGAAACAGTATGAGCGATTACACACATTGTACAGAAACAGTATGATGTACTACAATAAAAGATTAACTACATATATAATACATTAATAGAATACAATGTAAACCAGAAAAGAAAACCAGAGCACCGTAAAAATATATCACAGATATTGGTTCTGTGATGCCGGAAACATATGTACTATCACACCGCAAATATGGGTCATGTGACACCGCAAATATACCTTCATACAGTAAATATACAACACCTCAAATTTCCTGTGAGACCGTAAAGTTACTGCGACGTTGAATTAAAACATTAAAGTCAATTATAGACAACCTGTCAATAGCGACACATCAAATTATGATTTTGAATACACATGCAGTAACACTTAAGGAAGTCACAGCTCACGTGATGCTAATCACGTCCTAATGATTTCACGTAATATTCTACTTAACTAATTTCCCGGTGCGTTATTGGTAAAATGGCGGGCACGCTGCCGCATAATAATTATAAACTGCATTAAACATCGTATATTATTGTTTATTAGGCAAGCTTAGGCGACAAATTCGATCGTCAAGCGAAGAGCACAAATTACAACACTCCCTCCCTCCCCCCGCACACCCTCGCGGTTAATTGCCAAAACAATTAAACCATTTATCAACAATACGAATTTTAAGTGTCCGATTTCATAGGACGTAAGCGCCGCGCCCTTCCATAGACTAATTGTATTGCGCTGATCGGATTATTGAAGTCAGAGCATTATCTATTCTGTGATATGGGTGAAACATTGAGCATCACAAAATGGCGGTTAGTCCGAATCGCGGGAATGCTAATCAGTGCGTTTGCTTTCAACATTTTACTAATGGGCGTTTTGATCATAATCTGAAACTTACTGAATATTTAACAGACATTACGAGATAGAACTAACTTTTTTATGAGGGTAACTGCTACTAACTTCCAAAACATAAAAACTGTTAACATTGCAATTCAGGTAAATGGCATCAGGCAGCGTTGCATGTCAGGCCACTGTTAGCCTCACTACTGGTCGAAGTTGCCAGTGGCTGCCCAAATTGCTGCCCATAAAACAATTACATAGATAGACAAATGTCATCACACCGTTAGGCAGTGTCACCAGTTTTTTTGCCCGTGTTGGAAATTCGTCTAAGTTTGCATCAATATGCATCAATTACTACTTCGCAGGTTCATTTTTTATGTTTCTGTAATTTACACAAAATTATTATGGCATGGCGTGGTGTGGTATTCGGTAACTACGCTACGTTATTTATTATTTGAACTCTTTTTACGTCATACACTTTATCTTTTTTTTTACATAATCTACTTCACTCTAGTCTAGCAATCTAAGTAGGGCAACAATGCATGAATAATTTATTAAATAATTCATAGATATTAGGAAAATGAATAGTTACTTAGGTACTTATTAACAATTTGCACAAACGATTGCTAAGTTTTGCAAGTTAAGTATATTAAATTAGAAGCAATTATTTTTTTAAGTTTCTTCCCTTGTATACCCAGTACTTTGGCATGTGTAAAATAAGAGAAAAAGTAAGCGTATCTTCGTGTGTTTAATAACTGTGTGTTCTGGAAATACCTTTGTACTTTGTAACCGAAGCGAGATTTATCTTGCTGGGAACACAAAGTGGCCCACTAATCGAGGCCTTTTGTAAAAAACCCTTTACGTCTAACCTAACGAGTGCTAAAGTGGCAGAGTTATTTAACGGTCAGCAGAAGAAGCTCTCGCGCCTGTAGGTGTGGGAATTAATGAAGTTCTTTTAAGCTCTGCTATGCGTACCAAAATCAACCTTATAGCAACAGCTCTAAAGTCCTATTTATTTAAATATTGTTTCGGAAAATCTTCTTAGGCAGTTATGCCATAATATATTCTATGCCCTTGCGAAGTCATGGCAGACTGTCGGTTAGAGAGGGGAAAAGCTATTCCCACTAGAAGTCATTATACAATTTATTATTTCTACAACAATCGATAGCAGGCTAATGCCGCGATTATTACAATAATTACTCATTACAAAAGACTTAAATGGGCAACATTGTATATAATTGCAGCAATTGGAAGCCGCAACATTGTAACGATACAATTTATTATTGTAAGTGGTATTTTCTACAGAGTGGTCGGTTTTTTGGGTTCCGTGGTCCATTTAAGAACTGTGCAGGATTATTTATGGTTTTTACATGTTTTTACTATGAGGGTAACTATTAAAGCGCATGAAAAAAAAAACATATCAATTGAAAAATATCATTGACACTCAACTAAACGCATGTAAATAACTTACAAGTCAGGGACAACTTTACTGATTTCAATGTTACCGGTACTTTTTAATTTTAATGCTATTTCCACTCCCATTTCGGACACTGGATGGAAGTGCGAATAATGCTTGGGCGACATAACTGCTGAACCGTAATTCACGGAAGTTCAACTGCAGGCTAGTAGCAACACATTGAAGGTCGACATCACTCTAGCGCGACAAACCATTTCACGCCACTACTATAGGCTTATATATATATACTTATATATATATACTATAGGCTTATATATATATACTTGTAATCGTTGGTCTTGATAGTGTGAGTTCGTCACACTATCAAGACCAACGATTACAAGCGATCAATGTCAAAGTTATCTATTCGCCTAGAAATGGTTACATTATTAAATTCTAATTAATTATAGTCCAGCACAATCTGAGCCTCTTATGCATGCGAATTTCGTACGTATTTTTGTACGTAAACTTAAATCTAAAATTCTAAAATATTGTCATACAAATATTTACAAATAAATAATGATAGCAAAACAAAATTCAGACTTTAGACTGATAGTTCGACGTAGCCACTTTATAACTAGTGACTAATTTAATTTGCAGCCTAACCAAGGGCCAAGATCTGTTTGCCTCGTCATTCAATTTGTTACGATACACTACGTAATTGATTGAATTTGCTGGCTCAGACGAGCGCTCGCCCCGCGAAGCGCGCCGACCGCACTCTGAACATATCGCATACACCGCACTACAACGGATCAAAGCGATTAGTAAGATAACCAGATTAATAGCTAATATAATCTAAAAGGTTAATCCTAGGCTTATGTTATAACATTCGAGTTATTAGCAAAGTTTCTCCGTGTAAAACGATTTAAAGTTAGATAATGCGACTGTACGGTGTTCGGCTGTAAGATGGCACTAGGCAGATTTCTAATGCAGGTTTTCCGTACAAGTTCCTACTCAAAGCCTATAAGTAATTGAAATAAAATAAAATATTTTAGATGTGGTTTGATGATTCAAAGAAGCGTTTAACAAATGAAAAGTTTTATTGGCAAATCAATCCGTGATCGAGGCGGGAAGAGAGTCAAAATGAAATGAAATGTCAAAACCTAAATGTTGAATAGTAAAGGATTGCGTTCAATAACTTAACAATGTGTAAAAATGTAAAATCAATGACTTAACAATATCCATAGATACGATAAAACACATTTAAATGATGTTGATGTCCATCCAGAAAATACAGACAAGTCCAGTGCCAGAAGCTTATGCCTAAAATATCTGTTCGCGGTAACTGCCCATACTACAATTATACATTTCTTCGTAGACACCTGATAGAAACTGTTTTTACTCACTTTTTATCATTAGTTATGTATCGATTCGTTAGTGTGGAAATGAAAATTATTACGTTACTTTTTGCTATTCTTTTTATTAATCTTTAGTGTAAGTACTATTTATTCTGCATACTTTGTGTATTCTTTTACTATGTTGGTATAGATACTTAATCTAGGTCTGTTTCTATCTTTGTCGTTCTCATCAGATATGAAAGAGTCAATGACAGAAATATCGACTGTCGGTAATTTCGACAAAATAATTAAGAACGCACGCCTTACGATTAATTAATATTTATTCAATTCTGATAAATTGGTGGCGTATGACAAAGATTAATTCGCTTACGCGATGCCGTTGCAGGTAAATAGTAAAACGTTATTAAGATAAAAAGGCAATCATATTTTGATTTCGTTTCCGTAATCAGCTACTTTTGTCTACTGCTACATATAGCTACTTAAGCACGCTACTCAGCCCGACTGCTGACCTTTAGCTTTGCTTCCAGTCACCACCAATCTTACGTACTTGGTCAGTCAATCGAATCTGTAAGCTTGCCGATGCGTGCAATGTCTCTGGAGCACGCCTACTTGACAGTTATCGGCTCACCGACAGATGACCACCACGCGACCAAGTGGCAGTGCCACTTCAACTTGCTAATATGCAAGTGCTATTACTGGATCTTGTAACAACTACCGCCCTATCTACATGAGGGACAGTAATTGGATCGAAAAGGTCAAATCCGTGAGGAGAGAAAGAGGATAGGAAAAATAATGCCCCTCAGTTTCTTACATGTTTTTCTGGTAGTGGCTCTTTTTACGAACGAATGGTAGATTTATTTTTACAACTTTGACGTTCATAAGTGTATTTTGGAGACCCAATTGAATGGAGACATTTGATTTGATTTGAAACCTTTGCCCAGCTGTGGCACAGAACAAGCTTAAAAAAATCTAGTTATTTGATATTTATAAAAAAGAGAAACACAAACCCTGAGAACTTTAAAAATCAAAACGATGTTAGTTACGTTGCCATTACGTGTTGAATTCCATTAGTCAGTTGGTTGAATCACAAAAGCTTTCTAGTAACAACTTCCGTTCCAATTGAAAAAGACACGGCGTTTTGTACTCCCAATTAGCGACAATAAGTTGATACTCGTTCGTGTTTGCTCTGTTTTGTTCGACCCGTTTGTGTATGAAAGTATCGGATGTTCTGATCTAATATCTATGTGTTTGTTTCAGGTAAGTGATACGTGCTTCTACGAGACGATTTCACGATGTTTAGATAAACGCACCTACTCGTGTAAGTATTGAACAACCCTGGATACTGACTCGATCAAAAAAGTATTTTTTAACGTACGAGTATACATATACGAGTATATAGGTAATAAATAAAATCACTAAAACTAAGTTTTTTTTTTAATGCAAATACTTTTTTCGTCATCTTAAACAAGAGAAACGAATGACCACCTGGTCTACCTACAGAGCGATGAAGGTCTAATGATGAGATGACCCAATTGATAAAACCTACAAACGTCTCTTATCGTTGGTCTATTTATTCATAAAAAGTCATTAAAATTAAGATTCAGTTTAGATTTTAAATAATTTTTATTAAAAAAACCAACCTGATAACTCAAAAAGATAGACAAACTCTTATTGTACCAGAAATAACAAAAGAAAAGGAGAGAAAGCTATTAGTAAGGTGTAAAGCGTAAATTTCAGCCCATCTACCGACCATGACTGTAAACCTCAATTTTCTGCGCTATAGTGCAAGAAAGGGTGGCCTTTGACATTTAAGACGGTATGAGCCCGGATGTAGAACATAAACGCACTTAGTAATGTTAATAAAAGAGAATCACCGTTGTCACCTAGGATCGAGCGTCCCCGCAAAAATCTCACCGTTTTCTCTATTTTCTGATCGAATGCACTGTATCCGGGACGCATCCCCAATTAGTAAATACGAGTACGTGCGGAGTAAGAGCGCGTATACCGGACAGAGAAAAACTCGTTCCTTTACTGAAACGATCGATGGTGGACATAAAAGGAACAATTCGAAGTGCATCGCCTTTTTTCGAACTGTGAGGGGATGCAATGGGTTGACGCCCCCCACGAGTGCTTAACTCGCTACGAAGTGCCTTTCGGGCGCCTGGCTCGCCCGAGATGGTAACTTCACCACGCCACGGGACCAATTTTGGTATACCGATATTAGGTGGCCAACAAATAATGGCAATCGACGAAACTTAAAAATGAAAAGAAAATCTAAAAACTCGACTGACACAAACTAAATAAAAAGGTAATCTAATAGCAAGTAAACCACTAACAGACAACAATATATTATATTTATATTTCTACTACACAGTAACCGTTTTTTTTTTTCGGGATAAAAAGTACCATGTTCTTTTGTGCAACCCGAGTAAGACGACGTGTATGCAAAATTTTATGACGATCGGTTGAGTAGTTAGGGCGTGAAAGCTTTACAAACAAGCAAACAAACTCACTTTCGTATTAAAAATAGATAGTTAGGATAACTTAAGATATCCTACATGCGGGAAAAGCTCATGTCAGCTTAGACATATTTTTGGTAACTAAAATTGAACAAGAAATAATATGTTTTTTGCCAGCGTTCGCCGAGTTTTTCGATATTTTCAACCGACTCCAACACATTACCAATCCGATTGCACTTTTTGACTGTGTTTTTCTTTTTGTGCATGTTTCGCGCTATCTCCGGCAGCTGTGAACAAACAAACGGATTTTGATCTTTCTTTTTATATGATGATCTTTTTTATCGGAGATTTTCTCTTATTACATTCTATCCTGATCCATTCATTCATGAGTTATTTGTGTAACAAGTTAACACATCACATTCCCTTCACGTTGGGGTCAACCATCTATTTTGTAAGCCAATCTCACCAAATCTCACGGGGAAGAAATAAAAGGTTTCGGCAAATGTCTCGTAATTTTTGTTTCCCTTCTAAAACAGAGTAAAATTCTGTTTCAAGTGTTTATTATTTTTAAAATAAAAAAAATAAGTAATTATTAGTTTTAAATGAAAACATAACACTGTTTTAAATAAATCTAACTCAACAATAACAAATTAACTTAATAACACTAAAAAGACGGATTCATGAAAAATCTCACGTGAGATTAGGGAACGAGGTCTAGTTTATCTCCAAAATCACATTACATAATTTTTGGACGACCCCTTGGCCCTTGCCAAGGGTTATTCCCAGAGTACTCCAAGCAACGATT
This sequence comes from Peribatodes rhomboidaria, assembly GCA_911728515.1. NCBI lineage: Eukaryota > Metazoa > Arthropoda > Insecta > Lepidoptera > Geometridae > Peribatodes > Peribatodes rhomboidaria. The sequence goes on from OU452166.1 coordinate 8,339,892, forward strand.
TCAAAATACTCCACGGAAAAATAGCACTCGTACACTGCCTTTACTAAAAGTATGAATAAACAGCCAGATTGGGGTCTATATCTACTCGTACAGGTCTTGCAAATGTACTATCGCTCTAGTCTGCATAAAAAAAACATGTCGATTAAAATACAAACTAAAATGACGTCAGTATTAAAAATTGATACCGCTTGTTTTTTTTTTAAGTCAACCTGTATGTAAACATGTTTAGTGGCAACATCGACTAAAAATAAACAGTAAATAGTTTACTGGTTTTTTTAATGAGTAACGCCACACTACGTTTAACACGCAAGTTTAAAAACCTTATTTCAACTCAAGGTCTAGTCCACATGCTTCTGTACTGTTAATAATTAAACTAGCAACAAAATAAATAATTAAATGCAGTATTCTCGATACAGAATAAATTCCCGCGAATGCAATCACATAATGTTTCGCAGCGCCGCCTCTAATTACCACCATTCACTGGCTAATGTTAATAACTTGCTTTATAACTTCACATCGAGAATTTATTGTCATTGATTACAATATGAAGCGGTTGCAAGACGTACATAAAATACGTTTTTCGCTTTTCCCAGCGATTTATTGGTTTTTAGCTCTCTCTTGGTGGAAGCGTGCTAACTAGGTTGAATTATTATATTTGTAGCGTGATAGTTCTTTAACGATTCAATTTGTATGGTTATTAATGATTTAAACGACTAATTGTCGGGTTAAATTGTTTAATTATATTGTCAGAACATACACATGACATGAACGATTGAACGTGAATGGCGTTGAGGTGGTCGTTCCGCTAAAAGTTATGCTTTGCAAAAAACCAAGATGTTTTGAGATCCTGTTCATTTGAGATTATAACCGTGTAAGATCCTGTTAATTAGAAAAAATAATATATCAGAGGGTCCACATTCTACCAAGACTGCAAAATTATTTTTGTGATACGGCGTAAGTAGGTGAAATATGCAATGCGGTCTCGTGTTTTCAAACAGCGCAGGATAAATGAATGCAATAAGTCCAGATGAGGGTCCAGACTCATGAATCTAGAGCGGCATAACACTAACGGTACTCGGATCAACATTTCCTAAACTTTATGCACTCTGCACAGAAATAGGCATCGGTCTAATGAATACGTTTTTAGTACGAATATTTACGAATATTTTCGGATCCTGCGAAGTTTTTACTCGCTTTTAGACGTCGTATTTAGGTTTGACTCAACCCGCGTCGATGTTTATTTGTATCTCTTTTTTATTTTATCTGCCAAAACATTTTACTTGCGGCTTTCAGATATTTTGCAGCATTTTATTTGTCAAAAAACATTTAAATCGGACATGTAACCTATCAAACTTTATTCATCTTTTTTGTAATACTAGTGAACATAAAAATCTGGCGCTCCCCGAGGACACTCGCTAGTCGGCAACACCTGTGTTTTGTTACCGGATCTCATCGATGCACTATGCGACGCGGCGCGACGCGACAACGTGTTTTCATTTTATTGCAAAAGAAATTGAATGACATTGAGTATTTAAAAAAAATATAAATCGTTAGGTACTTTATTAAAACAATTTATAAAAATATAAAAAAAGTAGTGCGTGGAGTCCCTTCGCGCGGAAGAAGTGACACTTCTTTTTTACTACGCCCATGCGTTCGAGTGCCACGCATTCCCCCTCCCCAGGAGCGTTAAACGTTTAACGCAACCTTGTTGGAAGTCGCATTACGAGTAGAAGTTTCACTTCAATAAGTACTTTTGTTTTTTTTTTCATTTAATATTGCAACTTACTAAAACTGACACAATTAGTAAATAATTTGCAACAACAACTTTACATGCATAGACTAAAGTCATTTTCTTAATGTGGGTTCGTTTAGTAAATTATTACGGAAATGTGGTTAACCACAGAAGGGTTCGCAGACTACAGGTTAAGAAACAGTGTTCCTGATCACTGATCTAGTTTATCTACGCCCCACTTTATGGTTGCGTCACACGGGCGACAAGACAATTGATGAATCACTATGTGCGGCGGATTCGAGTGGGCTACTCGGAAGTCGCACTTCCTCGCGGCACTCGCTTTAGAGCTCTATGCGATTTTAATCTAATAAAACTAGTGGGCGATGACGCTGTTTACATGCCTACTTGTCTTATAACGATAATCGAGAAGCCACTTCGTACAGTCATTTTCGAGTTGGCACAGAACTGGGTCAGCCATCCTTTAGGGCCACAAAGAGGGCCGCCTCCATTTTGGAGAATGTGCACAGGAACTATACGAGCTGATTCCGTCATCTGACTTCCGCCATAGGTCATCGAGGCAGACATTACATCGATATGTCGTCAGCTTTAATAAAGCCCGCACGAAGCGCTTTCAAAACTCCTTCCTAATCAGAACTGCCAAGGAGTGGAACGCGCTTCCTGCCGCGGTGTTCCCCAGCAATGGATACAACCTGGGTCTCTTCAAGACAAGAGTGAATAGGCACCTCATGGGCAAGCGTGCACAATCTTAGACCGCATCCTCACTTTCCATCAGGTGTGTTGTGGTCAAACGTGAGCCCATTCAATCATAAATTTTTTTTATAAAATAATCGAATACGATTTTTTTTTTATTAGTTTTAAGCACGTAATGTTACGTTTCGACTACACTGTATGTGGAGCGAAGTCGTGAATACCGAAAAAAGACGGCCATCATCGGAGTTTGTCACACCTTCGTTCAAAGTTATCAGTAATCATTTGTCGCCCAGTGTGCACACGGCCTAATAGTTACCGTCGAGGAGGATATCCCCCATTTAATTTAGGGCGATCATAGATGTGGGTATTGCATCTTGGTATAGTCAGACGTGTTTATGTCGCAGCCAACTTGCTTGGTCAGCCGTTCAATTAACAGCCTAGATTTTTTTACTAAACGGTGCCGTTCAACTAACGGCCTGAATGATATTTAGCAAGGACATACAGCATACATCATGATATTTAGCATTCAAAAGTAGCACGTAAAAAAATTGCCAATTAGTTAACGTGGTTAACAGTGATTAACTAAACATGAGTGTTTAACCTATGTTTTGTTTGGATATTTTTAAGTGCTCTCCCGATGGGTATTTTTGTTATCAGAGTTAAAAAAAAGGAGAAGGTTCTCAATACGACTTATTTTTTTTTTTAATGTATGTTAATTACGCGATTAATTGAAGACTGCTGAACCGATTTGAAAATTATTATTTTTGTATTAAAGGTTTTGTTTCGTGAGTGGTCCTATTTTGATTTTTACCTAAATCCGTCGAGCGGTTTTTTTAATGCTCACAGGTTGGTCCCATTGTCAAATATCAGTGGCGATAAAAAGTCGGCTTTTTAATTTAAAAGATATTTCAAAGATGTTGAAGAAATCTTTCCATAGCTCTTACACTTTTATCTCAGTTTTTAACCGACTTAAAAAAAGGAGGAGGTACTCAATTCGACTAAATGTTCTCTTTTATTCATGTCACGCGATCATTCCGCCAATTATGAATATGATTTGATGATAATGAGATGTTTCTATATAAACTTTATCGAAATCGGTGAAGTGGCTTTTAAAAATTAACTAAAGTCTAAAAACCGTTTACAAAATCCAATTCGGATGACGGGAAGTCGGTTTTTAAAGCTTTGCTTTACATGTTATTATTATTCATACGATCGCTTGAAATATTTCTGTATTTGACAATTTGAGATATTCTTACGACAACAACAATCAACGGTGAAATCGAATAAGCAAAGCCATATTTCCGAATGCAAACACACATTTCTGAATAAGACCGCAATTATTTCACAAAAGCCGCGGCGCGCTGCAGTAAACAAAGCAAAACGAAACTTAATCCCCGATAAGAGACCGCCGAGGCGAACGACGGAAAACTCTGAAAATCGTCTCTTGGAGGCGAGGGTCGGTCTCGACGCGTCTCAAGGTGAACGACCGGAGTTACTTGCCGCCCGCCCGACCACGTGTTCGCCCAGCACTTGAGCTAGGTCAGGGTCAACGCGCCACCTTCGCTAACCCCTCTCGGCGGTGTCTGCCTTCCCACTGACGGCTCAAGATAGGATGGCCGGTCGCCACCTTACCGCAGAGTCGACCGGGCCGATTTTTCCGTTCGACTAGTTTCTGATAGCAGATGGGTCGGCTCTTGACCCTTGCTGTAGGTCAAGGATGTGTGGATTTAGGTGGGCACGTGTCGCGAGCCGAAAGGGGATGTCCTTGGACTTTTTATTTGTGTTTGGGAAGTGTCGTGATGTAGGTGAGCTCACATTAGGAGAGGCGGCGTGGACCTCAGTATTTAGACGTTGTAATGCATTTTATAGTAGCGAAATCATTAAAGTTTTTAATCTGAAAAAGGAAGGACGGTGGGTCGATTGCGACCCGTTGAGCTATGTTATTACTACGTACTGCTGGAGCCCTATTCGCAGACCTTTTTTCGTTCTTGTTGCTCTCGTTTGAAACGTCATAGGTGAAAGTGACCAAGATAAAATCCCATCTCATCTCACGCGTAGGAGTAGCCCCCTGGTAACTTCACTTATGGTTACTTTTTAAACTGGTTAAATAATTCCATGATAAATTATAAGCTATCACCATAGAAAAAATCACACAGCCGTTAGAACCGTGTCAGCTTGAAGAAGTCAAAAGTGCAAACACTATTTAATTTATACAATTAGTGTCATGTGATAGTGTTGTTTTAAAACAAAGTACTTTGGCATTTATAATTAACTAGCTGCGCCCCGCGGTTTCACCCGCGGTAAAAAGTATCTTATGTGCTATTCTAGACTATAATCTATCTTTGTGCCAAATTTCATCCAGATTTGTTCAGCCGTTCTGGCATGAAAGAGTAACAAACTTCCATCCATCCATTCTTACAAACTTTCGCGTTTGTAATATTATATTAGTAGGATGGCTAAATAGGCACCTTAACCAGCACTGAAAAGGGTTGTTCCCGGTATCCTCGGGCTAATTAACTCATTGACATGGGACATCACGAAAAGAGTAAGACATTGTAATTGCATTCGAGTCTTTGAACTGCACGTTTCGTTTCTCACACATTAATCAAAAGTAGTCACCAATCAGCCTTTCCTTTTATGAAGTGAAAGTGAATATTAAATTAAGAACGAACTAGTTAACGTCCTATTTCATTATTTGTTTATTGCATCAAACAATTAATATATTACAACAAAAAGGCAAATATGACAAATAAAACCATGGGTCCCGGAGACCCCAGCACTATTTAGAAGAGAGGAGTATATTGTAGTCATATAAAAATAAGATGAAATTGTAATTGTGTAAAGTGTAATAAATTCACAGTTACTTTAGTTATGGACAAGCTGCGCCTCGCGGTTTCACCCGTGGTTAAAAAGTATGTGCTATTTCAGACTATAATCTATCTCTGTGCCAAATTTCATCCAGATCTGTTCAGCCGTTCTAGCTTGAAAGAGTAACAAACATCCATCCATCCATCCATTTTAACAAACTTTCGCGTTTATAATATTAGTAGGATTAGGAACAAGTTCCCAAAAAGAATGTAAAAAAAAAGTTACTTTAACAAGCTCCAAAGTACTTTTATATATATAAAGTACCTTTTATAAATCCGTATCAATTCTGCTAAAAAAAAGAAATCAAAAGTACTTTTATTTCAATACTAAATTTGGTTAGTTATTTTGGTTTATTTATATTTCGCTAAAAGCCTAAAACGGCAATGTAAAATGTTTACTATAGACCTATAAATATTCCTCTATAAGGGTAGGGCCAAAGGAACAATTTTATCAGCTCTATGATTCGCACGAGTAATTATCATCTTTGTAGACCCACTCGCTTCCCGACTTCGTTGGTGAACGGTCCCTGAGTGACGCGACGTAGAAGTGAAATAACGTAGTTACTAAACATTTTGACAGGTTTAACTAATTTTAAAGTGACTATTAGATATGCCACCTGAGACTTCATATTCGGATAGGCGTCCATATAGGCGATCCATACGTTTAAGATCTTCATTCCCCACCCACTTTCAAATGCGAAAGTTTAATAATTTCCACACAAATCAATTCTACACATTCCACATGAGATTATTCTTCGTAGACATGAACAAAAGGTACAAGATACCTAATTACAATAGATATAGGATATCATTTCAAATGCGCGCGCGTTTTACGAAATACAATGTACAATGTATGTATGTATAATATTATTATTAATTTAAATATACGGTGCCGCACTCTCGGGCCAATTTCATTATTATTTCAATCAACTGAATGTAAATTTATTCAACAGTCTCACGAGGTAATTGCGATGCAGGCTTCTCTTTCTAACAGTATTTTCTGTCCCCGTCTCGCGTATTATTATATTCGCGTCCCTACATTCTTATGCATTCAAATCAAACCCATCAGATACGGATAGAAACAAAAGGAAAAGCATTTTATGTTGAGCTGATAAACTTTGCAAACTCATTTTGGAATAATCGAAGTACCTAAACCTGTAAAACCTGTGTGTGTGCCATGAATAATATGTCAACTCAAAACTTGCATTTTAATGAATAATTTCTTACAATAATCTTCTCTAAAACGGAAAATAGAACTATAACATAATTTAAATAACTAAGAAAATTGTAATACCCTATATTTAGTGAACAAATTTCATTTCATTACATTTTACGCTGTGCTATACATGACAGGTACATTTCGAACATGGGACAGTGAAATCAACAGTTGTTAAAAAACCCCACACTTGTCTTAATTTCTTTGTTCACAATTAACGAAACATAACGAAACTAATAATAAATAAATAAATAAATAAATTCGGGACATTTTGCACACACGGTCATCTGACCCCAAACTAAGCAAAGCTTGTACTATGGCTGCCAGAAACTGATAAACATACTTAGATATTTTTAAATACATACTTAGATAGATAATTAACACCCATAATAATACTCGTATATGTATAAAATAATAACACTCGTATATAATCAACAAAACTACAAATACAAATCTAGATAACTATCATTTATTTATGAATGTCACAACATGAACACGACTACAAATGTTACTACTACTGTTCAAAGCATAGGTATAACGTTTTAATGTATTCAGCCTTATGTACGCATTACGCAGCTTATCACCACAAACAATATTCTGGTTGTATTATCTCTTAAATCGTTTCACACTCCACTGACACTCTCCTGCATAGTTAATGATCTCCTCCGGACCAGCAATTCATATTTAAAGCATAACACGCTCAACCGATGTTGCCTGAATAACGTCGCATTGAACCTGCAAGAAATTATTTCACTGCTTTAGCCTTGATACAATTTCACAATTGCTGTTGTCAAGTAAATGTCTGATTGATTGGTTTTCCTTTTTTATCTGAATTAATTGCTTCTCCACAACTGCTGTGAGGAACTGTATATTTTAATAATATTTTTTACTGAGATTCTCCCAGTGCAGTACAAAGACCTTTTTCCCTAGCTACACTCCTCGTGATCCAAAGCTTTTGTAGTCCAGCCGCTCCAGAAAGAGTTTAAAGGACACTTAAGATAAGGTTTCCTCTCGAAAAGCCTTGTGACATTCAGTGTCCACGTCGTTTTATTTATTTTGGCCTACAAGTCGCCTGGCAAATGGCAGACGTATTCGGTCTGATTCCGCTTCAACGTCCCAGCTTTTTGTTATTTTACTATCAATAGAATCTAGACCAACAACAATCAATGATATCAAAGTCAAAGTCAAAGTCAAAATGTTTTTATTCAATTTAGGTATCAAAGATACACTTATGAACGTCAAAGTTATTTAAATAGACTCGACCGCCTTGTTCGGACAAAAAGCCTCTACTCAGAAGAACAGGCAAGAAACTGAGGGGCATTATTTTTTCAAATAATAAATAAATTACAGTCTCACAAATTTTGACTTACAACTAGGTAATATCTATAAATACTAGTGGCTACTTGGCGGAAGTGGAAGGCTCCAGACATCTTTATCTTCTAAATAATTCTTAACCTCATAATATCCTCTTTATTCATTTATCAATTATTATTATCGTAAGCCACATTTATCACAAAATACTGAATATGACTACGACGCGACGCGACGTAAGTAGAGAAGAATTACGCCCGCCAGTGCGTGGAAGTGATGGACCAGTTTGATAGGGTTGCCTATTCGCCTAACCAGCTATTTAGCGTTTCTGCCAGTTCCGAAAATTAAGCCTGTATTGACTTCTAATACACGGCAGAGTTGATTGATGCGACCCCAGGCCAGCGAACGTCCAGTAGCTTGGCCGAGCTTAATTTGATTACGCGGAACTCGCGTCTGGGATTAGAGAGTAATGAGTAGGCGCGTGCATCTGGTCAAAGTATTCATTGTTACATTTTCTCAACGTCGGCGTCGTATAGACCGGTATGTGGTAGTATGCAGAATGCGCAACGAATTTGTCTATTTCGAAGCATTGCGCGAACGTACAAAATCATTTATTTTTTACTAGGCCAGCAACTCTTTTCGGGACTAAAATATGAATAGGAATGCAACGTCCGCAAATAGGAAAAAGATTCAATTGAGGACCGATTCTACATACGCCGTAGCATGCTCGTAACTAGATATTCCGACGCTCAAAGCAGGTTGCGATCGTTATGATATAAGTGCATTCGACCGAATGAACGTCTGACTTCACCCAAAACTCGGCGAACAACGTATTATTGAAACACACGAGTGGACCTGCACTTGGGCTTAAACATTTTCCATACTATAATTAATACTTGGCAGGTATTAGGCCGCGGAATATATTATTATACCATGACTGAAACGAGTAGTTATTTTGGTACTTTAATAGTTAATTTGGTCCACTGCCTAACTTGGTCCATTTCCAAAGTTCTTAGAATCTAGTTTTAGTTTCTCGATTTTCAGAAGTGCCTGATTTTTGTATAGGAAGTGAAACTCTTAACATAAAGAACAAATGGCATATATGGTGGCATATAGGTGTGTTTGTGTGTTTATTTATTTGTTCGATAATAACTTTTCGTTCTTCCATACACACAAAAACAGCTCTTTTTAACCATTTCCATAGTAAAAATTTGAACTACATCGCTACGTGCATTTTTAAAACTCGGGAATAGTATGACTATGGAAAACGTTGGCCCTAACTGATCAAAGGAAACGTTAAAGGTCATCGTTTAAGTTTTTTTTTATTTTCTTGTCGGAAATATCTGCGATTGAATGCAATTCGGTGCGGAATATTGAAATCTGAGAGAGGGCGTAGCGGAGCTCGGGCGCGACTCATCCGTACACGCACCGGGGTGGCGAGGCACCCGGCACCCGGCCAGCTCCCCGCGACACCCCACGCGCGCCGCCTTTCCTAAACCTACACGCAAACACAACCTACACGTTTGCTTGGCAACAATTCATGCTTAGTGTATACAAATAATGTGCGGCGCCGCAACAAACTGCGCAAAGGGAATTCGGACGGTGGCCATAAGCAGCAGGTCTGAAATATAATCACAGACGGAACGCCTGTTTACTACAAACGACAGCAAGTTGACGCCCCGTGGCAAGTTCGACACGTCAGTTTACACGGTAACTAAAATGCATGAACTCACTTTAGGAAGTACCTCGCTAAGTGAGCTTCAAGCTGTGAGAGGTATGTGCACATTTGATCGACTCTGTCGAGGTACGTGCCCCACTCGGCAGTCGCTTCGACCGCCGAGTTCGAGACATTCTATCTACCTGGGTTATTAATTAAAACACGAGGTTGGAGATAATTTTAAATGAATGAATGATGTTTCACTAATTATGCAGAAGTGTGAACACTTTGTTTTGGTCCAGATAATTTATGCGTTTATTATTTAACTAATGAATGCCCTTCTTGTCTGAAATCGGTCATTACAATTTTTTTTTGGGCATAAAATTATTATTTATGACTAAGTGATTGTGTGCAATCCTAATCAACTATTCACCCTATTCATCACAGGACACTTCCGTAGATACTGCCTACCTGCGGTGCACACAAGAACCAGCAAATACAAACTTTGGGTGCTTCATAGGGAGGGGAAAAACCATGTTTACGTACGCGGCCGCGGGCGAGTACTAGTAGGCAGTAGCTACGCATAAATTAGGTAATTTAGATGGTAATGCCTCGACCAGCTGTTTAGGAGTGTTACCATGCATATTCTGAACGCATGTGCGCTCTGTGGCCAGTTCGAAGATTTATCGCGTCCGATGTCGAGTCTTGTCTTTTCTTTATTGGCTGGTTTATATAATTTCACTGGCTGAGTTTCTTTTATACAATACAATATAACTTTATTGCACACAAAAAAACTACATGGAAATCTTAAAAAACTAAAATACATTTTTCGGCAGTACAAGGGCGACCTTATCGCCTAAAGCGATTTCTTCCAGGTAACGTTTGGATGGACAGGAACTTATAGAAATTCAAAAAGTTTTATTAATAAAATCGGGTTTCTTAATCAATCTGAATAGTAAGTTTACATTCTAGTTTTAAACTTTTTTTAAACCCGAAGTGCAGGTTGATAATTTAATTGACTTGTTCAATTTAAATTCTAGGCGAGTATTATTTAAATTCTTAATCATCAAGTCAATTTTCAACATTTATGTATTTTCTCATTTATAGAGTGCCCGGTACTTTTTTTTACAATAGTATAAGCAAAGAGTAAAACCAAAATAGAGCTAAACACGAAATCAGACGCGCTACACTCATAGGGGTTTGGTTCGCGGTCTGCAAGTCAGCGAATAGCGGGTATAAACAGTACTATGAACAATACTTTACGCAGCGTGTCCCAGGAGACTACTATAAAACAAATATAATTTATAAAAGAAAAAATCCGACTTAAAATGTAGTCTGTACTCCAGAAAATTACAATTAAAATGTTGCACCCTATGTCACTTCCACCATCAAGACGACTCAAATGACACCTCACATGTCGAAATACATCAAGCTGTTTATGCTTGATGGATGGCTTGTGCCAAAGAAACCTCATCCATACATACATATATACACTCGAAAAAAATATCCCACTTTCTTGCGCAGTCGGGTAATCAATTATCAAAGGCGATATACTTTTTTACACTTACGAATATTTTTTTATCAAAATGTGAACTACAAAACGAGCAACTAAGTCGCTTGGTGGTAAAACCCACGCCTGCGCAGGCATACAAAGTATTCTTAGTCGTTAGCACTCTTCTCAGAGTGGTCGTGGTCATCGGCCAGGGTGGTGGCTCACTTCAAACAAAGTCATAGTTCATAAAAAGTTACATAAACTTGTATCGTGGTGACCCAAAACGCAGCGGCAGTTTGACAAATGGAATCACGTGTCAAAACTAGTAATACTTTCTGTAATCAACGCCAATAAAAAACCTAGTAGGTAGGTATAGATAGTAATGCAATAGTGCATCAATTGAGAAGGTCCAGGTAAATTTCCATGACACGTCCACTTATCCACTTTAAATAAGCTTTGGACGTGTCACGGAAACTCCATGACCAATCCATCCTTTCAATTCCAAGAGCAAATCAGATCTCATCCCGACCAGTTAGATTTACATTTCATCTTCGGCGGAACATCATTGAGAACGAATCTCAACACTCAACGGTCTATTGGTAATCAACGTCGAACACATACGACGCTAACAAGATTATCTGATCTGCAGTCGAATCACTCGATGGGCGAAATGTATTCGTATGCATCTGCGGAGGCGAGCATGCAGCCTATGCATACCCGCAGTGTTACTAGTTGCCCCCTGTAAAACGAACCTATGGCCTCGTCTACCACTGATGAGAAATCCCATATCGTCAGCGTAGTTCGTCAAAGGACAGTGTTCGCAATCTCCTGTCAACGACAAGGTTCCTGTGGTTTCCGACTCCTAGCTTGCCACAAAGGTTCGTCAGATACGAAATGCAAAACGCATAGAAGCGCAGCTATCTAATAATGCGGATGTATTTTGAATAATTGCCGAGCAAAGCCGGCGCTGATTGTGCAGGTACACGAAGCGGCCGCGGCCAACGGAAAATGTCTTGTTCGGATTTGGCGCGTCAACTGACGCTCTGTGATGACAGACTGTCAGCGACTAAAGTCGGACTCGCTGGAGGTATTAAGGAGCGTGCGTTTGTGCAGTGTGTCGGACCTTTAGTATTTCTAACCGACGCGGCATACAGGGGCCGCTTGGGCCAAAAGGATTAGTGACTGTTTTGGTTGTTCATCTCTCATTTTACTGAGTTAGTAACAAATACGGTAATGTGTTGCGGATCAGTTTATTTGTAAATGTACTCGTGTTTTATACTATCAAATAGAATGTACTAGTAAGTAAATTTCACAAAAATGTTAGAAATGCCAAAGTTCGCAAAAATCACAAAATAATTGTATTTATGCCTTTATGTATATGATTCATATTCAAATGTTTATCCGCGAAGCGTATCTACTAGATTCTTAAAGCAAATTCTTTGTCATATTAACTCTTGGATGAAAATAACAAAATATTTTTTTTAAGTATTTTAAAAACATAACTTAGTTTCTTTAAAGCTAAAGAGAAAACCTAATACATACCAATGGAAACTTTTGTTACAAACAACAAAGTATGGGACAATCAAAGTCTACGTCGTTTAGCGAAAATAAAAGATTAAACTGAAGTTTCCGCTTCACACAAACGCCTATTATAAAACCAATTAATCTTCCACCAATTAATAAAATTGAAAAAGACCAAGGTAAGGCGCGGTGAGAAAGAAAAAAGTTACTCTACGACTAAGACGATGTCTCACTATACACGGGCGAGCAAAATGCGATCGACCTTAGTAAATTGTAATCTCCTTTTAAATATTCATGATGTCTAGCCACTAAGCTTTCAGGGGTTTCCCTTTTATTTTAAACGTGAAACTTTTTAAATTATAATATGAGAAAATGTCGTATTAAATATTAAATCTTTTTAAAAGCATCGTCGTTCTTCTTTGGGGAAGAAACTGCACCGTAAAAGTGTGAATATCTTGAAAATTAATCTCTCAAATATTAATTTCCTTGAGTCTGGCTCAAAGTAAGTATGTCAAAACTAGCTCAGGCATTTGCAGATTGCCATCTCGCTCACGCATTTCTACATTTTTGATGTTAACAAGTCATTAAAGACAGTTATAAAGTCGCTATCCGTTAAGTTTATGAGAATAAAGGAATCTTTCCGCAGCGAGCGACGTGAAGCAAGCGACACATGCAAGCGGCACGTTGCCCGACCGCAGGCCAGTAGTGTCGCCGGCGACACGTCAAATTTGTTTGATTATTTTCTTGATGTAAAAAAAGTTTCTCCGATTTCAAGGAAGAGAAAATAACTAACTTAATGAAAATAAAAACTTAATGAAAATAAACTTATTTGGATCTTTTACTCATTCGGTGGTTTCCACCATTGATCGACGTGGGTTATGGTTTCACTCATAGTGTGAACAGGGTTTAGCGCAAATTGTCTTTTCGCATGTTATAGTGAGCAGCGCAGAATGTATTGTTATAGAAAAAAGACGTTTCGTATGCATCCAATGAGCCCTAATTTTATAGTCAATTTCCTAGAATTACTGTTATTATTTTATTTAATGCAGGTAATTTTATAGGACATCGCAACTTCACAAGCGACTTCCTTCTGCAAACATTAAGTCATTATAAACGTTAGCCACGTAGAAAATAACCGCAGAGATCGGCAAAATGTAGCTTTTAAAGTATTGTCATTTGAAATAATAGTGTACTTACTTATTTTTCAAATTGCTACGTATTACTTACTAACTGCTGTGTCACTAACAGTCATATCCGCGGTCCCACGGGAACTGTATTTTTTCGGGGTTTCATTACATTGACATATTTTGCAAAAACATAGATAAATGCAGTAGGTGAGCTCGTCACATAAAGCCTGCAAGTCCCGGCAGCGATACATCAAATTAGAGACTAGTCCTGTCAAGACCACCTCTTTTACGGCATCATCGGTGATGGAATGAATCAATCATTTCGATATATCTAAAAGCCGGTCCGACAGCCTAGGACGTAAAAATGTATGAAAATGGATGGCACACTTTTCCACTTACCGGCGTGATAGTGGTCCACGCCATCTAGTACAAAAACTGCCAAAAAATTATATCATCAGCCAGTATAGCTAAAAAAAAATCACCAAATTTCCTACTTCTCCCATACTAGGAATAGGATACATAATGCCGAGGGAGTAATTTCTCGCTTAGCAAATCCAAGTATCCAAGTAGTACTTCTATCGAATAAATCACAATCGGCCGGGCACACACTCACCCTAATATCTAATACCGCATAAAGTATAGACTCAATGGGCCGTTGTCAGGAATGGGTTTGAGGGTTCGAATCCAGGACGATCCAATAGCATGAGAGGTTTTATTTAGATATTTTACTAAAGTTTAGATTTTCTGTGATTGCAATGTTTGTGGTCAGTAGTGACCTATTATTAAGGCTCCAAACATTAAGAGGTATCGTCCGGGTTTTTCTAGCATTATACTATGTAGGTACTTAAACTTTTGAAGTCTTTAAATTCTTTTGTTCTCTTTTCTGGTTACAAAATTCACAAAACCATATTTTAACCGTAATCGATCTCCAAGATTGTTTGTCAGAAGAAGGGACCCCCGATAGGGTCCTGAGTGCGTTCCTGGACTATATACGCAGGCGATTGCGAAGATACCCGCTTGCAAAATTTAGCAGCAATCCGATATCGGTAATTATCAGCGGAGCACTGGCTTTAAACTATCATGGGCATAACTCGCAGAGTAGATGCCTGCAGATTGGGTAACCAGTAGATGAATTCGTTGGCTGCTTGCATAAATGTTTAATACCTGGATAACTGTGTATAGTTGGATAATTCAAGCTGGATAAGATTGACATGACATCAGCAAAACATGACGATGGTGACAATATTGCAACATAATAAATTTAAAAAATAAATAATAAATATTTGGGACACTTGCACACACGGTCGCCTGACTCCAGACTAAGCAAAGCTTGTACTATAGCGGCAAGAAACTGATATACATACACATTTATTTTTAAAAGCTTACTTACATATATTTTAACACACAGACATGGAACAAACACAAATGTTCATCACATAAATGTTTGCACTAGGTTGTAATTGAACCCACGCCCCCATAGGCTTAGAGGGCAATAATAAGAAGCAAAGCTTAAGAACTCGACTTCCTATCATCCGAATTGGATTTAGTAAACAGTTTTTAGATTTTTGTTGATATTTTAAAAACCGCTACATCGATTGCGATAAAATTTATATGGGACTACCTCTGAAGTATAAACCACTTCCCAAACAAACAAAAAGCATTATCAAAATCGATAATTGACGAAATGATCGCGTACATACAAAAAAAAATACAGTTGAATTGATAGCCTCCTCCTTTTTGAAGTCGGTTAAATACATAGGAAGACCGGCAAAACAAAACTGAATCACCTATTACTATTAACTACCTACTCAATATATAACTAATCCGCATGTCCTACTGTCAGCCTTATTTTTTCACGGGCGTCAAATGGTTTAGACGGCTGTTGGTTTTCAGTGTTTAACGGTTTCTTTGTTGCCAAAAATCTCTCTTAAAATTTTCTCAGACCGTTGAGTCGATTCGAAATGGTCTTACTACCTAAATCTAATTAGTCAATCTCTTGCGTTCAAAACTCAGTTCCATTCGGTTGACAATTACTCGCTTGGCTGCGACATTAAGCTCGCCTAAAATTGCACACGCCTAAGCAAGTATAGAATAGCTAGCCACTATTATAGAGAATAGAGAGTCCACCACGCACTAGAAGCGTGAATTCTAATTACCTCATAATAATATCTACGGTTAGGAATCGATCTAACGTTCGCTGTGGTTCGTGTTCCCCATTCCCTCCCCTCCCGAACTATAGGCCTATCTCGAGTCATCGTCATTGATTTGACGTTCGTTCCGTAAAATGACAAATGATTTACTATTAGCTGCGCCCCGCGGTTTCGCTTGGGTCCCACAGGAACTGTATTTTTTTTTCGGAATTAAAGGTACTTACCCTGTGTCCTTTTATATCCCTGACTGACAACGTATGTTCAGAATTTTGAAATGAAAATGTCAAAATCTAAATGATACTGACTACGCCATTTTATTTGTAACACTTTCACTAAGATGGGGTATTTTACTTTAATCAGAGAGTGCGCCGCATACTCGCCATACTCCATACGTTTGTTACCATACTCCATACGTTTCCATACGCCATACTCCATCACATGTTTTGCGACTAAGTTGGACACATCGCAGCTACTTACTAAATCATGGCTTGCAACTTGTACCCAACTTAATTCACACCTTATATTGTCATATTTATGTGTGATTGACACCTGTACCGTAATAAAATTTTAAAACAAGCACAGTCAGTTAGTTATTTTGTAAAGTATAATATAAATCAATCTGAACCATGTTTTAATCTTTTCTATTTATATAATAGTTCATTAAATTTACGTAGTCAACGAATTATTTAATGTTTGATAATGACCCATGAATGAATGATTAATTTGTTTGTAGTACTGAGAATTACCATATAATATATATATATATTACCAACTATTTCTTAGTACCAACCAACGATTCCTAGTACTTACATGTCCGAAATAGATCGCTCTTTGTGTAAATCTCCTTTTATGCCCAACGCTAATTAGTTTCTGCATAAATATTTTTGTGGTTATACCGACCGGTGCAGGGGGCAACCCTATCTCATCGAGCACCTACCGAATAGAGACTGGTTCTACGAGAAAGAGGACAAAAAGTTACGTAGCCTGTCCAGTTCCGAATCTCTTCCTCTCGGTATCTGCCTACTTTGCATAGCTTGATGCAGTCTGAAACTCCGGATATAGGGTAAACTGGACCAAATGCGTTTGTGGCGCAATTAAGAATTACTAACAGACCCTTCACAAATTAGGCAACTAGCGCCATCGTGTACAGATTATTGCAACTAAATATAGAAAAAGATGTAGGTAGCGCCTAATTTGTGAAGGGTTTGTCAGTAGTTCTCGAAAGACGCAATTGCGTCTTTCGCTGGGACTGGGGCAATTACCCCACGGACGCATTTGCTCCAGTTGACCATAATTAAAATGTTGTACCCTTTGTCACTTGCACTATCAAGATGATTTACATGTCGAAATCCCTTAACCTGTTTGGGACTGTAGGGCGTGCCAAAGAAACCTTATGGATACATACATACCCACATGCACATAATAATATACCTACACTCGAAAAACAAACCCTTCGTAAAAAAACCTTCATGTATCATACGATGTTCCTACAATCAGACTCAAAAATAGAGTGGTATCAATAAAGTGTTAAATTGCAGTGTTAAGAGTACGCAAATTCGGTTCTCATATTCAACGATCGTTTCGCCAATATTTGCTCCGAGTCTGCATGTGTGAGTAACTATTCCCGATACGGTACTAAATTAGGGGGTAAGTGGGGGTTGTAGCCGACGGCTAAACGTAAAGATGGGTATTGTGTTAAACATAAACTTCTGTATGTAACTTCGTGATTTTCACACATATATTTAACTATCTAACGGAACTGATCCACCAACTCGCACTGAGCCAGCGTGGTGGATAACAGCTCAATCACTGTCGACGTAGGGTAGGTCAGTGTCCCTGCAGTGGGACGTAAAAGACTGTAATGACGAACGGGACTAATCACTCAATAACTACGCCCCGCAGTTGAAGAGTAGCCTTTGTGTGAATTCAAGGGCCCTATTCTTACAAGTCGAGATACTTATAGGTCTTTGTCTTTCTCGTGTGAAAAGTCATAGGAGTGAGAGTGACCTAGATAACATCTCCCGCGTCTGAATAGGGGGCCAGGCTTATGCTAACACCGTTCTGAATCTCATCCAAATCAGTACATCCGTTTGAGGAAGAAGTAACAAACGACCTACCTGCTCAAAACTTTAATTTTAATAGATGTATTTAAAAGTAGGATTTTAACTAGACCGTGAGATGTTTATCTATATCGTGATAAGCTTCTAAAAAAAAGGGCGTATGAAAGACTTTCTGGGTCGCAAGCACGTGCGTCACCGCATTTGGCTTTGGACAAATGTGATTTGCCGTCACTTGCATTTGTCTTGCGTATGTTTCCGCTGGTTTTGGACAGCCCCAAAACGTCAGCCGTTTTTGACAAATGGGGTGTCGATAGCTTCATGTAGGTAGAGTCAGATAGTCCCTGGTTTCGTGACGTCATCGTAAATAGAATATGGTGATTATTTAAACTCCCATAAAGGTAAGCTTATAAAAAATCAAAGTGATCTTTGAACCACGGTAGCGTTCATTTGTTAAAGCCACTTGCAATCACCCAAAATTATCACTTTGACGTATCAAAGTGATAACGATTAGTGATTGTGGTTAGTGATTTTGAATTTATCAACTTTATTTCGAAAAAAAAAACTTAGGTAAAGTAAAACAGCAATAGGAATAATAGTTGAAGTACTGTTTGTACTTCAACTATTATTCCATACTACTTGTACCGCAAATGACAAGGTGGACAAAGCAACTTTAAATACGTATCTACATGAAATAGCTAAGTAGGGTGCAATGGTACAAATGCGTCTGGCGAGACAAACTGCCTACACAACTTAGGCAACTAGCGCCATCTAGTACAGATTTTTGTTACTAAAAAAAAAGATGTAGGTGGCGCCTAATTTGTGAAGGTTATGTCTGTCATTCTCGTAAGACGCAATTGCCTCACAGAGGCATTTGTACCGGTTACCCTACATCATAACTTTATGTGCTAAGGCGTTTTAATCTTAAGAGAGAACTAGTGCAGGCAGGGTAACTTCATAAGCCCGAGTAAGTAGTACACCAACTAATTTAACTAAGTATCTACGTAGTAATAATTAACTAAGTTTTCTATTCGACTGCTCGCTCTTCCACTTGCTAAAGATTACAAATTTTCAAGAAGCTTACGAACAAATTAAATACTGAACTTACTTATCTACGTCTTTGGGCGCTTAAATATTTATTAATCGACTTTGGCTCAGAAACTCTACCTCAGACTGGTGTTTACTAAATATACTACAGAATTAAACCTGGATTCGTCAATCTTATAAACAGTTGTTGTTCGTTGTTTGAATGACACTTTTTTTTTAACAGCTGACTTTTTTTGCGTGCTCTGGAGTTTTTTAGGCTAGACATATTGCAGTCGTATTTTTTATTTTTCTTTTAAATGATAACACTATCTTATGTTTTAATTTATAGGGAGTTTTGGCGGGAACCGAAAAGATGGTGTCGTGTTTTTGTATTATTTTCTAAAACTTGTGATTCTTCGAGTGTTAAAGTGTAATAATGGTGGATTATTAACGTTTACCGGTTCGTCAACGTGCACGAGTGTGGGCAAATGATACAAACATCGCGAAACGCGATTTTTCGTGTTCTCTACAAAACTTCACTTGAAATTTCAGTAAAGTATCCATAACTTTACTGGAATGGGGAAAGGGGAGGGATTCATCGTCTTCATCATCACCTCATCATCATCATCATCCCATCATCTGTTACTGAAGGAAAAATTATTACTAAGAATCCGACTGAAGGACGAGTATCCATGGTCATGAATAATTTAAAAATAAAATTTTAATTTATATTTGTCACTTTCGTAAATTTTCATTAACATTCAAAAAAATACAATAGGTGAACTCGAAACTGGAAAAGTAACGTTTTTACATTTTATGTCAGAAAAAAAAAAATCTGGTTTCCAAATAAATATAATTTATTGATAACATACCACTAATAGTTACGGGTTGAAGATCTCTATATGCAAATTTTACTTTCCGGACACATTTGTCATAGTCAGTCAACTATTTCGTCAAACTGAACAATAGCAGTTACTTACGTACCAATCGTATATTTCATAGTAAGATATGACGTGAAATATGCTCTCAACTGTCTCCTTTGTGCAGGCTTTTGCGAGCGTCGAACTCGATCCATTTGACACTCTAAAAATTGTTAAGTCCGTGCCGTGACATGCACATAGTAGGATTCCGTAGTCATCATTTTTAAGCTTTATTTTCTATGAGATTTTTTTTGAACAGCAAAACCTAGTAGGAAGCTATAAGTCCAGCATCATTTTTCAATGTTTGTAAGTTTATGAGTATGTATATTTGTTTTCATGTGACGTACTCCGAAATGGCATGATTTTGAATTGCGAGTGTGTAAATACTCGTAATACGAACAGATAAGCCACGGCAATGGTACAGCCGTTCAATTTTGCTATAGAACCCTAAAAATAGAGTCAAACGCCGAACGTACAATAAGAATGAAAGCGCGCCGGTACCCGTTTACCCCTTCCGCGCGACTTCACACGCTTTGTTCCAACTAACACTATAGTGGCAAAGAAAAGTGTACTCGTATTGGGGAATAGAGACACAGAGTTCATTAAAGGCAGGCAGAGCGTGTTGGAGTGGATGCTGGAACGAGGGTGACGGCTATCGCACCCCCCTCTTCTGCGCCTCCCGCACCCCCGGGGGCGCGACACCCGGCCTAATATTTTCTATATGAATATTAACGTTTGCGGTTACTGTATTCGCCACGCAATGCCCGTTGTGTGTACTTGTACTACCTTATCGCTGGTGGAAAATTGACGTTTTCAGAAATTCAGCGTCCAAGGATGGTTGGACACTAGCCTAAATAATATATGCGGGCTAAATGATGATACAAGCTAATCCTAAAGTCAAAAATGTTTAGAGTTTTTCAGAAAGGTTACTTGAAATTAGATCATTAATAACTTAGTAACTAGATTATTTTCACTTAATTTTTATGTAACCGTCTATTGTTCGCTAATTACAATTAAACTCCAAGATCTCTTTTATTCAATTCAGTTTTATAAATTCAATCGTACAAATGGGGAAAAACATTCCTATTCAGACGATTTCAATAAATATTTACGTCAGTCATATATTTTTAAGTCCTCTGAAATGAATATCGGCCTTCAAACCGGCTTAAATAAGACCGCATCTTTGCACTCGGACACTGGGGCGAATGATGGCAGAGCTGTGAGGAGAGCACTAGTCATGCGATTCCATCCATGCAAATAAGTTTGTTGTGAACCACCGAGCTTTAACGTGATTTTACGCCACTATCGTCCCTTTCGCCTGCCGCCCGCCGCGCGCCGGTGCGAACGCGGTCCAACCCGCCGAGGTCAAAAACGCGACCTAACAAAGAGCCACGTACGGTTTATTTTCAAAAAGAAATAAAGCTTTAAAGTTTCGGCGCGTCAAAAATACCCGTGGAAGCGACGTCGATCGACGATATATGGAAAAGTGCTAGCGTGGTAACTCAATTTTCTAGTTTCGTCTCTTCTGTTCTGCACGCCTTTGGCCAATGCAACTGCGCAACTTTAGTGCAATGTAAATTTAATATCGCATTCTTTTTATCCGACTTCAAAAAAGAGATGTCAAAAAGAATTTCTTAAAATTCTCAATTTCTGTTTTTATCATGTATGCGTTTGAATCTATAACTCCGTCATTTATAAACCGATTTAGGATATTAGTATTTTTATTAGAAAGGATATACTATTCGATTTCTTAGTTAAAATGAAATTAGTTCCAAAAGCCGTAGTTTAACGTTAAAAGCCTCAATTTAGTAACCCTTTACCTATAAGCTGAAACGCGCAAGAGAGACTATTAGCACTGACCGCACCCTTCAAAGTTTAGAACATGCCTCGTACCGACTTACGAGCATCGCAGACTGAGTATAGAATTCCGACTAAAATAGGTGTACAAGAATTTGATACAATATTTGAAATAAGATTAGTATGGGGCGGTGCATAAAAGATAATGAATTAAAAAATGCTTTGCCAGTTCGGGGGCGATAATCTGATAAGCAAGGTGGAATGTGCAAATTGTGGCAAAAGCAGCAGTCGGCGACAGAACAGTCGTTATGTTTAGTTGTTTGGTGCTATGCAACATTCATGGGGTAGTTTAGTTGGTGTCAGTAAACTATAGACACCTCTACGTGTGGCGCAATAGGGCTGGCTCGGCCTAGATATATTATAATGCGGACAGGGGCCCTATTCGGAGGTTTGAGATTTTCATCTCACCTTTTTTCGTCCTTGTTACTCTCGTTTGAAACGTCAAGGTGTGAGAGTGACCAGATTAAATCTTATCTCATCTCACGCGTAGGAATAGCCCTCCAGGCCACCTATTCTTGATACGGGAGATCTGCGGTGCTATTCACGAAACGGAAAACGTTCGGTTTTCAGTCCGGTTATTCGAAAACGTTTCCGATCGGATCCCACAAATTTCAAACTCAAATTGGTCGAATCGCGGCCTACTTTTATAAATTTTAGAACAAATAATCGAGTAAAAATCAGATCAGAAAAATGAATCACGTTTATCACCTTATGAATACGGACTGAAGTTCGAATAATTTGTGATTAAAATTTCGGAATCCGAACGGAAACGTTTCCAAATGATTGTGAATACCTGAACTGGTCACTTTCACTCCTATGACTTTTCAAACGAGAGAGACAAAGACCAGACAATATCTCAAATCGTACGAATACGGGCCCAGTTCATTTTAGAACCATGTAAAAACTTAGGTACGATGCTAATAGCGGATGAAGTAGTTCGTGAACTGTGACCAACATTCGGCCTTGGCCATTTGAATGTAGAGTAACAGCTAAGCGTTCCGGATCATGCTTACGTCCTTCATCTTAATCTCATTAGCTCTCTCACAAACTCACTTCACATCGCACGTAAACGTAGAAGAGTTAAGCTATCAACTTAAGAAATACCAGCAATTAAGCATGTAACAACATAATATCCAACTTTTTATATGGTACGATATACGATACGGACAACAGTTCGATTAGACGATATTGCTCAGGTCATAGAGTATTGAACTTATTCGTTCAAAAAGTTAGTTACAAAACGTTTACATAAAGAGCACATCCCTAGAAGCGCGGCAAACTGTAATTTCAATAGTAACTACACAAACATTACCTTGCTCGTTTGTTCGCTGGGGCGGCAGAGGGCGGCAGGGCGCGGAAAGACCGGCCCATCGTACTAGATGCTATCATAATGATTATTAACATGTGAACCGCCGTGCCAGGCGGCGTCTGCCCCACGCCCCAGATATGTTTGACACAAGTCAGTTATTTTAATATAGGCAATTAGATGATGGCGAACTTTCAACGGAGTTTTCGATTAGGCTGCGGTTGTCTTTAAGTGGATTTTAAATTGCTACCCGAATCGATTGCTCGCGGATTTGTTTACACCGGGCGAGCGTTGCGATGGTTTCGGCTGTGCGGATTGTATGGGAATTTATTTAGTTTTAGTCAGAAACTTATAATGGGTTCGATTTAAAGAAAATATGATTTTTCACGCGTTTACGCGTCACTCTTCTTGTGAGGAAAAAGTTGACAGCCCTTTTAAAACTTTTCCGCATTGGGAAGTTAGTAAGATGAGTAGAGTAGGCACATATTTCTAGGTAACATTGATTTGATGACTGCCTCGGTGGCTCAGTTTGTAGTGAACCTGCCTTCTGAGCGTGGGGGCGTGAGTTCGATTCCCACCTAGGGCAATCATTCATGTGACGAACATTAGTGTTTGTTCTATGTCTGGGTGTTAATATCTATTTAAGTATGTATTTAAAAATATCTAAGTATGTATATCAGTCTCTGGCAGCCATAGTGTAAGCTTTGCTTAGTTTGGGGTCAGGCGATCGTGTGTGAAAGTGTCCCGAATGTATTTATTATTATTAAGGTATTTTACTAATAGAAGTCAAATCCATACCCAAGTTACAAATATTTACATATTTAACCTTTTTAAAATTTAGCATTAGTACGTGAAAATCTATGAAATTATATTACAATTCATCTATTACCATGTAGAGCGAGTCATCAACGACAACCACACGGATGTAACAAGAGTATGACCACTTTAAAACAGGATCTTGCACGTCATTGACGTCACAGAATAAATAATACGTCAATAAAGTAATGCTAAATCAAATAAAAATACTTATATTCTCGCAACCGCAAAAATATTTTGTTTAAAAGTGTCTAATTAAATCAATATTGGAACAGTAACCGCGCGAAAAGCATCGATATGTTCTAACGGTACAGATGATGTAGCTAATGGTAGAAATCGTTTTGAATCAACGCGCTTTAGAAATTTTTGACAGAACTTAGGCATAGACATTTTAGACATTAATTTGTTATAATTAATCTTCTTATCTCCTTCTTCATTGATTTTCAAAATTGGGCATATTTTGATTATCTTTGCACCATATTTATAAATTTGTTCACGTGTCTTAATGTGATATTAATGAAAAGCCTATTCCAAAATCACATTAAATGCTCCTCTCAACCAGCTATCAACCCCAACAAGCGTGGAATTATTAACTTCAGCCGATGTTACAGGTCAATTCAGGTTGACCTGTGACAGGTCAACTGTAGGACCGTAAGCACTGATATTCGTTATCTATTCACGACACCGCTTCAGGAATAACATATTTTATTCGTGTCCGAAATTGAATGCTGCACGCCTTAACCGTTTGTACAGAAAGTTTCAAGGCAATTTAAAGCTTCTGCCTTTGAAGTACTGCACATATTTGCAGGTCATGTAGAAGCGTATTGTGAAGACACGTTCATTGTATTAGTTCAACGGGTGAACTCGAGTGATACAGGCCTATCTCAATTGAAGTCAAGATCTACGGAAGGGGCTGGTTTCAGTGCGAGATTAGGGAACAATGTGTGCCTTGATTCAGCGTCAAAATGACAAAGTTTTTGTTATCTTTGTCCGCTTGCCGTGTCAAAGCTAAAAGTTCCTTCCACACGTATCTCAGGTTGTTTTCCTTTCACTTTGGAATTTCAGGAGTTCGAAAGTGCTCGCTGTTTATTAAAGAGTCTCTGTCTGTAAGTGCAAACTTATTCTGTTGCAGTTGGTATTTGTAATGAATGTACTTAAAAGTTTTGTTTCTCGTAGGAAGTGGTTAACATTCAAACATTGAAAAGGGTACATCGCGGGAAACTCGTTAAACTCTAGTAACTAAACTCGCGGATTGAACGAAATGTCGAGTTGAAAATAGTAACTAAACAGGAACAGGGTCAAACTGTCAACTTTAGATTCCAGGATGGATAACTCTAACTAGACAGAAAAGTTTTGTGGTATTGAAGCCACTCAACAAAAGCTTTTAGTTCTATTGCCGAAAACACATACCTACGGCTAGAGTACACAATAGATGCACTCGGTGATTGGAAGCCGCGATTTCCGTAGAAACACAAGCAGCCGGCTAACGGTACCGTACCTCATTTCTCCCAATGTTTGGCGTCTGACCGTCTGAACGCGATTGGCAAATGAATGACGGTGAATAGTATCGCAACACGCGCAACTTGCGAACTATGAACTAGCTCGTGATTGGACGGCGTTTGATAATAGCTGATAACGAATCCTAGGTGACTTGTATGTAAAAGCGAACCGTGGATATTTGTTTTGTTGACTTGTTGAGTAGCTTGTCGGATGAGTCGATAACACTTTTATAGTAAGTAAGTAAAGCTAACTTTTAAGTAGACCATGAGTTGAAACTTTTATTAACATAAAGTTTAGTTGTTCGATTAGCCGACGGTCGCTGGGGCAGAAACTTTCTAAACTAGCTACCACAAACCGGAAGAGGCAGCATGGGCAGGGCCTACAGGTAGTCCGACAATCTTGTGAGGGTCACGGGAAGCCGCTGGATGCGGGTAGCGCAAGATCGAGGAGATCTTTGGGGGATCTCCTCGGTGGCCAGTCCTTCTCTTTGTCTGACAAAGGATGTACTTTAGTTGAGATGAGAAAGTAGAATAAATAAGTAACTAAGATTGTGAATTGGGTAATAAATGGCTTTTTACTGTTCTTTACATTTGCAAAAGAAAAAACTTATCTAAGAATTTATTTTACGTGATACTGTACCTTGGCACTAATTTCAATCACATATGAGTAATATCCTGGACCCTTAATGTATATCTAACAGGTAATTTGCGTTTTTAATTTCTTAAACTGTCGATTTGGAAACCAAACAAAATTCAATTACTTAACTCGTACGATGTTAATGAAATCATTGACGTGTAATTGCGAGTACTCGTCAATCCAGTCGCACGTCGCCTTCTCCCAAAGGATCCTAAAAGATGCAAACATTCCTGATCTAGTCGCGCGTAAAATGTTTTTAAAATGTAAAGTGACGTTCACAATCGAGTGTCGCTCGCAGCCAATAGTCGACATCTCGAGTCGACACCTTTAAAACGTTGGCAAATGGCGTAATTTCCGCCCCGACTCGGATACTCATATCTCGATTATTTCCCAACCAATTTTCCAAATCGGTGTTCTCGGCTGCAGGGCCGATTTGCGTCGTATTTTTTTAGTGAGTTTGCACATCTATCTGTTTGTGTGGAATGAGGATTCATTTTCGATTTATTTATTTTCGCTGAATGTTATTTGGGAAGTTAAACCCAGTTAAAGGTTTTTGATTGCCAGATGCGCCAGACCAAATATTCCTCACAGAGCTTTTTTTTAATTTTGCGAATGCGTGTTTAAGCACTATTTTTCAAAAACAGACTCGATTGGAATAGCATTTAACGAGTTTGTAATTCTCTCTTATGTTTGTGTGGAATCATTTTTGGTTTGTGTATTTTAGTCGGAAGTTATCTGGCTATTTAAACCCGACTGAAACGTTAGCTATACCTACATAGAGATAGATACACTTGTATGTATGTAAAGTACTAAAATCATCATCCTTGTCAGCGAGACTAGGAAGGTGTCTTCCTGGACACTTTGGATTTTAATAATTGCTTTTCACAACATCTTAAGCAGTTTTCTACGGAAAGACTAGTTTGTTAAATCTATGTGTCTGTTTAATCCACACTAACATAATAAAGTCGAAAGTAACTCTGTCAGTCTGTCTGTCTGTAGGTTTTTCACGGTTGAATGCATCTTCATGAAATTTGATAATTAGTTACAGTATATTACAAGGAAGTATATTTGGGTACTATTTTCTATATAAACGCGAACAAAGTCGCGGGTTACAGCTAGTTTTAAAATAATATGTTACTCTCTAGCACAAAATGTCATACATTTTCACGAACTAACCACTCAAGTTGTTCATCGTACCTGCCCGATAATTTCAAGGCCTTGTTCATAAACAGAGTAAACCATCATTTCAGCTCATGACACATTATTTGTATGCTAATATAGAAGCGATTAATATTCATGCCCACATAGTATGCGCATTTATTTATAACGAATATTATCAAACTAAAGTTTTGAATGAAACTGTGAGTAATGAAAACTTGACACATTGACACAAAGGTTAATAATATGTCAAGATAATGAAGAGCGTGTCAGGCGATCCTGACGTTCCAAGATCAGCAACTTTAACGATAATAAAAGTTTTTCTTTGTCAAACTTTCAACTGGCCAATCAATTGAATGAACAGAGACGGTTAGTAAGTTAACAGTTTACAAAAAAAAAAAAACGTTACCTAAATGTCACTTTCATTGACCCGAAACAGTAGTCTATGCTGCCTGCGTGGTACTATTTGTCGCGCGAGTCAATCGCTTCGAGTGAACTTCATACGAGTAAGTTATAATATCCTGCAATTTGGCTTGTAAATACAGTGTAAACTCTTTATAACGTTATCCTTTATAACAATAAACTCCCTATAACGTTGAAGTGAGCCCAACTTGGTTGGTTTGCGTTAAAACCTACATATTGAAACACTCGTTATAGCGATACGCCATTCTCTATTACGAAGAAATGTGTTCATATTTTTAGGCAGTAAATATTGATTATCGGTATTATTGTTTATGTTATGTTATCAGGTAACAAAAGACTTTGAAGCTCCGAAACATCCGAGGTCGGTCTAGCTTTTGTTATCCTTAATTGCCTTGAACACGTGCAGTATGACGCATTGTTATCTCGGAAGTGATGGTCTTCGACCAAGCATACTGGGTACCTATCGTATTATCAGTCGTAAACCTACTTTGAATCTAAGTAAAGTATCTTAGACATTAAAAATTCTTGTTAATTTGGTTGTTTTTTTGTTCACTCCATATAACGATAACTCTCTATAACGACAAAAAATGCTCAGTCCCTTGAGTTTCGTTATAAAGAGTTTACACTGTATATTTTTAACTGTAAAAGCTAAAAGTTCCTTGAAGTGCTTTATATAACACTAGCTGCGCGCCGCGGTTTCACCCGCGGTTAAAAAGTATCCTATGTGCTATTCTAGACTATAATCTATCTCTGTGTCAAATTTCATCCAGATCTGTTCAGCCGTTCTGGAGTGAAAGAGTAACAAACAAACATCCATCCATTCTTACAAACTTTCGCGTTTATAATATTAGTAGGAAATACCCTCAGTATAACAGAAGTTTGCAAATTTTTACTCAATATTGAGTGTTAGGTAACTGCTAAGATCTTGACTTCATATTCTAATACTCACAGCGCTAAGATCGCTGCAAATATAAATGCCAAAATTGTACAACTCAATTTTTGTCGAGTGCTAAATGCCAAATGTGTATCGTGTCCTGCGATGCCGCCTCCCCGATACGACTACATGTAGTAATGTTGTACTTTTTCATCGGTTTGGCCAGCAGGGGCAGGATATTAATGAATTTCCTCACCGACTCGGGACGTGATTAGTTCGTTAATGCGTTTACCTGGCTCGCTAGCAAACCTATTTTATAATATTTGTGTATTTCGTATGTTTACAAAGTCGATATAAATCCTTCATCATCATCACGTCACAGCCTACGTTATCCCATTGCTGGGTGTAGGCCTTTTCTTGCTGAGCCATCGGCCTCATTACTGCTGCAATTGAGTCAAGGATACCCGTAGAAGTAACACGTGATTCAATTCATTATGATTTACATAAAATTAGCCAGAGTGGCGAGCTATTGTCTCAGAGCCTGTCCCTAAGCCGCCCCGTTCCACGAGGCGGAATGATTACCTCCGCGGGTACTTTAATTGAATACATATCCATCGCGTAATTACCCGTAGTTACATGCTTGCAGTTTCTACAAACCGTTCATTAGGTGCACTACCAATTAATTTATGGTCAGGTTGACATCCCAACAGTACGAATTTCTATTCAGGTACCTACAAGAAAGGAGGTGCGTTCTTGCAGCGGCGGATGTAACGTTTGAACGCCCGCCTTTCCTGGAATGTAATTAATCAACTTATTTCTCGGAAACGCGCAAAGTATTCGAGCCTGAGAACTTTAGGAATATCTCTTTCACCCTGGTATTTGTAATAAGTGGAGTGTGATGGAAGAATTGAATCGAATAATGCGCGCAATGAATGTGATGTCGTGGTATAAGCTGGCCAATTAAATTAAAGTAAGGAAGGAATCAAAAGACGGTCTGTCGCCGGTCGTTGGTCGCCGGTCGCTGGTCGCCGGTCGCCGGTCGCCGGTCGTCGGTCGCCGGTGTGCGTATTGCGTTTCGGAAAGGTTTTATAGGCCTCCCATGAAGGCCAGCGAACCGTAGAGATATAAATCAACTTCATATTGTGATTTAGCAAGACTCGTTACTCTAACAATACCCCATATTTACATATAAACATTATTTTCGAGACTTTATTTATCGTTTGCTGTAATCCAATACCTTTCTTTTCGTTGTAGCAAGGGTTAATACGCGTACTCCGGTTACTTGGCAAAGTATTAATTTATAACGGGTTTTATTTTCTCATTGTTTTTTTTTTATTCTTTTTTCGTGTTGTTTTTTATTGTTCTCCGTTTCCTGTGGCGGTTTAAAAATATGCGTGTGGAAACGTCGACTGTATATTTATGGGTTTGCAGTTACTTGGGTCGGGATTGATGGTAGGTTGTTTGTCAGCGTGATACATGGCCTAATATTAAAATCATTTTTCTTGACAACCTGTGTTGTTATAACTATTGCTACGTACAGTTATATACGGACGTTGAGGGTTCGAATAAGAATCTTTCTGACGAGTTCCTAGTTCATAACGTTCATTTGAAGACAATACCTACATTGTCAATTTTACACTGTTACACAGTAAAGCGGCGTCTTGATCCCATTTCGGATACAAAATTGTTTCGGACACAGTATCCGAATTTTTTAATTTCAACACAATATGATTCTAGTAGGTTTCTTAATTAGATTGCCGCTTAAGCTGGCCGTGACAAGATGTACAATCTGACACTGATTTTAATTGCTCTCCCTGTCTATAATCAACTAAAATTACCAGGTTCTACTAAATGTTACTACCCGAAGCCATATTTTTCTGCTAATTACCTTTGAGTCGTCTACAAATTGAGGGCCTCTTCCTATTTGTTACCGAGTCCAGTAATTACACGTGTGCTACTACTCAATTAGCCGAGTGCTGTAGAAGCTATACCTTTGTCAGGACCCTGTTTCCGGCAAGCCGTCAATCACGAAGTTTAATAACGATCCCCTTTGCTAATAAACGTTGAAAAGCCTGGGAATAGTCAGTTAGTGTTTTGTCTCCTTTTCATCAAGTTGAAAAATTTAAAATCGACTCACCCTTTCGAGGCTATGCAAAGTTAATTAGTAGGGGGAATAGGTTTAGGATCTTAACAATAACGAAACCTTTTCTGAGGCAAAATTTAATACAATACAATATTACTTTATTGTACACCAAAAACTACAATGTAAACCTTAAAACTAAAATGTATTTATTCGATAGTACAAGGGTAACCTTATCGCATATAGCGATTACTTCCAGATAACCTTGGATGGAAAGGAACGAAAGAAATACGAAGAGTGTAAGTGGTGTACCTACATAAAACTAAATTAAATTATAAATCTATTAATACAAAAATATTACGAATACATTTTTATAAATTAATAAACTTACTAAATATATTTATACAAATAAATAATCTATTATAAGTACATACCAAAGTAGCAAATTTTTTTGCCGTTTTGAAATCCGGCATAAAACTACTCTTTCCCATCACTAGTACAGACTGTGCATGTGTCAAATAACATTTCTAAATACCTGATTGAGATATTCCGATACAGTATAATTACTTTATTTCTTTTTTTTTAATTGATGGCTTAGTTAAGTCCTCAATACAAAGTTGTAGGATTTTTTCCATGTCAATGGTAATAGTGAATATTTAATAATCTCATTATCGGACTTTTAATACTTATATGAATGTAGCTGCGCCCTTCGGATTCAGCCGCGGTCCCACAGAAACCATTTATTTTTTCGGGATAAATAGTACTTTATGTCCTTTTCTGTACCCCAGACAACGTGTATGCAAAATTAAATGATGAGCGGTTTATTAGTTAAGGCGTGAAAGCGTTACAAACAAACAAACAAACGAACAAACTCAATTAGGATCAACTAGTGAAATCCAATGTTTTTACGATCTGTCGTTTTATCATAGACGCTTTTTCTTTCAAAAGCTTTTTACGAAATTGAGTTCTTAACTCTTAAAAAACGAAGCAACTAACTTGCAAAGCTC
The DNA here is from genome assembly GCA_911728515.1 of Peribatodes rhomboidaria. Classification (NCBI taxonomy): domain Eukaryota; kingdom Metazoa; phylum Arthropoda; class Insecta; order Lepidoptera; family Geometridae; genus Peribatodes; species Peribatodes rhomboidaria. The sequence continues at coordinate 8,371,336 of OU452166.1, forward strand.
AAAGTTAGAAAAGAAAAACGAAATGTAACTGAAAATCTGCAACAGTGTATTTCGAAGTCAAAAGCAAAGATAACCAGTTGGTCTACGTGAGCGAGAAACGCGACGCGAGCTGTACCTATATACTTACCTACACCGTACTGCGTTGTCACGTAAATCCACAGATTTAAAACTTTTGGTTTGCAAAAAAATCTGATAAAACATAACATCTAAATAACATCCCAGATCTGTGCATAAATCAATCCGCGACGAAGTGCAAATTTTGTTTTTACGTGGCATGACGTCACGCCTTGATAATGTGTATTTGTAAAGTAGTTTTAAAGCAAAATAATCGTGTCGTATTAGGGTCTAGATCTCCTTATTATTGTAGTACAAAAAACGTGGATTTTTAGTTTGAAATATATAAATTTTCTAGTAAGCAAGTAACAACGCAGTATATTTCCTCATGGCTAAGATGAGTGTAGGGAACACGTCGCGTGAAGTATTACTTGCGTTACGTCGCGTCGCGTTTCGTCGCCGCTCACCTAGGACAACGGATACTTAGAAGTAATTTTTAATTACAGAATTGAGTTACTATCCATCAGATGGAGATTTAAGTAACGAGCAACTGTACAACTTTTAACTAATTTGTGAAGCTCAGTATGATGTGTACGTATGTTAATCTCCAAACTTCATAACACTTTAAAGATCATTCAAAGTCTACCTACATTGTCCGACAAGGTAAAGTATCCAAAGTCTACATAAATTTTTATATCATTTTAGAAATACCAATTAACTATTTAATACACCTTTTATTCGTTAATATTTATAATATTATAATTCGTTAGTTGTGATAATCTCTCAATTTAGCTTGCGAAACGTGCAGAGATCACTAAAAGTTACGAAAGTTTAACTTGGCTTCTGTTTGGATAATTTTCAGCACAAGGAAAATTGTTGCGCAATATTCATTGTTTATTTTATCAAAATAATTAATTAACGTGTTTCATTTAACAAACGGATTCGTTCGAATAAAACTAATTGTTTTATTGGTGAAGCTTCTCCGTGTAACGTGACTCCTTTGGTTTGATTAGAGATGGGATGCGTTGCTACGATAGATTGGTAATACATTTTATAGGAACCGAAGATAACAGTAGAAGCACAGATCTAGGATGTAAAAGATCGACTATGACAATTCGATAGTGATACAAAAAAACATTTCCGCATGCGTGAGTAAATTAGTGTTGTGAAAAGTACTAATTATTTTATCGATTGACCAAATTGTCATTGATTTAAAAAATGTATGTTTTGTTTATGTACATACACCCATCGCCTAATGAACTTTGCTATAAAACTATCGATAATAATGACGTCATCATTTTATTCATCTCTAGTGAAAATCGAGCATAAACTAACTAATATTTTTTTGCTAAGTTTCATCATCAATTCTACTTTCATCTAAGAAATATGGATATTACGAGGAAACGATAACAGTATACCGCTGGTAAATCTGTTTTAGGAATCAATTTATGTTACGTTTTAGGCAACATTTAGACAAAATCATCACAATGGAAATATCATACTTACCCATGAAACGACAAATTTTGTGGGTTACATCTTGAATCCCCATCACAATCGCTAAACTCACAAGATGACATTACTGCATTTAACTACAATTCCTCTTTTGATTCCATTTATAATTATTTCAGTAAAAAATATTAATCACAGGAATTTCCGAGCACATTCGTACGAATGTGCTCGCTGTCATTAATGAGAAAAGAAAAATTGACTAACATTTCATTTGTAGGCGACCTCTTTCTCTCTTGTGGAGTTTACGTTTCGATAGAGACTTCTCTGTCCCACGCTTCGTTGGTCATTTGCGAAGCAAAAAATATCTTAGGTCTGTGAGTAGAAGTAAGTATCTGTTCATTGTTGCAAAAAAGTGTTCTAAGAAATCCATACTTTTCGATCGAACTTAAATTGTACTTGTAATACTTTACTAATCGAACTTAAATTGTTTTAAACTAAAATTATTTGATAATTTTAACTGATTTTCTTGGACACAAAATGTAAGCAAATCGTGGTATAACGTGACCACCAAAGACCACCCCGTAGAAATGTAATGCAGTCAAGTTTTGTATGGTCATTTTACGGAGAAATGTACATTTGTACAATGCCTACATTACTTCATAATATTCTGCCTACAGTAGAAGTAGGCATGATAATTTGAAGTTTAATTTAAGTTAATTTTACCATCAACACTCGAGTGGCATCGACACTGTAACACAATTGTCGTTAATCGTTATCGTTTTAATGAATTGCACAATTGCCCCTTTTTCCCGTTATTTAATATTATATTAACTACCGTTTACTACTGATAGGTGTCACCCGCACAACCCTATTATGAAAGTTGTTTATTACCGGGTTTTAAGTTACGATATCGATTAACCGGGGCAAATGCGTCTGTGGGGCAATTGCGTCTTTTGAGAATAACTGACAAACCTTTCACAAAATTGGGCAGCTATCGCTACTTTCTACTGTATTGCAAATAAAGATGAAAAAAGATGTAGGTGGTGCCTAATTAGTTGAAGGGTTTCTCAGTAATTTTTGCAAGACGCAATTGCCCTACAGACGTATTTGCCCCAGATGACCCTATACTTTGACTTAAAAACATTTAATTTGGTGTAATGATAGCTTAACTACCTACTATGTGGTCGATACTCTTACTCATTACTAATATTATAATAATAATCATTTATTTGCTTATAAAAAATAGTTATAAAATTTCATGAGATTTCCTCCCAAACTAGGGTGATCCTGTGCTATGGGAGACTAGTTTGTTCTTCAATAAACGTTGTATAGCCTGGGAGTAGTACAGTGTTTGTCTTTTTTCTTTCTTTTAAATTCTGAACTTGAATATATCAGATCTTGATTGTATCAGAGTTTTGTAATCAGAGGTTTTACAACGTTTATTAGAAAGGGGGTAATGAATACTACTAAGGCTGATTACCCTACTTCATTGAATGTATTATTAAAACAAAAATGTGGGATCAAAACCACTATATTATACACTATTATTCTTATGCGAGTATTAACATACATATATCCAAAGATTATTTGAATACAGTTGTAATAATTCAAGTAATGTAAAACACTTTCGCAATAAGACCGAATTTTTCGATTACCATATATTCCAACAAATTATATGCTTGTTCCTCTACAAAACACACGGCTATATTTTATAAAATATACAACAGTTTAAATGATAATTTATACTCCATTGTTATTCATTGATGTTATTATATTATGTATATTTTGCCATTGTTTCAAATCAGAGCATATTTCATGCATTTAATGTTTAATTCTGTAGGGCACTGCGAGATACGCTATAGCATGCTACACAATGAACAACCCAGAAAATACTTAGTAATCTGAGTAGGTATTTAGACTTTTTTGATGTCATATATCTAAACAAACTTAAAAGCTTGTTTAAAAAAAATAATTTAGTATTATAATATTTTTTAAGGCGAAACTTTAACTGCCTCATTTGTTTTGTGTGTCAAAGAAGCAGTAAACAACGCTCAAGTCCTTGACCAAAAACAAGGCGATGACACTAACTTTTATAAAACTGAATTCAATTTAAATTTAAAATTACAATCGTACAACTCGCATACACTGGAGGGTAATTCAGCTAGAATTCAGTGCAGAACAGTCCGTGTGCAGTTCCGCAGCTGCGTGCAGTTTGGTGTGGCGCCTAGTCTGACGTGACGCCTGGTGGGCTACACCTGTACTGCAAACGTACTGCAATGCACGGATCGGAATCCAACCTGATTTGGTGTGTTTCAACCTTAAAGTTGATGCGTAACTGAACCGTTGACGTTGCGTTAGCCCTAAAGTAAAGGACGAGGCTCAATATCACTGATGTCTCACAAACGTGCCAGCTGAACTACCGGTGACACATTTGTAGGAACTTAGGGATAATGAGCCGTTCCCCGACCATTTTTAGAAGGCTAACGCAACGTCAATGATTCAGCTAAGTATCGGCTGCGGTTAGTTGAATTGCCCGTCTTGAAACAGTAACTTTGTAGGTGCAGTCGCAACTGGCCCGTATTTATCATTTCACCTTGCGATAACCAATCATGAATAAACGCATGGGTCCTGATAGACTCATGCGTCAATCGACTGAATGTATTAAATTAAATAATCAGTAAATAAGCAGTATCGGAATTGTAAGTTAATTTGAAAAACTTCTTATCATGTAGGTCAGGTACTGAATTCGCTTGAAGTACTAATTTGTTAGGCAAATTCGATTCTGGTGTCAACAGCTAGACCTTGCAGCAGAATATGTGTTTTTCATGAGAGAAAATCTTTTTTTGCTGTTTTTTAAGAAGGCTTATGTATTTCACGTCTACAGAATCGAGACGGTGCTTTTCTTAAAAAATTCTATTGCAAGCTAGCCTTGATGTCAAAGTTCAAAGGCCGTCCAAAGGCGTTTTTTTTTTTTAATGCTTTAAAGTTTCTGTTAGATACTTATTTTAATTTAAAAAAATAATTACATTGAATGTCTTTAAAATTTAATAGATAACGAAAACACTGAATTCTAAGTAGATACTATTCTAAGTAGTACATTTGCATTACAAAGAATCTTTTAACCCGACTGCGCAAGAAGAATAGTTAGTCAAGTTTTCAGTCCAAAGGCAATTCAGATATTCTTATCCTACTAATCCTACTATCCTACTTCCTACTAATATTATAAACGCGAAAGTTTGTAAGAATGGATGGATAGATGAATGGATGGATGGATGGATGTTTGTTACTCTTTCACGCCAGAACGGCTGAACATATCTGGATGAAATTTGGCACAGAGATATATTATAGTCTGGAATAGCACAAAGGATACATTTTAACCAAGGGTGAAACCGCGGGGCGCAGCTTATTTATATGTTCTAAAAGGAAAAGCTCTGTTTTGTTTTTAATATTATAAATGACGCGAGCTTTCTCACATCTTGCAGTACTCGCCGAGCCCAAACCTGCTTGTATTGTTTCGCTTGTGAAATGTAATTCGTGTATAACACAAACGAATCTTGCACACTCACACAAGCAACTTATTTATATTGGAGCCTTGGAGGTCGCGTGTCTCGTCATCCAAATATAGCGACCGCATAGTTTCCTATTGAATTCGATGGCATATTGTAATCGAATTTGAATTGGAGACCCTTTATAAATACCCATTTGATTTCGACGAGTAAGTGGTGAAACTTCATGATAGCACTGCTTCATGACATGCAAGTTTACTTGAAGTTTCCGGTCTTCGGTGGCGACTGCACCAAGATCGGAAACTTTGGACAACTTAGTTATTTTGTAAGATTGAAAATGTGGTCTTCGCACGGTCTGGTCTGATGAACGTGGCGTATCCCAAGGACCATCACGTAATGACTTTGTCTTGAATACGTACGTAGTAGAGCTTAAACTTACTAGTAATTTGAAATTTCAAACAATTTAACCTGGCTTACCCTAGAAATTACACAATTAGAGTGAATCGATCGTGGCCTATACCATTTCGAATGTTAATAAAAATGGCTGACACGACTACCGTGGGAGCGCCTCACGACCGTCTTGTAAGATGATTTTTTCGTGATCGAACCATTCATTGTTTAACTTCGGTAGCGTTTATTCAATTGGACAGAAATTGTTAACATCGGCCGTGGGCCCACCGTGTTCCGTGTGCTCACGTACGGGTGATGTATAAGTAGTCGACGGGTACAAGCTTTACGTGGTCTGGCCGCTCGTGGCTCGTGGCCCGTGGCCCGTGCTCGTTTGCGATCCTTGTGCTTTCCTCCTATATTTATCTATAGAGCAATTGATTGGGTGAATGTTGACGGTGCGTCGATACATAGTCCTTTGTAAGATGTATTTGTTGGAGCATTCAACATAAGCCGAGATCCGCACGAAAGTGCATGAATCTTTTTCTAGGTAAAACAGTGATAAGTACGAGTACCTGTATCGCACGCACGAAATTTATTTTTAGACACATGCCGAATTCTTAAGACAATTAATTAACTGAACTAAAAGCACCTATCTATATACGCACCTATCTATTTAATATGTTATTAGTCATTATTTTGGTTTTATTAGTCTAATTAATAATATGTATTTAGTCGTACTGTGCCCGACTTGATTCGTGGGTGACGGCACAGCCGGTTCCAACGGAAGACCAGCGCTGGCTGCTATAGCCGGCATTATGCTGAGTTGGAACCGGTTTGTGGCAAAAAACATTGTTTGTATAGTTTTTAATTTTTATTGTTATTTTTCGTTTACATTTGTTTTTTTTTTTGTATACTTACTTGTTTTTTGCTCACAAATAAAAATTGTCTATTGTTTATTTATATTTAAAAGTCTGCCGTGTGCATTTACCATAGCTCGTTGTCGTTACTAGCCAACTCGCACAAAACCACAAACGGAGTGAGATCAACCGCGCGGAAAATTGCCGAGAAAACGGTCAAAAATTGTGAAAATATTGCCTCGCAGATGCGAAACAATAGCTACAAGCTACGTTGCGAAAGAACAAGTTTTGCGAAACGCATTTACATATTATCTTGCCATTTTACCGGCATTGTGAGGCTTGTAACCGTTTTAGTGGTAATATTGTGTGACAACAGCTAATGCACACTACTTTGTTGCTTATCTAGGTTTTCCTGCTAAAAAATAATTTTCCGTCTATGATGCACTTGGCACCATTTACAGTTTAAATACCTACAAGCACATAATATTTGACAAAACATTGTTTTAAAACTCATAATCCTCAAGATTATGAGTTTTTGTCACAAGTGGGAAAGATAAAATCGAAACACGAAATCGTAAAAATCAACGAACTTTGCACTTTCAAAGGCCATGTTTTAGTTTCCTGGAAAATTGTCTAAAGCTTTTAATGCTCATGCTCTATTCCAAATAAAGAAGTTTAAGCAAAAAAAATTAACAAAAAAATCCTAACAGTGCTATATCCCTTTTAGACAGGCACCAAAACTGTGGCGAATTTTTTGGAAAAAATTTATGGACTATAGTAAAAATGGGCGTTGATGACAAATTTGAGGTCAGTTTTCCATTTTCCAGCCGCCATCTCGAAAAAATTATGGGCGATCAATTGTATTAAGTACACTACTCAAGCTATAATTGTGTAGTCGCACATTTGTACCGAGATGAGCCTGTAAGTTTGTATGAAAAAAATAAAACAATAAAAATGTGATATCATGATAATGAATTTTTCATCATAAAATAGTCTTAATTAGTAGCAACAACATGTTTTACTTAAAGAATCCAAAGGCGGGTCCACGAAAATACGTCACTCAACAGGTTCCTGACACCGGCTGATCGACGAGTAAAGTTTGAATTTAAAGTATTTTTAAATCACAATTGTGCGATGCCGAGCCCGTCAAGAAAAGGCAGACAGTTTCTTCATAAAACCGAGTTTTAAAAACTATTAAATTGTGTTGGAGGATTCTGAAAGGGATATTACGTTGGTCGCAGTTTGTGCGCGCTGTTTCATGAGCAGAAAAGCTCAAGGTTTCTGGAAAAAGCACGTTCGTTTACCGACACGAAGCAATAAAATTTTGCGAATTTAATCTTTATTATAAACTTATTTTAGCCCTTAAACCTTTTTGCAACATGAACTTAAAAATGTCGAGAAAAATGGGCTAGCGTAAGTAGCCACCCCATCGAGTGAGTGTTTCTTGAATATTGGCAATGTGACAAAAATTTGCATTATTTTATCTCTAGTAATAAAGTTGCATTTAAAAATCACAGTAATTACTGTATACTACTACTGCAGGGGCATCGATACTTTTGTTTCTTTTTCAAAACTGGGTAAGTAGCTTACAATTTCTGATTGTCAGTAAAAATAGTAGAGAAATAATAATAAACAAACTTTTGTGTTTAAATTGACAGTATGTGACTTTTTTAATAAATTCAGAGGTTTAGTTTTGACTCATCACAAGTAAAGTGGTTCAAATTACGTCATCACGAAACAAAACTAAAGATAGCCCAGAAAGCCGTAATGCAACATTAAATGCTTAATAGCATTTGCTGCTAAACCGCTCAGATCAAACGCCAAGCCTTTCAACAATAAATAATCAGAAATCTAAATTTAATGATAACTCCAATAGTTCAACAGAGGTAAGTGTTCCATGTCTTACAATGGAACCTTAGAAGAATAGCAATGGTTTATCAAACTTTCGCATACGCAGTTAGCAGTTGAAAATTACATTCCGACCTGTATAAGCCAGAGTACTTGCATACTAGATCCTCAGCATTGTTCTAGCACTCAGATTACTGGTAATGCAAGTAGATTTCATAATACTGAGGCCCGGTCCGTATCGCTCTAACTACTGGTATCCGTAGTGGGCAAGAAAAATACTTCGAATAATATTAGCAGTTGTTTACGGCTCTAACAACGGTATTGAATACTTGGAGCTGTTGTTAGATTCGCTGGAAAGCAGCATGAAGTTAATAGCGCTTTGGAAGTTTGTTATAAGTTGAGGGCAATTTTAGCATTCGAGTTTGAAAAGTTAAATTAGGTTAGGTAAGATCGATTGGGCTATAATCGAACCGAGTATTAGTTGGATAAACTGGAAGCAGGAATTATTTTTTTTTAAACTAAATTGCCGTGTTTTATAAGCAAAAAACAAGATAATGCTCACTTTCTTATATACGTAAAATACTTATGTTTGTAAAATACAAAATAGGCGAATACCGTCGTCTGGTATCGCTCCATTGTTGGAAGTTTGCCGCCAGTCAAGGCGGCAACCAAGCGAACTTGTCCTTGTCTTCAGTCAAACGGAAAAGCTGATCGACGTGGCTATGCTTGTCGTCTCGGATTTTCACACCAAGGAATTTAATAGATCTCCTTTCTTGTAGATGAAAATAGGCTAGTGATAAAGATAAATCGAGCTCGACATTTTTAATGTTACTGTTTGCTTACAGGGGTAAAATCAGAAAAACCTGCCTGACTCAAACTTACTTTGACCTTTACTCAAAAGGAAAAATCTACGCAAGTTTCACGAAAGCTTATTCATTAAGATTTCCAGTTCTGAAAAAATGAGTTAGAAAAAACAGCCTTTAAGTCCACCTTTACCAGGACTTCCATCTGTCTTTTTCTTACTTTTGTGACATGTATTCGTTTGAGATGAACTTTTCAAAATTAAAAGTCCGTCCATTAGCTAAAGAAAGTGTTTTGCAACGACATGAAATTTAGTAAGGAAAAAAGTATGAATTGCGTTGTAGTTGTAGTAGTGTTGCCTCTGAGTCTGGACCCCATAGTGCTACTGCCGGTGCCAGGTCAAATATTTGTGCCTATGGCTTTATAAGTGTGTATAGTTTAGGGTTTCGTTTTTCCCTGACTTTATTCGTTCCCTGAAACCGGGAAAAATAAATCTCCATATTAAAAATTATCGGGAAATTAAAAAAAATATCCTATTGTTTTATTTTCTCACTAAAAGTCAAGTAAAACGCGTTATTTGATTTAAAAGCTATTATAAAATCAGCCTAAACCTTAAAACTAATGCTATTTACTCTTCCTTAAAGTAATGCTTTAGAAATACTATAGAACTTAGCGATTTATCGCTTAATCACTCCAAAATTTTGATCGCGAAATTCCTCAATGCAGAAAATGCACGTTCGCTTTCGATGGATGTAGACATGATCGTTCGTAAAGCATTGTAAAGCAGTTCCATGTTAGGTGTTCGTTTACCAGAAGATATGTGTACCTCAAAATCTTTCTTGACTTTTGTAAATTGAGTTCTATTTTATGGAGCTCCCTTGAAAAAGTTTGGAATAGGATCTTGAAGCTACGAAATAGGAAAAAGAGAAGTTGACTCACAAAAAGTGAGCGGGTGGAGGTAATTATAACAAAAAGACGCAGGTAGGTATTATCTAGGTTTGCACTGCAGCTGCGTGAGGACAAGGACACGCAAAAAGTTCTGAGAAATTACCACGAATAACGCATTACGAAGTGCTGGCTGGTCGAAAGTTTTTTTTTTTTTTTAATTATTCTCTAAAAAACGAAGGGGTTTTCCATTCATTTTTAACAATGTTTACAGTGTTTCAGAGAATTCAATCACATAAAAAACGTTCCGGAAAAAACATTTTTTTTCCCGACTCTGGGAACTTTGTATTTCCAGGGAACGAAACCCTAGTATAGTTCTACAGGTACAAAATATAGTTACATATTATTAGTACCACTGAAATACGCAATTACCAGTTGTATTTTCTTAGCAGTAAGACCACATAGGCAATCAATGTTTCGTGAGGTCCAAATATTTCTTAAATCCATGATTTACCTACTCGTGGCACAACTGCGCGACATAACCAGTAGTGCCTTTGAGAACTGCTATTCTCCCCAGCACTGACAGTTGGTGCAAATATCAATAACTTAGTTACTTTTTAGGTTCTTTTCAGATTTATCTAAAATAGCTAAAAAATATACATACTTTTCTGCGTATTAGGCAAGGACATCACTACGTTTAGCTCGTTTAGTAATTTAGCATTCTGAATACCCTATTCAGAATGCTAAATGACTATTCTTGTAATTAAATTCATTAAGCAAACATCTGCCGTACGACAAAGGTGACCCAAATGTCGATCGAATATCACAGTTATTTGATTCTTCGAACTCGATTTGTCAATTTGTGAGTCAATTGTGACCCACAACGAGCTCTTGCGGTCCGCTCAGGGTAACTGCTTTTAACTGTGGAGTTGTTATTGTACGGCGATGGCTTCTATTGATTTTCTGATATTTTATTGGATAAAATACAGTGATGTGGTTTTCTGGAGAGGTAGCGGCCGAACTGTTGGCGTTCGAATGGGACACGCCAATACAACATTATTTGTTTTACGTTGAAATTTTACGCGTGTTTTGTATGTATACTCGTATATCTGTCCTTAGATAAGTGTGCAGTCGGGTTTTTATTTTTGTTCTCAGACCCACTTGTAATTTTAAGTTTTTTTTTTCATTATTTTTATAATGTGTTTTTTATAATTTTAAAATTCAACCTTTAAGCGTTTGAAAAGACAATGATTGAGCATTACTAATAACTTATACCTATATCTATTTACATAAAAACTAATTAAATAAACCTACTTAACAGATAAAAAACCAAGCTGCAATATCTCTATCTCTCTATATATAGGAAACCGACGAAAACAAACCGAAATTTGCAATAAGTACTAACTAATTCTTTGGCCTAGTTAAACACCAGTCCTTTGGTCACTTGGACTTTCTATTATCCTAATTATATCGTAACTTCCTTTTGTTATCCTGACTAATATTATCAATGCGTAAGTGAGTTTTTACGTTAATTAATTTTGTCGCTTTCACGCTATAACTACTCAACCGATTATCGTGAAATGAAATTTTGCATAGACAATTACATGGGTACAAAAAAAGGCATAGATACTTTTTATAACCCCAAAAAAAATATCGGTTCATTTTGAACCGCATGTGGAACCAAAGCAGCTAGTCTGTAAAACAATTGTAATCCCTTATTAATTAAAACTAAAAATTAAAAATACTTGTAGTATTACTAGTTGTAATAGTAGTAGTTTCTTGTGCAACTTCTACTTTCTCAACTCCAATCAGTTCGTACGTACACGCCGTATAAACTATAATTGATCGTTTGATGGAAAGCATGGACTTTACAAAATTAGTCTGGCACAATGAACCCCCGAGACAAGGGAGGGGCAGGGCACAGCGGGAGGGAAGTAATACGAGTTATAAATAAGGCATTATAATGCCAGAAGAAACAATACGTCGTTCATTCTCAGGGAATTTCGCGTAGCTAGCCAACCGGAATCGCAATGTACCTTCATACGTTTTTTAACCTTTTTTCGACTTATTAAAACGATTGACGTTAATCGAGAGGTATATATTCGATTGATTGAATGGACCCATAATAAAGTTTGCCCCTCTGGTTAAAACATTTTTTTTTTATTTTCAATTGGGTTTGCGAAGTAATTATGATTATGGGTTGATTGAGTTTCAAATTTCAATTTCTTTATTCATAATGCTTAAATTTTTTTCAAAATAACCAATATATCCAGCCTAGAAGCTGTTCAACCAAAAACCTGTTTCTATTCTAAATGCAGGGTTAATTAACGCAGAGGTAAAAAGTTACAATATCTACTGTGTTAACTCAAGGTTAGCCTCTGACTCTTGGTGGTCCAAGATAATCAGTTTAATGTCTGATGAGCTAAAAAGAAGATGAAAGTTAAACTGATAAGCCCAGTTTCTGCAAAATCTGCAAGAGCCTCTTAATCAGTTTTTACTGAATAATTAAAATCAGTGTATAACGAACAGATATACAGATAAACTCTTTACAGTTCATAAACAAAACATTAAAGAAAAATAAAATCACTTAATTATAATCTAATCAGTAATCGCTTCCAGGCAACCTCAGAATGATATTACGAATCAGTGTTAACGGGTAACAATGCAGGTCTAGCAAGATTTAGTACATAGTAATTGGATTAACTTCTGTATGACTGCCCTGCAACCTCTGCCCTCTGCGCTTTGAGGTAAATCGCAATTTTAAATGAAAATTTAATCAATTTTATGTGAAGTCAGCAATTGTCAGCAATTCTCGAAAGACGCAATTGCTCCACAAACGCATTTGCCCCAGTTGACCGTACCTCTTTAATAATTAACATTGTATAGTCTTGGAATAGTTATTCAGTGTTTTGTATTTCAATCGAGTTAAAAATTTGAAAGAAAAAAAATACAAACGCAGAATAACTATTCCGACGCTATACATACAAAGTTTATGAAATGCGAGATCACTTGCATTGCGTAGATACGGTTGAATCTCTCTCTGTGCGTCCGTCTGCCTGACGCCCGGCTTTAAACTAAGCCGTTGATTAAAATAATACAAAGGTTGAACAGTAAGAATTCTTTGTTCGAAATACTTACAGTTAGGCTCAACAGGTACAAATGCGACTTTGGAGCAATTGCGTCTTTCGGGAATTACTGACAAACCCATCACAAATTAGTCAACTACTAGTACAGACAGTAGTTACAATAACTGTACTAGATGGCGTTAGTTGCCTAATTTGTGAATTCTCGAAAGAAGGAAATTTTGTGCGTTACTATAATATAATTCCAAAACAGGTAGTAGATCTCAAGGAAAAAACTTTTAAAAATGTTATTAAGAAATACCTTCTTACTAATGCCTATTACAATAGAGAAGATTATGTAAATGAAAAGAAGAAATGGGAAAGAGCTGTTGTGGTGTCTAAACTGTACGAATGATTTTATTTTTTTATCTCATTAATGATTGTTTCTTATTGATTTCATTTTTAGAATTAAGTAATTTTTATTTTTTTTGACAAGGCCCCTTTACAGCTTCTCAAAATTGACAAGGCATATAGCCGCTATGAATTCAAATTGTATTGTATTAACCATTGTAAACAGTGACGTTACCAAGTGTTCGAAATATCCTATGGTTCGAATAAATAAATTGAATTTAATTTAATTGAGATGCAATTGACCCACCGATGCATTGTACTAGTTGACCCTACATTTATTTTTGTCTTCTTCTTTCTACACTTCTCCCACTCAGGTGAGGTCGGTATAGTACGTACGTTACCAGTACAAATTCTAAATATAGTTCACTCACTGGCATTGCACTTACTGGAGATTTGGCTTAAATTTTACGGCTGGCCCTCTGTCTGCCACTAACTCTCATTTGAACCCCTGATTATATCAGAGGGGTGTTATAAGTTTAACGCATGTATATGTGTGTCTACAGACAGACACACAGATACATATATACGACGTCATAACTGTTAGAGTGAGAACTCTTTGGGCTTTGTAAACTGTAGATTTTGTACTTTTGTTTTTCGAATTGAGTGTTGTGTGTCATGTCTGCTAGAACTGTTTAGATTATTTTAATATACTTTCAAAACTGTGTTTATCGTATTATTCCAAGAGAATGACCTCTTTAATATGGTAGCAGAGCGTTTAAAGCGATAAACCAAGAGAATATTATTCGTTAGAGGTACAACATTTTTTTTTTTGCAATGATGGAGCAAGTCATCATAGAAGCAACAAAAGTGAAGGTTGGTCACCTAGAAAAATCTGTTAGCGTATGCTGTAAGCGTTGTTTCGAGGCATTTAGAAAATCCTACGGAAACAGATGTTGTAAAGGTAAAACGCATATTACGTTATTTGCAAGGAACTAGAGATTGGGGCTTACAATACAGAGGAGATTGCCAGCATGACTTGAAGTGCTTCAGTGATGCTGATCATGGTGGAGATCCGGATACAGGCAGGTCAACAACAGGCATGATCTGCATGTATGGTGGGGGAGCTGTATCCTGGAGGAGCCACAGACAGGTTTCTGTAGCAATATCTAGCACAGAGGCAGAGATCGTTGCCGCCAGTGAGACTTCGAGGGAAATTATATGGCTCAACAGACTGATACAGAGTATCGAAGGTTCACGCAACAATGTTCCAGAGTTACATGTGGATAATGAGTCTGCAATCAAACTGGCATATAATCCCTCTTATGAGATGCATCAACGGACGAAGCATGTGAGAATTCGACACTTTTTCATAAGGGAATGTGTAGCGGATGGAATTCTGTTAGTAAAGAAAGTGTCCTCGGAGTTTCAGTTAGCAGATATGTTAACAAAACCACTCTTCAAGCCACGACTTGGTATGCTATGTAAAGAAATTCGTATGAGTGGTACAGTAGACAAAGAGAGAAGATGTTAGAGTGAGAACTCTTTGGGCTTTGTAAACTGTAGATTTTGTACTTTTGTTTTTCGAATTGAGTGTTGTGTGTCATGTCTGCTAGAACTGTTTAGATTATTTTAATATACTTTCAAAACTGTGTTTATCGTATTATTCCAAGAGAATGACCTCTTTAATAATAACTACCAAACAGACTCCGATTTTGACTGAGTTTGCTGTCTGATAGGTGTATAAATTTTACAATTTCTATTCATGTAGAATTTAGATAACTTGAAGGAAACCACATTTAAAAACTGTCACGGCGATATGCACAAACTTCGAAGATGTTGGTTCATTATAGAAATCTAATAGCAGCAATATTGTATAAAGGCCAGAAAATAGCGTGAACTAAGACGGACACGGAATTTGTAGTTTATCATCTTTTAGTATTTAAAGTAGTTAATATTTTTAATGTCGTTTTTAATCTTTTTAAACGAATCAGATAAAAAAAACAGAGAAGCATCAATGTAATTATTATCCTAACATCCTACCCTAATTATTATAATCCCAATTTTTTATTACTATTATTGTGAAAGTGAGTTTGTTTTTTTGTTACACTTTTACGCCTTAACTACTCGATCAATCATCATGAAGTTTCAATCCGAAAAAATATCGGTTATCAGGCCTACGCCTGCGAGTGAAACCGTGGGGCACAGTGAAGGTAAAAAAAAACATATCGTATCAATCTTACTTATAATAAACTATTTTTATTGCATAAGCTGTTTACAAAAAGTGTTCTTAATTGAAGGTTCAGAGTTTCAACAGTTTCCCCATTGCGGGAGTGCAATATGAGGCTATTAATAACTGTTTACTTTATTTACAAGTCTGTGTAAAATAAATAGTAAATAAAATTAAAGTAAAATAAAATAATAAGAAAGTATGTCTATAAGCATGTCGGTATATCATAAGCGTTTTGAATCAGATAAAACGAATATTAATATTTGTAGCTTTAAGATCAGTTTAAAGAACGCAAATTGATCATGCGCTCCAAATACACAAAACCACACGTACTGAGAAAATAATTATTCTTGTATGATGTGTGTAATATTTATTTTAGGGTTGCCCCGAACTTTGGGAAGAAAAACTTAACGAAAAAAAAATTAACGATAACTGACCGTTGTCCAAAGATACTGGAATACAAGGCAAGCAATTAATTCAATTTTTTGGGTTCAGTACAAAAAATAGTCTTTACCTTCTACCTTTCTCCCTCGTACTTTCTATCTTTTCCCGTTTTAGACTGTTACATTATTCTTATTTGTAACTCTATCTACGCACTACAAAGTAAGAGTCCATTTATATAACTACGGCCGTGCGTTCAATTTATTCTTAACTAGCTGCGCCCCGCGGTTTTACCCGCGGTCCCATTGGAACCGTCAATTTTTCAGGATTAAAGTAGCCTGTGTCCTTTCTTACATCCGGACAACGCACACACAATTTCGTGATGACCACACAATTTCACGACACACAACACAATTTCATGATGACCGGTTGATTAGTTAAGGTGTAAAGAAAAAAATGATTTCGTGTTTGTTAGTTAGGATCAGGTTAAGATTATGATTACTAGCTACTTACTTACCCGCGAACGCGATACACTTTTGAAATTTGTCTCTCTTTTAAAAAAACTGTATGATCATCCCGCTCCAACATCAGTGTTCATACGAATATAGCGATTTTACCCGAAGAGAGAGTGTTTTTACCCTTAATGTCATAGTCACATTTAGCAGGCGGGCTTTCGGTTTTTATCCGACTGCGCAAGAAGGAGGTTTATGTTTTCCGAGTGTATGAAAGTATGTATATATTCTTATTTGCGATATTTGTAATTTGCACCGTCCGCCGCCGCCGTTTGTCAACCCTAGCACGCAAGGCGCCGGCACCGGCCGGCAGCCGACGGCAGCGGTACATATCACAAACACAATGAAAGTGACTCGCTAGATCAAAGCCGCGCGCCATCATTGTTTACACCCGACCCACCATCGACTAATCAACTGATTAATTTAATTAAACATTACGAGAAAGTTCTGTTTACGGCGCGCTTCCTCGGGCCTACATGCATGTTCAAAGGAATGGTGTGAATGTAAACAGAGAAGTCGGCGACGCGCCGGCGCACGGCGCGACACTCGCCTCTGTCCACTCGGAGCTAAGGACTGGGGTAGGTGGAAAACAGGAAGATTTCACGCTTTCAATCAAAGTAAAACGATACATTTTATTTTGTTTGCTTCTTTCATGACATCATCAGTTTTGTCATGTCTGTACATAGGCCGTGTTTGTTTCAAGATGGTTTCATTTATTTACTTTTTGATCTTTTCCGTTTTCTCTCGAAGATGTTGTGAGGTAGCAATTAAATGGCAAAGTATAATATAATCGCAACACCACATAAAGTAAAGAAAACCGAGAAATCATAAATTGTGAGGTTTGGTATTATTATGCTTCAAAATGCGAATAAAACAAAAATGTAATGTTATCTCGAACGTTTATTATTAGTACTTACTCAATGTAACTCTACTCAACTATTTATATGAAGAAACATTAACCGACTGTATTTGCACTTAAATATAAAACACGCAAGTTTTATTTTAAGACGAAGCTTAGTTTCAACCGAGGCGGTGCTGAGTGCTCTTGAATGTGAAGAAAAATAAATAAAAATCACGATTTCTCGATTCAGCAGAACTTATTCTAAGACGCTTCGCTAGACTCAGAGTGGGCGATTAAAGCTGCACACCAACCAACAGCTCTGTGCTTAAATTCAGCACTATAAAGTGTTCTGTTTTAGAAATAGTGAACATTTTAAATATTTAAAAAGCCGTCCAAAATAGTGTGTTTGAATGTGTATGTGAAGTCGCATTTCGTGAAAAATTACTCTAGAAGACTACACTTACAGGACGTAGCAGTGACTGAAGGTAAATACTCAGATTTAGTCAACTTTCTCGCGTGGGACAAGTGACTAAATCTGAGTATTTCTTGTTAGTCCCTACTAATTCGATACTCGAATCATTGTACAAAGCTACGTTTGCTAATACATACTCCCCACCCGACTAAAAATAATCGAGTGTTATCGAATGATGATTATAAAGATTTCAATCGAACGTTACAACTTAAGTTAACCGTAACTTTATAGGCTTAGTATATTTTTGATCTCTCTGGTATCTTTAATGGTTGTGTTAATTAAGTAAAAAAAAAAATATTGAAAAAATACTCTCCTCTCAATATGAAGAAGGTGCCCTCTCTCCTCGGCCCAAATTGAACGATAACACAATCACTAATTGTGCCCAAAGATGGCCGCGAACTGAGAGCTTCCTTTCGATGTTTATGATTAATTTAGTACATTAGCGGTGCGATGCTGGCGTATAATCGTCCTCTATTGTGTTTTGTTTTAATAATACACGCGCTCGGCACGCAGCCCACGTTGTTTTGTTAAAACTCTATTTTGCTAACGTAATTTGTAATTTCGCTCTTACTCATTTCGCTCCCGCTCGATTCGCTGCCGCTCCCTTGAAATTATACTCGAATAATGTTTAGCGTTTAGTTTGTACTCATAACAATTCCAGGTAGAGGTAAGTATACGCGGAAACTCAAAACGTGGCTGCAATAATTTTCGAAGTGAAATGTCCAATCGCGCTTATTCAACTCTGTATCTGCAGGAATAGCACTTCTATATACACTAGTTTAAAGTCTTCGGTTACAAGCAAGCTTTTATACAAAAAAAAAACTTAAACAGCAATTATCGAATCGTACTTTTTCATCTTACAAAGACAAGTTGAACTACAAAGATGAGAAAGAAATGACATGTTAATTAATAGACAACGCTAACGAACAAGTGATTAGAAACAAAAACGCCGAGGGTTCAACTGCTCGCCGACGACGGCGACGACGTACGGGAACGGGCTTTCTGTATTTAAACTCTTCTTTTTGAAACGTTATCGCTTTAGTCCAGCTAATTAGTGTTAAAGAGTTTCGTGTGTTTTCGCGCTCTTTTGTTTCGCTTTTAAATGGTTTGAGGCGCCATTGTAACTTCGTCGTTCCACGAGCTGTTGCTTCGGCGCGATGCAACTGTCGAAATGTCACATCGTTTTGATGTGGAGTCAGTGTGAAAAGCATTGAAACTGGCTGAAAACGATTCATATTAAAAAATGAATGTTGCTGTTTTTTTCTGCGAAATGGTGAAAGAGTTTGCGCAGAAGGAATTTTCAAGGGAAAATATTTCAGTTGAATTGTCAACCAGCTCAAAAACTTCCATTAGGCTTAATTAAGATAATTGTTTTTCATTGTATGCTTAGCTTGACTCAGCCGGTCACTATCCGTTTTCAACGAGTATAAGCTTCCGAGAGTGAAGTAAAAAATCATGGTATTAATTAACAAATTTCCACCTTACTGACTACAGGTCTACTGTTTAGAGCGCCATTTCTTCCAGTCCTGAGCACGTCTTAACCACTGCCGAAAAAAAGAAGAAGAAAAATACAAGAAAATTTCTGACAACACTCGCATAAATTAAACTAAATTTAAAATTATAAGTACTTAACATTATTACTTACAAAATATTTTACACCGAAACTGGCATAACTCTCCCCTCGCTACGGTATATCGCTTAAAATATAAACTTTCGTTAAAGTCGAGGGTAAATAATTCACCATTACCCTCAACCGGTTGTAATTTGTTGCCGGGGGGTGGCCGCGGGGTGAAAATTAACATGTTTGTCTTGCTCACGTCGTAGCTAACACCGAAACTAAGCGAAACTCAAATAAATTCACTCGCGTTTTACATAAGTACACGCTTACTAATGTTCAAGCAGCGTGCACACTACTCGAAATTATTTATTTTAATTGGTAATGAAAAGCGTAAATTTTTCATCAGCTACAGATGTTGAAACACTTGCCTATTATCAGATTTAGAATGTCTAATAGACATTCTAGGCATAGGTTAGAATCATGGTAGGTAAGTACTAGAATTACTTACGGGAAGAAAACAATTGTAGCCATTTTTTTCCAACAATTAAATATGAACCTTAATATAACTAACTACATATGTATAAGTACAAATATTTCTTACTAATCACGTGGGTAAGTTAAAATTAATACGTTTAACTTGTTTTATCACACCTCATCTCCAAGTGACTTGTTTAATGTCAAGTTACTCTTAAATACGAATTAGTGTTGTGAACTCGCCTTTAGTAGCCGCTACTAATATTTAAGTTAAACACGCTCTCGACATGTCGTTTGTTCCTTGTAATTAATGCTAAGAATTAAAACTTTTTGTTTGACTGCTTCGAAACTTTGTATTTTGACTAGTAATTACTCGGGCTCGTGTGTGCGTTGGTGTTTATTCAAATTGTGTTTGTGTGTCGTCTTGAGAATGCTTTTAGATGGGATATCTTTATCGTTTACGTTGAGAGTCTGTACTGTAGTCTAGTCTATACTATAGTATAATCTATACATCATACTCTATCATCATACATCTATACTCGCTATATATTAGAATATACTATGGTATAATCTATACATCATACTCTATCATCATACATCTATACTCGCTATATATTAGACTATACTATAGTATAATCTATACATCATACTCTATCATCATACATCTATACTCGCTATACATTAGACTATACTATAGTATAATCTATACATCATACTCTATCATCATACATCTATACTCGCTATACATTAGACTATACTATAGTATAATCTATGCTATAGTATAATGTATATAGCGAGAATAGTCAAAGGCCCACATTCTAAAACGATACCCAGTCATGAATCTCGATTTAAAGCAGTTTTTATGTATCGTAAAACCAGTTTTAAATCGAGATTCAAGTCTGATCGTCGTTTTAGCATGCGGGTCTGATTGTAGAGTCAAGTTATTATAAGTTCAAGGCTAAAATGCATCTGATATGGTATTGCAATTTACTACGAGTAGGAGTTACTCGTACTTTAACGGACTTACTCGTATTCTAGGATATCATTGTACTCATCATTATGTCTGGAAGCTTAAATTGTACGACCAACTATGAAATTACGAAATAAACAGCTGTTTTATTCCAGCTTGTTTTATTTTTCACGTTTTTCACGATTTCGGTGTTTAAAATTAAATTAATTTTCTCCATAAAAGTTGGTCATAATGATAAATACAGTGATATCCTAGAAAATGTCCGTCAATCAAAGAAACACTTAATATTAAGAAGAAAGATTTAAACTTATAATCATCCGAAACACGTTATATATTTTATAGTTAACGTTTATAGCTTAGTTTTTAGAGCTATTCGGGATAGGGGTGATAACTTTTACACTGATGTCCCGCATGGGGTGTACTATGCATTTCCTCCGCCAGCGTCTTCCCAGAACAACTCAGCTCCTTGATAGCAGCTAGGCGTTAGACATAACATAACATATCGTAACGCCTTTCCCCCAAGGGGGCTGGCAGAGGTGTAATACAACACCCACACTTCGCCGGACGATATTCAGTCCCAAATAAGACAGGGGCGAGCCTGTCGCCATACACCAGGCTCCAGCCAGATGACATACAATACGCTCATATGTTCACACAATAAACAAATTGGTGCGTGCCGCCGGCTGGGTTCGAACCCGCTCCCTCTGGCTTGAGAGGCGGGCCTTCTCCCAACTAGGCTGCCATCGCTTTCGACTAGGCGTTAGAGCATAGTTATAAATACAACGACCACCCATCCAAGACTTACTGAACCAAACATTGCAGTTTTTCAATTGGCTGCGTCACGAAGGCTTTGGAGCGATTTGTTCCTATTGCAGAGCTTTTTTTTCTGTGAATTTCTTCGTAAGTACTAACCTAATTGAAATAACATACACCTCAGTAAAAGATCTATCAACAACTCGTACAATTTATTTTGTGTACCGTCGCTGAGACGTACTCTGAGACGTAAACAAAGTAATAATTCAGCAATTTAGGTATTCACGCTCGCGCGTATCGCAAACAGGCTGATATTTTTATATTAAGGATAAAATCTTCCAAGTAACACGTAAATTATGGACAACTATTTTATTTTTCGAAGTATTTTTTTCAACCGACAATTAAATTCAACAAACCGGCAAGACGGAAAAAGTACGAAATTATGCAAATAAAGTCTGTTTTTGAACTGTCTGCAGAAATGTTGGCAAGCACTGACAGCTTGTCTCCGGATCGGAAACTTTGTTCCGGACAATACCTAAGGACAGCTACCTCGAACCAGCTTTCCAGGGTTTCACAACAAATTGATAAAAATCAACCTTATTTTTCATTCTGACGCATTCAGTCGTGGTCGAACACTGTATTAAAGAGCCGGCATTAGACATATTTTTCTATATCTTTCACAAAAGTAGCTGTTCTTAAAACAAAAGTCGCCGCAATCTAAACACATCACAAAACCAGCTCCGTAAAATCGCTGCTCCCGCAACAAAACGCACAAAACGGAAACGTAGCGATATGTAAATACCGTTCTAATAATAAAGAAACGAGACCACAAGGAACAATGGTTTAAATATGTGTAATAGAGAGGCTAAGTGCCTATCGGGCCTTCAGACGCTGTAAACATATAAAATGAAGGCTGTTATTGTTCTTCAGTAACAATAAGAGAGGCATTTTTCCACAATTGACTGGAGCCATTTGAGGGAGAGCACCGCGGTAATAATAACTGGTGGATACCGCATCGACGCACGCTTAAACAATCAAACGGGGAACAAAAAGAAGTAATGTGGAAATGGATAATGTGGTCCGTGGTGGAGGCGGCGCCTGTGCTAGCGGTTAGCGGTTATTGTCTAACTGTCATACATGGAATTGGCTTTATTTTTACGCTTGAAGCTTACTACAAGCCCAGACTAAGAGTTAAGGCGGAGCTCTACCAAAAGCGATGTGAGGGTTGTTTTTGAACATGTGATTACAGAAATAACGTAACGTAAAAAACCATATGACATAATAACAGTGTCCTGGTAACCCATTCCAATGTAAAGAGTCGGTGAAAAGTAGTAGGGATAGTGAATAAAAAGAAAGGAAAATGTCAAGTCATCCATTTGTTGTAACCAGCACGTAAACAGCAAGGCATAAGTTTAACCAGCTTCATTTCGCTGTTCGCAGAGCTGCAGAACTCCGTCTACACTTTTTTATGTGGCCTCAGACTACAAGTGTCAAAATCAAGCCGATTCTGACTGCCAGTCAGACACGTCACGTGTCCCTAACTGCAAGAGACACAACATCGCGTTTTAACCCCCACGCGAAACAAATTTCCAGTAGTTCCTTAAAAATTACAAAGGACCTAATGAGACGAAAAAATACCATTAGTTCCTTTGAGGGAACTCTCAAAAGGAACTACTGGGAATAAACGAAACAAATCAGCAGCGCTATAAGTTTGACATTTGTATCTGTTTCTAGCATCGGAAGTAACTATCAAACGGATAAACTTATTTTGAATTGGACTTTCTTTTTGTCCGAAAGGTGGACTTGGTCAGCAATGTTTTTGCTCATCGTTGATTGTTGAAGTTTTTTTTTTAATTTATTGGTTACTGGCTGTTACCTGCGACTTCTATCGCGTTTCTTCAAAAATAGTATCCAAAAATTAAGACAAGACAGAGTTACTTTCGATTTGATAATATTAGAGTATTGAAGTATGGCTACTATAAAATTTACAGTTATACTTGTTGTACCAGAGTTTTGATACTTGCCACGTCTTACTACTGACTCGCCGTCTCGTCTGTCTGTTTGTCGGTTCTGAACACGGAACAGGTGCAGGGTTGAAATATGACCTACTGCAGAACTAAAGTTTCTCTCGTGAACTGTGGCCACAGCTTTCCCCGTGAAGAGGATGCGTGATTAGTTATATCCTTCTCTCCTCCACCCCATTCTTCGCATCTCCGGAACAAATGAAGCTGCCTTTATTTAGAGATGTGTGATGAGATTTATATTTTAGAAAACGTTATGTCTTATAAATGATTTTACTTTTCCTTCTTTTTTGTGTATTTTTTGACGTGACAACGTCTAAAAATTGGTTTGCCGGGTGACACTTCAAGAAACTGCGTTACGCTCCGCTCACGTTATGCGCTCACAATGAGAGCGAGTGAGAGGCACGCCCGCGAGGTTAGCCCGCCTAAGAGCGAGAGAGACAGACATAAAAAGTCGTTGTCACGTAAAACTTTCGCCCGTATACCGACTTTACAGGCAACCATTTTTTTTAATGAAGCCTTTACATACCACTTCTTTATGTTACTTAGGTTAGATGTTAATACGAGTATATCTTTAAATTTAACTGTAAGTTACTATACTAACCCCACAAGCATTCCATTGTTCAAATAAAAAGTCATATTTTTTTTCCTTTATTTTGGATTTACTTACAGCTAATAAAATAAACACGTCAATCGAATTCTGAGATCGAGTTTCGAGTTCTCTGGCAATTCTTCCTTCGGATTGAAATGGTTTCTTGCATTGAAACATCTGCGTCTATATTATATTCATCTTTTGTAGAACTGAACTCTTCTCGGAGAGTCTATACCGAGTATATTACGCGGTTTAGGCTCCCCGACTAAAGCATAGATTATAATAAGCCCACCAGCGCAAGACAAATAATGACCATCTAATGTGCGGAATTGAAAACATTCCGGTTGGATTCCACCGCGAGATGCAGTTGATAATAATATTATCAGGCCGAGGTGGAAAACACTAATCAAAACATAATGAACCAATCTTGATGGGGCGGCGTTCTGCCGAGCCTACTTCGTAAGGGAGCGTTTCCACACACTAAGGCAAGGCATTAGCACTACTCCGCTATCGAATATATTCAAGGTTTCTCACACAACGGCTTTTGAAAACTTGAGTCTGTTATACGGCTTTATTTTTTGTCAACAGAACAAATTTTAACTTTGATTAAACCGACACAATCCACAGATGTTGCCCAAGACCAAAATATTAATTATAAGCACGTCGTAAGTACGATAAATGCTAGTGAAATTAGTAAAGCGACTCTAAAAACGGTCTACGAGATTTCTTATGGTTAATTCTAATTTCGCTTACAGAATCCTTTTATGACTTAATCTCAGCATAACTAGATATTAGGTATAACTACGTCTATTCGGTTAGTGAAACTGTACCTTAGAACCGTCCGAAGTTTCATTTAAAAGGTACTATGAGATATGCATAGATCTTACTGATTACTTACAGAATACATACTAGATAGATAGATATAGAGAGAAAATAGAAGTACCTAAGTTTAAAATCTATTTTATTTTAAACAACATAACATATCGTCACGCGTTTCCCCCGAGGGGGCTGGTAGAGGTGTTATACAAAACCCACACTTCGCCGTACGATATTCAGTCCCAAATGTGACACCGGGCTCCAGTCATGTAGCAGATGATATACAATACGCACATATGTTCACACAATAAACAAATTGGTGCGTGCCGTCGGCTGGGTTTGAACCCCTTCCCTCTGGCTTGAGACCTTGTCCACTTGGCGGGCCTTCTTCAACCAGGCTATCGTCGCCTAAATTTTCGCAACTACTTTAAATAAGTACGCGATAATATGTCTACGCGGCGCGCAAATGATGTCGCGTGTAACAACCTTAGTCCATACACAAACCATACCATTATCAGTATTACTCATTATTTTTATCTTATTCAATATATTTTTATTTTTGTCCATACTATTCCAATGTCCTAAGCATTCCGGATACGAAAACGAATATTATAACAATATACAACTAAAACGTGTCTATCGATATTTGACAGTCCACATTCGGAAGGGAATAACATAGGTTTTATTACAAAAAAAGACAAACACACATGTACACAAAAAAAAACATAGGTCTTTTTCTATCAGTCGGTTAAAAAGTTGAGTCGATATGAAAATATCATTACTCGTCAGCCATGAAATACCACCAAAACAATAATTACGCCTAACTCCTACTCATACGAAATACATGTATGAGTTAGATTTTTCTACCGCAGATTAGTAACAGATGTGCAACTTTCACCCTGATTTATGTAGTCCGAGTCTCAGTCCGTATTCATAAGTTGCATAACGTGATTCATTCTTCCGATCGGATTTATACTCGATTACATATTCCAAAATTCATAAAAGCAGACTGAGGTTCAAACAATTTCAGTTTGAAATGTGTGGGATCCGATCGGAAACGTTCGTATGATTGTGAATAGCGCCGCTGATCATTACCAAACGTCACAGGATCACCTACTGGTCTAATCTGAAGAAAGCCTGAAAATTTTATCAAATCGCTCTCTAGTTTTGAACAAACCGAATTCCTATGTTTCATTTTTCTAAACAAGAATGACACACTTCAGCAATGATTATGACAAAATAGCACTCTATTCTATTAGTGGAGAAACCGATGTCAAAATGAGATTATGAAAGTTTTTAAAAGCCTTACTAGATTACTTACTTTAATTTAAAACCTAAAACAGTCAACAATCAAGCAGTGTCGGAATATTTACATCGAGTTTTAGCTGTTTATGCCGAGTTGTGTCTCTGTAGAGTTCTGCATAGCGTTATCGATCGTCTCAAAGCTCGTCCGACTTCAAATATTTACAAAAAATGAATTTTTTATATAGTTTGCATAAGAATCACGCCATTTCCCCCCTCGTACACTGCCCTTTATTCCACCCATGCTCACCCCCTATTAATAACGTAACTGTCTAAATAATACCTTACAAAGTTACTGGTTCCATTGTGAAGCGAGTATTAGACTAAATTATTATAATAACTCACTAACAGTTGTTTGTTTGTGATGACGATTAAAAACGTTTCACTTTTATTGAATTTGGACATTTGGTATGCATTAGATTTTTTACTTACTTAATATTACTTGTTGGTCGGTTTTGGGAGTGTTGAAATTACAGAATAGAATGTATTGGAACAACATCAGTAAATCAAGGAGTCGAGGCATCATTTTACGTGAGTAGTGAAAATCTATCTCTGTCTATATAAATAGATAGAGAGATAGAAACCTTTATAAATAGATGGTACATTTTTACAAAACTTGTTTTATGACTGCTGCCTGGAAAAATAGCTTTGAGCGAAGAGACCGTTCGTTGTTACACTATTATTGCACACGTTAGTTTTCTATTTATGGACTTAGGTTTCATCGAATCGAATTTACTCGTAAGATTTGAGGTTGAGGATTCGAAACCTTTCTAGATGCAATATAAAATTCAGCTCCTTGCCATTTTACGTCATTAAAATTTATGTGCCTTTTCGCTAAAAACTCAACTGAAATTGCGCAACTGGCTTAGTATTTTTTGGGCTAGAGGTTCATTGGTCCGTGCATAAAAAGTTGTTTATTTTAATTCTGCACTACATAGCATACTCTAAACCATGTCAGAATAAAATATACCAGTTTGTTATTTTGCAGGATTGCGATTTCCATTAATTTGACAGATTGCGAATTTGACCATACGCGAAGAAAAGCTTTGGTTAGTGGTCAAAATAAATGAAAGCCCAAATTAAAATATTACAGACGGACAATAACATGTACTGAGAGTAGGTATTTAGACCGATTCTACTAAAGTTCGTTAATGTTACAAACCAACAATATCTGTATACTACAGTGTCTTTAGGGCGGATGCTTGAACTTCAGTTAAGTGATTAATATCATAAGCGCCTGCTGTACAAACGAACAATATAGCTTTACCACGTGTCTAGGGCGGATTCTTTCATAAAAACTCATTAAGCTCCTCGCTCAAACGTACAATTGAAACCTTCGATTAAATAAATACACTATGACATTTCCATTACGTTATTAATAAAAAAAATGGTGTCAACGAAGAAAATGACCGGTTACACGCATCAAAATGGTCGACAAAAACGTATCATTGTCGGGTAACTACAAATAGGTACTTATTCGAATGTTCTACGTAGGTAGGTAGGTCTTGTAAGTATTTTTATTGATTGATGTGAGTACACTGAAAAAACAGATCGGTTAATTTTACCAAAATTATTTCGGTTGAATTTTTTTTGTTTAAATTTACAAGGAAATTGTTTATTTAACAAAAGCTTACTAAAACATACGTGTTCAAACTAACAAATCTCATTTTGTTATTCTTACTATTCCCTAGTGGTTACAATGAAAAAAATTACATGTTGAAGTAACAAAACTAAATTGTTTAATTTTTCTTTTGTTAATAAAACTATTTTTCTTAGTAAAGATTATCAAAATTCTTTTTAGTTTAACCAAACAAATAGATTTAGTTAAAATAACTAAAAACATAGTTAGAGTAACTATAGAGTATAGTCAAAATCAAGAAATAATTTTGATAAAATCAACTATACAACTTTCATAAACCGAAGCGAACATATTTGTTAGTAGTAACAAAACGTTACAGTTTGAAACAACAATGTTTTTGGTCACAAATATCTAGGTTAAATTTACCGGATATAAGCTGAATTCAACATTTTTTCCTTCATTAAAGTAACAAAAACTTTTTAGTTCCATTAAACATGTAACCTTAGTAAAAGAAACCAAAAACACCGTTTAGATCAACCTTAGAATATACTCAAAATTAAGAAATATTTGTGGAGAAATCAACTATACAACTTTATTAAACTGCACCTAACATATTTTTTAGCAGGAACAAAACGTCACAGTTTGAAACAACACTAATTTTGTTTGCCAATATCCTTGTTAAATTTGCCAAGTAGAGACCAAATTCAACAGTTATTTCTTATTAAAATAACAAAGAAACTTTGGTTCAATTAAACATACAAAGTAAGTATAAGAAACTAAACAAATTGTTTAGATCAACTATAGAGTATAGTCGAAGTTAAGAAATCACTTTTCTGAAATCAACATTACACATGTAATAAACCGAAGCGAACACATTTGTTAGAAGGAACAAAACGTTACAGTTTAAAACAACAATATTTCTGGTTACTAATATCTAGCTTAAATTTACCGAATACAGGTTACATTCAACATTTTTTTCTTCTTTAAAATAACAAAGACTTATTAGTTCAATCAAACACATAAATTTAGGAAAAGGAACAAAGAACATCGTTTAATTCAACCTTAGAATATAATCGAAATTCAGAAATCGTTTTGATGAATTCAACTGTACAACTTTATTAAACTGAACCTAACATATTTACTAGAAGGAACAGAACGTTACAGTTTGAAAGAATAATATTTTTGGGTCTAGATATAGATTGAATTTACCAGATGCCGGCTAAATTCAATTTTTTCTTCTTCTATAAAATAACATTTTAGTCAATTATACAGGTAAACTAAGGTATAAAAAACCAAAAACATCGTTTAGATCAACCATAGAATATAATCAAATCAAGAAATCTTTTTGATGAAACCTACAATGCAACTTTATTAAACTGAACCTACCATATTTGTTATACTTCCGTATACGAAACGTTAATACGAAACGTTACAGTTTGAAACAACACTTATTTTGGTTGTCAATATCTCGGTTAAATTTGCCGGATTCAGACTAAATTCAACAGTATAAAACTTCTTTTAACTTCTTTAAAATCACAAAGACACTTTAGTTCAAATAATCATTCAAACTTGGTAAGAAAAACCAAACAAATCGTTTAGATCAACAATAGAGTATAGTCAACGTTAAGAAATCACTTTGATGAAAACAACAATACAACTTTATTAAACTGAACCTAACATATTTGTTAGAATGATCGAAACGTTACAGTTTAAAGCAACACTTATTTTGGTTGCCAATATCTTGGTTAAATTTGCCGGATGCAGACTAAATTCAACAGTTATTCCTTCTTTAAAATAACAAAGACATTTTAGTTCACATTAACATACAAACTTAGTAAAAGAAACCAAACATATCGTTTTGATCAACTATAGAATATAGTCGAAGTTAAGAAATCAACTGGATAAAATCAACAATGCAACTTTAATAAATTAAAGCAAACATATATGTTAGAAGTGACAAAACGTTACAGTTTGAAACAACACTAATCTTGGTTTCTAATATCCTTGTAAAATTTGCCAGGTACAGACTAAATTCAACAGTTATTTCTAGTTTTAATATAATAAAGACACTTTAGTTCAATTAAACATACAAACTAAAAGAAATTAAAAGAAACCAAACACGTCGTTAAGATCAAATATAGAGTATAGTCAAAGTAGTCATATAAGTTAATGTAACGATATATACTTAGTTAAAATATAACCAGTGGACAATTAAGACGCTCGCAACGATGTCTCATTTGTCAAATTATGATGAGTAGTTTAAAAGTTACGAGGTAATAGATGAACGTACTTTACATACTTAGACTTTTGGTTAGGGGTCTAAGAAAACATACATATCGATCAAAAATATAACCACATATATTACTTTGCCATATTCGGGTAATAAACAGGCCAACTTTTAACGTGATGGATAGCTAAGTTCATTGGTTACATAATTATCACATCTAACACTTATGGTGGTGGTGGTAGTATGGTTCATTTATCGATGGCGTCAGAATTGCGCGAGGAGTTTTCCGTTCTGTCTCAGTCGAACCTAATATTATAGGTGCAAAAGTTAAGATGCATAGATGTTTATTACTCAAGCCAAAACGGCTGAACGGATCTGAATGAAATTTGTCACGAAGGTAGATTTTAGTCTGGAATAGCACATTGGCTACTTTTTTGACCTCAGAGAGCACCACGGAACGCAGCTAGTGGATACAAAGTCAGATTTTTCAGTCGATCACTATAGTTATACGTATAGGTAAACGTATATCAAAATTTGAAATATTTAAATAAAAATAATAATGTACTTTTCACGAATTACTTTTAATTCAAACATAATAAGAAATAATAACGACTTCCCTACACACAAAAATCTTTTAAATGAGGTTAAAAAATTTAAAGCCATATTGAATTGCCTACAAGTAAAAAAATATCATTAAAATTATGTTCATTACTCATGTTTTCATTACATCATTCAGTAAGTAGGTAAGAAGTATTTCAAAAATTTAGAAGTTAATACGCGTTAACTTGTAATTTTTATTATATTTCGGCTTTCGACTACCTCGGTGGCTCAGTTGGCTCCACTTGCCTTCTGAGCTTAGGGGCATGGGTTCGATTCCCACCTAGGGCAAACATTAATGTGACAAACATTTGTGTTTGTTCCATGTCTGGGTGTTAATATTTATTTAAATATATAAATGTATGTATATCAGTCTCTAGAAGCCATAGTACAAGCTTTGCTTAGTTCAGGGTCAGGCGACCGCTCGTAAAAAAAATTAAATAGGTATACCTATACCTAAGTTTACACAATTTATTAAAAGTATCCGTTGACGTTAGTGCATTTTATCACTAAGTATTTAGAAGGAAATAAAATGTTTGAAGGCTTAGTACTGGTGCAGGTCTGATCATAGTGTATTACCCTACTAAGAAATACCATAATCATATTATGTAGGTATATTATTATGATATTGCTATGCTATGCTATGTTACTACAAAATATTAATAACATTACAAATTACATTCAGATCCTAAATAAATAGGTACGCATCGTACGCATAATACAATTATGTTGGTTAACTACTAGGGAAATTTTGTTAAAATAACAAAATAATTTTGTACGCTATGGACAGGTTAAAACCTGTTTACGCCGCGGCCGTCACGCGCCGAGAGTTTTGTTTAGTCAGTTGCTCGCTTATGTGCCGGTGTTGCCAATTTCATAGTGTTGCTTAAAACGTCGGGTAAATTTATTAAGGCTTTAATTTCTCGATTGTAAAATTGTTGATAAATAACGATTAAACAGTGATTTTGTATGTTGCACCCTCAGATCAAATAAAGAGTAAACACAGAGCTCTGCTCTCTCTGGAGTGAGGCCGTTAAGCATGGGTGCGTGGGCCAGTGCTGCCATAATAATTGAAATTAAACCAAAATAACAAATATAACGTTACCAATTTAAATACATTTATAACGTACGATATCGATCTGTCGATGAAAAGTAGTGGCGCAAGTGGAAAAGAAAGAAAAATGTCGAGCCATGGTATCGTTATAATTATGTGTGTGCTAAATTGTGCACGTTATGCGGAAAGGCAAAGTTTTTAAACGACCTCGACATCGTCTTTCTTTTTTTTAATTTAAATTTTAGGTTGAACCCGTTGAGCTTTTGATTAGTTAAATAAGTAAGTAGGTTGATAACTTAATTGACCGACTGGCGTGAACTAATTCATGCCGATCTGGTCAACGGTATTCGAACAAACATACAAACACACACACAACGCCGATTTGTCCCAGTGGGCTCGTGGACCGTTGCTTCGCTCGTTCAATGATCGGTGTTGTTGGGTGTGAGCTCTAACTGGTTTAATACATAACTAATGTATTAAAATTAATTAGAATACTAACATCAGAATATTGCATATTGGCTAAAAAAATATGAAAATACAAGGTTAACTAGTAAAATTATTGCAATATCAGCTACATTTGTTACAAGATCTAATTTACTAATCAAAACTAGCAGTTAAGCGTTTTAGCGATTTTTTTTATCTAAAAGGTAAAGGTATAAAAATAGTTCAAGCTGCAACTTTCCAGTCCAGTTTTCTTTTTTATATTAATTTATAATTTACTATTAATCAACTTAAAAATGATTTATTTGCTCAGGTAATTTCTTGTAATTTCTGATTTAGTTTCGGACTTTCTATCTTCTTTGACTACTGCTGGTAACACTAGTTCAGCAACTATCGTCGCGTGCGCTGCGGTCGTTTGGTTTACCGATTGCCATCCACATCCGCCCGCTTCTTCATTTCGTGAAAAACCGCACTGAGGCAACAACGTGTCCGCACTTATATTTCGAATATTAAAGTTTGTGTTCAATTGAACTATTTTGTACGTGAAGTGAAGTAAAAAAGTGCTATTAGAGGCAACGATCGCGTCCACACTTCGATTTCATATGATTTAATATGTTTTAAGTGAAGTACTATAACAGCCGTTAACAAAGTAAAAAAATTGAAGATCTACAAACCTGGGCGTTTACACGCATTAAAAATATTCTGCGGTAAGTAGTTTTGAATTGAGTTTTTTTTAGTAGCAGTTTATTAATAGATTACTTAAAAATAATTCAAAACTTACATAATT
Organism: Peribatodes rhomboidaria; assembly: GCA_911728515.1. Taxonomy (NCBI): domain Eukaryota; kingdom Metazoa; phylum Arthropoda; class Insecta; order Lepidoptera; family Geometridae; genus Peribatodes; species Peribatodes rhomboidaria. The sequence goes on from OU452166.1 coordinate 8,404,143, forward strand.
GCACCTATCATTTATCAATAGTAGAAAGTTTTTCCAAAGTTGATAGTGGTAAGCTGAGATTGTGACCTAAAGTGAGACTTCGTTGTCCGTTTTGGCTGAGCGTCAGTTGGTTTCTTGTATGATTTTAAATTAATTAATCTTCAAATTTTTCAGAAAACACTACAAAAACATCGTGGATGGACGGCCTGAGTGATGTAGTACTTAAAATCTGAGGGGCCGAATAAAAATAAAATTAGGACATAAAAAATAACATCGAAAAAATAAAGACGATGCATTCAGTAAGTACCTAATTTGTAATAACCTTTTTTAACAGACTTCATAAAAGGAGGAAGTTCTCAATTCGTCGTTATCTTTTTTTGTAGGTATGTTCCGATTCCTCGAAGACGCTTGAACAGATTTAGAAAATTCTTTTTTTATTTCAAAGTTTCGAGGTGGTCCCAATAAAATTTTATCAAAATCGGTTGAGAAGTTAATAAAAAAATAATAAAAATTAAAATTCGATATTTTTCCATGTCACATATTCGCACTTAAAATTGTATTCGCATGAACTAAGTACTTAATTATATTGTAGATTTCATCAAAAATACTTCTTAGGCTGTGCGCTAAACCTCGCAAGGGGCACGACAAGCTTTGTTTTGAAAAATATTATGAGAAGCGCTATACTGCATGGGTGCGTGAGGCAGCGGTACTCATAAAAATTTTCAAAATAGACAAGTGAAAGTGCACCCACGCGATGTTTAGTGAATGGTCGTAACTTTGACTGTATTCATCTAAACGATATTTTTTGTTTCTTTTATGAAGTTATGGACTAAAGTGTTTTAGTATTTGTAAAGAAGAAATAATGTTAAACTAATCCAATATGTAATTAGTAAATTTTATCAAAAAATTGGAAGCCATTGAGACGTGTTGGCCTGGTGGGATGGACCGCTCCTTCCGATCCGGAGGTCGTGGGTTCAATCCTGGTCGTGCACCAATGAACTTTTCATTCGTGGAAAAGTTTATGTGCATATAAATTTGACACGTGCTCTTACTGTCAAGGATAACATCGTGCGAAAACCGACATGTCCTAGACGAATAATTCGTAAGACATGTGTCATCCACCAACTCGCACTGAGCAAGCGTGGTGGATAGCCCTGCAATGTCCCTGCAGTGGGCGTAAAAGACTATAATGATGATGATTGATAACCAAAACGATTGTTTTTTGAAATTATAACATTTTGTTATTGTAACAAATACTTTAGGTTTAGTTTACTAAAATTGTGTTGTAACTTTAAATAATACGAAACTGTGATGCAAGTAATAGCCTCTTTTAATGTTTTTTTTTACTTCCAGATTGAAATTGACTTTTGTAATATAAATGAAGACAAAAATTTGAAGTTGTTTGAAAAGTGAGATACTGGATGATGGGACTACAAATGAAGACAATTTTAAGTTGCAGTTCAAATAACATAGTGAGAGTAAGTACTCATTTGAACTAAGAACATTTTTTGCATAAGGCCAATTGATAATGTGATATGGCCCGAATGTCTGTACCTACTTAACTAACCATGAAATGAAAATATAAAATTCTATTGTTAACTAGTGGGCAATTTATATATTGAAGGTTGACAACCTAACTTCAACCGATACCTCTGCTAATTTCACATTGATTATTTTATTAAACTTAAATAGGTAGAAAAGAATTTTGATGTATTTCTATTGTACCTACTATTTTTAGTGAGCCCTTGCAGTCTATTTGAAGGCGGTACAACAGCAAGAGAAATATAACCAAAAGCGCAATATCGTTTTATAATCACCATCATCATCAGCCCGTAATCGCCTACTGCTGAGCATAGACCTCTTATCTCGTATGCCACTCATCCTGGTCCTGTACCAATCATTTATAATATTGTTTGTAATTTGTTGCAGATATTCGAGACTTTGATGTTTGCAGTACTTTAGCATGCAAAATGAACATCACAAATATTGACTGCTGACGAGAAAAAATACAATAAATTACCTATTGCCGTCTCGACAAGCTTTTATAACACATGTCGAAGTAAGTTGATATTTGAATATTTGTGTACTTGTTGTATGTAATATAGGCATTCAATTATGTAGTTTATTGGTCTGAAATTCTTGAAATATTGGTTAAAAGTGTAATATTGATGTTGAAGTATGACTGTCTCGATAGCTCAGTTGGTGGTAAACCTGTATTTTGCGCTTAGGCGTGTGGAACCGATTCCCCCTAGGACAAACATTCATGTAATAAACATTTTTGTTTGTTTTATATCTGGTTGTTAGGTATCTGTTTAAGTATGTTTCCCAAAATATATGAAGAATAATGTATGTAATGTATGTTCATTAGTCTCTAGCAGCCATAATGCAAGCTTTTCTTAATTTGGGGTCGGACGACCGCGACCGTGTGTGTTATAATGTCTCAAATATTTATTTATAGGTATTATTATTTATTAAAGTTTTATTTTGTTTTAGAATTATGCTGACATAGAAGAAGAATAATAATTGAAGAATAGACATACGAGTAAGTCGTACAACAAAAAAGGATTGACTTGCCAGCCTATGAGTTTAAGCATTGGTACACTTACAGAGCTTGAAGCAATCCATATGGTGGTCGACATGAAGTACTTCATCAACAAAAGTAATTGACATTTGCTTTAAATGTTTTATGGTTTTGAATGTTGCGTACCCGAAAGAATGATGGTATCCTAGAATACGTCCGTCGTTCAAAAATACACTCTATGCAGATGAAATGTATGAAGTTCTGCAAAAGGTGCACGAAAGTGACGTCTTTCTTAGAATTCCATACATTATGATTTAGGCTAGATATAAATAAATAATTCACTAAATATGATTTGTATAATTATGTGATTTTCATTAATACCTATTTAGTTTTTTTTAGAAAATAAAATTACTTATTTGTGAATTCATTCTATCATTTTATACTCATTAATTTTAAAATAGTCAAAAGACTACCTAGTTAGTATACTTTGTCTCCTGATACCACAACTATACATGATTAATAATAATAAATTGGTTTTTATTTGTTCGTTTATTGGTAAAATCAGCTTACTGGGTAGTCTTATAACGATATTTGTTGGCTTTATTAACTATTATTATTTATTAACTTTACTATTGTCACTTTTAAAACAGAGATCATTGTATTATCAACATAAATAGTTAAATGGAAATATTTAACAATAAGTTCTTTTTTGTTATGTATTCGTACCTACCTAGTTTTTGTAGAAACTATTTTGCCTAACTAATATTGTCTATTGAAGTGACAACGCTTTAGACGTGTTGTGCTGGAGATATGTGTTCGGTTTATAATATGTTAACTGTTATGATAAACAGTTTCCCTAGTATTTTAAAACCAGTAATTTAACCGTTTCACAAGTGGTTTTAACAGAAATCTCGTTATAAATCCAACAAATATTCCAAGTACACCTTACTTTTAGCGTTGTTACTTCAACATACAATAGTGGTTACAATAAATAGCTTTCCTAGTATTTCTAACCAGTAATATAACCGATTTATGAGTTATTTCAACAGAAACGACATAATAAATCCAACAAATATTATTAGTACACCTTACCTTTAGCGTTGTTACTTCTACATACAATAATAGTAACAACAAACAGTTTTCCTAGTATTTTTAACCCGCAATTTAACCGATTTATGAGTGGTTTTAACAGAAACCCTGTAATAAATCCAACAAATATTATTAGTAGACCTAACGTTTAGCGTTGCTACTTCTACATACAATAATAGTAACAACAAACAGCTTTCTTAGTATTTCTAACCAGAAATTTAACTGATTTATGAGTGGTATTAACAGAAACCCCCTCATAAATACAACAAATATTACAAGTACAACTTACTTTTAGCGTTGTTACTTCAACATACGATAGTGGTTATAATAAATAGCTTTTCTAGTATTTCTAACCAGTAATATAACCGATTTATGAGTTATTTCAACAGAAACGACATAATAAATCCAACAAATATTATTAGTACACCTTACCTTTAGCGTTGCTACTTCTACATACAATAATAGTAACAACAAACAGCTTTCCTAGTATTTCTAACCAGCAATTTAACCGATTTATGAGTGGTTTTTACAGAAACTCCGTAATAAATCCAACAAATATTATTAGTAGACCTAACCTTTAGCGTTGATACTTCAACATACAATAATAGTAATAACAAACAGCTTTCCTGGTACTTCTAACCAGTAATTTAACCGATTTATGAGTGGTTTTAACAGAAACCCCGTCATAAATCTAATAAATATTACTAGTACACATCGCCTTTAGCTTTGCTACTTCAACATACAAAAATAGTAATTACAAACAACTTTCCTAGTATTTCTAACGAGTAATTTAACCGATTGGTTGAGTGGTTTTAACAGAAATCCGTAATAAATCCAACATATATTATTAGTACACCTTAACTTTAGCGTTACTACTTCAACACACAATAATGGTTATAACAAACAGCTATCCCAGTATTTCTAACCAGTAATTTAACCGATTATTCATTGTAAAATAAAACAAATAGGAAACATTTAATATAACAAGATACGATTTTGTTACAGTAACCAAAGCCATTTCTACAAAATAAGAATAGGTCATCGGAACTAATCTGAATTTGTTGTTCTCCGCAAAAAAAATTGTGATTACAACGATAAAACTGTTTATTTCATCAATTTATTGGTTGCTGTAACAATTTTTAAATGATGCATTAACAAATTGAAGTCTGTCGCTATAACAAAATTCTCAGTTATCCCTATTTCGACATGTAATATTTGTTAGAGTTTTGTTGACCCAACAATTAATTTCTCTCAGTGTAGACTCGCTATACGTAATAAACGAAAATGTTATACTCAGCTCTGCTAATTTTATAGCTGGAATTTACACAGGTTTTATCTGTTTGCATTTGCATCAAAGAAAATAAAAAACACGATTCCAAATTAGAGATAATGCTTATTCTAGAGAATCTCTTCATCATCGATCCGTAAAATATTATCTTATATTCCACGGAGACGCACACTAATTCTGTAACCGCCGACCGGATTTTCGTAACCTTATTGTCTCGCCCTTAATTAAATGCAATAACTGCCAATAAAATGAGCAGATTGTAATTTAGTTGACCGAGTGCACGTAATAAAGCAATAACGCTGGCGAGGCGTCGGCGGCGTCGGCGGTGTCGGCGTCGGCGTCGCCCGCGCCCGCCGCCCCTCGCTGCTACATAAATCTATTTTATCGTACTCCAGCAATAAATTTTATTTCGGGATCTTTAATTCTTTGTTATTGAATTGGATTTTAGTGTTTTATTCGGGTAAACAAACAATACATCGGAGCGTTTCAACCGGTACTTAGCGCACGTGCGCGCGCAGTAAACACTAGCGCCAGCGCCCGGCTTCACTCAACTAACTTAATAAAAGCATTTTATTTGTAGTACGGACCGTGCTCCGTCGTGCCGCCGTAAAATGGCCGCTTTTGTCTGCGTTACAATTAAAAGTTCGATGGTGTTTAGTTGTAGCGAGACCGGCCAGGCACAAAGAAATGCCGCTGTTTGCCTCATTACCGGACGTAAATAACGCGCACGCGCACGCGCTTGCGCTCCGAACCGCGATTAAAATACAGTAGCGATCGATAAAATGTGCAATCGTAAACTTCCTGTTCGAGATGGGAAATTGTAAATTAACTGAGGAATTGTTCTTTTTCATCTGACCGTTATTATTATTGGAGCCATTATGGTGACTTTAATGAGGTGCATCCTGACTCCTGACCCGTCCCTGGACTATTTAGCATTAGCTTGCGACGTCATGCGCCGGCGGCTGCCATCGCGGTCGTGCTGACGATCCGCGCGGTCATATTACACAACAACAGTAAAAATATATGAACAATTTTTTTTTAATTGTTGATTGTTATGAATATGACTAAATTAAATTAAAGCTGAGCTCAAAAGTAAAGATTCATCAAACGAAAAGATTTTACCTCATACTTTATAAGCAAAAATATTTTAGAATTTATTTACTTGAGTACTTCATTAAAATAATACCTACTTACATCTGTTATATTTTTTATCACAAATAACAATCAACAATTAATTTCAGAATTCGATTGAAATATAATTGGTATCCTATTCTTTATGAATTCTATAATTTAGGATTTTAAAATGTTTTTTCTTTTGTTACAGGCGCGTATGCTTGAGAACACGCAGGCATGGATGGGTGCCTCGACATCCACCGCCCTGGCAGGTCAGTTGGGTCAGTTCCTTTTTTGATACTAACAACTTTAATACTGCTGTTGCTTCAGACTCAGGTACTTTTCTAACAGAACTAACAACTATTGCTATCATAATTCTTTTGTCTTAAACAAACTTCCTGACTTTCATTGCTTGATTGTCTATAAATTAGGCCATACTTCATCAAATTATGTCTAAGTATCATATTTTTTTTAAGTTACTACGAATAGAACTTAATTAGTATACTCGTACTTCTTATTCATTTAGATTTTTCAGCTTGTTTTTTTTTTCGTTTATGTATTTTGTTATTAGAAAACCTTTTTTAGGTAATTTGAAAATTAAAATCTAATATTATCTTTAATGTTAAGTAGTATTTATATAACTTAAATAGACATCATATTACAGACATTATTATTATTATCATATTACATATTAAATAGTTTGATTAGATACAATATTTTTCTACAACGCACGCACTTTTTTGTGTAACTACACGCATGCCGCTTATCACAGTAATGTATGTAATAATGTCACACTGCTATGGAAGATTAGTCAGTCACGAAAGTTAGAGTAAATATTTACTTGTGCACAAACTTTATCTATTTCACTAGCAAAAATTGCATGCATTAAAAAAACAAGACTGAAATACTACGGTGTTGTTGTACGCGTTACAAAAATGGTGTTGAAGTCAATCCTTGACGCAGTCATTTTTTTAGAAGAACCAAGCTTGGACGCAAAAGTTGATACAAAATGTGTGGGGCAACTGAAGTGTCTGATTAAAAGTATTGTTCGGAAACTACACATCTATCTGGCAATCACGACATCACCCTGGAATTGTAAACAACTGTAAAAAAGTTAGCGTCTTGAACATAACTTTCACTGAAAAACAATAGCACTAAAAAAACCGCGCAAACTCACTATGAGGCTTGCAGTAGCCGATCTTTTCATGGTGGTTCAAAGTAGAAGATGTATGATTGTATTACGGAAGCATCACGACTGTGTACGCTGTTTGTTCGGTCGAGCCTAGTGGTCCACCCGGGTGTGTCACTAGTAATACTTTTACCTAATTACCTGGTACACCTGCGACTCTGAGCACCAGCCAATCGTCTGCCGCACAGTGCACAGTTAACATTGTAGGTACTAGATCCACAAGTATCACACTATTGTTGTGATATCGTGGGAAAATCGTAAACGCATAAACGGTTATTTCATAGCAGTGTTATGATACGTGATGTCAGTACTCTGACAATCAAGGGAATTAGAAATTAACGGTGAAATTGTTATAAGTAATCAAAATATAATTATTTAAAGAGAGAGGAATATAAAGATTCCGAAAACAGTTTTAAGGCAAGAAGCTGTAGATGAAATCAATAGACATATTTTTGGATATAAAATCGAAATTATACTTTCTAAATTACATATACTTAGGTATTTAAAAGTGCGTGTGGCTAAAAATAAACTTTTGGTTTATTAATTATTATTTTTTTGCATGGTTTTCATGAGAAATACATGCTTGCTACAATTTGAATAGTTAGCGTAGCTTAGATAAAGATTTTCCAATTCGAATATCACTTTTGCCTGTAAACTGACCGATGTCCGAGTAACAGGAGTTATTTTGGCAGCGGAAGCAGTATATCACAGTAGTGCTTTGCTACCAGAGTCGGCTGCACAGCCGAAGGTGCCGCGATGGACCGAAACCCAGCTCCAGGACGCCGTGCAAGCCGTGGTCACCCAGAAGATGCGCTTCACGCAGGCCGCCACACACTACGCTATACCCAAAGGAACATTGTACGACAATATTCTAGGAAAATCGAATAGGATGGCCATATTAGACGAGTCAGGCATAACTGAGGACGAAGAACGTGCTATCTTAAATTTCTGTTGCGAGATCAGCGTCTCTCCATACAATCGTAGGACCAACAAGTCTTTAAAAGAGGTCTTGGCCTGCGTAGAGAAGTTGAGGCGAGTAAGAGATCCTACCTTTACATTTGGAACTGTGCTGAAAGGTTACAGGTGGTGGTGGGCTTTCTGTAAGAAGAACTCAATCGTTTCTTTATATTTTGAAGGGCCACCAAAAGTAAAGAATGTTCGTTTAGGCAAGATTAAGTCAGAGTGTATTGATCAAGATCAGTAGACAGTGATCAAGATTAGATCAGTATTTAAGATGATTTATTCACAATGTAATGTTGTGTGAGAAAATAAATTGCATAGGAACTTCGAGTTTAGTCACAATAATAAGTTGTAGTTTCAGTGCTGTTGTTTTTCTCACGTCACTATGGAGGTTATTCTGTGGAAGTCACCTTGGGATAAATACATATGTTTACTGTAACCGACAGGCATGTGATCATCATTGTGCGAATAACATTGTCACTGATAATGTAATCCCGCCGTTTTGTGTAGGTTTATGTTGTGCTTGAGAGAGGTAATGTTTTTAGGCGAGTATTTTTAAGTAGATATTTGTGTTTTTGTTTTAAAATATGCCTGAATAATATCTAGACATACCTGCTAGGATAATACATATATACCTAATTACATAAGTAAAATATGTTTGAGTAAAATATACAAATATTAAAAATAGTAATAACAAGGATAACATCAAAAAATCGCCAATCTTAACCTTAACTTTGAATATTATAAATGTGTTAGTGAGTTTGTTACGCTTTCACGCCATAACTACTCAACCGATCATGCATAAACCGGAAAAATCAAACGGTTCCCACGAACCGCGTGAATCCGCGAGGCGTAGCTAGTTAGATCTAAAACAAGTATGCCCGTCACATCTTGCCTGTTCCTCTATGCTGTGGTTATTTTACCGATCAAAATGGTAGTTATAAAATCACTGATCTAAAACTTAAATCTCCAATACACAAGTAACATCCTTATCCTTACCAATTATGAAATCGAAAGTAACTCTGTCAGTCTGTTTGTAGGCTTTTTACGGCTAAACGGCTGAACGTATCTTGATGAAATTAGATAAATAGTTACAGTATATTACGAGGAAGGTTCTTGGATACTTTTTTCTAAATAAATAACTCTTTTTGTCATAAAATTCTGTAAATTAATAAAAAATAACGCGCCGCTTACCAAATTCGTCAGATGACATCACTTAGTAGTACGTAGTTGGTACTAAAATAACAACTGACAACTAAAGTTAAAACTCAGCTCGAAACCAGCCAGTATTTTTTTTAATGTTGGACTCTGATCTCTTTGGTAATGCATTATTATTCATAATTTGAAAATTAGTTAAGTACTGTATATCACGAGGAGGGTTTATGGATACTATTTTCTGAATAAACGCGAACGAAGTTGCGGGCAACAGCTAGTCACAAATAAAATAGGTACTAAATGGAATTCACTAACAGATACAATTAATTACATTGAAACTTCTATTGTTCTTCTACAAGTAATAACTCATTGGATACCTAGTTTGCACGAAAAAGTCAATTAGCAAATAAATTCCTCTTTAAATGAAAAAAACGAAGTCAGAAGCAATATATTATTATCCTAGTGGTATGGAGGCATTATCATAATATCATAAATATAGTATTGTGGCATAGCATAGCATTACATATACTAACGGTCGTAAACACATTTCAGTAAAGACACCTGGCTACTCTGACGTAATAATATATGAACCGCAAGTAGGTATATTAGTATTCATGCAATGCTTATATGCAACTAAATTCACACGCATATGTAGTTAAAAACAGTAAATTGTTACACGAGGGGCTAAAATGACCCATTCATAGGTACAAGGTAGTTTTACTCTCGAGCTGTAGCGAGGGAGTAAATAGGAACCGAGTTATAGTGTCGTGTGTTACTTTCTACTTTTCACGTCGATTGCAAGAAAATAAAATAACATAAAATTTTAGAAATAAAAAAAAATCCAATAATAGTACATGCATACAAATTAATGATACAAGTTAACAGTTAAGAAAAACCTAAAAAAATCGCTTCGGTGGGCCCCAAACTAGGCTTCGCCTGTATCTTGGAAACCCCCTTGAGCACTTTACAATAGATCAGCGCTGACAAAAGGAATTTTATGAATTTAAAGTCAAAATTAAAAATATATTACGATCACCAATTCAATTTGTAATTAGAGAAATATTCTAAAGATTTCGCGCCAATGCTTTTTTTTTTCTCACGCAACAACGCGCATACTACCAAAAAGATCGGGGTAATTAGTTCCATTTTCAAAATAAAAAAGAGTTTTTCGTTTTTTATTATGAAACAGTAATAAGTTGAGCCTATTTCCGTTAATACTCTACTTATGAATAAAGACTTTTTCTTTTTAAAGACTTGTTGGTACTAAAATAAAACAACATCAGTGGGTTTAGGACACCTTATATGGTGATTTTAGAATTATATGTACTTATTTTATACACTTAAATAAAAATGAATTTAAAGGAATCATTTCCGTACGTGACCGATGTCACTTAAAAAAACTATTACTAAAAACATAAAATATTATAGAGAATTAGGAGTCAAAAATTCTTTATTCCTATCTAGTGCCATCTGCTGGTGATTACTGAAAGTTATAAGATAATTTTATGATGAATTTAGGTAGTTTCTAAGGTGCGAGGAATGGTCCTTGCAACATCGAAATGTGCAACATCTCAATATGTAAGATGGAAATGTGTAACATCGAAATATGTAACATAGAAATAAGTAACATAGAAATGTGTAACATCGAAATATGTAACTTCGAAATATGTATAATGTATTGTATGTTGTACGTAGTACTTAAATCTTAATGTCAATAAATGTTAGTTAAGTCGGTAGGTTGGGTAAACTATACTTACTATACAATAACAATGCTAGGGATTTAAAGCAAACGTGTTATTTTTAAGATAATTTTCTAAGTTTAATCATTCAGTTTAACTTTGTATCGTCATAATGAGTAAGTAGGTACTTAGCGTAATAATCCCCCTCACTAGTAAACGGTGTACATACTTGGAATAGTCATAGTGTTTTGTTTTTTCTTTTTAAATGTTTTAACTCGATCTATAAAATTATGACGATGTACCTACAAATAACTATGCATTTTCCGACATTTTAATTTAAAAATAGGCACCAATAAAAACTCGATAGAGTCAAATACGTACTTAAATCTTTACTAATTTGTACGTAGAAAAAAAAACTAAATTGTAACACCAGACCATTGAGTTATATGTATTACGCCGTACTAATAGAGAAAACGCCGCACATCACCATTATGCTCCGTTCGAGTGCAGCCATCCGGCCACACTTCACTTAGTTGCTTGCTAGCTTTCGCATTTTTCTTGGTTAGAAAACTATGCCTTAAAAGCTTTCTAGTTAGCGCTGCGTGTTTATACCGCGTGGTTAGACTTTAGTTTTAACTCCCATCAGAATGGAACATGACCATTCCTTATTAATAGCTTCTCTATACGGAGTAATAGAACTCAATGCACCAGACTGCCAATCATTGAAGGGTTGGCAACAGTGGAGGTATAGTTTGCCCTTTCTTAGTCATAATGAGTAGTGTTCTTAATTGTTTATTCTCAAACGTTATAATTTCCAATAAGGGGTTAACACGCGACGGATTTTCGCCGCGCGGCAAAAATCGTGCGGCAATAGTCACCCGCGTAAGCGCCTCATAAGCGTCCGAGAATCGAATCAACTAGGAAGTCACGCATATTTTAGTTGCGCCTGCCGCGGTTACGGCTTCCCAAGAATGCCGAAATGTATGTAAAAATTTGAATCAGAACTTACTACGCGATTTTCTCCCGCGGCGAGTGCGTTGCGGTTGCTCGCGCCGCCCGCCACTGCTGCCGCGCGCGACATTGTCAACCGCGTGCTTAGCTACCGTCGTCGCCTGTAAGCTTTGCGGTCGGTCTGCGAGAACTGTGCCATGCTGCCGCGGCAGCGCAACCGCAAAAATCTGCGGTGTCGTGAGTCTTGAAATAAAACATCGGTAAAAATGCAAACTGCAACAATTTCCACTCGAGTTGTACATCGAAAAACCACATAGCTTATGCTATCTATCAGCTATAATTACCCTTTGTTATATGCATAATTACTTCCCGGTGTTAAAACATTTTTATTGCGAAAGGGGTTTTTGTTATTTTCTCAACGGATTGTATCAATAATGAACTTACTATTATTTACAGAAAAGAAGTTTTGTAATTTTTTTTATGATTAAGTGTTTTATTCTTTCTATAAATGAAGATAGCATGTGTTATGTTATTACGGAACACATGCTGTCTTTATTCACTAGAAAAACGGATACTGGCTATTGTTTTTATTTTTTACACTATATAAAGTTAAACTACCACTGACTCACTCACTGACTCACTGACATAGAGAAACCTTAAGGGTACTTCCGGGGGTGGGAGGGGAAAAGTGAATATGGGGTCGTGTAGGGGTTGGTCCAGAGGGCCCGGGAAAAATCCGAAATTGGCGAAAAGTCAAACCCTGATGGTGGTATGCCCTCGTATCTCGGAAACTAAAAATATTTTTACTAAAGCACTTGAACTAATTTTTGAATAAACCCTGGGAACTTTCACGAAAAATCAAAAAAAAACATGGCCGCCATACAAAAAAAAAAATTACATACAAATTTGAAACGTGAATAACTCGGAAACGGTTAAAGTTTTAGATAGTCTGCTTGAATAAAAGTCATAGGGAATCGGGGGGGCTACCAGGTGGGGGTCATAAAAATCCAAGATGGCGGATTCAAAATGGCGGCCAAATTTCAAAATGGTCCGAGGATTCTGATTTTTTGCATCCGGGGGTTTTTGGGGTATCTGATTACATTTCTGAAATAAAATTTTGAATAAGTGTTTTTTTTAATATGGCTGCCATACATTCAAATTTTTCCATACACGGCGAAACCTAAAGGGTACAAGGGGGGGTGGGGAGGGAAAAGTGAATATAGGGTCGTATAAGGGGTGTCTCACAGCCTCCGAAGAAAATCCGAAATTGGAACAAATACCTACTCTGATGGTGGTATGCCCTGGTATCTCAGAAACGGTGCTTATTTTTGGTAAAGCGCTTGAATTAATATTTTAGCAACTCTTGGGACCTTTCAGGAGAAATAAGAAAAAACATGACTCCCATACAAAAAAAAATTCTCCATACAAAATTGATACGTGAATAACTCGGAAACGTTAAGTTTTATAGGGAGTGCATTTGAACAAATGTCATAGGGAATTGGAAGGGCTACGTGGTGGGGGTAAAAAAAATCCAAGATGGTGTATTCAAAATGGCGGCCAAATTTCAAAATGGTCCGGGAAATCTGATTTTTTGCATCCGGGAGTTTTTGGAGACCCCGATTCCATTTTTGAAAAAATATTTTGAAAAAGTTTTTTTTTTAATATGGCTGCCATACAATGGTTTTTTTTCAGATACAGAGAAACCTAAATAGTACAAGGGGGGTGGGGGGGGGGGGGGGGGGAGAAAGTGAATACAGGGTCGTGTAGAAGTTGGTTCAGAGGGCCCGGGAAAATTCCGAAATTGGCGAAAAGTCAAACCCTGATGGTGGTATGCCCTCGTATCTCGGAAACCAAAAAAATTTTTAGGGAAGCACTTGAACTAAAAATGAAGGCAATCTTGGGAGTTTTCAGAAGAAATAAAAAAAAAGATGGCCGCCATACAAAAAAATTCCATACAAAATCGAAACGTGAATAACTTGGAAAACTATATTTGAAGTCGGGATAGGACACATTAGCGAGGCCGAAGGCCGAGCCCCCAATCGCGAGGCCGCAGGCCGAGCCCACCGATGCGAGGCCGTAGGCCGAGCCCCAGCTGCGAGGCCGAAGGCCGAGCAGCAGCACTCGAACGGTGCAAGGCGAGGCCGAAGGCCGAGCCTTGCAGCGTTCGAGTACAACTATATTTGAAATCGAACAGGTCACATTAGCGAGGCCGAAGGCCGAGCCCCTACCGCGAGGCCGCAGGCTGAGCTTACCGATGCGAGGCCGGAGGCCGAGACCCAGCTGCGAGGCCGAAGGCCGAGCAGTAGTACTCGAACGGTGCAAGGCGAGTCCGAAGGCCGAGCCTTGCAGCGGTCGAGTACAACCAGACACAATCAAAGTCGGACAGATCACATTAGCGAGGACGAAGGCCGAGCCCCCAACCGCGAGGCCGAAGGCCGAGCTCACTAATGCGAGGCCGACCTACTCGTACTGACGCAGACGAATTTCATGCGGAATCGAAACGTAGGGCACTCCAAAGTCCGAGCACCCCGACTTCAGGGCACCCCGTTTTAAGGGCACCCCGACTTCAGGGCACCCCGACTTCAGGGCACCCACAAACGCGGGCCGCTTGCGGCCCGCGCACCGCCCAAAATACTAGTTAATAATATAAAATTGTAGTTCCTTTAGGGGAGCGGGTAATTATTGTATGCTATTGGACCGCAGCTAACCGTAATAATAAAACATATTTTGATATTGGTTGTAAATATAATATTTGCAAGGATTATTTTAATCCGTCCTCACGTCAGATGGTCATTTACCTACCATTCTGCTGTTTGCTTCTTTTATTTTTTGACTTCGGACGTCGTGTTTTAATCAGTGCCAAATTTTCTTAAAACATTGAAATTAATTAGATTTATTTGGGAAAATGTTTCTCATTATTTAATGAAATTGTATAATGAAGTTTTAATGATATACCTACTCGTATATTGTATTTTGTGTGTTGAGACACATTATTTATATTTTTAGATAAATTATCAAAAGTATCTGTGTGTAGTTTTTAGATATAAATGTACGATTGTGTAATTAAAATATTAATACTTATATTCGATCTCAACAAGAAACGTAAAAACATTTTAGTCTAATATTATTTAGTTAATATCTAAGTATGGTTTATTATTTTTATTTCCCTATTTTTAACATAAGTGCTAAGGATTTATATTAAAAATATAGGGAAATAATAATAGTAAATGGTAAATTTTAAGGGGATTATTTTGCCACGGAACCCTATTTAATTACTTTAGTATTTCAAAAATTGTCAATACATGAAAACATTCCATGTTTTAAGCTCAAAATATTATACGTAACTTACGTCGGTACGTACTTATGTCGGTTATATAAAAGTGATTGGCTGTTGTAATTGTGTATTTATCTTTGGTAAATGTGTAAGAAGGTATTAAACAATTCAAAACTGAGCAAGTGTTTTACTTAACTATTAATCTCTATTTCTTTACAGAGTCCGCTGGATACGTAAGATGTAATATTATTTAAATAGTTCTTTTTTGGTTATTATTGCGTAGTTTTGTGCATGCTGCTTATTTTTTTAATATAGTCGACTAAGCGAGCATTAGCGAGCGAAACGTCAATTTTAGTTACGACAAATGCTTTCGCATGTCCGAATTCTGTCTGGATTTCTGTCCGGATCCCTGTCCAGATCTCTGTCTTCCTCTACAAGTCGTTCTTAACCGATTCTCTTGAAGTTTTGTGAGTGAGTTCGATATTGAAACAGAATTTTCAGATATTTTACAGATTTTTTTTAATCCCTAGTAAAATCATAACTTTTACCGCCTACTTCAAAATTGTAAAAATTCTGTAAAATTAACGAACCTCCTAACATAATTTCGCGTAAATTGGTTGAGGAATGCGACCTGCAGAGGAAGACAGACTTCGGTCGCGAGGTGTACAGCTTACATACCCACTATTTAAGTATAATAAGAAGAAATTTGCAGGTTTTTCTATTTGCCTTATTGGTAAATCATTCAGTTCTATCAACAATTTTTTTTTATTTATGTCCCTTAAATTTTTTGTACAAATTATTATTTAGGTGTTGCAACAAAAAACCAAATGGTTTGTCTTGGTGCTTACATCCACCACTCGCCTCAACTAAAAGAAAATACAAATCTAAGAAAAGTGTTATACACTAATTCCTAATACCTTGTTTAAAAAGTTGGTCTAGTAAGCACCTGTTTGTTATAATTACGTATAACCTTCTGAAACATACGGTAGTGCCCAGTCAAGCTAAGCGCCAAGGAAAACTCAACATTGCCATGTAAAAAAAAAAAAAATTGGCCAAACATTTTATGTCATAATATGATGCATTATATACATAATGTATATATTAAAAACATAATTGTTTATTTTTTATCTGTAGTATCAAATACTAGTTGGTACTAGCCAGAACCAGTTGGTTGCAGTGACCAACAGTTTGTTGTTGTAACAAATTGATTTATTTAGCCAGAAGTTGAAACTTAAAGTAAATTCTATGTTATTTTGTAAGAAACAAAGCGACTTAATGTCAATAACTCCACATCACGGCAGGTGCGGCCAACTGCCGATGGATAGCCATTAGGCTACGCTATTATTTCTGTCATTCTTTACTCTTGCCATATTAAGACTATAAGCTATAAAACGTGTTATAATGAGTCAATTAATTAGTACATTACTACGTAGCAATTTTGTAAGACGAAACTTGGTAAACAACAATTGTTTTAAAAAGGTACCCACTTTTTTAACGTAAAAGAATTGAGTGGATTATTTTACCCTAAGGTAAAATAGTTTACACGTTGGGTAATTAACACCTCAAAACTGCAGGTTAACTGCAATATTTCTCTCGGTGCACAATGTCACGTTCACAAAATGTCATTTAACATCAGATACGTACGGGCCGGTTTTATCATCATTCAGAACAAGAAAGTACCATGGGTGAAATTGTATGGCCTCTGTCCCCACCTACCAACATACAAGGAACTTATGCCAATAAGTTTCTAAAGTATCCACTACTTCATTAATATCCTTTTTTGTACATACCTATGTGGAATATTTTGCAGTTAAAACACATGTCTGTTAGTTTAAATTTGATAAAAGATGTTATTTACCCACATTAGTGCATTTTGTGAAATATAGTTTACGGATTCAGGTTCATTTTATATTAACGCCTCTTGCAAAATGTGCAGCCTTCGTAATTTAAGACATATCGTGGACACATTATTAGCGTTATCTACTATTATTAACGTTAGCTGCTATTAGAACCCAATACAGTCAGAAAACGACCCTAACAGTAACAACCCTGGGTAAACGAGTAACATTATTGAGAAACAAAAAAACCGGCTGCAAAATGTTGTACCAAAAGTCACTTCCACTATCAAGACGATTCAAATCACATGTCGAGTATCATCAAGCCGTTTAGGCTGTAGGGCGTGCCAAAGAAACCTCATACATACATACATACCCACATACATACATATGTACATAGCTATATACATACATACATTCATACGTACATACTTACATACACACACTCGAAAAACATAACCCTCCTTCTTGCGCAGTCGGGTAAAAAAAATCATCTATCAAAGATATGTCCATTTGATCTGCATTTCATTTTTGTTGATGGGTGGGGACGATTTCGCCCATGGTCCTTTGTCGAAAACTGGAATTAAGTTAAACAAAGAAAAAGAATGAAAAACGCAAGTCAAACGTCAAAACAAACTATTCGTAAGATCGATCTGCATCGGTAAGGCACGTTCATAAAATGTTACTGAAACTAAACGAAAGGATTTTTGAAATACAGGAAATTTGACATTTAGATCAAATTTACCAAAATTTGATACGACATTCTACTTAGGGACGTTTATAAAACCGGCCCTCAACCTGCCAATTTCTAACTTACATCTACAAATAAATACTACTGAAACTTTGCCCTTCAATGAATTTTCAAAGCTGAATTTACGTCTAAACCATGATCCAAAAAAGCAAGGTCTAGCATTCAGCAAACACGTAATGACGTCATCGTCATCCGTCTCTTTCTATCTTGTAGTCAATTACTTATTGCGGTCTTGATTAAGCATCGACTGACGTTACTACGTGTTGCTGAATGCTATACCTGGCGGATATATTATACCATGGTTTTAATTACTTTTTTTAATGGAGATTTCTTTTTGTAAAGGCCACTTTTACAAAAATCCTTCGCAACAATCTCCATTCGAGTCCAATAAATATTAGTAAATTCAGCCCTGCCTTGATATTGCCCTTAAACGAACTGACTGTTCTGTAAGCAATGCCTAACAAAGTTTCACAAAAATTTAACACTTTACCATCTCATTCCAGCAGAGACCTACCAATATCGGATGCAATCGCTGTGGCAGCAATGTTGGAGCACCAACCAGACCATGGTGCACAACCTACGCCTCCGGGAGCGCGGCCCGCTGAAGTCCTGGCGTCCGGAGACCATGGCCGAAGCAATCTTCTCGGTTCTCAAGGAGGGCCTGTCGCTGTCCCAAGCCGCGAGGAAGTACGACATCCCTTACCCCACGTTCGTGCTGTACGCGAACCGCGTCCACAACATGCTGGGCCCGAGCGCCGACGGCGGAGCAGGTATGACACGTCAGTACCTACATGAACGGCACTTGTTGTAGCACAGGTCGATTATGTCTGAGTCAGGAGTACGCGTATTTGTTGTTCGTACATAATGTATTTAGTGTTTTATATATGTATCTACGCTTGGAGTTTAGTACCGATGTAGACCAGCCTAAAAAGCAACAAAAATAGCACAATTAATTAAAAAATAAATTGTTATATAAGTAGCAGATTTCATATTTGCTTCGCACACTTACGTCTCTGGCACTTCTTTGGACATTTTATCTCCATTATTTTTATAATAATAACATTACAAATCGTTTTCAACCTAATTACTGGATACTTGTGCTTATTTATTTTGTGACATCTGCCACTACCTATTTAGTAATAGAAAAATATGAAAAGTATTTTCATAGTGATAGTACGAAAATACTTTACGTATTTTCTGTCATTAAAACACGCGCCAATTTTTTTACCAAGCTATTTTCAACTTTCTTTGCGTCTTTTATTCAATCTAAATGCATGTAAGGCGAGTCTACATCTATTAACGCAACGGTTTACCGTCACATACAAGCATGTATTAAAATCTAGTGTATTAGTCAAAGTGAATGGCATAATTTTATTGTTAGGTATATGCTTGCATGTGTCCAAGGTCCCATCAATTAATAGAATTTATATCAACTAGTATAAATCCCGTTAAAAATTAAATGTTAATTTGACCTGTGCTACGACATTCGTTATCATTTAAGTTAATGACACGTTAAGTTAGTATGAGTAAGCGAATTTAAATAAAGCCTGTACTTACTACCCGGCGACATTTTCGCACTGCGATTGTACCTAAGTATGGCTTTTGTTTTCTGTACCTACACAGCTTTTTACAGCCTAAGGGTACGTATTAAACTGGAGCATTCGCTTGTAATGTAACAGTTCAAGACCGGTGAATATGTTGTGCCGAATGTGTAGGGCGCAGGCATGAAATGTTACATCTCCGAACATTCCGCTGGTGAGTACCGAAAGTTACATTAGCGAGTAGATCGGGCACACTGTGCGCAAGTGTTACAAGTGGTAGAGACTCATCTTAACTTTAGTGTGCGCGTCACTACGTTTCTTACATTTAGGAATGTTCGCGGTTTGTAATGTTCGCAGAATACAATGCTGAACGTCATGGGCGTACCCAGATTTTATTAGGGGTACATGGTAGGAATTTTAAAACGCTTTTTTATTTACTCGCTGATATTTCAATAATGAGCTGCGAGGGTTCTGTGTAAAACTAGCTAAAATTGAGATTTCAATTTATTTTGTGTTTCCAGAACCCTCTTAGGCACACTCATCATGCAGAGGCCGACGAGCCGATTTTCTGTCATTGCTGACAACAACCATTGTTTTTTGTTTTTCTTGAAAAACTTAATTTTTGCGCTTCGAGTGTGGGGTGGGGCAGGTGCCAACCTTACTTCACCGTGGGTACGCCCATGCTCAACGTCAAGCGGTTATAACGTACGTTCCTCGGTCACTACTCGATGTCGATCTTTGCTCCGAGTTTTTAACATTACACACGCATCCTGCCGGTGAATACGTACCCTTAGTGTTGAGCCATATTTGCTTGTATCGCCCCCTTTGAGGTGCGCTTAAATTTACACAAAATTATTCACAAAAAAGTGCAACGGCTTAACTCAGAGTCTAATCAACAATTTTGAGCTTCTTAGACTGAAAATGAATGTTATATTAGTTTAATTTTTTGCTACTTTATCACAAATAGTCCAGTAAAAAAAAGTGAAGTAGATTTATTAGAGAATTTCCACAATGGAGCTGACATAGTCGCAAAGTGACTTAAGCGCCAAACAATAAAAATAAAAAGTTGTGTTTCGTAGTTTTTGCGAAAATTGGTGTTAAGGCGCTAAGTTAAGCCCTTTTTGTGAACTTGACGGCTTGCTGTGAAAACAATTAGAATGTAGCCGGCGTCATCGAGCTGTCACTGTAACCAATACACATCACTGTTACCCAAAAAGCTAGAGTTCGCAAGGTCTGTAAGGTTTTAAGGTCTAACAATAACATAACATTGCATTCTTAAAGCCAGTCTTGAAATGTATTCTAGATCGTTTATGTCTTTATAGGTCTTCTTCGTATATATTTCGTATTATTTCGTAAGCCAACTTGCTTAATCAGCCGTTCAATAACAGCCTAGCCATTTTACTAAACGGCGCCGATCAACTAGCTTCCTGAATAATATTCGTCTCTAAGTCTAATACAACATTTTATAAAATAGCTGTTAGCCAGCTATTTTATAAAATGTTGCTTAGCTCCGTCATAAAATAGAGCGATTTTTAGCCAAAATTACTCGTTTTGACCGAAGTAATGTGTTTTGAATTAATTATCATAAAAATAAAATCTGAATATCGTTGAAACGAACCCGAATTCTGATAGACATGATGTTATAATAACCTAAAACATCTACAGTCCGACTCCTTTGTCAGGGCAAATCCAAATTGGATTGGTTAATTTACAAAAAATTAGCCGTAACCTCCTCTACTTCAATATATTTGCTAGGCAAGTAGTCAACGTTGTCGATCCAAGTAATTTTGCCTAGACGTAGGATTGTTTTGCTGAATATCATTAGGAGGCTAGTTGAATGGTGCCGTTAAGTAAGGCTAGGATGTTAATTAAACGGCGAACTAAGCTAGTTCACGGCGACATATAGATTAGAAGCTTGTGATGTGCTCCTTGACGTGGCACACATTCATGGCCGATCACTGATGTTACGGGTGACGAGATACGCCGGTCAGTCAGTCAGTCTTGGGACAGCGGGTGGCATTTGCCGTGTTTGGATGACACGTAACATTAACATTAACTTCATTCTCTCTCTTATCACTACACCACTTCTATAGCGTTCAAATGACTTTACAACTCTAAAATTTAAACTTTAACTTTAGGCGTGATGGCAGCCAACCGCAAGCCTATAATTAAATTTAAGAAAAGGAACTCTACCTTTTTGAACAAAGTATTTTGACACATTAGAGCTTGCTTACTGTATCTGTAACGGTTACAATTACGGCTCGCATGTGAGTACAAGTTTTACCTAGCAGTAGGCAAGCATGATACAAAAAGATTATTCTTCTGGACGACAGTTTGAAAAACAAAACAATATCTCGAGAGCGACACTTGCTTACGTAATTTTCCAATACCACTTTTTTTGCAAGAAAACACAGAAATTCTGAAAAAATACACATAAATGTACTTACTTACTCATGCATTTTTTTTCTTACTTTAAAATTATAATAATCATTAAAATTTTATTGACATTTTGTTAGACTATACAAGCAAAATTATCTATGTTGAAATCATGAACGTTCTACGTTCATGGTTGAAATAGAGAACATTTCCATAGAGGTCTCGCCATTTTTTGAATTATCCTTCATATTCCTCCCTTGCTTGTGCACAATAATAATTCAAAGCGGAGATGACGTAAGCTAGTGTCACCCGCGTGACGAATCCTGTCAGAATACCATCTGGCAGATAATTTTTACCATAAGCCTAAGTTATTGCAAACATCAATACAATACCATATGATACATAAATGAATGTTAAATAGGGGTTAAAACTAAAGCATCCGAAATCCGGTTGCAATCCGGTCCATGCAAACGGATAGCGCTGTTCGTTTGCAGTCCAGGTGTATCACATAAAGCGTCACACCAAACTGCACCTGCAAGCCCACGGACTGCACTGCAAACGGATTGGTTTGACGTCAAGTAAGAAAGTCCATTGAATAGTATGTCACTCGCGCTGGAACTTCACTGCGCGCACCCGTTCCGTATCTGCGTAGGTACTGTCATTTTGTCGTTGTCGACAAGCAGTCCGTACTTCAAGCAGCGACCGACTGCACACGGACTGCTTACTGTTTCATAAAATTGTATACTTTACTGGTTCTTGGAAATTGCTCTTGGAAAGGCCCGGACTGCACACGGACTGCACTCGATTTTGGTGTTGGTGGTTTTATTTTTTAAACTACAGATTTGAATTTTTGATAATTACGTCTTTATCGTGATCATCGCCCTGCAAGATCATTTCATTATGAGGCAACAAAAGAGTGGAACGCAAGCCTATCGTTGAATAAACAAAATTAAGAAAACAACAAAAACCCATAAAGAAGGCGCATGGATTTGAAACCTTGAAAATCCATCTGCAGTTGTTCAATATGAATGCTCTGATATTTGCAATAACTTTTCGCTGATTTTATGAAATGTATATTGGTGCATCCTTCTAAGTGAACAATCTGAAGAAAAAAGGTACGCCAGCCCAGTAACATTGGGGTAGGCCTCATTCGATAGTTGGTTCATATCTTTCATAATAAATAATGTATGAGATACGGAACCTCGAAACCATTCATCAGCTTGTCACACTTTTAGATTGATGCTTGTTTGGAGAGTGCAATTTTTTGATAAATCTTAAGTAATCTTTTTTCTTTTTTTCTAATCTGCACATGAAATAATGGAACCCACAGTTACATGTAAGCAATATTTCAATATTACTTGCGTGTTCTGATGTTTCTTCGCTGTCTCTTTATTATAAATTGTCAAAATTAGGTACTAAAAGTTCAATACATTTTTACGAAAATATTGTGGTATGTTTGTTCAGAAACCAGACAAAGTTTGGTTCACTTTTGTGCAAAACAAAGATATTTAGAACTAGGGATGTTGGGACTAGAACTAAGATCACAAAAAAGAATCTTGAGTTTTCTTGATAAATGTGGATGGACACATTTTAGAAATACTGACGATTGACATACTATTTTAAAGCCTCCGTAGTCAAATTTTAGACCTAATTTAGCTTGCAACATTGGCCTTAATGCACAGATATTTTAGGCACTACGGTTTATAGACACTGGTTGTTAGTCAGGTTTCAGTCTGCTTCTGGTTCGGACTTGTTACAGCCCTAAACCGAAATCCACAGCTTTAATATCTATCTTTGACAAGACAACTTATTTTAAGGGTTCCGTAGCAAACTAGGAAAGTTTCGTTGGGTCCGTCTGTCTGTCTGTTTGTCTGTCCGTTTTATTCTGATACTAGTACAAGTAATGTTGCAATGATCTGCTACTACTAAAAACAGTAAGAAGGTAATTTAAAAAAATAGATCTCCAACTTGAAAAACGAAATAAAAAATTTTACTGCCCTGCCAAATAGGGCATAGTTGAAAAGAAAATTCAAAGTAATTGAAAGGAGGTTTTCAAAAAATCACGAATTATTTTTTTGCTAGTTTAAAGCCAGTTTTTGTTTTTATTACATGCCACTTGCAAGGGGACTTTTCCATTGCTACAAATTCTGAACAGTCGATAGTTACGAGTATACACACAGACTTAAATTATTTTCAAAATAATACGAGTTGCCAGAGTCAAGTCTTAATCAAAGTCAAGTTTAAAAGACGTAATTTTATACTTTTATGGAGTCAATGAAAATATTCCTCAAAGTCTCAAAAGTACTGCACGCTAACAATTCAGAATTATAAAATGATATGATGATGATAGCTTGTTTTTAATAATCAAGACTTCTGAAAGAGATCCTTGTGCCCACCAGTGGGACAGTAATTTCTAAAAACAAATATTACCCAGCATGAAATAAGTCACCAATTTTCTCACTTTAACGTCTTCGTTTAAATCAATGTGTTATTGTGTATACAGGGTTGTTTTTAAATCAAACCTGCCTTCTAATTCTAATACTCAACAACTTTTGTTTCATGACTTTTTAAAATACAAAATAGATACGTTCCCCAACAGAAGTATTTTAAGTTTGTACGAGAACGTTTTAGCTTTGTATTTTTAGCTGCCAATATTAGCTCGATAGCTTCGCCCGAGTTGAGACCGCATACAATTTTAGATTTAGAGAGACGATAGAGCATCCATTTTAATTATTATATTTTTAGTTTTTGAAGTAAACAGATGAGTTATTAAAAGACGTGGAACCAAAGTGATTAGGTATGCTCTGTAGGAAAGATACCACCGAAAGGTTTTTGATGAATTAAAAATAACCCTGTATAGTGAGTTTAAAGGAATATTTTTATTATTTCTAGCGTTACTACGGAACCCTCTTATGATTTTGTAACAATTACTAGATAGATTTCTATTTCATGATTAATTTTATAGCTTTTAAAAACCTATCCCAAAAGAGTAGTAGTCGATCAGCCTGTGCTAGGTGGTACGATCTCTCACCGAGCCAGCGTCATCGCGATAAAAATACCAGACAAGCCTTACGTGTTCACGTTTTACTATTATGCGACATTCCAGATCTGAGACCAAAGGGACGTGGGCGACCCCAGCGCATCCTGCTGGGAGTGTGGCCAGACGACCATATCCGGGGGGTGATCCGTGCGGTGGTGTTCCGTGAGAACCACACCCCGCACACCACGCACCACCTGCGGGAGGTGGAGGTGCCACTCCCCTACCCTGCCATCACGGTCAGTATTGCACACGCGGCGTCTGCGTCACACTGTTGTCAATATTAACATCACTTACAAAACGATATCATTCAGCATCGTAGTGAAGCTACCATGTTGAGAACGGTGCCTCGTTCTTCTGGTAATCTTTACAAGTAAATTCTCGCTTGTTGGCAGGGTCGGTTCATTTGCCTCTCGAACAGTTTTAGGTTTCTCGAAAAATCTGATAGGTCGTATCGCGCTAAATCTTTTTGTCTGCGTGAGCGAGGTAGCGTTTGCGATTGTTATAATTCGGCCGCGAAAATGTGTTATAAATTTTCCTATAAAGAAACTGATGATTGTCTATCATGATTACTACTACGGATCTACAACCGCTAGGTAAGGCGAGAGCCGATACTGCCAGCAGAAATTGTACGGTGCGATATACGTGTTTCAGGATGGCATAAACCAAGCTCCGCCGGCCTCGATCGGCGGGAACGGTTGTGGGAACGGACGCGAGGGGCACGTGTCGCCGAACGCTGCCGCCGCCGCCGCCGTAGCTGCCGTAGCGCACGGCCTGCGCCGCCAGATGTGCAACATGGTCGTGGCAGCGCAGCGGCCGCAAGAGCACCCCGCCCACATGGGCCTGCCGCCGCTGCCGATGCACTCGCCGCGCCTGACCTCACCGATGACCGCCGGCATGGAGTCTCCGCTCTGCTCGCCGCCGCCGCCCGGCCACGCGCTCGAGCCCGGCCGCCCCGCGGAGCCCTTCCGCCCGTTCGCTTCCCCACGCCCCGATAGCCGCTACAGCGACCGCGACCCCACCGACATGGGCCCACCCAGGACACCGATTTCTCGTAACGGACAAGGCACGTCGCCGATCGAAGCTGACCCGTCGATGATGGACGCCGCGCGCTTCGACATATGAAGCGTGGCCGCGGGCGCGGCTTATGCGCACCCGCCGGTCGGAGTGCTGCCGCCGCTGCCCGCATACTGTTTCTTCCCGAACCGCAATGGTTCGGTTGGATACTATTAAATCGTTTTCGTACACCACTATTAGTAACGAGTAGCGCAGGAGACGCCGGCGTACTCACACACGCAGCGTACACCGCGGCCCGACTCGCATTCAGCATTCTCAAAAGAGCACGCGGTGCCATTTTAATATTCATGGTTCGTAAATACGCTATGACTTCGCCCAGTTCCTGACAGAAAACAAGTGTCAGCTCTGATGCTACTCGTTACTATTTGAAAATTAGTTTGAATTATCAACACATTCTTTTATTTTATTTAAGTATTCGTATAATCATTATGAATGAAACTATCTTTAACTTTGTAATGTCATGAAAATTCCAAATTCCAAAAATTTTGACTTTAAAAAAATATACGAATAGTGGTGTACTACGAGTACGTATAAACACTGAACTTACAAACACATCCTCCTTCACATTATTTTACGAATCCAATTATCGGGAGATTCTGGGAACATATCTCCAAAGTGCTTGCACCACGATAATGCTCGTCATCTGCCTGAACGCAGTTATATGGGAGATTTCGAGTTAAATGAAATATTTTCATCATATTTTCATATAGCAAAGTGCAGCTGTTTGCAAAGTGCTTTTCACTTATTTTTAAGAGCGTTACGTTACTTCAGCATAGAGTAAACAGTTGCACCCAAAGACACCTCCCAGAGTCGAGCGCACTCGTCCGCGGTTCAGATAATTGCCTGCCGCGTCACTCACTGAGGCACGCGCTGTTTATGCACAGTTACAGTCCTACGGAGCCCTGCACAGGGACGAATGAAGAATGAGCCTCGAACGAGGGTTGCCTCCACTCGCAACTTTGTGTTACTTATCCACGCTTTTATTACGAATGCTGATACGAATTCAGATCTTCAGTTTCATTAGCTTCAAATGTTCCCTAAAAAGTTTGAATTCGCGCTGGATAAGTTCCATACTTGGAAATGAGGTGAGAAAGGAAGGAAATGTGTGAGTAATTTTGGTAGGGGTCATATATCTGCAGTTTGGCACCCCGACCGGAAGTTGCGATTCGGGAGAAAGGGAAACAACTAGGCTCCCAATCTGGCAACTATTTTTGAAGTATTATAGTATGTTTATTATCATTACATTTTATTATCATTCAGTTATGGCAATCGGCATTATTTTTCATGTTTAATAAATTATTGTGAATTTGCTGTGCAATACGATGCTTGTTAATTTAGTTACGATTTTGTATTACGTTAGATTTTGTATACTTTGAATGCATGTGTTCCAGTGAAATGTATGGATTATCTTTACGTTACGTATTTTGGAGGGAGGACCACGCCGAGACGTCTCCGCCCGGCGCGGTCCCCTCTAGGCATGCTTTATTTATCTACTCATAAGTAGAATATCTACATGTTTATGTGTAATCTTACTAAATATTACAACTTAGATCCATCTGTGGCTGTAGGGATATCAAAATTTAAAACTATTAGGCCTGTATCAAAAGACTGTATCGTATACCTACCATAATCATCGTAACCAGCTGACATAATCGTGTTTAGGATGAAAAAAAAATCTTTAGGCGTACCTTTCCCTTCCGTTGTCTATTGT
The DNA here is from genome assembly GCA_911728515.1 of Peribatodes rhomboidaria. Lineage (NCBI taxonomy): Eukaryota > Metazoa > Arthropoda > Insecta > Lepidoptera > Geometridae > Peribatodes > Peribatodes rhomboidaria. The sequence continues at coordinate 8,431,669 of OU452166.1, forward strand.
AGAGGCATGCGTAGTGCTTACCACCATGCAGACTCTTCCCACTTGCGATTCACGTACGATTAGGTAGACTTAGTGGTCGCCAAATGTATAGATGTATCATTAGCCAGTAGTGATTGTTCCAAATGTTAGGCTAAATTAGATGTCGGCGGCGCGGTCAGTCTTCTAAAGTTTCTGTGTATCCTTGGCTTCATACTCGCAATACCTGTAAGAGTATGAAAGTTGGTTACAAACGTACAGGACGTTACACCGAAGAATGCAAATTTGCTCTCTCTCTCTCTTTAAATACTTATGTGTAGGTTTGTATTAATTTTAAAACAGTAGATAACTTCTGTCTACGTTCTTTTAATTAATGTCTCTGTTGCTACCTTTCCTTCCGGCTAACTTACGAAACTTGGCCTGGACTCCATTCAAAAAATCGACTCTGATTCATTAGCAACAAAATTATGATTTAATCAAATTTGCAATATCAGAGAACGATCAGAAACCACAACAGGTACACATTACATCGACAATCTGAGCTAATTCCAAATTTTTAGTTTATAGTTGTGTGTGAGGGTCGATCGCGCCGCATTAGGTTAGAAGCACTAAAATCGCCAATGGATGTTCGTTACTCAAGCGTCTGCTACATTGTCTATCTATGCATAATTAGTGTAACGTTTCAATTCACTTATATTAGCTATATTAGAATGTGAGTATCTATAGCGCTCATGCCGGCGTCCGCGCGATGCTACAGGCCTCGTTTATGGCGCGCATGTACAAATTTTTGTTAACTTCCCCAGAACAATAGTTACTTTGTTCCTTTTCATAGTTTCGGTGAGAAATTCTGGTTATCTCCTAGCCGCAAGGGTATACCATGATTAGAATATTTGACGAATATTTGGCGTTCCATTGTATAAATGAAGTAGGAGGGCGCGAGCGGCGCGTCCGCTCGCTACCCGGGCAGTCACGTCGCAAGTGTAAAGTACCGCAAGGTTTAAGATAAGTCTCAAAGTGGCCTTGATACTTCAACTATTGTTTGGTATTTGGAATGATCAGATTCGGTTCAGGTTTAGAAAAATTAGTGTGTAAAAAAGACCAAGTTATTAATGAAAAATTAACTGCGATTCCTGATCTAGTGCTGAAACTATTTGGCTGTCCTTTTGGAAAGAAAGTTTTAATCTAGGAAAAAAATTAAAAAAATTATATAATGGCCTATACGTTTCGGATGAATTGCGTAATTTTTGGTAAATGTTACTACGCATATTTTCTATTGTGTAAGTCTAGGCTAATGTGTTCAAAAAAAAATTAAAATTTGAAATTTTTGAAGAGTAGAAAGTGCCTTCCAAAATTTTTGACCACAGTAAGTGTTGGGCTGGGTGCAGCGAGGAGAGACGGTAGCGACGGTGCGCCGGCGCCGGGGCGCGCGCGCCCCCCCCCCCCCCGGCGGCGCGGCGGCGCGCGCGCCACGCGGCTCCGGTCACACTGACAACGTGCTTAAACTATAAAAACGTTAGATTAATAAAAATCCAAAATTATTGTATAAAAAAATAATACATATGAATATTATTGTAGAAAAATATACATAAAATTATATATTCGGCCGATGTGGGAACCCTGACTGGCAAGCATTATGGACTATTTCGGCGTCAAAATTAATTCCTATATTCGTTTATAAAATCTTTAAGATCCATTGAATATACAATGCATTATTGCAGCGTGCCATTTTGTTCGAACTGATTAATTTACGGTTCACACTTATATTTTGTGACAAAATGTGGATTTGTAGTTTTAATTATAATGTTAATTTATCGTACTGGAAAAATATACATTTCGGATTACATAAATTAATACCTACTGTATGTTACTTTCAATGATAATTCTAGTATAATTACAATCACTTGCAGAGGCGGTTTTGGTTAGTACCTATTTATTTTTGAAAATATTAATTTTAAGAAAGTATTACATAGATATCATCATTACTGGCGGTCTTCAACGTAGTTTAATTTCCAAAATCTTCTCCAGTGCTTGTAATAAGGTTATTTTATATTTAAGTACTTCATCGTGCCTCAAGCACGTATCTTTCCAGAACAATAGATACACACCTTGTTAACTTCGTATGTATAGTTAGTCCCTAAGTTACTTCTGAGACCTGCCTCTCTGTAAGCCTGAGCGTTATTAAAACACACACCTTGCTTTTTCAGATATGAACTCAGATGTAGCTAATATAATAATTCCGGTGTGTATCAAATGTTAATCGCAGTAGTTTTAGCTGTAAAGATCAATGTACACAATATGTTGCTGGCAAGAATCGTAGGCAATAAAGAGGAAACTGCACTGGGGTATCCTTTTCACTATCACTTGGCTGTCTTGTTCTATCTAGAATAATGAAAGCAAGAGAAGAACAGCTATAAGATTGAAATTAGGCCTCAATCGAGTTTAGCCATGTTAGCTTTGCTCGTCCTGCAACAAACAGGATTGTAACATCATAGTACCTGTCTAAAACAAAGCACGACCCGCAGCCTGCCAGCAACATAGACTTTAAAACTGTTTCTGTCGCTATTGTGACTATATATTGTAATAATATAATATGATCTATCACTGTAACACTGATTTAAACTAACGTCCTAGCTTTTTAACTTTTAAATCAGTAGGCATTGATGTAAACCGGTGTTAATGTTTAGAGTACAGTCATATAATAACTAAGGACGTAATTAAGGAAGCCGACTTTTGTCAATTAAGCTCTTTCATGAACGGTACTTACTTTCTGTTTCAAACTTGCATCTACCGTTTGTTTTGAGATACTTGTACCAGTCGTAGGTTCTATAGAAGTAAGGCCGCTGCGGCTGTCTAGATTCTTAAAAACATTCGCCATTCCTATTTTAAGAAATTTTAATTCAGAGTTTTAAGAATCTATTTTGAAATATTCTTTTTTCAATTATTTTTCTTGGTTCGGAGTCGGCCTCCCTTATTGCGAATAATTTTGAAAACTCATATTATTCGGTGTCTGCTTAAAGATGAATGTTTTATTAGAAGTATAATTATCTACTTAATCATATATGTGCGTAAAATATTACTTATACGAAATAATAATGTATACGAGCAAATGGAAAATCTAATTTTAAAGTTCGGGCAGTTAGTTCAAGAGGATTCCGTGATTCGTTAATTTTCTTGTTTAATGTAGGTAAATGACAGTAATTTTAATTATTATTTTGTTGATGTTTGTTTTGAGAGATGATTTTTGTCTTGGCAGTCAAAGTTTCACACAATTACCTTTGTGAGCTTATGTGAAAAGAGACAGCACGAATGAAATGGCTATTTAGGTAGCTAGTGTTTATAGTGTGATCTGTTCCAGGTCTATTTAGAAAACAACAGCTGCCTCAATAACTTCAAGACTTATGTCATTAGACAAGACTAATGTCGTTCCATCTACATCCTTACAAAAAGTACGACTGGAAACTATTTCTTGTGCAACAGACTAGTTTCGCCTACTCAGTCGTGCGTCAATGGTATTTGACTGTTAGAGTGCAATTCATTTATATATGATTTTTTAAGTTAACTTGAGACAACTTATAATATTCAACTGCATGTCTGTAGGTACCTAATTATTATAATGCTTGTGATTATTTCGATACATAAATGTTAATCAAAATATTAGTAGGTGTATTTTAATGTAATAGGGGTCACAAAAACATACTGGTAGTTTTATTTATATTACTGATAGGTACGATATTTATTTGTGTTAATAATGTATATTTTTAAGTCTGCATTTAAGGTTTCTCGTGCACTGCTTAGACCAAGATTCCACTAACCTACTGCATAGACCAAAGACCAAACACTGAGAACTAAAGTACAGTAGATGCAATACTACTTTAATGAGGTCAATTTTATCAGGCTGCAAAATTGCGGGTAAAACAATATGGATACCATATAATCCAGTACCGATAGTGTTATTCATCGAGATACTCTTACCTGGAATTGTTTTATTTACAATTTAAGAAGCTGCATTGAGTAATTTGTGAAGTGGGTACAGTAACTCTAGGGATTTCCCGATTACATGATATCTCCATCTAACTCTCATCATCCCGTGGCCTTAATCTTGGTCAACAAGTAGTGTACGAATCCTTACGGATATCCTTTATTCTAAACTGTTCGTTAATATTACTTGACTGTAAGTACCTATGATTTAAAAGTAACATAACGCTACAAAAGTAGAGTTTAGAAAATCAATCTTAAGTTTTTTTTTTTGTGTGATTCGTTTCACAACAAAGCCAGACCCTATAAGTAAGTTTTAGATACCTACTTCAAAAATCATGCTATGAATAAGAGTTCCTTAGCTTCCTACGGAACTCTAAAACGACGCAGATTAAAATTTAATGTTGTTATAATTTTTGATTAAGAGTTTTAAGACAATTTATTTCTCGTACCTACCTACTTCTGCCTATCTATTTATTTGTCATGATTGTTGATATTATGTATGTAGTTGCATGTCACTGAATGAAAAATATTTTCTGGTGTGACCAGAAAACATAATTATGATCAAAATTAAAACAAAAAAAACTCGACTGCAGAGCAAGTCACACCAAGAACAGGCAACAACATAGTTGGAAACACGCGAAAAACGTACCCTTCTTCAACTGTGCAGTCGGATAAAAACCAAAGAAGTGAAGTTCATTAAGTGGCATGCATCTAAGTTGGAAACAACCAGTTTTTTTCAAAGTACAATTGTAAAATCTGTGTTATCATTTACTTTTCACTTGTCATTATCATCCATGATAGAAATCAGTTTTAAACCTTCTAAATGTCAGTTAATCTGGTAACTTTAATAATAATATGAATGTGTAGAACCTATGTCTGAATTACATTCATTACTATTTAAGTTTGTTATAATTGTCACCGTGTATCGTTGTCGAATGAATATATGAAAATAGAGCAATTAGTGTTTTATTTGCCTCCCCTAAACTTAGAAATACTCACTACCTTTACTCGTATATATGTAGGCACATAACTAAACCCTTTAAATAAACGAATCTAAAGGAACAAGGCTATTCATGTCATCTCGCTCACACGATTACACAATATTGTTAGTACGAGAAATAGCACACTATTTAGCGCTGTTTCATTTCGATTCGTTTTTTACGGTGACAGGCTCGCCCCCTGTCACATTTGGGACTGAGTATCGGCGGGCGAAGTGTGGGTGTTTTACACTTCTGCCAGCCCATGGGGAAAAGGCGTGACGATATGTTATGTTATGTTTCTTACGCAGATTACACCTAAAGATAGTATAGTTACTTAATATGGATGTAACAATCCGGAATAATAACAATTTCACATTAAACCATAGGTACCTACTTACCGAATCATACCAACCCTAGTTTTATGATCCGAGCTTAAAATCAATTAGTAGGCTTATTTTGACCTTAAGCTATGTATTAAATAGTGCACTTTATTCCACTACATCCCACAGTGGGCAGAATACTTGGATGGGAAAAGTGAAAGAGATATACATTAACTATCACAAACGTCATGTAAGTGGCTTTTAATAAAAGTTGGTACATGTGTGACAACTAAATACAGAAACGTTTTTCTAAATATTTTCCTTTCTGTTCAACACATGCCGTTTTTTTTTCTGTTCCCCCATCCAGGGGAGTTTGGCGTCGCACGTCTTGTGCTTTTGCCAGTGTCAAGTTAATTTACAGATGATGGAGTACCTAACGATAAAAATGTGAATCCCACCCCTTTCCCCATTTCAGAAGTGATGGATACTTTACTGAAACTTTAAGTAGAGTTTTGTAGAGAACACGAAAAGTCACATTTAGCAATGTTTGTATCATTTGCCCACACTTGTGGACGTTAACTAACCGATGAAGGTTAATAATCCACCAATTAATACACTTTAACACTCGAAGAATCACAAGATTGAAAAATAATACAGAATTACACCATCTTTTCGGTTCCCGCCAAAAACCCATGCCGTTCTTCTGATGTACAAATTAAAAAGTAGGCACGCGCCTTACGTTTTGAAGAGCGAAACCTTTGCCCTAACAATGCAGTTTGTTAGGGATTTCTTCCATAGATGGTTGTTGGTGGAGCCATTGGGTTCATCAGTTTTTATATCTTCGTATGGCGCTAACTCAGGTTTGCTGAGTGCTATCCCGTAAGTCTATAAATAACAAGCTTCATAAAATTAAAACTTACATCGCGAACCTTACATTCTTTCCACTTAGTTTTCCGGAAGGAAATGCAAAGCATTGTGCTTAAATTATTTTCACACAACCTGCGCATCAATGATCAATCTAAACTATCACGTAGTCTCAACGTAAAGTATGGCATTGCCTACCTAGGTAGATAAGGTTGTATGAAAATCCCAAGGAAGATTCCGAGCAAAGACGTTAAAATTGAATAAAAACTCAGCAAATGGACATTGTAAAAAAGAGTTATTCGAAAATCAAACTGGCCACCACAAAAAATTGTAGCTGCATGAAATTTAAAACAAAAAACGCTGTTATTTTGTCCCATTTTTGGCACCGCACGTCGTGTGCATTTGCCAGTGTCAAGTAAATTACGTATTTGTACTTGTAATGATAACCAAGTGGTAGAGACGATAAATCACTCCCCTTGATAGGAGAATAAATCACTCCCCATTTGCACACACTCGTGTACGTTAATGAATCAATAAAAGTTAATAATCTAACATTATTGAATCATAAGTTCTAAAACATAATACCTACAAAGTCACGACGCCACATTTTCGGTTTCCGGCCAAAACTCTTCAGTGCCTTTTAATTGCCTCGCAGAGGGTGTGAAAAGTAGAGTATTCACCTATGTGATTATAGCAGTGTCTTTGTCGTGTGCGGTAGAACAGAAAGAAACCCCTTGCTTCACTCAGGACTCTAGATAACTCCCTCGCTTCGATCGGGCGTTAAATTGAAACTCTAGAGTCCCTCGTAACGCTCAGGGTTCAATAAGCCACCCGTGACGTAAGACACTGCTTATCTCCCACGGTGCATAATCTACTATTAGCACCTGGTCCCCACGGTCCTAAAGTTTGGACTCCAAAAGGCTCAAAGGACATCCTCCATTATGGGCTAAATTTAAAAGTGACGGCCACAAAGAAAAAATACTTAATTGGGTTTAAACTTGTCCCCCTTAAGGATTTCTTATTATGACACTGAAGCTGTAAAACCAGCAGCCACGTTTTTATTTGAACTTAAAAATTTGTTTTTACACTTAGCATACTCGTATTATTTAATGATTTTTTTGTATAGCATGATAATTATCATCATCATTTCTGTCAAACGACGTCTGCTCACTCGCTAATGATCTCCACAACTGGTCTTGCGCTGCTAGCATCCAGCAGCTTCCCGTGGCCTCTCAACAGATTGTCTGTGCACCTTGTACCTACACAGTTTCACAATAAAAAATATTCTATTCTATTCTATTCCTTGTAGCCTTCCCAAGCTGCGTCTTTCGGTTCCTGGTCGCCATTCGAGAATCTTTCTGCTCTATCAGCCGTCGGTTCTACGAGCGATGGGCCCTGCCCACTGCGACTCCAATTTGGCCGTTCTTCAGACTAGGTAGGCTGCTTAAGTACAATCCTACTAATATTATAAACGCGAAAGTTTGTATGTATGGATGGATGGATGGATGGATGGATGTTTGTTGCTCTTTCACGCCAGAACGACTGAACAGATCTGGATGAAATTTGGCACATGCTTTTTAATAGCGAGTGAAACCGCAGGACGCAGCTAGTATTGGATAATTCATAATAATATAGTACTTAGTTAAAGGATGAAAGCCACGCCCGATTTTCAGTAATTATATCTGTGTGAATTAACCATTATGGAAATAACATAATTTCTCAAAGCAGCAGCTGGTTAGAATGGCCTCCTTTTATCGAAAAACAGATAAAACTGGGTTCTAGCCGCAATAAACCTGACCATTACCCCCAATCGGACACTGCCGTGACGGACAAGTTCAAGCCAAGCAGAACCTCATGGATGGACGGCACATGATTATACAGATGGTCCAAAAAACAAGGAGGTTACTAGGTACTTAGAGAATTAGGGCACTACACGTAAGGTTTAAAGTTTGTGGCGTTCGTTTCCGAACGACACATATGATTAGTTGTGGTAACATTGTCGGTAGCATGACAACACTCCTGACTAGAACTTTTACTTCTAGCTCGCGACATATACCTACGCAAAGTAGATTATCTCATTTAGAGTCATATAGGTAGTTACTATAAAAACACTAGCTTTTTATTTCTACTTTCACCACCGTAACTTCAACATATGAGAGGACGAGCGAGGAATAACCCGCACGCATATCCTCCCATAAGTTTATGGTAGCAGATTATGGAAGAAATTGTGAAAGTGTGTGGTGGAAGTAAGAAAAAGAATCGATGTAAGTCTACGCCTGTGTGTTGTGTCTGTGTGAATGTACGAATAGCCGTATCATAGAAAATGAAAGCTTGGCGAGGCTATATTACTACTGAGGTTGTAAACAAAGCTTAAATTCGTAATCCTTTTCATAGAATATGAAATGCCAAAAAGATTGACTAAAGGCTAAAGAGAAAGAAAAAAGAAGAAAACTGTGGTAAATTTTATAGGCGGTTATCAGAGTGCTTAGTGTGAGTTGCTCAAAGTAAATCGAATAACTTTACTACAGCGTAAACGAGTTTACGTCACATGGATCGACAATCGAAAACGAGCGAGTGTGAGTGCCAACCGAGCTTGTCACTCGATTCGCGTAAATTCACCGTGAAAAAGTAAATTTTTCATGTCAATGTTGGCAGTAAACAAAAAACTCGCACTCACGATTGCGGTTTCTCATTACTCCCACTAGGTGGCGCTTTTTAATTTTCATACAAATTGGAGTTACTTTTACGCGATCGAAAAGTAAGAAAAACTCACACTAAGCACTCTGACTACTTCCGGAACAACTTTAAGTTCTTCTGGTAATTCAAAAGGACAGCCAGGGGTAGCATGATTTTATGCAAATAATATATTTAGTGCAAGTGACAAGTAATGTCACTAATGACCTACTGAAAAAGGGTACATAAATAGTAAGGAAGCCTACTAAAATAAAATCGAAGTAAGTAGATACGTAAGTAAGTGACTCTGTCGGTCTGTCTGTTTGTAGACTTTTCATGGCTAAACAGCTAAACGGATCTTGATGTGTTAATTAGTTACAATAAATCCACAGAAATAGGGTGTAAAAGATGTACTATGAAATTTTTATAAGGATACAAAAAATGAACATTTGCGCCATACCAATTGAGTTGTTTTCTTGCATCAAGTAAAACTGCTGTTGCCAAAGCAGCTAAGAAAAACATAATAGATTAGATCAATATAATACTAGTAGTTTGCTTTTAATGTGACCTCACGATACCTGACCAATTTGACTCGTAGTTGAACTTAAAGGTTGTATTTATAAAGTCTACTTGCCTGCGAAATACAAATTAAGACAAATGACAAGTAGCTCTGGAAGGCATTAACTTGATAATGTGTGTTTGTTTATGTACTGCGCCCATTACCTAATGAAATTTGTTAAAATCTATCGATTGTCGTCACACTACTGACGTCATAATTTTATCCATCTCTAGTGAAAAGTGAGCGTAAATGAAGATTACATTTTTTTGCATACTTATCAATTCTACCTTTATAGGTAGAATTGATAAGTATTTTTCTCGCCATTTGCGGGCCCGTCGATCACTACAACGTCAACAAGTGGTCCGTCGAACCGAACCATGTTCCGCACACCGGCGAAAACCATGATGGTCGGCTTACAAGCGAGCTCTACTGGCCGCCATCGAGAAAAACGCGATCTTGACAAATTGGCGAATAAAGTGTTGCAAAAGGCATCGACTAGTAAGTACGCTTAAAGAATTTAAACACCGACAGCTTCGAGCGTCATGAGCGAAACAGCAAGGTCAAAAGATCACTCTGCTACGTCATCCACAAAAGCACGCCACTCATTCTGGAAGCCACTAGAAAGAAAGCGCAGACTCAAATGGAGCTGATCGACCAACAACTAGAAGCAGACTTAACTGACCTAGAATAAAACAACTCATACAGTCCACTTGATAAAGATGCATGTACTGAGCTAGAAGTCGAGCAATGGGTCGAACGGTGTCGCCACGAAGTGCAGTCGCCCCTGACGATGGTAATTTTCCGGGCGGGCTGCAACCGGCAACGGCCACGGCGACATACACCGTTGCTACAACGACCTGCAGCGTCACATAGCCTACTTCACAGCCTCCGACACCACCTACGGCACAACCCGGCGTTACCGAGATTGTTCAGAAGTTAGAGAAAGCGCTGAAGGATCTAGCTTGTACCAGTGCACCGAATAACAACAACCTTTTAACTCGATTGTGCACTTCGAAGGATTTACCTGAGTTTTCTAAAGATCCACTAGAATGGTTGCAATTTGAGCAGGCGTACGAGTCCGTCAATGTAAGACTCCTGTAATTTCATATAACGTGCTGGCTTGGGTGCAGAAACAGTTGACGCTGTTGTTCTATCGATCAAAGCGAAGAACTTTTAGAACATCAGGTTGCAAAATTAGGAAACTAGTAATTTTGTATAGATGCTTGATTATTTTTCTTTCGAATTTTGCAAACTGATGTTCTAAAAGTTATTCGCTTTGATCGATAGAACAACAGCGCACTGTTTCTGCACCCAAGCCAGCACGTTATATGAAATTACAGGAGTCTTACATTGACGGACTATTTTTAATTTTAAAACTGACAAAAAAAATCGTGCTTAAAATTAAATGAACCTGTTCACAAAATTAAAAAAATATCAATTAAAAAATGCGACCTGAATAGGAAAATAGAGATCCTGACAAACGGATTAAATGCATTTTTTTCGAAGCTGAAGCATAGACGCTTCGCTCGCTAAAGTCGCTTCCCAAAAAAGTCCCGCACCTACGCGCTTTTTACAAAAAGGTCTACTGAAACTAAATTTGAGAGAAACACGACTACTTTACTTTTTTGGTAGGTATCCATTAAAAAAATAAGTTAATGTTAACTTGGTTAAAAAAGAAACATATATCTTTTTCCTGCTCTTTGTAACCGACATCAATTTCATATTTAAATGAAAACTTTATGCAGATAAGTAACGACACTGGGACACTGTGGAACCATCATCGAGTAACGCATGCATATTTATTATGCCGTTATGGGTATGTATACGGTAAGGAACGACTTTTAACAATACTGTTGTTTCACTTGTATTAATGTACGTAACCGTTTGTTTACTGTTTGCTGGCTCCGCAGGCGTCGTCGGCGTCGTAGGCAGCGTCGCCGTCGGTACGTGGATCGGCGGCACGTCTTCCTTCGGCTTGTTTATATCGGCATGCAGCAAGGGGGCTATTCCTACGCGTGAGATGAAATGAGATTTTATCCTGGGGGGCTATTCCTGCGCGTGAGATGAGATGAGATTTTATCTTGGTCACTCTCACACCTATGACGTTTTAAATGAGAGCAACAAGGACGAAAGAAGGTAAGATGAGAATTTCAAATCTCCGAATAGGGTCCCTAGTCATTCTCACACCTTTGACTATTCAAACGAGAGCAAGAAGAAAGAAAAATGGTGAGATTGAATCTCACTAAGTAAGAATAGCTATCCAGGCGGTGGATTGACTGACCGCAGTTGTCCTTATCGCAGGGCGGCGCAGTACGTACCTACGTCACGTGAATGGCGCGACATTAGGCATTTGTAACAGGGGGGCTATTCCTGCGCGTGAGATGAGATGAGATTTTATCTTGGTCACTCTCACACCTATGACGTTTCAAACTAGAGCAACAAGGACGCAAAATGGTGAGATGAGAATCTCAAATCTCCGAATAGGGTCCCAGATCCTGTTACGTTTCGCAAATTGCCATCTAGTCTTACGTAATGCTTTCTTGAATTGTGTACAATCGGTAAGCTTGTGTGTAGAGGTGCAGCAAAATTGACATTTATCATCATCGTCGCTTTGCAATAAAGGAGTATGTGTGCGATTTGGATTATTAATATCATTGTTTGTTTGTTTTGATCAGTGCGAGGGCTATTAAAGTAATTATTCGAAGTGGCAGAAATCTTTACAGCTTCTTCGTTTAGGAAATCGGATAAAATAATTATTCATGATTTCTGCTTATCAGTTATGAGTGGATAACCGCAGTCGAACTATTTAGACAATAATATATGTAGGTGGAAATTTGGACAATATTATTGAAACAATGTTTATACCTTGCAAGTACTCTTCGTGTCCGACCGTTTACTCTGCTTCTACCATGTTTTGCACCTTCACAGAAAACTGCACAAAACCTGTGTGATAATTGCATCATTGTGACTTTGTGATCTTTTTTTTTTTTCTTATGTAGAATAGGTCGGCGTTTGACCACCAACTCGCCTGATGTTAAGCGACGTTGTGGTCTAAGATGGAGCACGACGACCTATAAGGTGCCTATTCACTCTAGCCTTGCAGTTTTGTAGAGTGAAGAAGTACAAAGACGGCAGACATCATGGGATTTTAGCTGCGTAACTCAAAGGTTGACATCACTTTGCACAGTGAGCTCTCAGGAATTGACAAAGAGCCTACTGCCAACGACCACCAGCAATACGGCCACCAGTGGTGGTTGTTAGAATCATATTTTAAATTAAAATTATTTTTTGTACTAATGACCACCACCAAACTGCCAAGCTGGTGGCAGTTTATTTGGGTATTAGGTAGTTTGGTGAATCGATAAATGCCTGTAATTTTCATAAGTGAAAACTACAGTCAAAACTCTAGCATGGAAAACCATTTTTTGATATTTTTTTACACTGTAACACGGCTTAATTATATTATTACATTACCTGCGCCCTGTCGTTTCACCCGCGGTTAAAAAGTATCCTATGTGCTATTCTAGACTACAATCTATCTCTGTGCCAAATTTCATCCAGATATGTTCAGCCGTTCTGGAGTAAAAGAGTAACAAACATCCATCCATCCATCTATCTATCCATCCATTCTTACAAACTTTCGCGTTTGTAATATTAGAAGGATTATAAAAACAAAACTTATCGAGAGCCCTTCGCCGTTTTCTTAGCAAAATGTTAGTTTTATATTATTAAAGCTTTTACATAGATTTTAAACTTATGCCTGACCTTGGTGTCCTTTGCACAGATTAAGCTACTACTAGGTTTTTATAGAAAAAAATGCATTGCTTTTCAAAGTAACTGTCCTTTAGCATACTAAACTTAATAAAGCACGAACCGAGAGTGTTAGATTTTTTGTTTCTAAAACAAACAAAGAAGTGACTCTATCATCGAAATAACGTAGCATTAGCAACACAATGCTAATTAATTAGCTGTGGCAACAGTATATAGCTGTGGCCCTATTCGGAGATTCGAGATTTTCATCTCACCATTTTTAGTCCTTGTTGCTCTCTTTTAAAACGTCATAGTTGTGAGGGTGACCTAGATAAAATCTCATCTCATCTCACGCGCAGGAATAGCCCCCCTGATCGGTCTCTGCGGTGTTACCCACGATTAAAAGATAGGTATAGTTATATAAAGTTATAAAGCTACCCCATCAGCAATAAAGGTTGTGTAGCCTCGAAATAGTAAGGTCTTTTGTTTTTTTAGATCGAGATCAAAAATGTCAAAGAAAGACAAAGAATAAAACACCTTATAACTATTCCGAGGCTATACAACCTTTATTGCTAAGAGGGTTAGGCTATAAGCTACCTACCTCTATACTAGTCCATACCAGACTTCATCCAACTACGTCCATCCATATTAAGCGTGAAGAAGTAACAATAAGGGAATTTGGGTTACTGTAGCACCAAATAATTAGGTTTTTAGTCGGGAGTCTCGTAGTTGCTCTATTCTACGTTCTTTTTTTCCCGACCCTACCTTTCTTTCTAATGCATTGGCGGAACAAATTTTGTTCTCGGGCTCCCCTCACCTCACCACATTAAATAAACAATTAACTAATATCTTATACTCCTAATCAAGAAAAAAAAACAATAAAAACTTAAAAACAACTGTATTTATTTTAAATTAAAAATGAACAATTAAAGAAAAAAAAGTAAATAATAACAAACAAATGCGAATTAGTGGCGACCGTACGTTTGGCAAAAAAAAACTATTCCAAAACGATTTGTTTTTTTTTGTTTTGGATGTAATATTGTCTAAAATGTCACTAATCTGACGGCTAAATACTTGCATTCCTTTAGAATTCTGAGTGCAAGAGCAAAACAGGCAACGGTAACGCTTTCAGGCCTATCTAAGTTTGCTTTAGCAAACGGCAATGTAATAACATAATCATCGATCACGAATCACGATGTGTTCATTTTTATCAACCTAACTTTCAAATTAGAACAAATAATTTTGACTGTTTATGTCATATCAAATTTTTTTTTTACTCAAAATGCACTCGGGACTTTCCCATTAATTAGAAAAAAGAGAAAAGACTACAATTTAAGAGAAGACAAGCTACGCTACAACTATACAGTGAACTCCTAAGCTACTCGTAGAAAGAGAAAGGCTTACTGTATTTGATATGAATTTGATTAATAAGTCGTAGTGAGTTGCATTCTCATTTCTTAATACTTAAGGGCAAGATTTTAGCTCAATGGATCTTAAGTACGTCTACAATCTACATACGATCGAAACATTTTGTAGAGAATGACGGAATACACGATTTCAACGTTTTACTTTTATTCTCTTATTTACTAATATTATTATTACTCGAGTATCGCTTTCCGTACGAAATCTTTCTAAAAATATGTAATATTGATAGATCCATAAGGGCAGGAATCTACCAGTTAGGCTGAAGTTAAATGTCTAATTTTTCAAGTAAAATTCAAGTTATTTTGGCATATTTCTTCGGAAAAAAAACGGCACATTATCCAGCCTAGCTACACAAATTTGGCGGATCCCTGCCCTAACACATTCCGTGTGATTATACAAATAAAAGCCTTAGATCCAAACGTTCCCGTTTAATTTCATCCGAACAATGTCTAAACTAAATATTACAGTAGATAAGTGGTCGTCCCCTTCTAAATCCTTAGATTTTCTTACGTTGTTTTCCCATTCGTAAATGATATGATATGCACTCGTGAGGTTAGAAATAGATGATAACTCGCAAAATCATGTTATCACGGTTACGTTTAAAACTTTTCTTAGATCACACACTCGATTATTCTACGCTATTATCTTACATGTTTATTATTAAAATCGCCAAACTCAAGCGATTTAAAGCCAAATGGGCCAAGATACAAACAATGATAAGTTACATCATAACAGCACTCTGCGAGTTATCGAGTCCAATTCTAGCCGTTAGTAGGGAACTAATCACTAATAGCGCTTTGAATATAATTTTACAAAAAGCACGGTATTTATAAAGGCCACTAAGCATAACCGGTTGGTAAATATTAAACCGACCAGCGACTTACTCAGTTACAATTGGAGTACAATACCTATTCTAAGTAAAAAGAAATTTTCTCTCAACGCATAGTAGACACAAGCATGCAGCTTTGGTATCATGCAAGTATCTAATAAAATTACTCATACCAAACTTATTAACCAAAATTATAAACAATCGTTGAAGTAAAACAAAGTAGAAATAACTAAAAACGCCTTGTCAATGACACAAAATTAAACACAATCATAACACAATTGAAAAATAACATCGTCGACTGAAATAAGAGAGGAACTGAGATTTAAAAACATACATGCATACACTATTATAGATACCGAACCTAATTTATCAGATCAATATTAATAGTTACGAAAAAAAAACCCATGTATATTACAGAAAGCGCTCTAACCTCACGATGCTAACACAATATTCCAATTATACATAACCTATAATTAACTTCTAAAACTAAAACAAATACATTAATACAGTAACTAAGAAAACAAACATTGCAAACATTTGTAAGACATACGTGGTAAATAAAGAAAAAAATATATGATGTATACAATATTTAAATAGTTAAAGATAATAAGAATATAAAGGTCGTCAGTGAACAAGACGCTGTGCTGGTATGATGTGATGGTCAGCAGTAAGTAACTAAGTTAATACTTTAAACATTACACTATACCTATGCGTTCAGTCTTTAATTATTTATAGATAACAGCCATCATCGAAGATACTCGTCTACTTCAACGACCAAAATATTACACTGGTAAACGTAGCCGTTCCATTAATCATTTGGCTGGCTTGGCGATGTCATAAATATAATTATTGCCATGACACCGCCAGTCAAAAAAAAGAACATTAAACAGTTGTTAGGATATATTTGACCACTCCCTAAGTCTTAGTTATGTCACGTCTGGGAATGGGGATGGAGAGTAAGTGCAGATGTGAAATGTCGCTGAACTGACGACGAACCTTCAGTCTGTAGTGTGGAGGCCCCAGATATGTAATCCTGTAACGATTCCCAAACAATTAAGACAGCATTTCTAAAAATAAAAATGCAATCAAAATACAAATCGCTTTCATATTGCTATTCAATGGACGTCTTATTTTAATATTTCGTGAACACCACGTCGATTTAGTTGACGCTTTAAGATATTTCTAGATACTAATTTAATCAATATATATTCAAATTGAGTATTATTTAATTAAGTCTGTATTTGAGTGAAAGAAGTCGCCAAGTATAATATACTTGACATACTTAAGGCCCGCGTTAATCGAATGAATGGAATATTAATTATTACTAGTTCTGATTTGCCGATTTATTTCTAAAGCACAAATGTTTAGTTTGTTATTATGTTAGACTACATTTCAAAGGGACAATACTCTGCTTACTGGAGCAACGGTACTGAACACAACACGGCTACGTTTACTTTCAATACATAAGTATAATTTTTATATCATAAATATATACAACAAATATTCAAACATAGGTTTTAAGTGTATAAAGTCACCTAGCTTAAGTATGTTAGATATACATGCACAATTGGTCAGCATTGACCGACTGACTGTTCTCTACGCTCTTGCGAAGAAAATATATGATCTTACGCACCTGGATATTGCGTCTACAACTGAACGTAGCTTCCGTACGAGTATTTGGTTGATGCCTTAACTTATGCATAATAACTTCGAGCTGTGTATATGCACAATCATGTGTATATACACATCTCGAAGCACAACTGATTTAAAAATATTATCTTTTAAAAAGGGTTTGATTTAAGGATACCGCATAAGATGTCTTAAAAATATCAGTGTTGGGCTAAGAATTTCAAATATAACGTTAAACAGGATATTGTATGCTACACGTGCAGTTGTATACGAAAAATAATACGAACACATCGAAACAATATAAAGACGAAGCGGCACGATTCTAATTTCTAGTACACAGCACATGGACCAAATACAACTAGGTACAAGCAAACGCACGTTGACAAAGCTCCGTTCACAGTATTATGTTGTGTGTATTAATAACAAAGATAAAGAGACGTACAAGAGACTAGCGAGAACGAGACAACAATAATTGTCACTGTTGCGACTTGTTGCGTTTGTTTGTGAACATGAAGTGGCCGGTGAATCGTGTGCTTGCACCTAATTTATGCGGTCCATAATTGGTTGCTCGTACCGAATCTTCCCTAAATCTAATCGAAAGACGAACTTGCAAAATTTTCAAAAAAAACACCTACGCGGCACATACGCTTTAAAACTCGGATAACTTTACTTCTTTTTTCCAAATGTACTTTTAATTCGGTATGATTACAAGTCTGTAATGTTTACTACATAGTTACATTCGTAGTAATGTTTATCTTAAATGACTATGTTTAAAGAGTTAAGTAATAACTTGCTGGCCTTAAATATTTGAGATAATAATTATTTGGATTGGACACACACAATTATAATTGTATTATAACACATTTTGTATGATTAATAATAATGATAGGTAAATGTCAGCATAATTAAAATATTGTTTAATTGCAATTTTCATTAGTATTAATTATTCAAATATTATCAGTAATAAATAAAAAAAACTTATTTCGAGAATTGAAATAAGTACCAAAAACCAAACAAATAAAATAAAACAAAACAAAATGAATTAATAATAATACACGATCCCCGGGCACAATATATGCCAATTAAGTAATTGAAGTAATTATTAAGTGATTAAATTATTGATATATTTGGGATTAATTGCCGGAATATCTAATCTTGAATAAAGCCGAAGGCACACAGCAGGCGTGTAGCGTAAGGAGTTATAATGTAATGACCGAGATAGAAAGCGAGCGTAAGCGAAACGAAGCTGTCACTCGTATTCCATCTCTACATTTCACTACAACTAACCTCGCCGTCTCACTCACGCTTGATGTGTATCATACTCGTAGCTATTAAAACTTACAGTAAAATTAACCTAGGATAAAATTGTATCATGATAATAAGAATTGTTCCGTCATTAAATAAAAATAAAATTGTATTATAATTAAATTGTTTCATAGTCATAATTAATTAGCATAGATGATAATTATTTGTATTTGTGGTACGATTTTAAAAAGCTAAGACATACAGCGTATGACGTGAGCAGGGCTTCGACGCAGCGTCAGTACACGTAATGTTCAAAACATTACATGTACTCACACATTTTTATCCTGCTCACTCCCGCTGTGTCTGAGCCTTTAAACTTACACTGCGACAATTTGAGATACTTACTGAAATACAATTCATATTAATTATGAAGGGTGATTGAACTCATAAGTCATATGGTGATTTTACATAACAATAAGAATTTCCAACTTCAGAGTAAAATTAATGTTTTTTTTTTAATTAGGGCACTTAGTGAGTTTATTGAATTGGCAGTCTGTGTTTATCAAGACACTTTTTAAGGGTTCCGTAGCAAATTAGAAACCTTATAGTTTCACCATGTCCGTCTGTACGTAGCTATCCTTATATTCAGACTTGGAAGTATAATGGCCTTGAAATTTGGCACACATATAAATAATTAGAACCGTTACTAGATCAAATAATAAATCACTGTTTTTTTATGAGTTGCTTCCCTATAGCAGAGGGATAAAAAATACTTACACGACTTACGATACTCATTTATTTCTAACGTAGCTACGGAACCCTGCCATGAGCGAGTCACAAAACGCACTTGACCGATTTTTATACGTATTATATTATCAGAGACATATTAAGGCTATACCGTCTCGATACAAAGGCATTACGTTTTTATTCGATTATAGTTACTTTTTTTTTTGTCTTAGCTACTGCCAATTCGAATATACAGACATAGATACTATATCTATGTAACAGATCACAATAATCACAATTTAATCGCAGTATGATATGGTGCCGAAGACCTTAAATAAAAATTAACGTAAACACATTACAATTATTTATACACAGACACAGATTTATTTTAAAATAAATTAAACAGGCCGTAAAGAAAACTATTTCCGATCTTTGACAGGCATAAAAATTACCAGTAAAACAGTGACTAAGTATGTAAGTACTTATTTATAATTAATTGTAACTAATGTGAAATAACAATAAGTTTCAAAACCCCGTGATTATTATAAACTATTTCTGTGTGTGCACACTGGGCTGTTTTTATTCCCCTTAAAGATCAGAAGAGATTTCATCACACCCATAAGTCAAAGAAAAAAAAAATTAAAATTAAAACGAAAACACAGTTCAACAAATATCTAAATTAACGCGTTGCGAACAAACACTAGGGGCGGATTAACAAATTTCCAATCCGCACATGAAAATTAAGGAATTTCTAAAGTATGAAATGTAAAGCCAAAATACGCCGTTTCTCTGTCTAAATAGAAGACACGAAAAGAAAACATTTAAACTACTAATCGAGCATAAAAATTAATAATTTAAATGCTAGTTTACCAGAGAACTATCATAGTTAGCTTTGTAAGTGGCTCTACAAAAGTAATGTCTTTAAATTTATTATGTCTTTGTTTAAATAGAAGGAGCAAGTAGTTCATTCTTCCATCCACGTTAATTTAGACACTCGAAGGGACATTAACAATATCCGTGACAGATTACCATCAACGTGTGCGAGTAAGTGTTATTGCTCTCAAACATTCTATCCATTACAACATTAGCTTACAAACTAAGATCCAATTTTTCTCATAAACTCTTTGGGATAAATGGAAGGCGTAAATATTATTACAGAAATTTGGCCATACATGTCGTAGCCACTATTTGTCTCTACAGAATTATTATAAAGCGCTATAACTATAGTAAATGGTACAATGAATTGGTTGTGAGAACAATGGATACTAGAGTTACACGAGACTATATTTTTAATAACTGCCCCCAAACATTTTGCACAGTCCGGTGGGTTGTAAGCGTCTATGCCGCAACACAGCACTCGACAGTATTTGATCATTAATCAGCTCTCATCAAATATACTGCGAGAGGTTGAAGGTAGCCGACGACGGCGCACCAGAACACTAGCAGTTCCAAGGCATGTAGAGGTTGGCATAGCGCCTGACAAGGCGCCGGTTGACCCTATGCTATTCGTCGCACTTGCGACACGCACCGGGAATGTCGAAGTCGAGCACGAGGAGTTTTGTTTCCTCCGTGCCGTTCCGGGAGCCAACGGCGCAAATGAGCTTGGTGGCGGAGGCGCGGATCCGCCAGACGACGCCGCCGGAGCCGCCCGAGCTCAGCTCCACGAGGTTGCGGATAAACTCACCCGTGCGCAAGTCCCACAGCTTCACGGTGCCGTCGTCCGACGACGTTATCACAAAACGATTGCTCGACTGAAGGCACGTCACTGCTGATTGGTGTTTGTTAGGACCTGGAATTGACGGCAACAGTTGTTTAACAAGTGAGACTGTTTCTTTTCGTCCGGCGGGGGATATTGTTATTCCAAAACACAGGTTGATTCCTAGTTTGGATAGTAATGCTGCTCAACACTGATTTAAACATTTAAGGAATAAGCTTTATTTGTTAATATCTTGATGTGTGACGTTTGTTGCCATCAATAAACATTTATTTCATTTCATTAATTTCATTTTATTATTAGAAGAAAGAAACCTGGCTGCAAAATGCTATACCCTATGTCACTTCTACTATCAAGACGATTCTAATGACACCATGTCGAAATATTGAGCTGTTTAGGCTGTGCCAAAGAAACCTCATACATACATACATGCTCCCATACACGCTAAAACAAAACCGTTGTTCTTGCACAGTCGGGTAAAAATCTAAGACTAATGCAGAAATGTCAGCTAATCTAAGATATGTAGATTTATTTATACTATAGAACGGTCTATCAACTTCTCCGCAGGTAGCCGATAAGTGCAACACGCAAAAACCAGACCAGTTACAATTAACTTCCAGATCATGAAACCCAGAATGTTCCAGACTTGGAACTCACATCCTCTGCTGAGATCTCAGCGGAGAGTAGACAAGCAGTCAAAACTTCAGCCGATGACAGAAAAGAAATTAACCAAGTAATACAATACAATACAAAAACTCTTTATTGACACCAAATACAAATAAATCTAAACTAAACACTCAAAAATAAAGGCACAATGGGCGCAATATTCTTATAAACTTCAAAGATTTAAGGTCTTAATCTTATATGTCGTATTGTCAAGAGAGCCAAATGTGTATGCAAATACAAAGTTGACCAATACAAATACAAAGTATGTAATCTTACCAGATAAAGTATGAAGACAGTGTCCCGTGGTGATATCCCAGACCTTGACAGTGGAGTCAGCATTACCGGAGACCAGTATATTTGAGCTTAACTCCATGCCTGATGTAAGGGACTGATGACCCGTTAGAGTGTGCTTCAGCTGGCCCGTCTCTGCATCCCACACTCGGATGGATGTGTCTAGAGACCCAGATACTACGTGCACTCCGTCAAACTAGAAAAATAAAGACAATCTGTTATGTGTTCATAAAAATTATGTCTACAAGTATGCAATTATTTTAGTAGTATTCGAGACCCTATAAAATTAAACTTGGTGTAATCTGTAGAAAAAGGTAGCAAAGTTTCGTATTATATAAAAAAAAAAAAATGTAATCAATTTGTAATTTTTCCCATTTCTATAAATTACTAGCTGTCACCCCGCGACTTAGTTCGCGTTTTGAGCTATCCTATCTGTGAAGTTAGATCGAACTGCACACGGTGTGCAAATTTGTTTGAAATTCGGTAAAGTAGTTTAGGAGTCTATAGCGGACAAACAACATGACACGTAATTTATATATTTTAAGATTAGTTTTGCAGCACTAAAAATTTCTACAACTCCAGACAACCCACGCCTACGCCGCAAACGACCAACTCGAACCCGGACGAAAAGAGCAACTCACCTGAAGACTGTAAACCCTGTTGGTATGTCCGGAAAGCGTATGCAGGCATTCCCCGGAGTCGGGATTCCAGATCTTGACGAAGTAATCGTAGGCGCCGGACACCACGTACTTCCCGTCGAACTGGACGCAGCGGACGGCCGCTATGTGGCCGACCAGGACGCGCATGCAGCGCCCGTCTGGGATCGACCACACGCGGAGCGTCGCGTCGCGGGAACCGGATACTACCCTGTGGAAACAATTAAACGCTCGTATCTATGGAATAATATTGAAAAAAGCTAGCAGTTCAATGTATTAACATAGATGATTTGATATAGTGGTATAGGCCGATTCAAACTAAATGGCGGCTCTGAAGTTAGGCGCGAAACGCTGCGCAGTAGCAAAAGCGATGGTTTGCGCGGGCGTCAGAGAAGCAAAACGCCGGAAAGTCTCGCTTGCGGCGCATTTAACAGCCGACATTCAGTTTGAACCAGCCTATACCGCTTTTGGAGTTCTCGCCAGCAGGGTATAGAGCGCGCGGCAGTGCCCCTGCCAAGTCAAGCTAACAAAGGCACAGCCGTGCAATCCTTTTCTTGAAGCCATTCATCGTCATTGACGCCTTACCTCTATGCCCATGTAACGCGCGGGCGAGGACTCATTTAAGAAATACCCGCATAATCTAGCAGTTTGCGCGTGCAGTAAATACTCTCTAAAATGCAACTCGCCAAGCCAAGCGCGAGATGAGGTATTTAATGTATTGGCTTATTTAACATTGGCTGAATTGAAAATAGCAGCCCATTCATAGGCAACAGTACTGACGAATTTAGGTTAATTTTGAGTTAATTTACATTGACTAGTTTTGTGGGTGAAGAAGAATGGGTAAACTGTCAATCGTTTACATTATCCGTGGTACAAGCCGAGTATGAACCAACTTTGTCACAATATAAACCAAAAAACGGTTTGTCAGGTTGTAATATACTTCATTTATTCCAAAAAAAAAAGTTATGAAGGTATTTCTATTTTTATTTGTCCTCCTACCTGACCTTTATCCCCTAATGTTTAATGTTTCCTCCTGACCTTTATGGAGTTCAAACTAGCAGGTAAACAAAATATAACAAAGAAATATATTTTCTAGGCTTGTTGGAGCACAGACGTATGGAAATTAGACTTTTCTTTGTTATGTTAGTTTTCTGGGTTACTAGTTATCTTGACAATGATAGATAGATTCATGCCTGTTTTTCTAGCTAGTGGCTCTATTTCTGATCACCTTGATCATAAAATTTAATGAAGTTTGTGTTTTTATGAAAATTAATAACTTTGAAGTTCATAAGTATATCTTCGATACCTAATTGATTAAAAGCATAATGATTTGAAGAAAAGAATGACGAAAGGCGAGGTCAGGATACTAACGAACGTGAAAAACAGTCATGGAAGTGGAGGAAGCGAAAGATGTAAGCCAAGTAGAAAGTGGAAAGAATTGGTCTCTGCCTTACCCTAAGGAATAGAGGCCTGATTATATGTATCCAACTAATTGTATGAATTAAGCGTTTTTAAAACACTGCTAGCCAACCCTGGGAGAGACTGCACTATTTAGTGTGACAGTATATTACAGGTTACACGTAATTCGCATAGCATCAGTACCAAAAGTTTGCATTAGCAGTACGAAATAGTTTATTTCCAAAGAGAAGCGAGACTATATTTCACAACGATTCGTTTACATTACATATTTATGATCCGAATTTGGGTTAGGAGGTAAATTTTAAACGACACGTGCAGTTTTCGACGGTCTAACTTCTAAAAAAAATTGTTATTCCTTCTGGTTGAGATAAAGGAATGATGTATGTGAGGTAGTATAAGTCAACATTCTAGAACATTCGGATACAACGACCTTGTTGTAAAAATTACTCGAATATTTATTATATCTTTAGGTACTCAGATCAACCTAGAGGAAAAGGTGGAACACTGTGTTATATCTCGCTGAAGCCATTTCTTTTTAAACGTGTGCGCGTGGTAATGTTGCCATGAAAAACATTTACAATTGCACGAAAACTAATATTAATTCCCAAACACTAAGTTAGCCATTTCCGTTCCAATATACAACCTTAGTAGACTTAATATTCTAAAATTCCACATATTTGTGAGAGTTTAATGTTACGAATTTTTCAAAATTGACTTGTAAAAAAACTGCACAGTTTTTAAAAAGAACCTCAAAATGTAGTCCTGGCCACACTTTTATAATGCACTATTTATATTTATGTACACGAAATTATACCATAAACCAATGCACAAGGTAAGAATGACCAAGCGAGTGGCGTAGTTTTTTTACGTCAATGTGTGCGTGTTGTGTACATTTTCGACAGTAGCGTACTTTTTGGATGGTTTTTGGCTTCACCTTAATCATACGCCGTGCGCCATCTTATTCTCTAGGTTGATCTGAGTTTAGGTAATAAAACAGATTTTGCGCTTCAAAGTAACAAGGGTGTTGTCTTTTAAAACAAACTTTTTCACGCGACTGTGACGCGTTACAATTACTAATAAAAGTCACACAATATTTTAAACTTCAATCCTCTTATTAATAAACGTTGTATAAACTAGGAACAGTTCTACATTGCTTAATTTGTCTTTTACTTTCTCTTGCATTTTTAACTCGATTCGAGAAGACAAAACACAGTATAACTATTCCAAGGCTATACAACGTTTATTAGTGCGTAGGCAACAGTTTAATAAATTTATTGTGATAAATGACCAACATTTACTTATTCTTTTAAAAAATTATGCCCCTAAGTTTCTTGCCTGTTCTTCTGAGTAGAGGCTCTTTTTTCGAACAAGGCGGTCGAGTCTATTTAAAAAAAACTTTGACGTTCATAAGTGTATCTTTGATACCTAAATTGAATAAAAACATTTTGACTTTGACTTTTGACATGCTATTTCCTAGGTTGAGTAAAAATGCTTCTCAACGTAGCGTGTTATTTTACCTGACAAAACTTTTGTGCAATTTAATTGTATTAATTACTAGCTGTTTTCCCGTGGTTTCACTTGCATTTATAGCCTCACTTTCAGGAATAATGCAGCTTTGTAATAGTGAAATAATAATTTAAATCGGATCACTAGTTTTTAAGTTAATTCGTTACAAACATACATATCTTTCGTCTTTACAATATTACTGTAGATTGACAAATTCAATAAAGTTAAACAATTTGCATAGGCACAAAAATAAATCATTAAAAGAAAAATTACTCCCTAATAGATCCCGCATTACAAAATGTTGTCCTGAGACTAAAAGTCTGAAACCAAGCTTTTCCATTGGCCATCTCACAGACTTAACTAGTTAAACGCCAGAAACCCGTCAATTTGCATAAAATCCTAGCTTGCCAAATGTTCAATACCTACTTTAAGCGCTCCTGTTGATGCACTATACTTTTTGATGGATATTCTTTTGCAGTTATGTTTTTGTCGTTTCTAGTGTTAACTGTAAAGAGTTTATCTATCTAAGACATCACGAGAGAGACCAGACCAGACTGAATTAAGGAGCGCTCTAGTTTTCGCAAAAATAAAACTTATTAACGCAAATTGACTAGCTAAATAAGTGCACATGCGGTGTCTAACCAGATAAGTCTGTCACTGCGTCCAGCAATTAACATTAAAGTAGTTTTCATAGCTGTATTTAAATCAATGTCAAGCGCGCTTAGCTCATCCTGAGTGCGGAATCTATAGGGAGTGTATGTACCGCTGCAATCAAATACCTGTTATCATGTAAATGCATGCATCTGACGGTGGAGGTATGTCCGGCGAGCACTTTGATGCACTGTCCAGTCTTAGCATTCCAAACGCGAAGTGTGCGGTCAGTGGAGCCGCTGATCACGAGGTGCCCCACCATCTGAGACGACCACACCCCACCGGAATGCCCCACCAGGGTACGAAGGCACTGGAATGTACAAATATGAATAGTTAAAACATGCTTAAGAACTGCATAGTCTAACGACTTATAGTTACGTGGTCGCTTTGTAATGATAAATGACTCGGTGCACGGCGCGTTCGGGCCGTACGCCGCAGGCTGTGGGTTCATATCGCATCAATTAAACTGTCGGTGAAAGAGAACTAAATGGAATCAACAACCTCCTTGATTGATTTGTGGGGTATGGGCTGATGAGTATTGCACGACGTCCCGTTTAGACGTTTAGGATGTATTCCTCCTTTGTAATAGACCGAAAAATTACCTTGCCAGTAACAGCCGACCAGACTTTGAGCGTGGTATCGTCACTGCCGCTGAGGATCCTGTTCCCATAGAACTGGAGGCACGTGATGACGTGGTCGTCGTGGCCGCGCATCACTATGGGCGTGCTGACGGGTTTTTGGAGCCAGTTGTTCTCGATCAGGTACTGGCGCATGTAAGCCGCTTTCCAGGGACTAGCACAGCGCGGCAAAGAGCGAGGCATCTTCTTTATGGCGGTGATGCCGATGCGACGGCACTGCTCCTTCCATAGCAAGTTATCGTCCGCAAGGAACCTGGAAGATCATACGATTTAAGACAGTTCTATTCGCCCCGTTGTAAAGCGGAAGATTTTAAAAATCGCTTATTCTCCCGCTGTAAGCATCCACACTTGTAAGCGCCAATGCAGGGCCACCGGGAACTTAGCCCAATTTGCATTTTCGACCAAATATAAGTATAAGGTAGGCAGGCTACAATGTACAGCTCGGTTCTCGGATAACCGCAAGACCGCATACGCTACTCGTTGATTACTGTTGTCATTGTACTTTTCACATTGTGCAACACGATGGCTTGAATATCTTAACAATCATTTCATTGAACATACAATGAAATCATTATGGCAATCGAGGAGATCGTCGGTGACAAAGCGTTTTGTCTGATTTATAGCGGACTCAGAATATAAATGATTGAATGTATTGACGAGTCCAATGTGAGGAAATTCCAAGCACTCAACAGATTCAAGTGGGTAATTACAGTCAAGTGTTCAGACACCAGGACATCTCTATTCCCCGTTGAGATATTATCTCTAAACAGTGTAGGCGCAGAGTAAACTATTCATGTGCCTATTTATAGGAGGTAATACAATCGACGTTCAAGAAGTGTACATGCGTAACATACCCAGCTTTGTTAAGTAAACTCTGTAAGTAAATAATTATGCTTTCTCACAGTCTGTAACCACATGACAACGCTAATAAGACACCTTGATAACTGCCCCGCCTCGCGTGACAACTGGCCTAGCATCAGATTACCTGCAGCAGTGTGAAATTTAATACCATCGAACATGGCACATGGCAATGGCAACCTTGTCAGCTTGCTCTTTTACAATATTGTCTCAACATACTAATACATATTAAAAAAATTAAAGTAAGTATATTTTACTTTCTCAAGCTGCATCGCTGTTGATTTGGCGAAGAAATTTTCTAAACTGGCTGTAACCCGCAACTGCGTTTACGTTAATTTAGAAAATACTATCCAAAAACGTTCCTTATGACATACTGTGGCTAATTATTAAATTTTATCAAGATCCGTTGAGCTGTGAAATGCTTACAAACAGACAGAGTTACTTTCGATGTCATAATATTAGTATAGAAAATGAGAGGGCGCATACGATATATTTCAGGAAAATTTTGACAAAAGAGTTTTTTTTTATTAATTAAGTATCTGATTATCTCATCGTATCTCTCTGATAATCTTATCCCTAATTCTTCTTCCAGCAACACGAAGCGCGTCATAGACTGAGGTGTCCAGAGTAGTACGTATTATATTGCCATTTATATAGCAGGGCGCAATTGGATTGGAATTGGCACGGTTGCTCATATCGCACGTCAACTTTGTTTATTTAGTCATCGGTATTTTACTTGACAAAATTGTTAAAATCTTTGATTGAACCTCTTTTGTAAATCAAGTTTAGCGTGTTTCTTTTTTGCTGAGTTCGAAACCATTCGAAGTAATTCGAAACATTTGAAATCAAAACAAAGCTGCGCCTTCGTGAATGAGCTGACTATGAAAAAAATATATATATGTGTCGACTTGTAAACCTCCTCCGTTGCATCGGTTAAATAGTTACGTGGTACTTTATACTAACCTCCAATATCGGCAAGTCTGTGCCGAGCGTAGCAGATCCTTAGGCTGCAAGTAGCCCAGCACGGTGAGCGCTAGCTCCTTTGGTAGAAGGGATATGAAGTCTCGTTGGAAAAGCGGCTCGATCACTTCCATCATGTAGCGGACTTGTCCTGCAGAGCAGCGGCTGATCAGCGCGAATATTGCTTGCGTCCTCTGAGTGTCCGTCCACGACGAATACCTGAAAATAATGATAATTTAATAGCCGCGCACACGTCCTCGCAGAGGAATCTTACGATCTATCTAGACAATAGCTTTTTATGTGCTAATCTAGGATGTCAAACCGATGGCCCGCGGCCATAAATTTAACTTCAAAATTTTTATTTTTACACGACTTTTTGACGCTAGGTTAAAATTCCACGCGCACTTCATCCATTGGCCTGATAAAAATTGCGTACCACTAGAAATTCGTTTAAAAAGACTAAAAGCAACTGAAACTAAAAGAATGAAATGACAAACGTGGCCAAATAACAAGAATTACAATGCAAGTTGTAATCGAATCTCAAGTTTCAAAAACAAATGATAGCTAAGAAATCAGCTGATCGCATCTCAGCCGTCTTCTCTGGAAGTAAGTATGATATTTCGAAGAATAGCTTCATTCAACGAATTATAAACTGACGACGATACTGTGCAAAACTACACACTATTGCCATCACATGAATTAAGTCCACTGTACTTTATAAGGTAGGTAAGTAGATACATACGTAGTAGTATTATGAAATTGATGCCATTATTCAATCAGCCCGTAATGTCTAACAATTACTATTTGTACGCGATTGTCCATTAATTAGCCTACGCTTCCATGCACGATCTACCATAACTTTAGCGTCATTCTAACTGTGTAGCTAAAACCTCCATATCTGTTTATATGATCGCTATCAAACTTTGCGGGATGACCCGCTTCGCTAATCTAAAGATTGTCTAAAATTAATCATAATCACTACAGCTATTTTGGAGTCCACCTTGAACCCGTTGGAGATTTTGGAGTTTTGGAACATACACACAAATCGATTTTTTTAGATTAACTCCCTAAAAAGTACACGTCATATGGCCTCGAAGTAGTTGTGCAGTGCTTTGTCTATTTCTTTCTCTTACATTTTTGAACTCGATCGAAAACAACGTCTACTGCTAAGATCCCTCTTAGCAGTAGACGTTGTTGTTTTCGATTAGAAGATAGATTATTATGTAATAAGAATAAAGAAAAATAAATCTGGTATTACAGGTATAGGCGACGATGATCGCTTACCATCAGGTGGCCCGTGAGCTTTGCATGCCGGAGCTTAATGTTGCACTTACCGGTTGAGCCATTGCTTGACCTCTGGCGGACCTTGCGAAGAACTCAAGCTTTGCATGCCGGAGCTTAATGTTGCACTTACCGGTTGAGCCATTGCTTGACCTCTGGCGGACCTTGCGAAGAACTCAAGCTTTGCATGCCGGAGCTTAATGTTGCACTTACCGGTTGAGCCATTGCTTGACCTCTGGCGGACCTTGCGAAGAACTCGAGGTTTGCATGCCGGAGCTTAATGTTGCACTTACCGATTGAGCAATTGCTTGACCTCTGGCGGACCTTGCGAAGAACTCGAGCTTTGCATGCCGGAGCTTAATATTGCACTTACCGGTTGAGCCATTGCTTGACCTCTGGCGGACCTTGCGTAGAACTCGAGCTTTGCATGCCGGAGCTTAATGTTGCACTTACCGGTTGAGCCATTGCTTGACCTCTGGCGGACCTTGCGTAGAACTCGAGGTTTGCATGCCGGAGCTTAATGTTGCACTTACCGGTTGAGCCATTGCTTGACCTCAGGCGGACCTTGCGTAGAACTCGAGGTTTGCATGCCGGAGCTTAATGTTGCACTTACCGGTTGAGCCATTGCTTGACCTCAGGCGGACCTTGCGTAGAACTCGAGGTTTGCATGCCGGAGCTTAATGTTGCACTTACCGGTTGAGCCATTGCTTGACCTCTGGCGGACCTTGCGTAGAACTCGAGGTTTGCATGCCGGAGCTGCAGGCTACTACCCAAGAGTCGGAGACCGGGCTGCCGACGAACGAACCATCAGGGCAGAACTTCTTGGCGTCCTGCGGCGGAGGAGGCTCGTACCGCCGCTTTCTCTACACAACAATATTAGACAATTTAATCTCCATACAAAAATTGGATGACCTTCAATTATCCTAATGCTCGATGTTTGTTTACGTGGCGTATTTTAAAGATGAACATAAAGTAGGTACTATTCTGTAGAACATAAATAAACTTTTTACGGAAGTTTATTTGTGTTATAAAAAAACAATTTCATTTTAATAAAAAAAATTACCTCTTCTTCAGTTTCAAGCAAAACACAATTTGGTAATTTGATGGATGAAAATCAGGACAATAAATATTTTTATTTAAGACTAGTTGTTATGCCCGCGTTTTTTTTTATAGCCTGTGTCACTCAGGAGCACAGAGCTGGGATGAAAAAGATAGACTAAGACAATTTCATAACGATACAAAAAACATTTGCGCATGCGTGAGAGTAAATTAGTGTTGTGAAAAGTATTCATCATTTTATCAATTGGTCAAAAATGGTCCTCCCGGTTCTTGTCGATACACATAAAAGATTAAAAGCAAAACACTTGCTTTTAGTCCATTGCTGCTGAGCCAAAGCTATTGAGCTAAACAGAATAATATAAACCGCTAAACAGTTACGATTAGAATAAGGACTAGCTGCGCCCCGCGGTTTCACCTTCGGCCGTGCAAGAACCTTTTTTTCCGGAATTAAAGGTGCCCTATATCCTTTTCTGTACTCTTGATAAGTAATTAGGAAGGATTAGGATAAGTAATGATATTTAATGCTTTTTGTACATTAATTTATAAGTGGTCATATAATTTACATACATATGTATTTATTTATTTAAATTAGTTACACTTCGACGTGAGATTCTTCTTCCTTCTATGTATGTTCGGGAGCGTAAGTCTCTCGGAGCATGCACGCGGGTGATGTTTTCGATATTTGGTCAAGTGGGTGTTGATCATTCGCTGTAATTTTATAGATTTGACTTTGACCAGTATATGATTCTGAATGAGTAAGTTAAGATAGGTATGGCAAAAGTGTTAATGGCTTTGATAGTGTTTTTTTGCATTCAGATGTGTATTAAGAATTTTGTGTAGTCGTGTTTGATAGCCTAGTTGGCGAAGGCTCGCCTCTCAAGCCGACGGCACGCACCAATTTGTTCATTGTGTGAACATATGTGCGTATTGTATGTCATCTGCTACATGACTTGAGCCCGGTGTATGGCGACAAGCTCGCCTCCTAACACATTTGGGACTGAATATCGTCCGGCGAAGTGTGGGTGTTGTATTACACCTCTGCCAGCTACCTCGGGGGAAAGGCGGGACGTTATGTGTGTTTTGAATTTCGTCATTACTAAGTTGGTATATATTTTCTTCTATTTTTCTGATAGTATTTTACATTTATCTTTGCCAAAGAAAGTTTATTAGTCCTACTAATATTATAAACGCGAAAGTTTGTAAGAATGGATAGATGGATGTTTGTTACTCTTTCACGCCAGAACGGCTGAACAGATCTGGATGAAATTTGGCACAGAGATAGATTATAGTCTAGAATAGCACATAGGATACTTTTTAACCGCGTGTGAAACCGTAGGGCGCAGCTAGTATTATATATTATTGTATTTAAGTGTAGATATGATCTAAGATTGTGCTCGGATACGGAAAGTTTAGGATTAAGTGGTTTCGGAACCCGAATCAGAGCATTAGTATTTAACAGCAATAACATATATAGTGCGGCATGACATTTAAATGATCATGCTGCATGAAGTAGTACGTAGCACCGTAGTACCATCATGTCATTCACGTCAATCAGTACAATGAGGAGTTTTCCAAGTATCAGTTTTGCATTATTTATCTGTCGCTAGATGGCTCTGGTGACAGTTTCGAAAACAGTAGTGTGGTATGACTTCCTGTTTACCCTTGTTTATGGGAAGTTGTACGTCAGTTTTGTAACGAATTAATTACTTGTAGTATTTATCAGAGGTATTTGCCGTCTTCCTGATTTTCAATTTTATAAATTATAGCAATGATACAAAGAAAATGGGTCGTTATTAAGTTTTATCTGCTTTAACAACGGGGCAAATAAAATCTGAATATATCAACACTGCCATTGCGACTTTAAGAAAAAAAAAATTGTAAAAATAACACAAAGTAACTAATTTAAAAAGATTTTTGTTCAATAAGAACAAATAACGCTAAGACACGGAAACTAACCTAACAATGGCTGCATTGTAATGAAATCAGTAGGCTTAAATTTTTAAGCTGTCGATGCTGTCCTTTTGGCTATATCCGATCTAAGAGTCCTAACCCATTGACTTCGTAGGCACATAAAGGTCGCATTATGACGTGGAAATAATAATTTCTCTATGTTTCTTCATAAACAGAGTCACACTTGCCTACTTGCACTAAATATAAGAATTGCCTAAGTCCTTGCTTAACGTTAAGTTTACGATGAATAAACTAAGCTGAAAATACCAAATGGAAAACTCCTCATTAAACGTTCATCCATGCATGACAGCACGTATCGCATGTCATGCTGCATGATTGTCTAAGGTCCGCTTAATATTTTATTTTATTTCATTTTGTTCGGGAAATGTAACAGTGCGAACAAACTAAATAAATTTAACAGTTGTATAGCTATGCACCAATTACACATTTCCGCTTATAGATAACTATTTTACACCTTGTTATACTATATAAAGTTAATCTAATTATAAAATGCAATTTTATCGTCAACAAGATAAAGTAAAGAAAAAATGGCCTGTAATACAGTTTAAGCCGCATCATCATATATTGCTTATTAAGCGGACCTTAGACAATCACGCGGCATGACATGCGAAACAATGCTAAATAATGACATAGCATAATATATTTTAGTAAGTACTTAGTTTTACATAGTTTCTAAAAAATAAACAAAGAACAATGGGCAAATTGGCCTGAAAAAGTATAAAAAAAGGCTGCCCGCAGGTTTGGCACATGGCGCATTTGGTATATAGATTATATTTATGCATTTAAAAAAAGTACGACACCGGTAAAATTCAACCGACAAAAACCGATATACTTTATTTTTAAGAATAGTCAAATCTTTTTTGTTATCAGAAATGTTAAGCATAACCTCCATGGTGACGTCACGAATCACGATGACGTGACCTGCATAGTGGGAACCTCTTTGCCAGACAAGCACCGAAAAGAACACGCCATTTTCTTCTGTATTGTGGTTAAGCACCTCGAACATTGTAGGATTTGCAATATAATACAAAATATCTCCAAAACTGTAGGTTCGATTTCAGCGAGATATATTATGCGAAAACCTACAAATAAACCTTACCTACAAATTGCCTATAGTGTCAATCCTGCGGGCGTTTGGACCAATGTCCATTTAATTTTGCCCATTGTTTTTTAAGTAAGAGAACTTCGATAGACGACGCCTTTGATGGATGAGACGAATATGAAACTTACGTGCCAATTGCGCCGATTCTGCAACGTTAATGTCTGAATTTGCGTTCAAGAACATGACATGATATACATTGCATGTACCAGTAGACATCTTGCCTTGAAATGGCGCAATGTTGCACAAAATGTAGTTATCACTCGAAGATCAATATTTGATGAACTTCCTTGTCTACATACGTTCATGATTTGTTTTCGACAATTCATTATTTTTTCTATTTTATGAAGACAATGGAACATCTAGTACGAACAGGGTTTTGAAAAGTCCAAATCGGTTTATAAACGATGAAGTAATGCATTTACTATCTGATATACCAGGTACATAACAAACTCAGGTTTATTCATGGGAGTAGCCACTGGCTACCGAAACACAGTTTTCACAAGCTCGGAGTCACTGAATTCACATCATATGTTGTACGTATTGTTCGTGCCAAAATAAAAATATTTGAAATTTGAAATATTTGAAAAATATTAATGTTATCTAAAAAAACAAGACTACCGCAAAAGAATTACAAAAAAAAAAAACTAAACTAATACAACACTTCGTTTTTATGTCATTGAATAATTTGAATTTGAACACACCATTTCCATTTTTGTAACCATAAC
This sequence comes from Peribatodes rhomboidaria, assembly GCA_911728515.1. Taxonomy (NCBI): domain Eukaryota; kingdom Metazoa; phylum Arthropoda; class Insecta; order Lepidoptera; family Geometridae; genus Peribatodes; species Peribatodes rhomboidaria. The sequence goes on from OU452166.1 coordinate 8,466,120, forward strand.
TTTCGTATGTATTCGATAAGCTGAGTTCACTTTTATTTAGGGGTCACACTTACGGGAAACGCCAATGCTCATAATCGTGTTAATTAACGGCGTTTCCCGGTGGCGTGGCCTCAGCATAAGGAGGCAGCCAGATAGAAACGTGCGTTATTTTTCATCCATAATCGGACACTACTCAACCCCCATAAACAGGTGTTTCAAATAAAAGCTAAGACCTCGATAGGTGTTGTAAGTTTACACAAAGCACGCAAAATCCATCCCTCATATCTCTTAGCCGTTGAGTTGTCCTATTTTTCAGACGTGCTTAAGTGCGTTTAACCAGCGTTATTGCTATCTCGCTCGCACAATTCAACGTTTTTGAAAATAAATAATGGCTGAGTTGGCATTTGAAAAATCTTGCCTGATAACTATTTAGTTTATAATATAACGGTTATTTTAAACTAATTTTAGTTTAGTTTTTAATGTTAGAGAACATTAAAAACAATAAAAAAATGATGATCTTTTTCTCCGTCTAAGAAAAAGGTATGAAAACTAAAATTAGTTTAAAATAACCGTTATATTATAAACTAAATAGTTATCAGGCAACATTTTTCAATTGCCAACTCAGCCATTGTTTATTTTCAAAAACGTTGAATTGTGCGAGCGAGATAGCAATAACGCCGGTTAAACGCTCTTAGAGACATTGGTCACACTATAGGTATTTTGTTACTACTATTGTTTTGAATAAACAGTTCAAGCAAGTGGCTTCCTTACATCATACCTAACAAGTTTTGTTCATGTCAGCGCGAATAAACTAGTTTCGCAACTATGGTAGTGTAATTTGATGCTTGTAAGGCAAAACGGAGCTCTGGAGAAATTGGAGGAGGTAGGTGAAGTCGGCTAGCTATTCGTTGCACATGGTGTTGTAGGTATAAACTTCACTTATTCTACGGTTTCAAGTCTTTTCTACGTCTTACAGCTGAATTGAGCTGAATAAGTGTTGCTCAATTCTACATAATTTGTATGTTCTTCGACTCTACTATGTTCATACCCCTAAGTGATAAGGGTTGTCCAACCCTAAACCTTTTTTTTTATTCCTCGAACAATTTTTTTATTTTGCCTAATGAAATTAATGGGTCAGTTAGTAATATTTAATATACAGGTATTAATAGACGCTCGGAGCCATGACATGCATTGAGTTGGAGGACTTCATGAGGGACCGTAATACGGGCATTCGTTTTTTGAGTCGTAAGATTGTATGGCAATATTTTAATAATAATAAAAAGAACTACATGAAAAACGCTAAATAACAAATACGTTTTAATTACTGATTTTAATGTGTTAATGCTGCAGATGTTAGAGAATTACGATCAAAGTTGCTTGCCTGCGGTGCTATTCACAATCATTCGGAAACGTTTCCGATCGGATCTGAAAAACTTCAAACTCAAATTGTTCGAATCTCAGTGCACTTTTATACATTTTAGATAGAATAGAGAATCAAGTATAAATCCGATAGGAAGTATTAATCACGTTTAAAGACTTGTGAATATAGACTGAGATTCGAATAATTTAGGTTTATAATTTTTCAAATCCGAACGGAAACGTTTCCGAATGGTTGTGAATAGCCCTGCTGGGGGGCTATTCCTGCGCGTGAGATGAGATGAGATTTTATCTTGGTCACTCTAACACTTACGACGTTTCATACGAGAGCACCAAGGACGAAAAATAGTGAGATGAAAATCTCAAATCTCCGAATAGGGTCCCTGGTGTTTCCATTACTTGTGTTTGTGTATGACGCTCTTATAGTAAACGTGATATTTCTGGTTGTCTGTATGATATATACCACTCACCCAATGCCTTTCTGGTTCAGGGTCAGGTTCGTCGTCATCATCGTCATCCTGCAATAGTAGATTGTGTTTAACAAAATCTATTTCACGATACTTAATATCGTTTCGTCGCGTGATATTCATAATAATAATAATAATAATCCATTTATTTCAGGCAATATAACTTGCATACAATGCAAGTTACAGAGGCCCATAGAAAATAAATATCTTACAGACTAACACACATTTACATGATATTAATAAAATTAACTATGTCTTCTGGACTTTTGCTCCCTGTGCGGCCTCCCAGTAGCGCCGGAACACTAGCCCTTTTGGCCAGAACTCAGGCGAGAGTAGCGCTGCTGCCTTGTGTTTCACTGGAACCCGTAGTAAGTAAGACTTGAAATAATAATTATGTGATGTTTACAGAGGAATTATATAAATAATAGTTCGTATTAAGTTTTTAGCATGTATTTACCTCATGAGAAGACAAGCAAGTGCACCAAGACTCTTCATTGAGGTCATCATCAGAGTCTTCTTCACAATACTTAGTTCCATAACTCTGTATAAAAAAATTAAAAATGTGTAAAAATAATAATAAAGTCATTTATCTACAAGACATTCAATGAATAAGATTTTCAATGTTTCAATTGAGTATTAATCTTTTTAGGTACATAATAGTTGGAGAAGGCCCGCCTCTCAAGCCAGAGGGAGCGGGTTCGAACCCAGCCGACGGCACCTGCTGCATCTGCTACATGACTGGATATGATCCGGTGTATGGAGACAGGCTCCCCTCTGTAACATTTGGGACTGAATATCGTTCGGCGAAGTGTGGTTGTTGCATTACGCCTCTGCCAGCCGCTTCGAGGGAAAGGCGTGACGATATGTTAATTCTGCCCAAACCAAGTTTGAAAAGAGTTTCACCGAGTAATGATTTAGAAAAATGTAACTTAAATTTATAAAAATAATGGCGAAATAATTTTGTCAACATCTCAAAAACTGTATTGATTTACAAAATATATATTGAAAAGAAATTTCATCTCATACACTGCTGTTGATTGATCTGGCGATATGACGTCACAGCCATTTCTCGAGATGGCCGAAGAATTTAAGACAGAGCCCAAATTGTTTAATTTCTTTAGGGTGTCGTACCCAAAGGGTAAAACCGAACCCTATTACTAAAACTGCTGTCAGAGTCTGTTAGAGTGCTGTCCGCCGGTCTGCCCGTCTGTCACCAGGATGTATCTCATAAACCGTGATAGCTGGACAGTTAAAATTTTCACAAATGATTTAATTCTGTTGCTGATATAACAATAAATACTAAAAACCGAATGCAATAAATATTTAAAGGGGCTCCCATACAACAAACGTTAATTTTTTTTGCTCAATATTGATAACGGCAATAGATACTCTCGAAATATTCACAAATTATTTTGTTATATTTTCGCATTTTTATAAATGACGTGGTTGCAGAACGTCGGCATTTGAATTGCCACTCAAGACATTGCCACCATATAGACGTTTTCATAATTATGCCGTCGTTCTACAAACTACGTCATTTTCCTTGATAGACCTTCTTTTTCATTTTTATAAATAATGGTACGGAACCCTACATGCGCGAATCCGACTCGCTCTAGGCCGGTTTGTTTAAATATGTTTTCATGTTATAGTGTAGTAGTATATATTTTGTCTTTGTTGTAATTATGATTACTTGAAGTTTTTTTTAAGAAAAAAAGAACGCGAAATTTTTTTTAAAGTAAGTACTTCTTTTAAAGTCCAACTTTGTCATTCGAAAGACATGTTACATATTCACCAACCTGCACTGACCCAGTGTGGTGGGTAGCACCTCATAAAATATAAACATCTAAATAAATATACTACACAAAAAAGTGCACTGAAATAAGACATGCATCAGCATAATGTATCAGCAAATAATAATAACGCTTACCGAAGATTTAGAATTTCCAGGCTCACTCCTTTTGCCCCCATTATCTAACCCTAGTAGCTTGTCAGCATTGGATGTGGACGGTACACTGAACTCTTTGGTGCTGTCGGAGCCTGAGCTGCCGATACTAGATGCATTGGAACTTGTTCGTCCCGACGGCCCACTGGCTTCTATGTCGCAAGCATCTGACATATCAATATCAACCCCTTCCATTGCTTCTGCTTTATACAATTTCCCTTTAGGAAAGTTTTTCTTTTCTTCAATGTTGCTATTCAACAACTTTTGCATAAAATCTTCCTTGTCTTCGACAGGGTATGTTCTACTTTTTATCATATTCTTAATGGTGGTGTTGCTATCATCCCCCGTATCTTTACTACAGCCGGGACGGCTGTAGTCTGTGGGTATGTCATTCAATGAGATCGTCTCCGAGCTGGATGATAAGGAAGATTTGCCACTACGAGAATATTTAAGCTTTCTTTCTACCATTAGTTCAGGGCAGTGTTTGAGCAGGCGGTTCTCTTCCTCGAAGTCTTCGCGCTCGATGTCGTCCGGCTTGCGGCTATTGGTTGGCGTGCTAGGCGTTGTGGCATTGTTGTCTCCTCCTTTCTGTCTATCAGTCTTTCTCTCTTCATTTTCATACGACACCCTGCCTGTGTCGTTGTAAATATCACGCTTTGAGTGAGAGCATGGTGGGTCCATTCTGTATCTGGGGGCCTGTAAAGATTGTTCATTAGGTAAATAAATAGAGAAATATAATATTGTTTCTGGTGCAGGTGTTGTGAAAGATTTAATGCTCCAATTATGTATCAAGATGTACCCATTTAAGTATTGTATGTTTACTTAAAATTTTTGAAATATCTATTGGATATTTTAAATAATTGGACAAATCTGTAAGTACTATATCCTTTCAGCTAAATGATTTTTAAAATTGGTTCTCAAATAACTAATTTACGTGGCTTTTTTTTTATTATGTAGCGTGATGCGCGGCGGCGGCGTAAATAAGTATACTTATTTACACTTAGGTACACTTAAGTTTTTTTTTTAATGTAGAATAGGTCGGCGTTTGACCATCAACTCGCCTGCTGTTAAGCGACGTTGTGGTCTAAGATGGAGCACGACGACGAAGTTTTGTAGAGTGAAGAAGTACAAAGACGGCAATTGAGTGAGGCGCTACAAGTGCGCTACTGCTCAAACCCTTCTTTGGAATGGTTACACCGGACTACATCCCGAAACACGACCAGGTCATTTCACGGCATGGCTTGGTCCGGTGGGTGGTAACTAGCCACGGCCAAAGCCTCCCACCAGAGTTAGCACTACCTAGGGACCACATGTAGGGAATCAGAATAGAGTACACTACTATGGATGTGGATGGCTCGGCTCCCAAACGAACATTAAAAAAAACATACAACTGAATTGATAACTTCTTCCTCAATGAGGTCGGTTAATTATGCTGGAGCATAATAAAAATAATGGCGATGTGATCTAAATTTAATACATTTTCGTTCTGAGCTTTACTCACTTGAATGTAAGGAGGAGTTGTAGTTACCGGAACATGGGAGTGGATTCTGGAATAACAAAAGTCTGTTATTATTGTGTAGAGGAAAAAGGCAATTACATAAAACAACAATACATTTATAAACCCCTTTGTACACCCTAAACATTTTATCTTGTATGTACAATTGTCCACTATGCAAGTATCCAGCCATATTATTTATGATGTAAAGGCCATTTTTTTAAACAACAGAGATAATATTCTAGATCAAGAATATAATTTTACCTACTGTTTCTACATACCAACTTTTATAAAGGAGCCAACGCTGCAATCGAAAAAAAACCAGCTGTTCCAAACAAAAAGTTCATTGATCATCAACAAAATGTATGGAACAGCTTTTATTTCTCAATTTTAGGTTTGTCCCATAGTAAAAGTTGGTCATAATTATGAGTACAATGACATCCTAAACAAGTAACATTATTGAAAGAAAAAAAACCCTGGCTGCAAAATGTTGTACCCTATGACACTTCCACTATCAAAATGATTCAAATGACACCACGTGTTGAAATCCATCAAGCTGTTAAGACTGTAGGATGTGCCAATGAAACCTCATACATACATACATACAAACATACATATACTCGAAAAACATAACCCTCCTCCTTGTACAGGACAGAGTACAAGTCTTACATTTCAATGCCAATTCTCTTAATCAATTAAATTGCTTTCTATAGTTACTGCTAAACATACATCTATTTAATATCATGTGTCTAGCATAAATAAGAATGACATTAGCAAAAAGGTCAAAGTATCATCACCAAATATCAGTTTTGCATAACAAAGTTTAATTTCACATGCAAATTTTTAAGCAAAGGCTACTTGTGTGATACCTATTGATTGGCTATTACATTTGAGTATCATGTTGAGCTCAAGAATACTGTGCAGAGAACCTGCTTACATGCAACGTCATACCAACTTCCCAGTCTATATAGGTCCTTCCTGTTTGTAAAAACAGACATACATATCTATCATTTGTGTGCTTACTGGCATCTTTCCTAAAGAAGAATGCATATATTTTAGCCCTGGGAATGGAGGTGCAAGTCGTACTACACTGAATAAGCACTTCTCTGGTATCTACAAGCTGCTATACACAAACAATGGTACTAACATGACAGCTCAAAAAGATTAATGTGTGCACTTTTATAGTTCATAACTTGTATGTAAACTAGACTCGACCGTTAAACATTTATGTGTGATTTCATTACAATAAAGTAAGTAAATAATGAAGAATGTACGCAATGGTTTGTGACATACTATATTCTTAGATCAGTGCATAAGGGTTAAGGATGTGTCCAAAAATACATGAAAAAGTCAAATATTTCAACATTGCAGATGATGCTCATCATCAACAAGCTCTCCTAAGCATTATTAGAAATGTTTTACCTTTATTTTAAAACTATCTGCATTACTCTTCGTTAAAGTATCCTATGTGTTTATCCAGGATATAAGCTATCTCCATCCCAAACAAACACACACATACACACACCTAAATAAACTGAGGCTTTATTTTATTAAGTAGAAAAAGATTTTAAGCTTAAACTTTACTGCAAAATATTAGCATAGGTTTTGAGAATCAGATTTTTTTTTATTTAACATGTTCATATTATGTTTATTTTTAGTCTGAAAAATACCTAACCTATAACAATGAAAAATAATAAAAAATTAAACACCATGTAAGTGTTGCATTGGTGACAACAGAATTAGCTGAGATAATAAATGTGAGTAAAATTGACCTATTGTAAGATTATAGAAGACAAGGCCAAGTGAGATATCACACTAGTTTCACTTGCAACATAGTCCAAGTAAACTCCAATGTCAGAATCAAGGCCATAACAACAATCATATAATTTAGACATCTGTACATGAATTTTATTAAAGCAGGCTCTAGATAGATAATTTCTACTCCAAAACAACTTTAACCAAGAAAAGGAGATGTAAGAATAACATAGAATTTGAATTTGAAAAATAAGTGCAGGCATCGAATTATAAATTGTCTTGCGCATTTGTCGACAATACAGCCTTGCATCCGTTGCGGAAGTAAATCACATGTGGCAAGACTGGCAAGATCACTGCTCACACAAAACCTTAGACAACACAAACAGTGAGAACCTTTTATCACAAGGGGTAAAATTTCACATGTATTATAAACTCATCAGAAAGAACAACTTTTACATAATTTTGTGGCGAAATTTTCTGATGTTTTCTAACCCCAGGGCGCTCGTTAAAACACTAGCCTACATGATGAAGATAGTTAAGATGCGCAGAATCACATAACGAACTGATTTATCTACCTAGAAGTATTATAAAAGCATAAATTATAAAAAAAAAGTGGGATGAGGGGGACTAATTATTATTACGTCCCCACGTCGTGTAGGCACATTTGAAACATACCTTTTTTGTAGTTACGCTGGTTACGCTATCATTGGATTGCGTTTTTGTAAATTTACAGAGACATGGCTAAAATTACGGATTGCACTATTAAAAAACAGCAATGTGCATTCATCAATGAATTGAATTAGTTGAACTTCAAACTGTGTGCTGTGCTGAGTGTGGTGCACAAAATCTGGTCTGTGGTCGGTCGGTTGCCCTCGGTTGGTAGACAAAGAATGAACAACTTCGGCTGGTCGCCATCGACAAGCATTCGATCAACCACAGGTTAATACACCCAAAAATGACCAAAAATGACAGATAGCCATGACAGCCGAGTTTTTCCATTAAAATATTTTTCCAAGCAAGTTAGAGAGATGTCGCCACTTTCCCTATTTAACTGTCACTTTGGCAACTACTGTCATTTGAATTTGACAGCAAAATTAACCGGGTAGCATAATTTTAATGTCGTTTCTGATGCACCGCGCTAGGACAATTTTTAACCTGGGAAATTTGGATGTGGAGCCCGGTAGTGCTTACAAAAAATACTACGTACTTACATTTTTATTGTTATACGACTTTTTTTCCTGTACGATCGCCCTCAAAACTCTCAATACTCTCTGGGGCCCTATTCGGAGATTTGAGATTTTCATCTCACCTTTTTTCATCCTTGTTGCACTCGATTGAAACGTCAAAAGTGTGAGAGTGACCAAGATAAAATCTCATCTCATCTCACGTGTAGGAAAAGGCCCCAATTCTAGACGCTCGATATGAGACCTGGGACCCTATTCGGATATTCGAGATTCTCATCTCACTTTTTTTCGTCCTTGTTGCTCTCGTTTGAAACGTCATAGGTGTGAGAGTGACCAAGATAAAATCTCATCTCATCTCACGCGCAAAAATAGCCCCCCTGTGGCCCTATTCGGAGATTTAAGATTTTCATCTCACTTTTTTTCGTCCTTGTTGCTCTCGTTTGAAACGTCTTAGGTGTGAGAGTGACCAAGATAAAATCTCATCTCATCTCACGCGCTTATGAGATTTTATCTTGGGGGGCTATTCCTGCGCGTGAGATGAGATGAGATTTTATCTTGGTCACTCTCACACCTATGACGTTTCAAACGAGAGCAACAAGGACGAAAAAAAGTGAGATGAGAATCTCAAATCTCCGAATAGGGTCCCTGGTCACTTTCGCTCCTATTACTTTTCAAACGAGAGTGGTAAAGACTAGAAAATATCCCTAAACTCGAATCTCGAAATAAATTGTACATGTTGCACATACTTATTTTCTCAAATACGGTAGGTAATAAAAAGTTGAGTGTGCAATTGTTGTTTTTAAATTGTGTTATGTACTTCCCGTTTTTTCCTAACGTACAACGCTGAAAAATATTCTAATACTCGACTATTAGTGAAAATATATAAGTGTGGTCACTGCTGACAACAACTTCTGACATACTTTTGACCATAGATACGATATGGAGCTACGAACAAGAAATACCTGGAACTGACGTCTGCGTAAATACCCTTAAAGGACAGTGAGGCTATTCCTACGCGTGAGATGAGATGAGATTTTATCTTGATCACTCTCACACCTATGACGTTTCAAACGAGAGCAACAAGGACGAAAAAAGGCGAGATGAAAATCTCAAATCTCCAAATAGGGTCCCTGAACAAAATCGTGTGTTGCCAGCAATGAAAGAGTCCCCATTTCCGTAGTGGAAATGCCACCATGACAAATAATTTGACGCAGTGGCTAATTAGATTTTTACTATTATCATTTACAATCAAAAACACCCCTCGTTTTTCATCGGGGTTTAATAATAGATACTAACGTAAACATGATCAAATAATGGTAACCATTAGTATTATATATGATGAATCTAAACTAATATTTCATGAATACGCATATGTAGTATGTATATTTTATGGCGAAAAAATATTTACAAGCTAGTTATCAATGTAAATTAATTATATTTTAGAATGAGTAACTTTTCGCATTTTGCTGGTATCCCTATTTCTAATATAATCCGACCAAATTCAGTTACTACAACAAAATGGCCGCCTGAACGTAACATCGTTCAGGCATCGTTCAGGCGGCTGACTTTTACTTTTAGGCGATTAATACAACAATGTATGGCAAATTAATTTTTTCATTTTAGAGCGTTCTTCTATTTATTTTACTTATTAGCCTACGAATATATCGGTGGCTTAGATCATTGCACGTGCTCAAAGTAATATTATAGCGTAAATATAAAACTTACGTGTGAAATGTTACGTTTTCCAATTTTCGTTCACTTCGGCTTTTACAGCCAATAACTTTACACTCTACCATTTTTACAGAATTCCGCTCACTTAAAATAGACCCACAGCACACTTTTTATGTAAAAACCAAATATCAAACAGAAGAAAAGACATAAATTAGATTGTACGAGCCGTTTGTTGTGCACAAGAATACGTACTTGCGTCGTGTGCACACCAAAACTCTGACAAAGACAAAAAATATTGTCTTTGTCACACTAGAACGACTGCGGTCTATGTCTGTTTCGCTCAATCTTGGTATTATTATTACGTGTCAAATCTAAGTTAGACTTTATTTTGTTTCTGACCGACATTGACAATTCAACAAATATAAAGTTGACTTTGATGTACAGAAACTGTTCAAATCCTGAGTTGCCTGTATTTGATAAAATACGCTTTTAGTTGCAACCAACTCAAATCCTTGGAACGGCCTAATTGTGTCACGGTGGCTTTTCACACTGAGGTATTGAACGGCAAAGTAGCACTCGAGGTGCGCTCCGTCGCCTGTTCTGAACGTATCCTAGCCTCTATACAATAATGCCGTCCTATTATTGTAGAACATGGCCGTTACGAGGATTACGGTAGACCTGCCGTGGTTTGTGACAAAAATAAACAAACGAATATTTCAATCTGAGTAGCTGAAATATAAATTTGGAGAGGAGGGGAAGCATTTTTGCTCATGCGACTGTCTGATCTCAAACCAAGCAAACCTTGTACTATTGGTTTCACACACATATGTTGTTGTTGTGTTATTAAACATACTTTTGTATGTACCTAGTACTACCTATTTAATCGAGAGTTAGCGAGCGAAGCGTCTATGCTTCAGTTTCGACAAAAATGCTTTCGTATGCTCCAATTCAGTTTGGATCTCTGTCAACCTCTATAAATCACATTTCCTTGAAATGTTGTAAGTACTCGTAGGTTCAATAATTTTAAAAAAAAATCTGCAATTTTTAAAAATGTCCCAAAATTTTGTAAAATTTTCGAACCCTTCTTACAAAATTTCAAGAGAATTGGTTAAGGATTGCTATATGGAGCCCTATTCGGAGATTTGAGATTTTCATCTCACTTTCTTTCGTCCTTGTTGCTCTCGTTTGAAACGTTATAGGTGTGAAAGTGACCAAGATAAAATCTCATCTCATCTCACGCGTAGGAATAGCCCCACTGTACGGGAGGACAGGCATCTGCGCGAGGTCTACAGCTCACAGAGCCGCTAATTAAATAGTAATGGTGTATTGACACCAAGACATTGAACAAACACAAAAGGTCACCACATGAATGTGTGCCCTAGGAGGGAATCGAACTCACACCCTCAAGCTCAGAAGATAGGTTCGCTACTAACTGAGGCAAAGCTCTACCATACTCAAGATTAAAACTTTTCGTCATTGTTACATGTACGGATTTACCCAAAATATCAATAGTTAATGAACACAAATCATTTAGGATATTACGATTAGGATATAAAAACATGTTTGCATGAGCAATTTTACCCTGGTAGATATTTACCGTATTTTTTAATGTATTATTTTTTGGGATCTATCGGTATTTTGTACGATCTACCGTATTTTTAGACAGGCAATGCCGTAATTTTGACACATACAGTCGGAGACACTGGTGGATGGTGGACCCAGCGTAGCTTACAGTCTCTTTAGTTGGATCCAGAAAAACTGCAGTTAATTCGGTTTTTCATTTGGTACTAAATAATAGACAAAGTGTTTAGATCTTCACCAGTGGTTTATTAGCTACTATTTGTATACGCTTCGAAATAAAATAAAAAATCGCCGTACTGTGCAGATATCTGGAGCCCAAGACAAGGTAGAGACGAAAATAAAACTGATCAATAACTGACGACCATTTTTAACATGATTCATCAGCGAGAAAATGGCCATTCTTGAGTAATTATTAATTGTGCACCTAAGGTATATCTGGCAATTAGAATTGATCAATATGTTAAAAATTAAATGTAAGCCATTTATTGAAAACATTATTGCCATGACCATGGGTGTATAGAATACGGATCTCAATTTTCTTACTGATAATATAATTGGAATTATTTTAAAAGTGGTTTGGGCAGAGCTTAAAGTAAACATATTTTATGGCTAAATAATATAGCATACCAAAACCTTTGTATTCCAATTTCAAAAAAATCATTAATAGATCATGGCTCTTCTTTTAAACATTTTGTCGATGTACCCAGTGTTAAACAGTTAGAAAATCCTTACAAGCATTCAGAAGCACGTTGAAGAGAAGTTTAACGGATAATAATTTAACAACAAAGTCAACAAATTCATGATAATTACATGGATCCATTATATTTATTGATACCCACTTAATTAGTTTGGACAACATTATGAATTTGATTTATCAATTATGATTAAACTAACAAGTCTTGTTTGTTAAAAACATTTTGAAAAAGAAATAATCAATAAAAATAAATTACAAATATAGAACTGCATCTGCAAAACATCCTAGTGTATTCTATGTTTTTTCTCCTGTTCAAGGGAATTTGATCACTCTATTAAAAATACATATTTAACATATTTAAACTAGGTGAGCTCATTTAATGAAAAAGTACTAACTGTAACCAAAATCCCACCAAAAACATTCTGTAAAAAACTAGCCAAGTCTCGATGGAGCTGCTTGTTTATATCTAAAATGTAATGAAATCTAGACAAATTCGTGCCAAGTCTAAGGTACCTTACTGCGATTTCTTTATTATTATAGTTAATGTTGTGTGACTTGGCCGTTGAAGGGTACACAAGGGTACAAAACCAGGTGCTCCATGACACCATTGCACCAATCTGTCGCCAGAAACTCTACCCATTGACGATTGCCACTTGAAAATCGTTGATTGAATAACCAGTCAATTGACTATCAGCGCCCAGCGTCAGCTGAGCGGACTTATTCTCGGCCACGCGCTCGAAGAGTCAACACGTCCTGAAGATGCCTCGTGGAGAAGCGAAACACGTGTCAACGAAGTGCTCGAAGAATAGGGATTTTTTATTTTATTTTTTAATAATTTTTTAATTGTATTAATTTTTTCGATAAAATGTCGTTATAAATTTCATAACGTTATTTCTGTTAAATTCCTTATTGAATTAGATTCATATATTTATAGCTTTCAAATTGTACAAAAGTTTTTAGTAGATTTCATTAAATTAGGTCTGTTAAATTCATTAGTTGAAATATCAAATTTGAATCTAAAAACGTTTTCAGATTCAAATATCAATTTGTATGAAGTTTTCTAGTAGCCTTGTGTAGTTCGCGAACGAACTAGGTCGTAAGAGCGCTCCCACAGATGAACTACGCGAACTAGCTCCTTCATTTCCCGCTCCATAGTTCGTTAGTTCGTGACCGAATGAGCAAGAGTGGCGTCAAAAGAACGAAAGTCATTGCTCAACTGTTGATTATTTTTTAAACTTATTATAAGTTTAAAAAAAACCGTAACCTTTCATTTACTAAAATAATGAGTGTTTTTATTTATTGCACCACTAAGCCTAGGTGTTATTACAATAATGATATTCTTATTTTTCATTCAGAGGCTTTTGCAGTTGTTTGTTTATTTAATTATGAAAACCGACGTGGTTTTCACACATTATGATTTATGAAACGGGAATTACTTACGTACGATTTAATCGATTATTGCGACTATAGTTTCAACCGCATTCGTCGCTCTTTATCAAGGCGAGTGCGCGCGTTAAGTACAGCAATCCGTAATCATTCCGCGTGCCCGTTCAAGAGCAGTATCAGGACGAGCGAACGATCTGCCTTCCTCTGATTCGAGCTGGGAGCTGACGAACTAGAAGAGCGAACTAGTTCGTTTAGGAGCGGTGACCTAAACTGAGCGATCTCCGTCGCGAACTACTATGCGCAAGACTATTTTCTAGTAAAGTTCATTAAATTAATTTAAAAAAAAAACTAAATTAAGAATAGAATAGAACATTCATATTCCTTGTACTTAATGCGACGTTAAAGCGGAATTACACTAGTTATTAGTTCAAGTTACAATTTTGAAGATGAACTTCCGCAAAGTAACACCTGATTCAATCAACTAACTAAGTACTAGGTTGGTGGATCAAAATTTTCAACGTTCTAAGATTATATCCAATGTTTCCACTGTTTGAATATTCAATAAAAAATCTAAGTAATGTACTAAAATTGTATAATTTATTTTATTTTGCGCCCATTAACGAATTATTAGGAATCCTTGGCTCTTTTTGGCGAATCAGTGCTGGCAACACTGAAAGCGTCCATTCAGCCATTATTGATTGTTTTGCTGCGGTAAAGTTTTCAGTCAGTTCGTTTGGTACTTTGGTGGTAAAAAGTGGTGTGTAAAACCGTTTGTATTCTTCACCAGTGGAATATTAGATACCAAATTTGCATAGGCTTCAAAATCAAATCAAAAACTCGCCGTAGGTGTAGCTGTCTGGAGTCCAAGGCAAGGTAGGTACTAAATTAAAACTAATGAACGACTGCCCACCATTTTCAGCAAGAGTCACCAGCGAGAAAATGGCCATCCTTGAGGCTACACATTTATGGACCTACGATATACATGGCAATTGGACTTCCGATCAATGTGCTAAACATTAAACTTAAGCCATTCTGAAAACCAAATAGCATGGCTCTCAGGATCTTTGTTCTGCATGACCCAATTACAAATATTAGAATATTGTGCGTACTATTACTGTCAATTGGAATTATAATGAAAGTGGTTTGAGCAGAGCTTTATGAATACGATTATAATAGCCAAATTCAGAGTCCTCCAAAACCTTTGTTTTCCAATTTAGAAAAATCAATAAAACATGGCGGTCCTTATGTCACAATTTGTCGATTAAGCAGTGCTAACTGTGAGTAATTTCTCTTTGGAAATATATTGAAAGTGGTTTGAGCAGAGGTTGAAGAATACTATTATAATGACCAAATTCGCCATTATAGTGTTCCAAAACCTTTGTGTTTCGAAAAATCAATAAAACATCATGGCATTTCTTTTACACATTTCGTCGATTTACGCAGTGATAGCTGTGAGTAATTTCTTTTAGGAATAATATTGAAAGTGGTTCAACCTCTGCTGAAGATTATGATTATAACTGGCAAATTCGGCATATTAGTCCTCCAAAACCTTGTGTTCTAATTTCGAAAACTCAATTAAACATCATGGCGGTTTTTTTATACATTTTGTCGAGTTACCCAGTGTTCATGTGACTGAATTGTTACTAACAGTATAGTACAGAATACGCCCTATTAATAGTCGGCATCGGCGCCACTTTAGCTGAGACCAATAGCTTAAGGTTTTAATATTGCTGGTGCCTTATTACTTAGGGGGTACTAGTAATTTAAGTATCTCAAACAGGGGATCGGGAGAATATAGCACATTGAAGTTTACGGTGCGCGTACACCAAAATCGATTTTGTCGGCCGATGATGGAACTTATGAAGTCTGAACTGTGCAACTACAGAGTACAGACGTGTTTTTAAAAATGGAAGATTTCGAAGAATTACTCCATTTCTTCTTAATATCTGCCACCGGTACTTCCATTTCAGAAGCAACTTCATCCCATAGACGTTTCCCAATATCTCGATTATTGTAACTTTTTGAATGTTTGTCCCACAGTGACGGTCTGTTATAAATGCAAGTACATAATTAATTTTTCAATATCCATTCTTGATCCAAATAACGACTCGATCTCAGAAAGAAGCTGGTAAAACTGACAAAAATCCAAACACGTTCGGACTCATCAGTTGATCGTCCGTTTTTGGGCGTAATCGTCGTATGAAGACTTAACACTTGCATTCTCGCCTGCATAAAATATGGGTGTGAGACTTGGTCCCTTGCCAAAAGCCATAGAATAAGACTTGCGAAGGACTCAATGAGCAATGGAGAGAAGCATGCTAGGAGTTAAACTAAAAGACAAAATCCTAAATTCTGATATAAGAAAAATAACCAAAGTTGCCGATACTCTTGCTAGTATTGTTCCCCAAAAATGGGGATAGACAGGGTACATGCTGCGTTGCAAGTTACACAATGGAGTAAGCTAGGCACTTTATGGTATCCAAGAGACAGCACCAGAAAACAGGGACATCCAACAAGAAGATGGGATGACAACATTCGGCTGACTCTGGGGCCATACTGGACAAGAGTGGCAGATGACAGAACACAATAGAGACAATTGGAGCAGCCCTATGCCAAAGGGCACACCAAATTTAGGGACATTATTTAAAAAAAAGGAATTTATGCAAATGTGCTAAAACCCAAAATATTCGGACAAAATGGCTATTGTATTGTATTGTATATAGCTTATATTTCTTATATATCTTAAAAAGAGTTAGTCTCTAATCCCAGGATCAAATTGAATAATATTAGTTATGCCATAGAATATACTGGATTTACCCACCTTAATTCATTTGATATGACATGCTTAAGTGGAAATCACATCTGAGTAGGTGACCTCGGCTGAGTTATATGTCTATTACATTGTAAAGATGTTAGGCTCCATTTCTATTGAGGTAAAGCTGACTGGAGTGGTTGCATATTATTACCAATTACAATGCTTCCACTGAAATGAAGTAAAGATTTCAAGCACTGTGATTGGTTGATTATGCACCACTTTGCTCAGGCTCCGCCTTAGTGGAAACGCAGCCTTAACTGTTGATGTAGCTTTTCCTCAGGTGGAGCAAGCCCAAGGCCGTGTTTGTGTTCTTAATGATGTGACTTGTCTTTGACTATTAGTGTACTTAATTGTAACTCTTAATACAAGATAATAATAACTGTTATTAATATAAATTTTTATTATACTTATGAAATAATTTTTTTCTTCTTTGCAGAGCACTTTGCCATGGATTTGGAGATAAGGCCTCTTGCAGAACTACCACCCATCGAGAATGAGTATGGCTATCCTATACCTACATATAGCTTGGCCAGCATCACCTATGAAGACTTTTTCAACAAGCATATGAGACAAAATCTGCCATGCAAAATTACGGATGTAGGGACTGATTGGGACGCATCCAAAAAATGGGTTACCCCCAATAACAAAGTCAACTTTCAATATCTGAGAAATCAATATGGAAATTTAACTGTCCCAGTCTTTGACTGCAAGAATTTAATATATGATGATCATCAACCTTCATCGGAAATGATGTACAAAGATTTTCTTAGATATTGGATAAGAAAACGGAAAAATAAGAAACTGTATTTGAAAGAGTGGCACTTACAGAAAATTGAACCCAATAATACATTTTATACAGTTCCTAAATTGTTTGCCTCTGATTGGCTTAATGAATATGCTGAAGATAAACACGTCGACGACTTTATGTACGTCCAAATGGGGCCACCGGGTACATGGTGAGAAGCTATATTCTAATCAGCTTAAAAATGAAACATCCTTTTT
Source organism: Peribatodes rhomboidaria (assembly GCA_911728515.1). Classification (NCBI taxonomy): domain Eukaryota; kingdom Metazoa; phylum Arthropoda; class Insecta; order Lepidoptera; family Geometridae; genus Peribatodes; species Peribatodes rhomboidaria. Next base: position 8,483,468 of record OU452166.1, read on the forward strand.
TTTTAACTAGCAAAGAAAAGTTGTTAATTAAAATATATTTAGCAAAAAAACTATCAGGTTTCATCTACTTGCCCCATAACATGTCCAAACTTTCCGCGAAATAATTGTATGATTTGATATTTCCAGGATACCTCTGCATTCAGACGTGTTCAACTCATTCGGCTGGTCAGTCAATGTAACAGGAGTGAAGAAATGGACTTTTTTTCCACCTGGCGAAGAGGAAAAACTAAAGAATCGCAATAACATAATTATGCGATTTGACCCTGAAAAGTTCAAAGATACAGATGTCACTTATTTTGAAGTCATTCAAAACAAAGGCGATGCTATATTCGTGCCATCAGGGTGGTATCATCAATTTGAGCATGCCATGGATACTTTATCAATCAATCATAGCTTTATAAATGGATGTAACATACTAAAGGTATGGGAAGCCTTGGCCAAGTTGATAGATTCGGCAAAAAGGGATATGGATGACTTGAAAGATCTCACTGAGTTCCCAGACCTGGTTCTTAATATGATCAAAAATGTGTACAACATGGATTGTACATCATTTATAGATCTAATAACACATATTGGTGAAAAGAGATTGGCTCAAGTAGCAGGTGGCTCTAATATTGCATTTAGCCACCATGCATTGGGCAGAAACCATTGCTTGTATGATTTAAAATGCATTCAAGAAGTAATAGAAGTCATGTATCAACATCCTACATTTGTCAATAACGAATTCAATATACCTGAAAAATTGGTAGTGTTACGGGGAGCTTTTTCCTATATCTTCTGAATAAATTCCGATCAAGTTTAAGTAACTCTAGTCAGTCGTTAAGTTACTGGGACATGACCGTATACATAGATACCTTTAGACAGGTAGATAAACATTGCTGTAGATTCTGTTGTACCTCTTCTATATCACTCCATTTTCTAATCCAAGTATGTCAGATCGAAAATTGTTTCTATTTATTACATGCAAAATAAATTAGTAAGAATATCATATAATAGTATGTAGTATTATAGGTATGATAATACTTTCCGCCAGGTATAGCGTACCGAGTCAAAAATGGTCACGCGGGAAACACGTAGTGACGTCAAGCTATCCTTAAGCAAGAACTAAGGCATTTACAAATATGTAGTTCGAAAATGTTTGCTACCAGAACGCTATACCTTGAATTTTTTGGTCACGTTCGCAGAACGTCACGTTTTTTTTCACACTCACAAAATGTCACGTTCGCACATCGTTCCATTTCGATCGTCTTTTGTTTTCAAATTTTGATCGTCTTTTGTAATTTCATTTCTAACGTCTTTTTTTGGTTTTTCAATTTCGATCGTCTTTTTGTTTCTATTTAAACGGTGATATCTTTGATTTTATGGTTAAGCAAAAAGCTGAACAAATTGAAATAGATACGTGACTATGTTATGCTAACGTGATATTTTTAGAACGTGACATTATGCAAACGTGACATTTTGAGACATCGTGACCATTTGAGAAAGTGACATTTTTAGAACGTGACATTGTGCGCCGAGAGGATTTATTCAATGTATCTGTAGAAGGCCTACTTAGGTATATTATAACACGAGTTAATCAATGTCAGTACTTATGTATTCAAAAGAGACGTCATTTTAATTCTGTCCTGTCAGATAGTTTGGTAAATAGTTAGATGAGATGAGAGTATGATATTTTGTTTCTGTAGGAACTTATTAATAAGTGTTTAGAATTAAATAATTGTAAGTCATCAAAGGAAAAGACAATGGTCTAGAGTAAATAACGATTAATTTCCTGAATAAAAACGAAACAGAATAGATGTTGCAATTATTGATATTTCTGCTACTATTACGAGCTAAAGTTGTTTAGATGGTCTAGCTGCCATAATATGTAATAAGCCGTTACCCTGTTATTTTTAAGTAATGCTTTTTTTCCGATGATATCACCTAATCCATAATAGATGGCGTGAGAATTTGTAAACAATTTAAATTATGACGTACCAAAGCAGGGACTTACATCGTCTGATCGTCGTGGTCGAAGTCGAGGACGGTGTTTAAATTTAAATAATCACCGTGGCCGTTACCGCTTATTTATTATTATTTTTTTCTACAACTACCTCTATGTGTATCAAATGAAAGGCCTTGATTAGTAGAATATAGTTCATTTTGAATAACAACAAAACGAATAACTTGATTTTTTTTTAATGTTAAACGGTTTTATTACAATAAAAATGATTTAGGCTGTGTACTAAAAGCTAAAAAATAAATCTAAAAGTCCTAGCTACCAGAACGCACCAATCTTCTCATCAATCTGGGGTATTGATCAATCAAACAAATATAAATCCGTTGGGCGTAGCGAGTGAATTTTATGATAGAAATTTCACGTTCCCAACGATTTTTGTCTGATGATCAATACCGTAGATCAATGAGAAGGTTGGTGCGACCGATTTATTTTCTAGCTTTTAGTACATAACCTATATCATTTTTATTGTAATAAAACCGTTTAACATAAAAAGAAAAAAAAATGCTTAATGGTTCAGATTATTTATTGCCATAAGCCGTACAGTACACATGATGTTTCAAAACACAATACTGCATTAGGTACATAGTTCAACGGACCCCGTCGAGCACCGCAACTTAGAGAAGAGGAGGATGATTATTAAATATTGAAATTTTATTATTATTATCGTCGTAGTCGTTATAATTAATTTATGTTAAGAATATTAATTTTGTCAAAAGTCATTTAGTCTATTTATTTCTAAAATTAAATTGTATGGTTTTCATTTAAATGTTCGTCAATAGTATAGTAAGCTTTGTCAGCGAGAAACTGTTTTTATATTATTTTTTGTACTATACTGTCTTTAAATTATATAAATCTTCCGATATATTATAGATACATATTTGTAGCCATGACAAAGGTACCAGCTGAGTGCATCTTTAATCGTGACTTCGGCACCACTAACCGGTTTTTGTGTTGATTTCCGTCGTTTTGGCCCGTACAGGTATAATAATTTCTTTCGTAAAATAATTGCTCATTTTCCCGTACAAACTTGCACATTTCCAAAATATAAATGGATGTCAAAGTTAAAATCTTATACATTTTGAAATAAGGTTTACAGCTATCTATTTGGTTAATATTTGCTATTATTCGGATATATTTTTCTGAACTATAAAGAGGTCATGCGCTGCACTGCTATTTCCCCGTAAAATAATCCCGGAACTTAACCTTGAGTGTACATTTGCATAATGAGTTAGAATCGCCGTTTTTTGATCAGTTGTTTTTTTAACTTCACGGAGTGCATACGTAAGAGGTGAAAGTTTAGACTTAGTTTTCCTGATATGTACCTAATTAGTTTTGTTGTTATTCAGAATTATCTATATTTCTACTACATCAAGTTTAACATAGTTTTTTTTAAACAAACATAGTTTTTTTTAAACAAATTAATTTTCTTTTCGTTTGACATAATACTATATTGCTTGCATATTACTGCGCCATGTATTTCGGATAAGTGCCCAAATTAAAAAAAATACAGGAAAACATTTCATGAAAATTACTAAGAAAAACAGCTTATATTTTGTCTGTAGTGGCTATAATAAATAGATTTTTGTCGGTATCACAATACATAAGTGTATTATTTTCCTTTTAGGCTAAGCTATGTTGTATACAAAACATATTAAGCAATGTGTGGAATGTCTATTTTGGCTTAATAATTTTAGGCCCGGCGCCCACAGATTTCGCGAGACAACAGCGCGGCACGGCAGTCATGCCGAAGAATCTTTTCGACATCCTGTAGCGTGCCGAAGGATCCTATGGCATCCCGCGTCGTGAGGAAAGCAACCGCTCACTCATTGAATTTAGTAAAGTGCTGCTCTAAAGTTGGTTGTGTGTGTATCTCTCTTCTGGCACTCGTAAAGATCGCTGCCGCAACGGCCTAGATTCAACCTTTTTCCAATTACTTAGCACTCACATTCCTTAAACGTGCGTGGGCGTGCCTCGGCAGCCCATAGTATGTCGCGACGTGCCGAAATATCTCGAGGCATCCCTCGGGGTGCTCCGGCACGTTGCGACCTACCAAGTCATGCCGAGGCATCACTTGAGAGATTTCAATCTACTCGTGTGGAAATAAAAAAACTACTTTAATAAAATAACATTGGAAATCGAAAGAAATCCTGATCGTGCGGTCCCGTTCTCGCAGTGTCTGTGAGCGCCGGCCCCTATTCTACACTAGCTGCACTCCAGTCCCAACGGCATCGTTATTTTTTCGGGATAAAAAAATGCCCTATTTCGTGCCCATATCCTTTTTTGTACCTACCCCTGAATGCATGAAATGTATGCAAAATTTCATGATAATGGGTTGAGTAGGTAGCGAGTTGGCGTGAACACGTAATAACAAACTCACTTTCGCGTTATAATTTTAGTTACGATTATTTATATCACACAGCAACTTAAATAATAGGGGATTGCATGGGCGTACCCAGGGGGGGGGGGGGCAGGGGAGGGCAGCTGCCCCCCCCTTGGAAATCTCGCAGAACATGTATGAACTCCCCTAATTACTAATTAAAGTGTAAACGAGTTATACTCTAACTTTTAAATAAACCGCGCAGTAGACACTGACAAAATGCACGATGCAATAGGAAACTTGCATCAAAATTTTAATGACAAATTAGATTAATGATTCATTAAGAATATAGTAAAATGTACTACTGTGACAGGATTGTAAAATTTTATTTATTTAACTACCTATAAAACAGGATCATTTGCGGGTGTTTGCCTAACACACTACACTACATACATCTAATGACTCATGTAGGTGTGTTGTGTAGTGTGTATGACAAAACAGCCGCGGACGATCCGACCTAAAAAATCTGACTTGCCCCCTCCTACGCCAGAAGCTGGGTACGCCCATGGGGGATTGTTTACTGAGCGAGCTAATAACTATTTTTAATGCAAAGTGTTTCTTTGAATCTAGAGCTGAGTGAAGGAATCTAGAGTAAAATCCTGAGCACAGCAAGTGTTGTTGTTAATAGAGCAATAAAATTTTAACAACAATACAATAGAGAAATTTAATAAAAATTTATTGCTCAATTAACAACAAGGGCCTTTAAATACCTTACAGATTTACATACTTATTACAAAATTAAATGACGTATTTCTTCTGGGATTTTCCTCCCAGTAGCGCCGGAACACTAGCCCCATTGGCCAGAACTCGAGCGAGAGCATCGCTGCCTTTTACTTTGCAGGAACCCGGAGTAAGTCTTACAAACAGTCAACTCTAGGCGCTGCATCGCTACCACCGGCGCCTGTACTCCCAGGTGGTTCTGAACAAACGGGTGCACATCGGCTCCTGTTGCCCTATTCGGAGATTTGAGATTTTCATCGCACCTTTTTCGTCTTTGTTGCTCTTGTTTGAAACGTCATAGGTGTAAGAGTAGCGCAGGAATAGCCCCCCTGATGTATTCGGGTTCACCCGCAACAAGTACATCAGCAATGTCGGCTCCACGGCTTTGAGCCCGGGGGCCCTATTCGGAGATAGGACTTTTTCATCTCGATCTCTATTCCTAGAACTCGAGGGAGAATCTCCTAAAAACAAACCATGTGGTATTCTCAAACAAGCATGAGATGAGATGGGCTTTTCTCACTCAAATTACGTTCCATTTTACTCGACTGTGCTTGCTAAAAACCGGTAAAATCGATAAAACGTATTTCGGGACCATTCTGCTCATTAAATGCATACAATAATTAAATATCGATATGTTTAATCAAATGAACTAATATTATGATAATTATTACAAGTTATAAAAGTGAGAAGAATAAAATATAACATTTTCATTCCATAAAGGATTTGTGGGGAACGAAACGCACTTAGCCAAATAAGTCATTGTTTTGTTTACAAATAGAGGTTATTAAAATCTAAAAATCTTTCCGTCATCACGTCCACAAAAACTATCACGATTAACAACATTAAACACTTAATAGGAACTACTAAGGCTTTCGTTTGTCGTTAAACCCAATGGAATGGAAGACCGGTTTGGAAGTTTTTTCCGAATCAATCGCCCCTATGTACTAATAACATAAGACCTTCAAAATAATCTAACAGGGTTAATAAAGTGACGCCAGGATACTTGTGGAGATAATGGTAAGTATTAAGTACTTTCTTATCACTATATATGACCACATAATTTGTAAATAACCAAGGTTAACTTAACCTAAAAGTCACAAACTTTTTCTTGTTTATAAATTGAAAAATGTTTCAGGTACCTACTGCGTAATTTATGCCGTTCGAGCCTAACACCTACCAACAAACAAGTCACCCAAGGACTCGTACGTGACTAATGGTTTCCAAGTTGGCTTTAGAAACCTGACTGTGGATGAGCTAAACAGCAATCACAACCACTATCAACAACAAATCTGTGGACTTAGTTACATATTTGTATGAACCAAAAAATTGAATTTTCTTAGACCCAGTAAGTAAGTATCTGAGAAATCACACTTTACACTAATTTTAAAAAGGCAAAAGTTTGAATGGAAGTACATATGTATATATTAGATAGATGATGGTTGTTCTGAATTAAATTTGGCACAGAGATAAAGATAGATACTATAGGAATAATCTGGATAAGCACATTTATACATATATATCAAGTAGCTGCGCCCCGCAGTTTCACCTGCGGTCCTGCAGAACCATTATCTCTATCATCCTCTTCATTGTCTTATCATCGTCCTTTTCTGTACCTCTGACATTGTGTATGCAAAATTTCATGATGATAGATTGAGTAGTTGAGGTGTGACAGCAGAACAAACAAACAAAATCCATTTTTAAATTATTAGTTAGGATATCTATATTGCCAATCTACCTACCTTACACTCTGCATTAGGTAATATACTTACTAGCTGATCTCTGTACCTATAGCTATACTTCATACCCAGTGCGGTGAAGCTCAGCTCTCAGCTTCTTACATTTAGTGCTTTGCAATGAGGTTCGGCTAACGGACTATACAAACTAATATTACATAGAGAGTTTTAGGCAAGACAATCTAGCCATTCCCTAGTGATGTGCTTGCCAACAAAGGACAAACTGACTTTTATCTAAGTAGTATACCGTTCACTTTGGGAAAAATTATTATCATTTCCTATATTTTCCCATAAATCTGTCCAGTATGTCCTAAACAAGATAATTTAAATCAGTCATGTAATGCAGAGCAAAAGTAAAATATAATGTTTGATACATTAAGTAACATTGTGATTTTTTGTTTGCAGATTGAATTGTGATGGAAACCTAGACTGCTACTTAAATTCAAGATGCTTTACTTAATATTTTGGAAGTAATCTGTTATTGTTTTAAGGACATTCTAATGAGTACAAACAGATTTTGAAAAAGCATGCAGCGAAAAAGATAAATAAATCAGTTTTTTTTATTGTATTATGTCTTGTTATTTAACATACTAGTGATGATAGCCTAGTCGCAGAAGATACGCCTCTCAAGCCAGAGGGAGAGGGTTTGGACCCAGCCAAAGGCATGCACCAACTTATTCATTGTGTGAGCTTAAGTACATATCTAATGTCATCTGCTAAGTAACTGGAGCCCGGTATATGGCGACAAGCTCACCGCCTGTCACATTTAGGACTGAATATCGTCCGCTAAAGTGTGGGTGTTGTACACCTCTGCCAGTCCATTCAGGGGAAAGGCGTGATGATATGATATGTTATGTTCAACATGCAATGCCGAAAAATATTTGTATTGTATACTCCACTTTGGTAAATATACTAACCCCCTTAGCAATAAACAGTGTATAGCCTTGGGATAATTATACAGTGTTTTGTCTTTATCTTTCTGTGTTGTTTTTGAACTCGATCGAAAATGGCAAAACACTGTAACTATTCTGAGGCTATACAACATTTATTGCTAGCTTCAATAGAGTTCAAGAATTAAAAAAAAGACAAAACTATATAACTATTCCAAAGCTATACAACGTTTATTGCTAAGGGGGATAATATTTACAGCTTAATATTATTTTTACAGACAAATTTACAAACAATATTATATAGCTTGGGGTGGGAGGAACATGATTGTAGATATTTGAAGGAAGTAGGATGGACTATGTCCGGGAGAGGATATCTTATAAGGAGGAAACTTAGATTGGGACAACTGAAGCAGATGTGATCTGTGTTATCTTCATCCAACCCACATTCACAGATTGAGTGCTCCCTGAGCCTGAGTTTGGCTAAATAAACCAGAGTGCACGGGTGACTTAATTGGAGACAACATAAGATCATGCTCATATGTTTCTCGGTTGAGCGGAATTTGAAGAACTAGGGAATTGTAGGGATACCTACTGGGTTGGATATCAGCATATCTACCCTTGATGTTTTGGGACGTCTCCCAGTATTTTGACCATTGATTTAGGAGGAAAAATTTAGGAAGAAAAAGGCCATGCGAGTATAATTGATGTATTCAAGATTCCAAAAGCTGCTTACAATCTATCTTGTCAAACCCTTTTCACTCCTCATTTCGTTTCCCTGTAATTTGTTAAATTAAGGAATCCCTCATAAATTGTTGTAAAATAGGTTGCACTCTTGTGCAAAATTGGCCACCTATAAAGGATCTCTTAGTGTACTCAGTAAAGATGATAGAGTAGTTGAGATTATGCGACTTGACATAGAGGATAGCTTCTAGAAGGGCAATCGCTTCTCCAGTGAATACTGAGAAGTAAGATGGGCATTTATAACTAAGACTTATTCTAGCAGATAGTATGCAAACAGCTGCTCCCACGGCACTGACTGTCGATAACTTCGACGCATCAGTGAATATGTTTACGCCAACCAGCGTAATGCGATGCGATCCTTTGGTAAAATAGGATAGTCCTTGTCAGATCGAAATGAAGTGGACTATTGGGTTGAAAAGTGAGAGGCAATAATTTTAAGTTTATAATAACAAACAAGTATAAACATTGACGTATAGAATTTTTTTTTGCCCGTAGGGCAGGCTAAAGCCAACATAGCCATACCGTCTTGTCATCCGTTTGATTTTTGTACATGGGTTATTAAATTTAAGATGATAGCGGAGAGGATGATGAAAAATTAGATGAATCCCTCCCCTTTTCCCATTTCAGTCGTGGATACTTTACTGAAACGTTAAGTCGAGTTCTAGAACACGAAAAGTTGCATTTCCTAATGTTTATATCATTTGCTTACACTCGTGCACGTTAACGAACACGGCAAAGGTTACACAATTATTACACTTTAACACTCGAAGCATCACAAGTTTTAGAAAATAATACAAAATCACGACACCATTTTTTCGGTTCCCGCCAAAGACCCTCCTTGACATATAGAAACGTATGACGTAGGTATTCAAATACTGAGTTGCCAGTTTTGTAGAAAAAATATATTTACGGGACCGAAGTGGCAACAAATGAGTCGCGACCCACTATCTCACTTACGTCTCGACTGCCTCCGACCACTCGAGACATCTCGGGCCCCAGCCATCGAGATAATCTCGATCTCTTGCGAAGAGAATAAGGCATCTCGATTTTAGGCATTTTTTTCGAGATGAGATGGTATCTCGAGTTGTAGGAATAGCCCTCCAGGGACCCTATTCGGAGATTTGAGATTTTCATCTCACTTTTTTTCGTCCTTGTTGCTCTCGTTTGAAACGTCATAGGTGTGAGAGTGACCAAGATAAAATCTCATCTCATCTCACGCACAGGAATAGCCCCCCAGGCGAGGTACACCGTTTGTTGAGGTTTTTTTTTATTATTTAAAAATTACACTCCACGGACTCCGGGGACCGTGACTTTTGTTAACATACCTAAATCTTTAATTATAATTTAAGGGGAATCCAGGTAGAGGGGAGTTAGTTATTAAATCTTAATCTAAAGTTAGGTTAAAGGTTATAAGATTTACTTATTGCATTGTGAGTACACCACGAGCACACCAGCGACCCGCAAGCAGTACCCGATCACGAGTATGACGCATGTGCCAGCCATCGCTCTCCTCAACCATATTAATTTGAGGGAAGAGAACGACCCGACACACGACGCCGCCGCAAGAAGGTGCCTTCGATAGTGAGCATGAATGCTCGAGATGGACTTACAATTTCTATAAAACGCGAAATTATTACAATTTTTATTAACATAACATCATGGCCTCCTCCCGACTCAGAGCCTCCATCACCACCGCGTTCCGATCTCTGATGGCCCTCTGCAGGTTATATTCCTTGATGGTCTTCGGTGATGCAGCCGATGCTCGCCGTAAAAACCGGCTGATGGCATCGTCTTCGATGTCATCGGCATAGTAGGTGAACGTCCCGGTGTGCCGTGATATTGCAACAACTGCGTGGGATACGCTCTCAAGCAGCTTCATGTTGGGCGTGGTCTTTATGGCGATAACCGACTCGTACCCGTTAGCCCCTGAGCTTCGTGAATGGTTAGGATGCGTGACCATGCGCCTCCCCCAAACCCTTAACTTTTAAGGGTCTCCTTTTCTTCCTGCGTATGTACTAAGAAAAGGGTGTTGGTGAGGGTGGTGGGAATTTGTGCTCTCTTGTACCTTCTTTGCTCAACGGACTTAATACGAGGAGCCGAGGAATAAATACCCGAGTAAATTTCCCTCAGCGCATACGCTGTTTGTTGAGGTTACAACGACGTTGATAACTTTTTCTCTGGTCTACCAGTGTGAAGCAGTCACCATCAGGTTCCCTTGCATCCGGGGCGACCGTTGCATTCGTCTTCTTATCTACTGCGCAGTTGGAGCAGGTGAGAGGCCTCAGTGATGGTCTTCTTCTGCTTCTTTCATAGTCATAGTGTCTTCACGTGCTGCGGTGTTGCGATCTTAGCAACACGAGCTACATAAGTGGGGAGGCCATCGGCCTGCGAAACAAGTGTCAATCGTTCGCAATGTCACCGGCTAGCTCCTTATATAAGTAGGTAGGCAACATTCCGTTCGGATACTTTCAGCTTCTTGCGGATACCTGTAACCTCAGCAGCAGGATCTCCTTCATAAACCGGGTGACGTCCCACGTCACAGGCGGCAATCGACTCAGGTCGCGAGCCACGTACGTTGCGCGTCCTCAGGATCGGTCTTATTCAGGATACGCAAAATGTCTTGCAGGTCTCTATTTCCCGCCATCCCGCCCCGGCGCCTTGTGATAAAGCGCGAATTGATGATATCGGTCTCAACAAGCACCTTCTTCGCATCCAGGATGTCCGCATCGGTGAAGCTGGACTCGCAGATTTGCTCAAGATGGAGCTCATCCATCACGTTCAACTTGTTTTGCAGGAAAGCCAGGAGCTGGACTGGATGGAGCACGACTGGATAGTCGTCGTGTCGGCGGAACGCTTAGGTTGCGCTTTTATTGTTTCACGCGTTTAGCAGACGCAGTGAATTTAGGTCAGCATTGAAATAGCCGCAAGCGAAGCGACTGCTCTTGCTAACAGTGCGATGTTTAAAGGTACGTAGACGCGGTAGACGTGTAATTAAATTTGGTACGTTTGGGTTGCTCTTTCTTACATTTCATGCCGAAAAAATATTAAGTAGGTACCTACTTACCTATCAGTTTAGGAAATTTGCTACGTATCTTACGTATGCGTTGTAATCATGAACGTACTTTTTTTCTACGTTCGTGGTTCATGGTTGTAATAAATACCTAGCTGTTATTTGTACTTAACTTGCCTTAGATTTACCAATAATAATAATATGTTTATGACCCATTTAATGAACCGGTTATTCTATCTCGCCCGATATCTCCTAAGTAGAGAGAAAAAAACAGTTCACTAAATGGGTCACAAATCGTAAATAACATGTTTCACAAAAAAAAAACAGGCAATAAAATATGTGACATTTTATTCTCTACAATAATGGTCTCAATAACTTTTGCCCTAAGTGCATAGTTTCCGAGATATCCGCCCAAAACCTTTTTTCCAGGATGGCGATTGAAGCTCCTCCTGCATCTGTCTGTATTTGTGATTTTATGCCCAGTAAGTTACCCTAAAACATTTAAGAAAAAAAAATTGTATTGGAAATTTAGTGCGAGGTTGAACATAAAAAACTGCTATTTTTACTGGCCTAGTATTTGTTAGACAGTTAGTTTTCCAATTTAGTGCGATCGCACGGACACTGCGACGCCTAGTTATTTTTGTGTCTCTCGTATGAAAAGTAATAGGAGTGAGAGTGATGTAGATAACACCTCATGCGTCAGAATAGGGGCCTGTGCAACGTTCTTTGTCAATGTCTTAGGTCATGACGTCAATGTCATGACTTAAGACACTGACAAAAAGGAGCGCGCGCCACTTTTCATTGAAACAGGTTATCTAGCCAGCCTTCTTAAAATCTTAACAAACTTAGAATACTGCAAAAGCTATTTGACTATTTTTTGAAAGTCACTTTAAATTATTCTATGGAGTATGTTAAACATACTACATTGTTATTTCGAAGATATCTATTGTATTAGCAATTTTATTTTATTGTTAAAGTTTAAATTATTCTATGGAGGATGTTAAACATACTACATTGTTATTTCGAAGATATCTATTGTATTAGCAATTTTACTTTATTGTTAAAGTTTAAATTATTAAAACCGCGCCAAAAACGCTGTCACTCTTAGGGAAAGTTTAGTGGCCGCTAACCAAGCTAAACCACAGAATAAATTATAGACTAAACCATGAATACGTACTCTATGGGCGTTTGCCCCGCCGTACCCCGTATTTTATTCTATAATTTTGGCGCAGCGCTGCCAGAATGTTACTTTTGTAACATTTTACGTTACTATTGACCTCTCATGCTTAGCTCTCATGTTACCTCCATACCTCCATAGCTCATGTTACCTCCATTACACGACTCAAGATTATGTTACGTTACTTTCGGGACTTGAAATATTTTCCAGCGAACAATAACAAATCTTGAAACAGTCATGTTCAGTTCAGTTTGTCCCTATTGTGATTAAGTTTTATTAGTTTCGTTTTCCACATAAAACTGGACTCTGATACCTCGAGCTGAGCTGGGGGGCTATTCTTGCGCGTGAGATGAGATGAGATTTTATCTTGGTCACTCTCACACCTATGACGTTTCAAACGAGAGCACCAAGGACGAAAAAAAGTGAGATGAAAATCTCAAATCTCCGAATAGGCCCCCTGTGAGCTGTATGCCTCAAGGCCGACCTTTGTACTCCTCTTCAGGTCACACTTCTCAACCGATTCTCGAGAAATATTGTGAGTAGATTCGATAATTAAACAGATTTTATTTTGCCGAGTCTGAGTACTGTCGTTTAAGTACACACCACTCATAAATTGGCGCAAAAAAAACTACCCTACTCGCTTGGTCATTTTTACCTCGACATTATGATTATTGAAATAAGGTATAATTTCGTGTACTTAAATATACATACATAGTGCTTTTTTTTTTTTTTTTATAATTTATTCATGACCATGGATACTCGTCCTTCAGTCGGATTCTTAGTAATAATTTTTCCTTCAGTAACAGATGATGGGATGATGATGATGAGGTGATGATGAAGACGATGAATCCCTCCCCTTTTCCCATTCCAGTAAAGTTATGGATACTTTACTGAAACTGTAAGTGAAGTTTTGTAGAGAACACGAAAAATCGCGTTTCGCGATGTTTGTATCATTTGCCCACACTCGTGCACGTTGACGAACCGGTAAACGTTAATAATCCACCATTATTACACTTTAACACTCGAAGAATCACAAGTTTTAGAAAATAATACAAAAACACGACACCATCTTTTCGGTTCCCGCCAAAACTTCTACATAGTGCTTTTTTTTTTTTTTTTTTTTTATAATTTATTCATGACCATGGATACTCGTCCTTCAGTCGGATTCTTAGTAATATTTTTTCCTTCAGTAACAGATGATGGGATGATGATGATGAGGTGATGATGAAGACGATGAATCCCTCCCCTTTTCCCATTCCAGTAAAGTTATGGATACTTTACTGAAACTTTAAGTGAAGTTTTGTAGAGAACACGAAAAATCGCGTTTCGCGATGTTTGTATCATTTGCCCACACTCGTGCACGTTGACGAACCGGTAAACGTTAATAATCCACCATTGTTACAATTTAACACTCGAAGAATCACAAGTTTTAGAAAATAATACAAAAACACGACACCATCTTTTCGGTTCCCGCCAAAACTTCTACATAGTGCATTATAAAAGTGTGACCAGGGCTACATTTTGAGGTTCTTTTTAAAAACTGTGTAGTTTTTTTACAAGTCAATTTTGAAAAAGCCGTAACATTAAACACTTACAAATATGTGCAGTTTTAAAATATGAAATCTCCTAAGCTTGTATATTGGAACGGAAATAGCTAACGTAGAGTTTGGGAATTAATATTAGTTTTCGTGCAATTGTAAATGTTTTTCATGGCAACATTACCACGCACACATTGAAATAGAAGTGATTTCAGCAAGATATAAAATAATTTATCGCAGTGTTCCATCTTTTCCTCTAGGTTGATCTGAGTTTATATTTGACTTTTTGCTGCGGGCAGCACTGTTTAGGCGGCGCAGATCGATAACGTCGCTCGTGGCGTGGCTATCTATTTTACTTGTCAGTGTATGTCGCACTGTCGTAGGCTAAGAAGTATTCTGTGTTCAGGACAAACCAAATACTCTTTTGGTAATAGAGATAAACTGGACGATCAAAACTTACAAGTTATAATTCGAAGTATCTAACCATGAATAATCCAGAAAATATGGAAATAGAAAACAAACACGATATAAAAGAAAATAGTGAAAATATGCCTAGCACGGCGCGCGATATCGAAGATTCAGCTTCTTCTTCGTCTGGCAATAAAAACATATTTTATGGATGGAATAAAGAAGAGAAGTTCAACCTATATATGACCCTAAAAAAAAAGGGTTACAAAGATGTTAAGGTAATACAAAAACATATACCAACAAAGACTTTACCTGAGATTGAAGAAACTATCAAAAATTGCCAGAAAGAGGCAAATGAACGTCTAAAACACAACAAAAAACAGTTAAAAAATAAACAAGCTAAAACCAAATCTTTAGCAAGCTGGGCAAAACTGCTGACTGACAACTTGAGCACTAGTGAATTACAAACTGAAACAGCAAGTGTTATGCGACTCATCGCTGACCTAGATGACATCCCCCCTGCTGAATTGACAGGAAATGTTGACTTCCGAAAAGTTTATCATCAAATAGCTGATGCCATGGAAGGCAAGAAACCAACTGACCATGTAGTAGCACAAGTTTTACATGGCTGTGTCTCAAATGTAGCTTTACTCAGTAAACAATTCAAAAGTAAGGAAACATTGCAACAAATATTGAACCAAATAAAAATTAAAGATAAATCGCTAGCATTGTTTCAACAACCTACTGAGGATTTCGAACAAGGTATTATACACTCTTTTGTTTCACATGAAAAATATAATCCACTTGGATTATCAGAAGAAGATCTTTTGCTACATGAACCTGATAATTAATTCCTAATGAAAAATCATTTTCAATTTTGTAATGTAAAAGAAACTCATGTAAGTAACATATACCATTTAAAAAATGTAAAACAACCCAACAATAACTTTTTTAAATGTAATTCTTTATATGTAAAGCTAATATCTGTGCTATGTATGTACTATGTATCCTGTACTAAAATTAAATAAAACTAATTTTTTTCTGCATACTTTTAGAATTTTTTGTAAGTTAGTACCTACTAGAGTTTTAAACTCACAATAGTATGTATCCATTCATGTAACAAATTGGAATAAGACAAAAACCTTCATTGTATACAATAAGTACACATTTTAGTTATGTTGTATAATAGAAAGCATAGGTACTTAAAAAACTTAACAAATCACTTTACTGTATTAGGTACATTTAATAGCAGGTTAGTCTGCAAACATGATTGTTTGACATTTTATTGATAGGATTGCGCTACATGCCTGCATGTGAATATCCACCCTAATACCCTGATTAAAAAGAAGTGATGCCATTTCAATTTATCTAAGCACCACTATCAAACGAAATTCTACCTTAGCTACAGAATAAATATAGTACAACCTTAGTTACTTTAGTAATAGTCAAGTCTGTACCTAATCAGTTGCACTGGTTAGTTCAACCAAAATGACTTTATTAATATCATTATTGTGAAGACTTTTCTTTATAAATTACAGTACCTACCTATTATTTAGTAAGATCTTGCTCGCACTGTGACATTGAATCACAGTATGGTATGGGCCTTAGAATAGATTATTATAATTAGACTAACAGCAGTAGCTGGATTGGGAAGTAGTCACAGCATGTCCTTTTTAGATAGCAATTATTTATTTTTTGTTTTTGATGTTGTGATATTATGACTAAAATTACCCTTAACCGAACTAAATTGTATGACACAATGTTACAAAGCCAACAGGGAAAATGACAATGACTTATATAATTATTATAGGACCATTATTCAGGTTACAAAAGTAATCCTAAGCAAAATTGTCAGTAATAATAGGTATGGATGTGGCGAATTTCCACAACTTAGGCTGAATAAAACTCTGTGAGTTTGATTTCAATGGACTGTATTTCTTCTGCTTACAATGGTGCTTACTTGCTATCTCGCTTCTTATTGCTATTTCGCTTCTTCTTGTTTTAATTTTTGGCCGCAAAATTAGAAAAATACCAAAGTTACCTTTTTTTTGTGAATTACTACTGCTT
The DNA here is from genome assembly GCA_911728515.1 of Peribatodes rhomboidaria. NCBI lineage: Eukaryota > Metazoa > Arthropoda > Insecta > Lepidoptera > Geometridae > Peribatodes > Peribatodes rhomboidaria. Next base: position 8,500,128 of record OU452166.1, read on the forward strand.
TTGGCCACTGAGGCCTCTATAGCGTACCGGACGTAAGGCAAGCGCGGAGGGCGCAGTGCCTTTAGAATTTGTGTTTTTTTAAAGCTAAGGGCGACTAGTACAAGGGCACCACTAAGGTACGGACCTCGGCTTGGGCCGTCGCCGGGGAGGGGGAGTCGATTTGCCCAGGCAACCCAGAAGGGGTTTGCTCTTGAGCCCTATTAGGTTGAACTGATTGACTATTTGGAGAGAATCTAACCGGTTTTCTAACAGATCCTTGGAGTCTTCGACCTTGCCGGCGAGGTCGGTGTTCTTTTGGGAACCGGCGCCTATACCAAAAACTGCATACTTCCTATTGCGGGGAGCTGTCGGGTCAGCAGACCCAGGGCAGCCGCCGTGGCGATGGCAATGGGGTCTTGGGCTTGCCCACCCTGGGGGCGGAAGGCACGTCCAAGACGGTGGGCGAGAAAGGAAGGCATGCGGTCTTGAATGGTGGCGCAGGGGAATCGCGAGGCAGAAGCAGGGCGCTTCTTTCCCTTATTGACGATGATGGTGAAGCTGTCGTCGCGGCACTGACGAATTCCATATTATCCGGAGAGATGGGTTCGGGATCGGCCGTCAGGGCGAGTTGCGAGCGGGATCGGGAGTGAGAGCGGGAGCGCGACGCCACCGTACGCGATTCGCATTCGTCTTTTTTGTGGCCTTAGGACTTAGGACTTGGCCTTAGGGGTATTGGTTTGCAATGCGGCCGCAAACCCTACCGGATTTCATCTTCTTTTAGGCCCCAATATTTTTTCCAGCTATTCGCAACTCTTCTTTCTACTTCTTTGTTTTCGTTGTCCTCTGGAGACATCAGTTGGCCAAGGTATAATTATGTACTCTTCGACATAGGAGATTTGATTCAGGGGGGCTATTCCTGCGCTTGAGATGAGATGAGATTTTATCTTGGTCACTCTAACACCGATGACGTTTCAAGCGAGAGCAACAAGGACGGAAAAAGATGAGATGAAAATCTCAAATCTCCGAAAAGGGTCACTGATCCACTATTACAGGATCTTTGTTGCCATTGGTCATGATTTTTGTTTTTTCAGGGTTTAGCTTCAGTCTGGCCTTTGCACTTTCTGATGCTAGATCATTTATCATCTTGCTTAAATCAGCTGGTGTTTTTGCAAATAAGACAATATCATCAGCAAATCGTAGGTGCGTTAGCGGGCGGCCATTTATAGTTATGCCCATGTCTCTCCATTCCAGATTCCTGAAAGTCATTTCTAGTACAGCCAGAAAGAGTGTTGGTGAAAGGGGGTCACCCTGTCTCACGCCTTTTTGTATTTGAAACTTGTTTCCTTCTTTTTCTAGTCTGATACAAGCCGAACTGTGTTTACTGTTTATAAATATTTTTTATAATTCTGATATATTTATGCTCTATACCCAGTTCCTTCAAGGCTTCCCAGATTTAAGAATGTATCAGAGAATCGAAAGCTTCACTGTAGTCAATAAAAGCTATGTAGTATAAAAGCTGGTATTCAGCATATTTATATTCATAATAACAAATCGAGTGTAACGTGGAAACAAAAAAAAACACGGTCACGGTGCCGGACTCGAAAACATCCCTCATCCCCGGCTCTGAGCTGCGTATGCCCCGCCCGTATGGCGTCATCCGACACGTTGTCCGCTGTGGGGACCCATCTCCACTGGGCAGCGTTCGTCAACTCTGCTATTTCGCTCTGCCGGTGTGCTACGAAAGGCGTTGGTATATATTTCCCAAATCGTTTGGAGTCGCTCCAGAATGTCAGCTGTGTATCCGGGTTGATGTTGAGCTCTTTCACTACCTTGGTTGGGAGTCTCGCTCTGATAAGCGCGGCAATAGCTCCATCCGTGGAATGCTCTGCTTCGATGTCCTATATTTCGATGTCCTCTGCGGTGACGGCGTTCCCCGGTCGGTTTCATCTCGGATCGTCGCTATATCGGCGGCTAGTCTCTTCTTGATCAGCAGCGCTTGTAGCTCGAGTCGATTCCGATGGATGTGAGCGAGGCTCTCCTCCGCCTCCATCTGTCTCTGTCTGATCCATGCCTTAACACTCTTGTTCGAGTTTACTGACGCGGCTCTAGTCGCCCCCTAGTATCGCGGCGGCGGTGGCAGCGGCGGTGCTGGTTCCCATTCCGGTGGCGGGTTGTACGCAGCGTGTGGTGAGTCCGCAGGTGGTTGGGATGTTGAGGCTTTGGCATCTGTGGCAGGGTAGCCGACAGACTTCATCGCTAGAGTCCGCCTTAGTTAGCTTGAGACCTCGTCTTCACTGGGCTCCTTGCACATCTTCAGCACTGGTCGCCCCTAACCGGCTCTACCTCTCTAACAGTCCCTACGGCCCTAAGGCCCTACGTACCATCCTAACTACGCTAACTCCCGACGATATCCGAGACGGCGGCGCCCGGCAACCCGACGCTCAGCACGCGATGCTCAACACGCGAACGCGATGCTCTGCGCACGTTGGTTGGCGCTAGACGCTCAGTACGTGACGCTCTGCTCCGACGACTGCACCGCGCCTTACTCCCCCGGCTGACAGATGCTGCTATCGATGACGCGCCGCAGCCATAGTCCAGACGCACGGTTCTGCGCCACAGCCGCCACATATGCTAAGCTAGATTCCGGCACCGAGGTCGATTGAGCCGAGCTTCCACTGGCTGCCTGCGATTGTGGCGGGGGGATGTCGAGAGACTGGGAGGTGCGAGGTTCTCTTTCGAGCGCTAGGGATGTAATATTTGGACTCTCACCTACGATGAGCTCCTTCGTCTGCGTCCTTTTTTTTTAAGGATTCGTTTGTGAAGTGTTACGCTACTGATCGGATGGTAAGTGTCCTCGTTTTAGCGGAGGTGACAAGGCCGGAAGTGAAGGTGGTATTTTTTTTGTTTTTAGACATGTTGTAGATTGAAACACTCAAAAGCTTAGATTTTTAAAGAATGAGAGATTAAATTAACCATCATTATCCGCGGATACTGACTTGAGCTCTGGAGGGCTATTCCTGCGCGTGAGATGAGATGATGAGATTTTATCTTGGTCACTCTCACACCTATGACGTTTCAAACGAGAGCAACAAGGACGAAAAAAGATGAGATGAAAATCTCAGATCTCCGAATAGGGCCACATTTTTGTTACGTTTATTTTAGGCTTAAATTGTTATTCTGTTGTGTTTGTCTACAACCGAGTGAGTGTGTTGGGGTTCGACCAAAATAAAACAGTTTTTGTTAGTACATTATTTATTACTAGAATATGTGTGATCTAATAAATGATCTTCTAGATCTTCCAAGTCCGACGCAGAACTGTCAGATGAGGTATCACTGTCGCTAGCAAGTCATTATATTAAAACTTTCTCAAGTCGACATCATATTATATAGTCGACATCATATCATATTGACATCGTGATATTCATCTTCTAACCGCTCAGAGTGATCGCAATGCGTTTTCCATGTAGCAGCCGTTATAGTCTGAAAAGCATCTTGTGCCAGATCCAATATTTCCGATTTCGATCGACCCAAATTAATTCAGAAACACCTGAAACAAAATATGTACAAATGTAACCATGGAATGAGATTAGGTAGGTAAATGTATAAAGTTTGCATAGCATTATAATTATAATTCATCATTACCTATACACAACCACATTTTATTTAACCACATTTTAGACATAAACATTTCGTTATTCCCACAGGTAATATTTACGTGTAATGTTGACAACACTCACCAGTCATTGCCGCCACCCTTGCATTTACGGATTTTAATGGTATAATCGGTTCGTTCTTTTCACATTCTTGTGTACAAAACGAATGTACTTTTATAACTGCTTCTCTTGTACCACTTTAGGCATGATGATAGCACAGTAGTTAACAAAATATTCGCAACGATGTTTACTATGAACTCGGAAGTGTCAAAGTGAATTTTCAAGATGGCCGTTTTAGTTCCTCAAATCGCCACCGCCAACTTATACTTGTGGCACTGTATTATCAACAAGTTACAAAATATAAAACAAGTCTCATGACCCAATTCCATTTACTTTATTTCTATCAACATTAACATATTTCTATCAGGTTATGGGCCCAGATCTGTTCCTGTTAAATAGAATGTGGTGGTAAAATGGAAGCCATGAGTAACATGAGTGCCATAAGTATCGACAAGCTGGTTGGTCAGTCCAACTACGCAACATGGTCGTTCGCGGTCGAGATGTTACTGATAGACTTAGATCTTTGGGATTGTACAAAGGAAGATTACAAGCTAGATACAGCTGAGGCAAAGAAGAAAGATGCCAAAGCTAGGAGCAAGATCTGTCTCATGTGCAAAGAAAATATTTTCCCGATGATTATGTCACTCAGTACAGCTAGGGAGACATGGCACACGTTGCAGAAGGCGTATGCGGATAGTGGCCTGATGCGCAGATTATATTTATTGCGCAGGCTATTTAACGTAAAACTTTCATCGTTTTCAAGCATGGAGGAGTATCTTAATGACGTGCAGTCAACAAGTCAGTCATTAGTCAAAATCAAGGCGGGATTAGATGATGAATTCGTCGGAATCATAATGCTGGCGGGTCTCACGGAAGATTTTAACCCTCTTGTTATGACACTGGAGCATTCCGAAATGAAGATCTCAACCGAGACGGTGATGACAGCGCTGCTGAAGGAGAGTTTACGGAAAGATACGCAAATAGGGACTCAGAGTGAGACTGACACAGCAATGGCAGTACGGAAAACCAAGAAGGGTTTTCAAGGATTATGTCATTTGTGTAAAAAGAAAGGGCACTTTAAGTGGCAATGCCCAGAACGAAAGCCTGAAAACAAGACAGACACTTCTACGGATAAGAATAGTAAGGAGACGTCGGGATTGATCGCCGCTTTGTCAGCAACGGTTGGCGAAGGGCAGTGGATCGTGGATTCCGGAGCAACGTCTCACATGACGTCTGACATGTGCATTCTAGAAGATAGAAAGGACATTAGTTCTAAGTGTGTGACAACTGCGAACAATGACAAATTAGTTTCTAGCAAACAGGGGAATGTGTATGTTATGGGGCGTACCGTTAGGTTTGAAGACGTTCTTATGCTTCCGGGTTTAACGTCTAACTTACTGTCTGTAGGTAAGATGTGTAACAAGGGTTACACTGTTGTTTTCGATGAGGCTAGTTGTAAGGTTTACAATAAAGATTGTAATGTATCTGTATTTGGTAAGCCAACACTGACAGCACCACTGCAACAAGGATTGTATGTTTTTAACAACCATAATGCAGCGAGAGTTCTGACGTGTCCTCAGGGTACTTATACTGATTCATATGATGTATGGCATCGAAGATTAGGTCACCTGAGTGGACCTCTTATGGTGAGATTGAAAAGTATGACAGATGGTTTAACTTTTAAGGAGGTGGGCACGGAACCGTGTGAAGGATGCTGTAAGGGGAAGGAATGTGTCAAGAAGTTTCCGAAAAGGAAGAGTAAGAGAGCAAAAGACTTACTTGAGCTTGTACACACGGATCTAGCAGGTCCAATGGAGGTGGAATCTTGGGGACGTAATAAATACTTCCTAATATTTGTGGACGATTTCAGCAGGAAAACTTTTTTGTATTTGCTGAAATCAAAAACCGAAGTACCTGCTATTTTCAAAGAATTTAAAGCATTGGTAGAAAACCAGACAGGAAAGAAGATAAAGAAGTTGCGTAGCGATAACGGGACAGAATACATCAACGAAGAGCTTCAAAGTTACCTCAAAAAACATGGGATCCAACACCAGAAATCTGTTCCATACACTCCACAACAGAATGGAATAGCCGAACGTACAATACGTACTATAACTGAGAAGGCTAGATGTATGGTGCATGATGCTGGTCTTGACAAGAAATTTTGGGGAGAAGCTGTTGGATGTGCCACGTACCTGAAGAACCGATCTCCAACAATGGCTCTAAAGGACAAAATTCCAGAGGAGGTCTTTACGGGAGAGAGAGTGGATCTATCCAATTTGAGAGTATTTGGATGCAAAGCTCAGGTTCTGGTAAAGGATCATAGTAGGAAAAAGTTTGATCCAAAGACAAAAGAAATGATCATGACTGGGTATTCTGGTAAGGCGTACCGTTTTATAAATTTGAACGGTAACCCAAGGAGGATCGTAGTTGCGCGTGACGCTACTTTTATGGAGAAAGTTCCTGTAGTTAATAAACAACAAAATGTTGTTTCAGTAGCTCCAAAAAATGATTCTGTCACAATACAGAATGTTCCTAGAGTTGGAGTTGAGCCAATGATTCAGTCTCAGGATCCTGTTTCAGGAAATGTTCAGGATATTTTAAGAAATTCAGAGGGGATGTCTAGTAGGTCTGCCAGTTCAGAACGATGTTCTAGGCCTACTACTCCGGTGGAATTTTTTGATACTGTGGAGACTGAATTTGAACTTGATGCTGACAATCGAACAACAGATGTGCAACCACACCCGAGATACCCCCAAAGAAATAGGGTGCAAAAACGGGAGAGAGATATGGTGTACAATTAATGCCGGCCGATATGCTTACGAAAGGAGTTGGGCGGCCTAAACATACTTTCTGTTGTAACAGCCTAGGATTAAGTAGGGATGTTGTGTGAGCAAACCTATACTTGTGTTGTAACTATCTAGTGTAAAGGTTTGAGTAGGGATATTGTACTTTGAGGTTTAAATTGAAAGATAGTACCACCTACTTAGATTAGTTCTTATTAAGGATTGACACAGTCAATGTGATTAGACTCTGTCAAGCCTGACATGTAGTTCTTGTAATTGTTCTGTATTATCAACAAGTTACAAAATATAAAACAAGTCTCATGACCCAATTCCATTTACTTTATTTCTATCAACATTAACATATTTCTATCAGTTTTGACTATACGCTAACGCATCCATTTTTTTTACAGTAGTCAGTTTGCGCAATTTGTAATTAAATGTTTTATGTTTGATAACGTGAAATCACAGATTAAAATGCCTAAACATGTCATGTTTATGGGTGAAATTGTTCCTTTTTGAACTGTCAGTCACTGGCAGCACTTCGCAAGTGTTACACCAGCGTTGCCAATCTGTGGGGAATTCCCCAAACTGTGGGAATGTTCAGTCCAATTGGGGAATTTGTGGGGAGAGCGTCTAAGTGGGGAAAACGTGGAGGATCCTCACTCCGGGCAGGCGACCCGTATTGAGCTCGTCAAAATTTGGAAGGTAACCCGTTCCAGGTCGATGGTTTAGTTCCGGAGTGTTTTAAAAAGTACTGTTTAGAAGAGTGAACCTAATAGCCTAGCTAAATCGTTCAGGAGGGCTATTCTTACGGAGTGAGATTTAATGTCACCATTTTTCGTCCTTGTTGCTCTCGTTTGAATAGTCTTAGGTGTGAGAGTGACCAAGATAAAATCTCATCTCATCTCACGCGTATAGCCTAATAGCCCCCCTGGTGGGATATTCCTGCGCGTGAGATGAGATAAGATTTTATCTTGGTCACTCTCACACCTATGACGTTTCAAACGAGAGCAAAAAGGACGAGAAAAAGTAAGATGAAAATCTCAAATCTCCGAATAGGGTCCCAGTAGATAAAGTACAACCATGTTGCCATACCATAGCATTGTAATATTCTTGAGCATCAAAAGGTATTGGGGAAACAACGGCTTATTATTTTACTTTTAATTTGAAACAAACTACCTACATTATACTTACATTACAAGTATTGCGTGCAGTGCAGACAACATAAAATAATCGAGTGAACTCTAGTGTCGACTGTTATTGTGTTCAAATAACAGACCTACCCCAATGTTTGTTGTTTATTTCGTCTACTAAAATAATAATTACAATCAAGATTTAGAGCAAATATGTATGGACAAGTGGTTGTTAACATGTAAAGAAAAAACTCAGAATAAAAAGGATGACGATAATTCTAAGGTATGTCATAAAACAATAAATGCACGTATTATCTTTCTCAAATGTATTGGTAGAAAGAAAATTTAGAGTCCTGAAAAATTTAAAAACAGAGAAGCGAATTTGCCTACCTACCGACACTGTAGTAGCACCTATGGCCACTAGAGAAGAGAGAAGGTATTAAGAAGAAAGGAGGGAGCATAAAATGTAACCCTTCAAATGATATTATGTTGACCAAAAAAGTCTGGCGCAATAAAGAGCTGCAAAAGATAGATAAAAATCAAATAAATTAGTAAATACAATGTAGTAGATTAAAATCGTGTGTAAGGAATTTAATTTGAATTTAATTAATAAACTTTATTATTATTACTCCAAGATATTCATTTGTCTTCTTAATTTCTAAGTTTTTTGCAATAAATGAATGTAAAAACAAATACTATACAAAACTTAAAAACTAGGGTGCCGCCGCCGGCAGCGGGGCGATGCCCAAGCTACCGGTGGTTAGGGCTGCAGACTGAGGAACCTCCTGACAATACGGCACGTGTCTAGGATCACTGCCTTTTGTATCTGTCCCTTGATCCAACCGTCTAACGAGAGCCTCTTGAGATGTTGGTCGAGGCTCTTCGGCTATGAGACCGTTTACCGTAACGACTATCGGGACAATGATCGTCGAGTCAACATCCCACATGGCGGTTACCTCGTGAGTTAAGTCGAGGTACTTGCTCAGTTTGTCCTTCTCGGCCTTCACGAGGTTCTCGTCATGTGGGATGGTGATGTCGACGAGCACTGCCCGGCGCTAAAGTCAAAGTCAAAGTCAAAATGTTTTTATTCAATTTAAGTATCAAAGATACACTTATGAACGTCAAAGTTATTTAAATTGACTCGACCGCCTTGTTCGGACAAAAAGCCTCTACTCAGAAGAACAGGCAAGAAACTGAGGGGCATTATTTTTTCAAATAATAAATAAATTACAGTCTCACAAATTTTGGCTTACAACTAGGTAATATCTCTAAAAATACTAGTGGCTACTTGGCGGAAGTGGAAAGCTCCAGACATCTTTATCTTCTAAATAATTCTTAACCTTATAATATCCTCTTTTCATTAATGTAGTTTTTACATGTGATTTGAATTTTCCCTCGGTGAGCCCTGTTATATTTTTCGGGATTTTATTGTAAAAACTAACGCAGTTGCCTAAAAATGACTTTTTTGACTTAGTCAGTCTAAATCTTGGTACAGCTATCCTATCCTTATTTCTAGTGTTATAATTGTGATAGTCACTGTTCAATTTAAATTTATGTAGATTTTTGCGAACGTTTATAATATTTTCAAAGATATACAAAGAAGGTAAAGTTAATATAAATAAATCTCTCAATGATTCACGGGGACCCATTCCGTAGATAGCGCGGACCGCTCGCTTTTGCAAAATAAAAATGGCCTCTACTCCAGCAGCTGATCCCCACAGCAAAATGCCATATGACATTATGCTGTGGAAGTAAGCAAAGCAAACCATCCGAGCTGTAGCTATATCCGTCAGTTGCCTAATCTTGCGAACCGCATAAGCAGCAGAACCAAGTCTCCCAGACAGAGCACTAATATGTGGACCCCATTGCAGTTTGGGATCAATGCTTATACCCAGGAACACCGTCGCCTTGTATAGGTTAAGTTGATCGCCCTCAAGCATTACGTTTGGTTCTATATATCTAACATTAGGCATGGAAAACTTTAAGCACTTAGTTTTTTTTGCATTTAGTAACAAATTGTTCGCAGCGAACCATCTCGAAATAATAGTCAGTACGTTGTTCACATGCACAAGCTCACTATCTTTCCTATCTGTTCTAAAAATAAGAGATGTATCATCTTTAAATAGAACTATGTCTGTAAGGTCCTTAACCATATACGGCAAATCATTTATATACGCTAAAAATAAGAACGGGCCTAAGATAGAACCTTGTGGTACTCCCATTGTAACTAAAGATCCGGAAGATGTGACGCCATTAATTCCCACTTTTTGTTGTCTATCAGTTAGATATGACTCGACAAGATGTAGAGCGATTCCACGAATTCCGTAGTGGTGTAATTTACGGATCAAGGTGCGGTGTTCTACACAATCAAACGCTTTGGAAAGATCACAAAAGACACCGATGGCATCCTGTGAACTCTCCAAGCTTCCATCACATGCGTAACTAATCGAACTCCCGCATCTGTTGTTGATCTACTTTTCGTGAAACCGAACTGATTTTCGTTTAATATTCGCTATTTCCTATAATATTCGCTAGGACCGGTCGACCAGCACGACCTCAGGCTTATTGGCAACAATAGTCCTGTCCGTTATGATAGAGCGGTCCCAATTATTATTATTGTAATAAATAAGTTTGATTGAAACGAACAAGTTTTTTTTTTTTAATCAAAAATTGTGGGGAAAATGTGGGGAATATTGATTTTATTTTCCCCAAAGTTGGGGATTTTCAGTCCGATACTTGGGGAATCCAAACCATGGATATTGGCAACACTGCGTTACACACACTCACACAGGGAGTTTTGGCGGGAACCGAAAAGATGGTGTCGTGTTTTTGTATTATTTTCTAAAAATTGTGATTCTTCGAGTGTTAAATTGTAATAATGGTGGATTATTAACGTTTACCGGTTCGTCAACGTGCACGAGTGTGGGCAAATGATACAAACATCGCGAAACGCGATTTTTCGTGTTCTCTACAAAACTTCACTTAAAGTTTCAGTAAAGTATCCATAACTTTACTGGAATGGGAAAAGGGGAGGGATTCATCGTCTTCATCATCACCTCATCATCATCATCCCATCATCTGTTACTGAAGGAAAAAATATTACTAAGAATCCGACTGAAGGACGGGTATCCATGGTCATGAATAAATTAATTTAAAAAAAAAATCACACTCACACAAGTGACAAGACAAGCGTCAAGCGCGAGAAGCGTGAACTTTGGCGTGAACGTGAAGGCGAGTGACGCTTAGAAAAATAAATTGCTTAGTTCCTTCGAAATTCTAACGATTCAAGTACTCAGGACACGACGCGAAGATCAAAGTCGCGATGCCGAGAGCAAACCATAATAACGCTGCTGCAAAAGTAAGTTAAGCAATATTTTTCCCAGTAACACCTCACCCTGCAATCTGGCTTTATGCCATCTGTACAGCACAGATTACTCCGCATTTACATAGGGCTGTACATAAATCTTCAAGTAATTATTGATATAGCAACTTCAATGCCTCCTGATATTAGAAAAGCTTGCTCTGAATATTCGTTATTTGTGACTACTTACGTGAAACGTAGTGATTTCTTGCTCAATGTCCTCAAGTTTTTACCGTTTAAATATAATCTCTTCATCCTAAATAACAATAAAAAAGGTAATCTGTCTAGAGTCTATATCGCCTGAGTCAACGATTAGAATCTAGTCTATAATCCATTGTTTAGTTAGAAATCGCCATGATCCATATACATTCCCCATAATCATTATGATTAAATATTCCATTTCTGATCGAATACTATACCATAAAAACTAGGTTTCTTGTTCTGAGAGTTACACCAGTTTATGTCTCTATCTGTTGTTTTGTTGTATACCATAATATTTGTCTAAGTGCTCCACAATGCCATAGCTTTCAGTTGTATAGCAATCATCATTGTACAATCTAACTAACATTAAATGGAGAAAATGATATACACCACAGCAGAAAAGCAGAACAGGATGGAAGCCATAAGGTTTGCCCTGACCTGCTCAGGGTGTATTGGTCTAGTATAAACTGCTCTTAATCAAAAATGCATGATCTATATTATAACTCAAACACAGAATTGCACCTGTGTGTTTTGTATATTTTATAATGTATCTGTATATATTTTAAGTAACCATGAAAATTTGTACTTACCTTAAAAACTATGCAATTTAACGGTAATCCTAGTCAATGCAGGTGGGTGAGATATTCCGCGAAGCAGGCATCGCCTTCAACAAATTGTCAGAGATGACAAATTTGCTGCACCCCATGGGGGAATCACAACCAGGGTATGTAGAAACATTTAGTAATGTTCAGACTAAACTGAATAACAAACATAAAAAAAGAAGTAACCCAACTCTAAAATGTAGCAAATCCAATAAAATTAGGTTTTAACTCAGTTAAACATACAAATCAATTCGCTTTCAATCTGTTTTGGGCTACAGCTTATTAATATGTGCTGTAATACAGAAATATATATCTAATTTAGATAAAAATTATGCATGGTTTACATTATTTCAGTCCAGAGATCAACTCCAGCATGGGAATGCCACAGGAATAGCGTAAACAAGCACTGGAATGGATCCAGTGTAGTCCAGTGTCAGTTTACATTATTCCAGTGGCATTCCAGGATAGGATTCAATAGCTGGATTGGAATAAAGTACGCCAGGCATTACTCTTGCTCTAGGGCAGTTGTTACACTGAATTTATTATAAAAAAAAACATAGAAAACCCTTAACCATCTTCATCAAAATATGTGTGCATAATATGTAGAATCTTTATAAACTAGTGGCTCTGTAACCTCTAGACCTCACGGTTGATGTTTGTCTTCCTCTAAAGGTTGCATTCCTAAACCAATAATTATACAGATTTTTATACAGATTTGCCAAGGACCTGTAAAGGAAGACAAAGATCCGGACAGAAATCAGACATATGAAAGCATTTTTGTCGAAGCTGAAGCATAGATGTTTCGCTCACCATCACTTAATCCTTAATAAAAGATACTGTATTAAGAAGGTTTTAATTATATTTCCAGGGGCAAGTGGACCGAAGAAGAGATTGAAATGTTACGTTCCTGTGTTCATCGCTTTGCAATAGATTTGAATAAGCTCAGTCAACATATTAAAACTAGAACCGTGTAAGTATCTATTGTTGCATCTCTCACTTTTCGTATCAAATGCCCCAATAAATAAACTCTAAAATACTGAATGAAATCTGTTTCATACCCAAATATCTAGTGTGTTTCGCCTCTAATGTTGCATTAAGTACACCAAGGAATATGTGATTTTATTATTAAGCTAACCTAAGTTAAATATCAATTGACAAAGTGCTTGAAGGATAAGGGTATTGCTTTTAATTTTGTTGTATTTAATTTTTATAATAAACTAGCTGTCACCCCGCGACTTCGTTCGCGTTTATTTATATATATTATAAATGTGAGCTATCCTATCTGTTAATAAGTTATATCAAACTGCACACGGTGTGCAAATTTGATTGAAATCGGTTAAGTAGTTTAGGAGTCTATAGCGGACAAACAACGCGACACGTAATTTATAAATATTAAGATTATTATTTTGTTTGGGAATTTATTTGATTACATTTTATTGTTTCACTTTGTATTAAATAAATTAAATTAGCTTTAAATATCAAATTGTAAGTATAGAGTTTTGTTTTAGATTTCATTAAATTATTTTAAAACTTTTACAAGTAGGTATAATTAATATTTAACTCAGGTTAGCTTAATAGTCAGTAGTCCAAAGCCAGGAAGCTGGAAAGAGAGGTAGAGGCAGATCTCCTACACGCTGGATGGTTCTTATCAAGACAGCCACAAACGCTTCTATGACGGAGTGCTCTCGTAATGCGATTAAGAAGAAGCTTAGCAGTAAAATCAATTTAATTGAAACCCATATTTCTTACTGATCAATAACTTATAATGCCTGATTCAATCAATACCAAATGAAATTCAAGTAAACTTAAATTAGTATGTAATTATATAGACTATTTACAGAATTGTCTTATTATTCCAGATCACAAATCCGCACAACTCTAAAGAAAAAAGCGTTTGAAGACGCAGGTATACCTGTAAAACAGGTAAGCAGTAACCAAGGGCTAGGGCAACCGCCGCAGCAACATGTAGCCTCTCCCATGACCGTGGTGAACACACAGAGTGTACTGGGCAACTCGCAGAAAATGAGCAAATCACATGCTGGCAAGGGCAAAAGCCTGCTAGGCAACCCAAAGAGTCTGTTGGTAGGCTCACACAGTTCTCTTACTGTACCGAATACAATGACTAACACGCATAGCATACTGGCCAATCAAGGCGTGCTCGGAAAAAACGCAGAGGTTCAAACATTCACTAACTAAAACGTTGTTTTAGCACAATTTTTAAGTTTCTTTAGTTTACGTTGTGCTGTTGTGTTAGTGAAGTTTGAATTTTAATTTTATTTAGCACCACAGTTATTGCATGAGCTAGCTTAGTCTGATTTCAGATTATCACTTTCTGTTTTTCATGTTATTTTGAACATTATATTATTTCCTGGCACGCTTTCTGACTTGTTGATATTGCAATTATGATTTTTTGGTAAATTGGTTTTTGGTAGTGTTTCCAATATAAATGAAGTTGCCTAAGTCATTAATTGAAACAATCTGAATTTCATATGGATCTATTCATATGAAAGGAGAATGGGTACTTTTGGGAGTGCCCTGCTAATTGCACGCATTTATGTCTATAAAATATAAGATAAGGAGGTTTATCTAGAATGATTGATCATTATTTCAATTTATTCTCCTAATAGAGATAGATACAGCTATGAAAAAGGTAGGTTTTCAAACTCCATACATTTCTGCTCCTACTTTGATTCTGAACAGACAATGAATTGAGATGAGTAGTCGAAATTTCCCACGAAAAGTTAAGGGTAGATACAACCCTCTCTTTAAAAAAAAAGTAAACATGAGAATTTTACTTTTTGTCACTAAATCACGCTGACTGTTACTTACATTAACTTATAATGACTTGATTAATATTATCTGTAATTGCTAGAAATATAAATTATATAGTATTATTATTATTTTTAGTTACGGAACAATTTAGTATTTTTCTTATGTACTAACAATTCTTTGTTTTTCTTAATAATTTTTACGTTGTGTGATAGTTCTTCTATCACTTCAAATGGACCTTGGTATTTGCAATCTACCAAACAGGTAGCACTACCTGTTTGGTTTCTTAATAAAATTAGATCTTCTGGCTTATAGTTATTACTATTACATTTTCTATCATACTTAATTTTTCTTAACTGCTTAAATTCTAATAAGTTTTTCTTAGCGTCTGACTGAGCTTTCTGTAAGCTGTACCTTAGTTCTTTAGGGTAATCCTCAAAATTACACATTGGGTCGATTTGATTAGATAAATTGCTAGGTAAGTTGCAAAGTTTTCTGAAAACTAGTTCATATTATATAACTAGTATATTTGGTCTGTGAATGCACACTATTGTTGAATGAAAGTCACCAGAAAGGTAACCAATCGCTCCAATCTGATTTGTTGTGCTTGCATTGAATTCTGAGGTAAGCGCCTAAATGTTTATGCGTGTTTTCTATTCCACCTAAAGTTTCATGGCGGTATGCGGTGGGATGTAACTTCTCTATACATAATAAGCTGCATATCTCGGACATTACAGATGAAGTAAACTCGGTACCCTTATCGGTTATGATTTGTTTCGGAATTCCGTAGCGTAATCTTATATCTTTAAATGAGCAATTCTTGTATATATATATATATATATATATATAATTGGAATCTCGGAATCGGCTCCAACGATTTTCATACAAATTAGTATATAGGGGGTTTCGGGGGCGATAAATCGATCTAGCTAGGAATCATTTTTAGAAAATATCATTTTATTCGTGTTTTATCGATAATCAATCTCAACTGAAAAATATGACTCTTCCTGACATCTATTGGCGAATAATAATACTACTATTTTTTGTGAGCAACTAATTGCTTTAACGACACAACAGCAGATGGCGTTGTTAAGTAACACGAAGTCAATGAGTGTTTGCTTTGAGGTTAGACTAAAATCAATTGTTTATTATCCAAAAAACACAATTAAAAAATAAAAAAAAATACCGAGCAAAGCTCGGCCATCCAGGTACTATGAAATTATCAACTAAAGATCGAGCTACAGTTTCACTATCTTTACGCGGTAAAGAATACGCCTCAACGAGCTTACTCAAATCGCACTGTATAGTTAATAATATACCTATTTCTATAATCTAGTGGGCCCATAATATCTAAACTTATCCTTTCCATTGCTGAGTTAGCAGTAGAAGTAATTGTCAAAGGTTCTCTAATACTTTTGTTATTGGAATTTTGAATTTGACAATCCTTACATTTATTGACGTATGCTGTGACGTCATTCGACATACCTAGCCAAAAGTAAAGCGTTTTTATGGTATTCAACATACGGTTTATTTTAGCATGACCGCTAGTGTGTAACAGGTGAAAATCGTTCGAAATCGTAGTAATTTCGGTTTTATCAGTAATTCGTTGTATATCTTCTGTAATAAGAAACCTTAACGAGGTTACGTGACACTGTTTCATGCTGCGCAGCAAATATTTATTTAATTACTCTTACTTTTAATGATGAGTAATTCTTTTATTTTTAACTTTATGCACAAGTTTTCTAAATCTCTCGCTAGCACCTTCGGGGTAAAAAACTATCGAGAATTAAGAAAGATCGCAGATTGCGAGGGTCCGTATATACAACAGTTAGTGACTGAAGCTAGATTATTATTATATTAGCTAGATTTTTTAAAAATCTTTCTTTAAAATATCACAGAAACGTAATTCGACCATATCCCTATAGGGTTTCTGAGAACTTCCACGACCTCAGGTTGATAAGACCTGCTGGTTGTAGTAGTTTCAGATAACTGTCGGTTGTTCTATTGGTTATGTAACTTCTTGGTTTGGGCTCTAGTTAAGACAGTTAACTAAATAACTTATCATAAGTTTCTTGTATTTAAGTCTTGTGGCATTACTATGTATGAGCATGAAGTGGTACATGTTGGAGGCGTCAATGTATACAGATCCAATAGATTTACATATTTTGGCACTTTTAATATATTTAAACATTGCTTGCAGTGCAACCAACCAACAGCTTTAAATGTTATAAGTTAGCCAAATATTAGAGAAATTGTATGGCGGCTATTTATCATACACTCAACTTTAAAATGAGTATGTATGGAGATGCTCATCTAATTTATTTGTTCTGCATTTGCAGGTGACACTTAACATGCTGAATGCAACTGAAAACGAAGTTGATGTGGAAGGGCTCAGCACTGATGGTGTAAAGTTGGAGTTTGACGCGAACAACGATGAAGTGGCCACCTGAGGTTTACTCTGGTTGGCAAACCATTAAAAGCAGATACCCCGGACTATAATAGACAGTCAGACTCAGTTTTAAAATCAGTGAACAGTGTTACTAAACTTTTTAGCTTTCTGTGCTTGTTTGGGTCACTAAGCTTCAAGGAACTTTTACCTAAGTGCAATATGTATGGCTAATCAAGTTTTGATACGAAATACTAGTCCTTACCTGTCCCTTTAGGTGTCGTTTCTGTAGATCAAGATCGGAATGTCTTTATATTTACAACACCTAAAAAGATAACTCACTCCAGCAAACTCAGGGTATCCTGCTGCGGGGGCTAGAGCCTCCGAAACACTATTTTATTTTTAACCGACTTTAGGAGAAAGTTCTTAAATCGTCAGAATCTTTTTTCTATGTGTGTTCACCGATTACTCGAAGACGTCGGAATCGATTTGGAAAAATATTTTTTTGTCTCAAAAGGTATACTTCCCAGGTGGTCCAGTTTAGATTTTATCGGAATAGGTCGAGCAGTTGAAACAAAATTGCTAACAAAACCCAATTCCTATGACTGGAAGTCGGTATTTTAATTTTAAAGATTGTTCATTTTGTATTACTAAGCGTACAAAGCGACGACAACATAGTTGGGGCCACGCACCAATTTATTCATTGTGTAAATATATAACCGTATTGTATGTCCTCTGTATGGCGACAGGCTCGTCCTCTGTCAAATTTGGCACTAAATATCGTACATGAATAAAATAGAAATTATTGTAATTCTACATGCCTATGAAATTCTAATCAAATAACATAAATTGTAGCATGTGTTAAGACAACATTAATTACTATTATTATAGTTTAGGTCAATTTTTAAGAATACTGGAATGCTGATCGCTCTGAAAGCAAACTTTTAGCGTAAATGTAATAAAAAAACAATTTTATATTTCAATTGTATAATTTCATGCTAATTGCCATATATATCACTTACACACAAAATGACCCATTTTTATGTGCAATAACGACTTTGTCGTGTGTAACCGGCGTGCAATAGGCTCATGTGTGTAACTGTGTATATTGGTATTTTATTAATTTTATTAATTTTATTGTGATGATTTCATGTGGTTTTTTAATGTAACACGTATAGTTTACTTAATATTTTTAATGCGACAAGAATTATGTGCAAGCATGTCAAGAACATTAGTGAGCGAAGCGTCTCTGTTTTAGCTTCGACAAAATGCTTTCGTATGTCTGAATTCTGTTTGGATTTCTGTCCTGATCTCCGTCTTCCTCTACAGGTCACATTTCATAACTGATTCTTTTGAGATTTTGTGAGTTGGTTCAATAATTACATAGCCTTTTTTGTCGAGTCAGTTTTTGTTTTATTTTTTCAAAATGGCGTAGATATATTTTTTTATCCGAAAAATTATCATATTCGCAATTTTGATAAGCTTCTAAATACTGACTGCAAAAAAAAAAAATCTAACTTGCTCAGAATTTCACGAGGATCGATCGAGGAATGCGACCTGTACAGAAGGACAGACATCGACCGCGAGGTCTACAGCTCAAAGAACCACTAATATATTTGGTTTATTTTTTTCTTTGTTTTTCTGTTGTAATCATGTCGTCTGCCATTATTGTTTACGAAATATGAACTACCTGAGATTTCAAACCTCGACAATTTTTATAGCTTTAAAAAATTCAAAACAGGTTATTCTGTTGATTTTTTTGACAATTGTAGCTAAAACCGATGGAACGAAAACGTTAGTCCGAAATCAGATTAGCCGTACATTTTACATCTTAATAAGTCCTTGCATAAAATTTCGCCGACGCGGCGGATCGTCACCCATACCTACAGAAAGCTTAATATAATTATGTCTAAATGTACCGTTTCTTCCATGTTTAAATATACATATATTCTCTATTTTGTCATAGAAGTACAATGCACTCGCAAATAGATCTATATTGTATTGAAACCCGAATTGGTTTCGCCGTATTCGCTTTTTGTGCACATAACTGTACTAGGTAAATATACTATGGGACTGATCCTAGTATGCTAGATAACTATGCATTGTGCCAAAAATAGGCAGTGGTGTCGATTCTATTATATACCTAGGTACCTCTCTAAAATCAAAATTATAGGTATGCGTCTCTGTTCATTCCGATTTGTAAGAAAAAGTGTGCAAATTTTAGATTCCTTGAATTTAGTATAGAACATTTTTCAACATAATCAAAGACAATGCCAAAGGAACGAAAATTGTGTTTGGTTCTAATGCTTGTCACAATTATGTGTTAGCGTTATGTCCGAGACTCTTGTGTTAGTGAGAATGGCGTTGGTTTTGCGAAACCAATTTGTTACAAACTCATATGTACACCTGTTACGTAATTTTTTTTAAATTCAAATTAAATTTAAAATTCGGAACTCTTCCACTCACGGTCGCCTGACCCCAAACTAAGCAAAGCTTGCACTATGGCTGCCAGAGACTGATATACACACTTAGATATTTTTAAATACACACTATGTAAACAAACACAAAATGTTCATCACATGAATGTTTGCCCTAGGTGGGAATCGAACCCACGCCCCCTAGCTCGGAAGGCAGGTTCACTACCGACTAAGCCACCGAGGCAGCAATTTGTGTCAAATTGAAACTAAAATATACATAGTCTGGGGTTAAAATGCTTACATTTAACTGGTTGAGATCTCGGCGGAACTTTTGCCATGTACAACTTCAACAACGGTTTTCATTACAGATAAAATGATTGTTTATTGGTTTGAGAGGTAATGTAGGTAATTTTCAGTAATAATAATGAGTATTCGGGACAATATGCACAATAAACTAAGTCAACTATGTTTTAACTGTTTTAACATTTTAACTAAGTAGGTATGTTTTAACATTAATGTTGGTAATATTTTAGTAATAATACATATTCAAGACAATTTGCACAATGAAATGAGGCAACTTTTTATTGAATTAGATGCAATTTTAATTACTTATGGCTTATTAATAAACTAAATGTTACTACTAGAATTATACACTCATCGGAATAATCGTTTTATGTAAGTAGGTAATTATTGACATGATGTTGATTGTTGCGTGGTATTTTTTGGGCCACGGATTGTTGTAGTACTTTAAAATTCTCTCTTTTTTTGTTCTAGAGTGTAAGGAAAAGATGGCAAAAATTTCAGAGCTGTCAAATTTAGCTTAGAAAATAGACCCACAGAATCAATGCTGTTGGTATTAGAGACAATTTCCTAAAAAACTATTTATAGGAATTAATAAATATGTATTTAGGCATGTATCATAGGTATAGGTTCATTATTATGTCACAACTCCTAAATGTCTAACCTGTGTATAAAAATAGATGTGTAGTCTCCAGAATATTCTTTTTTATACACTTGTTTTCAACTATTTACAGATCGTTTATTTACTTACTACTAGGTAAATTCGTTGTATGTAGAACTACTTTCACAAATTTACCTAGTTTACCTAAAATCAATATTGAATTTAGGGTGAACGCTCCAGTAGTTGACCAATTAAGGCAGATGTCGATACAAAAAAAATGTTTACTAAATATCTACTAGAAATTTTGACTTGATTATTTTTGTGTACATTAAAAATTAGTTATTTATCAATATAAACTCATGAAATTTTAATTTAGTTTTACCATTATTTTATTATTAATTAATGAATTAAAATTTCAGCTAATGCGCCTGTAGTTGTCCAGAGGGATTTAATGATTGATGAAAAACTACAGTTTCATTGCAACAGTATGTTTTATTTAATCAAATAAGCAACATCTGAATATAAACGACTTATATTTTAAATAAATTATTAAATTGAAACAGTCTCCATTGTTTTTTCTCTTATTTTACTATTAAAATTTACCAGAAAATAGATCAACAGTTCAAAAGACTTACAAAACTTTGGTTCTATAACCTCTCTTATAATATTTCCTTAACAAGAAACAAATAAAATAAAAAGTACTTAAATAGCAGTCTTGTCATGGTGTAGTTACCAAAAACTACACAAACCACTTAGGTAATTTGTTAATAGCTTAACAGCAGCAGTTCAAAAGACTTAACTTTGGTTCTATGAACTCTCTAATAATATCTACCTACTTAAGAGAATAGAATAAAATAAAAGGACTTATATATCAGTCTTGTGATGTTTTTTTGGTAACTACACTAATCTCACTTATAGTATCTTTCAGGCAAATATTTCGCCATTTCGGCGACTTTGTAGGATCCTCTTTGGTTTATAGGAAGGGGAGGATTTATTTTTTCAATAATATCTTCGTTCTTATACCAAAAAGTGTCAGGTTTTTCAGGCCACTTGAATGTATTTGGAGTAGAAAGTACCATGACACTAACCTCCTTAAAGTCATGTTCACTTTTTTGAATAATTCCTGGAAAATATTCGCCCTCGTATTGCACAATGACAAACATTCCTATATCATACCGATTATCGGCTTACCTTTGTTTATTTTGTTTTGAATCAGTTTTATCCTTTTTTCTTATAATTTTTCCTGCTATATCCGAAAGAACTTCATATTTTTCGGAATCACTGGTATCGGAACAAACAACAGGTCTGCGTCTGCGTTTTTTTATAAATGTCTTTTGTTTTGACTTTGGAATTTTTTCGATCTTCTTCTCTTCCTTTAATATTTTTTTTTCAGCTCTCATTACTTTTTTGTTGTCTTTATCTTTTTTTTCTTTATCTTTATTGTCCCAGTAACTGACCCACGACGGAGAAGATATCGCATCGGGATAAACGAATTTGTTTCTCTTTTTCTCATGTTTTATAGGTGACTCCGTTGGCCACACAACAGCTCCGGCAAATGCTGTACTTATTTTGACTGAAGGGACTTTCCGAATAATCTGGGAGTTTTCTGGTTTATTAGGCTCGAAGGGTTCTGGAGTATTTCTATTCAAGATCTCATTTTCCGACAATCCATCGCCGATTTTAAAAATATCATTTTCTGGGTTATTTTGGATATCAACTACAGGATCATCTAGCTGGTTTTGCTCATCCTCCTGGTTTTCTATCACTGCATCGGCGGACTTTAGAAAATCGTCTTCTGGAATATTTTGTACATCAACGTTTTGTCGAGCTTGAGTTGCAATAGGCCTGATTGTTTCTTGCGCAGAATCCTTTAACTCTTGATTTTCTAGTAAGCCATCTCCAGCAGAATCTATGTTCTCCTCATTTTCTACATTTCCTTCGATATTGTCAGAACATTCCGACATAACTCGGTTTTTAAGTTTGCGCCATACATAAAACAATTCTTTTGCAGATTCTTCTCCGGTCCAATCTTCGTCTTTGTTTACTGCACGAAAAGCTTCTGCTCTTCCTCTTCGCATTAATAACTCTATGTAAAGAAAGTGTTCTGGGCCTATTTCGGTAGGCTTATCAGCAATGTCATGCCTTGTTTGGTCATTAATACAACGACTATAATCAATCGCATCTGCGTTAAATGGATAAAGACCACATTTGCGGAAACCATTGGCTATCGTTGATGGGGTAGCTGCTTTAAAGGCTTCTTACAGTAATGGAGCAAAAACAGATCGCGTCAGTACTCTTGTGCCTGTTTTGAGTTTGTAGTTTTGAACCACTAATTTCCAATTATTTTATAATGGTCTGAAAACCGACACATCAGCGGGTTGTAAGATGTGTGTGGAATTGGGGTACAAAGCATATAGTATTATGCCATTTTCCATGCATAGCTTCGAAACTTCTCCACTGATATGGGATCGATGACCATCAACCAACAGCAAAACAGGGAATTTGGTACCATTATTTTGCAAAAAAGGCAGCAGGGTGTTTGCTATGTAACCGTAAAATACCTTGCACGTCATCCAACCATTTTTTGATTTACCGACTGACCATTCTTCATTTATATTTATGGCTATATCTCTAGGAATCCGTTCATACGGGTAAACTACAGCTGGCGGCAAAATTTTTCCAGACGCGGCGAATGTTCCTAATACGGTTATATTTTCTTTCGAGTTTTGGCATACCCCGTATAGATTTTTCATTCCTTTAGGTCCAAGTATGACACCGTTTGAAGGATTGGTTTGAAACCCCGCTTCGTCACAATTAATTATTCGGTCAGGATCATCCAATATATCTAACGCGTTTTCTGATTTTAAATAATCATATAGATTAGAGTGCCATGTTCTTATGTCTGCTTCTGTTACTCTGCTTCGAGCTAAGTCAATATTCTCGGAGTGTCGTTGGCTAATATTGGGATGTCTTTTAAGGAAACTCTCGAACCATGTTCGTCCTGGCACATTGTCTTTAAATACTGTAGGTCTGTTATCTTTCGAAACAATATCGTGAACTGTATGCATCAGGTTTTGTTTATTTATTGGGAAACCTTTTTTGGCCATAGCATTTATCCAACGACAAAGTAGTTCTTCTTCATGTGGTGTAAGAATAGATGGAGGCCCCATTTTTCTTACAATTGGACTTCTTAATTTAATTTTATTTATTAGCGTGGAATGTGGAATTCCATATTTTCTGGCAGTTTCCCTGATTTTGGCGCCCTCATTTATTTCCTGCACCGCATGCAGTAGACTTTCTTCGCTGTACTTAAAAAACTCTTTTTTTGGGGGCATTTTGCATATTTATCTGAAATAAAATTCGAACTGGTCAAACACTAAAGCAAGCAAAAAACGTTTAAATGTTCAGTAGTTGACCACTGGTCAATTACTGATTACGGAACATTATACAATGTTTTAAGTGAATACCTAGATAATACTTCAGGAATACACACTGTTTTGATAATAAATACAACTTTTGTTAAAATTTCAGTTGTTGACCAAATTAGACAATTACTAATTTTTTTTATATTTCTTGTATGTATACCACACACATACATATTTACATACATATTTCTTGTGTGTGTACCCACAGAATATGCTCTATTACATAGGTCCAGAAGGATAGTCTTCATATAAAACACGATTTCGAAACGTGTCAAATTTATTTTGGTACCATAATAAAACCTTTTTTTCTCTAAGTGATGAACTTGCCATTAAAAGAGGTTACCCGATTTAGTTGGGTAAATTATATAACGATCAGAGTTTAAAGAAATCACAAGACCGGAAACAAAGTATTAGGCCAGCTTAGGCCAGAGCTAAACTACACACAAAGCCTTACCCAGATCCATTCATGACACTATTCTACAAACTAATATTAAGTATAGATTGTATGTAAACCTTAACTAAATTCAGAGTAGGTAAAAGGTAACAATTTAAGTAAAAATCAAGAGTACGAATTTGAGTTAAAATCAATAGTAAAGGGATTACTATTGATTTTAACTATTGATTTTATCTTATTTACACATAAATTTACCCATTATCATTATTTACATCATACATTTAAGTTATTTTTTCGGCAATAAAATAACAATACATTTACATAAAAATAAAACTGACGCCTGCTTGTCACGATATTTCACTGTTACGTATATTTCTTTCTTGCGAAGGTGCACTGAGCAAATTGTTATAGGGGCGACGAAGTTTTCACTAATTTTCATTTTTACTTCGAATTATTTTTGTCTACTGATCGGCTAAACTGGATCCTTAAGAAACCTAAAGATAATTAAAGGGAAAATAAAAAAATACCTAGTGGCAACACTTTTTTCAGCAACTTTTCGCTCTGTTGACATTAAGAATTAATTACAATTATTAGCTTTTTAAAGCACATAAAATATATTTAAGACTTACGGATGTTAGCAACACATACAAAAGAATGCAGTCTATGGTCTGCTGTGTGACGTTTTGCGAGCGAACTGTCAAAGGAATGTATTGAATGAATGAATGAATGAATGTAGCTTATGGAATGAAGGAGTAGCGCCTGAGTCGCCCGCCCCGTCCAACCGGCACTTCTCGCTGGAGCACGGAAGAGGACGGACCTCGTAGTGTTTTTCTTGGGTGTCTTTCTGTAGTATTGATCTTGGTGTCCATTATATTCATATTGGAATTACCTACATATTGTACATGGTTTGGATTATTAGAAGTATTAGTTGATCACATTTACATTAAGGTGGTTTTGAATACCGTCCCTTCAGAAATAGTTTACATCAGAAGTGAGATGTAGTTTTCTCGCGCCATAAAAGAAATAGAAATACATCGATAAAGGTACCAAGGCAAAAGATACCGGAATTATTTTTAGCAAACGTGTAATGTTATTATGTCTGGCAACTAACTTCATTAGATTAGCAGTACTAGATGAAACGACAAGCGTGTATGAAAAGCCTCATGGAAGTAGAAGAAGCGAAAGATGTATGCCAGGATCGTAGCAAGTGGAGAGAAGTGGTATCTGCCTACCCATATGGGAAACAGGCGTGACTATAATTATGTATGTAGATGACCTGAAAGACGGCTATAGGCACTCACCAGAATAGAAGTAGTGAGTTGAAGCAGTGACTTCCTAAGACTAAAGGAATGATCTGGACCAGGCACTACTTCGGATTAAGGGAGTGAGCTAAAATAGCTGAACAGTAAGTGAATTAGTAGCTGATAGATGACCTGAAAGGTTGCTATAGGCACTCGCCAGAATAGTGGTAGTGAGCTGAAGCAGTGACTTCCTAAGACTAAAGGAATGATCTGGACCAGGCACTACTTCGGATTAAGGGAGTGAGCTAAAATAGCAGTCGTATAGGGAATTTCTAAGCCTAAATATATCAGCTTTGGTTTAGATGGTCAATACTATTATAAAATTGAAAATTTAAAATTGCAGAACTATTGAGAAACCTACAGACCTTTTTTTCGGTGTTATGATTGATGATGAAGTTAATGAATGAGATAACTAGTTACAAAGTGGTAGAAATTTCCAAGTCTAAAGGAATCAAATGATGAAAAGGTTGCAACAGAAGTTCTATCTATTTAGGACATCATGAGTCATGATAGGCCGAGCTTAAAGATTTTAACAGCCTTTGAAATCATGTGTATGTTGACAGATACGTAATTCATGTGCAGAGTTGGAACCAATATAGGAAGCGTGCCTGAGGGCATGCACGGCGCAGGAGGGCCGTGTTAGCAACACATACAAAAGAATGCAGTCTATGGTCTGCTGTGTGACGTTTTGCGAGCGAACTGTCAAAGGAATGTATTGAATGAATGAATGAATGAATGTAGCTTATGGAATGAAGGAGTAGCGCCTGAGTCGCCCGCCCCGTCCAACCGGCACTTCTCGCTGGAGCACGGAAGAGGACGGACCTCGTAGTGTTTTTCTTGGGTGTCTTTCTGTAGTATTGATCTTGGTGTCCATTATATTCATATTGGAATTACCTACATATTGTACATGGTTTGGATTATTAGAAGTATTAGTTGATCACATTTACATTAAGGTGGTTTTGAATACCGTCCCTTCAGAAATAGTTTACACGGATGATATGTGACGTTGCCTTTTTTTACTGTTTTGGATATTCTGAAATTTCGGCATGAGTGGACTACACAGTTCACCATATTTATTGGTTAGTGGGGAGACGTAACCGCTACTGGATGACATCGAAGACTGACTAGTGAATTGGTTGACTTTCAATGGTTTGGTTTACTTTTTTTGGAATCATTATTTTTGACCGATTAGGGGTCTTTACTCTATGTCTATGAATTGACCACTACATTTTTTCTAATAAAGAAGTGAAATATTTTAAATATTATTACGTCACAACAATCTATATTAATATCAAAGTAAGAAAAACACAAATTTTGAATAGAAAGTGCACAATAAACCAGGATTTAGTTGGATTTTAAAAACTTACCTCTAGCAGCCTTGCTTACTTCGCGAGCACAAAATGGCGACTAATTTTAAACCAATATGAAAAATACGCAATAAAAGTCAAACTACACTAGCGACCTCTCTAAATTCTGATTGGTTGCTAGGCTGATTAGTTTTGACACATCAATTTGTAACCAATCAGAACATCTGCTCGTTTGAAAGCTTAATATCGGCGCTTAAATTTGAAAATGGTCAACTACTAATGCATGGTCAACTACTAGAGCACTGACCCTACTGTACAAAGTTATTTCAATATTGAATTTCCGGTTTCGTAATAAACCACTGCATCAAGGATGAGGACGCGTTTTATTTTATAAATACAAAGGCATAGTTTATACACGGTAGAGTCTCCGAAAGTTATGTCTGTGAACAGAATTTCTCAGCTTCCCTTCTCATGAGATATCTGACCATTGGGTAATGGTCAGATATCTCATCAGTATGAGAGGGTGTGTTTGTTCTGTCACGCTGTAACGGGTTTACGGTTGTAAAAGCAAGTTTGGCATCTTTGGGGCATATTGACCCGCTGCCAGTTAATTTTTTCAAGTTTCTGCACATGAAACATGATCTCTAAAGCTGCAGGATCGCCGAATAATCGATGCTCTGGAGGTGTAGTGTTGGAAGCGGTTGTTATAAATGCGGTGGACAGCGTTCCGCACTAATAACTACCCTTAAAAAGCTCCATTTAGGTCCTACACTATCATCGAAAAATTGTGCAGATGCGAACGCTGAAGTCCTCTAGGTATAGGTATCTCTAGAAACGTGAACTCGATGGAAATGCTTTTGGTAGGTACAGGGCCCAGTAGAACAAGTAGACAAGCGAAGTCCTGGTCTTTCACCAGCGCGCTGGACCGAAAAGCCACGTATACTGCAGAGTGCTGGCATTGAAACCATAGCCGCCAGAAATGGAGATTACGAGAATGGCGGCCATGGAGGGACTAAGACAGCGAGGAGCCATGTCGTACCATCCACGCAACCACGACCACTGCCAAGAGTGCCCGACTAAGTAGAGACCATAAAAAGCTTTTTCAAAATCTTTTCTTTGTTACCATATTACTTGTAAAGAAAAGTAAGTACCTAGGTATCAGAGAGGAGCTGGGCCCAAGAGGACTGCTAATAGGTGGCGACTGCAACGCCAAGAGTAGGTACTTGGTGGGGCAGCACCAAAGTAGACCACAGGGGAGTTGAGATGTCTAGGACCCTGGAAGAGTTGGAATTACAGTTACTCAATAGCGGTGATACGCCCACTTCTGATGCCGTAAGGGGTAACAAATCGTACACTAGCTTTATAGACATCACAGCCTGCACGGAAGATCTACTGGAGTTGATAGATAACTGGAGGGTAGACCAGGAGATGACGAGCTCTGACCACAACGCCATTCTGTTCGAAATAAGTCTCCAAATAAGTAAAGGTCTAAAAGTGCCGAGAACGACTAGGCTCTACAACACGAAAAAGACGAACTGGGACCTATTGAATACGAAACTTTCGGAAATAAAATATTGTCAAAACATAAACTTTGAGGCCATAAATAGTATATTTTTGAAAAATCAACTGTTTTTTTTTTACTAAATTCACTGACGCAATTATAAGCGCATGTAAGAGCAGCATGCCTATTAAAAAGAGTACGGAAGTACTCAAGGTCCTATGGTGAAATGATGAGCTCGCAAGGCTTAAGAAAACCACCACTACCTTCAGGCGTAAGATCAGGCACGCGGCACCATACTGCAGGGAAATAGTGGTGGTTGAGTACCTAAAGAAAAAGAAAGAATATGAGTGCCAAGCCTAGAAAGCCCAAATAAACAGATGGAAGGAGTTCTGTAGAAGACAGGACAAGGAAGGAGTATGCGAGGGTATCTACCGGGTCATCAGAAGGACCACCAAGAGACAAGAAGACCTGACCTTGACCAAGAGAGTCGGCGAACGAAAAGTCGGGGAAGTCAAGATCCTAGGACTAACTATTGACGACAAACTGACTTTAAACACGCACGTCGCGCTGCAATGTGTGTGTTGCTTGCGTAAGGCGCTCAACATCTACAAGCAGCTCTCCAGAGCCGCAAGAGTGAACTGGGGCTTACATCCCGAGGTAATTCGCACGATCTATATCGCTACGATAGAGCCCATCATAATGTACGCTGCACCAATATGGACACCGGCAGCAAAGAAGATCGTAGTGCGCAAGATCCTCAACACGGTCCAGAGAGGATTCGCCCTGAAGCTTTGCAAATCTTATCGAACAGTCTCACTACAAGCGGCGCTGGTGCTGGTGGGGATACTGCCTCTTGACCTTAAAATACAGGAAGCAGCCGCTCTGTATGAGGCGAAGAGAGGGGCATCCCTGTCAGACCTAGAAGACAGAGAAACCGAGCGACCGGTAAGATTTTCGGAAGCTCCTCATCCCACTACGCATATGAACCTGGAATTTGTCCGTCTGGTAGACCAAAGCCTTGTGGACAGGTACAAAGTGCAGGAGGTGAGAATCTTCACCGACGGCAGGAATATTGAGAGAAAGGTCGGAGCTGCACTCTCCCTGTGGAACAGTGAAGCCGAGATCCGGAACCTCAAGCTTTGCTTGTCCGCGTACTGCACAGTCTACCAGGCGGAGTTGCTGGCCATTAGCAAGGCAACGGATGAAATCCTCAAGAGGAAGGAAAGGAGCTACGGTCTGTACAGTGATTCGATGGCCGCACTGGAGACGATCGCTAACCATGGTTCTCTTCACCCTCTGGCTGTGAAGACCAGGGAGAACCTGCAAAAAGCTCTGATCCAAGACAAAGATGTGTCCTTGTTCTGGGTCAAAGCCCATGCGGGACTCCCAGGCAACGAACGCGCCGACGATCTGGCCAAGAAGGCCGCACTGAGGTTGAAACGAAAGCCCGACTACGACTGGTGTCCAATATCCCACATTAAGTGGCAAATCCGAGATACTTTCTTGACAGAATAGGACCTCAGGTATAAGGCTGGAGACACCGCGTCAATTACTAAAATTTTCTTTTCGGACGTGAGGTGCGCATACCGGTTCGTGCGTAAAGCCAGACCAGCGGGTGTACTCACCCAGATACTTACGGGGCATGGTGGATTCTCTCAGTAAGTAAGTACATCGATTCAAGTGCAAGGAGAACCCACCATGCATTTGTGACCCAGTCGTGAATGAAGATGTACCACATATCCTGACACAGTGCTCGGTTCATGCAGTACGTAGATTCAACCTGGAGCAGAAATTAGGGATAGATGTGGATAGTTTCAGCAAAGCGATAACCGACAAACATTTTAGTTTAGACTTTGTGAACTACCTACTGTACCTACCTACTCAAATATGTAAAATTGTAAATAATAGAAATACTACATTAGGTAAATAAGCATTTGTTAAGTTAAATAGTGTACCTAATTATATAAACCTTAGCAAAATTACGACCTAGAATAGTAATAAATTGTAAATTTACATACCGTAAGTAGAATTTAAAATAATAATTAAGTAGGTTAATAAATGTAGAAATAGTCACTAGAATAAGAAAGTAATATTAAAATCGTATGTATGAAAAAGAAATCCCTAAGTAGTATAATCCTGAACATTAGGGTAAGACGACAACCAATAAAAAAAAAAGTACCTAGGTACCTATCAAAATAAGCAGAGGGGCTAAATGGCTCTCAAAAACAATACCTACTTATTTCAATGGCGTCTCGGTACCTATAGGAAAGTACTTCATTATTATTTATTTTTTATCCACAAAAAATAACGGGTCTTGTAGTAGGGTGAACCGCTCAACGCAGGTAAGTAGGTATGCCTACCTAAGTAGTGAAAAAAAATACACAGATGCCGGTGATTAACTTTATTCATAAATCAGACGAAAATTGTCACAACTAATCTAAATTGACTAAGTAGGTATATACTTAGGTTATTCGCAACCAACATCAAGAAGTTGAATAGGTACATTCATTGTCTATTTTTTAATATTTATTTTAATTAATCAGTAACAGACGAACAGTTAAACAGACAACAGCGAAGCTAACTAACATCAAGAAATAAGATAGATTCCTTTATATTTACGGAGGTATAGGTATACATGTTACCTCACAAAATATTAATTAGTAGGTAAGTAAAGTAACAGTTTAAACAAGAAGGTAAAAACGTAAATACATTAAGTAAATCTATCTACCTAAACAGTTTTTAATAATCATATAGAAAGTAATATTGATCAGTAAAATATTTATGTGCGTCTTGTTCGACATCTTAATCAAGCACAAAAAAGAAATACTTAAAGTACGGAATTCTTAGGGCAAGACTTACAACTAACAGTTTGTTTTATTTAGAAACTAGGTAAGTAGGTATATAAGTTAAGACATAGGTAATAGGTATAAATTATACAACTTAAGTAAGTTAGTACATTTAAGTATCAAGTGGAAGTTTGGCACGGATCAAGATCGCCCAGATTTTACTGAGATTAAATATATATTTTTTGTTTGCCTGAAAAAGTGGGGCAAATATTCTAAAGTTACGCAAAAACATAATTATGCAAAATCAAACCAGGACTGAAAATCAGCTCAAAACTTCCAAAACAGATTTTTTTTGTAAACATTAAGAAAATTTACCCTCTAATTCCGAAAATTTTAATCTAACTGACAGGTAGAAATAATTATTTATCAAGTAGGAAATCCAGAATTTACTAATTTACTACACTCTATAGTTCTACACTACAACATTTATATGTTATTATATTTCTTAAATACACTGACTCCATGGTTTGGAAACTTTTAAGTACAATATTACGTATGTAAAGTTATACATATGTATATAAAATGTCGAAATAATAACCTTTTTCAGTACTCTTACTTCCCTCTCCATTTTAAAATACTTACCCATGAGACACCCTGTGAAATATCAGCTACCCAATGATCCTCATTGGAAAGCCAATATCATGTTTTTGTGCTCAAGTCGGATATGCCTACACTTCGCCCCAGTACCAGAAACAGCTTTGAAAGTCAAAGCAGCGAACTCCTTGCCTAACTGAAAATCTTTAAAAGTGAGTAAATATCAATGCTCGAAAACAGCCGCCACTTAAATTGACTCTTCTAGTTCGGATAGATGACGATCATACTTCTAAAATAATCCCTACCAAATACTAAAAATAAAACACTAAAATCAATACTTGATTTGTACTCCCCCAGTGCGCATGTGCAGCGAAACTTTAAGAGCGAAGTATTTTTTATGCTGCATCAATAAAAGGAACGCAACGGCGGACGGCGCATAGTACTCACTCGCACTAGTGCTAATATGAAATTGTGCAAGTGAGATGACATGAGCAGCGAGGATTTAATGGTTTTTATTTGTTTTTGACAGAAAGAGACACTTGAATTCCCAATGTAGCTAAATAAATACACCATCATCTACCCGAAATCGCACAATCAATTTAGTAGGTATTAAGGTATCACCATTTTTCTTCAAAACAAGGTTTTTAAATCAAAATACATATTTAAGGATGGTCTAAGAAACCAATTACAGATAACACAAAATAAACAAGTGCAGTAGTAAGTCTGAAGGGGCTTCTTCTTTAAAGTCTGGCTGCCGCGCGACGAGGCTTGTCCATTCGAAGCTGGTTTATTGGAATACCAATAGGAACCCTCGGTACATGCTCGGTCCTGCCGTCCAGGGTTTTATAGGTCCATCCCGTGTAGAGATAGTTTCCATATCGGAAATAGGTCAATTGATCGCTCCCGTAAAAAGTGCGGTCCGGAGCTTCAATTGAAGCATCCTTGTAGCGTGAGTTAGTCTGAGCGGCTTGATCTATATAGCTAGGATGCTCGCGGTTTAGTGATGCCATGCGGCGCGCTTCTTCACGAAGGCATACCGGGCAAGGTCTTTCCGGCAGATTTGCTTGAACTCCCACGTCCTTCCTCTTAAGTCGGTAGCAAGATTTCAAAGCATCGGCACCGTCTGGTATAAGGCGGGGGGCCACGGCTGGGTGTGTCACGGCTGCCCGCCTCTTCGACTTCAACTTGTTAGGCTTCCTGACCTGTCCCTGTACTGGTTTTCCTGTCTTCGGTTCACTGATGCAAAATTCCGAAAAGAGTAAATTCAACTTTGTTGCAGCCGACTCGCTCATGGTACAAACTCTATCTAATTCTTCCATCTTTTTATTGTACTCGTTTTCCAACGTCGTGAAAGCTTTTAAATATGCTTTCTTTTTTAATGATTTTGCGTCCGGGGCAGTCGCCAGCTGCCGTTCCAACAAAAATTGGGGTAACCCGCCAAACTTCTTAGGATCGGTAGACATCGTGGCACAACAGTAACTTGACTTTCACTTAGCACTGCAGAAACAACTTCTGTATGATAGCAAAAATTTTATACAGACCAGACCTACTGAACTGTCCAGGTTCTACCCGGGGACTGGAGGACTGGCTTCGCTCCGGCTCGGCTCTTCGCTCACGGTCTGCGCGAAATTAAAGTTCTTTGCGCTGCGCAAACAATCACGATGAAGGTAACGGTATTGATCTTCAGTTGCCGGTTCCCGCGCCTTGATAATTTTAGCGATAAACCTAGGTACTTACCTACTATATGTTTCTATGATTTTTCAATTTTTAGATTCGTCATGAAAGCAAATATGCTATTTCTATTGTTTACAGGGCGAGTGTCGGTGTTGCCATAATTGTTTTTGATGGCGGTATGTAGGTATTCAGAGAGGTATTCACTACGTATATTTATAAAATTCAAAGTCCTGACTGACTGACTGACTGACTGACTGATTGATATACCTATCAACGCACAGCCTAAACCGCTGGTCATAGAAATATGAAATTGAGGGGTGAGTTCTATGTACAGTGTAGGCATCCTCTAAGAAAGGGTTTTTCAAAATACCTCAAAAGGGGGGAAATGGGGGGTTCAAATTTGAATTAAACTTTTTATTCTCTGCGTCGATTGACTCAAAAATTGGTACAAATACACTTCAATTAAAATCATGAGACACGTGTACTTATTACAGTTTTTCCAAAATCATCATCATCATCATCATCATCCACCAACAGAGTCTAATAGCGCTTCTTTTAACTCT
Source organism: Peribatodes rhomboidaria (assembly GCA_911728515.1). Classification (NCBI taxonomy): domain Eukaryota; kingdom Metazoa; phylum Arthropoda; class Insecta; order Lepidoptera; family Geometridae; genus Peribatodes; species Peribatodes rhomboidaria. Next base: position 8,533,921 of record OU452166.1, read on the forward strand.
GAAAACTTTGCTGAGAAAGTTATTAACCCACTACAAACGACGCTGTTATTAGTCTTAGGGTTCCGTTCTAAATTGGTGTAAGGAACCTTATCATGAAACTCTGAAATCTGTCTGTCTGTATGTCTGTGAGCTGATTATTATCTTAGAAACTATAATAGCTAACCGACTTGAAATTTCGTACCTACAGATGTATAGAACGGCAGTGACTACGTATAGTAGGTATCTTTGTGCATAAAAAAGGGTACGTAGGTATTGTAGGTAGTTGGGGTTTGTAAGAGGGATTGCGAAAAGAAACCCTTGCAATATAGTCATGTGGGGAACCATTTGTGTATGCAATTTTCTGTACTTAATGGTTTTTTTTAAATTTAGCCTTCTAAAATGTTTTTGGTCTACATTTTTCACTTCGAGGTTTTTAAGGATTTAAGCAATACCTAGATTCTATAGGTAATTTTTTTTTTTCATGTATCGGTGTTTTTAATCATTTTACGGTTGCGTGATGAGAGTGTTACATCCGAGTTTTTGCTACTTTGGCGTGATTATTTTAATTATGTAAAGCAGAGGATTTTGCCAATACTATTTTACATTCCGAAGACCTTTCGTGCTTTGCATGGCAAAAAAAAAAATTGAATACAGGGAAACCGAGTGTTAAGTACCATCTTCTCTCACTTCGGCACAAGATTAGGGACCTATCATCCTACGACGATTTCCCTGTCAACGGCGTATTTCATCCAAACTTGCAACTAGCTTTCATGACACGTAGCTTTTTTTTTTTAAATTTATTCTGTTGGCCACTGAGGCCTCGACAGCGTGCCGGGCATTAGGCAAGCGCAGATGGCGCAGGGCCTCAAAAATGCTTACAAATTATGGGCGACGAGCGCAAGGGCACCTCTGAGGCACGGCCTCGGCTTGGGCTGTCGCCGAGGGAGGGGCGACGAATTGCCCTGGCAGCCCAGAAGGGGCTTGCTCTAGGGCCCTAACGGGGACGGTTGAAGTTAAAGTTAAAAACAAAATTAATTATTATTAACAATGACTCGACCGCCTTGTTCGGAAAGGGAACCTCACCTCAGAAGAACAGGCAAGAAACTGAGGGGCGTAAAATGAACGAACACTACGAGCTAACTAACCGATCTTATAACAGACCTTGTAGGCAGTCTTCGACCTCGCCGGCGAGGTCGGTGTATGTTAGTGTACCTTTGGTAACCGGCGCCTATACCAAAAACTGAATACTTCTTGTTGCAAGGAGCTGCCGGGTCGGATGACCCCAGCGCCGCCGAAGTGACGACGACGATGGGGTCATCCGGGTCGCCTAGGATGTTCCTAGGGCGTCTACGGAGAGGGGGAGGGTCTGTGGGAGCTACGGAGTAGTCCACGGTGCGAGTGACAAGAGGGTTGGGGTGGTGAGGAGCTCTATCAAAGTAGCGCCGGGAGATAAACTTGATATACTGACGGATGGAGGGAAGTTCGAGATCGCAATGCAGGTCGGCGTTACGCTAGTACCACCTAGCTCCGACTGCTTTGCGAATGAACCTATTCTGAAGGACCTGGAGCTTGTCCAGGTCTATGGGGGAGGCATGAGCGAACACTACTGAAGCGTAGGTACGTCATGACGGGGCGGATGCACATTTTGTAAATAGTCACCTTATTCCTAAGGCACAATTTACTCCGTGTGCCTACGAGGTGGTGGAGTCGGCCTAGAATGAAGGCCGCTCGGTTCCGGACTATCTGGATGTGTTTCGAGAAGCTGAGTCGTCTATCGAGGGTCACGCCAAGGTACTTGGTGGAGGTAGCCCAAGGGACGGGCTGACCGTGAAGCACGAGTTGCTTCCGGTTGAAGGGCTTGGCGGGGTGACAGTACATAGCTGCACTTTTGTCGGGATTGACCGTTATGGCCCACTTCTTGAACCAATCGCCAAGCTGGCGAAGGGCTCGCTGAAGTCAGCCACGCAGGTGGAGAGGATTCCAACCTCTGGTGTAGAGGGCAGTATCGTCCGCGAAAAGCGCGAACTCTACTTTTGGAATCCGGGGATGTCGTGAGTGTAGAGAGAGAAGAGGATAGGGGCTAGCGCTGAGCCCTGAGGGACGCCAGCGCTGATGGGATGAGGGGAGGAGCGAGTTCCATCGACGCGGTAGCGGAAGCTTCGATGGGTGAGATAGTCTTGGATGATGAGCACAAGACTGTCTGGGAACGCGAGTTGATATAGCTTGTGTATCAACCCGTTGTGCCAAACCTTATCGAACTTTAGCTAGCTGTAACTGTAGCTTTCGCGACGTCGAGGAAAACCGCTAGGGTCCCCTGAGGCTTGGGGGTGGTGAAGCCACAAGGTCTCCGATTGAAACCTTCTAGGACGTACTCCTTGACACGTGGCTTGCTGGTGGACGACATATATTGGGATTATATCTTATAGGAAGCAGCGTTATGGAAATAACATAACATATCGTCACACCTTTCCCCCTAAGAGGAGTATCAAAACACCCTCACTTCGTAGGACAATATTCAGCCTGAAATGTAATAAATATTGCCATACACCGGGCCTGTCGCCATACAACCGGGCTCCAGTCATGTAGCAGATGACATTAAATACGAACATATTATGTTTAATCAAATTGGTGTTGCCTTCGGCTGGGATTGAATCCCCTTCTTCTGTCCTGAGAAGCGAGCGTTCTTCAACTAGGCTATCATTGCTTTTTCCATATGAACCTCCTATTTAAAATGTGTAAACTATATTGCTGACATTCTATCAGATTTCAAACTACTTCATCAGTAAGGGGAAAATACGAGAATTAAGTCCAAGCCTGTCAGAAAATTACAAACGGCAAGTGAAGAGATTTTCTATCAATAGAGATCTCTACAATGAAATTTATCATAAGTGTCTTTCTGGTCTTAGAAGAAGTATTTAGTAAAATTAGACGAAGTCAATAGAAGAAACTGATTTAGTATTAGGAAGACAAAACCTACAATGCGGGTTGCCTTTGCTTCAAAGGTCTTAACCACAGGTCTGCCACCTCACTGACTGGTGTGGTTTCCGAGTGATTCAGTGTTTATGCTGAGGATTCCTCTAATATCTTTAACATCACCGATCTACTCCTTCGAGTTAAAAAAAAGTGCAGTTTCCCCTCAAAGTCTGCTTCGCCATATGAACATAAATAAATCTCAAGCCAAACTCATAATTTACTGAAATGCTTTTCACACGGTTAGTTATACGTGGCTGTTCCAGAGTAAGCTCACAGAGCAGCCTGGTGTTTCTAAAAAAGAAAAAATATGGTTTACAAAAAAATACTGACGTATGTTTGCGTTGTAAACAATATTGTTCAATTACTTAACTACATTTGTTGTCTCCTAATTTTATCTTTTCACACAAGCTTTAAGTTCTGTTAATACCTTACTACTACTACTAATCTCATTCCAGAGATAGTTTAGTTTACTAAAGAACATCGTCCTTATCTATTGCTCTGTTTGGGGATATTGTCAGTTAGTGTATTCAATTGATAGCGAGTGTGAATGCTTGTAAAATTTATTTGTGAAGATAAAAACGTCATTAATTTCCTGTAAGCCACGCGGGCGAAGCCGCGGGCAGAAGCTAGTTAACAATATTTTTTTAAGTTTTTAAGATAAAGATCTGGACACCTTGCATTATGTGATGTTTTGAACTATATGCATTGAATTGATTTACACCTTAACTTGAGGTTTACCTATTAGTAACAATATAAGATGAAAGAGATCTCTTTCCTAAGCTTCTTTCTTCTATTCCTATAGGCCGGCCGGGCGGAACAAGGATTTACATCTCTCATATTCGGTAAGTAGGTCTTTATCATGAAGCTTGAGCTTCATGGTGTACGCGGGACAACACTAGACTGGTTTCGGTCATGCCTGTGTGATCGTAAACAAAGGGTTCGTTTATCAGACATCCATAGTGATTATGCCTCTGTATCATTCGGAGTCCCCCAGGGGAGTGTCCTAGGGCCGACCCTTTTTCTGGTCTATATTAATGATCTCTGTCAACTCAAGGTCAATCAAGCTAAAATGTTTACATTTGCTGACGACACAGCTCTTATTTTCCAAGGTAAGAGTTGGGTGGAGGTTGCAACTTCAGCCCAGCATGGTCTATCGAAAATTGCTTCTGGCTTCAAAATAATCTACTGAATCGAAATGCAACCAAAACCAAGTATTTGACTTTTAGTATAACACAGCGTAATTATCCCAAAACAATGAATTTAAAGCTCCACAATGATACATGTACCTACCTGTCCGGAACTTGAACGTGTAAGTACAATAAAATACTTGGGTATAGCAATCGATTACCGACTTAACTGGGAATGCCAAATAAAAAATGTTTTTGTTAGAATCTCAGATCAACCTAGAGATTGTCTAGTTGATCTGAGGTTAGAATACGAAAAATGGCACACATTTTTAAAAAGATGGGTTCCAAATCAGATTCCAAAACACTCAAAACCGTTTACGTTGCTCTGTGCCAATCAATACTCAACTATTGTATCGTCTGTTGGGGATCAGCAAACAAAACCCTTTTTATGAAAATAGAACGCGCGCAGTGGCTGATTCTAAAGTTGCCTACAAGAAACCTTACCTATACTCCACGGCCCAACTTTATAAAGACACAAAATATCTAACAGTCCGACAGTTATACATATATCCTAGCCGTAACGTTGCGATTCCATAGAACAGCCATCAAAACAATCGTTACCTCCACAAGATCAACTCGACGCAACGTCTGGCCGATTCCCCGAACTATAACCGCATTTGCCAAACGCTCCTACTACTTCAAAGCCCCGTTTCTATACCAGTACATAGACAGCACACTCAGCATATTGCTACTATCACGTTTTATTTGTAAAAGAAAAATCTGATGTTGGCTTTCTTCCCTAGACCACACTTTAACAGAAAAAATACTCCAAATTAACAAATAATGTATAACAGTCACGTGCACACGCACACACACACACACACACACACACACACACACACACACACACACGCACACGCACACACACACACGCACACACACATATTATGTGCTTACTTTTGATGTAAACTTTAAATAAGGTTTAGTTACTATTATAATGTCTACCTACAGCTCAGCTAAACTAAGTAGCCAAGATGGGAAAGGACTGAGTTCCACAGCACAGGACCTCCTAGTGTGGGACTCAGGGTTCACATTTAAGCTCTGTATCTACCATTTTTGCTCAAATAAAGATATTATTATTATTATTACCCCCAAATGGGGCTTGTAGTGACCAATTAGCGCTCTAGGGTAATTACGTAGCTAGAAAAGCCCTAGGGTGGTAAGTAATTAAAAAAAACTTCACTCTTTCAAAAAGTTCGCGTACCTACATCTAACCATCATACTGGCAATAAACATCATGCATTCAGCCCAATGACAAAAGAGTTCGCTTTGCTATTCAGTCTTGTCTTTGTATGAGTATAATTAGTCATCAGTTTTAAATATCGAACGGCGAAGCTCAATTTCGTTCTTGAAAAAAATAATTTTAAAAAAAGATGAAAAAAGGCGGGAATAGAAAACTTTTACTTTAAATATTGTTTGTTTTTGGGATTTACTATAATTAAGTGCTAATTAGGAAAAAAACATGAGTTCTGCAATTGATGCAGATATAAGCTGCACTCCCGATTCAATGAAAATGGAAGCTGAAGCAGCAATGAACAATATTTTGCCTGAAAGTTCTAAAGAGAGAGATATTAGAAAACTTACGACGAGTTCATGAAGTGGCGAAAAGAAAAACGAGTAAAGTCTTTATCTGAGACTGTATTCTTAACATACTTTAGTGAACTATCAAAAAAGCTGCAGCCATCTAGTTTGTGGTGCATTTATTCAATGTTAAAAGCAACTATGAGTACTAAACACGACATCAATATCAAGAACTTTTCAAAGTTATCATCTTTTCTAAAAAGACTATCAGCTGGGCACAAAAGCAAAAAAATCAAAGGTTTTTACAGCGCAAGACGTGAAAACATTCATAAATTAAGCCCCTGTTGACATAGGTATATTTAGCTGTTAAGGTAAGTACTTACGTAAAATAACAAATCACATAATGGTAATACTTCATCATTTATCTTTTAAATTCTGACAATACTATAAAATATACTTATTTTTATATTTAGCTTGTTTTAGGTGGTTCTTATCTTCGGTATAACGGGCGCATGCCGAGGTTTGGAATTGACAAATATAACAATAGAGAACATAGAACAACAGGGTCAGTTGTTAGTAATTAAACTACCGAACACAAAAACTAAAATTGACCGAACATTTGTAGTTTCTCAAGAATTCTCTGAATTCGTACAAAAATCCAGAAATATTCGTCCTGAAAATGTAAACACCAACCGATTTTTTTAAGTAAACCACCAAGGCAAATGCTACAAACAAGTTTTTGGAAAAAATGCTATCAGAAGTATGCCGAAGCAAATCGCAAGTTATTTAAAGTTAGCAAACCCGGAATTGTACACAGGTCATTGCTTCCGGAGAACATCGGCTACACTTTTAGCCGATGCTGGGGCTAACTTAACCACTATTAAAAGGCACGTTGGGTGGAAATCCAGCAAGGTGGCTGAAGTAATCTTCTGAAGGAATCTTCGATGTGATCGTTCCGTCAGATTCTGTCCACGACCAACAAATATTACAATCTCAAACTATTAACATACCCAACATTTTTTTCTATTTACCTCACAATCGAGATGTAAAGCAGAGTAGTTAGCTCGGGTGTAAGCATCAATTGCACCCTTGAACTATAGGCGCCCTCGCTGCGCTCGTGCGCCTAAATATTGATGCCTTACAGCCCTTACTTTAATCTACTATTTCATATCACCTGCTCGACTATGACCAATAACATATCACGTAGTTTCAATGAAAAGCAAGGCATTGCCTCCCGAGGGAGATAAAGTGGGCTGAAACGCTCAAGGGAGTTTTCGAGAAAAGAGGTAAAAAATTAATAAAACTCAGCAAAGAGACGAGTTATTCAAAAAGCGAACTGGCCACCATAAAAAAGAAGAATATGCATGCAATTTTAAAACAAGAAAACGCTGCTTTTTTCTGCTTATTTTTGGCGTTGCACGTCGTGTGCATTTGGCAGCGTCTAGTAAATTACATACTCGTATTTCTTAGTTGTAATGATGGCCAAGTGATTGCAACGATAAATCACTCCCCCCTATCAAATGGACTTTTGCAGAGAATACGAAAAGTCGGGTTTCGCAATGATTGTGCCATTTGCTCACACTCGTGTACCTATATCAACGAACCGATAAAAGTTAACAATCCAACATTTAATACTTTCACACTTGAAGAATCACAAGTTTTAGAAAATAATAGGTACCTTCAACTTCACGACACCTCTTTTTGATTTCCAGCCAAAACTCTAAAAAACGGTGTTTGATGGATAACATATTTTCTCAGCTCCTTTTATTGCTTCGCAGAAATGTGAAAAGTAGAGGATAAAGCAGTGTCCTCGTCTTCCTACTCTATTGAACTCCTAGCTTTATACAAGACTCTCGAAGTTATGTTAGAGTCTCTGGAGTCCCTCGTTACGCTCAGGGTTCAATAACCCGTCCGTAACGTTAAGCAGTTAAGCACTGCTTAACTCCCTCAGTGCATAAGCTACTATTAGCTAATGTACGTTTTAATTAGCTAGCTTCCTTTTTGAAATCATCTATCACTACATAGTACAAAACAAAGTCGCTTCCTACTATCTGTCTATCCCTATGTGTGCTTCAGATCTTTAAAACTACGCAACGGATTTCGTTTATTTTTTTTCTGCATTGAAATTTGGAATGCGTTTATTATGTCGAAAACTACAATCAATTTCCCGCCATTTTACATATATTTTTGATTTTTATTAAATTTATGATTATTATTATTAAATTTCCAACAAGAAATGGAGTGCAAAAGCAAAACGACAAAGTGTACGCTCACAGCTCTAAAGAAGCTACGGAAGTGGTCGGAAAGGTACAGCGTGGTCATCATTCTGCGTCAGTCATGGTTTGGTGGGGGGTATCCTATCACGGCGTCACAAAGCTTCATTTTTGTGAAAATGGGGTGAAAACTTTAGCCAAAGTGTATCAAGAGACCGTCTTAGATGGTGTTGTGAAACCCCTTAGTAATATAGTTTTTAAAAATCTACCGTGGAGTTTCCAACAAGACTCTGCACCTGGTCACAAGGCGCGAACTACCCAAGCCTGGCTGGAAGCCAATGTTCCGGACTTTATAAGGGCTGAAGACTGGCTCTCCTCTAGCCCAGATCTAAACCCCCTGGACTACAAATTATGGTTAGTTTTAGAGGGCATGGCCTGCTCTAAGCGACACGCCGACATAGAGTTACATGTCTTTGTTGATTTGTTGAAAAGCAAGCAGTGGCAAAATTTCCCATGGAAACAGTCAGTATATCCATAGATTCTTGGCCTGACCGACTAAAGGCCCGTTTCAAGGCCAAAGGTGGTCATTTTGAATAAAATAATAGTTTTAATTTTGTTAAGACTTCAATACATGCGTACATATTACTTTTATTAACATTATATCGTACTGCTTAAAAAAATAAATGCATTTTCATATGTAACCGAACTTATGGTTAGACTAGGTACATGCATAATATAATAGAGAAAACTGATAATTTTAGAGGTTTCTAATGTGGTATAGTAAATAAATATTTTTTTTGCACTTACATTGCAAACGCTGGCTGATTCCTATGATATTTTTCTAAAATAAATAAGGCAAAAACATGGCTGCGTCACAAATCTGAAGAGAACCTTACAGAATGGACAAACACTGAGGGCTGCAGGCAAACTAAAGATGCCGTTCCGGTGACACCAAAAAGATTTGCACGCAACCTCATCCGACTAAATAGGGGCTAAACCCGCAAAGTTATAGGCACTATAACTGGTCACTGCTCCCTAAACAAACACCTATTTAACATTGGTGTGACCGACAGCCCTCTGTGCAGAGGATGCATGGAGGCAGAAGAAATGCCACGGCACGTGGTCATGGAGTGCAGGAGCGTGGCAGAACGCCGGGCTCAGTTTCTTCAATCCCCATCGTCACTCCCGGAGGCCTGCGGCAGCCTGAAAAGGTTGCTGGACTTCTGGAAGCACCTGGGCTGGTTGGAGTGAAGGGAAGGAAAGAGAAGGAAACCCCACGCACAATGGCCCAATCAAGTGGCTAAGTGCGGACAACGCCCTGCTAAAACAAACAAACAAACAATAATTATAAAAAGATTCAAAAGAGAGCAATTGTAATTGAATGCAGTAATACCATCTTGTAAGTTAAGCGATTGTGATGTGTATTCAAGATGTAACCCACAAAACTTGTCGTTTCATGGGTAAATATGATATTTCCATTGTAATGATTTTGTCTAAATTTTGACTAAAAAATAACATAAATTGTTTCCGGAAACCGATTTACCAGCGGTATAAATGTTATCGTTCCTAGTAATATCTTTATTTCCTAGATGAAAGCAGAATTGATGTTGAAATTCAGCATTAAAATATTAGTTAGTTTACGCTCGATTTTCACTAGAGATGGATAACAAGATGACGTCATTATTATCGATAGTTTTTTTATCAAAGTTCATTGGGTAGGCGATGGGTGCAATACATAAACAAAACATACATTTTCTAATCAATGCCATCAAAAGTAAATTGACATTCTTCCGAGTTTGTACCTGGCAATGAGGCGTAAAACATTTTTGTATTCAATATAAGTACCTACCATCAATTTCTGGTCATCATTTTTAATTCAATTTACACATTTTGAGTGTCTACATCCAAGTCTAATTTGAAAAATATAGGTACAATTATGTGAATTATAAGGCTACTTATAAATAAATGTACAAAAACAATGAGATATCCTAATCCGTATACGAGTAATATTGGTCAAAGGTCACAATTCGAAGCGAATTACTAGTAAAGTATTATACTGATCATATTAGGTATTTACTTTTCTTATGTTAACTTAGATACTGGTGACACTGATATCTAACTCTTCCGCCTAGCTTCACACCCGTTTAGTGGTTAATTTTCATTTTAGCTCAGCAGCAGTGTTACTTGGAACAAAAAACAACTAAATTGGTATGCGAAAGATTATATTTATCGACAAGCACCCGGAGGACCATTTTTGGTAAATCGATAAAATAATTAGTACTTTTCACAACACTAATTTACTCACGCATGCGCAAATGCTTTTTTGTATCACTATCGAATCGTGATAGTCGATCTTTTACATCCCAGATCTGTGTTTAGAGCGGTTAAAACCGAATGGAGTTGCGTTTGGGATGGCGGGCGAACGTCGTGTCTGTCAGGCAGTGGTTGACTGGACTTGGCTGAAGGCAGTCGCACGCAATGGTCATTCGCGAACCCATTACTCTAAATCGCCAATTATCATTTTAATTCTTCACTAATTGAGTAATTGAAATTTCTGCATTATTGAAATAATGTAAACACTGCAATCTACTTTATTCAACGTTCCTGAAGTCTAACGCGCACCATAGATACCCGTGATGACGAGTTCACGGATCAGAAATCAGACAAGACACCTCAGCCTACCCGACTTTTCCCGACATTAGAAGTAGGATGTGACGGCTCGGCTCCTTCCCGACTTTCCCCGACAGATATGTATACATATACAAGCTGCGCCCCGCGGTTTCACCCGCGGTTAAAAAGTATCCAATGTGCTATTCTCGACTATAATCTATCTCTGTGCCAAATTTCATCCAGATCTGTTCAGCCGTTCTGACGTGAAAGAGTAACATCCATACATCCATCCATCCATTCTTACAATCTTTCGCGTTTATAATATTAGTAGGATGTCATCAGAGCCTGTATTACAGGGTACAGTTTTTTTTGGCCCTCTGACCACTTTATTTAGTGACATTGAATAACAAAAATTTATTAAACGAGCACAAAAATATAAAATACGTATTTTAACTATGTTAATGTGAAAAAAAAAACTTTTTAGCAAAAAATTAAACCGCCGAAAAAACTGAAAAACAACAAAATTATTAATAACTAAGTTCTTAAACTAATTTAAGTTACTCAAAATTATTTAGGTACCTACATTAGTTTAAGAACTCAGATATTGATTTTTTTTGCTTATAACAGTTATTTCGGCTGTTTAATTTTTTGTTAAAAACTTTTTGATTGTGTAATTTTTTGTGGGTTGGTATATAAACTAGACTAACTAATTTAAACTGAGCATTCAAATTAAATCTATGATTAAAATCTATGAGTGTAAATTTCCCCTATTTTCTCACCCTAGGTTTTTAGGTACCTAGGTTTTCCCCCCAAATTTATATGGATCCAACTACAAGGCTATTATACCCTATCCAGTTAAAATAAAATAACCATAAAAATTGGACGACTCTTTAAAAAGTTATGCGTGGTGATACATTCCAACCAGTGAGTAAACAATCAATCATCCCCTGTTTTCCTACCCTTAGGATTGCATTTTTTTTTCAAAATTTATGGAAAAATGGAAGTGTACTCTTGGAAGTATAATTCAATAAAAAAATAATTATCAAAATCGGACTACTTACTCTGTAAAAACTTATGCGTGATCATAAAAAAATATACAATATACGCGTCAACTTGTGAAAAAATATACAATACTCGTATACGCGTCAACTTGTAAACCTCCTCTGTTTCGTCGGTTAATAAATGTAGATTTACATACTTATCTTTTTAAAAATTAATAAATAAAATAATTAATAAGTAATTAAATATTTTCGTATTAATCTATGGAAGTATTTTGTTGTGAGTGAATCAGTGTTTTGAAACAAGTGAACAATCCAACACTCGAAGAATCACAAGTATTAGAAAACAATAGCTCAAAGGTGACAAAGTCACGACGCCCCCTTTTTGGTTTTTAGCCAAAACTCTAAAAAACGGTGTTTAGTTTATAAGATATTGCCTCGCAGAAAAAGTAGAATAACTTGTGAAAAGTAGAGTATTCACCTCTGGGATTAAGCAGTGTCTTCGTCTTGGGCGGCTTGAATCCCTCGCTTCACTCAGAACTCTACATAACGTTAACGCTATACATATTATAACTCCCTCGCTGCGCTCAGGAGTTAATTCTAGAGTCCCTCGTGACGCTCAAGGTTCAATAAGCCACTCGTGACGTGAACACACCGAGGGAGTTAAGCAGTGTCTCAACACTGCTTAACTCCCTCGGTGCATAATCTACTATTGTACAGTCCGTCTTGTGCGGTTAATTTTCCGTGTACACTGTACAATGTACCTACATGGCTTCATCCAAAGACTAACATTGAGTTTACTTGCATATATAAATGCCTCGTTTATTGGAAGTAAGTAGCTATAGTCGATTAAAGTGAGTCAGATACTCCGAGAACCGTTTCGACCAAATGCGGTGACCTTTTTCAGGGAGTGCCCGTCTATAGCCGTGATCTAAATAAGTAGTTGTCGGATCCCTAGACTGCTAGATATAGGTATCTTTATTTCTATGTCCGGTGAATTTCTTCAAGGAGTTATTTCATGCGTCAAGATTGTAATCATTCTATCTCATTCAATTTTATAAAGTCAAAATCGTGAGATTTAATAGTAGGCTGACTTTTCAGACAGTATAAAATGGGCCTTATATAAGTACATAACTGGCCGTGCATTGTTAGCTGCACCGTACATATGTATGTCACCACTTCTAAAAATAAAAACACCAATCACCACTTCTAGTAGGTAATCATTCAACCCGTACCCGTGGGCGGACTTAGTTTGTACATTTAGAATGTTGGTCATTTAAATTTTAGAAATTTTGAGCTTGTACATTTTAAAACTAAAACATATTGATCGTTGGTCATTTTGAGCATTATTAATTTCTTGTTTTGGAGCAAAACCCTTAAACGGTAATTTTGAACTTGGTCGTTTCGATTTTGGTCATATTGACTTTGTTCATATTAGTACGTACCCCCCCACACCAATTCAATTTCGACAAAAATAAGCGACGAGAAGCAAATTTAGCCTCCCATATTACCCAACTTAGAATTACATAATACTAGCCCGGAATACCGATGCTTAAAAATATATACTTAGGTAATAAACTACCAAATAGTGTTAAAAACATCAATAAAAACACTTTATTTAAAAAGGGCTACTTTTCAATATGTTATGGTATATAGATATAACAAATAATGTATAAATAGGTAGGTACGTATCATTTAATTCAATAAATATGGTTTGTGTCATCCCCCTTAAAATAAAGTTTTTAGCTTCTGAATAATGAATTTAAATTATAGAACCCGCGACCGAAAAGACAACACACTGTATAACTAGTCAGAGGTTTTACAACGTTTATTGCTAAGGGGGTAGATTAATATACACGGTAAAAGTAGTTAAAAAGTATCCTATGTGCTATTCTAGACTATAATCTATCTCTGTGCCGAATTTCATCCAGATATGTTCAACCGTTCAGGCGTGAAAGAGTAACAAACATCCATCCATGCATCCATCCATTCTTACAAACTTTCGCGTTTATAATATTAGTAGGATTACATTTTGCAACGCCCGTACAGGGTCTTTGTACTTGTCATAAATTTAAAAGCACTAAGCAGCATTGTTCTGTACATTGTCAATAATAAACGAAATCCTCCTCCAGTCGCATTCCTCATGTCTGAGGGTCGTGACCACCACCTCCAATTACTCTCTTTCTTACGATCTTCCGCTAAAGTTTTTTATCTTCCGCAACATGTAGCGCTTCGTACATTGAAGTGTCCAGAGCGGTGCGAATCTGGTCGGACCAACGTATCGGGCTGCGGGCCTCGAGACCTCTTGCCGTCGACTTTCCCTGTCACCATCAACTTTTCCAGGTTGTCGCTTTGTTTTCTAGCAATGTGGCCGAAGTACTCAAGAACCCGTCTAAGACAGATGGTAGAGAGTCTAGTTGTGACCTTGAGTTGTTTCAATATGGATACGTTAGTCCGATGTGCTGTCCAAGGTATTTGGAGCATTTTTCTCCATTACCACATCTCAATACGAAATACGAGTAAATAAAAGTATTGAAAGTAATTAATTTTCATCTGATTTATTTTTGTACTGGCTGCGCCCCACGGTATCGTCACGCCATGTTTTTTTCGGGATGAAAAGTGTTTTATTTACTTTTATGTATCTCTGCCGACGTGCATTGATTATCGGTTCAATTGATAGGGCGTAAAAGCGTAACAAACAAACAAACAAAGGAATCAACTCACTTTCGCATTTATACCTAATATTAAATAACATATCGTCACGCCTTTCCACCGAGGGGGCTGGCAGAGGTGTAAAACAACACCAAAATTTCGTCGGACGATATTCAGTCCCAAATGTGACAGGGGTGAGCATGTCGCCATACGCCGGGCTCCAGTCATGTAGCAGATGACATACAATACATATAATAAATATGTAATTTATAATGTATTTGTATTTATATATTATTATATTTATTTATAATATTTATAATTATTCGTTTATATTATATTTATTTTTGGTTATTTATTTAAGTAGGTACTTAGTTCTAATATTATTATTTTTCTAAAATTCTAATTTAGTTTTATGTACACCACCTACCCTTTTCGTATTTCCATAAGTTCCTGTCCATCCAAAGGTAACCTGGAAGAAATCGCTTTAGGCGATAAGGTCGCCCTTGTACTGCCGAAAAATGTATTTTAGTTTTTAAGATTTTCATGTAGTTTTTGGTGTGCAATAAAGTAATATTGTATTGTATTGTATGTTTACACAATGAACAAATTGGTGCGTGCCGTCGGCTGGTTAAGAACCCGCTTATTCTGGCTTGAGAGGCGGGCCTTCTCCAACTAGACTATTATCGCTTTTTCCAACCTAACCTAATATTAGTTAGGATAAATAGCTTTTTCCCTTTTTCCCAAAAAAGGTTTTTTTTGAACAACTTAATTTGTCGGCCGCTGGTGACTACTTTGCTACTTTAAGATATAGCTAACAGCCTGATCCAAGTTAATAGCAGTATAATTGCATCCTATATTCATTGAGTTATATTAGTACGTATTTTATGTCATTTGCTAAATAACTGGAGCCCAGTGTATGGCGACAAGCTCGCCCCCTGTCACATTTGGGACTGAATATCGTACGGCGAAGTGAGGGTGTTGTACACCTCTGCCAGCCCCCTCGGAGGAATAGGCGTCGATATGTTATCATGCGAAGAGTCTAAACTAAAGCTTGGTGCAGTGCTGAAACAATCTTCTTCTTGGTCGCTACGCTCTTGACAGAGCGGTGGTGGTCGTCATGCAGTATTGTTATTGGCAGGGGCTGATGTAATGCGCCTTACACTATCTCGCCATGTCTCTCTGCTCGAGGTCATTCTTGTGCACTTATGCACGGGACACAGCAGATTGACCTGATCGGTCCATCGCATAGGTTACCTGATGCCGCGCGGTCTAATACCTTCAGCCTTAATGCCCTGCTGAAACAATACAACCTGCTTGAAATTGAAGCCGGCTACTCACACGAGGGCATAATTAATGCGTAAGTATAACTGTTTTTTCGTAATTACAAAAAACGAGTAGAGAAGTATACTCCTATTTTACCAGTTAAATAGCATTCGCAAATGATTATCGCTATGTGTCACCCACTTAAGGGTGGTTTTAAGTGGGTGATACGATTACATTCAAATATCAAACTTAAACTAATGGCTCTGTGAGCTGTATGTAGACCTCGCGGCCAGCGTCTGTCCTCCTCTAAAGGTCGCATTATTTTTTTTTTCCAAATTATTTAATTTCAATTTATAAGTATAGTTTGTTAATTACTTTTGTACCTTAAACAATAAAAATAAAAAATGTCGAGGCGATCGTGTGTAGAAGTGTCCCAAATTTATATATTTATCAATATAATATGTATACGAGTATCTCCACCATTTTATAAAACTTCGATAAACTTACTCGACAAAATAAATTGAACAAAATTTTCAAAATAATCGGTTTATAAATGCGACCTGTAGAGGAAGACAAAGATCCCGACAGATATCCGGACAGAATTCGGACATACGGAAGCCTTTTTGTCGAAGCTTCGCTCGCTAGCTCGCTCGGGCCATTTTTTAATTTATCCGGAGGCTGATCATAGACCAGCGACTTCATGTGACCCAAAATGTAATAGAAAATAGAGTTGCGAATAAGAATGCGTTTATGTATTAGAAACAGATGCAGCCATATCTGATAACACATTAATTTCATGTTTGATTTGACTCTATAAAGTACTTTGTAACGTAAGTACTGTTGTAGTTTAGTTTGGTTTTCATACATTTTATGTTTTGAAAAATGTCATTCTTGAGAATAAACAATTCTCAAGCTTCAGATATTTTAACATTATTTGCAGTAGTAATATTAATATTTCTGTAATTTTTTAAACTAATTTTAGTTTTTAATACCTCATTAGAATGCTAAAAGTTTGTAGAGGTTTTTAAATAATTTGCATGCAAATTATTTAAGGTATGATATTATTGCATGGTATTATTATTATTATTGCATGGTATTATTTGAGGGGGACACCTAGTGCTAGTTTTTTTTATTAACAATGATTGCCTGATGTCTATGCTATGTAAAAATACAGAAACCATTGTTCAAAAACATCAATTTTAATGGTTGATTTTTGGGTAGTAGCTTTTGGGCTCAAATTAATTTGTCTTTAGACCCCCACTCTCCCACACCTTCTAACAGGAATACGTAGAATTACCAGTTACTATATAAAATCTTAAAACTTCAATTACCCGACAGTCTTTACAGGCAAAGGCTGTAAAAATAATGTTGCCCTAGCTCAGTGGTTCCTAAACTTTTCCCTTTTCTATATTGTTTCCCCTGTCTCTTATTCGGAAAACAGATTTAATCCCGATTTTAAAATGTTATCAAAACAAATAAAACAAGCTAAAACAAATATGCTTATTAATCATAAGTAGTGGAACAATTGTATAATTTAAAAAACAAAAATAGTATTTTAAAAATAAGCATACATAAATAATTCTAAATAACTAGCTGCGCCCCGCAGTTTCACCCGCGGTTAAAAAGTATCCTATGTACTATTCTAGACTGTAATCTATCTCTGTGCCAAATTTAATCCAGATCTGTTCAGCCGTTCTGGCGTGAAGGAGTAACAAACATCCATCCATCCATCCATCCATTCTTACAAACTTTCGCGTTTATAATATTAGTAGGATAGGATAGTATAACCTTGCCGCCACAAGTGCGTGCTCCCTTTAGATATATTTGTATTTATTAGCTAGATTTTATTGATTTCATTCCATATTGAAGTCGAGGTAAAATCAGTTTTCATAAAGAGTCAAAGGGATAACAATATTGAAAGGTAGCAACCACATTTTATTCAGGACCTAACTAGGTTCTTTGTTACCCCCGTAGACAAATTGATTTACCCCTGTGGGAGGAAGTACCCCAGGTTCGGAACCCCAGCCCAAGCTCCTATCTCTCCACTTTATGGCTAATTGAGATGGAGAAGACTTCTTTCATCGGAACATTCCGCGTTTAAGGGATCGATTTTAGTATTTAGTCTTAGTTTCTATATGCTATCTTTGAAAATGGGTTTGACGTAAAATCAATAAATTGTTTTGGTAAAAAAAAAAACTGGTACTATTAGAAGCCACTGCCGCCTACCATGCGAAGTAAGTAGATAGGGTCAATGGTACAAATGCGTCTGTGAAGCAATTGCGTCTTTCGAGAACTAATGAGAAACTATTCACAGATTAGGTGCCACCTACATCTTTTTTCTATGCTTAGTTAATTTGTACTAGGTGGTGTTAGTTGCTTAATTTGTGAAGGGTTTGTCAGTAGGTACAGACGTAATTGTACCAATATATCAATAGACAAAAGTGTAAAAAAAAAAAAAATTAAGGTCTCTAGAAAAAACTCGAGTCCCCAAAATAAATAGTCACGTCATCAATCTTGTATGAGACTCTATTTTTTATTTCGAATTTAGCTAACTTCATTTTTTATGGTAGTAAAACACTCCTAATATAATGAATTCCTAACTCTTTTGCAGTTTCAATGTGTGAAGAAGGCAACTGTTTTGGTTATTATTTAGATCAATAAAGCACACATCCATGAATACATTTATTAATAAATAGATTCAGAAAGAATAGGTATAATCTTACCACAATAACTAATACCTACTAAGGTACAATTTCGTTTCGATATGACACAGTAAAGTTTCCAAAAGTTGTACAAAAAGCAAAGTATATTTTTCGTTTTTACTACATTATACAAGGAAGTAGGAAGACATAGGTAACTAAAGAATGGAAGAATTACAATACTCAGTACGTAGGTAGGCAACACTCCAGATCTTACTTCCGCCACGAAGATTCATCAAAACATACATTGTAAAGAGGAATACTATTGTTTGACATTTGCGGCACAACATTTACTACTGATACTCATGTGAAAATACAAAAAGTTTACATTCATTTGTGCGATTTGACTTTACACTGAAAAGTTATCGATCGATGTTACTGTGTTGAGTTTCATTCCTTTGACACCAAAGTATTTAGGTCCGTATGAGTAGAAAAACGAACGATATACCTACGTACCTATATTCTACCCACTATAAAACAATACACATTTATGATTACATATAGACAATTACCCTAAATGTCCATGATTAATATAAAGACCAGCCCTTTTTTTCATTAACACTCTACACCTTTCGCTTCCTTACACATAGAGAAAATTCCTTTCCATAACCCTCATAGCCATTTTAATAGTATCAACACACCTAATATTTGGACATGTATACCACGACTCTATCAGTACTTGTACAAGTACGAGAGTCCACGAGCGCTCGTATTCAATCCAGTATTTTACGCCACCGCGTTTGGCTAAATCCTATCTGAAAATTAAAATAACTTGTAAAAAAATGACAACGATAACAAAAATGACTTGTATCAATAGGTATTACTAAACTAACTGAGACTCGCGACTCTGTACGCGGCTTTTGGGCTTCATCATACCTATAGGGTTTTTATCCCGAAAATTTATTTTTAATGCTCTTTTACTATGATTATTTTGAATGGTAATTTTTTTAAGTTCCTATATGAACACACGGGTTAAGCCACTAATATTAAATACGTGCAATTTGGACCCAACCTTTATCAAATAGTCTAGATACGTAATAGACTAACAAGTTTATAAAACCTTAGTATGGTTGCTGCTATATGCTGCTAAAGTTGATCTAAATTGATAATAAAAGCCGCGCCAGAGTAGCTAGTAAATGTTTGCTAAGAAGTCCTGTGCTGTGCTTCTGTCCATTATTCTAGTCTAGATCTCATAGTTTGCTCTCGGTGTCTGTTATGTCGTCAGTATTTATTAGTTACCTAGTAAAAGTACTTAATAAAAAATAAATAAAATAAATGAATATGTAATAAAATGTCTAACAAAGTACACCCAACGAAAAACCAAATAACATTACAGAGCTAGAGACGAATAGCTATCGATGACAATTTTAATCATAAAAGCCGCTTAAACATACATAATACAAATCAACCTTTCTGAGGATGAGTCGGGTGAGAATCAAATGTACTTAATGTAAAATTAGGCCTAAAACGAGCGATGAACGAATGTTTTGCATAATGTCAATTTGTTTGCGATTGAATTGGCAAACGCGGTGGCACATAGCTAAATTGTTTTGTTTACAAAGCGCCAGCCATCCGAGTCATTGCTGTAACAGCAATGACATGGCTGAATTTACACCCCCGGGCGACGCGCAGGTTTGCCCCTGTCGTGACGTATCAGCACTGGGGCTGGGTACAGTTGATCGGCGTGATTAGCAGGCAAATAGAAATACAACACTTTTCCTGCATAAGCGAAGGTCACGGCCATCACCATTGAATTGTCGGGGCGCCTAATCAGCCTCCTTGACTCGAAGAATTCGGGAGGGTCTGGTGGGAAATGTTGGAAGGGAGGCCACTGCTGGGATTGTGGTACAGGTGGAGGAGCGCGGGCTGCATTCGCTGTCTTCCCTCCCCTTTTGCGCGATCGCCGTCCCATGATTCCCTTCAAGGCCTGCAATAAAAATCACACATTGGCCGAGGGTTTTTCATCTCATCAGAGGTGTTGTGAAACGATTGTATTCCTAAGCAATTCCGCAACTGGATGTTGCCATACGTTTGCGATACTATCTTTTTGTTTGTCAATTTTGGCATGGTATCAATCCATACTAATTTATAAAACCGAAAGTAACTGTCTGTCTGTCTGTCTGTTTGTAGGCTTTTCGCGGCTAAACAGCTGAACGGATCTTGACGAAATTTGATAATTAGTTCATCACGAGTACTCCCTAAGTGTTTCAAAATATTTTACTTTCGCGCAATCGAACAAACTTTCGCAAACATCTACTATCCACATTTTTCATTGCATGACGGCGGCAAGAAACTAGCACTTTCCATATCTGTCGTATCGTACACCAATGTAAAGTGGATGTATTTATCGCGCCGCATGGCGTCCATACTGCGCAGCACATATCTTCGTTAAACACTGAGAAGCTCATGAAAATCCTGCTTGACCTACCTCAACACACCAACTATTGGGCTTCTGCTTGAGTTTTTGTCTCTCCAATTGAGGGAGCTCCAACTAGCTAGGATGTCACCCGATTGCTTGGCACTGGACTACAAAATGCACTGGATGCACAACTTCGAGCGGGTAACGTCAGTTAACGTCTGCGCTGGCTTTGTCAAGACTACTTTATGATTCGCTGTGATCTAGTTGCGACGCAGGTCGTTTGTATGCGCACCTGATATTGATTTTCCTCTCCTCGGTTACTCTTTGTCTGGCCCGGACCCCGGCTGCCCGGGCTGAGCTAGCATATACCTAGGGTATATCCTGCGATGCTGCCAACCTGACATATACATCTATCTATGGGTATACCCAGATGATGTGAAACAACGCTGAATTTTTATACCTGCCAGCCTAAACTACAAGTTTCCTTATATCTAGTAAAAAATTCTTAAGTTTTTGAAAACCTTTTTACTTAATATCACTTACCCATGATGAAATATGTACAAATCTTGCTTGAGATTTGAACCACTTCCAGTGTCCGATTGAGCTGGCTTTACATAGTTTTTAAGTAAATTATTTGACAATGCAACAAAACTAATATGATAACTGAAAAGCTTGTTCATATCTAAATGAGAGTTATAAAAAATCTCAGTATAGGTATACGAGTAGGTTTCGTATCTAGCAATAATTACAAAAAAATAAGATTTAAAAAAAATTAAATGGTCAACGAAAAAAAAGATTGCACCAAATACTTAAAATAATATAAAAATTAAAAAATGAAATGAAAGAATTGTAAAAAAACATTGCCAAAGTAAAAAAACCCAATAGAAGCAATTAGGTACAATAGGTAGCAGATAATTACGGTGGCAAAGGGAGTAAGCTCAGTACTGAGCTGCGTAAAACTAGATCAGTTTATGAAATTACCAATTATAATACATTTTAACTAGTCTATAGAGCCTATCAAATCTCTTCAATCAACAAACGTGCCCTCATATATCTTTTTTTCTGTGTGTTTGGGAGGCTACCTCTACCTCGGAGCTACAGCTGACAATCACTAGCTTCATGATCTAGATAAGTCTCTCTGAAGCATTGCACGAGTTACTAGGTATCGTCCGACAGGTAATGATTGACGAAATTTGTACCTGACTTGGGTACAATAGCGTGACAGAATAACAGTAAATTATTACGTAGTTTCGCAGAGACGCTATGCTGTCTAGTTTAGATAAGTAGGTACCAGTTTTACTATCCATAGGTATCTGTCTACTTAGGTAACGATCTTTCAAACAAAATATTTCTAAGTTCAATTTTATTTATTCAAATTATTTCACTCACTAGCTGCGCCGCGCGGTTAAAAAGTACACATAACAGTGGCCCAATTCGGAGATTTGAGATTTTCATCTCACCTTTTTTCGTCTTCGTTGCTCTCGTTGAAACGTCATAGGTGTGAGAGTGATCAAGATAAATTCTCATCTCATCTCACGCGCAGGAATAGCCCCCCAGGTGTTTATTAGATTAGTTAGAGCTTTAGTTTACTCGTGCTAGTTAGTTAAGCCTTATTTAAGTACTATTGTAATTATTATATGTTTTTAATAAAGAGTTGTTGTTGTTGTTGTTGTTGCCATTTGATCAGAGAGCTCAAGTCTATACGATACCGTAGCTTACGTTTACTTCACGGACGCTAACTTGCACGATAGATAAGCGACACCGTCTACGACCACCCTCAGCGCGTTGATGTTCGCGATTTCTCAGCTAAGTGATATGTAATATGGTGCCGTTGCACAACCTTGGAGCATCCAGGTAGAAAAAATAACACATGTTTGCGTATATTAGGAATCGTCAAAGCCTATCTCTGCCTTTACACCGAGATTAAAAGAAACCCTATCGTTTTAATATAAATGTATAACCTATAGACATTTTACGTTTTTGGACAAATTTTGTATCCCACGGGAACTGTTAGATTTTGCGGGATATATAGGAAGTAAAGCCTATATGGTAAATCAGAATGTCAGCTACCTCCATACCAAATTTTGTTTAAATTAGTTCAACCGTAAGACCGTGATGAAGTAACAAATAAACACGTCTACGCGCTCACAAACTTTCGCATAGTGCAGTTTGAATATTATGTAAATGGCTTAAATTTTTCGTTTAATTTTTCTTTTACAAGGTTTATTAAATCACAACTACAATACAAAATATCTCCAAAACTGTGAGTTTGGATTTAACGAGATTTATTATGCGAAAACCTATAAGCCTTACCTACAAATTGGCTATAGAGTCAACCCTGCGGGCGTTTGGATCAACGGCCATTTATTTTTGTCCATTCCTGTCTCGGAGGCTATAAATGTTTTTCATTATCTAACGGAAATTAATGTGTTCTGTGCCCTGTAATTTCAGCTGATACTCTACACTGTAGAGCTATATTTTCTATCTCATTAATCCTTTCTTGTAGACTCTACTGGAACGTATTTACGGAATAGAAAATAAATAATAATAATAATAAATGCGGGACACTTCCACACACGGTCGCCTGACCCCAAACTAAGCAAAGCTTGTACTATGGCTGCCAGAGACTGATATACATACTTAGATATTTTTAAATACATACTTAAATTGATATTTACACCCAGACAATGAACAAACACTAATGTTCATCACATAAATGTTTGCCCTAGGAGGGAATCGAACCCACGCCCCAAGCTCAGAAGGCAGGTTCACTACCAACTGAGCCACCGAGGCAGTCAAATATGGCGTATACATTAATCCACCATACTTATATATTTACCTATTGTTTCGGGACCTTCCGATATTGTCTCTGCCGTGTGAGCTCGTTTACCAGGTAGCCCTATTCACCAATGTAAACCTAGATATTTTTCAACGTAGAGGCGTCCATAGTACGTTCAATTTGCGTAGTAATCAAAAGAAGGACCAACTGTTGACCCCGTCACATCGTCAGAGAGGTCAGTGTATATTTTAGGGCCTGCGGTCTATACCCGTATACCAATATCCGTCCGGGATGCGCCTTCTACCGCGTGCTTTAAAACCAAACTGAGAGCTTGGTTACAAGAAAATATGTTTTATGACATTGAAGCTTATTTTAAAATAAGAGATTTTTGAAGTATTATTATTTTGTATAATTATAGCTATATAACATCATAATTATTTTTTGCACTATATTTTTTAAATTAAGTAAGTACATTTATTAATTTTTATGTTTTTTGACATAATTATTATTGTTCTGACCTGTATTTTTAATTATAAATATTAAACCGTAACGTGTAACTATACGAGTTATCAATCAGTGATTTCTGATTTCTGAAGCTACTTCCTTATTAAATTTTTTATAAATCTGCTGAGCCGTTTCAGCTTGAAGAAGTAAGAAACATGCACAAAAGTACATTTGGTAAGGAGGTAGATTATACCCTAAATACGGATTGCCACAAACTAAATTTGTCACATTTTAGTATACTCTATACATACATACAATACAATGAAAAAAATTCGTCACCATGTAAACAAAATTATTGTGAATTTGTCCATAGTTGCATATGAGAGTTTACTATTACTTTAGATCATTTATGCATAAAGTCGGGTTAGTAAGCAAAGGTAACCTAATACGAGGATGTTTATGATATAGGTGGTAGACAAGCTAACGGGCTGCCTGATGGTAAGCGATCATGGGTTTGGATCGCCGTCGCCTATGGGTAATACCAGGACATCATAGATACGTTACCAACCCTTAAATACTTTATTGACAGCCCGTCACAGCCCTTACAAAATGAAATTGTGGCTAATTTTCACATGGGGTCAACTGGGGCAAATGCGTCTGTCGGGAAATTGCGTCTTTCGAGAGTTTTTTTTTTTTACTTTGTCACACACTGTCGCCTGACCCCAAACTAAGCAAAGCTTGTACTATGGCTGCCAGAGACTGATATACATATACTTAGATATTTTTAAATCTCATATCTTTAAATGAGCAATTCTTGTATATATATAATTATATATAATTGGAATCTCGGAATCGGCTCCAACGATTTTCATACAATTTAGTATATAGGGGGTTTCGGGGGCGATAAATCGATCTAGCTAGGAATCATTTTAGAAAATGTCATTTTATTCGTGTTTTATTGATAATCAACTTAAACATAAACTTGAAGGAAAATAACAAAAAGGAGGCGTTTGAGTAGTCTCAACTGAAAATATGACTTCCTGACATCTATTGGCGAATAATAATACTATTTTTTGTGAACAACTAATTGCTTTAACGACACAACAGCAGATGGCGTTGTTAAGTAACACGAAGTCAATGAGTGTTTGCTTTGAGGTTATACTAAAATCAATTGTTTATTTATGTTATTTGTGTCTTCTTAATGCACGTGTTCACTTAAAAATGCCTAAACGATCTTGGAAAAAAACGCTTATAGATGGATGTTTGTTACTTTTTCACGCGAGAACGGCTGAACAGATCTGGATGAAATTTGGCACAGAGATAGGTTATAGTCTAGAGTAGCACATAGGATACTTTTTAGCTGCGGGTGAAACCGCAGGGCGCAGCTAGTACATACTTAAATAGATAAGAACACCCAGACATAGAACAGACACAAATGTTCACCACATAAATGTTTGCCTAGGTGGGAATCGAACCCACGCCCCCAAGTTCAGAAGGCAGGTTCACTACCAACTGAGCCACCGAGGCAGACAAACTGACAAGCCGTTCACAAATTAGGCACCACCTACATCTTTTTTTATCTTTTGTTACTAATCTGTACAAAATAGCGTTAGTTGCCTAATTTATGAAGAGTTTCTCAGTAATTCTCGAAAGACGCAAATTGCCCCAGTTCACTCTACTTACTTTTTTGTGATGAATTTACTTTATGGCAAACTAGCTGCGCCCCGCGGTTTCACCTAAAAAAACTTTAAAAAATATAAGTAAAAGGTTTCACTTAAAAAGTATCCTATGTGCTATTCTAGACTATAATCTATCTCTGTGCCAAATTTCATCTAGATCTGTTCAGCCGTTCTGACGTGAAAGAGTAACAAACATCCATCCATCCATCCGTACATTCTTACAAACTTTAGCGTTTATAATAATACAAGCTGCGTCCCGCGGTTTCACCCGCGATTAAAAAATATCCTACGTGCTATTCTAGACTATAATCTATCTCTGTGCCAAATTTCAACCAGTTCTGTTCAGCTGTTCTGACGTAAAAAAGTAACAAACATCCATCCATCCATCCATACATTCTTACAAATTTTCGCGTTTATAATGTTATTATATATAAGTTCTGTTCAGCCGTTCTGACGTGAAAGAGTAACAAACATCCATCCATCCATCCATCCATTCTTACAAACTTTCACGTTTATAATATTAGTAAGATTATAAGTAGGATGTATAACAACCCCTGGATCGATACATAGATTAAATAGGCTACTTTTAAGGTTAGCACCGAGGGGCACGCGGTCACACTCCGCGAAGTATGATTTCTACAATTATACTTTTCCCAAAAATGTTAGCAAAACGTAAAAGTCTAAAACTACTTACTAATTACAATAGCTAAACATTTGTTTACTTAAAAATATAAAAAAAAATACTCACTTTAACTTACCTAGTTAAAGCACAGATTAAATAATAGTACTACTTAGTCATAATATATGGCTGAAGGCACTGGTTTTATTTTACACAATAAAGGTTATAGGTACTTATTTGGTTTTTTTTAGCTTGTAGTAGACTTATATTTATTTTAAAATGTAATAATGAAAGTAGCGAAAATTAGTGTGAGAACCACATTTGAACTTGGCCCACGTTAGTAGGTAGTTACATTAAAAATTTTGTAGTTTTTGTTTTTATTATTATTGTTGTTCCACAAAAATGTTTGCACACTAACTCGAACTACAAAAAAATAATTATCTGATAGACAATTATCTTACTATCTCCCTGTAAAAAGTTTGGATAAAAATAATTCAAGTGCTTAGTCTACTTGTCTAATAAACTATGTTACCCTGTCTCTACTTTTGTGTTTCCTAGCAAAATAAGGTACTCACAGTTCATGGTTAGCCGTTTCCGTGTTCGTCCGTCTCTATGATTCGACTCACGGTCATTTCATTTAAAGATCGCACGTATTAATGATATGAATATAGGATTCAAATTCAAAACACATGAACACTGAAATATAAAAGGGGTCGACTACTAATGGGCTCGTGAATGTACAGATTTCGGGATCAGATTTGAAGCTCAAAGAAGGCAACGACAGTGCTGTATGGCCCACATCGTTATGGAGATGAGGTGGGACCGACGTCCGACAAAGGTGGCTCAGGCAACGTGCTAAAATACCTATCAACGGGCACCGGTGTGTTCCTATGAAGGGTCCGGTTCCCTTTATCAAGCAGGAGAG
This sequence comes from Peribatodes rhomboidaria, assembly GCA_911728515.1. NCBI lineage: Eukaryota > Metazoa > Arthropoda > Insecta > Lepidoptera > Geometridae > Peribatodes > Peribatodes rhomboidaria. The sequence goes on from OU452166.1 coordinate 8,560,821, forward strand.
GAGCCACCAGAGTGCGGTTTTAGTGGGTGCAAGCCTCACATAACCCGGATGCACACCAATGCAGCCACACATCTTTTGCAGATTTACCCCTGTCTTAGAAAAATGTTTATGGTAATAATGATTTATAACGACATAGAAGTAATTGAAACACTGACAGAAACAAAATAACATACGCCCTTGCATAACCAGAAAAGAAAAATCTGCTGTCCAAGTAAAAAAAAATTACGAAATCTTAACAAAAATGTGGAGTAAAGTAGAGAGTTCTAGAGATTACGGAATAACCAAATCATTTGAGAAGAACATAAATTATGGTTCGCAGTCTCGATGTATAGGTGGTAGGTCAGTAGACTGGGTTGACACTGTGCTTGCAGTTTGCAAACCTTGGACGTTGCAGAAGTGCGACATTCTTTTTTTGTCAGAGTATTATTTTTAGAGTATAGATGGGTACATGGAAAACTCGAAGAGTTAGTTACCATGCACTAAGTACAGTGATAAAACAGGGATGCATCACGGTGTAAGTCCGTGAAAGTACACGGACTCTAGCGACGTTGCAACTCCCCAATGCTCTAACTCGTCTGCTACTACAGCTGCGAAACATCCCCAAGCGATATGTTTCGTAGGATGATTTATTTTCCTGAGGATAAGTAGTCACTAGAATGCAGTCGAAGTCAGCCATCCAGAGTTGCGCGGGCAGCTCAAATCCTGAAATACATAATGATTACCTACATGTGACATGTAATCATGATTACATGTGACATGTAATCATGTATTGCCTCACATTGTGTGAGAGTTGGAATTGTGAGATGAGATCTTAACGTGGTTTAATAAAGAAATTTGCGATCTCAATATCACTAACCATTGGTTTAGTTTTATTGAAGGTAGTAGGTACATAATTATGTAGGTAGATATTAAATCCGTATGTATTTTGAGAAACTTGTCGTTACAAAGAAACAAGTTACTTCAGTCCTAAGTAGAAACATACTGTTAGGTAACTAGTTATTTCGTACTGAGACTCACTGATTGCTTATAAAAACCAGCACGTTTTATTTACAGCTCACTGTTACATCTTAGTTTGTATCAGAGCCTGACTCTGGCAGGGAAACGGAAAAATAGTTAATCGTGACATTGTTCTTAAAATGTGACGTGTTACGTTCTCTAAATGTCAAGATAGCAACGTGACATTCTGGGATCGCGACATTTGTTAGCATGTCACGTTGAAAACGTCACGTTCTCTCGGCGTTTGTCATGCGTTTGTATCCCGACAGAATGTGGCGTTGTGGCAAAGATAGGTCAATGGTACAATGTCACGTTCTCTAAGTATTGGGCAGAATTATTTAAACTGGCGCTCTGCTACGCGAATGCACGTGACAGTTGCCCTATGTGCTAACACAACTCAAATACTTTTTAAAACAATGCTTAATTAATTTAATGTAATAAACATTAAATTAAACTCAAAATAATTAAACTTAAAATTAAAAAAAATATTAAGAATTTTTTAAAGAAATTAAAAAATAACAATAAAACTCATTACAATAGTAATGATAATAATTAAAAAATAACAATAAAACTCATTACAATAGTAATGAGTTTTATTGTTATTTTTTAATTTCTTCTTATTGCATTCTTAATTATTACTTTAGGCTCTCTTTCCACTAGAAGATGAGCAGTGTGAGGATGTGTAGCTTGTAAAAAACCCACTAAAAGATTCATTTAATTTACATATGCGCGCTCAGCACGGCTTTGGTGGAAACGGGCAAATGACAGATTAGTACAAATATTTAAAAAAAAAGAGAAATGTAAAAAAATACCCGAACAATTAATGTGTGTGAGGTGTTGTAGCAAGCTAAGCTAGCGACGAGTTCCAAATTTGGGGTCACGGCAGTGCCCTCGCCAAGTCGAGTTTCCACAGAGTTGACCATCCTGTTGTTGAAGCCATTCAGGCCAAATTAGAACCTTAATGATTTAATATATTTTGAACCTTATTGGGCTCATGTTTGGTATAGATACGAGTATTTGCGTATCTTTAGTGACAATGCGACAATATGGTATCATGGTCTGATGATGGAATCGGAAGCTGACCATAAAAACTCCTCGTTCGTTACAAGTAGATTAGTTTTTATTTTTATAGATTTAAGTGTTTGGGCTCATTTCGATCAGCTCACGGTTCTCCTACTAGCATCATCATCACCATCATCATTACTAAGATTATTTAAAAATTCTAAATAAATTCTTCTAATTATCTTAATAATTCTATTAAATTCTTTTTAAAAGCTTGTTTTGACTTACTTTCACATTGTCCCTATGTAATTTGACAACATTGCAATAATTTATGGTACCATGGAGCTGATCTGATGATGAAATCGGAAGATGGTCGTAAGAAATCTTGGAAAGTTGATAATAATAATAGGTTGGGGAAAAAGTCTTTTCGCATTATAGTATGAATGAAATTGTAATAAAATCTCATTGGCTATACTACATACTTACTTGTATCTGGCTGGTTTTGGTATGATTGAAAGTTTAAATTTTAAAGAACATAATTCCAAATTCAAATTAGGAAAATTAAGATAAAAAAATTAAGAGAGTTTAGCTGGGAGGTGTTAATGTATCCGCCGTATAGGCCTGACCTTGCGCCTTCAGATTTCCACCTATTTCTGTCCCTTCAGAATTCTTTAGGCAGTGTCAGGTTAACATCACGAGAGGACTGCCAAAACTTTTAAAAATAATAATAAAAAAAAATATATTAGAAACTATACATAAGAAACTTTTTCCTCAACTAGACTAGCCGTGTTTGGGCTAACTTTGATCAGCTCACGGCTCTGCTGCTAAATCCGTCATCATCATCGTTAGTCAGATGTACCTTTCTTGAAAGATTGAAATGACTCAGTACTACGACGTACGTACTTCCCGCTTCAGTATTAGAGTGGTATTCGGGAATAAAAATGTAATTAAATGGAAAATTAACAAAATAGGTGTAGTCTTACATAGCGTATAAAATAAATTCAAAGACCGTGACCGCGCTCGTGTGATTGCCAATGTTGCTATGCTAGCCCACGTTCATTTGTAGAGGATGCAGCCACAAAAAGAAATGAGATCCTATCAAAAACATAACATGTAAAATGCGTAAGTCTCGTAACGAAAACTATCGTAAAAAGCTGTGATATCTAAAGTAAACCAGGTCAGTCGATTTTTTTACTACCTGTCTATGGAAGCATCTATCAAATGACTATTTAATACATTGAATGGCTTGACAATCACACACGGTAATAGAATCTACATGCTACAAAATCATTTTGAGCACATTGGAGCCTTGAGCTCAAGTGTGTTTGCATAAGTTTGGCCCGTTATCGTTATATAAGATTATTTAATAGTATTATGTTGCTATAAAATAACTAAGGAATTATATTACTGTTTGCGATTGCCGAGTCATTCAATGTATGAATTACAGAATGAGTTGATAGAAGCTTCCAAATACAGGAGGGCTATTCCTGCGCGTGAGATGAGATGAGATTTTATCTTGGTCACTCTCACATCTATGACGTTTCAAACGAGAGCAACAAGGACGAAAAAAGATGAGATGAAAATCTCAAATCTCCGAATAGGGCCACAGGTAATGAAAAAAATAACTGACTTGTTTTTACATTAGATATCACAGCTTTTTGGTATGGTTTGCGTTACGAGACTTGGGCTTTTTCAGTAATGTTTTTGATATACTCGTAGTTCATACTTTTCCACACTATATATTTTCAAATTTCTTTGTTTTTTACATTCTTATTTGTACAAAATTCTAAATTATCCAAATATTTCATTTTCTTTTAAATTGTACAAACTCTTCATTATCCGAAACAGTGCAGTACGATACAAAAAATATTTAACTAATCTAATGTGTTACTTAAATGTTTTAGAGTCTGCTTCGCGCTTCCACGTACCTACTGCTCATCTATTATACATATTTTCGCAAATCCCTGGTGAAAAAAAGTCACACATCTTCGCTACACATGCTCGCACGCTTATCGACCCGCAAGGCGTTTTGGCTTAGGCCTAGGTTCATTACTTGACACATTGGGTACGTTCTCCACATGGTCATTTAGGACGTTTTCCATATTTGCGGGCCTGGTGCTTTCATGACGAATGAGAAACGGCTGTTCATTTTCCTCAAATATGTGCATGATCTTTTGGATCTTTCGTGTGGGTCCTTGCGTTTCACACGACTGACGCTTACACTTCATCTTTCTGAAGTACCTTAAGACGATTGCTCTCGTTGTGAAACCTGTTTAAAAGAGAAAATTTGAATTTCCACTTCATTGTATTAGTGTTGAAGCAATTTCGCATCAGAAACCTTTAAAAAACCTTAAGGTTTTTTTGCGAAGTAAATTCACTTTTTTTTAAATCTGCTGGTTAAAATGAGACTTCAGATAAGTTATCTACCATCATCATCATCATCATCATGTCAGCCCAGAATACATCCACGGCTGGACAAAGGCCTCCCCCAATGATCTCCACAACGACCGAACTTTCGCTGCCTTTATCCAGCGGCTTCCCGCGACCCTTACCAGATCGTCAGTCTACATTGTGAGATGCCTTCCCACGCCGCGTCTATATGTTCGTGGTCTCGAGAATCTTTCTGCCCCATCGGCCATCTTCGGCAGGATCATTTGGAAGACTTTCGACTTGAGACACTGCGGTATTTGGGAGGAGAAGATGTTCCGCAGGTTCCCGAACGTTGCCCAGCTGAGTTGGTTTCGACGATTGACCTCTTTCTCGAAGTCAGATCTAGCTAGTTTGCTGGTCTGTCCCAGGAAGACATAATTGTCTACAATATTCGAGTGCAGAGTCTCGAATCCTAACTTGAGTGGGTGCAACGTGGGCGTTCGATATGAGTTTCCTCGTCGTTGTTCATGTTAATTTTCAGACCCTCTTGTTGAAAGGCTCTACCGATGCCACCAAGACTTCGTTCATAAGTGGATTTTTGATACCTAAATTGAATAAAAACATTTTGACTTTGACTTTGACTTGTGCTGAGGCCTTCCGAGTTCCAGCCTTGACTACTATAGATTTAGTCGGCAAAACAAGGTCTGAGTCATCACCGAATCGCTTGTCCAGGTTCACGTTGAAGTTCTTGATATATCCTCATAGATGACCACAACCTATTTACTGACTTAACTGTTATTAATTTACCTTAGCATGAATATATGCGGTTTATAAAACTTACATACCGAAGCTTGCGATGGTGATTGCTTTCACCAATATTCGTAATTGCGTCAGCAAAGCGGATGGAGGCAGACACTGCTATTTCTTGTCCTCTCGTCACTGTTGAACAAAAATATACAGACGATGAAATATACAGGGTGTTAGAAAAACCCTGTTGTTTTTGCTAGGTGCGCACCCAGTATCGACTGGAGGATGCAATTATGCTGGTTTCTAAATTAAATATTGAATACGAAAATTTTAAAACACACATCCCGGTCCGCCCTCCTGAAAGCATGAACGCAGCCACTAATTGCGTCGGTTTTATTCGTAAACTATTCACGTCGTGCCGTTACTTCCTTACAATAAAAGCCGCCAACTTTCTTGATACCAATTTGTTAACATGTTTATAAATTTTCTTTTTTTCTTGCGCTCTTAAACCGGTCATACCTAACTCTTGCTATTTAAACGTGCATTTGGTATTTTTGCGTAAGGGCTCATAAGTGTGTGAGAATGCCCTTCAATCATACAACAGGTTTTTGTAACATGCTGTAAATAAGAGGACATCACAATATGGTTTTTATTTAAAACCGAATAAACTACTCTTCCAATGGTAATCGCCACGCTGTTTCAGAAGTCCGAAAAAACGTAACAAAACCCATGACCAAAACCAGTCATAAAAATATGATTGTGCTTGGCGTTCGGTTTTTGATCGATAGCCGGATCTCTACTGACCACGCTCTCTCTTCTCGGTCTGGCTGCTAGGCTTTCCATGCTCCAGACTGAGATAGAAGAATGCCTCCCGGAGACTCTTTCATCTCGTTCTGGCTACTAAGCTTATAACGCTCCAGACTGAGATAGAACCTTGCCACGTGAGGCATGTTCGCTTATTGGAAACCTGGCTTTTCCTTTGTTGTCTGGAGATCTAACAGATTTGTAATCTTCTAGTAGTATAAGTATATCTATAAACATCAATGTGTGTACCTGTTTCAATGCTGATATGGAATTAAATAACGACTACCGTTTTGATGAAACTTTATGATCTACTTTGGATGATTTTGATATCATCTTCGAATTCACAAAGTAACAAAAACCTGCTGTGGAAAATTTCTACCGACATTTTTTTTGAAAGCGTAACGTGACATTGTGAGAGTGTGAAAAGAAAACGTAACGTTCTGCTCACGTGACATTGTGCGCCGAGAGGATTGGAGGCAATTGCACAATTAATCATCAATGATATGTGTAGGTTATATTTCGTGCAGTCGTTGCCTTATGCAGCTACAGACAACGAATACTTGCCTGCGCTGGTTGCAAACGCTGCCATTTCAAAAAGTGATCGTTTTCTAAGCGAATGTTGATTTGACATCTAACTTCTATTTTTGTTTTATTACTTACATTCATACAGAACATCTTCATATGCACTTACTTGTAGAGTTCGTGAAAGTTACTTGATACAAATTAAGTTTAGAATACTGGTAGTTCGCAACCGAGACCAAATCAACAAACATCATTTTAATTCCTCAAAGAAACTAGTATGATTTTCTATATTATTGGGCAATAGAATCTATTTGACTGAAATACGTCCATAAAATGTTTTAAGCATTGTAATAAGAAAATATACATTTTGATGACACAAAACCAAAAAAAATATTGTTTATTAAATTACAGAAATAAAATAGATACTTTAGTGCTTCACGCACTGATTAGCTTATCTTTTAATATCGCGCCTGACCCAATTGGTGTTACTCGTTGGGAACAAACCCCCTAGAAAAAAATACATTCGCCGTGTCAAGATTTCGCAAAATGCTTAATACAATCGCTAGCATTATAACTATTTCAATACATGCCTATGCACTAAGAAGAACTACAAGTACAGAGGTCCGTAAAAATATTAAACATGGCAAAATACGGATGACTAAAAAACATAACCCTCCTTTTTGCGCAGTCGGGCAAAAACACAAACGACATCATCTGCGCAGCGGTCGTAGCAATTTGCCAATGTAGATTGTACAAGAGGAAGTGGACAATAAATTTAAATTCGTGTACAATGCGCCGACGTCTCTTCACGTTGCGCCCCCCTTATTGCGTTTCGTACAAGATCTTCGCCAGTTGCTATTATTAAACTAACAATTTACCGTTTAAAAATGGAATGGAGAGCTCGATGCGAATCAGCCACAAATACTGTTTCAAGTATCATTCACCAACTATCAACTATCACTGCCAAGTTTGAAGTTAAAATATTTAAATCAAATATTGCAATATATTTTTGTAGTATAAGTAAGCGCACCACCACACTGAAGACTGCAGATCGTGTGCACTATAAATTCGTTTCGTGCACTGCTTGATACGCTGCCTCTTACGCGTATGGCTGCGTAATTTGCAACTTATCTAGATAAACAGGTCATAAGTATAGATAAGACTAGCAAACTAATGTAATGAACGCGACTCTAGATTATTTACTTTGTACTATTAAACAGAAACATTTGGCATGAGAGTTCAAACCATCAGCCACAAAGTTACAAAGAGTATACTGCTTACAGCGACAAGCTCCAGTTTCGAATCAAATCAATGTTTTTTAATATTACCTAAAAAAAAATAGCAGGCCTACAAATTAAATTTCATACATATCGTCACGCCTTTCCCCTGAGAGGCTGGCAGAGGTGTAATAAAACACCCACATTTCGCCGGACGATGTTCAGTCCCAAATGTGACAGGGGGCGAGTCTGTCGCCATACACCGGGCTCCAGTCATAAATTTACAGTTCTACTATTCTTTCTATTCTTTCACATACTTACCTACAAATTAACACATAATTATTTACACGTTTAAAATTATGCTCGTTGAGATGAAAGGTCTGCAGTGTAGCATTCAGAATTGGTCATCTAGATTTTGAAAATTTGAAGCAAACAATGTGCTTCCCCAAAATCAACTCAAATTGTGGTCTCTCGGCATAAATCATATTAGTCTGAGCTTCGATGTATTGATCGATGAGATGCAAGAGTTACACCCTCAGGTTTCACCGCTCGCACCCTACCTGCCTTCCCCACTTCTGTCTCGCTGTCGAGTAGGTCTAGAATCAAATAGGATTTTCGGAAAGTGCGTTGAACTTTATGACTGACCGGATGCTACATACATTGCAAAAGGGGTTGAAATTGTTTTACTAAAGGAATATTCTGCTCTGGACTTGTTTGCTTTTTGAAGAAAAAATATTGAAGACGAAAGTGTAGGTATTTTCCAGAGTAATTTTCTCTTCATTTCTGTTGTGACATTGTTGGTGTCAATTTGCTGCTTGATTTACTGTCTTGCACATAAACAAAAATGGAAAGCGTTTCTGCAAAGTCTGGATTCGATGCTAAACAAGAAGATTTAGAATTCAGTGAAAGCATTATTTTAGATCAACTCGATGAAATATATGAAGAAATGGATATAGCAGAAACATGGAAGAAAGCTTGTTATTTGATGCTGAATATGATGATGAACTCGTACAAATTTGTGTTGCAGTGGAACACAGTGAAATGTGAATACCTATGACTATTGTGTGTTTTACTCAAACAGTAAATTTGTCAAAATGAGTATGACTATTGTATGTTTGACTATAATAGTAACTTTGTCAAAATGAGTAGGTATGACAATTGTGTTTTACTCTAATAGAAAGTTTGTCAATGTGAGTATGACTATTGTATGTTTTACTCTAATAGTATTTTGTTAGTGTATTGCCTATAACTAATATTAAAAAAAAATATTACAGTCAACGATCATCATCATCATCATCATCTTCATCATCAAATTCAGTTCAAACGGGTCGAGAGAGAGAGCCTCTGTGAAACGGAATGCCGATGAACGTCGTATTTGTCCAAGAAATAAGTTATCTCAAAGTCAATGCTTATCGTCGAATTAGTTAAATGATGAATACCAGTTTTAACATGTTGTTTTCTCCACTTATCATACATATCATCACGCCTTTCCCCCGAGGAGGCTGGCAGAGGTATAATACAACACCCAAACGTCGTATTTGTCCAAGAAATAAGTTATCTCAAAGTCAATGCTTATCGTCGAATTAGTTAAATGATGAATACCAGTTTTAACATGTTGTTTTCTCCACTTATCATACATATCATCACGCCTTTCCCCCGAGGAGGCTGGCAGAGGTATAATACAACACCCACACTTCGCCGGACGATAATCAGTCCCAAATGTGACAGGGGGCGAGTCTGTCGCCATTAACCTCCTGTTGCCTCAACTTATCGAATTTGATAAATGTGAATACATTCTAAATTTATATCTACAGATAATGACTTAGTCGTATCTAGTTAGAGTAACAAAAAATAATAGAAATCGTTAAAGTTTCAACTAAAACTGAGTGAAGTTTAAAAGTGTAAGTGAAAGCGCAGTGACTCTTCAGTGTCTACAAGTTTAATGGTGGTTTGTATTTGAATATTAACAAAGTTTTTTTTTTGCAAATAAGTGGTCATGTCGCTCAAATCAGCCTGCCAGAGCTTGTTAAAATTAGTTACAATGTATTTGTTCCTAGGAATCCTTTTTCGAACAATTTTATAATCCGTGTGTTTTAGTAGCCATGCCCCTCGGCAACTCGGAACGCTTTTTTAGCCCAAAGTCCATATGGAAGTGGGCTAAGCAGGGTGTAGGTATGTATGGGCAGACCCACAACTGAGGCAGGGTGCAGTGCCGCATTGGCGATACTGCAGCCGAAGGCTGAGGGCCGCGGCGGGAGAGGACTGTTGGTGTGTCGTTGCCACTTTCCCTACGTTGCGCGGCCCAAACGGAAGGATGGAACGTTTTGATGGCGGACGCGGTGGGGCCGCAGAGGAAGAGGCGTGTTGGTGTATCGTTGCCGCTCTTCCTATCCTCTGTGGTCGAAGTGGCAGGTGGCGGGGTCACTCATCTAACCCGTCGCATGGGGACCACAGGCGCCTAGGCACGGGTGCTGGCTGGCGCCCCCGGACAAAATTGGTCCTCGAGGAGGTGAATGATGACGATGCGTCTGGTGTTCGACACATCGTCATTGGGAGGGAGAGAGCGCAAGCTCGAGGAGGTGCCTGAAGGGGCTGGTACTGTCGGGGCTGCGGAAGAGTGCGAAAGCGTCCCCGTAGCCCCGACGTTTTGCGCTGAAGTGGGCCCTTGGGTTTTTAGCGGGTAGGTCGTAGTGGTGGGATTCCCACATAACCACTCTGTGGTTATGTGAGAATATCATTCAGGAAGTTAGTTGAACGGCGGCAATTGGTAAAATGGCTAGGCTGTAAATTGAACGGGCAAGTTGGCTGCGACAAATACACAATCACATACTTTGTGGTGGATCTCCACAACTTCGCCTAAATAAAACTCCGTGGGTTCGATTTCAATGGACTGTATTTCTTTCTTCGGTACAATGGTGCTTACTTGCTATGGCTTCTTACTTGCTATTGCTTCTATGCTTCTTACTTGTTTTTAGTTAGGCCGCAAAATTAGAAAAATACTGAACAAAGTTCCATACAAAATGCTCTACTAATATACTTTACAATGCATAAACATCAAAAAAATGTACTATCAAAAGTACATATTTGTAAAAAAAACTACAGTCGTACATACTGTAGGACTGTAGTTTTTTTTATTAAGATTTACCTACTTATTTAGTACCTGGATGGCCGAGCTTTGCTCGGTATTTTTTTTTATTTTTTTATTGTGTTTTTTGGATAATAAACAATTGATTTTAGTCTAACCTCAAAGCAAACACTCATTGACTTCGTGTTACTTAACAACGCCATCTGCTGTTGTGTCGTTAAAGCAATTAGTTGCTCAAAAAATAGTAGTATTATTATTCGCCAATAGATGTCAGGAAGAGTCATATTTTTCAGTTGAGATTGATTATCGATAAAACACGAATAAAATGATATTTTCTAAAAATGATTCCTAGCTAGATCGATTTATCGCCCCCGAAACCCCCTATATACTAATTTGTATGAAAATCGTTGGAGCCGATTCCGAGATTCCAATTATATATATATATATACATATACAAGAATTGCTCATTTAAAGATATAAGATTACATAAGTAAATCTTACAAATAACTTTACTTAATGCCAACTATAAAATTAAATGATACAAAAACTATTTACATCGTCAACGTTTTTACATCATTTGGCTTATCTTATAATGTCCCCTTGCTAATATGTCAACATTGATACGAAACTTTTCGTATCAAATAAAATAAAACATACTTTGTTAATTTTTTGTCTATATATTGTGTGTTTTATTGATGTAATGCCATGCCATACTATCATACATAAGTTTTTACTAAAAAGGCCTTGAAGTTAGGAGGCGGTTAAGTTTGGAGATGAACTGAGAGCTAAGAATGGTCGGGTTGGAGTATTTATATTAGTTAGAGACAAAGGAAAGATATGGAACAGGGATAGTAATGATGGATGATAAAGGTTGGTGGGAACAATGTTGTGGAAATAACCTAATGATTCTATTAGCTAATGTTCTTTTTCGCTTGTAAAATGCACGGAACTCACTATAAATAGCTTATTTACTATGTTATCTAAAGTACGTAGGGTCGGTTTCGTAACACTAATTTAATATGAACGCATCATCTGTATCGTATCGTATGTCATCTGCTACATGACTAGAGCCCAGTGTATGGCGACAGGCTCGCCCCTGTCACATTTGGGACTGAATACCGTCCGGCGAAGTGTGGGTGTGGTACACCTCTGTCAGCCCTCATCTCATGTCATCTGCTACATGAATAGAGCTCGATGTATGGAAAAAGGCTCGCCCCTTGTCACATTTGGGACTGAAAATCACGCGACGAAGTGTAGGTGTTGTATTGCACCTCTGCCATCCCTTTCCGGGGACAGTTTTGATCAATCATTATGAGATACATAAGTCAACTTTATGGTAATAAAATACATATATCCATTATGACCTGTAGGCAATAAAGAGTTACTGCACTTTTACTTCTTAACTTCACTTAGTTCTAGTTGAAACTGTAGAGATTTAATTTTTTGTTGTTGTTACATCTTTACTCGTACTACGAGTAGATACAACTAAGTAATGGTCTGTAAATATAAACAAACTTATTTAGAAAGTAGTCACATTAATCAAGTTCCGATAAGTTTGAGTTTATTTGTTTTATAAATCGATGGGCAGCAAAAACCTTATAAAGCGTTTAAACTATCATTCGAGAGTAGTATTTTCACTGGACATACATTTTCTCAACAAAAGCAATGGAATATCAAGGAAACAGTATGCAAAAGGATATTGCCTACTTTTAATTTAATGCCTGGTTTATCAGCCTTATAATGATAAGGAATGGTAACGTAAGGTTGGAAGTTCGTTTTGAATCATCTCTTTCTCAAATTATGAACTGTATTGTTTTCGCCAAGTTTGATAATGTAATAGAAACAGAAAAGAGCAGCATTTCTGAATTTCGAGCATTTATGCTCACTATCTTGCGGCGGCGTCGTGTGTCGGGTCGTTCTCTTCCCTCAAATATGGTTGAGGAGAGCGATAGCTGGCACATGCGTCATACTCGTGATTGAGTATTGCTTGCGGGTCGCTGGTCTGCTCGTGGTGTACTCACAATGTAGGAATGAGACCTTTAACCTAACCTTAGATTAAAACTTAGCAACTAACCCCCCCTCTACCTGCATTCCCCTTAAATAATAATTAAGATACCAGTTAACAAAAGTCACGGTCCCCGGAGTCTGTGGAGTGTAAATAAGAAAAAATAGATAAGAACCGCAATGTAATCGTAGACTATACTTAGTAGTTAATTATTTAGATCTAAGGTGAATATAAATAAAATTGTTGACATAAATTATTTACTGTTTTTTATTTTCTACTTTGAATACTCACCTCCTACTTAATTAAGCATCAACATTCACAACAGAAATCGTCTCATGGTAGCACATGCACTTGGCCTGAAAATATGAACACGATCGTGATCTAGCAAAGTATGTCTATGTATTCAATTCATCCACCTCTAAAAAATAACATACACGCAGCAAACATAGAAAGAAGAAGAACACAGAAGCACTAGCGTTCTTATTAAGCAATTTGGATTCACATACACACACAACCAGTCTCTGTCTGGGTAGCCTTGATGATGATAATGCAGTCCAAGCCTATTTCAGCTACGGTGACCAAATGCTGTTGCTGGGTGCTGATTGTGCGTCCTCACATGGCTGATTTACCCAATTTTTACAGTAAATGTTCGAGAACAGAAACAACGCTTGAGGACGTTATTGACGTAACTGTAGGTAATGGTAGCCAAACTGTGATGTGATTACTCCTTTTTCTTTTACTTTTTGTACTTTTAATTGTAAATAAAGTCTCTTTAGTAATCGCCAGCCTCTATCGGCAGCCAACAAGTTCAATTCAATACATATTCATTTCCAACTCTGACAGTCAGAGAGAACGTTCAAGATGCTTAAGAGTCTTAAGAAAACCTTTGGGAGATGAGGAAGTTTTATTGTCACCTAACCTTACGAGTACCTCTTATCCAAGTTAAATTATAAAAAGTGATCTATCTGGAGCTACGGATACCTTATCCTGTTTTACCTGAAGCTTTTTTTTTCGCTTCGGGCAACACTAGGGGCAAGTGTCAATATTTTGTGCTCCGTATTTAATTTTATTAAAATAATTGTTTTAAGTGAATAATCTACTACTTTAAGACTGTAAATAAAGTAATAAATGTGTAAATACCAAGTGAAGTTGTTGGTAATGTGATGCACTAGAGTTTTTACTGAAAAAAGACTCGTGAATCTGACGTCTTTTCTCACAACGCAACGGGCGGATTCAAACTGACCGGACAAGTGAACAAATTGGAGTTTCTGTGCAAAAACCCTGGGAGTATTTGTGTTAATTTACATTATTAAAACAACACAATTCACAACACAACCCTACCCATTGCTCACTTTTGTGACAAACGTCCCTAACAAAACGACGACGTCCGTTATTTCTCCCTTTGCTTGACGTATATTGTGGAAGCAAAGTTGATGTCATAACTCTTTGTCGCAGACACAACCACACAACTATACACTAAACACTATTCACCACATTATAACTACAACTACGAGAGCTGCCTGTGCCCGAGTTTATATATATATTTTTCCTTTTCTTTTCTTTTTCCGGACCAACGGACAAGACAATGATGACCCGTCAGGCCAAAGCAAAGGACATGGAGCACAAACTCAAAACAGCAATCCTTGATTTGAAGGCCTGTAGAGACCTGAACACCCAGCTACTGCAAGAAAGGGAAGATAGTGAAGTAGAAATGAGCAAACTAATTTTAAAAAACACTGAACTCAAAAGTGAATTATCCGACCTACACCTAAAATATATAGAATCATGTGAACAATGCGACCACCTCCAGCATGTTATAATATCATTCAGAGAGTGTGGTGAGACCTATGAATTGGCCTTAAGCCGCATTAAAGACCTTGAGTTAGAGTTGAGCAAATGTAATAATGAATTATTAGTGCTAAAATCCAGAAAAAGTGATGAACAGGTAGCCGACATACTGAACCTATTCGATGAGCTGGTAGGTGGTGGCATGAATTTAAAACCTATAGTAAACATTGACCATACTAAGGAAAAATGTATGAATAATACTACCACCCATTTAAAAAGTCACAACAAAATTAAAAAATATATTAAAGTTAAGAAAATCATAAAAAAATGTCAAAAACAACTGAAAAAAAGGTGTTATTTTAGTAAAAATGTAGATTTAATTAAAGATAAATTGTCATTAGAAGAGCAACTAAAAAACTGTATGGAAGAACTAGACATTACTAGGCGATTATATGATAATGATACACTGCGACTTCGCTCTGACCTGCTCCAGAAAGAAAATACATTACAAGATATCTTTTCTGGATACAAGTCTGCTCAAATTCATCTAAGCGAGCACTACAAGACTGCAATTGAGCTAGTAGACCTGGTTAATAGTAATGTAGAGAGTGTGACCCTACACTCTGAGAACAACCTCATGACGGGTTCTAACCACCCTCAAAAAGATACCTCAACCCTTACTTCTAGTTCTACTAGTTCACCTAAATTAATCCTAGAGGCGGAGCAGAGTGAGGTACAGTGTATTAACCAAATCTTAGTTTTTTCAGACAGAATAGGTGTAGGCTTGGGTTCCTTATTGAGCAACAGTGTTAGTTGTTCTGTGGTAAACCACTGCATGCCAGGAGCATCATATGCTCAAATTGAAAAGAAAATATTAAGCTGTAAAATAGATAGTAGTACAATTGTTGTGGTTTACCTGGGGCAAAGTTTAGGTACAGACAGGAAAGAAGTGATTGCAAGAATAACTTGTCTGTTGAAATTAAATGCATTCAAAGTAATGTTATGTGCATTTCCATACTCAGACTCTTTGACTAGAAGTCAAAATAACCACATCCATTCTTTGAATGCATTAATGTTTAACATAGTTTCCCGTCATAGTGATAAGCTGCTATTTTTTGATAGTAATCAATTTATTTATAATTTTAAGTTAACACAGGACAGCATGTATTGTCCTAAGAAATGCAGACACTTGATTGCTACATTGTTAGCCTACAATATTGATTCAGTTATAGGAAATATAACGAAGTACAAAGATAAGGTCACAGTTTTTAGTAAATGTACTAATAACATAACTGTGACCAATAGTTTAAACTTTTAAGTGAGACAACAGAGAAGTGTGTGGACATTTCACTTTTTTATCAAAACATAAACCGCTTCTCTGGCAAAATTTTAGAAATAGAACTTTTATTAGATAAGTATAATTTTGATATTTTATGTTTCACTGAAACTTGGTTAAAATCAAATAAAATGCTATTTAATGTTACAAATTTTCAGGTGGCCAGTGCGTTTAACAGAGTATCCGCTGAAGGAGGAGGCTGTATTATTCTTTTTAAAAATAACATGAAATATAAGGAGCGCTCTGACATAAGGGGCTATTCTGTTGAACGTGTCTGTGAAATTGCTTGTGCGGAAATGGACAGGCACATAATATTATGTGTTTATCGACCACCAGCATCTAACTTCAATCATTTTATGTCAACAATGGAGTGCGTACTAAAGAAACTTTCTAAATCAAATAGATCTATTTTGGTTTGCGGAGACTTCAATATAGATATTTTAGTCAATTCTACGGATAAAATTAATCTAATTTCTTTATTTAAAGCATTTAATTTAAACTATCTTTTCTGCGAGCCAACTAGAGTAACGGAGACCTCATCTACTTGCATAGACAATATTTTCTCAAGTTGTAAAACAAAAGATTTATCACTTTTTAACGGAGTCAGGTCAGATCACAAGGGCCTTGCAATTAAATTTGAAATTGATAAAATAAAGAAACCATCTTTAGTTGAGTGTAGACCATTAACGAAAGGTAGGTTAAAACGACTAAATAATTGCATAGAGTCGAAACTTATTTTAACTGATTTTTCTGTCAATAACCCTAATGACAGTTATGAAAAATTATTTAAAATAGTTAGCAATGAATTTAATGAAATTTGTCCAAAGAAGAAGATTCAATTCAACCAAAAAATACAGTTTAGTGACTGGGCGACCAGAGGTATACGAAAAAGTAGAGATGTTATGTATGATTTATATAACAAGAAATCTCTGACATCTAGTAAGGATTTTCATGACTATGTTAGAAAATACTCGAAAACTTTTCAGTCGGTTTGCATTCGCGCTAAAGCTTTGTTTATAAAAGATAAAATTCAAAAATCCGATAATAAAATAAAAGCTGTCTGGAAGACCATCAACACAGAGACGGGAAAAAGTAAGTCGAGGGATTCAGAATTTACGCTGGTAGTTGAGAATCAGCCGGTTTCTGATGCAAAATCGGTAGCCAACTCTTTTGAACATTTCTTCTCTAGCATACCCTTTGATGCCACCAAAACGCTTAACTCGTCTCCAGATGATGCAGGTGCTTTTCTAAAAGAACACTTCTCGCGGGATATACCAGACTTTCGGTTCAGATACACTTCCATCTCTGAAATTATCAAAACTTTCAGAAGCTTAAGAGTTAAATCTAGTGAAGATTTATGGGGATTATCAGTAAAAGTGTTAGAGTCTTTAATAGAAACTATTGCACCACACCTCATGGTCATATTTAACATGTGTATTGACAGAGGCACATTTCCCGATTTAATGAAAAACAGCAAAATTACCCCTATCTTCAAATCGGGTAGTAAGTCAGATCCCTCGAATTACAGACCCATCTCTGTGCTTCCGGCTTTGAGTAAAATATTTGAAAAGATTATACTTAATCAACTGTTGTGTCACTTTAACCTAAACAGTATATTAAACGAAAATCAGTTCGGTTTCACGAAAAGTAGATCAACAACAGATGCGGGAGTTCGATTAGTTACGCATGTGATGGAAGCTTGGGAGAGTTCACAGGATGCCATAGGTGTCTTTTGTGATCTTTCCAAAGCGTTTGATTGTGTAGAACACCGCACCTTGATCCGTAAATTACACCACTACGGAATTCGTGGAATCGCTCTAGATCTTGTCGAGTCATATTTAACTGATAGACAACAAAAAGTGGGAATTAATGGCGTCACATCTTCCGGATCTTTAGTTACAATGGGAGAATTTATTTTAATATTTTTTTATTTTAATTTATACTACAAGGTTCTATCTTAGGCCCGTTCTTATTTTTGGCGTATATAAATGATTTGCCGTATATGGTTAAGGACCTTACAGACATAGTTCTATTTGCTGATGATACATCTCTTATTTTTAGAACAGATAGGAAAGATAGTGAACTTGTGCATGTGAACAACGTACTGACTATTATTTCGAGATGGTTCGCTGCGAACAATTTGTTACTAAATGCAAAAAAAACTAAGTGTTTAAAGTTTTCCATGCCTAATGTTAGATATATAGAACCAAACGTAATGCTTGAGGGCGATAAACTTAACATAGACAAGGCGACGGTGTTCCTGGGTATAAGCATTGATTCCAAACTGCAATGGGGTCCACATATTAGTGCTCTGTCTGGGAGACTTAGTTCTGCTGCTTATGCGGTTCGCAAGATTAGGCAACTGACGGATATAGCTACAGCTCGGATGGTTTACTTTGCTTACTTCCACAGCATAATGTCATATGGCATTTTGCTGTGGGGATCAGCTGCTGAAGTGGAGGCCATTTTTATTTTGCAAAAGCGAGCGGTCCGCGCTATCTACGGAATGGGTCCCCGTGAATCATTGAGAGATTTATTTAAAGAAATAAATATTTTAACTTTACCTTCTTTATATATCTTTGAAAATATTATGCACGTTCGCAAAAATCTACATAAATTTAAATTGAACAGTGACTATCACAATTATAACACTAGAAATAAGGATAGGATAGCTGTACAGAGATTTAGACTGACTAAGTCAAGAAAGTCATTTTTAGGCAACTGCGTTAGTTTTTACAATAAAATCCCGAAAAATATAACAGGGCTCACCGAGGGAAAATTCAAATCACATGTAAAAACTACATTAATGAAAAGAGGATATTATAAGGTTAAGAATTATTTAGAAGATAAAGATGTCTGGAGCCTTCCACTTCCGCCAAGTAGCCACTAATATTTATATATATTACCTAGTTGTAAGCCAAAATTTGTGAGACTAATTTATTTATTATTTGAAAAAATAATGCCCCTCAGTTTCTTGCCTGTTCTTCTGAGTAGAGGCTTTTTATCCGAACAAGGCGGTCGAGTCTATTTAAATAACTTTGACGTTCATAAGTGTATCTTTGATACCTAAATTGAATAAAAACATTTTGACTTTGACTTTGACTTTGCTACCAGTACCTACCCAGACTCATGGACCTTGAAATGTACGCCGGCGGAGACCCTAGCATGTCTCTGGCCGTTTCTACTACAAAGTTTGATTACTGAAAAAAGATAGACAGCCGATAGAGACTGTCGATTACTAAAGAGACTTTTTTACAATGAGAAGTACAAAAAGTAAAAGAAAACGGAGTAATACCCTTAAAATACATAATTACACATAGACGAATATAGCGTTGGACAATATTTTGATTCCTGTATGCGACCTCCCACAGGTTTACATAAGGGTTTTTTCAAAAGGAATGGTAGAGTATGGAAAAAGAATACAAGATGATTGAACCTCGGTATATGGCGACTACTGCTTGGTGTACCTGTACTACAAGTTTCATGGTATGAGCATGTTGGGTTTTACAAAATTCAAAAAGCATTTTCATGAAAGTTCTCGAAAAGCACACAAGATGTTGTTAATCGGAAATATAATGACAGGGATTAGGGTAATGAAGAAAAGAACAATAGAAAAATGAGCAGATGATAATGAACGTGACTGAAGTATTAGACCTAATTACATCGGATCAGAACGGTTTCTGGCGTGAATCAGAACTCTCGAATCCCTACTACTCTCCAATTAGCCGTGGTAGTACTCGCGATTAAAAAGTATGCTCTTGCCTCTATGTCCTTTAACCCCTTGTATGCAAAACTTTATGGCGATCAGTTGCGTTGTTATGGTGTGAAAATGTTTCGAACAAATAAACTCACTGTCATATTTAAATTTCGCATTTTTTAAAATGTTATTGTAAAAAAGTTGAAAGTTTAGTATAGGATTCCAATATCGTTCCGTAAACAACATCGTTATTTACATAATAAGGATCTGATAGCTATTTTTAATTATTATTAATATTTGACTTGTTAATAGTTTTTACGAAATAAATGACGTCAACTATGACTATGACCATTAAATGACTTATTATTTTCCGCCCGCACCACACCAAAAGCAACAAAAAGTTGATCGTGTGAGAAGCATGGAGTGCCTAAATGAATACATGCCACTTTTAGGTTTGGCCCTAGGGTTTGTTGATGGTCATTGCAAAAGCCAATTTTGAGGGAAAAGGCAACCTCTTAAATTGAAACGGCATGATAATTGGAATAATGGGTATGCGGCGAATAAAAACACTCTCATTTAGCAGCTCCTATCATAAAAAGGGCGTTTATATTATTACTAGTCTGGTGTCTAGTCTAGTCTAGTATTAGTAGTCTGGTGCCGTTGCACAGTCTGGGTGCATCAAGGTTTTGCATCAACAGAACTGGAACACCAGCTTTAAACTCCAGCTTATAGGACGAGACGCCCGTCAACTCCAGGGAGTTGAGAAATTCAATGGGGTAACCAGTAATATCGTCATTAGCCATCACAGTGTTTATGGATGTGTTTACTTATGAATCACCGACAATCGCGTTTTTTTTTGTTTATTTGATCCATTCGTTCTTTGTAGCACTCGTTCTTTGTAGCACTGGATGGGAAAATTCTTCGGAAAACAGAATTTTCTCATCTGAGTCCGATTCTTGATGACATGATGTTGCGGGAAGGGCATGCAAAACCCGACAGTTTTAAGAACCCAGGTTTTTCGAGCTTTCAATTTTGAAAACCGGTTTTTTCGAGATTTTCGGGTTTTTTGAGTTTTTCTGTTTTAGGGCCTTAAAAATATTGTATTAGTGTGAGTTAGTAAAAAAAGGCTGAAATTCAATTAAAATATGTGTTTATTTTCGTATTCTTATTCTTTAGCTATTTCAAGAGATCAATCAGGTAACACATGGTTTAAGTACACTACAAAAACAAGAAAATCTAAGTAAGTAACATCATTTGAAAACAAACTCAACAAAATAAAATATTTTCAAACAATTAATTCACGTAAAATCAGTCTCACCATTTGCTTAAATAGTACGTATTAAAAAATATTTTTTCTTCGTTTTCTACAAAAAATAATTAAATAATTCCCAATCAATTCAAAATAGAAATGGTGCAAGTTTATTATTAAGCTCCTCTGTCGAGTTGTCAAGGGAAGGGACCATTATAATAAATCTGGACCATTTCTATTACGAGTATTTCACTGAACATTTTGAGACCCTAGTCAAGTTTATACCTAGACAGTAAAAACTGACTAGTGTTACAATATGTAAAAAAAAAAACCGTACCCACATGAAGATCGCTTGATGCATTCTTGTATGAAGGTAAAAAATTCTTCTACTCACATTTTATATTGATGAAAAGCACGTTATGACACAAGTGCATCAAGAGAGTCATCATTCAGGGAACTGCGGATTTTATTGCACACTAGAGTTTGCCCGCGGCTCTGCCCGCGTGGAATCTATTGCATAGCAATTAATTACCTATTATGTAAATCCATTCAGTAGTTTTAGTGGTTAAGTAACAGTTACCTACTAAATTATAAGTACAGTGATGTAAATAATAAAATGTTCAGCAAAAACATAAGTATTCTTGTTTATTGTTTTTAAAATGATACAAATACATCTAAGAAACGAATACGTACACAATATATAGGTAAATTTTAAAATATAATTAAGAAATTAAAATATCTTGATAGCCTAGTTGGAGAAGGACCGACTCTCAAGCCAGAGGGAGCGGGTTCAAACCCAGCCGATGACACGCACCAATGTGATCATTGTGTGAACGTATGTGTGTATTGTAACTATGTCATCTGCTACATAAATTGAGCCCGGTGTATGGCGACAGGCTCGCCCCGTTATACATTTGAGACTGAATGTCGTCCGGCGAAGTGTGGATGTTGAGCGTCACAACGTCTCCTTTCTCTCGAAGGGGCTAGAAGAGGTGTACCTCTTCTAGCCCCTTCGAGGAAAAGGCGTGACGCTATGTTATGTCAGGTTTATTTCACAATTATCGGTAGCTTACAATAACTAAGTACATCGAGAAGGTAGGTTTCCAAATGACACCTCAATATGCAAGCCACAAATTCGCTAAGTGTGCTGTGTTTATTTGCCTTATCACGCACACAGACGCAGACATAATGTGGTTAGGTGGTTAAAGTATAATCTTCCTGTAAGATGATTAATTGGTTGATTTCTTCCATTTCAATTGCGAAAAGCCTGGTACCGTTACTTAGTCCTCCTTTTATTACCAAAATTTTTCAGTAACATAATAGTTGCACCAACTTTCAAATAAAGGCATACCAGATGAATTAAAATTCAAAACAAACATCGAAATTGTTTTTTGTTTCTCTAAGCAGTGTTGCCACATCATATTTTCGAAAACGCAGTGCTGTCTTCATTAATATACAGTTTAGCGAGAAAAGTACACTGTTTGATGAAACAAACACCTGTACAAAAAAGAAGTTATTGTTTTCCTAAATAATTTAATATTCTCAAATTAACATTTCAGCATCTTAAACCGATTATTCTATTTAAAATCTTACCTCTTTGCAAGACCATGACTTCGACTTGACTCTGAATAAAATACTTACTTAACTTTGATTGTGACTATCAAAATACTTGACATGCCACTGGCTTAAATAAATCCACTAAGATGCGACTTTTTTTTGTAAATTTGCATAACATTTGCCCATTTTGAGGCAGATAGAGCAATAACGTGCAACACTGACATAGACGTTCTAGACGGGTGCGTTCTATGCAAAGGATAGAAACCTGTTTCTCCGTTGTTTTCTAACAGCTCCGTTTTTTCACTCGCCTTACGAAACGACTAAGTTGTTCTATAACTTTGCTAGAAAATATGTTTTTTTTCAGTTGTAATACAGTTTAAATTTATTCAATGTAATTTAATAATTATTACACTTATGTTTTGAACGGCAGAGTTGCACACGGGGTGCGCTGAGAGCCTATCCTCTGAACGCGACCCCGACCCCGACCTCGGGCCCTATTCGGAGATTTGAGTTTTTCATCTCACTTTTTTTCGTCCTTGTTGCTCTCGTTTGAAACGTCATAGGTGTGAGAGTAACCAAGATAAAATCTCATCTCATCTCACGCTAGCCCCCCTCGAGCAAGCCGGCGATTCTCTCTAATATAATCTCTATTGGCTCGAAATTTGAACTTGCGATTTTATTCTGCTTACAAAAAATTACACACCCAAAACCATAATTATTAAGTTTTACGCGATTCCAGAAGGTCAAGGAATCGAATTACATGCAAATTCCCGAAAAACAGGTAAGTAGTTGTTTGGGAGAAACATGTCAAGGAAGTTTTGTAGAGCGCCATCTCACTCCATCTTGCGTTTTTATCTCGTTCTGGTTTTTCACTTTTATTATATAGATTATATAGATAAGACCTGCCGAGGAAAATGCTCTTTCTGATTCCAGACTTGTGGGAGGAATAGACTTCAACGCTTTATAAACTTTTGATAAATAGTCTCCCATTGTTCCTCCATTATCATAAAGCGCCATTTCGACTCGGATCTGAGTTTCTAAATCAAGTGACCCCTCTGTAGTCTACTACAGACAGACTCCATATGATTAAACATCAAAGACCAACTTGGTAACATATTTTAAAGAAGCACTTTTCTGTTACAAATCAAGAAAGCGAAAACCAAGAAGATACAGCCACACATATCCATATGATTAAACATCAAAGACCAACTTGGTAAAAAATAAAGGAAGCTCTAGGTATTAGAGCTTCCTTTATTTTCTTGATTTGTAACAGAAAAATGCTTCTTTAAAATATTTACTATTAAATTTCTGAGTTTATCGTTATCAAGGGCTATCACGTTATTTACATCTTTCAGTAGGTCTTTGTAGTATGTTGCAGGGTTATGCAAATAGAGTAATACTCCAGTATGATCTGACAGTCGTTGTTTTGTTCGGGTCTCTAACGAATTTGCAAGTTGAACGCTGATGGAAGAGGAATGTTGACGCAATTTTTTGAGCATGAAATTCAACGCTCTTATTGCTGTAATTAAATTGGCATCACGCAGGTATAAAGCTTCTACTGTGGCTTTTACGATCATTAAAAATTCAGGCAAATCGGTCAGTATTTGTAACTCTCTTTTCAAGATTCGATCAATAGAGTAAAAATAGGGAAACGGTACGTTTTTGAGAAACTAGATTCTTTATTAATGTTCTGATGGTGGAGTTCATCATGAACGAAAAAACTCGAAAAACCCGGGTTTTCAATCTTAAAAACCGAGGTTTCAAAACAGTTGGTTACTCGGGTTTTTCGGGTACTTGGGTAACCGGTTTGCATGACCTAGTTGCGGGTAAGATGGAGCTTCTCGATCCTGGACCACAGTGGCAATGTCTTGAGACATGCCTTTATTTCATCCGCCGGTGTGCCCCACTCTTTACCTGGCAGTGTCTGTCTAAAATCGCTTGCGAGCAAATTGACAACGCTGCCCATTAGCGCCTGGTTGCAGGAGATAACCTGCAGGCTGCGGCTTAATGCCTCTAATTCAGGCTTGTGCGATCGCGTGCACTCGTCCCATACTATCAATTAGCGCTGCTGCAAAACTCGCCGGACTCACCGGCCCCTGTTTTCAGTGATGTTGCATGTTGGGTATCTTCGCTTTTAACATTAAGCGGCAATTCGAAAACGAAACGTGCAGTTCTGTCACCGTTAAGCAAAGTCGCAGCGATGCCCGAAAAAGCCACAGCCAAAGCTATATTTTGGTCCTTGCGGAGTTGGGCCAGCAGAAGATCCAGCACAAGTGTCTTACACCCCTGGTGCGTGCGAAAGAATAATCCTCCCTCTCCTCCATTGACTCGGTGCAGAATCGTTTCGTAGACTTGACGCTGCTCTGAAAGCAATCGTAGTGCCATTTTATTGACCTGAGCTTCTAAAACGTCGTAAACTATCGTAATTTAGCTCCTTCACAACAGCGCTTGACAATTCCCCTCTTCGCTGCAGTGTAGGTTGGCCGAAATCAGCAAGGCGTTTTCCAGATATGGAAATAATTTTTTATCCTCAATCAATATCAAAGCTTCTTTAATGATTAAGTCATTATGAGCGCCATTCAGCCTATGCGCGGTATCTTCTGATAAAGCTTTCTTGTATTTATCCCACAGCTGGAAGGGATTGGATAGTTTGAAAGCGCGCACTGAAATTGCGAACAGGTCCGTAACTTTTGTTGTTAAGCCACATAGGACGGCTTCCGCGATAGTCGCATTTCAGTGGTTGTCGTTTTCTAACCACCCACGGGCCTCACACGCGTCCCTGAAAATTACTCGCTCTTGACCATCTACGGTTTTAAGTAAATATCTAGGCTATCGAACGAATACATTTTACTTACATTTTATTGACATCCCTCGTAATTTTTCCTCGTTATAATTGGTATTTGAAAATTGTCACCATTTTCAGACATCGCAGTGGATTTCGACCAGTGCGAAGGCTAGCAAGGCATTGAATGAGTAGATATCTGAACGCGCAAATAGAAAACACGTTGCCAAGCGCGGGCTCATAAGAGCCTGTTTCATTTCCGGGATAGGCGTTATACCATGTTCGACCACATGATCCTGGTCCTTGTGATCAGGCAAATCTTACGAATCTCTACTTCTAATAAAACTGTAACAAGGCAATGTCTGCTCAATGAAAACATTTTGGAAAACTTCTTTATTAGAGCATTTCGAAGCAGTTGAATCCAAAAATATAGTTTTTAAACTTTTGTGTCTGTCTGTTCGCGTGGTAAACTTGAAAACTACTGGATGAATTGCGGTTTTTTTAAAACGTTCTGTAAACTCCCGTAAGGAATTACTCCTCTTTAAAAAATCTTAAAATCTGTAAGGTATTCCCGCAAAAGCCCCCATTAGCCAGCTTTTCCAAAAGCTGATGCCTAGGAACGGCAGTAAATCAATATCTAGTGCGCTGCACCCCACCCTTCCCGGGCTGCACCGGTAGAGCCCAGACAGAGCCAGGTAGGTGTCAGCTTTTCCATAACTGGCGCTAGGAACGGCAGTTAATCAATATCCAGCGCCCGCACCCCGCTCTCCCCGTGTCATAACCGTAGAGCCCGGACAGAGCTAGGCAATCTGGGAACTGGACATATATGGTATGATATCAGGTAAACACTGTCTGCAGAGCAAAGGAGCACAGAAGCAAATAAAGTAACATGTGCTATGACAAGGGACTATTGAAGTTGATTTGATTTCTAAATATTTGTTGCCTTGTTTAATGCGAGCATAATCACCCAACCGAAAGAGCGTTAGTGAGCGAAGCATCTATGCTTCAGCTTCGGCAAAAATGCTTTGGTCTGTCCAGCTGTCTTCTTCTGCAGGTCCCATTTCTGAACCGATTCTCGTGAAATTTTGAAACCAGGTTTGAAAATTTTAACTACAAATGATTTTTTTGTCGAGTCAGATCCTTGAAAATTTTTCAAAATGGCAGAAGTACGATTTTTTAACATACAAAATCATCTGTTGTCCATGATAAGCAAACTTTTTAAATGGAACAGTTATTTTTAGGTTGACTTCACAGTAAAATTTGACCATCTATTTATTAGCTTAGGACACCTTATCTCAATAACCCTGTATGGACACGTGTCTATTTAATTTAATTTTGGGAAACAAACCGATCTGCATGCTCACTACTCAGATCAATCTAGAGGAAAAGATGGAACACTGCGTTATATCTCGCTGAAGCCACTTCTTTTTCAATGTGTGTGCGTTGTAATGTTGCCATGAATAACATTTACAATTGCACGAACACTAATATTAATTCCCAAACTCTACGTTAGCCATTTCCATTCCAATATACCTACAACCTTAGTAGATTTAATATTCCAAAACTGCCCATAAATATGGGCAGTTACAAATGTAAGAGTTTAATGTTACGGCTTTTTTTAAATTGACTTGAAAAAAACTGCACAGATTTTAAAAAGAACCTCAAAATGTGGTCCTGGTCACACTTTTATAATGCACTATGTATATTTAAGTACACGAAATGATACCATAAACCAATGTACATAATGTCGAGGTAAGAATGACCAAGCGAGTAGCGTACTTTTTTTGCGTCAATATGTGAGTGTTGTGTACCTATACGATAGTAGCGTAGTTTTTGGATGGTTTTTGGCTTCACTTAGATCATACGCCGTGCGCCATCTTATTCTCTAGGTTGATCTGAGGCTCACTACCTTAAAGGGTTTGATTTTATTTTAAGATCAAACGCAAATGCATCATTAGCCAGTTTCACAACATTTGAATTCGCAATCAAATGTCAAGCTTTTCTTGTATTGTTTCTTGGGAAAAAGCCATAAAAAACTACCTTTTTGTTTAATTAATTTCAGTGCGCAATTAGGGACAGAGGCCAACCAAAAAAATCTTTTGAAATTTTAAGGAAAAATTACAGAAAGTTCAGAAAGTCGCCGAAGTTTGTTGTGTTTGCTAACTCTTTCAAAATTTGTATTTCGCAAGTTTCATTCCCTTTTTATTTCTTTTTATTGTTTACATCAGCAGTACCTACCTACAACCACAGTTCTTCAGGAACCATGTCACTATACAAGGTTATAGGTACCTAACCAAAACCCTCTTAAGGGTTCATTGTACTCATCAATATGAACCACTTTTACTATGAAGCCAATCCTGTAATCGCAAAAAAAAAAAACAGCTGTTCCATACAAAAAGTTCAATCACCTGAGACTAAATGTATGGAACAGCTGATTTTTTTTTCGAGATTTTGTTGTTCGCCCCATTGTAAAAGTTGTTCATATTGATGAGTACAATGAACCCTTAAGAGGTTTTTGATTAGGTACCTACAACCCTGTATACAAACTACTAGAATCTGGCAAATGAAAGTAGTAGAATGTAAAAACTAGTGGATATTAGCCCAATCAAGTTGGCGCAAAAAATGGGGTTCAGGTATTCGCAGAGCTGAAAATTGGTACGAATTCACCATCTTGGATTTTTTAAAGTCAATCTATAAAAACGTGTTATTTGACTTACAACAAAAATATGGTTGGGATACTAACAAAACATACCTACATACAAACCTACAACTAAAACTGATATCAAAAACTTACTCGATCCAAAAATTATATCTATTTATTGAACCTTTGAACTCATTACCATTACCATTTATTGAACTCACAAAATTTCCAGAGAATCGGTTAAGTAATGCGACCTGTAGAGAAAGACAAAGATCCAGATACAATTCGGACACACCTACGAAAGCATTCTGTCGAAACTGAAGCAGAGACGCTTCGCTCACTAACGCTCGCTCGGTCGATAATGATTTTCAATAGCACACACACATTTTTAGGGTTCCGTATCCAAAGGGTAACAGAGGACCCTATTACTAAGACTCCGCTGTCCGTCCATCTGTCTGTCTGTCACCAGGCTGTATCCCAAGAACCGTGATAGTTATAGACATTTGAAATTTTCAGAGATGATGTATTTCTGTTGCCGCTATGACAACAAATAATAAAAACAAAATAAAATAAATATTTAAGGGGGCTCCCATACAGCAAACTTGTTTTTTTGCCGTTTTTATAAACAATGGAGCAGAACCCTTTATGCAGGAGTCTGACTCGCAGTTGTCCGGATTTTTCTTTGATTACGGCAATTGTTTAGGATAGCCTTTAATCAATGTAACCTGATAGCCGATCACAGTCTTCTAAGCAAATGAATACGTTGAGAGGGTTGGTAGCCTTGCTAGATACGACGACATTGTAATTTTGTTGATGTTTAGTATTGTTCTCAAGTGAGTGATATGTAATGTCTTTATTGAGAATAAATGTCTTTAAACCTTAAAACCTTAAACCTTCAATGTACTTTAGTTCATGCAACGTCTAAATACTTATATAGAAGACTAGCTGCGCCCCGCGGTTTCACCCGCGGTTAAAAAGTATCCTATGTGCTATTCTAGACTATAATCTATCTCTGTGCCAAATTTCATCCAGATCTATTCAGCCGTTCTGGCGTGAAAGAGTAACAAACATCCATCCATCCATTCATCCATCCATACATACAAACTTTCGCGTTTATAATATTAGTAGGATTCTGTTTT
Source organism: Peribatodes rhomboidaria (assembly GCA_911728515.1). Taxonomy (NCBI): domain Eukaryota; kingdom Metazoa; phylum Arthropoda; class Insecta; order Lepidoptera; family Geometridae; genus Peribatodes; species Peribatodes rhomboidaria. The sequence goes on from OU452166.1 coordinate 8,589,758, forward strand.
CACTCAACGAGTTATAGCACATTTTAAATGTCAGATGATAAACAAAATGATCAAAACAAAAATCGTATGTATGTTATGAATAGGACAGTAATTATAGATGGGGGAGAAAATCTTTTCGTATTTTGTATGTACGAAAGTTGTAAATAAATCTCTTTGGTTTTTAAATGTATCTGCATGGCTGGTTTTGATACTATAAAAAGTGATATTTCAAAAAAGAAATAAAAACGTTTTCAAACCACCATCGGAAATGACCAATTATATATCACGTGGTCTCAACGTAAAGCAAGGCATTGCCTCCCAAGGGAGATAAATTTGTATGCAACTCCCAAGGGAGTTTTTGAGCAAATAGGTTAAAATTAAATAAAAACTCAGCAAAGGGACGAGTTATTCGAAAATCGAACACCACAAAAAAAAAAAGAATGCAATTGCATGAAATTTTGAATCAAAAAAACGCTGTTATTTTCTCTCTTCATTTTTGGCGCCGCATGTCGTGTGCAAAGTGGAGTAGGTATTCACTTCTGGGATAAAGTAGTGTCTTCGTCTTGGGCGGGATTGGTATACCAGATGATAACTTTTAGGGGATGAATGAGTACACATACTTTCATGCATACACTCGTAAAAATATAACCCTCCTTCTTGCGTAGTCAGGTAAATAGTAAAACAATGTCTTGATTATTGACATCCAAACATAGACTTAAGCTGTTACTAAATATGATTTATTCTAGGAAATCGAGGCTTTTGTTAAAGCTCAGACATTCAAATAATAAAGGAAAATACAATTTCCCTGAAAAGCAATTATAAGGGATTTTCAGATGTTCTCCGCGTCCCTACTTCAACTAATTAGTTTCAAGAGCTTTATTGTATACTAGCTGCGCCCCGCGTTTTCACCCGCGGTTAAAAGTATCCTATGTGCCATTCTAGACTATAATCTATTTCTGTGTGAAATTTCATCCGGATCTGTTCAGCCGTTCTGGCGTGAAAGAGTAACAAACATCCATCCATCCATTCATCCATCCATACATACAAACTTTCGCGTTTATAATGTTAGTAGGATTTGTAGTAGGTACTATATTAAGAGAAAATATTGAAAACCGTTCGCCAGAATTCTTGGAACGTGCAAAAATAGTGTAACAATGTTATTTTATTCCTGCAAAAGCTCTTCTTAGTGACTCCCACACCTTTTTCACGGTTTCTAGGCAGAGATTGTTTGTTTGTACAAAAATAAATGCTCAAGCTCTTGTACCAACCAACCCACGGGATACTTGAGATCATTTTATTACACGTGTAAACGCAGTAACATTAAGGCACCGTCATAGCACGATTTTTCACCCGCACACATGCTTACTTAAGAGGGCCGCGACGTACTGAAATTTCCATACAAACGCACTACTGAAATTTCTTGAAAACCGTTTGTGAGATTATGATGAAATTTAGCATGTACAATTAAATTAACAATATCTTCGCCCCTATGTTCTTGGTTTTTTTTAAAAACGTTCTCAAGCGAAAATAGAGCTATGAAAAATATCCGCATTTTAAGGGGTCACTTTTGACTGATTTATTCAATAGGTAGACAAAGCAAATCATAAATTCCATTACATAGGGAGGTTGTCTACATCATTAGCTGTTAAATGAATCAATAATATAAGGGAACATCTTAGTTACTTAAGAATGATTATGGTAGTGCAAAAGTCATAAAAAAAATGAAATTGCACTTTGTCACTCTGTAGGTAAGTTTAGAGGCTCGTCAGGTATCATTACTCGCTCTCTTCACTCGTCTTCTTCTTCTAGACGAAATGGCGATAGAATACCTTAAGCGAATGCGAAGTTAGTCTAGGTCGCCTAGGTCCAAATTAGTTAGGTCGCCGGACTCTTAACATGCTTCGTTTAGAGTTGAAAATCGTTTATCATATTTGATGGCAAAATGAGATCGAGAAAATTACATTCTTTGCCGTTTTTTATGGTATTAATCGTAACAATACACAAATAAAAAAAAAAAAAAAGAAAACTAAATAAACGGTTAAACTTAATCTGGTTTTTAATAATCGAAAAAAAATGTGGTGTATTCGCTGAAAATTTAGAGAACGTACGTTATACGTTCCAATAGTTTTTTTTTCAGAAGATACTTATTGTGTTTTTTTTCCAAAATGAATGATTTTCAAATTGTTCTTCGGTTAAACTTGAGTTGGTTGTTTCTTCTACCAGATGTATTTTATTGTATCTGATCATCATAATTCTTCACATCAAACTAGGCGCAAAAAAATACTTGTTTTTGGTGATTTCGTGTAATACGGGCCTTAAAATATACAGTCACGGGTAGGTATTAGATCATCAATATCAAAATAATATAATACGAATTAATTAAAAAATTATAAACTCCCGACACCAATTCTTAAGAACACTCTCGACTAATTCACCTTTCAAAAAAAAGGAACAAAATCAAAAGCTCATACGTTTGGAAGCTACGATGCCACATACAGACGTCAAACTTAACACTCCGTTGCTTTTGCGTCGGAGGTTAAGAATATGTCATGGCAAAAGGCGCTCGACTAAAAATAAAGTGCATTTCGGAACCTTTTTGTCTCTTTTTTAATTTGTGAATTGGTTCTTAGATAGACACACTAAATTAGTTTTTGTAATTTTTACCGACCTAAACAAAGAGGAGGTTCTGAACTCGTCGGTCGTCGATCTCTTTATTTTATGTACTTATGCATGATTTGGAAACATCTTTTTTGTTTTAAAGGGTAAACTTGACATAAAAATGTTATCGAAATAGCCAACCCTTTAGCAATTTGGTATTGATATATATTTTATATCTGGAATCATAATCACTTGACGCCAAGTCCGTTCAGGCTAATAACGTCCAGTGTCCTAGAACGTCTTGTTACGTCCTGCTAAAACGCCAATGCCTCATTACGCTCGGTCCAAAAGTTCAAATGCTTCATTATGACTAGTGTCCGAAAATGTCCAGTGTAGGTAAATACAATAACATCCAGTCACACATCCAGTGTACGAGCACGGTTAGGGTCTTGAATGGTCTAGTGTTATTTGGAGACATCAATCTAGGGGTATGTAGGTATTTATTGTTCCTAGGGTAGGTGGTCGCTTTCTTTATGCACGATTATAAACATCAAACGATGGCAGCCTAGTTGGGAGAAGGCCCGCCTCTTAAGCCAGAGGGAGCGGGTTCGAACCCAGCTGGCGGCACGCACCTCATTGTGTGAACATATGTGCGTATTGTATGTCATCTGCTACATTACTGGAGTCCGGTGTATGGCGACAGAATCGGCCCCTGTCACTTTTGGGACTGAATATCGTCCGGCGAAGTGTGGGTGTTGTATTACACCTCTGCCAGCCCCTTCGTGGGAAAGGCGTGACGATATGTTATCTATAAACGTCAAAATTCATTTGTAGATAGACTTTTTATCTTATTACGAGTAAATGTTTAATTTCATTTGATAAGGTAGGTACTGACACTTCTTCCTGGCATCCATCCCGGAAAGGTTAAAACGGGAGCACAAAATGTAGTGACCTAAATTGCTGCAAGGTGCATAGTTGCTAGGCATCCCCTCTGCTTGGCCACCTGCGTCACTGTAACTCTTGACGTCATTGAGGCCTGATTCTGACTCGTGAGAGATTATTTTGGTCATTGTCCATCTCGTTTGAAAAGTTACAAGAGTGAGAGTGAACAAAATATATTTCTCACGCGTCAGAATAGAGTTCATTGCATTGACGTCAATACCATAGAGTACCAAGTCGGGATGCAGCTGTGATACTTCGGGTCTATATGTACCTACATACCTTTATGCGTTCGAACATTTTTATGTGGAAGCTTGCATTTCCGTCCGCCGCCATTTTGTTTGATTTTTTCAAACTTTCTGCGCACGATGAAAGAACTATCCTAACTAATATGAAATGCGAAAGTGAGTTTGTTTATTTCTTTGTTTGTAACGCTTTTACGTCTCAACTACACAAACGATCGTCTTGAAATTTTGCATACACGTTGTTCGGGGTACAACATAGGGTAAATAGACTCAGGTAGACTTGTACTGCCGAATGATATTTTATTTTTAATATTCTCTTTATGTTTGTTTTACTTTGTATTTTTGGTGTGCAATAAAGATGTATTGTATTGTATTGTATTGTATTGTAGAGTTTTATACCGAAAAATATAACGGTTCCTGTGGGAACGCGGATGAAACCGCGGGGCGCAGCTAGTTGTACATAATATATATGAGTAGGGGACACGTATACGAACGGTACCTAGTTACCTACCATAATAGTAGGAACTTACTGAACATTTTTGTTTAAGTGTCCCCTACCATACACAATCGCAAAGATATAGGCACTATAACTGTTCATTGCTCCCTAAACAAACACCTATTTAACATTGGTGTGACCGACAGCCCTCTGTGCAGAGGATGCACGGAGGCAGAAGAAACGCCACGGCACGTGGTCATGGAGTGCAGGAGCGTGGCAGAACGCCGGGCTCCGTTTCTTCAATCCCCATCGTCACTCCCGGAGGCCTGCGGCAGCCTGAAAAGGTTGCTGGACTTCTGGAAGCACCTGGGCTGGTTGGAGTGAAGGGAAGGGAAGAGAAGTAAACCCCACGCACAATGGCCCAATCAACTGGCTAAGTGCGGAAAACGCCCTGCTAAAACAAACAAACAAACAAACCATACACAATTAACACAACAATATTTACAACATTTTATTAACAATGTTTAGATATACACAAGAGTATTTCTATGGACATATTCTAGGATATCACTGTACTCATCACTATGACAAACGGCGGGAACCGCGCGGTATTAGCATTGTTGTCCTTGTCTAATGAGCAGTAATAACAAGGACAACAATATTATTACCGCGCGGTTCCTGCCGTGTATGAAGTATCGCTCATCGAATAAGCCGCGCGTGGTACAGGGCGTAGGTGAGGCTTCGAAGGGGGGTGAGGTTGCAGCGCGCTGCAGACCTCACTGCCCGCTCCTACCTCGCTCCCTTCGAAGGCCTTTTACTGCGCAGGCGAGGACTCGTTAAAATTATGCAACTAATCGTTAAAATTATGCAACTATACTTCCATACATTTTGTAGACAATTAATGAAATTTTTGTATGGAACAGGGGGGCTATTCCTGCGCGTGAGATGAGATGAGATTTTATCTTGGTCACTCTCACACCTATGACGTTTCAAACGAGAGCAACAAGGACGAGAAAAAGTTAGATGAAAATCTCAAATCTCCGAATAGGGTCCCAGCTGTTTTCTTTTCTTCAAGGATAAGGTATCCGTGTAGTAAGAGTTGGTCATAATTATGAGTACAATGATATCCTAGATTTCCTAGAATTTGTCCGTCTTTCAGAGATACACTCTAACCACTTAGCAATAAACTTTGTATAGCCTCGGAATAGGTTTACAGTGTTTTGTCTTTTTCTTTCTTTTACATTTTTGTACTTGATTGAAAAAGACAAAATACTGTGCAACTACTCCGAGGCTATACAAGGTTTATTGCTAAGGAAGCATAAAGGTAAGTAATAGGTACTTAGTGCTTTCATCGTGCACGGAAACTTTGAAAACAAAATGGCGGCGGACGGATATGCCACAAAGGAATTCCATACAATTCAATAAAATGCCTCTGGCAGAAACGTTAAGGAACATATCTTTCTTTTACATTTATATTTGATTGAAAAAGACAAAACACTGTACAACTACTCCAAGGCTATACAACGTTTATTGCTAAGGAAGCATATAGGTAGGTAGCTACAGCTTCATCGTGCACGGAAACTTTGAAAACAAAATGGCGGCAGGCGGATATGCCACGAAGTAACTCCATACAATTCAATAAAGCGCCCCTGGCGGAAACGTTAAGGAACTAAGTACTGGCCACCATTCACACGCGTACCAATCCGCCGGATTTGTCGTTGGCAACAAATCCGCGGACAAATCTGCGTGAAATTGTGAATGTTATCGGCGAGCGGCTCACGGACCAATCCGCCGCTCGCCAAACACGTCAGTTGGTTGCCTTTCGTCTTGCAAAGTGCGTTCATGTTTACGTACCTACTTAGTTTTATTTGATAGAGAATATTTGTGGATTGCGTTGTGTTTCACTTCAGACCATGGGGGCTATTCCTGCGCGTGAGATGAGATGAGATTTTATCTTGGTCACTCTCACACCTATGACGTTTTAAATGAGAGCAACAAGGACGAAAGAAGGTGAGATGAGAATTTCAAATCTCCGAATAGGGTCCCATGTCGTTTAACGATTTGAAATAGTTTTTACAACAATTTAATGTTTGTCAACACTCTCATTCCAATAGGAAAAAAAAGAAGAAATAGCTAGGTATAAATATTTTCTCTATAATAATGTAAGTTAGTCTCTAAGGTATCCTAATCCTAGCTAATATTATATTTGCAATTATTTATTTATTTATTATTACATTACCTTACAAAAACTAACAGTTAAGCAATAACTAACAGTTAGCAATAAGTGAGTTTGTTCGTTTGTTTGTGTTTTGTTACGCTTACACATGCACTTTAACTAATTAACCGATCGTTGACAACGATCGGTTAATTAGTTAAAGAACAAAAAAGAACAAAGAACAAAGGTACAGAAAAGAACATAGGGAACCGTTTATCACGAAAAAAAAATCGGTTTCCGTGGGACTGTGGACGAAACCGGGGAGCTCAGCTAGCTTATTAATATAGGCCTAGTTGCCTGATATAAAGACCCCCTCTATCCGTCAGTATATCAAATTTCTCTCCCGGCGCTATTTCGATAGAGCCCCCCATCACCCCAACCCTCTTGTCACTCGCACGGTGGACTACTCCGTAGCTTCAACAGACCCTCCCCCTCTCCGCAGACGCCCTAGAAACATTCTAGGCGACCCGGACGACCCCATCGCCGTCGTCACATCGGTGGCACTGCATGGGGTCGTTCGACCCGGCAGCTCTTTGCAGCAGGAAGTATCATACTCGTACACCTCGCCTACGAGGTCGAAGACTGTCTACAAGGTCTGTTAGAAGATCGGTTAGTTAGCTCGTAGTATTCGGTCATTTTACGCCCCTCAGTTTCCTGCCTGTTTTTCTGAAATGAGGCTCCCTTTCCGAACAAGGCAGTCGAGTCATTTGTTAATAATAATTTTATTAATAAGGCTTCTGGCTCATGTAATGAATAGCGAGCTTTACTTTAAGCTCACGAGTATTGATCCATTCCGTCTCGTAATTGCAGACCATTCATTTTAACTAGACCTTTTACAAAATATCATTGTCTCTGTCTGTCATTTGACATCACTTGCTGCCAGAGCGAGAGAAAATACTGTGGCTATGAGGGGCATTTTGTAGTGACCAAACAGACTGTAGATGACCAAGGCCTCCTCGTCTTGGGACCAAGGCCTCCTCGCCTTGGGCTCTAGTCTGGCTTTTCAACAAAGAAAATTTAGATCTTGAACAAACCCTGGCAGAAAGGCTAAAACTTAGCATGCATTTAGCCTTCACACATGTTCTTCATTTCCGAAGTAGAAACAGCTCGAGAACTAATTGTTTCCCCCTGTGCTGGAGGGCTATTCCTATGCGTGAGATGAGATGAGATTTTATCTTGGTCACTCTCACACATATGACGTTTCAAACGAGAGCATCAAGGACGAAAAAAGGTGAGATGAAAATCTCAGATCTCCGAATAGGGCCACTGGTTCTTGGTGGTTCTTGGGTTGGTTTTTTTATCAGAAAGTTCCTTTTAGCTATTACATATTTTAAAAGTATGCAATGCTACTCTCTATATTTGGGGCTGGCAGAGGTGTAATACAACACCCACACTTCACCGGAGGATATTCAGTGCTAAATGTGACAGGGGGCGAGCCTGTCGCCATACACCGGGCTCCAGTAATGTAGCAGATGACATACAATACGCACATAATTATGTTCACACAATGAATAAATTGGTGCGTGCCGTCGGCCGGATTCGAACCAGTAGGGCTATTCCTGCGCGTGAGATGAGATGAGATTTTATTTTGGTCACTCTCACACCTATGACGTTTCAAACGAGAGCAACAAGGACGAAAAAAGATGAGATGAAAATCTCAAATCTCCGAATAGGGCCACAGCTCCCTCTGGCTTGAGAGGCAGGTCTTCTCCAACAAGGCTGTCATCACTTGACAGCCTAGTTGGAGAAGGTTACTCTCAAAAAATAAATCAAAATTGGTTTATCCGTTCGGGACATAGACTTAGTTAGAAGGTCTAAGGTTCGGGAGCTACGACTCCACAGACAAACACACACACGTCGACCTTATAACACCGCCGTTTTTCTGTTGCGGGTTAAAAACTACATCCTAAATGCACCCTGGTTCTTAAAAACAACAGAGGTCCATGAAAATTTGAACATGCTTAAATAATTAAGGAAGGAATAGAAACTCCAGGAGGCAACTATAAGCATTAAGAGGGCCGCGACGTTCTGAAATTTCCATACAAACGCGCTACTCAAATTTCTTGAAAACCGTTTATCAGATTATGATGAAATTTAGCATGCACAATTAAATTAACAATATCTCCGCCCCTATGTTCTTGGTTTTTTTAAAAACGTTCTCAAGCGAAAATAGAGCTATGAAAAATATCCGCATTTTTAATGTGATTTATTCAATAGGTAGACAAAGCAAATCATAAATTCTATTACATAGGGAGGTTGTCTACATCATTAGCTGTTAAATGAATCTATAATACAAGGGAAATTCTTAGTTACTTAAGAATGATTACAGAAGTGCAAAAGTCATAAAAAAAATTGAAATTGCACTTTGTCACTCTGTAGGTAAGTTTAGAGGCTTGTCAGTATCATTATACTCGCTCTCTTCGCTCGTCTTCTTCTAGACGAAATGGCTAAAGAATACCTTAAGCCAATGCGAAGTTAGTCTAGGTCGCCTAGGTCGAAGTTACTTAGGTCGCCGGACTCTTAAATCAGACAGCTCACTATCCCAGAAACAATACGTCGGCTGAAAAAGCGGCGCGATATATTCGATGACTAGAGGATTTGAATCCCAGCTAATGACAAAGAAAGGGCTAGTTCCGATTGAGCATCCTCTAAACGACTAAATTCACCAACCTCATTTGCTTAAAGCCTCAACGACTGATTGCAAATATAACACAAAAAAGGATAATTTTACGAAAAAAATTATCAGCTCTTAAGGGTTCCGAGACGCTCTGAATTTTTAATTCAAACGCGCTTGACAAATTTCTTGGAAACTATTCGTCAGGTTATGATGAATTTTGGCATGTACAAATAATTGAACTATACTGGTAGAAGAAACAACCAACTAAAGTTTAACCGAAGAACAATGTTGAAAATCATTCTCATTTTGGAAAAAAAAAATCACACAAGGATCTTCTTAAAAAAACTATTGGAACGTAGTTTTCTAAGTTTTCAGCGATTACACCACATTTTTTTTTCGATTATCCAGATTAGTATTCTAAAGTTTAACCGAGCAACTTATTTTTTTATTTGTGTCCTTGTTACGATTAATAACATTCAAACTGTACATCGAGTTTTGGCGGGAACCGAAAAGATGGTGTCGTGATTTGTTTTTATTTTCTGAAACTTGTGATTCTTCGAGTGTTCAAATGTAATAATGGTGGATTATTAGCGTTTGCCGGTTCGTTAACGAGCACTAGTGTGGGCAAATGATACAAATATTGCGAAACGCGACTTTTTGTGTTCTCTGCAAAACTTCACTTAAAGTTTCAGTAAAGTATCCATATCTTTACTGGAATGGGAAAAGGGGAAAGATCATCATTTTCATCATTACCTCATCATCATCATCCCATCATCTGTGAAAACGAACGATTAGTACTTGACACTGGCAAATGCGCATGACGTTCGACGCCAAATTCCCCTGCATGGGGGAGAAAGAAAAAAAAAACTGTACATCGCAGCGCCATCCCTCTAATCTCGAGCGAAGCTTGGCTGAAGGGTGGCTCACGGGGTTCTATCTCGGTGTTATCGCATAAAAAAATTTAAAACGCTTCTAGCTCCACCGTTTTAACAATTAGTTTGCGTTGACTGTAACAGATGGCGTCATTAGTTCTTAAGACCCGACGCAAAAATGGCGGGGTGCATAAGTTTGACGTCTCCCTCCCTCTCTCTCTTATCTGTGTGTCTGTATATCTTTTGCTTACCAATTTTTTCTGCGATTTAATAAATATATATATTTTAATGTAGACTTCCTCATCATAACAACCTGATATATAAATCACTGAAATGATTGGACGATAAGTAGGTCACGGAAGTGAAGTATATAGCTATATACACATACGAAACTAGCTACATGCTCGTAAAAATTTCACCCCATCTGCCGTAAACAGTGCGAAACCTGTGAAACATACAAATGTCTAGTTATCCCAGTCAAATGAGGGCGACTTTGTACTTCTCTGTGCTAAAAGTTTAAATGGTAAAAACTAGATGGCGTTGTACGCCACTCAAACTCGTCAACTTATCGCTTAGAACAATACGGGGAATTGGTGTGTTCAAACATGTTACCTAATATTTAGTTAAGACTCAGTATTACACAAAATCACCGAAAATTTTATTTTTATTTGCGCCTGGTTATTTATTGAAAAATAAATAAAAAATTGCGTTAAATTAATTAATTAATTTAATTTGTGCTAAAAATACAGCTGGTAGAAACAACCAACTAAAGTTTAACCAAAGAAAAAGTTTATGAATCATTCTCATTTTGGAAAAAAAATCCCAAAAAGTTTCATCTTAAAAATCCTTATTGAGCGTGGTTCTCTAAATTTTCAGCCATTAGGTACATCACAATTTTTTTTTCGATTATTAAATAGCCAGATTAGTTCTCTAAAATTAAACCGAGCACCTTATCTTTATTTGTGTCCTTGTTACAATTAAATACCAAAATACCATTAAAAACGGCAAAAAAAGTAATTTTTATACCATATATGATTTACGATTTTCAACTCTAAATAAAGCAGGTTAAGTAAACGTTGAGTGAAAAAACCGTGCTATGACCGCATGTTAAGCATCGTAATGTAGCCTTAACTAGTTCTTAAACTCAACAATTTTAATTTTTTTTTAAAAGTGTGTAACTTTCGTTATTCGCTTTGAAAAAAAAAACTCGATATAATCAATATCAATATGTACCATATAGGTACATACATTTGATTAATTAGGTACTTACTGTAGTTAACCGCATGAATTATCCACACTTATATGAAAAATCGAAAGTAGATTTGTCTGTCTGTCTGTTTGTAGGCTTTTATGGTTAAGCGGCTGAACAGATCTTGATAAAACAAATTTAGTTACCAACAGTAATATCACGAAGAAGATTTCTGGATTGGTACTATCACCATAATTTATTTATTTCACAACTTACAGCTATCATTACAGGTATACCTAATGCGATAATGTAGTAATAAATACTAACTAATAAATAATAATAATAAATTCTGGACACTTCCACACACGGTCGCCTGACCCCAAACTAAGCAAAGCTTGTACTATGGCTGCCAGAGACTTAATATACATACTTAAGTAGATATTTTTAAATACATACTTAAATACATATTAACACCCAGACATATAACAAACACAAATGTTCATCGCATAAATGTTTGCCCTAGGTGGGAATCGAACCCACGCCCCCAAGCTCAGAAGGCAGGTTCACTACCAACTGAGCCACCGAGGCAGTCAATTGATCAACTAAATCCTATAAGAAACTTTCGGTAACACAATAAATGTAGTGCTATCTTTGTGAATTCACCCTGAGTACAATAGAACAAGTCTGTATCAGCCGCGACAACGTTGAGAGTACGCAGTGCGCGCGTCAGCGGTGCGCGGCCGAGGAGGTTGGTGCGAGCGCGCGGCACCGTCACGAGCTGCGGCCGCCGCCGCCGCCGCTAGTGTTAGCCGTTAGTGGCTACATAAGATAATTTAACAAAATTATTATTCAGAAATGCGACCTGTAGACGAAGACAAAGGTCCGGACAGTATTCGGAGATACCAAAGCATTTTTGTGGAAACTGAAACATAAACGCTTCGCTCGCTAACGCTAACTCAAAAAGCGAGAAAACCAAACATTCACTGAACTACTTATTTCTTAAGGTTAAGTATTCGGAGTAGGCAACCCTAAAAAAGAAAGATCAACGTCGTGGTATTACGTAGCAAAGCAAGCGACAAGCGGTGTGGCGGGACTAAATGCTTAGAATGTCATCGAGTGGCGTGGCGGAATACCGCGCGGAGCGCAGAGCAGTGTCGTGGAAGTCGACGTTGTGGGATCAATTCACTAAACTAGTGCTGTTTGGCACAGGTCGGAACCTTTCGGCGCATATCGGCGTGGGTATGCGCTGGTTCGACACAAAGTATGGAGATGGTCTGAGCCGACCCGCGCCCATAAACGCGGGTAGCCCGCTTTCTACTTTAATATGGACTCTTTGCCAGTTTTCAAGGGATCGCACGGTTTGCACGGTTTCCCCTCAGATGTGGGGTCTGGGTCCTGTGGCCCTATTCGGAGATTTGAGATTCTCATCTCATCTATTTTCATCCTTGTTGCTCTCGTTTGAAACGTCATACGTGTGAGAGTGACCAAGATAAAATCTCATCTCATCTCAAGTGTAGGAATAGCCCCCCTGGGTGGTAATGTTGTTGAGCAAGGTTGCTCAACATTCGCAGAGGCCCACCCGGCCCGCCGGGGTTGGGATGGTGAATGCTAGGGCGAATCCATTTCGCTCCACCTTAGCGGAAGACTGTTTACGGTGGAGGGTTTGAGTGGGTTGGATTCCCCCTTCTAAACGATACTTTCAAAACCTCAAGCTTTGTACATACCCAATTTCACTCCAACTTTTTAAGCCGTTTCAGCGCGGAGAACTAAAATACGGTTCATACAGATTTCTTTAAAAAAACTTAGTACACTTTTTTTTTTTTCATATGCAAAAATAACAAATTACAAATAATAAACAGAGCTCAAGTCATTATCCGCGGGTAAAGTACCCAAAAGGCTGGCAACGTTACCTCGCTGAATAGCAATGCTAATTCGCTGACCGAGGTAAGCACCAGCCCTTTGGTCGTTTGTTCTCTCAATCAGACGCTTTGACAGCTCATTCAAGAGCAACCATGCGCTTGGACCCCAAGGGCCCAAAGTTTCTACCCCAAAAGGCAGAAATATGTATCCATCACCGAGGGATTCACATTTCCGCCATTTAAAAATTTATTGAAAAATTGTACCGGTAATTTACTCTTCTTATATTTATATACTTACTAGAGTTTGCCCGCGGCTCTGCCCGCGTGGAATCTATTGCATAGCAATTAATTACCTATTATGTAAATCCATTCAGTAGTTGTAACAGTTACCTACTAAATTTTATGTACAGTGATGTAAATAATAAAACGTTCAGCAAAAACATTTAATAAGTATTCTTGTTTATTGTTTTTAAAATGATACAAATACATCTAAGAAACGAATACGTACACAATATATAGGTAAATTTTAAAATATGATTAAGAAATTAATATATATTGATAGCCTAGTTGGAGAAGGACCGCCTCTCAAGCCAGAGGGAGCGGGTTCAAACCCAGCCGATGACACGCACCAATGTGTTCATTGTGTGAACGTATGTGTGTATTGTAACTATGTCATCTGCTACATAAATTGAGCCCGGTGTATGGCGACAGGCTCGCCCCCTTATACATTTGAGACTGAATGTCGTCCGGCGAAGTGTGGATGTTGTATTACACCTCTTCTAGCCCCTTCGAGGGAAAGGCGTGACGCTATGTTATGTCATGTTTATTTCACAATTATCGGTAGCTTACAATAACTACATCGAGAAGGTAGGTTTCTAAATGACACCTCAATATGCAAGTCACAAATTCGCTAAGTGTGCTGTATTTATTTGCCTTATCACGCACACAGACGCAGACATAATGTGGTTAGGTGGTTAAAATATAATCTTCCTGTAAGATGATTAATTGGTTGATTTCTTCCATTTCAATTGCGAAAAGCCTGGTACCGTTACTTAGTCCTTCTTTTATTACCAAAATTTTTCAGTAACATAATAATTTCACCAACTTTCAATTATAGGCATACCAGATGAATTAAAATTCAAAACAAACATCGAAATTGTTTTTTGTTTCTCTAAGCAGTGTTGCCACACCATATTTTCGAAAACGCAGTGCTGTCTTCATTAATATACAGTTTAGCGAGAAAAGTACACTGTTTGATGAAACAAACACCTGTACGAAAAAGAAGTTATTGTTTTCCTAAGTAATTTAATATTCTCAAACTAATATTTCAGCATCTTAAACCGATTATTCTACTTAAAATCTTATCTCTTTGCAAGACCATGACTTCGACTTGACTCTGAATACAATACTTACTTATCTTTGATTGTGACTATCAAAATACTTGACATGCCATTGGCCTTTATAAATCCACTAAGATGCGACTTTTTTGTAAATTTGCTTAACATTTGCTTATTTTGAGCCAGATAAAGCAATAACGTGCAACACTGACATAGACGTTCTAGACGGGTGCGTTCTATGCAAAGGATAAAAACCTGTTTCTCCGTTGTTTTCTAACGGCTCCGTTGTTTCACTCGCCTTACGAAACGACTAAGTTGTTCTATAATTTTGCTTGAAAATATGTTTTTTTTTCAGTTGTAATACAGTTTAAATTTATTCAATGTAATTTAATAATTTTTACACTTATGTTTTGAACGGCAGAGTTGCACACGGGGTGCGCTGAGAGCCTATCCTCTGAACGCAACCCCGACCTCGAGCAAGCCGGCGATTCTATTGGCTCTCTAATATAATCTCTATTGGCTCGAAATTTGAACTTGCGATTTTATCTTGCTTATTATACAAAAATTACACATCCAAAACCATAAATATTAAGTTTGTCACTATTCCCGAGGTCAATGAATCGAATTACATGCTAATTACCGAGAAACAGGTAGCCGTTTAGGAGAAACGTGCTATGGAAGTTTTGTAGGGCGCCATCTCGCTCCGTCATGCGTTTTTATCTCGTTCTGGTTTTTCACTTTTATTTTATAGATATTTTTTTTAATGTAGAATAGGTCGACGTTTGACCACCAACTCGCCTGATGTTAAGCGACATTGTGGTCTAAGATGGAGCACGACGACCTATTTACAATATATACAATACATACAATTTATGTAGCATGAATCAGTAGCCACACGTAATTCGATTTATAATAGAGCACGCGCGCAATGAAAAACAGTGTCATTCCAGTCTTCAAGACTCTCCATCCTAAGGTTGCCTGGAAGAGATCGCTTTTAGTGATAAGGCCGCCAGTTGTTACACTATTTAATAAGTTTTATCATTATTTTTCTCTTGTTGTTTTGTTATCTGTGGTGTGAACAATAAAGAGTTTATCTATCTATCAAGATGAGCGCACGTCCGTTCGTAATTCGCGTCGAGCTCCGCGGTTTGACTTCGCATAAAGGTGGGTCGCGAGTGTTGGACACGATCGCTAATTTGTTATCTTCGAAGAAGTAAACGAACTAGATATGTAAATTTTATTATGAATTTTGTTCTTCAAATTGAAGCATCAAACAAATTTATCTACTTATTAAACCTTCTTCTTTTTACCCGACTGTGGCGAAGAAAAAAAGATTGTTAAGCGTTATGCCACAATGTTTTTGTATATTGTGGTTCCGGTATAGGTATAGACAAGTTTCAACTTGTTTCTTTTGCAAGTATCCTAGGTACTGGGTTTGTAACTTTTACATCATCACGCCTTTCCACCGAAGGGGCTGGCAGAGGTGTAATACAACACCTATACTTCGCTGGACGATATTCAGTGCCAAATATAACAAGAGGCAAGCCTGCCGCCATACACCAGGCTCCAATCATGTAGCAAATGACATACAATACGCATGTATATTCACACACTGAACAAATTGGTGCGTGCCGTCGGCTGGGATCGAACCTGCTCCCTCTGGTTTGAGAGGCGGCCTAGCCATCTAGCTAGGCTATCATCGCTATTTTTTTACCGTCATGATGTTCGTTTCTTTTTTATTTAGTATAGTTATTATTTCGCGGGAGTGAAATTTGCGTCTAAATTGCTTTATTTAAAATTGATAAAATAATTAAAACCGCATTGCAAAAAGATGTTTCTAATAAATACCTTAATAATAATCATTGTTTTAGAAAGCAAGAAGTTTGTAATGTAGCTGCAACAACCATTATTATTAGTATTACCTAAATCTATAACACGTTGGGTGTTATTGATTTGGGTAATACTGTATTACTGGAGCACCCTATGTTTGTTGGCACGATGCGCCATCGCTGCGACTGCTGGACGAGTAGGTTATTACTACATAGAACTGGTTTTTGTGTTCTAGCGACAGCAGTTTTGTGCGATGGGTGCATCGTTTTTTGTGTAATGTAGGTATTTGTTATTGTTGTATTTTGTAAGATTCTTTTATGTGTAAGTAGTTTATTAGAGAACTAGTAGTCTAGTTAAACCTAACATAGGTTTAAAGACAACTATTTAACTATAATTGAATTGTTATATGTATCATTAAATAAAATATATAATGAAAAATAAATAACAACTGTCACCAAGATGAAAAATGTTAATAAAAAAGTAAAAAATATTGCATAAAACTAAATAAATGTGTTTTAATCCACGCGATTGTTTTAATTTTTTCATTTTTAGCCAACTGTTAAGAAGGGGGTTGTCAAACCGACATGTATATTATGTAATAACTATGTTATTGTTATTCATGCAATAAATTCACGTATGGATTTCAAACAAATAAAATGTACAATTTTTATACCTAGATGTACGTTTGTCTAAGCATTTATCCGAAATTATCAGTTTTTTTACCATAATAGCCAAGTAGGTAGATATAGTGTAAGCAGTGAGTAAATACATTTAGGTAGGTAGGTACTAAACGTAGAAGAAAAAAATAGATTTGTTTTTAGTAAAAAGTTATCTTTGAAACCGAAATTTCTCATATCATACAGATCAATGACTCTTGAAAATAATAATATCATTATCTAGACAATAAAATGTTTTTTTTTTTACAAGAAAAATAGCTCACAAAATCCATCCAAAAACCGTTCACTATAACCCTACCTTTGCCACCGGTTACTTACTACAGGGGGCTATTCCTGCGCGTGAGATGACATGACATTTTATCTTGGTCACTCTCATACCTATGACGTTTCAAACGAGCGCAACAAGGACGAAAAAAGGTGAGATGAAAATCTCAAATCTCCGAGTAAGGTCACAGGTCCGTGCTCTTCACGATGCGACATGATAAAGACTAAATATAATGCGTGTTTTCTGTAATTTTCATTAACATCTTGAAAATAAGTACTAAGGGCGCAATGAATGGTGTAGAAATTTTGAAATGACGCGATTTTCATTTCAAAATTTCTACACCATTGCATTGAAGCTTCAAGCATTGAAATCAGCGATATTTGATTCCAGGGCGCGTATACCAATATATTGCCACTATACGTTTATATGTAAAAGAAAAATGTCATGTAGGGAACATCCTAGACCACACCATTATTAACATTAACATTATTAAATTCAAATTATTAAATAGGTAATGTAAAACGCACACATTTTGCTTTGAATCGCTGGCTGATCAACCAAACTGATGAACAAAACATTTTATGACTTCAATGAGTTAATGAATCGTAATGGCAAACTGAGAATAAAATAATTATTTCTTTCTATTTTTTTTAATGACAATAATTTTTAGAATTAGGTACGTAATCAAAAATTGTTTCCATTATTTATAAGGTTTTGGCATTTTAATTTAATAATTTGTATTCAAGATATATTGAATACGAATTACCGACTAGTAAGTAGTACGTAATAGTATAGTATAAAGTACCTGCCTTCTGAGCAAGGGGCCGTGGGTTTGATTCCCACCTTGGACAAACATTCATGT
Organism: Peribatodes rhomboidaria; assembly: GCA_911728515.1. Classification (NCBI taxonomy): domain Eukaryota; kingdom Metazoa; phylum Arthropoda; class Insecta; order Lepidoptera; family Geometridae; genus Peribatodes; species Peribatodes rhomboidaria. The sequence goes on from OU452166.1 coordinate 8,607,678, forward strand.
AATTAACACATTTGTTTGTTCTATGTCTGGGTGTCAATTATCTTTCTAAGTATGTTTTAATAAAAATATATATGTATGTATATAAGTTTATGGCCCCCATAGTACAAGCTCAGCTTAGTTTGGTGTCAGACGACCGTGTGTGCAAGTATCCCGAATATTATTTATTTATATTTTTATTTATTAATCAATTCAACTTCACAACACTTGCTCGACAATGACCAATTACATATCACGTAGTCTGAACTTAAAGCAAGGTGGCCTTGAACTGGCCACCATGAAAGAAAAAGAACGCAGCTAGACTACGAGCTTCATAAAACTTAAAACAAAAGACGATGTTTGGTTGTACTTTTCACAGTTATTTTTTATTGCCTCTGGTGTAAAGCAGCGTATTTGTCTAGGGCGGCTTGAGCCCCTCGCTTCACTCAGGACTCTACATAACTCTCTCGCTGCGCTCGGGAGTTACGAGTAACTCTAGGGTCCCTCGTTTCGCTCAGGGTTCAACAAGCCGCCGGCGATGCAAGACACTGCCTTGTCCCCTCGGTGCATTATCTACTATTTGATTGTAAACACTACCTACTATTTAATATAATTGTAAAAGTACGAACGTATACAACATGGTTTTTTCCATACCATTTGACGTGTAACTTAATATTTACCATTAAATTACTTTGACTTAGCCCAAAGAATTGCCAATTAGAAGTAGCAGTGGGCAGGGCACTTCGCTCGTAAAACCAACGGCCGATGAGAAAGAAAGATTCTCGAACCGGAAGACGCAGCAGGTGAAGCAGGTGGACTGACGATCTGGTGAGGGTCGCGGGGAGCCGCTGGATGCGAGCAGCGTCTTCTGGGCTGACATGATGATGATGACTCCATAGGGAACATAAATATATGTCCAAAAATAATTTTTACACGTCGACTCAAGATTTTATCAAAATCGCGTTAGCCGTTTTAGAGTCCATATTCGAACATACCTACACCTATCGATTTTTATAGTAATGTCGCAACCAACTAGCTTAATTCGTCGTTCAATTAACAGCCTTCTTTTTATTAAATGGCGCCGTTCAGCTAGCCTGATGATATTCAACCATTCAATAAATTCCATCTTGCCTGATGTTAATCGCTGTTTAGCATCGGGCAAGATGGCAGTCAAGCGCGAGCCTATTATAGCATTAGAAAAAATCCTTAAAATGTGGTTGCCGTTTACAAATCATGGCTAATAGTCCCCGGAACCTCTTAATTTTTCATACAAACGCACTTGTCGAATTTCTTTGAAACTATTCGTCGGATATTGTGATGAAATTTGGCATGTAAAGTTAAATGGGCTGATTGTCGTGGTTTTACTAAAACATCCTCGAGAGAAATTAGAGCCATGAATCCGCATTTGTAAGGTGTCACTTTTGACTGGTTTATTTAATTGATAGACAAAGTAATAAAAATCAAAAATCGAGGTTGTCTAAATCATTAACTTTTAAATTCATTCATAACACTGGCATACAAAAAAAAAATGTTTTGGTGCAGCTCTGTTTGCATCTGTAGTCGGTAAAGTAGGTAGCATGAACTACATTGCTGCTACTACATAGATGTCAGCTGACAGCTCTGGTTTACCTAAAATTCTTATTTTAAATAATTTTACGGTTTTATTCAAAATCAGTCCATGTTATAACTACTTTTATGACATTAATCGTATAAATATATGATGGCAAGTAATTCAAGAAGTTGCATTAACGATCTTGATATGTTTTCTATCTATCTATATATATAAAATTCAAAGTCCTGACTGACTGACTGACTGACTGATATATCAACGCACAGCCTAAACCGCTGGTCCTAGAAACATGAAATTTGGAGGATATGTTCTTTGTACAGTGTAGGCATCCACTAAGAAAGGGTTTTTCGAAATACTACCCCTAAGGGGGGGGAAATGGGGGGTTCAAATTTCTATGAAACTTTTTATTCTCTGAGTCGATTGACTCAAAAATTGGTACAAATACTCTTCAAATAAAATTATGAAACACGTGTATCACAGTTTTTCCAAAATCATCATCATCATCATCCACCGACAAAATCTAATAGGGCTTCTTTTTACTCCGAAAACTTTGTTGAGAAAGTTATTAACCCACTACAAACGACGCTGTTATCATTCTTAGGGTTCCGTACTAAAATGGTGAAAGGAACCTTATCATGAAACTCCGATGTCTGTCTGTCTGTATGTCTGTGAGCTGATTATCTTGGAAACTGTAATAGCCAGCAACTTGGAATTTGGTACAGATCTAGATAACGGTAGTAGCTACGTATAGTAGGTAAAACGTCACGCCTTTACCCTAAGAGGTGTATTACAAGACCCTCACTTCGCTGAACGATATTCAGTCCTAAATGTAATAAGTAGCGAGTCTATCGCCATACGTACACCGGGCTCCAGTCATGTAGCAGATGACATTAAATACGAAGCTATCATTGAATTTTCATATGAATCTCCGTGTAAAATATGTGAACTATTTATTGCTGACATTCTATCAAATTTCAAACCTACTTAATCAGTAAGGGAAAAATACAAGAATTAAGTCCAAGCCTGTCAGAAGATTACAAACGGCAAGTTAAGAGATTTTCTGTCAATAAAGATCAGGTAGACGAGCTAGGAGATGAAATTTATAATTATCTCTGTCTGATCTTAGAAGCAGTATTTAGCAAAAATAGACGAAGTCAATAGAAGAAGTTGTTTTAGTATTAGGAAGACAAAACCTACTACGGGTTGTCTTTGCTTCGAAGGTCTTAACTAAAGCTCTGCCAGCACACTGACTGGTGTAGTTTCCGAATGAGTCTGTGTTTATGCTGAGGATTCCTCTAATATCTCTAACACCACCGAACTACCCCCTCGAGTTAAAAAGAGTGCAGTTTACCCTCAAAGTCTGCTTTGCCATGATCATAAATAAATCTCAAGCCAAACTCATAACTGACTAATATGCTTTTCACACGGTTAGTTATACGTGGCCTGCTACAGAGTAAGCTCATGGAGTAGCCTGGTTTTTCTAAAAAAGAAAAAAAATTAGGTTTTCGTTGTAAACATTATTAACTGTCAATTATCTACTTTCGGTTGTCTTCTAATTTTATCTTTTCACACACGCTTTAAGTTCTGTTGATACCATACTCTACTGTTGATACTACTCCTACTTCTCTCATTCCAGAGATAGTTTAGTTAACTAAAGAACTTCGTCCATATTGCTCTGCTTGGGATATTGTCAGTTTGTGTATTCAATTGAGAGCGAGTGTGACCGCTTATAATATTTATTTCTGAAGTTAAAAACGTCATACATTTTCTGTAAGCCACGCGGGCGAAGCCGCGGGCAGAAGCTAGTGTTACATATACGGTGAGTATATAATGAAAAATCAACGGAAACCGATTAAAGACACGGTAATTCGCTTGTATTCTGTATACTTTCTTCCCCATGAACAAGAGCTGCTATGAAAAATGTGACTAGTTTTCTCGTATCAGCTCACAAATTATACCCAAATTCTGGTCTAAAATCTTAGGTAACAAAATGAGTGTAGGCCAGTGTAATACAAGAGAAATTCCTAGTTTGTTGAGAATGATTAGACAGGTGTGAAAGTCATACAAAATTATGTTTGTAAAATTGTCTCTCAGTAGATAACTTTAGAGGCTCATTTAGTATCTTGACTTGCTTTCTTCGCTTGTCGTCTTCTTTTAGAAGAAATGGTTATAGAAAATCTATTGTCAATGCAAAGTTAGTCTAAGGTGTTCGTAGCTGCGTTAAAACTGGAGTGAAACTTCAGCAGCTCCAGCAGCATTGAGTTATAATACTACGTATAGAGAAGACGCCGTACATCATTACTATGTCACATGACTGCCTGGATGGGCGTGGATTCGATTCCCATCTAGAGCAAACATTTTTGTGATGAAAATTTGTGTTCGTTCTATTTCTGGGTGTTAATATCTATTTATAAAGGTATTTAAGAATATTAATGATCTATGTATTATCAGTCTCTGGCAGCCATAGTACAAGCTTTTCTTAGTTTGGGGTCAGACAACAGTCGTGTGTGCAAGTGTCCCGGATTTTATTTATTATTATGTTCCATTCAAGTGTAGCCATCCGGCCAAACATCGCTCAGTTGCTTGCTAGCTCCCGAGCGCCCAAGTCGCTTTCGACCTTTTTGTCGCATGAAAACTAAGCCTTATAAGCTTTTCAGCGCAGTGTGTTTGTGGAGTGTGGCTGGACAATTAATTACTGTTTCAATACTGCAACAAACTTTACTTTAAGTTTAAGCTCACAACTAAATGGAGCACAAGCTTTCTTTATGGTAACTTCTCTAAACCTAGTGATAGAACTCAATGTCAGCATTCGAAATATCACTACACATACTGAATCATCGATAACTGTACTGGGCCCGCATCGTGGCATCTTATTGCGATGATTTTTAGGATCAGCCGCCGACGCTGCGCGACTTTGAACCTTATGTCGCCTCGATATGATTCGTGGTCGCGCAGCGTCAGCGGTACGAGTCCCGTAATTATTAGGCACTAAACGAAATAAACATTATACTATCATAGAAATAGATAGATGACTAATAAGAAAGTATCCTAGTTAAAGGAGGTATGAAATAGGTACTTGATAATCTAACAGAAGATAGGCAAGTATCAATTATCTATCATCTATCAGACTTGAAAGTATCTATTTAAAAAAAAATATATTACAAGAATAATTAAAAGTTGTTCGGTATGATCTAAGATAGTGGATGGATTAAGAATATTACGGTCCACTCGTAACATTCTCGCTATGTGAACCTAACTGTATTTATTTGGGGTAGAAAAATAATGTTGAACCATGTAATTCATCAATATATTTACTTCACTAAAAATAGGTACATTAATACAAGTCAAACGCTAAAAACATTTTGCACGTAAGACAATAATCTCACATAATTCGACTAGAATCGTTAAAATAACCAATTAAAAACAATGATAGACGACAATAATTAAATTAATTAATTACCTATAATAAGAAATACTTAATGTTAATAAAAAACACATGAATCTAGGTTTTTTTTTAATATTGATTTTTAATTTAATTATGACTATTATAATGCTTCTAATGTAAGGGAAGTAATTATTGAATGTAAAGAGGTATAGATATTATACTTAGGTGTCGGTAAAAATGATTTTGCCTGCTTATAAAATTTGTATAGTCACACATGTTCCAATGTCACCGCTAAATTTTGCTAAATTTGAATTATTTAAACTTATCAAAAAGCGTTAAATTAAATTGTTAAGTAATTTTTTTTTGTTATTCTTGAACCACGACCGCTAATTTCTGATTTATTTGCAAAATTCAAAATGTTGTTTTATTGAAAAAAAAAAAAAAACCATCGCTTTACGGAAAAGAGTGCGTGCTAATCAACTTTTTTTGGCTATTTAGTGCGGATCCAGTGGCCCTATTCGGAGATTTGAGATTTTCATCTCACTTTTTTTCGTCCTTGTTGCTTTCGTTTGAAACGTCATAGGTGTGAGAGTGACCAAGATAAAATCTCATCTCATCTCACGAGCAGGAATAGCCTAGCTATATGTAGGTATATTTATTTTAAAAAGATTCTAAAATTTTTGTGAAGCAATCAGTTTTTATTTTCTATAATAACAGTTTTAAGTGTCAAGTACATTTAATAGATACTTGTGTACTTTACCATCAGTATTTCTACAATCATCTAGAATAAATATATTGGTAAATACTTTATGACATTATTTAAAGGGTGATCATTATGTACAAATTTATTTACAATGCTTTTCAAGTATGATACATTTTAATATTCTTAGGTATTTATAATAAAAAATCTATTTTATCACCGATCTAACATAAATGCGAAAGATTAATACACTGTCCATTATTTATAAACTTACATACATTGTGTGTGTTATAAAAACAGTCGTAGCACTGCAGAGCTGTGTTAACGAAGGTGATCTAAGTTTATGCCTACTTATTTTAAATTGAAATTTGGATATTTTGCTAACCAACTGTAAACATATTTCAAAGCTTTAATTTGTGTTAGACTGATTGGGAAGCTACATTAGCGCTTGATAATTCGTGTCACGTTGTCGCGCTAAAATCTTCGTTATCGGTTATCGGCGATATTCTTGTCTACATTAGCGGTCAACTCGTCACCTTTCTGTGCAATTGACGTGGGCGATAATTCGCCCGATACACCGCCGAGCACAGACCTAATTTGTTTTTTTGTTTCGCACAGATCTGTGCTTCCGAGTGACGATCTAACTGGCTACTGCTGGCTACACTTGTCGCGATAGTTCGAATTATCGCCAAAGGCCGAAATGTAGCCGCACCATCAGAAATAAACATGCGGCAAGTCTCATAGAAATGTAGAATCTAGATTTTGTGACTGCAAAGAAGTGGAATCAACACAATATTTACAAAGGTTAAACGTGCTGCTGGTAGGTATAATATATTGCAGACAACTACCTATAAAACAAATTTATACACGTATACAGGGTAATTTTTGATCCAGTGCCCAAATTTTATGTTCATAATTATTTATAGACTATTGAAAAAAGAAGAACCGTATTCTTTAGTTTTTATACATTTTGATACAAATATTTCGATATAACTTGACCTGAAAGTATCCGATAGTTATGGTTACCCTATTATGCGCATGGCTGGGCGGCGCGTCGCCGCCAAGCCGCGCGCTGTGCTCTGTTATCACAGAGTGGCTATTTATTCCAAAATTTTGGGATAAATTCACAGAAAAATTGTAAGAACTATCAGTAAAATATATTCTATTAATGAAACTGATTGCGTTAAATGTTTGGCAACTACAAAAAAAAAGTAAGTCGTATCTGGATCGCGACAAGTCTATGAAAACTGTTCATAAAAACCGTTAAAAGTGAGTGCTGAAGCCATTACAGTGGCGGTGGAGTAACTACCAGCGTAACTGGTGATGCTCGACGGGGGCTTGACCAAAGAGGTTGCGGCGTAGTCAACAGTGGACGGGCGCGGCCGCGGGCTTTTCCTGCGGCCAACGCCACGGCCTGATCAGTGGTCCGTGCTAAAGTAAGAGTTTTGCATAAGGTACAGCTTATCGATAGGATTGACGACAGCACCAGTGCCGAGGTTCAGGGGCTCGTGAGCAGTGTGGTTCCCGTGCTGGTGCGAGTGGTGCTGCACCTCCAGGTTCTGAAGGCTCATCGTGTCCGAAGCACCCTCGTCCAGCTGATCGAAATTGCTCCCGTCTAAGGAGATGTCTGAGCTGCAGAAGCTGTCCCCAGAGTGAGCTGGATAGTCTGAAAAAATACGGATTTTCTTTGAGTATATTGGGCTTGGAACCACAACACACAGTTACAAAATTAAGGGCAAAACAATCTGTAACTGGACCCGCCATCTGTTAGGAAGTGGATCAAGCTGACCGGAGGGCCTGAGACCTGTAACTTTCTACGGTGATAAAATAGGCAAAGAAAGTCAGTCAGCTTTGTATTGTTAACGCAGTATTGTGTAAAATTTAATAAAAAGAATATAAACAAAAATAATGTTTATTTTCTTTATTATTGTTTGTATTGTATTGAATTGTTTGTTGTGTTAGCACCTGGTAATTTTAAAAAAACTCAACTTCTATAACTTTTATTATTTAGGGATTATACATCGTGTATTTTAGAATAATAATACAATTGGAAAGAGCTGACTAAACATTGAGTTCAATTAAACTAAACAATAGAGAAATGCAAACTTACCGTCAGGTGAATACGGCAAGTTTGGATTCAGTGGTTGGCTTGAAGCGGAATATGAACCATCCAATCCAAGGTAGTTCCCATGATCGCTCGACGGCGACTCTTGCTTGATGCTTTTCTCATCTTTATCTTTATCTTTCTCCGAGTTCTTGTCGCCTTCCTGCTTGGCTTTACGCTGGATCTTCTTCATTTTAGCGCGTTGGTTCTGAAACCAAACCTGCACCACTCGCACGCTCAACCCCGTATCCTTGGCGAGAGCTTCCCGAACCTTGCGACACGGCTTCGGACTCACTTCAAAAGACGCCTTGAACTGTCTGCGCTGAGCCGAAGTCAGAATGGTACGAGGACGTTTTGGACCCCTGCGTCCGTCTCGCGGTCGGTCCGACTCGTCGATAATCATGTCGTCTTCAGCATGCTGCATCAAATACATCTCTTTTTCGAAGTCCTGCCTGCAGAAAATCTGGCCTGCTCTCATCACGTACTGCTCGCCTTTCTGCAGCGGCTGGCAGCACATCACGCAGACAAAGCATTGAATGTGAAAAACATACTGCTGGGCGCGCATCACCATCTCCTGCGGTAGAAGTCGGTCGCCACATCGGGTGCATTTCACTCCAAACAATCTGCGGACAGTAATGTTAACAGTGACACGGAAAATTTTTATACGCACAGTAATTCGCTTTGCAATTCACATTCGCAGCTATGAAATTCGCAATTCAGAAGTAGCTTCAGGCTCAATTCGGCAAAGTTTGCACTAAAGTTTGAACAAGGCGAATTTCCGGCAGCAAACTGGTTGAAAGCGGCGGAAGTCAGTTTGAAAACTAAACCGAAAGGGTGGTGTAACATCGTGGATCGTTCAATATGTTTGTGAGAGGCAAATTACCATACTGAACGGCCCATAAATTTTGATCTACATAAACGGAACGGCGAGATGCATATACAACGATTTGAGAAAGCACGATATTATCTACATTGATAGACATTGAAAGCTTTAAATTACCTGTCGTAGTCGGGTTTGCAGTAGAGCTTCGAGTTCCTGGTGTAGCATGTGTGTGCTAGAGGACAGCCGCAGACGCAACAGCTCAGGCAGTGCTCGTGCCAGGAGAGATCACCGACCCTCATGAGGTAGCGGTCCTGGATCTTCTGGCCACATCCTTCACAGATCTCTACGATCTTCTCCCGCTTGATACTCGTATTTAGCTCTAAGAAAAAGAGAGCTGTTGTTACAGTAGAAATCAAAAGGACTTGAAGATTTTTCTATGAAAAATCATATCCACCTATCGCCAGCTTAATATTTTTACTAAAGTTTCCGCGTAGGTACTACGAAAGGGATACATTGATACGTGTATATAAATACATATTTACTTAGAGATACAAGCACAAAATGTCATAAAATACCCTAAAGTGCTATGATCCCAAAATGTTAGGAGGAAAAATCGCCATTTGAGAACAAATCTTCAATAATTAAAAATGCATTACTTTAACACAATGGAATGCATAATATACCTACACCTACACCTATACCTACTCGTAATTATACTTACACTTAATTTCTGCCTTATTAATGATTTTCATAGTTCTCATATGGCGATTTTTACCTCCAAATAGTTATATCGCGACCGTGACACTTCCGGACATAATATACTTGACCATATTTTGTTTGTATTAGTGACCTGTACCCATATAATGCCACATGCAACACCCGAGATGCAACATAGTATCGCTAAGTTACCGCGGTTCGCCGCGTTGGTGCGGAGTCAGCAGCCTCACTGTGCGCGAAAAAAAACTTATTGGCGACGGGAGGATATGCCACAAAGGTTCTAAGCCCATTATTGAGTAGGGTCAACTGGGGCAAATGCGTCTGTGGGGCAATTACGTCTTTCGAGAATTACTGACAAACCCTTCACAAATTAGGCGCCACATACATCTTTTTTCTATGTTTAGTTGCAATACTCTGTACAAGATGGTGTTAATTGCCTAATTTGCAAGGTTTGTCAATAATTCTCGAAAGACGCAATTGCAACACAGACGCTTTTGCCCCAATCGACCCCACCTGTCTTTGTAACCGGTGGTATTGGATAAGAAAGTATTCAGATTAACACGCAACTCTATTCACTAAAAAAAGTTCACAATCAACGATACCTATCGCATAACACACAAAATAAGTTTATTTGAAGACGATGTAAAAAGAAGTCTGCATTTTACACAACTATTCCACATTTCGCATTTGCAGAAACTAATAAAATGACAGTAAAAAGGTAAAAAACATTCCTTTGATGAATTCTTATTTCAGTAATGAGCGAGCGGTAGGAATTAACAGCTCCCTGCTGTTCATTAATTAAGAAACTACTACGAATGGAATCTCGGCTGGTAGAAGCAAAAAATGATTAAATAAATGAATGAATAGGAAACCATTTTTTACCTGACTGCGCAACAAGGAGGATGTAAATATGTAAGTACGTAAATAGGTATATACGTGGGTATGTATATGTGTGTATGTATGTATGAGGTTTTTTTGGCACGGCCTACAGCCTAAACACCTTGATGGATTTCGACATGTGAGGTGTCATTTGAATCGGGAAGAACATAAGGTACAATTTCCAGCAGCCGAGTTTTTTGTTTTTCCTTTAATAATGTTACTTGTTCCCAGATACTTTGAACGCAGTGTAAGTACTTACCAAATAAAACCCAACCACGTAAATATCGAAGTAAGAAGTAGGTACTTACCTAAATATGTGTAGGTATGTCAAAGTTAAAAATTAATTTAGCTGGCACTATTATGTGCTATGAGTGAAGCCACACAGGTTAGCTATTTTTTATACATAACTACAGTTCAAGAACTTTGTCAATCGATAAGCTACCGCTTAAACTAAATATTCCTTCCCTATCGAACTTCAAGCACGACAAAATTGTGGAATTTGTTTATGTTTCAGTTTATCGATCGACTATGAACTGCACTTTCACTGCAGACTAGCTAATCAGACGGTGCAAGACTGAACTTAAACAGCAACAGCGGTTAGCAGAAACTATGAGACAAATAGCCTTATGATTTCTGCTAACTTTGAGCAGAGCGCTTGCTCAAAGAGCAAACTAGTCAGTTGCAAACACTTGACCGAGCTCCTGCAATATCTCGACCGTTCTCTGGATTGTTTGAACAGCGTTGATGTTCAATTTTGGCCCGATGGAACTTTAGTAGGACTTGCCTTGGTCAAGCTCGTCTGGTCTTTGAGCTGAAAATTTGTATTTAACTACTTGCAAGCAGTGGCAGTGAGTATACCTACTCGTCATCTAAAACCGAACTTTAGGGATTTTTAAATCATACTTAAGTACCTATACTCGTAGTTCGGTTCATAGATGAATTGAAGTAAACGTTCAATGACCTTTGTCAATTCCGCCTTATTGGATCCATAATTGGGGTCTAATTTAAATTCGATGAAAATAGACAAGTAGGTAGGTATATTTTGATATTAAATCTTCGAGAGAGATAATATTGTAGACAAAATAAAATGTAAAGATAAACTAAAGGGTCCGCCAGATAACTTTTTTTTTTGAAAATAAAATAAAAATAATTTAAAAATAAAAATAAACTACTGAATATTTTTTTCTTTTTTTATTTGAAAGTACAATCCTTCCGGTTAATAATGAAAAATAACCTGCGGCTGACAATGCGATCTTCAAAAACAGGGCGCAAAACATGGAGTGTAGCTTCGGCTATGTGGCATGTAGCGCCGTCCTGTTCGTGTGTCCCTCATCGTGTAGGCTACTGCATGGCTAGCCAAGGCAGCCATTTGAATGAAATTATTTTTCATTATTAACTGGAAGGATTGTACTTTCAAATAAAAAAAGAAATTCGAGAAAATATTCAGTAGTTTTTTTATAGCATTTAAAAAAAAAAAGTTATCTGGCGGACCTTTTATAAATATACTTTGTTATTATGAAATATTAAGTTAAGTACTAGTTCATTTCAAATTATTATTAACAGTACAGAAAGTAAGTAAGCAAAACAAATTGTTTTAAAATATTTTGTATCACATTTCTATTGTTAATTGATTAAAGTAAAGAAAATGTTGCAAACCTATAAAATTATTAAATAACCCTAGAGTTTCATATCATCAGATAAAGTGATAGGTAGAGCACAAAAATCAGTTTCATATCATACCTATGACTTATAAGTACTTATAGCTAGATACGTTCTCTGTGTAGGTAGGTACAATCCAAGAAAGGTCTGCGCCAAAAACATGGCACGCCCTCGACCGATCGATTAGCAGCATTCCTTTCCAAAGGAACAGGCATCGGCCTCACATTCGCATTAGTAAGCATTTATTTGTGAAACGTAGCTAAACCAGGGATTATTTCTCATCAAGTGACATTATCAATAAAAATATCAAAAAAAGCCGGCTGCAAATTAGTGTACCCTATGTCACTTCCACTATTAAGACTATTCAAATGACACCTCACATGTTGAAATCCATGAAGTTGTTTAGGCTGTAGGGCATGCCAAAACCACCTCATGCATACATACCCACATACATACAAACATACATACACTCAAACACATAACCTTCCTTAATGCTCCTGAAATAGTGCTCCAAGAATGTCTAATATGACATCCTTCGATGAAAATGTAGAAACTAACAATCAAAATGGGTTAGGTTTAGGATTAACGCCTCTAAAACGGTCAGAAAAATATTACGACAAAAATTGTTGCTCAAATGGGCTTAAATATTTTGCAATGGAAGCTGGCATATCCACCTGCCGCCAGTTTTTTTTATTAACGTTTCCGCGCACGATGAAATAAGTATACTTAATTTTATAGATAAGGAACAGTTAAGTATACAAACACAAAATGTCAAAATATGGTAACCTAAAATGTTACGCTCCCGAAAGGTAAAAATCGCCATATGAGAACCAATACAAACATTTAAAATGCATTGTTAGAATACAAAAAAACGCGTAAAATACGTGTAATTACCGCATTTTTAATAATTTTCATAATAGGTAGGTACTTTTAATTATGGCGATTTTTAACCCCAAATTTATCGAGAACGTAACCCTTTAGGATACCATATACTAGACATTTTTTGTTTGTGAAAGTGTCCCCTAGTTATAATTAAAAAACTTTGAAAAAAAAACACAGTGGCGGCGGTGGGTGGATATGCCGCAAAAGTTCAAAGCCATTTCCAACTTAGTCAAAGAATACTTTTATATGGTTTCGCTCGAAGTCGCGGACGCAGTTCAAAATAAATTATATTGTTCATTTGAACTTAGGGTGTGAAAAAGTAACAACAAACTTCTTCCACAAACTTTCGTATTAATAAAAAATGTGTGTGATTTTTATTAATTTTTACCCGACGGCGCAAGGAGTGTTATGTTTTCCGTTACCTAGAAATCTGGTTGTTGAGAGTGTTCAATCATGTATTAAATACAATTTCCTTTGTATTACATATAGTTATGCAATTAGTACAGTGAACACTAATTACAGGTATTATTAGATCAATTAGTTATTATTAAACCAATAATGCACATTAATACAGTGTGCACGGTTAAGGGAACAGTAACAATAGGTATTATAGCGGCTGTCCGTGCTTATCGATGCAGATAATGTAGGGTGTTGGTTACGCACGTAGAGTATAAAGCCTGAGGCAGTTGTCTGATCGCCGGCGATGAGCGAGTAGCGAGTAAATAATTGTGTGTAATGTTGCGTACAGACCAAAGCAAACAAAAGCTAATGATATGCTGTGTCTCGTTTCATTTTATTGAAACGAAATGAGACGCAGCGTTTTCTGTGGCATTCGTTAGCCTGGTCTTTACGCAGCGTAAAACGCTCGCACGGCGATACTTGCCAACTCGCCGAGCGAGTATTTTTCATTTTGTGTTCGCTCCTCGTTCATTGTTGGCGGTTGGGTTGGGCTCAGGGGGCTTACTACAACCTCTTAAAACATCATTAATTAAGCCTTACTTCGTAATTTCGTACCATGACCACCCTAAAAGTATTCCTGTTACGTTTTGTTATCGCTTAGCAGTTTTGATGACGTCACTCGATTTCGTTCATTCAATCCAAGGAACATTTGTCTAAAAACCGTACCATGACCTCTAAAGTATTCCTGCCGAGCTGTCAAAATAGCAGGAATGATACAAATTACAACGATTGTTAAAAAGTTGCTCGCCGTGTAACTTTTTCTATTAATAAGTGAGTTTTTGCTGTGTTTCTGAGGTTCTATTTGTAATATTTAGCAAGATGGCCGATGATTTGGAAACTTTCGAGTTTCTCGAAGCAGATATTAGAAGCTCCGTACAACGAAGGACGCCTTCGGACGGGCTCCAGAATAAACTTCAACCCTTTTTCACATAGATTTTTTTTTGGCTAAGTCCGCTCCTTTTGATGAACTTGTTACTTCTTAGAGTGATGAGCCTTCGCCTGCAGACTCCTATTTTAAGCCCGCAGCGATTTCACTGTGGGTTTTTAAAAAGTCTCACATGATATCGAACTGCTTCGCTGAGACTCTGCGGCCGCTGTGACAAATTATTCTAAGCATTAAATTCTAAATATCACCAAAATAATTTTCACAAACTTTAATTGTATACAGCAATTGAATTTTAATTTACCTTAATGATCATAATAATGTAGATTTAATTTACGTTTTTGAGGGGAACCGAAAAGATGGTGTCATGATTTTGTATTATTTTCTAAAACGAAAACTCGCCTTTACTGAAAGAGGGAAAGAGGAGTGGGATTTATCTCATTTATCATCATCTTCATCAGAGATTTATTGAAAAATATTATGACAAACATACGGATGACTAGGTGGTATGGCTATGTTGCCTCTAGCCTGCCCTATGGGACCAAACAAAAAAAAAAATTGACATTGTTCATACAACCAAGTGTCGCCAGATGTTTCTTAGGAGCGATTGTACGTCGGTGAGGAAAATAAAAATTCTTAGGGAAGAAAATAATAAGAAACCGTAGTGTTTTTACTTGCAACTTGTAAAAACCGTAAGTGTAATTTCCCTGTATCGGTAGGATATTGTAGGCACGATTTCGCTATGCGGCCGTACTATTGTACGACTCCGATTGTCCGATTTTTACACGGCAAAAATCGTATAATTACGATTGACATATATACATCTGGCAACACCATACTCGAAAATACTGGATTTAAGATTGATAGATGACATTCACACTGATAATGACAGTTCGTAACGCAAAAATACCACAGAGTGTGTAGAAGCACTTGTATCGTACATTCTTTTCCCATCACTATAGCAGGAGTAAAAACGTTTTAAAACATTATTGTTTTCAATGCTTGTGGTATGATACAAAACAATACTTATTAAGGAATGTAACAAAACGTTCCTGCGCAATGATGTTTTTGTAAAAGTTCATGGTAAGCCCCCAGGGCAGGTTTGCTTTTAGCTGATAATGTTTGGTGTTAGTGATTGACAAAATTGTGATTTTTTTTTTTCAACAAAGGATTTCGACATATCGTTACGCCTTTCCTCCGAGGGAGCTGGTAGAAGTGTAATAATACAACTTCCACACTTCGCCGAAGTATATTTAGTCAAAAATGTGACAGGGGGCGAGCCTGTCGCCATACCTATACCGGGCTCCAGTCATGTAGCAGATGATACACAATTGAGGATTTTGCGAACAATTTTATTACGTTATAGACTGGTCTATAGGTATGTCCCATGCTCTCATAATTTTTCAGTACCTGGATGGCCGAGCTTTGCAAGGTATTTTTTTAATTTTTTAATTGTGTTTTTTGGATAATAAACAATTGATTTTAGTCTAACCTCAAAGCAAACACTCATTGACTTCGTGTTACTTAACAACGCCATCTGCTGTTGTGTCGTTAAAGCAATTACTCGTAGTTGCTCACAAAAAATTGTATTATTGTTCGCCAATAGATGTCAGGAAGAGTCATATTTTTCAGTTGAGATTGATTATTATCGATAAAACACGAATAAAATTACATTTTCTAAAAATGATTCCTAGCTCTAGCTAGGAATCATTTTTTTTTATCGATTTATCGCCCCCGAAACCCCCTATATACTAAATTGTATGAAAATCGTTGGAGCCGATTCCGAGATTCCAATTATATATATATATATATATATACAAGAATTGCTCATTTAAAGATATAAGATTTTGCTAAATAAAATAATCTAAAATTCTAAATAATGCTAATATTATTGAGAGGTAAATGTTGGCATGTTTGTAAGTTTGGATGTATGAGGTTATTCTCCGACACTACTGGACTAATTTTAAAATTATTTAGTACTAGCTGCGCTTCGCGTTATTACAAGAGTCTTTCTGCCGAGGTACGTAATAGAGCGTTTAAAAAAAGGTGTCTACTTTATTTCCGGGCTGGCAGCGCATCAACTGCACCGCTAGTGTTCGATTGCACCGCAATTGCAGATGAGCCTGCAGTTACCGTTTACTCCATTTAAACCCCAACGCAACAACGACGCGGGGTGTTATAAGATTGACGTGTGTGTGTGTGTGTGTGTGTGTATCTGTGTGTATGTGTGTGTCCGTGTGTGTCTGTCTGTCTGTCTATGGCATCGTTCGCCGATTTTGTTTTTTTTTTTGTTTGAAAGGTTAATTATAGGAGTGCTCGAGGAGAGCTACGAGTATGTCTATTATATATGTGTATTTCTGCCTCAGTGGCTCAGTTGGTAGTGAACCTGCCTTCTGAGCTTGGGGGCGTGGGTTCGATTCCCACCTAGGACAAACATTTATGTGATGAACATTTGTGTTTGTCCTATGTCTGGGTATTAATATCTATTTAAGTATGTATTTAAAAATATCGAAGTATGTATATCAGTCTCTGACAGCCATAGTACAAGCTTTGCTTAGTTTGTGGTCAGGCGACCGTGTGTGGAAGTGTCTCGAGTTTATTATTTATTATTATGTTTGATTATAATCGGTGTTGATGAAAATCAATGTCAGGGGTTTTCTTAATTTTTAATTCATACTTGCAACAAACAAAGATGGTTAGGCTATAAAACGATGGCAAAGGCCCGAAAATATGAGCTAGTCCGGTATGTTTGCACAAGCGTCTATCATTATTATTTCTGAGTCCGCATATCGCGGTTGGTTTATTATTGTATGAGTTGCCGCGTGAGCTCTACATACTCGTACATACACCTATGCTTGGTAGGGAGCGGCTATTATTCCATATCCAATGCATTAATTAATCTATGATATAGCTAACATTGTAGTGTCAAAGCATTGTTCCCATTCTGAACAGGGATTCCAGTATTATACATATAGTAAATATTATTGTACTCGTAAATATAGTCACCTATGACTGCCTCGGTGGCTCAGGTGGTAGTGAACCTGCCTTCAGAGCTTGGGGGCGTGGGTTCGATTCCCGCCTAGGGCAAACGTTTATGTGATGAACATTTGTGTTTGTTCTATGTCTGGGTGTTAATATGTATATAAGTATGTATTTAAAAATATCTAAGTATGTATATCAGTCTCTGGCAGCCATAGTAACAAGCTTTGCTTAGTTTGGGGTCAGGCAACCGTGTGTGGAAGTGTCCAGAATTTATTTTATTATTATAAGTTAGGGGGAGGCTGACGATCAGACAGTAGGTATATCCAATTATAATCGGACGATATATACGCGTCTTTTCATTTAATTGTGTGTGAGTAAAATACTAAACCGAATTTCAAAAAGAAGGACGTTGTATATCGGTCTTTATTTTTAACCCCGCACGCAGAAACGACGGGGTGTTATATGTTTGACCTGTCTGCGTGTGTGTGTGTGTGTATGTGTGTGTGTGTGTGTGTATGTGTGTGTGTGTGTCGGTGGCATCATAATTCTCGAGCGGATGGACCGATATCGATTTGTTTTTTTTTAAAGGTGAATTAGTAAGCAGTATTCTTGGCATGTCGGCGTTTAATTTTTTTTCTAATTTATCTCGTTTTCTTTAACAAGTTCTATTACAATGGTTGACCTTTAAAATAAATATCTAATTTTTGGTCTCATATTTAAAATAACATTATAATTGCGAAGGTACGAGTAAGTTTTATTTTTCAAATGGAAGCCTCAGGTCACCGTCTAGACGTGGCGGAACTTTATAATTGTTTGGATAAAAACAGGCTTCCTAAGGATAATTAAAATTATGTCTCGGAATATGATGTTGTATTTTGTTATTAAAATTTCTGTGGAAAGTTTTTTTTGACTACAGCTAAAGAAGGTACGGCGAGCCTTAGATAAGTCTCTCGTCAAAAGACTCGCCGTACCGTCTTAACAAGTTTTCCAATATTTATCTTTTTCAGTTCGGATGTAGGGATTTAATCAGTCAAACTTTTTAAAATATGTTGGTAAACAGATATTGGTGGACAGACTGACTGCGCCAATGAAAGTTTTAATTTTGGTCAGCAAATATTTCTTGTTTCGGATTTCAGCCAAGCTAAAATAGGAGTGGGCGCAAGCCGGATGGACTCAAGGAGGCAAGGAGGGCGAAGCTCTCCACTGAGTGGTTGCCCCCGGCCAGTCGACCCTCAGGTCACCTCCGACACAATGACGCGACGAGCTCGGGAAGTTTAAGTAATCGTCGGTGACATACAGACCGACAGACAAGCAGATATCAGATATCAGAATCTCAAATTTTTTTACCAATTTGGTACGGAACCCTAAAAAGTCTGGACGGTGCTGGCCCAGGAAAGAAAAAACTGGAAAAAATTGGGAGCAGTGCCCAATACAAAAAATACAATCCTATGAGTTAGGTTTTAAGTAGATTGCAGTAACTTACGCACTCGCATCGTACCTACTTCACGTCCTCCAATATTCGAACTTCGGTGAATCCACTTTAATATTACACGTACGACACAGACAGCTACCAACAGCAATATTACACAAACGATACACATAGTAGGTGAATGTATAGCATCCAAGCTAGACAAAACATATATTATGTAGCTTAGGTGTTAGTGTCTACGATGAGATACAGTACAGTTTTCTTACATTCTACCTATATCTATAGCTACGAATATGTCGGCAGTCGAAATGGCTGGAGATGGAAAATATAAAGACGCGCGTCTTAGAACGAGGGTAACAGAGTACACGCCCAAGGGGAGGGGCGACCCGGGTCACCCAGGTCACGGGGTACCGCAGAGAGAGAACTTGAAGAATATTACGAAAAACGCCGAACTCAGTTACTCATAACGTGGTAAGACAACTCAGCTAATAAACATACAACTCACTTTAACCAGAACTAGAATATTAAAGAAGATCAGATCTAGAATAATTTTATTTTTCCTTTTGCATGCACACGCTGTAAAGTAAAAAACAAAAAATAAACAATATTTTAATTGAAACAAAGACCTGACTGCGAAATGCGAGCTATGTAGGTACAAAGACGAATCTAACGACATCCAGCAATCCAAAATTAGTCAGCCTGTAAGCTTCTTTTGAGCAGTCCAGCAAAAAGTAATAAAATATGATAAGAATACTCTTGAAGTTCAACATACTTAAGAAAAAGACGCTGAGTTAGCGTAAAGTCTTATCTACCTCTACGTTAACGTTTACCTGCAGTTTACTCGTAGTTAGTCCTAATAATCTAGTGTTTCCTAGTTTTTAGTGAGTTGTTTATCTGTATTTTCTATAATCTGTGCTCGAGCCTCCAGTTTGGGACGTCTTCCAGACGGATAATCGATGCTCGCACTCGCTACACCGACGCTTCAGTTGCCTAAATCTATATTTAGAAGAGAAATACCACTAGCATACAGTCAGTCACTCACTCATCAGGAAAATTCACAAAGTCTTACAAGCTTTGGAAGTCGGTAGCATACAAATGAAAATTTGAAAGCTTGTGTTTTTAAGTAACGTGATTTTGTGGAGTACAATGTCAAACTTCGTGCTGTCATAGGGCTGGTCATGATGATAAAATGACACCTAATTAAATTAGTATGAAATAAATTTAGGAAATCAATTGTATTGAATAAAATGCTCTGATTTTGATAAAGCTATCTAGGCAGTGGGAACTATGACGGCTGATCAACGTCGACTATCGAATGGAGACTTCTGAAGTTCATGGCATAATAAATATAGATAAAGTCAAACACGATATGTAGTGCCCTATTTTGACGTACTGATCGGTCCTTATCGCTCGTTATCGTATGTTTAAGCCACAAAGCGTTCCGCTCTATTGATTAGGCTCGACGTTCATATTAACTATTGTTTAGTCTGTTGCCGAGGGGCGGGACGGGCGCGGCGTAGCGCCGTAGCCTTGCCGTAGGCGCCGCGTCATTTTATTGTACGTTCTATAGATCTACGTGCTACGGTTTTGAGCCTACAGAGACGCTACGCTTGGTGCTACGGACTTGTACTTTTTTCGGCGCTACGGTATATGTTTTAAAAATACATTATATTATAGTATGGATGTACATTCTGTGATGATACCTATAATATAAACCGTTCAAAACGGTTTTTTAAACATGATATTGTGTGGAAAACCCTTTTCTAAATCTGAGTTTTTGCTCGAAATGCACTAAGGCCGGCATGCCTAAACGACGCATAGTCTTAAATCTCGATGTAAAACTGGTTTTACTGTACATAAAACCAGTTTTAAATCGAGATTTATGACTGAGCGTCGTTATAGCGTGCGGGCCTTATTGTTCTTGTAGATCACAAACAGTATTTATAGGAAGTCAACTCGGTGATTTAATATTTTATAAAACAATCTCAATGAGGTATAAGTAGTACGTACTAGAGAAGCTGTTCCAAACAAAAAAAGTCTCGCAACTTGATAATAGCGTAGCCTGCCATCGTTGACATGGTGTCTAACCAAACTATTAAAACATGCAACTTAAACATAGTTTTCTCGCTCTGCACACGACCATACTGCATGCATGTCTAAGCCACACCGATGTAAAGTAAAACACGGATTGCAGTACAGTGCCATCGCCAAGTAAGTGTTCGGATGATGACATCTAGTACGCAGTACTATGTACATCGATGTAATATAAATGACATTTTTAAAAAGCTAATTACCTATATTTCTATTTCTCTAACTAACATAAATAATAACATAAATAATAACATAATAACATAAATAACATAACTAACATAAATAACATTTTTAAAAAGCTAATTACCTATATTTCTATTTCTCTAACTAAAGATCACAGAATAGTCGCTATTTTATTGGACAATGTTCTGTGCGATGAACGAAAATATAATTGCTATTAGACACTTATGTGCCATCAAAAAACACCAACCGATCAACATGGAATGTATCAGAAAATTCCATTTAACTGGGATGAAACAGGTATTTGATATTAAAAAATTAAATTCACTATATTTTATCTGTCAGAGATAAATATACTGGTGCCTGAATTGAATCTCGGTCACCCTCACTAGCAAGATTTTTCGAACGAATGAGTTGAATGATATCGCACCTAAGCCCTATTTTCTATTCCATTAGGCCTATTTTCGATCAGGAATGATGTTTTTCGACATCGACAAGTATAATTTTAAAAATACTTTTAATAAGTACATAAGCTACCCTTTAACTCTTAGTAAGTTTTTACTTTTTACTCTCTAACACAACTTCTCGTTAAGTGATTTTGGGGTTAGGGGACCTAGATCTGTGCAATCTGATGCCGGGACTATGAGGGCGGACGAAATTATTTGTCCTATCCGCCCTTTGACGGGACGAGAGCACTGAAGAGGCTGGAGTCACTCGAATTTAGTTCGCTATTCTGACAAAAAAAAGCCAAACATTCCTGTTGCATTTCTGTAAAAAATGTCGAGCCTTTCACGTGATTCACGTTTCTGTGTTTTGTCTCTTGATGCTCTTATTTCTTTGTTAAAACAAACAATAGCTTTGATAAAACTCTGGCCTTCCGTGGAGCTCGGCTTCAAAAGTTTTTACGTTTCGTACGAAATCATATTGAAGCACTGGAAAATTAAGTAACAAATGTTTTTGTGAAATTATTATTTGATCATTTGTGCGCTGAGCTTGAAGGGCTGCTAAATTGAACATTGTTAGTCACAGTGCGCTGTGGAAGGTTGTGTTTGTAAGCCCTTCACCATTTCTCTCCAAAACTGCTGAGCTAATTTTGAAATTTGAGAGTTTTAGAGCTATTATTTTAGAACAAAGAATTTTGGAATGTGTAAAAAAAAATCATGTTTAATATTTTCCACACTAATTAAAAATATCAGTTATTTTGCTTTCATTTATTACGAATACATTTTAGTTTAAAAGTTAACTGCGCTCTCAATAGCTTTAACAAAACTAGCTATAATTTTGTGGATGTAATGAACATAAACAAATCAGCAGCAGATAAAGTTAAACAAAAATATAAGTTTTAGGTACCTATTAAATTCTAAGAAACTTAACAAAAATTGTTAATAAATAATTTATATTGTGTTAATTGCAACCTGAACTTTAATAACTGGCATTTCCGTAAGCTCTGCAATGACATTCCTGCGTTATTATATGGCTGGCTTGAGCTCGTAAAACTGTAACCTACAATATTCCTAGCTCGCATTCCCGAATGCTAAAAGTATCGAATTAATGAAAATAACATAAAACAAATTAAAATATCTCACAAATTCTAATTTTATTGTAGAACTAGCTGTGCCCGCAACTATGTTCGCTATTGCCATCGAAGACTGTCCGTCCACTTGCAAGCTCAGCGCTCGACCGCCTTCAACGATATTCATGAAAAATCAACTTAAAGTTTTATAACATCAAGTTTTTTAGATCTTCTCGTCGAGCTGCCGGCGATCTGTGATCGAGGGCAGCTTGCGCGGCCTACTATTATGCTACGGCTACATTAGCGGCCTTAGGCGATAATTCGGGCTATCACGACAAGTGTAGCCGGCTTTTTCGTCACTCGGCGATGTACTGAGCGAATTATCGCCCACGTCAACTCCGCACAAAGACGAGTTGACCGCTAATGTATAGACAAGAACATCGCTGATAACCGATAACGTTGATTTTAGCGCGTCAACGCGACACGAATTATCGCGCGCTAACATAGCGTAGCAATAAAAAGACGATCTAAAAAAACTAAACCTTCATTAACACAAAACGTGCTTAGCCTTGCACTGCGTGGAATCACGTCGCCTAGGTCTTAGCATACGTTTAGCCTAGATGCAAGTGTGTTACTCCTCACACCTCGCTACCCGCCTTCCCCACTTCTATCCCGCTGCCGAGTAGGTCTAGAATAGAATAGGATTTTCGAAGAAGTGACTAAAATGTTCTGCGTGACTTGATACTTAGAATAAACAGGCTTAAATGTTATAGAAAATATTGAACTTATTAAAGAATATTCTATTCTAGTTTTGTATGCTTTTAGGAAAAAAAATTAAGGCGAAAGTGTAAACCTAGAGTGCTGACATGCGTAGGCAACGATTTTATTTTCCAAATAATAATACTTTTTTATTTTCAGTGATGGTAAAAAGTGTGTCCTTCAGTACCACCCTGTAGCTTACACTACAAAGTGCGCTACCGTGCGCTACCATCGACTCTTTCGAAGTGATTTGACTTTTAGCAATTATGCAACGTCCTGACTAAACAAACAAAAAACGGGAGACTGTTTGCCTCCAGTTAGCCACCCTATATGTTTTAAACAGAGTGTCCGACCAGTGCGTACAGTACGTAGTTTACGGCGTATCACTCCTTCAGCTAGCGACCCGATTCGCAACAAAACTGCTCGCGGAATTTTTCTTTAGCACGCTCGGTGCACTATCAGTGCACCGAGCGTGCTAAAAAAAAATTGAGTTTGCCTTCTTTGCCAAGAACTTTAAAGAATTTTAAACGCTGCAGCTATTTTGCTAAAGTACGCTGTTCAGGTGACATTGAGCTTGCCCGATCCACGACTCAAGACTGAGTCGCCATATATTAGTCAGTTTACGTTCTCCCAGTCGGGACGATGCCTAAGTGTATTCATTAAGCCTATACGATGAAGTGCACACACAAATTTAAGACGAGTCGTGCGTTCAAGGGTTTCTGTACAAACCAAGTTATTTGGACCTAATACTGAGGGCTGTGATGACTAATTTCTAAACGTAAAAAACCGATGACCTTGAAATATTTGCGACAATCTCTAAAGTACCTCCTTACTAACAAAATAAAACGAATTAAATCGGACTACACGTTGATGAGTTACAACTAAGTACACGTTTTGAATTTCATCCCCCTCCCTCCCCTCTCCCAATACAATTGTGTTAACTTTCGAAATAAAAAGTATCTAGAGTCCAACCTCGTATACTCGTACACAGTATGGACTCAAATCATGTCAGTAGTATCTGCGAGGCGTGATGCGCGTTCCAAATACATACAGACAGACAAAAAAAAAACAGTTTTAGTTTCAGTATCGTTTTATAGAGCGCACTAGATTTTTTTTCTCAAAATATCTGCTATGTTATAGCTTTAATAAGCGCAGAAATAAGCGCTTTTAAAATAAGCGTAGAAATGTAAGCATGAAATAAATGCATTTAAAAGAAATATTTAAAAAAAACGACAAAAATTTAAATAAATAATAAATTATTTTCTTAAGTTGATTCGATTTAATATAACGAAAACGCAAAAGCTGTAAGCTGTCTGTAAGCTGTAGAACTCGCAGCTGACGTATGTCCTCCGCTACAGTTCGTATTCCTCAACTGATTCTCGTGAAATTAATAAGCAAGTTCTAAAAAAACTTATCTCCGCTTTTTTAATTTCCAAACTACAAAAAAATCTATACAAATATTAAACCTACTCACAGAATTTTAAAGGAATCGGTTAAAAAATGCGTAAAAAAAGACCTGTATAGGAAGACGAAGATCCGGACAGAGATCCGGACAGAAATTCAAACAGAATTCGAAAATACGAAAGCATTTTTGTCAAAGTTGAAGCATAGACGCTTCGCTCGCTAAAACTCGTTCGGTCGATATTTTACCTCGGTCATACGCGTGACGGCGTTCACGCGCGATACCCGTCGACTTCCGAAGTCGTTTTTTTTTTTTTATTTAGAATAGGTCGGCGTTTGACCACCAACTCGCCTGATGTTAAGCGACGTTGTGGTCTAAGATGGAGCACGACGACCTATAAGGTACTAATTTACTCTAGCTTGAAGTTTCGTAGAGACGTTTGTGTCATTTCAGTGTGAATAAACATTTCTGTCTGTTTAAATAGAGTAGCTCCCATTACCCTGTTTTCCCCTACGACTGTTATATATATTTTTTTAAATCATTACATTGTTATTGACAATGTGTTTCTTATAAAAATCTACCTGACACAAACTTTAAGACGATTCTGTGGATTACAGTAGGTTTTATTTATTTATTGCATACGTAGACTTTAAAATCATATTTTTATACACCACTAAATACTTAAAAATTGTGAATTTAAAAAAAATTGCCTGGATGAAATAGATTTAGGTGACAAGGCCACCCTGATACTTGTAATACCTACTTTAAGAATTTTTGAAACTTTTGAAATTTTTTACTTTTAGAATTATTATTACTTGTACAAGTGCATATCGTCATACAAGTTTAAATAGTGTCTTGAACACAGTATCAACGCCAGGCATACCTATTAAAAGCTTATATTCCTATACAAAGGCAGCCCTACTGGTACTGCGCAAAACACAGGACACCGCTCCGGTTTGCGGTGATGCAGATTTTAACTTTGACTGTAAAATTTTGATTTGTATACAAAAACCGCAAGGTATGTATCCACCATCCGCACCGATACCACGTCTCCGTGTGGAGAAGCGCTATGCAAATTTGGTCGCTCGGGATGCGTCGGCAGTGTGTTGTCAGCCAAAAGGTCCACTAAATAACAAACGCGTCAACCACGCGTATGACCGAATTTAACACCCTCTCCCGGTGAAGTTTGGAAAATATTCATTTGGACTCATCGCTGACACCGTTAACTCCATTGTGCAAAGTTTCATGTACGAAAAGTGTACAAATAAATATCGGTTACGCATAAAAGCTCTGCTAAAAAGTTAACTTTACGTATCCCGTCGGTGAAAATTGACACAGCAGAATATACCTACTTTAATACTTATAGCTACTCTGTTCGCGGCTTCGCCCACGTTCCATAGCCTGCGGCATGAAACTGACCGATTTGCGTGACCTATTTATTAGTGAAACATTGTTTTAATCTGACCAGTAATTTTGGAATTTACCGACTTTACAAACTTTATTGACTCTTTATATTTATAGCATACTGCATCCAAAACTAGCCAGCCATAGCAACGTTTAGAGAGAACTGAAACTACTTAGAACTTTCTATTCTAAGGGGGTCCATACACGAATAATTCAAAAAACATTTTTTTTTTAAATATAATTTGAAATTTTTAGCCCTAATCCTTCTTAATACTTTTTTCTTTATTTTTGTATTAGAAATAATAAAGTATTAGAAAAAGAATGTTGTAAATACCTATAATAGGTTTTCATTTCAGAACTCTGTTATTTAGTGTTTTCTTTTTTAATGTCTAAAGTGTGAACTGTTGGTATTTCTACCTAAATAAATAAACCAGAGATCGGCGCTGTTAGTTACTTTTCTTAAATATAAAAAATGTCATCCTTTTAAATAGTAAAAAGTCGAGCTTTTACTTATGAATATTCTGTTATAAAATGTGAAGACTTTTCTTGTTTTAAAAACTCGTTGGTAACATTGGAAAATAAAAACTTTTTCCCCTAGAGCAAAATATGCTGTTTTATCCACGCTCTCTACGCTACAATGACAGAATTTTTGAGCAAGAGAAGTGAAAATATATTTTTATTTTTAAACATGAATAATAAACTGATCGTTCCATAACGATATAAACGCAGCTGCTAGAGAAGTCCGATACAAGTGTCTAGAGTTTTCCTAAATACAAGTAATTTGAAAATTAGACGCTAATGCCGCGGCCACACGGCAACTTTCGTCCAAGCTTGGCCTCAATTTGAAATAGCCAATATTGAACCTCATTACTGCCTGACACATTGGCTCCAACATAAATTGGTGAGTACACTGGTGCAAATATGATCAATGTATGACCGCGGCCTAATATAAAAGTTTCCTGAAATGTATGCGGAAAATAATGTAGAATTTTCAAATAAAGTTTTACTAATTTGTAGAATATTTTAACTTTTAACTAAAATGTAAAAATATTACCGATGATAACACAGAAAATATTGATATAATACAATATTGATGCAATTCATGCTATGATTATGAGTAGAAAAAAAAAAACATAAATAATAATTCTGAGGAAATTATAAAACTGCGCTGGAGTTTAAATAAAAATTAATAAATATGCTTGACATAAAATTGTGATAAAAATTTAATGAAATAAATAGTGAAGGGATCACATAATAATAATTAATTGTTTAAAATACTTTTATAAATAGTAAATACCATAATAACAGATTTAAAAAAAAAACATAATAATTCGCCTTTAATTTAAAAAATCGGTCCCATGAGAGTATCCAATAAAAATGCATGCCAAAAATATTGAATAAAAAAAACACAAAAACTTAATAATAATAATTCTGACCTGTCCTGCCGGCGCAGCCAGGCAGCGGCGGCTGCATGGGCTCCTGCATCAATCCAGGGTTCATGTTCGTATAAAACTCTAACATTTTTCTCATGTAACTACTGTCACTCGCGCTTGAAGCTCTCGCCGCGGCCAAGGATGCAATGAGACTGGCAGAAGTCGCAGAGACACGGAGCGAACTCTGAGCGGAGTAAGTGAACATTTCACACTCGTGCTATCCCCCTCGCGGGTTGCCGACGATCCGACCAATCGCGTAGTCCTATCGACCCCGGCCCCGCCTCGCGTCTCAACCTACCTATTATACAGATCAAAGCTATTACCTATATTTTGTCGAGCCGCTCTGAAAAAATGGCAAATTGTATTTTTTCGTTTGGAAAAAATGATGCTGTATGCCTTCAGATACATCGCGAGAGGAACGGAGAAGTTCCACGGCCTATTTAAAACGAATCAAAAATTCAATTTCAAACTTGATCCTATTAGAGCTAGTTCGCGGGCTTCAGGAAAGTTTTCATTGAAGTACATTTGGTGCAAGTAATTTCACTTTAGAAGATATTTTAATCAGCTAAGTGCAGCTTAAGCAGAGTTCAGTTTAATCAGTCTGTAGACTTTGATCAACTTTTACCTGATAAAATGAACTATCTACCTTAATTACATTATCTACTATAGCTGGGTAGTTCGTACATTTTTAAGGTTTGGGGAGCTTGGAGCACATACTTGGGTAGGGGGAAGGAGGGGGGATTATAGAGCTCTTAGATATATTTTTTTTAGAATTTAACACTTGAATCGACTACTGATCGAATGCTGTAAAGAAATAAAACAAACAGAAACAAATTTTGAAGATGAACTTCCGCAAAGTTAAGCCGTATTTAATCAACTAACTCATCTCGAATTTGAAAATCATCATAGTAAAGAAAAAAAATACTAACGTCCAAAATTTCCAATTTCCAATTTATGAACTTAGTTATTTATTAAAATATTTTTTAAAAATCCAAAGAACGTTCTCAAAAGCTTTACCTTTCACCCTACCTCGGAATCACTCGAATTACAATAGACATTAGACACCATAGATGCTCGTACCACGAAACGACCACAAACAAATTATATTTAAGCCATTTTACGAGATAAATTTAGAAGCTCCGGATAAAAAGCGAATAAAACATGTGCCCTGGCAGGCCCTAGGGCGGCATTGTACTTCAAGTGGGCCAATTCTCCTATTGAGCGAGTACTTATGCCACCGAGCGGGTAAACAACCCGAGGAGCTAAGCGAGCACAGTGCTGGATGTGGTATTTATAATTAACACAGTATTGGTACTAACTGTGGTCGCAATAGGCGTGAATTAAACACTGACCCCTTAGAAATTAACGTTGTCTAGCCTCAGAGTAGTTATACTCACAATTTTTTTTTCGATCGAATTCAGCAATTAGGTAAACAGAAAGAAAAATACAAAACACTAAATAACTCTGTTTCAGGGCTATGCAGCGTTTATTGGTAAGTCTTAGTTCGCTTCGAACGAAGACCTCGTATTTCATAAAACCATGTCCGATTTAGCTCATATTCGAATTTAAAAATTATATTTGCACAAACTACTTGCCTGCAAATTTTTACGAATAAATCGGAGCGGATAATTATCGTCGGACAAACGATATACTAGATCAGCGGTCGGCAAGCCGCGGCCCGCGGGACACATGCGGCCCTCGGCCTCCTTCCTTGCGGCCCGCGAGTGTTTTGTAAATTAATAAAAAAATCGGGACATTTTACTCACATGGTCGTCTAGCCCCAAACTAAGCAAGGCTTTTACTATAGCTGCCAGATACGGTTAAACATTGATTTTTAGAGAACAGATAATACCTACATAAATAAATAGATACCTACCTAGGGTAAAATTTTTGAACAAGTGGGGCCCGTCACATGCTTATTTTGGCACTGTGCGGCCCTTGCCTGCCAAAAGATTAGATAGTCCCAGTAGACTCTGAGATCTCGCTTTCGCTCGGTAAATTAAACTAAGCTAGATGTTAAATTATGGAACGTACAGTAAAAGGGACTTTTTGTATCAAAAAGGGAGTTTGACCTCAGTAGCAAAACTTTTCAAAACGTGTTTTAGGTCGTGGATACAAAAAACTTGAAGTTGAAAACTTGAACTAAAGTTTGAACATGTCTGGCTTCATGTATAATTTGTTTTCAACTGCCAGGAACGTTATTAAGCTATTGGAATTGAGTAACACATGTACTCGTAGGTCAGACAATTTTTTTTTTTTTTAATTTTAAATTTTGTTAGAAGCCAAAAACTCTTTTTTTCTAATAAAAACAGACAAGAAAATGTCAAAATTAAAAAAAAATATTTATAAAAAAGTCTAAACTTACCTTTCACTTTTATCTATTTCTGTTTGGAAATGTCACATCCATCAATCATGGAAGTCGTGATCTGCGACCGTATTTTCATTGGTCCAATGGTCCAGAGCAATGAATTACCCAGCGTGCGTTTTTTGCGCCTTTGTCTGTTCAGCACCACTTCAAGTCCAACGCTATGGTGATCACGAATGCTACGAAATGGTATTTCAAAATTCAAACTTAAAAGTGGTTTTTCTAAACCAACGAACGTTGACGCATCCTAGGGTTGCTTACTGGCTCATTTTTACCCGACTGGGCAAGAGGGAAGGTTTAGTTTTTCGAGTGTTTGTAAGTATGTATGTATGTATGTTTGTATGTATGTATGTATGTATGTATGTATGTATGTATGTATGTATGTATGTATGTATGTATGTATGTATGTATGTATGTATGTATGTATGTATGTATGTTTGTATGTATGTATGTATGTATGTATGTATGTATGTATGGATGATAGTATGGGTTTTTTTTTCCACGGCCTACAGCCTAAACAGCTTCATGGATTCTGACATGTGATGTGACATTTGAATCGTCTTGATAACGGAAGTGACATAGGGTACAACATTTTGCAGTCGAGTTTTGTTTTTCTTTTAATAATGTTACGTGTTGTTTTAATATTTGTGTAGCTCAACTGTTAGCGAACTGTGTAATGCCGTAAAAGTTACGTACAGCTTATTTGACTACTGTGTTTGTATTTACGTTTGTATATTTTTCGAATTAAAAGGCAAATAAGTGAGAACTTCTTTTTTTTACATCGAAATGTAGATTTTCTTTAAAGCCCGTACCCGACTATTGCCGCGATCGCCCGCGAAAATGTTTCTGTTTAGCTATTTAACCCGACTGCGCAAGAAGGAGAGTTATGTTTATCGAGTCTACTATGTATGTAAGTACGTACCTATGTATGTATGTGTGTATGTATGACGTTTCTTTGGCACGGCGTATAGCCAGAGCAGCTTGATGAGCTTCGACATATTGTGAGGTTTCGTTTGAATCGTCTTGATAGTGGAAGTGACATTAGGAGGAGGAGGGAGGAGCGGCGTATCAGCGCTTTTGCGAGCATTTTCGGCTATAGTCTGGTGCGGGCCTAAGAGAATGACATTCTGTAATCACTGTCTCGGGGGTCAGTTGGTAGTGAACCTGCCTTCTGAGCTTGGGGGCGTGGGTTCGATTCCACCTAGGGCAAACATTTATGTGATTAACATTTGTGTTTGTTCTATGTCTGGGTGTTAATTATCTATTTAAGTATGTATTATAAATATCTAAGCATGTATCAGTCTCTGGCAGCCACTTCCACACACGGTCGCCTGACCCCAAACTAAGCAAAGCTTGTACTAGGGCTGCCAGAGACTGATATACATACTTAGATATTTTTAAATACATACTTAAATACATATTAACACCCAGACATAGAACAGACACAAATAAATGTTTGCCCTAGGTGGGAATCGAACCCACGCTCCCAAGCTCAGAAGGCAGGTTCACTACCAACTGAGCCACCGAGGCAGTGAAATATGTATGTTATTAACTTAGATAAATAAATTAATAAAAATAAATTAGAAGTTAGATCGCACATAAACAATCTAGAGAAAAATAAGTATGAATTATAACTAGCTATCGTCACACTTTTGATACAAGTTTTAGAGAGTTTCTGAATAAAATCAAACTTAAGTAGTTACTTAAGTATTACAAAGTTAAATATTTAAACGCAAAAATGTTCGTACCTTAACTTATTTCGTAACTTAGCGCCATACCTTATTTACCTTTTTTGTAATTTTTCATCGAAGCTAAACAAGCAGGCGGGCACCTAATGGTAAGCGAACACCTACATAAATCTATAACTTTTTACAGATAAATAACAACGCCCGAGTCGCTATCACTGTTAAGGCCCGGTATTACACGAAATAAACGAAAACACGTATTTTGTTTGCGCCTAGTTTGATATGAAGAATTGTGATGGTCAGGTGCAAAAAAATACAGCTGCTACAAAATATAACCAAAATCAGTCTAACCAAAGTAGAATTTTGAAAATCATTAAAAAAAATCACAAAAAGCATCTTTCTAAAAAAGCTGTCTGATTACAATACATTTTTTTTCGATTTTTAAATAGCTAGATTATAGTTCTTTAAAGTTTACCCGAGTTAATTATTCTTATTTGTGTTCTTATTACGATGAATACCAACAAAAACGGCAAAAAAAAAAAAAACTGGGCGCCGATCTCATTTTACCATCAAAAATGATATACGATTTTCAACCCTAAATAAAGCGCCATAAGTAAACGTGCGTGTGGGTAGATAATCATGGTATGACCGAAGCTTAAAGTACCCAAAAGGCTGAGGTTGTTACCCCGTCGAAAAGCAATGCTAATTCCCTGGCCGAGATAAACCCGCCCTTTCGTTGTTTGATCTTTCTATCAGGAGCTTTGATGGTTCACTGAAGAGCAGTCATGCGCTTGGACCCGAAGACCTAAAGCTTCCTTTAAAAAATAAAATGATAAATTTTACTTTTCCAGAAAAATATAAAACTTACTTAAGGCAAGTGTCCATAAATGTATTTTTAGTAAATATGTTGAAATTCCATTAATTCATTGTTTAAAAAAAAAATACTGATAAGGTTCTTGTTCGTGATTAACAATAAGCATGACCGACAAAATGATTCCCACGCGCCTAATAAAATTATTTTAAAAAGCGTGCCAACTCTATGGTTGAGTTTGCAGTTCCAACATAGTAGGCAACCCTACAACTAATACAACATGTAGGTAACACTGATATTTCGAACGGTAATCGGAAATATGCTCGAGTAAACGATTGCTTTCAAAGCAATGCTCAATTCAATAGTAATTTACTGTGGTGCGCAGGTAACCATAAGGTTGGCATAAAAGGGTTTGAAGTTTCTTACAATTATTGTTCCTCAATAAAAAAATAACTGAAGAGCAAATGAGAGAGGTAAGAGAAGATGAGCACAGATATATACTCGTAAATAAAGATAAGTAAGAACATTAAAAAAAACAGTATTGGCAATTTAAGTTTTTAACTCCCTGATGCAAAAAGAACAGGGTGTTATAAGTTTAACGTGCCTCTCTCTCTCTCTCTCTCTTTCTCTCTCTCTCTCTCTGTGTGTGTGTGTGTGTGTGTGTGTGCATGTGCATGTGCATCGTAGCTCCCGAACAATTGAACCGCTTTTTATTTTTTTTTGGTTGAAAAGTGAATTATTCTTAGCTATGTTTAATGAAAGTCGGTGTCGTGGGTATTTCAAATTTTTAATTTAAACTTGTTCATACTTGTGTTATAACGGACAATTTAATTGTCTGATTGATAGGTATCAAACCAATTTTATGTATATATAAAATACCTATTACTAGGTAATCTAGGTATACTTATTTGTAGAGTCAATCAGACTTTTTTAAATCGACTATGGGACCCTATTTGTAAATAAAAAACCAAGAGTAGAGAAATATTTAGGGCAGTGCGTTCAGCGCAGAAGGCTAAACTAAGCGTTTTAGTGACGACATAAAGTTTAAGTTGGCTTGTCAATATTTTTAAAAGGTATTTAAAGTACGTAGATAGAAATAGGTTAACTTTGTTTACATTTTTTGTTATTTTCATTAGGTTAGACTTAAATGTGTTCTAATTTATTTGGCGTAAGCCCTCCACCATACTAGCGATTTGCGGGCGATTTCAAAGCCAGGTGATTGCGCGGCGATACCGCTCCGTAGTAACTGTTTAGCAATCTATGGTATCTCGCCCGCGACGTCTGCGGCGTTGTATCATAGCCCAGGCGAGTTAGGGCTTGACCCGGAAAAAAATCTAAGTAGCAATTTGATTTTGGAATTAGTTGGGCTTTCAGTTCGGTTTTCGATTTTCGATTCGTTCGACTTTGGAATTAGTTGAGCTTTCAGTTCGGTTTTCGGTTTTCGATTCGTTGCGTCATCCGCCATCTTGAATAAAACGGTAAATTTTTGGATAACTCATTTATTTACGATTCTAAACGAAAAATTGTGTCTACGAAAGTTGTGTACAATTACATTTCCTACAATTACGGTTTTCGTATTTTTTTCCTGGTATTTTTCGATTTAAACCCCAAAAGAGAATGATAATTTGGTTTAATATTATTATTATATTATATTGACACACAAAATTGTTTTAATAAAAAAAATAAGTATAGTTGTTAAAAGTGGAATTTTCTACATGCAACATTGTTCACATCATTTTTTTACGACTTTTTCTTTTAAACGCTAATTAAAGTTTTCATGTAAAATCGATATTAAATAAGTAACCAACCCCCAACGAATTTCAATGGAAATTTGCTACCCAGATTTTTTCCGGCTTTGCCCCTTTTTTTAAGCTTATTCGACTGGGCTATCATCGCTATGAGCTCGTGGCGAGTTAGCTGCGATAACGCCGCGCAATCGCGTCGCTTTGAAATCGCACGCAAATCGATAGCGTACCAAAAGTTACGACGCCATGAAATAAAAGTACAGACTATTTTTATTTTGTTTTTGAATAGAGTCTTGTACAACACTTTCAATGTTGTTAACAGAGCTATTTAAAATCTTTATATTTATTTGTTTGTCTGTGCAGTAGGTATCGGTAGCAGGTAGGTTGTTATGGATTTTAAACTATCTCGTAAGACTTAAAGCTTAAAGCTGCTTAGGGCTGGTTGAGAAACTATAACGTGGTGCGTATTGGAAGTTTTTAGAACGATCGCCCTCGATCACTTTTTGAAGCGCGTTTTGCAAACACGCGTCTGCTTTTGTCTGCTTTTGACAGCTTACGTCTTGATTTTGACAGTTTCGCGTTGGTTTATCGGCTGTTTATAGTTTGTTTTGAGACTTTCCCGCGCCTGCATCGCTATAAAATTTCATCGTGGGCAATCTCCTTTAAATGTGAAAATTATTATTGTTTCACTTTGATGATCGAAATTCCGATAATCAGTACACGAAACTGGAGGCTTGTAACCAGATACTTCGTCGTCAATGTATTGCAACTAGGCACCCGCTCCGGCTTCGCACGGTACCTATAATAACCTGTCAGGAAAAAAATCCTAACTGATGTTAAAAAACAGCATCAAAATCTGTTCCGTGACTTAAGAGGAGTTGGAAGATATACAGACAGACAGACGTGGAAAGCAACTTTGTTTTATACTACCTATGTACAGAAGAGAAGAGTTAAAGAAGAAAAAGTTGTCAAAAAATATTTCTCATGTCCCAAAAAAAACATCATTGACGTTATCCTAGCCATGACATAAATGTTTACAATCAATTATTGGCAAAACTAACCCGTTGATCGAAAGCTCAAATGTGGACGAAATACGTGGTGGACCACGCAGTTTGTCCACGCGATGCAGTCAAGTATCGGACAGTTAGGCACTGCGGCCAGTCTCCGTGCAGCGTAGTTTGAACAACAACTGTTTGCGGCTTTTTATATGTAATAATCTTCTCTGGCCTGAAATAGTTATTGTCGAAATTTGTATGACATCAATTTGGTATGGACTTGGATGAAATATATGTTACTTTTATGCCTGCAAAAGCTCGGGTTATCTTTTCAACTCGGACTTAACTGCTCTTCAGAGGTTAAATCGTTTTGGACTACCAGGGTTATGGCTAGTTTACACAGTGCGAGCTAGTGTACGAGTCAGCCTGTCGAGTTGCACTTTTTTGGACATAACTCACGAGTAATTCGTAGGTGCGAGTTGGACAGTGGCTCGCATAGTTACATGAATATAGTTTGGTTTCACTCGCCTGTTCGCCCGGCACCAACTCGCACATGGCAGCAGCTTGGTCATCACTCACAACGTTTGGACGCGTTCGGTAGTGGCTCGCCAGCACCAGCTGGACAGTTGTGGAGTGGAACCTTTTGTCATAGACCTTATTACCATTTTTTTTAAATAAAACACGTTCACTCGACATCGCGACAACTCGCAAGACTGAACAGCAACTACTATGTGTCGCGTAGACAGCAAAGTCGAGCCGAGACCCTGGCCTACAAGTAGACAAGCCGAGTAGCTGGCCAGGCACGGCTCGCACCGTTAAACTTCTAATAGCTAGTTCACGCGGTGCGTGCTAATCGGAGCTAAGAGTTGATACAATTAGAATTACTTTTGTAACATTTTAACGCTGAGTTAATTAACCCTGCGTTTAAGATATTAACTCCGTATCTTCTGCAAGTGGACCTAAAAGTATTTATATGTTTTTTGTAGGATTACGAGAAGAACCGCGCGGCGTTGGAAGTGTGAATAAGCGATACTCGTAATAAAACCTACCCTCTATTTGTCACAAGTCATAACGAAAATGTCAAAGATATTTCGAACTAGTTTTTTTTCTGTAGAAGTGCAAGCGTTTTCGCCCCCTCCCTCTTGATCATCCCCCGTAGGAGGGGTGAGATCAACTTCAATAAAGGCTGTGCGCCACATGTGACGTCGATACGGAAAATTCCCGTACTTTCAACTAGAAGTAACCAAAAGTATACTTTATACTTACTTTCCTAAGGCTGGTTTTAAGAAGAGAATGGGAAATCTTATTCGTTGTTCCGCTTTCCCCCATCGTAAATACTGGCCTGAATTTCGTGATAGATTAAGAAGCGAGTATAGATGTGAACTTGTGTGTTGTTATCTTTTAATAGCAGTTCAGTTCACAAGAATTAATCGACTAGATTCAAATACTTACCATATTTTTTTTGGAGAAAATATTTTTTTTATGGTAGTCTATTTTAATCCAAAATATAAACCACCCAAAATGAACTTTCAATCGGAGTTAAGTTGTTGCGAGGTAAGATTATGAAAATGAAAATGTAAACAGATGTACTTACACAAACTTTGGCATTTTAATTCTTACGTTTCATATTTCGTCAAACTCTACTTCTTTGTAAAACATATGAGTGATTTTTAGAAGAATTTACCTACTGTAGATTTAATGAAATACCCTGTAGGACTGTTCTGTTCTGTAAAATCAATTAATCTAATCTTTGCTCTAGTGCTCGCTGTTGTTCGACGGAGCTGCCGCGCATTTATTTTCAAAAATATTTGATTACAGACCAATTATTTAGTAATTTTTATTGCGCATTTTATTTGATCAACGCTGTCGTTTACTAAAAAGCCGAATTGTCTGTAAAAAGTTCACATTTGGCAGTGGAAAACCTACCTACACAATTCGGTCACAAATCCCCTTAAAATGTTAGATATTTTTTTGCGAAATACTAGGCTCATAGTGTGCTCTATCGAAGCAAAAACGAAATAAAAATACGCTCTAAAATAAATGCAAAAATTGTGGGTAAATACTAACTAACAAACTCAGCGTGCACGAGATCGGCTTGCTCCTCTTATACCCTACTTTTCCACCCTTCACTGACTCGATTCGTTCCAGGAATCGAGTTTGATAAATTAAACTTGTAGCGATAGAATAACATTTTTCCATTTTATTTCAACAAGGTGCGCTTCAAAAATAAAATCTGCTCTGTACGGCTGCTTGTTTCGTAGGTAAAATATTTCAGGAAATTCATAACTACTTTTTAACTTTTAGTCGTTTTACGGCTTGTGTTAGACGTTCTATGTAGACTAGATTTAATTACCTTTGACTGGATGAAACTACGGTCGTTGCAGAATTAAAACATTAAAACGCAGTTAAGTTCTTTATTAAAAAGCCTGGTATTAAAACACGCTCGTTGTTTCATTAGAAGCGATTAAAAGAAAATTCTTAAATTGCATTTTCTACGACTTGTTTTCTCCTATGTCAATTAGTATGTTTTCATCATCCAAAATTGATGACGTAGAAATCATTAAATTTCTAAATTTAACAAGTAATGCTATTCTTGAAAACAGGACAAAATGTGTTTATAATGGCGAACGCACATTTTGTCTCCATCCCAGGAATTGCCAGTCCTAAAAACCAAACTGAATTTCAGAGTTGTCGAATACCGATTACTATAAAAAGAAATGGCGGGCTTAACTCCGCTATTACACTGCTTCCAAACACGAAAACCTCGTAACTGTTTTAAATAAACAAAACGTTAGAAAAATAAACAGTAAAAAGTTACCGCTCGAGTAGGTACCGTGGATCTATTGTACAGTTGCGGACAAGAGTAGCTGAATATTGACTGATACTGCCTACTTTACAAAATAGTGCATATTATCTGACTAGAATATACCTAGGTAGAAATACTTACTGCAGTCAAGAAACGCCACTCCAAACTCAAGCAGCAGCTCTTCAAACATCTAGGTACGAACAGGCTCCTTGTAAAAGAGCTAAGCACACTGTTGGATGCTTAGTAGCAAATTCATTTACAACGTGTACGGATTACCTTAGAAGACGGATTACCGTGACACGCGCTGTGGCGCCCGCCTGAGTTTCAGTGTGCGCGTAGTCTAGTAAAAAGCAATGGAGGTTTCCTCACTCGAGTGCCCATATCTTCAGTAGATTAATAATTCACGGCTAGCTTAATAAGCCCCGGGAGTATCAACCCCGAACATTTAATCTATCGCCGTGCTAATATCAGTTAGACGGATGTTATCCGTCGCCAAACACAGGCCACGTGCGGGCCACGCGACACGATTTAACTAGACTGGCTTAGCTTAACTGGGACAGTTTATATTTCAATAACGAAATATTTATTACCATTGCTGAATTCATTTAGCATTAGTGGTAAAGTTAGTGAATTGTCATTACCCGTTTTGCGGTTTTGGTTATGTTTTCTTATGATTTGTTTGTTATGTTGTTTAGTTTGCTCATCTTTTTAAAATTATATTAGAAAAATACTTAATATTTGACCAAGTGAGCGTTAGCAAGCGAAATGTCTCTGCTTTAATGTCGGCATTTTTCGTATGTCAGTCCTTCCGGTGGGCGTCTGTCCGCTAAATTCTGTTGCTGTCTTGTGAGCGAAAAACAAATATCTCTACCATTTTAAAAATTCGAAAATTATATTTGACAAAAAAATTTATAAGTCAGACGAGGTAATTGCGTTAAATATCTTTTAAATCTCAGATTTGTCGATGAGCTATGCTAATCTAGGCAAAATCTTAACATTATCCATCCATCATATTAAATAAAACAACATCAATTTTATTATTTTTGGCCTTTATTTTACAATTGTTTAACATGATTGTTTTTTTTTAGAGTTGTGGTTTTCGACGCATTTATAACCTGTTGTGATTGCGTCCATATATTTTAATATTTCAAATTTAAAAATGTTGACCATCTGACAAGTTGTTTAAGTAAATTTTATTTTATATTTTCAACAACCAATTATTATTTATTTATTTTCTTTAGCACACACCACCGTGTGTGCTAAAGAAAATAAATAAAATGATTATGATAATGATAAGATAAAGATTATGATTAAACATGGACGGTGGTCCATGTTTAATCATAATGTTTTTATTCCATCCAAAGGTTGTCTGGAAGAGATCGCTCTTAAGCGATAAGACCGCCCATTGCGCCTATATTTTTGAATGTTTAGTTAAGTTTTTTTTTTGTATTTGGTGTCAATAAAGAGTTTTTGTATTGTATTGTATTGTATTGTATTGTATATGCAACAAAAACGTAGATTGTTTCAAATATATTATATAAGATTCATTGATGGGAAAATGTTTATTTTTTTTTCCTTGACGCATTTGCTTCATGAATATTGTCAAGGGTGCAAACATTTTATCAACATTAAAGTTTTTACTCGACTTCCAAATGAGTGTAAATATATTGTCCGTAATAATATTATGTATTGCTTGTTTAGGAAGGCAAGTGAATTAAAGAGATATTTTTCCGGGTTTGGCTCCACACATTTGTGTATTTAACCAGTGTCAAGTAGGTAATTAATTTTTCATGTATGTAGATTATAAATATTTAACACAAAAATAAGCCTCAAGTCAAATCACCGTCCAAGTGAACAATTTTAGTCATACTCCAGTGTGCGCAATGCCCTAGTAAAGTGGTAGCACTATGAAATTATCTTATTATAGAAAGTAAGAATAATTAACTCGACTAACACCTTAGTTCGAGCATTGGGATACTCTGAAAACCAGCTCTGCGTAGGCTGGCCAGCCTCCGCAGTACATTTCTGAGAGTATCCCAGTTGCCAAACTAAAATTGTTGCTTGTTATTTATTTTTGTTTAGTGATTTGTCTTTTATTTTTTTTAGTTTTGCCAATAAATACCTTTTTATTTATTTATTTAACTCATTATCTCGTACTCGAATAAAACAAATATTTGAGTATTCGAGTTGCATGCCCTAAAAGTATCTCGATCAAATCGGAGACGTAATGAAATGCTAGGTCAGGAGTACCCGTAACCGACGAGCGTGTAAGAATCATGGAATTAGAAGAAGCGAAAGATGTATGCCAGTATCGTAGCAAATGGAGAAAAGTGGTTTATGTCTACCCCTATGGGCGACAGGCGCGACAGTTGTATGTATGGGGTAGAGAAATGCAAAATAGTACTTCTCACATTTAAAATATCTATATAATTATGCAACTTTAGAAATTAATCAAATGCAAGACAATTTATTGCGTGGAATTATTTGGCATGTACTAAATTAAAAGAGACGATATTGACAAGTGTCTCGTATTGTCTTTGTGGACTTCTAGGGAAGCCAAATTATGTGTGTGTGTGTGTGTGTGTGTATCTAGAATAATACTGAACGAATTCTGATAACTTGCTCTGTTTTCTAAGTTGAAAGATACAAAGTCCAATAAGAAAAGAATGATTGTAATCTGACTTCTAGTTTCTACAAAAATCAAAACACCCACAGACACAAGCATTTTTTTTTAATGAAGACTACGTAGATAAACATTCTCGAATATTAAAAAAAAAAAATTAGTATGTTTTGACATAGGTACCTACGGATCGAATTACTAACCTCCTATTTTTGAAGTAGGCTAAAAATAAAACGTTTATGATATCTGAAGTAGGGGTAAATGCGTCACATAGAAGCAACTGCTCCGTGAAAGCAGATGAAATTGCCCAAAATTCTTTCAAAATTCAAAATTGAATCTCAAAAATTTTAACTACGCTTTCGTCAGAAAAACTTTATTCCCAGATCAAATATTTACGTATACGTGTCAAATTATACATAATATTTTGTTTACTCATCCTTATGAAAGGTTTTGAACTCTTAGAACACTTGAAATAAAACCAGTAGATTAACGATATTTTAGATTTTTTTAAATGGCGGATTGCCACGCCCCTATTGCATTGTGTGGCGCCACCTTCATAATTTAATCTTTAGTTATAATAATCTGTACTAGGTAGCGTTAGTCGCCTAATTTTTGAAGTATTTGTAGATAATTCTCGAAAGACGCAATTGCCCCTTAGAGGTATTTGTATAAGTTGACCAGTTGAACATAATTATGTAAGTTGTGTGAACATATGTGCGACATATATTCGTATTGCATCTGCTACATGACTGATGGAGCCCGGTGTATGGCGACAGGCTCGCCCCCTGTCACATTTGGGACTGTATATCATCGCGTGAAGTGTGGGTGTTGTATTACACCTTTGCCAGCCCCCTCGGGGGGAATGACGTGAGGATATATGACCATAAAATACTACTAATATTATAAACGCGAAAGTTTGTAATGGATGGATGGATGGATGGATGGATGTTTGTTACTCTTTCACGCCAGAATGGCTGCACAGATCTGGATGAAAATTGGCACAGAGATAAATTATAGTCTAGAATAGCACATAGGATACTTTTTAACCGCGGGTGAAACCGCGGGGCGCAGCTTGTAAATAATAAACCTGTTCACAAAACCTGAATCGGTGGCGAAATGTGAACTGTAGAGAGGAGGACAGTCGGACAAACGCCGGACATACGACATTTTTTTTTTACCGAAACGGAAGCATAGACGTTTCGCTCGCTAACGCTCGCTCAGCAAATATAGTTTATTTATATACTATATTTATAAAAATATACTATTTTCTATAAAGGTTTAAGCGGATTTTTATTCAAAACCACTAAGTCGTTTTGAACACGAGTTCATTTTAACTCAATCTCAATTAGATGAAAATTCTTCTTGGAGTTCTACAAAATGTGCGCGTATATTTTTAAAGCTTTCAGAGCTTTCAAGTAGTCTTTATAGATAACATAAAACTTCTTCGTAAGCCAAACGCCATGGCTTAGAACTTTTTCCCAGACTCATTTTAGTAATGCTTTGAGTGAGTACATATAAACACATACTCATCGGCTGGCGGAGGTGTAATGCGACACCCATACTTCGCCGAACGATATTCAGTCCCAAACGTGACAGGGGGTGAGCTTGTCGTCATACACCGGGCTTCAGTCATGTAGCAGATGACATACAATACGCACATTATGTTCACAAAATTGAGTGAGTATAAGGGAATATATTACGATGTTACTAGGTCTAAGTCAAAGATTGTGAATTAAGTTTTTGAAAAATATGCCCCTTAGTTTCTTGCTGTAAGTATTTCATAGTACCGGCTCTTTTTCAGTACAAGGTCATTATTACAAACGGTGACGTTCAAAAATGTATCTTCGATACCCATTTAATTTGAACTGTGTCATCTAGATACTCGTACTTATTATATTTATACAGTCTTTTAAGAAATTAAAAATCAACTTTTGTTTTAATTATCCTAATAATAAGGCATTCATCGAAATAATATCAGAATACAAAGACATTCATTAATATACTCTGTTGTATTAATTTATTTACTAGGTACTTAGTGTGAGGTGGTTTCAAATGGAAAATGATATCAAAGATAGCAGAAGAATAAAGTAATGAAGGGCTACCACATCACCATTATGGGTTACAAAGGCATGAATAGAGAGAGATAGAGATAAAATGATAATGACTGGACTCAGCGTAAATACGCTGCGAAAATCGCAGCAGGCTAAATATTTTTGATGTAAGCTGATCAGAAGAGCTGTCAAGACGTCACGCGGATTCCTTGTCTTTTTCAAAATTTAATTATGAGCGAGTGAAAACATCTTTGTCTCAGGCCCGCTGTGAGCCATAATCCTGGCTTTATAGCGGGCGGTCGGGGCGCCATGCTGCGCGCCCCCGTACATTATGAACGGGGGAGCGAGCGAGCCGCCGCGAGGTGACGGGTTCTGCCTATATTTCCTTCTATAATAAACATCCTAGCTAACTTTATTGCGTACATCTGTAAGACAAGTGAGGCTTTGTTCAGATCTAAATGTAGATACATGTGGATGTGTTCCACTAACAGAGTTTATTTTATTCTCGTCTTTATTTCAATTGTTTTAAAGATGTCATTTGTGTAACGTTAACCCGTTGGTTTTTATTGTACGTTGCGTTTTTGGCAGTTCCATGCAAAGTTTGTCAATTTTGGTTTTGCTTTCACGAAAACTTTAGAGACATAGAAAATCTTAACAAATATTTGCGGAAGTGAGTTTGTTCGTTTGTTTGTTTATTTACTTGTTTGTTTGTTACGCCTTCATGCTCCAACACTCAAACAGTGATCATGAAATTTGACACACGTTGTCGGGGGTACGGGAAAGGACATTGGGTAATTTTTATCCCAAAAAAAAATACGGAGAACTTACCATGAGTT
Organism: Peribatodes rhomboidaria; assembly: GCA_911728515.1. Lineage (NCBI taxonomy): Eukaryota > Metazoa > Arthropoda > Insecta > Lepidoptera > Geometridae > Peribatodes > Peribatodes rhomboidaria. The sequence goes on from OU452166.1 coordinate 8,650,822, forward strand.
TAATAGTTACGAAAACTTTTTTCGTTTTCGTGGCACCATACATTTTAATAAAACGCACCTGGCGAAAACGATTAGAAACTAAGTTAAATGTGCCAAACGAAAACGAAAATGTTTTCGTTAACTATCAAAACTCGTGGAAAGCGCCCGGTTTCCCACCGGGTGAAACTGCGGGGCGCAGCAAGTAATTAATAAAGCCGCGAAAATAATGTGTACCAAAATTACTAGCAAATGGAGGAAGCTAGCTTAGCGTCAGCGCACACTGGCGGTATGGTTTGCGCTAACCATGCTATTGTGGAGATCCATTTTTACGGAACCCAAAAAATAGGCGCATGTTGAATTTCGCTCGAACTCGCGTATTGCCCGAGGGCGGGCGGTGCAACCGATATCGCACGACGATTAAATGTTTCCAGCCGGCTTCACTTGTTTGTGTTAACCGGCCGTATGAGTGAAACAACATTTTTATACTTTTCAATCGGAAATTGTACCCAAAAAGGCGACGTAATGGTATGTTTTATTTCAGACCAACTTTACATAACAGTTTACACACGTTTATCTGGCGGAGTAAATTTTAAAACCATGTGTAAATTGTGTAAGTCTACGACTCAGGAGTGTTAACACCGTTCCTAAACTAAATCGTATATTTTCGATTTGAAACGTCAGTTTACCGATCGGTGCATAACACCACAAATCAAACAAGGGTCTATGACGTAGGCAGCTACGGCATTTAGCAATATTAACAATTGTTGTATTTGCTTTCGTATTTTCCTCTGCTAATACTGCCAAATCAATACTTAGTAAAAAAGCTATACTTTTACTACAGTTTTCAATCTGTCAAACTGAACATTATTTTTGCTACATAGTTTTCAATCTGTCAAACTGAACATTATTTTTGCTACATAGTTTTCAATCTGTCAAACTGAACATTATTTTTGCTACATAGTTTTCAATCTGTCAAACTGAACATTATTTTTGCTACATAGTTTTCAATCTGTCAAACTGAACATTATTTTTGCTACATAGTTTTCAATCTGTCAAACTGAACATTATTTTTGCTACATAGTTTTCAATCTGTCAAACTGAACATTATTTTTGCTACATAGTTTTCAATCTGTCAAACTGAACATTATTTTTGCTACATAGTTTTCAATCTGTCAAACTGAACATTATTTTTGCTACATAGTTTTCAATCTGTCAAACTGAACATTATTTTTGCTACATAGTTTTCAATCTGTCAAACTGAACATTATTTTTGCTACATAGTTTTCAATCTGTCAAACTGAACATTATTTTTGCTACATAGTTTTCAATCTGTCAAACTGAACATTATTTTTGCTACATAGTTTTCAATCTGTCAAACTGAACATTATTTTTGCTACATAGTTTTCAATCTGTCAAACTGAACATTATTTTTGCTACATAGTTTTCAATCTGTCAAACTGAACATTATTTTCCCGTTAGCTTTTTCCATGATCCAAAAAAAACAAAAAGATCTAGCGTTCCGGGAGCCAAAACTTGATAACGTAATTTGTCATTAGGAATGATACGAGTAACATATCGTCACGCCTTTCCCCCGAAGGGGCTGGAAGAGGTGCAATACAACACCCACACTTCGCCGGGCGATATTCAGTCTCAAACGTGACAGGGGGCGAGCCTGTCGCCTTACACCGGGCTCCAGTCATGTAGCAGAAAATTCAGATTCGACATACAAAACGCACATATGTTCACACAATGAACAAATTGGTGCGTGTCGTCGGCTGGGTTCGAACCCGCTTCCTCTGGTTTGAGAGGTGGGCTTTCTCCCAACTAGGCTGCCATCGTTTTTTTTTATGAATTAGGAATTATGAAATCAGAATATAAAAACACGGGGGACCTTGGCGTCGACACTGGCCCAGAACGTGATCAACGTACACTGACGTGCGTTTGTTTACTAGTGAAATCACACTGCTGCCAGTACGTGCGTGATGTAACAACAAGTTTGGAAGCATGGAATACCTTCCAAACTAAGTAAGGTTTTCGAAAATAAAAGCCTGTTCCTCAGAAAACTACATAAATCGGACTACACAGCCCATAGATCGATGGCCGATTACATAGAACAAACAATGTCATATGAAGGTGCAGCAGTTGACTGACATTGATAAAATCATTGATGATGGTTGATGATGGTGGAGTACTTTTCGACCGAACGAGCGCTATGCTTCAGCTTCGACAAAAATGCTCTTGTACATATGTCCGAATTCTGTGTGGATCTCTCTCCGGACCTTTGTTTTTCGTTCTGTCGCATTTTAAATCGATTCTCTTGAAATTTTGTGAGTAATCATATCTCCGCAATTTAGAAAAATTCCAAAAACTGCAAAAAGTATTCTGTTTAATTATTAGATCTGCTCACAAAATTTCACGAGAATTGGAATGAGGTTGTACGCTCTATGTACAAGAGGCATTCCGAATAAATGGTCATGAAAATTCGGCTTACATTGCAAAACTTCAAATGAAGAAGAAAATCCATTATTGTTCGAAACCAGGCCACGGTATGTGAACATGTGTGGAATGGTATGTGGACAGTGGAGCTCCTCGATATATTGTGTTCAAATAACAAATTGTTGGACAATATGGAGAAATGCAGCGGGAACGAGAATTTAGAAGACAATTCTGAAATAAAATGCTCTAGTGTTGGTCCATCGATATGACGGGGAAAGTAGGGAAGGCCGAGGTGTCGAGTCTGATTTCTGATCCGTGAACTCGTCATGACGGGTATTTATGGTGAGACCACAGATCTCGGATGTAAAAGATCGACAGTGACAATTCGATAGTGATACAAAAAATCATTTGCGCATGCGTGAGTAAATTTGTGTTGTGAAAACTACCAATTATTTTATCGATTGACCAAAAATGGTCCTCTGAGTGCTTGTCGATAAATATAATCTTTCGCATACCAATTGAGTTTTATTTTGTTCCAAGTAACACTGCTACTGAGCTAGAAAAAATATAAACCATTAAACGGGTGTTAAGCTAGGCAGAAGAGTTAAATACCAGTGTCAACATGTATCGAAATAAACATAGGAAAAGTAAATATTAATAAAATCAATATAATACTAGTAACTCGCTTCGAATTCGAAGTGAATTACTTTTCGAAGAAAAGTGTGACCCTTGACCAATTTTACTCGTATTTGGATTAAGCTAAGTAAAGATACTTATTTCATTTATTTTGTACATTTATTTATAATCAATTTATTTTTGCCTTATATTTCACATCCATATTTTTTTAAATTATTAACAGTTGGATGTCAAACATCCAAAATTTGTAAATTGAATTTAAAATTATGACCAGAAATTGAAGGTACTTACATTAAAAAAAATGTATGTTTTAGGCCTTATTGCCAAGTACAAACTCGGAAGAATGTCAATTTACTATTGATAGCATTGATTCAAATATGTATGTTTTGTTTTTGTACATATATGTATTGCATTCATTGCCTAATGAACTTTGCTAAAAAAACTATCGATAATCATGACGTCATCATTTTATCCATCTCTAGTGAAAATCGAGCGTAAACTAACTAATATTTGGATGCTGAATTTCATCATCAATTCTACTTTAATCTAGGAAATATAGTTAATACGAAGAAACGACAACAATATACCGCTGGTAAATCGGTTTTTGGAAACAATTTATGTTATGTTTTAGACAAAATTTAGACAAAAACATCACAATGGAATTTTCATATTTACCCATGAAACGACAAATTTTGTGGGTTACATCTTGGATTCACATCACAATCGCTAAACTCACAAGATGACATGACTGCATTTAGTTACAATTGCTCTCTTTTGAGTCTATTTATAATTATTTTAGTAAAAATATAAATCATAGGAATTTCCGCGTGTTCCCAGGTGCTCGCTGTCATTAATGACAAAAGAATTATTGGCTAACATTTTATTTGTAGGCGACCTCTTTCTCTCTTGTGGAGTTTTCATTTCGATGGAGACTTCTATGTCCCACGCTTCGTTGGTCTTTTGCGAAGCAAAAAAAATCTTAGGTCTGTGGGTGAGACTTAGACTTTAGGAACGTTTAAATAAAAGACTGCGGTGTTGACTCTACATTATTTTAATAATGCAGATATTTAGATTACTTAATTAGTGAAGGATTACAACAATAATTAGCGATTTAGAGTAATGGGTTTGCGAATGACCATTGCGTGCGACCGCTTTCAACCAAGTCAAGTGAGTGAATGACTGACAGACTTGACATTCGCCCGCCGCCATCCCGAACGCAACTCCTTTCGGTGTTAACCGCTCTAAATTACCATAAAAAAATCGATAATCGTCAATAAAAATAACATTACAATAATACCATCGATTACCAACTCTCAAAATAAACTGATTTTCTTCATGGCGTGACGATATGTTATAAATATACTTACTGTTAGCTGTTGCTTGGGGTTTGCTCGCACGCACTTGATAATTGAGAACAATTCTAAGCTAGTACATATTAAGATATCTTATATCTTTAAATGAGCAATTCTTGTATATAAATATATATATATATAATTGGAATCTCGGAATCGGCTCCAACGATTTTCATACAATTTAGTATATAGGGGGTTTCGGGGGCGATAAATCGATCTAGCTAGGAATCATTTTTAGAAAATGTCATTTTATTCGTGTTTTATCGATAATCAACTTAAACATAAACTTGGAAGAAGAATAACAAAAAGGAGGCGTTTGAGTAGTCTCAACTGAAAAATATGACTCTTCCTGACATCTATTGGCGAATAATAATACTATTTTTTGTGAGCAACTAATTGCTTTAACGAAGTAACACGAAGTCAATGAGTGTTTGATTTGAGGTTAGACTAAAATCAAAGGTACTACCTAAAATATGAAAAAGTGAGTCTTTGTTCATTTTCTTTGTTTCTTTGTAACGCTTTCACGTCTGAACTACTCAACCGATCGTCTTACAATTTTGCATACATGTTGTTTAGGGTACAGAAAAGGACATAGGGTACTTTTTATCCCGGAAAAATCAACGGTTCCTGTGGGACCGTGGGTGAAACCACGGGTCGCAGCTAGTATGTAATTATGTAAGGAATATAATTATATATGTCTACAAACCTATCTAAAATTCGTGCATCATGGACTATGATACAACCTGTTGAAAGAATATGGATTAAAAATAAATGATTATTAAACTTATTACAAATTTTATTTTACTGCGAATAGTTTAAGCGTAAAATCTCTTTAAATTTATTTTAACTTATTTTTTGTAAAATCTTTTTTCAAAATTAATCGACTGTCAGTACCTATCGATGTTGCTCATCTAGCTAGAGCTGCTTCATGTTTACCAAAATTTAACATACCGATCATTTGTTTAACCATCCATTGTAGCGTGTTACTAGTTGCATGCTGTTGTTGTTGCTGTCAAAAACAGACGGTAAAAATTTAATCGCCTTGTCAAGCTTTGTTGCACTTTGTTCAGATCACCTTTGGATTTGAGAAAAGAAATGCGTCTAAAACATGTTAAAATTTTAAAATTTCATATCGTCACGCTTTTCTCCTGAAGGGGCTGGCAGTGGTGTAATACAACACCCACACTTCGCCGGACGATATTCAATCTCAAATGTGATAGGGGGCGAGCCTGTCGCCATACACCGGGCTCCAGTCATGTAGCCGATGACATACAATGCGCACATTTGTTCACACAATGTCGGCTGGGTTTGAACCCGCTCCCTCTGGTTTGAGAGGCGGGTCTTCTCCAACTATGCTGCCATCGCTTTTCTTAAAATCAAAATTTTAACTGTAAAAAAACATGGCTTTATCTACACCAAAATATCATAACTTTATAAAATACGGTGTAGATACGAGTACTAGGTTTTAAAATTCAATGTGATTACGTTTTCATAACTAAAACACGTACTTGTATTACGTATAAAGTTCTATCAGTTATATCATATTGCACAATGAAAACCAAAGTGCGCATGTTGCCTGCCTTCGAGCGTTAAGTCACCAATGGATCGTCCATTGGTCACTCTTTACTGGTTCCTTTACCCTTACTGGTTCGGCTCTAAAATAATTCAGTGAATGCAAGGGTCACGCAGTAACTGTTAAGTAATCTGTGGCATGGGGCTGAGGGATTTGTCCTAATGTTTTGTGGGAGTGCCACAGATTCGTATCACTGATAGATATCACTGACTCGGGGCGTGTGAATATCATTCACGGGACCTTTTGAAGTACAATAAATGTCGAGTGGTAACTTTGTGATCTGGCCCCCTATTCTGACGCGTGAGATGTTATCTTGGTCACTCTCACTCTTATGACTTTTCAAATGAGAGAGACAATGACAAAAAAGTATCTTGACTTGTAAGAATAGGGTGCCTGATCACTTTAAGCGAAGCAAGGGACTCGAGAGTATATTGGGACAACGCGGCATTCGTACGTACATGTACATATGCATATTTATATACTAGCTGCACCCCGCGGTTTCACCCGCGGTTAGAAAATCAAATCAAATCAAATCAAATTTCTTTATTTAGCGAATAGTACATAGGCAAGTTGTATACGCTGAGGGCCCCAAACTCGGCGCAGCCGGTATCTTGGGGTCCGATCAAAGCATTACCAAAGTAGAGTGGTCGCGCGTTTATACATAGTATTAAAATTGCTAACATTACATTTTAATTAAAATAAACCAAAATTAAATTTAAAAATAAATAGAATAAAAATAGACAAAAATATGCATATTACAAAAATTAAATTCATAATCAAAATTAAAATTAAATCGGACAAGAGGAGAAATAGTATTATCATAATCATAACATAAAATTAATTGAAATAGATTGATTATCAACACAAAATAGACTTGAAATATTAAAACTCAAATTAAAAATTACCAATTAGTTAAAAAAAAATTGTCAATACCGATTAAAAATTGTATAAATGTCAGAAGTGTAGTGTGTAGTGTACGTGTGGGTGTTCATATGCTGGTGCGTGAGGGTGTGTATGTGTTGTAAGCTTCGGAGAGATGTTATGAGCAAACTTGACAAGTCTTGCCTAGGTCATGTACTCTAACTAGGGCTTCAGATTCGTCGTAGGTGAGATTGAGTAGCCATTCCTTCACCTTTGCCTTGGCTTTCCTATGCGTGGCTTCTCTTAGGCCTTGGTGTTTTAGCACGGAGTTGTACACGAACGAAATATCCTATGTGTTATTCTAGACTATAATCTATCTCTGTGACAAATTTCATCCAGATCTGTTCAGCCGTTCTGACGTGAAAGAGTAACAAACATCCATCCAAGTAACAAACGCGAAAGTTTGTAAGAATGGATGCATCCATCTATTCTATCTATATAACATTAGTAGGAAGTAGGATAGGATAGTAGGATAGGAAGTAGGATTTTTCATATTTTTTTTTTAATATGATTGTTAATATGTATATTTATTTATTCGAGGTTAACTGCAATTTTACTATAAGATCGATCTTCATAATTTGCGTAGCTCATTTAAATACTATTTTAAGTACAAATAAGTGAAAAAACAGCCAAAAAAAAATTGAAGTTGTTAGGAGTCAGTTTGAGGCGAATAAAATAATTGAAATCTTAGACATTAAATCAACTAAACTCATCATTATGCACAACTTTTACAGTGGAGCTAACCCTTAAATCGAAAAAAAAAACAGCTGATTCAGTCATTCAAATAATAAAAGCTTCAATACATTCTGTCGACGATAAATGAAATTTTTATTTGGAACAGCATAATCAAAGGAAACAGCTGATTACGCTCCCTTTCCTGATAACCTTGGGTAGTTGTAGTCATCGCGTAAATCTTTCTTTTTAGTTTTCTTTTTGTTAACTTGGCTAGTGACCTTTTTTACTCGACTGCGCAAGAAGGAGGGACATGTTTTTCGAGTGTATGTACATACATACATACATACATACATACATACTTATAGAATCCTCATACGTACATGTATGTATGACGATTCTTTGGACCACTCTACAGCCTAAACAGCTTGATGGATTTCGACATGTACCTAAGGTGTCATTTGAATCGTTTTGATAGTGGAAATGACATAGGGTACATCATTTTGCAGCCGGGTTTTTGTTTTTCTTATCATAAGTTTACTTGTTGTACTTATCGAAAAATAAAAGTCAGCCCTCACCTCTGATGAAACAGTCTATAGATACGAGTATAATATGCACAAGCTCGAAGCCAGCAAGGATTTTATTATTAGGGCATTAGGGATAACCCCCGCGGCGGCCACCCCTTTATATCCGACGTTCAAACAGCATTAAACGCGAACTGTCTCCGTTTTATTAATATACTCGGTACTAACTTTACTGTACTTATAGGTTATGACGTTATAAGACATATTTTTTATTGGCTACTGCCGAACGGTATAAGACATGAGCACGACGCAAATATTTCGGTGGTCAATATTTTTTGACCGTTGCAGTTTTTTATGTGTAGTTTTTGGTTTTTAACAATGCCGTATAGTTTGACATAATAATTTTTAATTATCATAACTAAGGCACATTATTTTTACAGTAGATTCTATAAAAATAATGGTTAATTAATAATTATTCATGGTTCAACGGAGAGCCGTTGAACTTTTCGTTGTCAATGTTTTTTTTTCTTGTTTGTTATGTTTTAGTCTTGCATTAACACCTTTCACCATATTTTGTCGTTGTCGTTTCAATCAAATTGAACGTTGATAATATAATTTGTCATCCTACTTATTCTACTATAATTTTATAAACGCGAAAGTTTGTAAGAATAGATGGATGGATGTATGTTTGTTACTCTTTCACGCTAGAACGGCTGAACAGATCTGGATGAAATTTGGCACAAAGATAGATTTTAGTCTAGAATAGTACATAGGATACTTTGTAACCGCGGGTGAAACCACGGGGCGCAGCTAGTAAGTATCATAAATACTTATTGTATTATGTTTGATTTGTAATGTTAAGATAAGAAAGAGCGGGTCTACCTGGCACGTTACTATACCTAAAAGGTAGTCCCGACCTCAAATATGTAACACGTTTATAGACGAAATAAACGATTATTATTATTATTTATAATATTATTAAATGCGAAAATTTGTCGAATAATTTTACTGCAATGCTGGCCCGGCAATGCTTCGAGTGTGGCCCGGCTATATCGTCATACATTTCTAGCATGGCTGATTATGGCCGGGGTACAGTCAGCAATATTGCCAGTATTGCAGTAAAAATATGGCCAAGAGAGTGAGAGAGTGAGTGAGAGAGTGGCAAAAGAGGTACATTTTTTAGTCTTTTCGTAGATGTGGGATCGATAGGGACGATTCACGAATGCTGTTACTAACATTCCTACAAATTTTAGCTCTATGTGAATTTCTCTATTTTTTGAGCAAACTTGACCGGGATAATGATACGCTTCAATACTGCTACTGCTCAATTGAATTCCTGAACTCGTTGAGCATTAAAATTTGAGCAGTAAAACATAATTTGTATTGCCGCACAATTTATGCTCTGGGTATAGCTCAACTATCTTTTGCTCAACTATCTTTTGCTCAACTTAATTGGTATGCTCTAGCTCAACTATTTTTTTCTTAACTTAATTGATCACTAGGTCATCCTGTCATAAAGTCCTTTTGTTAGGGAAGAAGCGAATAAATGTCACACGAATATTGTATGAACTACAGCGTAGCTTTTGTCTCTTGGTAGCGCATGACAGTTTATCAGGTTAACTTCTGATGACCAGTTAGCTCCGAGTTAATAAGATAATCCAAACTTCAGTTTCTTACTTCTCACGCAGAAATGGATGGACGGATTGGGATATATTTGTAAAGAAAATAGCATTAGCTATACCGTGGATAAACACATAGGTTACTTTTAAAGTATAAATAATAAATAAATTTGGGACACTTCCACACACGGTCGCCTGACACCAAACTAAGCAATGCTTGTACTGTGACTGCCAGAGACATAGATATACATAACTAGATATTTTTAAAAATATACTTAAATAGATATTAACATCCTGACATAGATCAAATACTAATGTTCATCACATGAATGTTTGCCCTAGGTGGGAATCGAACCCACACCGCCACGCTCAGAAGGCAGGTTCACTACCATCTGAGCCACCGAGGCAGTCGAATTGCTTTAAACACCATAACTAGCGAATCCAGTGCGGAGAGGGTGTTGACCCCCCCCCCCCCCCCCCCCCGCCCTCTATCTCCAAAGTATCTAATTCATACTCTAGAATAGCCGAAAAGTCTACTTTTAGTGCTGTTGTGTTGACCTACTATTTAATAAAGGTTACCGTCACTCATCTAAGTCAAGCCCGTACCTCTCGATAAAGCTTAATTTCACGGAATTCAAGCCCCCAACCGAAAACTCTCGATCCACCACTAAATAAATAAAAACAAAAAGAAACTTACAAAATATTCACAAACGGTTATCCTACCGTTATAGAGCTACAACGTTGTATAGCAAGTCAAGTCAAAGTCAAAATGTTTTTATTCAATTTAGGTATCAAAGATACACTTATGAACGAGCCTCGGAATAGTTAGTCTTTTGTCTTGTTCCTTGTTTAAAAAAAATTACTTGATCGAATATGACAAAACACTGTCTATAGCTATTTAAGTAAGTATGTACATGTATATAAGTAAGTATGTAAGTAAGTATACATATATCTTGGAAAAAAAATAGTGCGTGGAATCCCTCCGCGCGGAAGAAGTGAAACTTCTGTGTATCTTTCTTACTACGCGCATGCGTTCGAGTGCCACGCATTCACTCTCGCTCTGTCTCTTTCTATTCCTCCAGGAGCGTTAAAGGTTTAACGCAACCTTATTGGAAGTCGCATTAGAAGTCTCTCTTCAAAAACTTCGGTTCGCGGAGATTTAGAGAAAGAGAGTAATTTTCTAACCACTAGATATTTATTTTACTAATAGATATCACACTAATATTAGAAAGCCGAAAGTTTGTGAGTGTATATGTGTGTTACTTCTTAACGCTCAAACGGATGCACTCATTTAGATGAAACTTGGTATGAAGGTAGCTTATATCCTGTACTAATTAATACGTAAGTACAAGTAAGTAAGTAAGTTAAACCGCGGGCGTAGTTTATTTTATAAATGGAATCGCTGAACACAGCTAGTGTTCAAAAATCAAAGAGCGGTTTTATTTTATGTGGTTTCATCGTGAATTCGTTAATATCATTAAAATAAAATTAACCTAGAGAATTAATATAAAATGGTAATGAACACTCATTGCAAGCTCGGTGTCGCGTGTTAGTCCGGGATCCGGTGGTTATTATGATTACTGATCAAATTTTCGTCCTTTACGATTTTAGAGTAACTTACTCTAAAATCGTAAAGGACGAAAATTTCATCAGTAATGGGTAATAGTAGGTAGGTACTTACCTACCTACTAAAATTATGACTGCCTAATTGCAAGAATTGTGTCTTGGGCGGAGTTAGTACGTGTGAAATTATTATTATTTGTATAGGTAACCATCATAAATTGTACAGGTGCTCTACATTTATTTCCTTAAAATATCCAATTGAAATCTGTCTGTCATGTTTATTTCCAAACATTTTTTTTTAAAACGTTTCACAGTCATAGCTCCCTACTAGGATTCCCTGTGGCGGAGATGTCACGGAACACACCCAAGACAAGGGCAACTAGCACCCAGGCACAGAACTTAAAATTTAAATCCATCATTAAAATATAAAGTCCTGGCAATGCCCGGCCGGGAATCGAACCCGGGACCTCCTGCTTCTAAATCAATCAAACTTTGACTAGGCTAGGAGGTTTGTCTGACAATTAACAGCGGCCTTTAAGGGGGAAAGGCATGACACTACGTTTTATATTTAAAACTAGCTATTACCCGCGACTTCGTTCGCTTTTATTCAGAAAAAGTATCCAAAAACTTTCCTCATGAAATTCTGTAACTAATCATCAGATTTCATCAAAAAATCGTTTGGCGGTTTATCCGTGAAAAGTCTACAAACAGAGAGACAGGCAGACTTACTTTCGATTTTATAATAATACTAGCTGCGCCCCGCGGTTTCACCTGCGGTTAAAAAGTCCTATGTTCTATTCTAGACTATAATCTATCTCTGTGCCAAATTTCATCCAGATCTGTTCAGCCGTTCTGGCGTGAAAGAGTAACAAACATCCATCCATCCATCCATCCATCCATTCTTACAAACTTTCGTGTTTATAATATTAGTAGGATAGGATAGTAGGATTAGTATAGATAGATTTACGTCAACTGTATTTTAAACTTAATAAAAATAAAAACAATCTACAAGAAAATTAGTAGAGAACATCATTATAGATAACTATTTGTATACGGAAGTACTTACATTTTTCTAATTATGTAGAAATACCTGCAAATGTAAATATACATTGACACTCGTGATAGGAATGAGCAGTGACATGGAAACTACAAAAAAAAACTTAGAAGAATGGCATGAAGATTAAAATGGGTCTGCAATTATTCTTCTAGCTATTAGAATTGAAAAATATTTTTGAAAGCCATTAAAGAATCTGGTAAAATATAATTAAATGCCACTTAATAAAATATAGCATAGAATAGAATATTGTTTGCTGTGAGACTGTTTAGGTACAAAGATGGTATGTGTTAAGATTAGTAACATCATGGTATAATAATGGTATTATTATATACTGCGCCAGGTATAGGATTCCGGTCACGTGGGCAACACGTAGTGACATCAATCGATGCTTAAGCAAGACCGAAATAAGTCATTTACGAATAGATCGAAAGAGACGGATAACGATGACGAGTGACGTCATAACGTGTTTGCTCCCGGAATGTTTTTAGAACTTGTTTTTTTGGCTCATGAGTAATAATCAGTTTTGTTCACATGAACATACAATAATTTAACTAGTGAAATCCTCTTAATCTAACTAAATTTCGGTCTTATTCCAAAACTCGGTTTAATTATAGTAGGTACTAGATTTAAGTACGAGGCTTAAACCATATGGACTAAATATTTATTATTTATTTTATAAACGTTATTATAAAATAAATGACCAATAATACATTCGAGACACTTGCAAACACGGTCGCCTGACCCCAGACTAAGCAAAGCTTGTGCTATGGCTGCCAGAGACTGAAAGTAAAAAAACTTAGAATTATATAGCCAAGTTTTTCACTAAACGACGGATTCTCTATGGTACTAAAGTTAAGTCTCTGAGACCCGTAGTTTAGCTATGGACTATTTTTTACTACTGTCACTGACCTCGATTCCGATGTCAGTGAAACTTAGTGCTATCACTACCTTTAGCCTACTAATAGAAACACAAGACAGAGACAGCAAGCATTTTAGTTTTCCATGCAAGTTTAGTCGGGTAGCCGGTAAGCAGGTACAGACCATGATACAATAAGTACCTGGATGGCCGAGCTTTGCTCGGTATTTTTTTTTATTTTTTTATTGTGTTTTTTGGATAATAAACAATTGATTTTAGTCTAACCTCAAAGCAAACACTCATTGACTTCGTGTTACTTAACAACGCCATCTGCTGTTGTGTCGTTAAAGCAATTAGTTGCTCACAAAAAATAGTAGTATTATTATTCGCCAATAGATGTCAGGAAGAGTCATATTTTTCAGTTGAGATTGATTATCGATAAAACACGAATAAAATGATATTTTCTAAAAATGATTCCTAGCTAGATCGATTTATCGCCCCCGAAACCCCCTATATACTAATTTGTATGAAAATCGTTGGAGCCGATTCCGAGATTCCAATTATATATATATATATATACACAAGAATTGCTCATTTAAAGGTATAAGATATACGAGTACTCCGCCAGGTATAGCATTCAGCAACACGTAGTGACGTCAATCGATACTTACGAAAGACCGAAATGAGATATTTACAACAAGTTCGAAAGAGACGGAAGACGATGATGTCATTACGTGCTTGCTGAATGCTAGACCTTGTTTTTCTGGATCATGGTGCAGACTAAATACAAGCTATACTGTAAGAGTCGCTTTAACTTCATGTAGGTACTAGCTGCGCCCTGCGCTTAAAAAGTATCATATGTGCTATTCTAGACTATAATCTATCTCTGTGCCAAATTTAATCCAGATCTGTTCAGCCGTTCTGGCGTGAAAGAGTAACAAACATCCATACATCCATCCATCCATCCAATCTTACAAACTTTCGCGTTTATGATATTAGTAGGATAGGATAGTAGGAAGTAGGATAGGATAGGATAGGATAGGATAGGATAGGTATAGTTTGACAGCAGTAAAATTCATGCTGCCTCTATCTTGTGTTGCTATTGGTAAAAGATAGCTACATCGCTAAATTTCGTTTAGTGAGCCGAAAACGGAATCGAGGCCTATTCAGTATTCATCTATTCATCTATTTTCTATACAAAGGCTGATTCACACTAGATCAATCGATATGATGATCCAGCCGTAGATATCAGTGAAATAGTATCGACTTCTGTCTCAATCTAGCTCTGGAAACTGGATGCTGGATTTGATGGAAAAGTGTTGACATTGGCGCAGCCAATAACAGTTCAGCGTCACTGAGTTTTTCACTAAAGTTAAGAATTTAACAAGCAGTACACTGGACAAGCGTACATATTGAGCACTCTGGGTCTAAGCCGTAGTTGTTTTGTGTTCGTCTAACGGTTTGACATAATTTTTTTTTAATCAATTACTAATTTACTATATAACTTAATATGGACTTATGGTCTGAAATAAAGAATTATTATTATAGTTTATATTTTTATTTAATTTAATATAAGCTCAATTCAATAATTTATTGAGTAGTTTTCACTGAATTCTTAAATTAAGTAAAACTAAATACGCGACCATTTATAATTTTGTTTAGTGTTACTGACTAGTGACATAGTTACTACTAGTGGCTAGCCCTCTAGTTGTAGGCGTCTGCCCTCGTCTACAGAGGAAGACAAACGTCAGTCGCGGGGTCCCGGTTGAGTCAATGTGAACTACAGAGGATGACAAAGATCCGGACAGGGATCCAGACAGAGATCCGGACAGAAATCCAGACAGAATTAGGACATTCGAAGGCCTTTTTGTCGAAGACGCATAGACGTTTCGCTCGCTAACGCTAACATAAGGTTTTTAAAATCTTGTCGATGACCCTTAAATACCGCTAATATCAGTCAATATACAATATCAATTAAGTTAATCGCGGATATAAATTATTCAATACGCCTAGAAGTACTAAGCCTTTTAAGCACAGTGCACACGCGCGGCCCCGGGCGACGGCACGCGCGGCTAATCTCGAGCGCCCGCCGCCGCCACTAAACGTCAAACTGCGCGAATGACGGATGGTTACGCTGCACTAGTCGATGGTTTGACATCCTCGGTGGCTGAATCGGTAGTGAACCTGCATTCTGAGCTAAAGGGCGTGGGTTCGATTCCCACCTAGGACAAACATTCATGTGATAAATATTTGTGTTTGTTCTATGTCTGGGTGTTAGTTATCTATTTAAGTATGTATTTAAGAAATGTTTATGTATGTACATCAGTCTCTGGCCGCCATAGTACAAGCTTTGCTTAGTTTAGGGTCAGACGACCGTGTGAGTAAGTGTCCCGAATATAATTATTATTATATTATTACTAGTTTAAAAGTCTTAAAATGAATTCCTCTAAACAATGAAACGATGATACACTACATTCACAAATGGCTTACCTGATTAAGTTGCTTACCGTACATAACACTTGGCCTCATGTAGCAATAAATAGGTTTCTAGCGAATTTACTTACATGAAAACTTTCGTATGTTGTGTGTCGAACCAGCAGTGTTGATACCCAGCCGCAGGAGAGGCTATGGTTGCCCGTCTAAACTCTTCCTTGAAAGCTGTATCAGACTGGGGCGACGCTAACTTGGTGAATTTCAATGCCACCAAAACTCAGTCGTGTCTGTTCTCCACAAAAAAGAGTCCTTTTTCTCTATCGCCTACTTTCCGTGGTGTACCGATACAGACAGTTGATTGCCTTGAGCTCTTAGGTGTCCGTCTTACCTCGAATTTGAACTTTGGTTCATTCATTGAGTCAAAAGCCAAAGTTGCTGCTAAAAAACTTGGTATCCTTTCCAAGGTGAGGCAATACTTCACTCCTGAACAGCTTCTTACCCTTTATCAAGCACAGGTTCGATCTTGTTTGGAGTATTGCTGCCACCTATGGCATGGTTCCGCCAAGTATCAGCTAGACGCTCTGGACTCCATCGAAAAGCGCGCCAAACGGCTCATAAACAATGACTCGTTGGTTGAATCTAAGCTTCAGAGCTTGTCACACCGGCGTGAAGTGGCTAGTCTGTCGGTATTCTACAGAATACACTACGGCGAGTGTGCACAAGAACTGCACGACCTGATCCTGCCATCACCGTTCTTTTACAATTGTACCAGGTGCACCAGTAAGAGACACCCTCTCATGGTGGAAATTCCGCCAAAACGCACTAAGCGTTTCAAGTCAACTTTTCTTGTAAGAACTGCAGAGGTGTGGAACTCGTTGCCTGCGTCTGTCTTTCCACCTAAATACAATCCGGGGGTGTTTAAGAGTAAAGTGAATAGGTATCTCCTAGGCAAGCGTGTTACACCTTCGATCACGGCAACGCTTCCCATCAGGCGAGTCAGTGGTCAAACGCATGCCTAGTATGTTATAAAAAAAAAAAAAAAAATGTCTTGTTCTACTGTGAAATAACTGCATAAAAGTCATTTCTGCCAAATTTAAACTTAAAAGGAAGTTTTTCCAGCTTAAACTAATACCACTACAACAAACGGAAAGTAAGTAACTATTAATTATTACATTATCGGAAAATGCTATTGCATATAACATTGTTGTACAATTGTAACATCCCGTCGCGTCTGTTGATAAGCGCGTTTTACGTTGCACAGAGTAATTACGATCGTGACGTGCCGCACAATACGCTACATCCCAGTGCGGCCGCACCCTAAGTTAACGCCGAGCGTCTCCGCGCCGCCGGCCCTGTATTTGCCGACCGGCATTTCATAAGTCGCTACGTGTGCGCTCGCCCTGTTTACCGAAATTTATTGCCAGTGGGATGTAGGCCTTTGTACCGCGCCGATGCAGCGACCCGGGCTATGGGAAAAACAATAAATACTGTGTCAACTCCGATGTATGTGAAAAACAATATTTTCGTTGACTGCGATTTCGCTGTTTGGCAAATATTATTTCGGAATCTGAGGGGAACGAATAATGCTTTATTGTTTGAACGTTATTGCTACTTCAACCCTTAGAGAACCGCAGGATTGTCTGAGTCTAGAATTTAGATATACGCCTCAAGTAGGTCCCTACATGAAATGTATGTTTACGACGTATGCAGGGTACGTACTCGTATGTGCCCTGGATGTACCCTACGTATGTACGTATGTATACCTACGGCTTAAATATACTAAGGGTGTCTTTAAACAACGGACATTATTTTAGAATATTATTGGACTCGTCATAATGACTAACTTTAATTAAAGGACCAACAATTAAATCGCGAAAAAAAAACAGATGTTGTAATCATTGACTTTAATCATTGCTCTTAATTATTATAATATGACATACTTACCTACCTAATTTAATCTTTTTTTTTTGAGGTAATTTAATTATTAAAAATTAACATTATTTAATTGTGGAATACTTAATTAATTTAATTTAAATCATATCTTTAATAACTTTTTTAAATATCATTTTTATTGTTTTGGTAGTACCTAATGTAATGTTGACTACGCTATATTTTGTATTAGGCTTATCCTTTAAGAATCGATGTAATGAGAAATAAAAGAGAAATGTGAATAAAAAAATTCAACCCCTACGAAGAGTGTGGAACAGCTGATTATGTTTTCACGATTTCAGCGTTGGTTCTAATAATAAAAGTTGGTATTAATGTTTAGTTATATTTCCTAGAGAATATTATGTTCGCTGTAAAAACACCCAATATACTTTTTGAACAATTTAGTTTTTTGGTAGTATGTAGCTTTTTGCCTCGGTGGGTTAGTATGTACTTATCTTACAAATTATTGTTATACTCGTATAACAGCACATAATCGGCGGATACATCAAACTTGCGCCTTTAGCAATAAACGTTGTATAGTCTCGGAATAGTTACAGTACCTACACTTTACACAGTGTTTTGTTTTTTTTCTGATCGAGTTAAAAAAATACAAAAAAATACTAAACACTATATAACTATTTTAAGGCTATAACATTTATATCTGGGGGTTAGTGTGAGAGGCAGGACAACAAAAAACAGAGTTCATGTAATGAAACTTTTCACCAGCTAAAAGTTAACCGTGTGCGGTGGCTCTAAGAAATTAAGATAAAAAATGGGTTAAAGAAGCACTTTCCTATCAGGACTGTAAATCAATGTGCAGATACTTCATCTATATTTATACAGTTGTGTCAATAAATATTGCTACATTTCTCATTGTAGAGCTGCCGATATTATTATATCTTATCAGCTATCCTGGATAACACGAGTTGCATGAATAGTTGATTCTACACGTGTATGTTCACAGACTTGTAGGCCATGTATGCTGGCTTTTATCACACTAATAATAATAAATGCGAAAGGTTGGATGGATATATGGATGGACGGATGGATGTTTGTTTTATAGTCAATCACGCCAGAACTGCTGAACGGATCTGGATGAAGTTTGGCTAAGAGATAGATTATAGTCTGGAGTAGCATTTGATATGATACTTTTCAACCGCTTGTAAAGTAGTGGTGCAGCTAGTTAATAATAATAATCATTTAATTCAAACCCCAAGTTCATTTACAAGTTACATATAACATGAAATAAAATTCGATTAAATTAAAATTATGTTCATTTGGATTCGGTTTATGTCAATTAAAAACTAAAATAAACCAACGTAAAATAAAAATGACAATATCGTATCAAATTAAAAATTGTAGATAATATATTAAATGCCATATACATATACTCTATGTTATATTAAGGAGTAGTACCTGGATGGCCGAGCTTTGCTCACAAAAAATAGTAGTATTATTATTCGCCAATAGATGTCAGGAAGAGTCATATTTTTCAGTTGAGATTGATTATCGATAAAACACGAATAAAATGATATTTTCTAAAAATGATTCCTAGCTAGATCGATTTATCGCCCCCGAAACCCCCTATATACTAATTTGTATGAAAATCGTTGGAGCCGATTCCGAGATTCCAATTATATATATATATATATATACAAGAATTGCTCATTTAAAGGAATAAGATTATGTGCTGACGGCTTTCAAACTGTTCAATAAATTACTACAACCAAAGAAACTATTTTCTGGTTTGCTGCACGAGAACAGAGACGGAAAAATCTTCAGCGATAAATTTTAACATGCATTGTCTTCTGATGAAACTTTATAAAAAAAATTACCAAAACGTCAAATAAATTCCTTGTATGCCTTTAAGGGGTGTCGTTATCAGTTACGAGGTGCAAATCGCCCTTGTGCTATATAATCCGGGGGGCCTACCCCGACATCTTATTGCAATTCAATTCAATTCAATTCAATTTATTTATTTCAGAATCCAAGTCCATATACATAACATCAGTTGCATTAGAATAAAATAATCCAAAATAATAATAGTTAAAATGTCAAAAATAAATCGCAATCACGATTGCGTTGCATTGTCGACGCTGCGCGACCGTGAATCGTATCACCGCGCATTAAGGTCCGTGGTCGCGCAGCGTTGAAAAGAAAAGGCAATATTTAAGACGGCATGGTGAGCCCCGAACTATAATACGTAACATCGTGCGTATCGATGCACGGCCATGCTCGCCCACGAATTAAGTCTCTACGAAACAGAGAATTAAAAACTTAGTCTAAACATCCATTGGAGGTGGGTACAACACAGACTAGAGTACAAACTTGATATTTAGCAGTCATTTGCTAAATGCTCGCCTTGTCGGTCGGTCGGAATAACGGCATAAGTTTTTAAGGGTCCCGCGACGCTCTGAAATTTCCATACAAACGCGCTTGTCCAATTTCTTTGAAACCATTTGTCAGATTATAATGAAATTTAGCATGTAAGTACTATTAAATTAACTATAAGTCCGCCCCTATGTTCTTGGTTTTTTTAAAAAATGTCCTCAATAGAAAATAGAGCTATGAAAAATATCCGCATTTCTAAGCGGTCACTTTTGACTGATTTATTCAATAGATAGACACAGCAAATTAAAAATACCTTTACATAGGGAGCTTGTCTATATCATTAGCTTTCAAATGATTCCATAATACAGGGGAAATTCTTGGTTATCTAAGAATGATTACAGAAGTGCAAAAGTCATATAAAAAACTGAAATTGCACTTTGTCACTCTTTACCCCTTTTTGGGGGCTGAGCTACCCACGTCCGTAGGAGTGTACTCTATTCTGATTCCCTACACGTGGTCCCCGGGTAGTGCTAACCGGGTAGCAAACTCTGGTGGAAGGCTTCGGCCGTGGCTAGTTACCACCCACCGGACCAAGCCATGCCGTGAAATGACCTAGTCGTGTTTCGGGATGTGGTCCGGTGTAGCCGTTCCGAAGACGGGTATGAGCGGTGGCGCACTTGTAGCGCCTCACTCAACTGCCGTCTTTGTACTTCTTCACTCTAGTAAACTTCAAGCCTAGAGTGAATAAGTACCTTCTAGGTCGTCGTGCTCCATCTTAGACCACAACGTCGCTTAACATCAGGCGAGTTAGTGGTCAAACGCCGACCTATTATACATAAAAAAAAAAAAAAGGTAACTTTAGAGGCTCGTCAGTATCATTACTTGCTCTGATCGCTCGTAGTCTTCTTCTAGACGAAATGGCTATAGAATACCTCAAGCCAATGCGAAGTTAGTCTAAAGTGGTCGCCGGACTCTTAATAGATTGATTATTACGAGTACTACTATTCATACTTAATTATTCATAAAATCACTACTTACCTGTCAAATCAAACGTATAATGGCATATGAGGCTGATTGCCTCGGTGGCTCAGTTGGTAGTGAACCTGCCTTCTGAGCATGGGGGCGTGGGTTCGATTCCCGCCTGGGCCAAACATTCATGTGATGAACATTTGTGTTTGTTCTATGTCTGGGTGTTAATATCTATTTAAGTATGTATATCAGTCTCTGGCAGCCATAGTACAAGCTTTGCTTAGTTTGGGGTTAGACGACCGTGTGTGCAAGTGTCCCGAATTTATTTATTAACAATAACTCAATAAGTTGTTCAAAAGTAGTTTACAAGCGTCTATAATGTCACACACACTACATAATTTTATATACATGCTTTACATTTTTTTTAGTTCATTCTTATTCCAAATTCTATTTCTATTATTTTGCGTTGATTATTATTGTATTTTCTTTGTTACGTCTACTTAAATTCTATTTATTTAATCATTATAATTATTTGTGCGTCAATTCCTTTTTTTCTATTATATTTCTTAGAAGTGTCTCCCTGTAAATGACTTTTCAGTGAATATAATAAATTTACTATTCTGTTTTTGTAAGGTCGTTGGTTAACCTGAAATGTAAAAATAAAATATATCACATCGACTAGGGTTTTAATTTTTTACTTCCAACTGAGCTTTTGTCGATGATGCTAACAATAGAAGATACGTCAAATCTTCAATTTTGTATCATACCCCCTCTCTAGTGCAGTGTTTAATAAGCAGCGTTCCGAGCGATTGCTCGTATCGTCGATCGCGACAAGTGGCCGACGCGTGTCCACGCGTGCGCCGCACGTGCCGACGAAGCCCACCTGCGCAAAGTAGGACGAACAGATGGGACAAGCGATAGCGTGCAACTATAAATATCGATGTAGGCAAACATTGACGTATCGCATCTCTAGAGGAGAGATGCGCTCTAGATGCCTACAGCTATTCACATAGCTATACGATACAGCTGTACCAGTTTTACCAGTCGGTGTGGGTCTTTAAATGTATGGCAGCGTGTTCCATCGTAGGCCGTATCATTGCTTGTCGTAAGGCGTGATGGCGGCAAACATACAATCTATTTTTAAATTTAAAACTTGGAAAAATTAAGCTGTGAATGATGATCACATTTTGTTTTACTAAGGTCGATCCTGCCAACTCTTCAGCTAGTAAGATTTTTCTGTTTGGGTATCTCATGTGCTCTCTCTAATCTCTGTAAAAAGTATAACAACGAATTATAATTAAAAAAAAAGAGAAATGCCAACAACGAATATAGACTGAAAATGTCCAAATCGTAATGATAGTATAATACAAATGATAGCAACACAGTTCAGCTCACAAAATTCTCCATTAGTCCTTTCTGTTTATATCGTCCAAATATTCTGTGACAGCAATGATAATTTCAATAAAGTTTTGCATGGGAACTTTTCCCACTTGCGACCGACGTCGGGCATACACTGGCTGTTTGCATTGTGAATAAATGGGGCCGATACGAGATTTAGCGAAGTATAAAATAAAACATAGGCGTATTCATTGGTCGGAATTGGGGAGTTTGTGAAGTCATTATTTAATAGGACTCAAGTTCAAGCAATGTTGCGCTTCTTTATCTGTATTATTTTGAATGTCTGTAGGTACTATTTGAAATAAAATAAATATATTGAATTTGAAACTGAACTAGTTATTACATTAGTAATTGATATACGTACAGTTAAAAGTACCTACCTATTTACGTACAGTTTAATGTTTAAAAACAAATTTAAATCACACACGGAAATAGCTTTGAACGATCAAAACACGTTACGATCTTAATATTTTGTGTGAACATTTTATTACAAAAGTAGTTGTGCCTGCTACTTTTTTCGCCTTACCCAATACAAACCTACGAATAGTTGAGTAGACTAGGCGGAACTCTTTACCTTATTCAAGTACAATTTATTCGAGAGCGACTAATCCTAAAAGTCTTGTGTATTTTTATAGCGTCCATTCATACTCTCATTATTACTATTTTATTAAACCCATTTATTTCCAACAACCTTAAATAACAATTATACGTAGAATATAAATAGTTAGTTATTTAACATGTAGATTTTTTAAATATTAATATCTGTGTTACTTGATGCTGGAACCCCAGACTGGGTATAGGTCTCCTTCAGTTTACTTAACTCTCTCTGTCCCTTGCTTTTATTTGCCATTCTTTTCCTGATCTGGCTATTATTTCTTTAATCCATCTGTTCTTTGGACGTCCTCTGCTTCTTCTATCAACTGGTCCTTTCCATTTCGTTGATTATAGTGTCCATCTTTTGTCTTAGTATCTTGATAAATGCCCTGCCCATCGCCACTGTAGTGTTAAAGCGTATTGCAGGGTATCTATGAGCTTTGTTCTTCTTCTGATGTATTCGCTTCTTATTCTGTGTATTCTCCTTATTTTCAATAGACATCTTTCCATCGTTCTTTGGCATGTTACGTGTTTAGTGTTTACTTTAGTGATGTATGTCCAAGTTTTTTTTCATTGTAATATAGGGCTCGCATTATAGACTAAGGATAGTATTTGACGCTATCATTCACTACAAAACAACATTCTCATATCCATTTTGTCTTGCCCGATATCTTTCACCGTTTTATTGACTACAGAAAAGACACATGCCTCTTCTCGTAAATATCCAAATCTATATAAATATAAAATTTCAAATACCGTTAATTTGCTCTATACAGGAATTTTTGAGGGCAAGCTCGCAAAACACGCCCTTTACCACTGAAATTTTGTGAATCGATGTTTCAGTAATGTCTGGGAATTTAAAAAATGGCACGAGCTGCTTTACTACGAGACAAGTTCCACTGGAATTGTCAAAAATATTGCAAGTGGGTGCAATATCTCTGACAATTCCAGTGGTGCTATGGAAAATTGGAGAATGCAACTTGCGTCAGGACTGTCATAGTCCCGTACCTGAACCCTGCTGTTCACACACGTGGCAATGTGGCTACATTATTTTGAGCTCATTATCGTAAAAAATATTAAGATCATTCAGGGCGCTGAGGTAAAAAAATTGATCCTTGTACTTGAGTACAGGGTCAGGAACAAAGGGTGCTCTCACTTTGGCTCTTTCCTGGTGCAAGGAATAGCAATTGTTAGCTAGCATGGTATTGCTTTATGTGTCTACCTTGATATCGGGAACAGTAAGGGTTATTTCGTTGATTGAATTTTTATTTTTATTGATTGTATTTTATTGAATATGTAGCTGTTTAGTAAGCTAAGTCGTTGTATGTGTATCTCGACCATAAAATGTTCCATATGGCTGCCTGGCAATAAAATTGACACAATTTCTGATGATGTCACTGCAACCACTATCTTTCCTTTAGTACGTAGCTGTATTAAAAATATTTTGGTAAAACACTTTTTCCCATGCTGTCGGGAGAAATTCACCCACGCAAAACAAAAATTCAAAAACATTCAGGAAAAACAGTTACTTATACTACAAGACTTTAAAGTACACTTGCCCCGATTAGAACACCGTACAAAGTAAGGTATTAAACTAACCATTTCACAAATTAAAAAAAAAAATGTTTTAATCATCAAACCAGACTCCAAAGAACCGGGGATCAATTTTTAATTTCCCGTTTGTTTCGGCTGTCAAAAGAACCGGGAATTCCCGGTTCTGGACCCTTACTGGAACCCTTTGTGGATGTTCAAGGGCTTCACAATTATTCAAAGGTACAATTATAAACTTCGATAACAATAACGTAAGAAAACAACAAAAACGTTTTTGGCCTTTCTAAAAATAGAATGACGAAATTTTGCAAAGTCATTGTCAAATGTCAAATTTTACGCCGGCTTTTTCCTTTCAGGTAAAAGTTTCTGAAGCTTTACAAGTACAAGGCGTTGATTTTGGGTGTAACTCAATAAAGGGTGTTGTTGTACCTACCCGTCAAAGTGAAAAACTTTTAGAAGTTTGCAATTATTGCTATTGTATATTTTGATAAAGAAAATAAGAAACACATGCCTTTACTAGCTTTTACCCGACTGCGCAAGACGGAGGGTTTTGTTTCTCGAGTGTATGTTTGCATGTAATTTTGTATGTGGGTATGAATGTACATGTATGTATGAGGTTTTTTTCATGCCTACAGCCTAAACAGCTTGATGGATTTTGACATGTGAGGTGTCATTTTAATCGTCTTGAAAATGGAAGTGACATAGGATACCATATTTTGCGGGTTTTTCTTTTTCTTTTAATAATGTTACTTGTTTTAAATCAGTGAAGAAAACTAAAGTATTCGTTTTGTAATTTGCGTAGAGCAAATTCACATTGCAAAACATTAAAACAGAATAATGTGTTAACCTATGTGTAACTTATCTTATAGCTTACAGAATACTTCCTAGTACATATAGCAGTAATATGGTGGTATAAAGATGAGTGAGCGTAGGATCGGGCGGCGGGGCCTGCCGCGCTCCTATCTCGACTACCGATCTTTGACGCCTTACCTTCACGCCTTTGTACCACGCGGGCAAGGACTCATTTAAGCGCGTACATCTACTCGTATACACTAAAGAAACCTTGTTTAGCAGGCACTGAAGTGTAGCGAGTTTAACCGCGCGTAGTTAACACGTAAGGAAAAACTTGCTAAAAGATTTTAGAGAGCTACGACGGGTGCATTATATTGTAATCAGATCAACAGACTGTTTAAATATAATTAATTATGTTGGATCGAAGCTTGAAATGGTAGGTGTTGTTAGCAGTAATTAACGCTTCCATGCAATGTAATACTAGCTGCGCCCCGTGGTTTCACCCGTGATTAAAAAGTATCCTATGTGCTAATCTAGACTATAACCTATCTCTGTGCCAAATTTCATCCAGATCTGTTGAGCCGTTCTGGCGTGAAAGAGTTACAAACATCCATCCATTCTTACAAACTTTCGCGTTTAAAATATTAGGAAGTAGGAAGTTGTAAAGCTGTATTTTTGTTAGATAGGAAAAAAACTGAAACTGTACTGTCCTCTAAAGGGTCTCAATCCTCAACCGATTCTTCAAAATTTTTTTTATATGTATACATATCTCCGTAATTTAAAAAAAAAAATCCAAAAACGGCTCAGTAAAAAATCTGTATAATTATCGAACCTATGCACAAAATTTCAAGAGAATCGGTTAAGAAATACGACCTGCAGAGGAAGACAAAGATCTGGAGAGATATCGGACATACGAAATCTTTTTGTCAAAGCTAAAGCAGAGACACTTCGCTCGCTAATGCTCGCTCGATCGCTAAGATAAACAAATGAATAAAGAAAAATAAACAAGGGTGAGAACATTTTTCTAGACTTTTAAGCTGCATAGTAACTGTGTCTGTCTGTCTGTTTGTAGGTTTTTCACGGCTGAACGGCTAAACATATTTTGATGAAATTTGATAATTAGTGACAGTACCTATATCACAAGAAAGGTTTTAGGATACTATTTTCTGAATAAACGCGAAAGAAGTCGCGGTAACAGCTAGTCCTACTTAATATTATAAACGCGAAAGTTTGTAAGAATGGATGGATGGATGTTTGTTACTCTTTCACCCCAGAACGGCTGAACAGATCTGGATGAAATTTGGCACAGAGATAGATTAGCACAGATTAGATATAGTCTAGAATAGCACATAGGATACTTTTTAACCGCGGGTGAAACCGCGGGGCGCAGCTAGTAGTTAATAAAGTTTCTTTGTTAAAAATTAAGATGGTGAACCGAACATGGCGTTCCATTTTTTTCGTGATAAAGATGTTCTAAAATCAAGTTCTGTTTAAAATTTTAACTATTGTTTTACAAAGATTTTCTAGGAAGCGAAGTTCTAATCTCTGCTCGAGTATAGAGTGCGGGTAGCGTAAAAGCCGAGAGAATTCAATATTAAGGTAAGCCTGTTTGTTTTCACAAGGATCGTGGTAGCAGGCCCTGTGCCTGACTAATATAACAGGACGGGCGCTAAAACTGGCGACTTTTAAGACAATTTTATGAAAAACGAAGATATTAGAAGATACGACTATTACTATAAAAACTATACTAAGCTCAATGTTGCCACTATAATACTCAATTTAATCCTGGCACTTGTAAAAGGACAGATTTCGCTAAGACTTTTATTTTGCTAGGTACATACACAGATTTTTTACTTCGAACGTCAATAGATGGGGAATCATTTAGCAATAAAGCCTCAAGCTTTAGGTTCTTTTGATTTCTCTCTGGAAACCGCCTAATATCTTTAATATCAACGCCTAACAAAGCCTCTTTACAGCTGCAAACTTGACAAGGCATTTTTACAGCCGATATCCTATATTGTACTGTTTCATTAAATTTTAAATTAATAATATTATGTAATCTGTAAATGACGTTGTCAAGTGTATAGTAGTTATACCTATGACCCGAATAAATGAATTGAATCAGACCTTATACTGCTCGCTTACATTTTATAGCCTACGACACTCAGTAACTGTGTAGTTTTCCAATAGTGAAATAATTTGTAGTTCTCCGGAAACTACGCTCTGAACCAAAACATTTTTTTAATGTATAATAGGTCGGCGTTTGACCACCAACTCGTCTGATGTTAAGCGACGTTGTGGTCTAAGATGGAGCACGACGACCATAAGGTATTTATTCACTCTAGCCTTGAAGTTTTGTAGAGTGAAGAAGTACAAAGACGGCAGTTGAGTGAGGGGCTACAAGTGCGCTACTGCTCAGACCCGTCTTCGGAACGGTTACACCGGACTTCATCCCGAAACACGACTAGGTAATTTCACGGCATGGCAACTTACAAACATACAAACTGTACTTACCTCTTTATTGAACGAGCTAAAGTGAGGCCTCAGAGTCTATACAATACAAATCGACATATGCTTGTCTGACGATAAGTAACTTGAGTATTGTTGACCCGATCCTTGTGGAATTATGCAGGCAAATATTTCGTGCAAATACTTCTAATTTCCCCAACTAATCTTAAAATATAAAAATTACGTGTAACGTTGTTTGTCCGTTATAGACTCCTAAGCTACTAAACCGATTTCAATCAAATTTGCACACCGTGTGCAGTTCGATCTAACCTAATAGATAGGATGGCTCACACATATATATATGTATATATAAATGATAAACGCGAACGAAGTCGCGGGGTGACAGCTAGTTATATACAATTTTCAAATTGGAATGTTAGCCAAATCGATCTAAGGGTTATGGAAATCCGAGATCGCGAGGTCTCAATTCGTGGCAAAGTACTTCTTAATATATATAAATTACGTGTCACGTTGTTTGTCCGCTATAGACTCTTAAACTACTTAACCGATTTCAATCAAATTTGCACACCGTGTGCAGTTCGATCTAACTTAACAGATAGGATAGCTCACATAAATATATAAATAACTAGCTGCGCTCCGCGGTTTCACACGCGGTTAAAAAGTATCCTATCTCTCAAGTTGGATCGAACTGCACATGGTGTGCGAATTTTATTATAATCGGTTAAGTGGTTTAGGAGTTCATTGAGGACAAACATTGTGACACGAGATTTATATATATTAAGATAAGATAAACGCGAACGAAGTCACGGGGTGACAGCTAGTAATATGAATGTAGATTATTTTAGCCTCTCGCTCGCCAGTTTCGTGGCCTAGCCCATATTGGTACTCGGCGGCGCTCATTCGGGGCGGGTTGCCCGGCAACGGACCCCGACGAGGTAAGTACGTCGCTCCGTCGTCTCGATGACAGACTTACATCTTCGCTAGGCTTATAATAAAATTATATTAGTTTGCATTTCTAGTTCAAGCGTACTTACTTTTGTCAGAAAATATTCTCTATTTTTTGTTGTAGTTGTGATGAAAAATTTGCGTATCTGTTTATTGCACAGCTGTTGTCGCGCAGCTGTGTTGACGAAGAATTTTATTCGGAAGACCATGAAACACAACAACAAAACAAAACTTTTCAATGAGTTTTTTCATTTCAAGAAATGTTGGGTGAGTTTTGCCTTAAGTAATAGAGAGTATATATACTGCGGGTTTTTCAATTACATAATGGTACGAAACGTGTCTCGGAAAAGGTAATCGTTTTGTGATTTCGAGATGTTATCTAATTGTTAACCCCTTTTTTAAACGATGCACCCTACATAACACCATCTGTGAGATAATGGACACGTTCTCATCCAGTTCTTTGTTGGGGACACCTGCTGAGCCGTGCCCGCTGCCCATTGACCAGTTGGAGCCGAAGTTGCACTAGAACAAAGTTGTGTGGACATAACTTTTCGAGATGCTATTGTTAAAGTCAATAGCTTAGTAAATATAGGTTTTAATTCATGTCTGTTAAGTTCAACTTCATTTCTCATTCTCGTTCAGTTAATTCTTTGTTGGGTTCCGTATTGTTTTTTTTTTTAAATTTGAAATGAAATTTGAAATGAAGTAAGTTTTTCTAAAATTTGAAATGAAGTAAGTTTTTCTAACTTTTTCATCGAATCAAACGAATTAGGATTTATGTTTGAAAAAGTCTAGATTACACAAAATTTGCTCGACATTTTGTGTTTTTTCGACTTATAATGTCAGAGGCGCTTTGGTATGTCAATCAGCTTGTTGTAAGCTTATTACGAAATGGTAAGCCATATTAATGACTGCTACACCTTGCATTCGGCTTGAGTTAGGATAGTCACAGATTAAAGTAGTACCCAGTTTGCACCCTTTGTACTCGTTCGTCACGTTTGATACAGCTTACAATAAACGTCAACTTGTAGTTTGACTGTTTGGTTGGGGTGCGCCACCAATAGAAAAAAAACTGGGTTGGTTTGGTTGAACTGAGACATTCTTTTTTGGGTCGGAAATTAATAACGTTGTACTAACGATTAGAACTCAGCCAATAATGATGATGTTGATGATGTTATAGAGTGAATGATAAGTTTACGATAAGTTTCTATCAAGAGCACTTTACTTGTTTTTTACTTTCCAGCCAAGTATGAATATGTCGAAACATTGATAAAAACAAGATTGAAGACAAGTTTTTGATTATTTAAACACAAAGATGTTACTCGTATTTACCAAGTAACAAGCATAAATTTAAAATTTTAAAAATCTCCCATCACTGATTTTCACCATACATAGCTAAGAAGACTCCCAACTAATTAACCTTTCAAACAAGAACAAATCAAAATCGGTTCGTCGATGCTGTGGCATCGTAGCTCCCGACACAGTCCGACACAATCCGATACAGGCATTTACACATACACACACAGACACGTCAAAGTAATAACACCCCGTCATTTTTGTATCGGGGGTTGGAAGGTTTTGACGTGACAACGTCTTATAAATTGGTTTGCCGGGTGACACTTCAAGAAACTGCGTTACGCTCCGCTCACGTTATGCGCTCACAATGAGAGCGAGTGAGAGGCACGCCCGCGAGGTTAGCCCGCCTAAGAGCGAGAGAGACAGACATAAAAAGTCGTTGTCACGTAAAACTTTCGCCCGTATACCGACTTTACAGGCAACCAATTTTTTTTATCTAGCTAATTAAAACAGTTAAAATTCAAGCTAGACCAAGACATGTAATAGAAACAACAAACAAAAATACACAAGCGAGCAGACCCTGGTCAAAGTGGTCAAAGTGTACGATGGCCGCACTGACGTCCCCTGACTGCATAATGCTGAGTAATTGATGATCCACATTTTCAACATTCTGCATGACTCATTACACACTTGCTTTGCGCTCGTAAATCTGTACTTAATTTTATTTTTACCTCACAAATGAATCACAAAAGTGGAAATAAAATTTAAGTACAGAGTTACGAGCTCGGAAAGTTTTGCTTATCATTCGAAATCTGAATGGAAATGTCGATAGCTAGAGTGGAGTTTTAAAGTTAAACTTGGGCGAATCCCTGAACTCAGTAGGTAGGTCTCTAAACCAATTTCTCGTATTGGGTACCAGGAATTGAGAGAAAACAATTTTCTATCTGGACTGTACCGTGCAGTCGGGATACCCACAAGTTTGAGGTTACTTGTTTGCGCAACGGAACACGAGTGTGTTCGTCGACCTCACAAGGTGAAAATGAAATTATAGAGTTACAAGTTACGGGGGGTCAGGGGTTAAAAACAAGGTTTAGCATTTAGCAAACACGTCATTCATCTCTTCCAGTATCTTGTGAACTTGCTTGTAAATGACATAGTCGGGTCTTGCTTCTAAGCATCGATTAACGTCACTACGTCTTGCTGAAGGCTATACCTAACCCAGCAAATACGAAATGACGTCATCTGTCTCTTGCGAACTTGTTGTTGATGACATATTTAGGTCTTGCATGAGCATCGATTGACGTCACTACGTGTTGCTGAATGCTAATTATTATACACGCTACTCTACCTTCGATGATATAGGGAGATTCGGTACGAGACCCTAAAAATGTACCGCATAAATTAGTTGCTACACACAATTTACCGTAATCATAAACAAATGCAACTAATCTCTACAGCGTTAATTATTATTGTCTCGTTCTTGCTACAGTCTCTTGTACGTCTCTCTATCTTTGTTATTGATACACGTAAAATAATACTGTTTACGGAGCTGTGTACTTAGTGTCCGTTTGCTTGTAGTTTTACTTAGAGTCCACGCGCTGTGTACTAGAAATTAGACTCGTGCCGCTTCTTCCTTAAATATTATTTCGATATTTCGATGCTCTCTAGATACCCATCTAGATGAAGATAAAATCTAAAGGCATGGCATCCTCTCTTTTGTACCAACTTTAACAAGGAAGATCTCAATTCAGTTGTATTTTTTGTCTAAAAATGAAAACACAACTGAGCTATAAGTGCCATAAATGTCATTTTAGCGCTAACCAATTCCGATATAAACTGCCTGAACTACACCAGCAGTTATTTATTCTAAACGCAATAAAACTGTCTCCCAAAAACAATAAAATCAAATTAGTTTTGTTTTGTGCGTTTGTTTAGCAGAGTCCAAACAGTGGTTTGTAAAATACTCCACTGCCCACTATATAAGTAAAGTTGGTCCACGGCGTTACTTGTTACTGTAACTCAGATATAATCATCTGATATTTCAAGAGAAGCTAATTTACATAGCCATTTAAGAACCCAAAATACATAGAATATACAATACCTACATTGTTTTGTAATTTAAGACACTTCTATTTTAGAGTGAAAAATACAGAAATAATTAAGTGAGTTTACATATTTCATTTATTTTTTTGTATAATTTATTAATTATTGAAAATTAATTGAGGAAGAAACAATACGATTCTAATTTCTAGAACAAAGCACGCGGACCATGGACGCAGCGCAGCTCCGTTGACACTTGACAGTATTATATTTTATGATGTCTCTCAAATAAAAAGATTTGACAAGACAGACTTCCAATACAGTTTTGATTATCATTTTAGCAGGGTTAATAGAACACGGCCGATTTCGAGACGCGCTCGTTCTGAATTCTACGTAGGGATAGAGTAGATTTTTGGAATGATAGGCATATGGCCCTATACATTTTCTTCTTCTATCCCCTTCTTCCTTTCACCTCTGTGCGGACGTTTTGCAAATTACATGATCCAAAGACCTATGTAATAGGGCATATTCTGGGGATCCAAAACAACATGTATTATTACATGAACGTAGAAAAACTTTTTTTCTACGTTCATGTATTATTATACCATGACAAATAAATACCCAAGCTCCTTTAGGGCAACTGCATGAGGCGATCGAGTCCTCTAACGCTGATTTAAGACGGAGAAGTGACTCTAGCAGATCATACGGTCTTTCGGTAAACTCTGCCAAAAGGAAGACGATCATTATTGGGGAGTTCACGTATGATCTCTGAAATCTCCTCCCTCGACTGGTTTCATTTACCTTAAATGATATTTGATGGAATTCCCATCTCTATTAATGAGACGGTTAAAAATCTTAGAATAATAATAAACAGACAATTTTCTTGGAGCACACAGTTAGCGGAAATCAGTCGCAAAATCTTTGGCTCAGCAGCTTCACTTATCTTTCCTATCACTACCAAAACTGCGGTAAAATCTCTTCTCTGCCTACGCAGACGCCTTCTATCTGGATTTAATCGAAGAGCAACTTGACAATCTTGGACGTCTTCAAATTTTCTGCATTCGTTTCATATCTTATCTTATACCTTTAAATGAGCAATTCTTGTATATATATATATATATAATTGGAATCTCGGAATCGGCTCCAACGATTTTCATACAAATTAGTATATAGGGGGTTTCGGGGGCGATAAATCGATCTAGCTAGGAATCATTTTTAGAAAATATCATTTTCTTCGTGTTTTATCGATAATCAATCTCAACTGAAAAATATGACTCTTCCTGACATCTATTGGCGAATAATAATACTACTATTTTTTGTGAGCAACTAATTGCTTTAACGACACAACAGCAGATGGCGTTGTTAAGTAACACGAAGTCAATGAGTGTTTGCTTTGAGGTTAGACTAAAATCAATTGTTTATTATCCAAAAAACACAATTAAAAAATAAAAAAAAATACCGAGCAAAGCTCGGCCATCCAGGTACTTCGGTTTAAGGAAATATGATTATGTTTCTGAAGTTCGCCAAAAGCTGAAATGCATGGTTACCTATCCGACATCGGCGTAAAACATACACCCTTTCTATATTTTTAAAATTTTGTTTGTATTCTCCACTCCACAGTATGGAGCCTTTTGAATTTGTTCAAGGCCACTCTGGTTCTTTGAGAACCTCGCGTGCCCTCAAGTTACAACTCCATACCTGTTCCTACACCAATCTAACATTCAGTAAGGGTTTCACTGTGCAAGCTGCCTGTTGCCATCAGACAGGCTGAATCATTGTCCATTTAAAAAAATCTTATTTTTAAACATTATACGTACGTATATTTTGTTGTAAAAATATTAATATATTATTTATTAATTTATATATCATATATTTAATTACATGTAACCTATAGGTATATGTATAGATATTTTTACAATATTTCATTGTTGACTATTGTATTTATGTATACCACCGACCGTTTGTCATGTTTCGTTCTGTCCTGTCCATCCAAAGGTTGTCTGGAAGAAATCGCTTTAGGCGATGAGGCATACTACCGAAAATATCGAATATTGATACTGCCGAATGATATTTTCCTTTTATCTTTATGTTTGTTGTGTTTTGTATTATTGGTGTGCACTAGAGATGAATTGTATTGTATAGACGTAGATTTCTATTATTTTTCTAAAAATGGCACTTTTAAAAATTCGATATTCCTAAATAAAGTAAGATTTTATGTTCAGTATTGAAAACTAATCCAAGGTATTTTTTGAGCTGCAAATAAGAAAAGCGCAGGATTGTATTTGATCAAAGTCAATAAAAAGTAAAGATGCCTCTCTTTACTTTTTATTGACTTTGATTTGAGCATTTAAAACTTTATTTTATTTTGATGATGTTTAATTTTTAATATAATAATATTGTGAACTGTTATATTTAATTAATATAATCTAGCGTAAGAAATTAGTAGGAACTTATTATTTATATATTATTTTTTTAAATTGTATTTTGCATGCATTAAACTAAAATTAAATAACATTGTTGTAATATTTTTGATTCAAATGAATAAATTTATAATTATTATTTAAAACGTGAGAGTATTTGCATGCTGCACTGATGACGCTTTGCTTGTGACTACAGTAAAGTGTCTGGTGATTGTGTGCAATAACCTAATTTTTGAGGTCCACGATCACGAGCACGTACCGAATCTTCCTTATATCATCGGTGTTATTGAAAGTTAAGTTTGATGTTGTTTCCTGGCCCATCTAGAATGTCCGTAAATATTTTAGAACAGTTTAAAATTAGTTTTAAGCAGGAGGGCTATTTTTACGCGTGAGTTGAGATGAGATTTTATCTTGGTCACTCTCACACATATGACGTTTCAAACGAGAGCAACAAGGACGAAAAAAGGTGAGACGAAAATTTAAAATCGCCGAATAGGGCCCCAGTTAAGTAAAATATGGGTTTCCTTAAACTCAGTAGGTAGGTTTCTAAACAAATTTCTAGTACAACCAGGAAATGAGATAGAACAATTTTCTATTTAAAATCCGTACAGTGAGGATAACCCACAAGTTCGATGGTTACTTTTTTGCGTAACCGAACACGAGTGTCGTCGTCGACAAAGACATTGGACTATGCGGGTGGAAACATCCACAATCTACCGTGCCTTCCCCTTAGCATAAGGTCCGGCCCGACGCCTTTAGAGCAAAATTTTGACTCAAAATTACCAAAAATCTTCATACAAAAATTGTATTAGTACTTCATGTTATTTTATTGTTTCATTACATGCGACACAATTTTTTTGTCCAAAATTAACAAGTGCAGTACTTAGGTATACACACATACATACTTACTCGTAGGTATACACACATACATACATATCGTCACGCCTTTCCCCCGAGGGGGCTGGCAGAGGTGT
The DNA here is from genome assembly GCA_911728515.1 of Peribatodes rhomboidaria. Taxonomy (NCBI): domain Eukaryota; kingdom Metazoa; phylum Arthropoda; class Insecta; order Lepidoptera; family Geometridae; genus Peribatodes; species Peribatodes rhomboidaria. Next base: position 8,686,151 of record OU452166.1, read on the forward strand.
AATACGACACCCACACTCCGCCGGACGATATTCAGTCCCAAATGTGACAGGGGGCGAGCCTGTCGCCATACACCGGGCTCAAGTCATGTAGCAGATGACATACAAATCATACAATACGTATATGTATATGTTCACACAATGTTGGTGCGTGCCGTCGGCTGGGTTCGAACCCGCTCTCTCTGGCTTGAGAGGCGGGCCTTCTCCGACTAGGCTATTATCGATTTAGTGTATACTATGTTTACTTAGATTTAGTGTAATAAAAGTATTAAGAATAAAATAATAAGAATGAGAATAAAAATAATTTATTGACAAACAACAGAATTAACTTATACACAGTTGACAGAAAACATAAAAAAAGATAACATGATAGGAAAGGTAGAGAAATTGTGAGAAGAAAAGTTGTGTGTTGCGCTCGCAGCAAAGTTATTCTGTGTTTCGTACCTTTGAAACCCTCGCTGTGCTTAGGATTCTATTTTTGAACCCTAGGATTCTTTGCTTGTCAGGTTTCAATACAAGTACAAAAAAACAACTTTGAAACCTATTTACTATTCAACACTAATAACTACTAATTACATTTACGTATAACTCTCCAGGGTCGGACTGAGGTGGAAGCGCCCGGGTGGCTCACCGCAAGCCAGGGGCCCGATACGGGGTGTAGCTTCCTATCTACCTACCGTCTGACTTGCGGCTAACCCCGCAAGTCAAGTCCGAGGGGGACCGCGCCGGCTGGGGCCCGGTGGCAAATGCCACACTGACTATGTGGCCAGTCCGACCCTGTAACTCTCCTTTGTTGGATGTCCCTTAAAAATATAGAACACGTGTGAGCGAGGAAGTGTGTGCAAAACATTTAATAATATTCTTTAAAATTATTTGTAATCGCCGCATAGTTTTTTCAACTAGTCAGGGGCCCTAATCGGAGATTTGAGATGTTCATCTCACCTTTTTTCGTCCTTGTTGATCTCGTTTGAAACGTCATAGGTGTGAGAGTGACCAAGATAAAATCTCATCTCATCTCACGCGTAGGAATGACCCCACAAGACGCAGAATGCTCCCTACCCTATTACACAGAGCTACTATACCTATTTATACTAATATTGAGGAAATATTTAGATTTTTGTATGTTTGTAAAGAATTAAGTCAAAAACTACTAGAGGGCTATTCTAACGGAGTGAGATTCAATGTCACAATTTTCCGTCCTTGTTGCTCTCGTTTGAATAGTCTTAGGTGTGGGAGTGACTTAGGTAAAATCTCATCTCATCTCGGAATAGATTGCAACAATTCTTTCCTCATTAGAAAGCTACTTTTTCCTGAGTGACATAGGCTAAAACACGAGAGAAGCCAACAAGAGAAGAAACAGCTAGTACATAATGTTAGGTCTTATTCAGATCATTCAGAATGCTAAATTTCTAAATCTACGCTAAAAGTATCGATGTCCTTGTCTATTACGCTGCAATAACAAAGACAGATGCAGATAAGTACCTATATTTTTAAGTGTTACACGAAATCACCGAAAACAAGTTTTTTTTTTTGCGCCTACTTTGATATCAAGAATTATGATGATCAGGTTAAAAAAAAATACAGCTGGCAGAAGAAACAACCAACTGAAGTTTAACGGAAGTACAATTTCGAAAATCATTCTCATTTTGGAAAAAAAAAATCACAAAAGTATCATCTTAAAAAACTATCGGAACGTAGTTTTCTAAATTTTTAGCAATTAAGTACACCAAATTTTGCTCGATTATTAAATAGCCAGCTTAGTTCTCTAAGCGAGCAACTTTGATTTAGGTACATCAAACGAACATAGAGCTAGAGCTAGAACAAGAGCATTCTTTCGTCATCTTTTAGTGTAAACGAAAGCTAGACGTAGGTATCCATTTACATCAAACAAACAGATATTCTCTAGAATCTTTGCGAACGCACTAAGTACAACGAAAAAATGCTCCACGCCTGTTTACACTTGAAGAATTATATGTAGTGGGGATAGAATGAGCTCGCTCGTTTGGTGTAAATCGACCTTTATTTGTGTTCTTATTACGATTAACATCAATATAAACGGCAAAAAAAAGTGGGTCTAGGCGCCGATTTCATTTTACCATCAAATATGATTTACAATTTTCGACTCTTTTATTTATTTATTTTATTTATTTATTTCAAATTAGCACCGATGAAACGAATTACACTAATGATAATCAATGTCAATTAAATGTCAAATTAAAATAAAATGTCAAAATTATACAATAATAAAAGATTAAATTACAATTACAATTCAAAAATGTCAATGACAATACATACTCGTAGCTTTATAAGTACTTTTTTCTTAATTGTGTAAGTGGAACGACTTTGCAGCGCTTTTCGAAGTCACCTCACAATATGTCAAAATCTGTAAATCAATAAAGCGGGTTGGGTGGGTAGATAAGGGATGGAATGAACAAGCTTTAATTGTTTTAATTTAGCAATTTAGCGTTCGGCCTACAGTCTACATGCCATCCGACGTAATTTCATAAAAACGTTTCAATCGTTATTAAAACTAATCGCATTACTTTGTTGAATGTATCAACATCGTGAATGAACTGAGCACGTATTATTGCTAATTTCGACGCGTAATTCTTTCGCATCACAGAGGGTTGTTTTTGATAATTTATGATACAGCCCCGGGGTGCACAGGGTTGGTAACAGGTGGCGTAATGCGGCCCGCGACTTTCGCCCCTGATTTCTGGGGACGGACCCAGATTATTTTTTTAAAGCGTGATGCCACAAGCAAATTTTGGATTTATCTATGAGTGCTATCTGCATGGCTCTATAAATTACATAGACGTCATCAATGGGTCTTACAGGGTAAAACTGTAGTGGCTTATGTTAAGACAACTTAAAGTCCATTAATCATTTTTAAGCTGAAATATGCATTGGTAGATGGAACTAAGTAATCTTTATCAAGATGTTCATCCGTAGAGCGTGAAAAAATTAAAAATGTTTAATTAACCAATTACAATTTACAAAAACAGGTTGGGGCCTTCCCGTTAGTATTAAATACCTGTGTTAGAATACCCCGCTATTCCATATCTACATTCAATAGCATTTAATGGTTCATATCGTCACGCCTTTCCCTCGAAGGGGCTGGCAGAGGTGTAATACAACACCCACACATCGCCAGACGATATTCAGTTCCAAATGTGACAGAGGGCGAGCCTGTCGCCATACACCAGTGCTCCAGTGCTGCAGGGCTCCAGTCGTGTAGCAGATGACATACCATACGCACATATGTTCACACAATGAACAAATTGGTGCGTGCCGTCGGCTGGGTTTGAACCCACTCCCTCTGGCTTGAGAGGCGGGCCTTTTCCAATCAGGCTATCATCACATGCATTTAATGGTTACTAGGTTTTAACAGTTTTTTTAACTTTATACAATTACACAAACCATAATATAAGCTGTTTCTAAATATAATTATGTATGTATTTGTATGAGATTCATTTCTTCTTCTTGTGGTGCCATCTCCTACCGGAGGTCGGCTATCATTATGGCTATCCTAATCTTAGAGACAGCAGCGCGGAACAGGGATCCAGTGCTTAGGTTGAACCATGTCCTCAGATTCTTAAGCCAAGAGGTACCTACGCCTTCTTCCCGGTGGTCTTTTTCCCTGAATTTTCCCCTGCATTATGAGTTGGAGCAGGTCATATTTGTTGTTACGCATTATGTGTCCAAAGTACAGCAGCTTGCGTTTCTTGACAGTTTTTAAGACCTCTGCCTTTTTGTTCACCATCTGCAAATTGCATTGCATATTGCATGAGATTCATTAAAAGCAGCCATCTGCAGTCTCGTGTACATTATGCCTATTTCGTCTATACCTAGTGAGCGTGTCTCCGTAAGAAATGTGTCTGTGTTGGTACGAGTATACTCGTATCTGTGCTAACTGCACGTGACGCCGCTCCGGGCGCCGCCCCGTGTCGGGCTCGAGATATTAAACTGAAGACAAGTGGTACCCAAACTTTAGAGCGAGGAGCAAGATTATTCGAATGATGTCTCTGGATCGACTGAGACAACGCATTTGTTTGTCTGCAAGGAGTTTATTAGCAAGTAGTTCATGCAAATACTTTTATTTCTACTACTTTTAAAATGTATTACTTTCGAAAGATTCAAGCATATCTTCCCCAAGTCTTATGCACCTGAGTGCAGCTTTTAATTATTGCTTTATTATTAACAAGCTGCTCTCCGCGGTTTCACCCGCGGTTAAAAAGTATCTTATGTGCTATTCTAGACTACAATCTATCTCTGTGCAAAATTTCATCCATATCTGTTCAACCGTACTGGCGTGAAAGAGTAACAAACATCCATCCATCCATCCATCCATTCTTACAAACCTTCGCGTTTTTTTTTTATTGTTTAAAAATTACACTCCACGGACTCCGGGGACCGTGACTTTTGTTAACATAAATCTTAAATTATTATTTAAGGGGAATACAGGTAGCTGGGTTAGTTATTAAGTCTTAATCTTAGGTTAGGTTAAAGGTTTTCACTTATTGCATTGTGAGTACACCACGAGCAGACCAGCGACCCGCAAGCAGCACCCGATCACGAGTATGACGCATGTGCCAGCCATCGCTCTCCTCAACCATATTTGAGGGAAGAGAACGACCCGACACACGACGCCGCCGCAAGAAGGTGCCTTCGATAGTGAGCATGAATGCTCGAGATGGACCCACAATTTATATAAAACGATAACGAGAACAATTTAAAGAATTTTTTACAATTATTATAACATCATGGTCTCCTCCCGACTCAGAGCCTCCATCACTACCACGTTCCGATCTCTGATGGCCATCTGCAGTTTATATTCCTTGATGGTCTTCGGTGATGCAGCCGATGCTCGCCGTAAAAACCGGCTGATGGCATCGTCTTCGATGTCATCGGCGTTTATTAATATACCTACTACTAATATATCTACTACTATCCTACTAATACGAGTGAAAGTTTATAATAATAATATTATAAACTTTCACGTTTATAATATTATTAGTAGGATTATTAGAAGGAAGTAGGATTTGGAAGGTTTTGTTTTTGTTTTTAGTATTCATATTTACATTCTCCTACATCAAATTTAATCTCATTTAATGGAAGGCCACTGAATTTCACAACACAGGACTCCCCTAGCGTGAGATTCAGGGTTCATATCCTATCTAGATTTATCTACTAATATTGGTCAATAAGAGTTACTAACTTTAATCTGTAAGCACTGTATCTTTGTTCATTATTATCAATTATTATCACTAATATACAATTTTAGGTCCCAATGATAGCTAAATCAGCCCAAGGGTTATTTGTTTGTTTGTTTGGCGGGGAATTTTCTGCCCTTAGCCACTTGATTGGGCCATTGTCCTTGTATTAATTCTCTTTTTCCTTTTCCCCTCACTCCAACCAACCCAGGTGCTCCCAGAAGGTTAGCAACCTTTTCAGGCTGCCACAAGCCTCCGGGAACAACGATGAGGATTGAAGGATCTGAGCCCTTTGATCGGCCACGCTCGTGCATTCCATAAGCACATGCCGTGGCGTTTCCTCCGCTTCCATGCAAACTCTGCATAGAGGGCTGTCTGTCACACTTATATTAAACAAGTGTTTGTTTAGGAGACAGTGATTACAGTGATTACAGTGATTACAGTGATTACAGTGATTACAGTGATTACAGTGATTACAGTGATTACAGTGATTACAGTGATTACAGTGATTACAGTGATTACAGTGATTACAGTGATTACAGTGAATACAGTGATTACAGTGTTACAGCCCAAGGGTTGTAGAGATATGGGAGTGCGCGGTCTCAATTCGAAGTCAACTACTAGTAGTAATCGACCGAGTGAGCGATTGCGAGCAAAGCGTCTTTCCTTTAGCTTCGATAGAAATGCTTTCGTGTGTCCGATTTCTGTCCGAATCTCCGTCCGGATCTCTTTCCAGATCTCTGTCCGGATCTTTGTCTTCCTCAGTCGCATTTCTTAACTAATTCTCTAGAAATTTTGTTAATATCTCCGCAATTAAAAAAAAAATACAAAGAACTGAATCGACAAAAAAACTGTTTAATTATTGAACCTGCTCACAAAATGCTGCTTCACGAGAATCGGTTCAGGACTGCGAACTGAAGAGGAAGACAAACATCAGCTCCGAGGTCTACACGCCATATGCGAGGTCTACCTAAATATGCTACAGCCACTAGTATATTTAGTTAACAAAATGAAAAGAAAATGAAGTAGAAGGCAGTGAATGAGACTGGCAGGAGCACTAAAGGTGTAAAGAAAAGAAGACTTTTGCTCATCAGATGGTGGAAAATAGTTTTTGATGATGATGATGATGATTATATAAAAGTAAGCTTTACTGACGATTTAAGCAACAATCAATTCTTGTACTTAATTTTGCTGATCGTAAGCTTATAAAAACTTTATGACTGTCAAGCTTTTAGGTGATCTGTTTACAGAGTACTTACAACAACAACGACAACAAACAAGTTTTAACAACATCAACAACAGATAACAAAAAGCATCTGGTCAAAAATTAATAAATATAAATTGAATGAGAACATAACATATTGTCACGTCTTTCCCCCGAAGGGGCTGGCAGAGGTGTAATACAACACCCACACTTCGCCGGACGATTTTCAGTCCCAAATGTGACAGGGGGCGAGCCTGTCGCCATACACCGGGCTCCAGTCATGTATCAGATGACAAACAATATGCACATATGCTCACACAATGAACAAATTGATGCGTGCCGTCGGCTGGGTTCGAACCCGCTCCCTTTGGCTTGAGAGGCGGGCCTTCTCCCAACTAGGCTGCCATCCCTTTGCTAAATTAAATGACTGTTTTACGTTAGTTCAAAGTAAGAAATCTCGATGTATACTAGTTCAAGTTCGAAGTACTAAATACATATCGGTACCAACAAAGCGTAGCTCTTAAGCTACTGCGTAGCGCGTAGCAGCTTTTTATTTTACGTAGACAGCAGTGGCAAAAAGGTTGAGAGCCCCAGCACAATACTTTCCAATGACAACTTTTCTCTGCAAGAAGGCGAAACGAAATTCTCGAAAATACCATATGCAATTGAAGAAAAGAAGAAATGCCTTAATATCAGTAGAATGCTAATACACTTAATAAAAAAACACCTAATTTTTCATTTGAGTAGATTTAAATAAGTAAATACTCAAAGGAAAATAATTATGCAAACAACGCCGTTGGATTTAATAAAGTCAAGGAATTCTTAGCACTCAGCATGCAACAAATTCCGTTGCTGCAATACCAATGCTTCAAGGCCTTTTTACTCGGTTATTTCTCTAATTGAGAATGCCGATATTATAGTTATCTATTGAAGCTCTAATAACGGGAATTTTTCATAAAGACAGCGCTCAGCTTCTATGCCGTAAAAGACAAATACTGAAGGACAAACAATCGAAATACTTACTGGTATTACTGGGTAATACTAGAAAATAAAACGAGAATTTGAAATCCTTTGAAGTTGAAATGCTTTGAGAGTTATTTTGTAATCCGTGAATTTAGTTGTGAATTTGTGTATTAAAAACGAAGTTTTAATTTTTAAATTAAGTTTTCGTATCGTTTTTATCCCTAAGGAAAACGCTATTAGTGAAATAGCCCTCCCTCCACAGGCCAAATTTTCACGATCGCCTAAAGTGAACCTGATTCCTATCTGATAACTTTATGGCTGTGTCACCCACAAAAAATAAGACCCAGTAGACCGATTAGGGTTGAACCAGCAAAACAATAATTAATCAAACTAAGAATTACGTTCACATTTTAACTACGACCGCCGTCGAAAATCACCCTTGTTTAGTGAAAAATATTCACCACGTGTGCCTAGGAATGCACCCTGACCGCGAGGGTGCAATGGGGATGCACAACAAAGCCACCCCTGCCAGCATATTGCGATGTGCCCAATAATAATTCAATTTCGCAGACATGCGTGATTAAAAGAAGCAAAAAGGGAATCAAACAGCTAAGCGTCAGGTGCTTGTTTAATGGCGATTTAGGGTATTTTAATTACTAAAATTAAATAACGACGAAATTATTTATTACTATTTAGTCTTTGACCTACTGTTGAGCAAAGACTATCTTTCTTTCACTCTTCACTATTTAGAGCTATATGTCATAACAAAAGAAGCTCTTTAAGTATTTAATTAAAGCTTTTTGAGTCCAGTTATGACAAATAATAATAACAAAAATAATAAATTTATTTATTCTCGAAATTAAACTCGTATCTTAGCTTCGTTCTACCGTCTCTGCCTGGACTAGGTTGTTGTACAACCTGTGGACCCTACTAAAATCATCTACTGCTCTGCTCATTCACATCTTTGAAAGAAATTAGGTTAACTACAAAAATAACAAATAGCCAATGACAATTCACGTAAGAGTTTCGTTTCACTTACGGATAAGTAAAATGCGTTTATAATACCACAATATGTAAAAAATACTGACGTACCATTTATGAGTAGTACTGTGACTAATGAATTAAAAGGGAAAAAAAGTACATTGTTTATAAAACCGGCCCTTAGTACATCAGATCTATATCACTTGAGTTCTGATAGAAAATACACTGTTCGCGCTTCCTACTCTACAGCTGACAGTTGCCACTGACATGTCACAGGGACTCCACACCTGTGGAACACAAATGGATAATTATTTACACAAACAAAGTCACGGCAATTTCAGACTTGAATACAGTTAGTACCATCAAGTGTCACGCTGCGATTAGTAAAGCACGATCAGTCACGCCGGGGCCGGAGGCGTGTGGTGGGGAGGGTAACAAGGCGTGACGCTCAGTCTAATGTCACGCTTTGACACGCAATTTGAGACGCGCACGCGTATTGCAGAGGAACAAGCTTAAATCAGCTTGGAAGCTGTGAATGTGCTATGCTAACATGGGTTCTCTGATTGAATGCTGCTTCGACAAATTAAACACCTTTCTCCGACTGTCCCTTTGTGTGCAAGTCATGCATGATGCTGACACTCGACAACTTCAAACGTAACGTTTCGATCAACGAGATCATTGTGTTGTGTACGAAGTATTTATACATATATCGATGGTTACGATAGACTTTACGCAGGAACGTACGGTAACGCTGCCGTTTCAGCAGAGATGTGCTATGCAGCCATGATGCGAGGATGAGAAAGCTGAGCTACGAAACTATGTGACCGACTGATCTAGGCTATGTAGCGGAGTGAGTAAGATGTGCTATGAAGATGTGCCGCCGCGACGTAGCTGTGCGAGGAAAATGCGCAGTTCGAGGTATGCGATGCATCGACAGTATATAGGAAGGCATGGGGAGCTCTGGCGCGGCGTAATACCACTTGCGACCATCCGTAGCACGCATCAATCCGTACAAAAATAGCTTAGCAGAACCCGTTTCTACCAGTGCTATGTGGAAACGGGTTACCAAACCAGTGTTATGTGAACTAATGAATTTAATTGGTGGACCTCAAACGCATCCATGGTAACATAGCACATCTATGGTGGAAAGGCTACCCATTGATGGCCAGCATAACATACCTGTCTCCAAGTTTAATTACACAAGACCAACATCCTTATCACTGACACGTTTAGATTCACATGAACTACAACTTTGGCTTTACGTCTGTAGCCATTCCATGATTTCCGTCGATTCAGGAACGGATGTCGAAATCGGACAAAAAGTTAAATCAGAGAGAGAAACAGAAAGAGAAAAAAATATATATATATAATATATGATCAAAAAAAAAAAAAAAAAAAAGAAACGATGCGGAGCTCGTCGAAGGGAGCCCGCGAAAGTTGGTTTATATAGAAAGTGCTGGTTTTGGGTGTAGTTATATTGTTCTACCCGTCATAGTGAACAACTTTTAGAGCATCAGTTTGCAAAATACTGAAGAAAATTAACCGAGTCTCCATACAAAATAAGTCACGCGATCAATTGTGTATGCAGACTTGTTTTTTTTTTCCTCGAACTTTGCACACTCGTGTTCTCACAGTTGTTCAATTTTACAGATAGAATAATTACAGTATTCTCTTTTAATGCCATACAACGGAAAATAATAGCATCTTTTATGTCTAGAGTTGACACGTGAAGAAACTCTATAATCAAAAGCTTGGCTGACCGGCAGCTGCTGACTGCAACATAAAGACGATGGGTATCTATTGCTACCTAAGCGATTAATGTGATAGTTTTATTTATTAATTTTATTTGACTTAGTTTTTAATTTAATTTATAAGTATTTGCAATGTGTGTACCTATATGGATCAGTGTGTCCGAAATAAAGCTTTTTATTACTATATTTATTATTTATTATTACAAACAAAATCAGCTCCTTGTAGGGGTATACCTATACATAATGAATAAACAAAAATATATTGGGTGTTTCTTAAGACAGACATACTCTAGGATGTCATTGGTCCATCATTATGGCCAACTTTTATTTTAGGACCAATAATATAATAAAATCGTGAAATAACTTTTCCATAGAAATATTTTATTCAACCTCGACGAAATGCACGGAACAGCTGATTTTATTTACACGATTTCGGTTTTGGTCGTTTAATAAAAATTGGTCACAATAATGAATACAATTGTATTTTAGAATATATCCGCCGTTTCAAAAAAAGCAAGCAAGTTCGTATAGGCCGACAAAAAAAATAAAGAAAATTAAACGCCCAGTATAAAACAAACTAAAAAACCTACCTACTTACTTAATACATTTATTAACTATTCAGTTCGTAGTACTTATCTTACAAATAGCTAAAAGAACAGTGTAATGAAATGCAGCCATGAATAAAAATAATAAGTACTTAAGTAGATAATGAGAATCTTCAAAATGTTTCAGGTGTAATATTTTTTTTAATTTCATTAATAAAGAAGACACAATAACCCTATTACCTATGTCTTCTTTATATGCTCTTCGCAGAAGAAACAGCGCCGACAACACAACCCGGTTGGTCGAGACCATGATCCAAAAAAAAACAAGGTCTAGCATTCAGCAAACATGTAATGACATCTTTGTCATCCGTGTCTTTCGAACTTGTTGTAAATGACTTATTTCGTTCTTGCTTAAGCATCGATTAACGTCACTGCGTGTTGCTGAAAGCTATACCTGGCGGAGCATATTATTATACCATGGTCCAGACTAGAGGTCCCCACATCGATCTGCCGCGTGGAGCGTGGTCACCCGATGCAGACGCACGTGCGGCACCCCTACTATAGACGCATAAATTCGACGGTCATTGAGCGACGTCACTTGCGACTTGCGACATATTGCGGCGAAATATTACACATTACTCTGACTGGCATTCTGGAGCGTGAATGGATAGCTTTATTGTTCGGTCGGCAAACTGCGGGCCGCGGACGATATTTTTGCGATCCGCGACAAAGCAAACAATTCAAAATCAAAATGTTTTTATTCCATTGGGTATCGAAATATTAAGAATTTTAGTGGATATTATCAAAACTCATTTTTCATTTCTATTTTTTTAATTATGTAGAATGTTTAGTGAGCAGCAGGCCGATGCATTCATCTCACTTTAGATTATGTGGTTCCTTTTTAGTCTCCTAACCACATTGGTATTGTCCAATAATCCAATCTCAAGTGGATTGTGGTGATTTGTAAGTCGTTCAAAGTGATGTTTCTTATATCTCTCTATTTCTAAGGCCACTGTTGCCGTGTTCAGATACTCATGTATTTCTGCATTTCTCGCAAACCATGGAGCATTTACAATATTCCTCGAAATGTTGTTATGCACCCTTTGCAAGCATGTCACCCTTTGCAGGCATGTCACATATAACTTAACTAGGTAAATAGAAGTACGCGAACACAAATAAGGTAGGTTTAAACTTCCTCCTGCAACCCGCTCGCTTCCTGTAATTTTATTGAGTGAGTTGCGGAGGTGAGACCAAGTAATATTTGAGTGAATTTACTACGGAATAGTTTTTTTCATTATGTCGGCGGCCCGCAGTGATACCTTACATTAACTTAAGTGGCCCTTGACCAGGAAAGTGTGACGATCACTGCTCTATAGATTAGGGTAAATCTATGTAGTTTTATTCCGGAACCAGGAGAGAGATGCTGCTAGTCAACCATAAGTCCTATTTGAGAGCCGTTATCCAGGTCAGAAGCCTGCCTATACCTACATAATAATATTACATACAACGACCTTGACGGTCAGTTGCACAGTGCCACCTGCAACCGCACCTCCAAACAAATTTGGATTTGCGAGTCACATGCGTGCACATAACATACTCGAAAAAAAAAACGCTATTTCATATTAAGAGTTTCATTGATCATAAAATGTTACATACATTTTGTATTCTGTTTTTTTATTCTCAATTTCAGAGTTGGTCCCGTAGTAGAAGTTTTCGACTTTCCCTTGCGCCTTCGTGCACCCTTTCCTGATTACCCTGTAATAAGTTGACGAATAGATCAAGAAGGATAGGATCTCAAAATGAATTCGACAGTTCATCATTCGACAGTTCATCACTTCGACATGCCGCTTATTTAAAAAAACTTAAAACCAAAGTCAATAATAACGTAAGTACAAGTAACGTATAAGTAACGTAAGTTTATCAAGCTTTAGAGCTTGGTAATCTTACGTTACTTACTTTGGTTTTAAGTTTTTTTTAATAAGCGGCATGTCGAAGTGATGAACTGTCGAATTCATTTTGACCTTAATTTATTGTAGCTCATATTAAGTTAGCTTAATATTCCTTTCTATTTATTTTCATAGGTCTAGTAACGTTTCACATTTCTGACAAAGGAAATCACCATACTACGCCGTTTGTACGAGATATCTCATATCGGTTCGTTATCTTCAATGTTTATTGTACCAATACGCAGTTGCAGAGCTTTGGACAGCGTATGCAAGTTTTCAAAACGGCTGGCAGCGGTGTAATACTGTTGTATTACACCACTGCCAGCCCCCTCGGGGCCCCACACTACGCCTGCCGATATTCAGTCCCAAATGTGACAGGGCAGGAGCCTGTCGCCATACACCAGGCTCCAGTCATGTAGCAGATGACGTATAATATGCACATATGTTCACACAATGAACAAATTAGTGCGTGCCGTCGCCTGGATTCGAACCCGCTCCCTCTGGCTTGAGGGGCAGGCCTTCTCCAACTAGGCCATCATCGCTTAAATAATAAATTAACGAAATAGTTATGTAAGCAAAGAAATGCAGTAAATCGGTTTTTTTTTTAAATTTTATACTTTGTTTAAAATAGAGTGTACGTACATAACATTTTATTGTCACGCCTTTCCCTTGAGGGGTCTGGCAGAGGTATTCGAGGGAGACAACACCACCACTTCGCCGGACGATATTCAGTCCCAAATGTGACAGGAAGCAAGCCTGTTGCCATACACCGGGCTCCAGTCATGTAGCAGATGACATACAATACGCACATATGTTCACACAATGAACAAGTTGGTGCGTGCCGCCGGATGGGTTCGAACCCGCTCCCTCTGGCTTGAGAGGCAGGCCTTCTCCAACTAAGCTGTCATGAACTGTCGTCGCTTATTTTTCGTAATATTTTACTCTGGTGAAATCATAGAAAAACTAAAGTTGGAACTTTTAAAACTTTTCAGATTTCAACATCACACCAAATTTTTTCGCACTAAAGTTTGGATGGATGACGGATGGATAGATGTTTGTTACTCAACCATGCCAGAACGGCTTAACGGATCTGGATTAGATTTGGCACAGAAATAGATTATAGTCTGGAATATCACATAGAATACTTTTAAACCACGGGTGAAACCGCAGGGCGTACCTAGCCATATTATAAAGACGAAAGTTTGTGTGTGCATGTTTCTTTGTTACTTTTTCACGCTCAAGCGGATGGATGGATTTTGATTAAATTTGAAATTGAGGTAGCAGCTTATAAGTACACTGTATTGACACATGGACTACTATTTAACCTCGGGGCGCAGCTAGTTATTCATTTACTTATAGGTATAAACATACAGACCCTGGGTCGGATTGAGCTGGAAGGGCCCGGGTGGTTCCCCACAAGCTAGGGGCCGAGAAGGGGTGTAGCCCCCAACTTATCTACCGTCTGGCTTACGGCAAGCTCAGCAAGCCAAGTCCGAAGGGAGCCAGCGCTGGCTTATCCCGGCTGGCAAATGCCTTGGACCCTGTTCAGACCTGTACCCTGTACTTGACATCGTTTTTGGGTTAATTCGTAACTGTATTTTGTGTGCAAAGATGATGTACTATTATCCTCGTATATTCAAGATAGCTTTATCCCTATCGGTGCCACTTGAATGTTGATCGCGATAAAATCGCTTCAATTGATTTTTCCGACAATATAGGGTTTATTTCGTGTTTTGTTTTATTGTTTTCAATCGACGAGCTTACGGTATCTAGAAGGGCTTACTGGGTTGGAAATGCTGACTTATGTATATAGGGGAATATGTAGTAAGTATGTAGGACTGTTTTTAGGTTTTTGTTTATTTACGAAAACATATATATACATAGGTACATAAGAATTTGACTACTTAATCAAATACCTAGTCAGATTTTAATGTATCTACCTAATTTGTTTTCGTACCACTAACCCAATTGGTTTTTCTAAAAACCGATGCAGGTCTAAAGATAAACTAAATGCAATGTATTCTTAAAATACGAACGACATTAGCAACGCTAAGTATATGTCAATACTTGTAGATATGTATGTAGGTACGAGCCAGGTAAACACTGCTTTTTACCCGATTGCGCAAGAAAGAGGGTTATATTGTTTTTCAAGTGTATGTATGGATATTTGTAAAAATGTAAGAGGATTCTTTGGCACGCCCTACAGCCTAAACAGCTTGTTGTATTTCGACATGTGAGATGTCATTTGAATCGTCTCGATAGTGGAAGTGACAACATTTTGCTGCTGGGTTTTTTATTTTTCTTTTAAAAATGTAAGTTGTTGATCATCCTTCGCGTTCAACTTATCCTCTCACGTCTCATGTAATTAAAATTAACAAATAACGTTTTACACTCATATTATGCGTGTGTTTTCACACTCAACCTCGCTTAATACTAGGTTTTCATAAGTCGGAGATATCCCACTAAAATGAATAAAATTAAAATCTAATAAACGCTCCGTACGACCCCCTTGGGGACACTGTTTCACATTAGTTAAATAATGTCAAGTAAAGGCAACAGAATTAGCATAACGATGACAGCTAAATAGCTAACCGATATGTAACCCTCTGGAAAACACGATGACAGCAAAATGGATCAACGCCTTATTGATGGGTTGAAGACACGAGGTGAGCAAGTCTTAGATAAATGTTCTGATAATGTTTCAGTAGCAAGGGGTAATTGAATATGGTAAGCGTGAGTGTATGAGTGTGGTACCTAGTAGGTCATATAAATGTACCTACTAGGTACTAGACGTCATCTTCCGAACACTGACTCTCGTTTACTGCGATCCAATATGCCCATGGTATAGTGATATACTTCGCCACTTCCGTCAGGTATAGCATTCAGAAACACGTAGTGACGTCAATTGATGCTTAAGCAAGACCGAAATAAGTCATTTAAAATAAGTTCGAAAGAGACGGATGACGATGACGTCATTATGTGTTTGCTGAATGCTAGACCTTGTTTTTTTGGATCATACATATACCTTGAATTAGTGTGGCTTCAACACGTAAGTACGCAGTGTGGTTGTCTACGCAGCGAGCAAACTTATCCTCAAACGATCTAGCGTTGCATGTTTTAATAGTATGATTAGACGACATAATGAATGTTGTAGCGCTGCAACAAACCTGCAGTTAGTCCCACGGCGGCAGGCCACGCTTTTATTAAGTTGTGTGACGTTTTTTGTTTGGAACAGCCTCTCTAGTATCTTATATCTTTAAATGAGCAATTCTTGTATATTTATAATTGGAATCTCGGAATCGGCTCCAACGATTTTCATACAATTTAGTATATAGGGGGTCTTGGGGGCGAAAAATCGATCTAGCTAGGAATCATTTTTAGAAAATGTCATTTTACTCGTGTTTTATCGATAATCAACTTAAACATAAACTTGGAAGAAAAATAACAAAAACGAGGCGTTGACTCTTCCTGACATCTATTGGCGAATAATAATACTATTTTTTGTGAGCAACTAATTGCTTTAACGACACAACAGCAGATGGCGTTGTTAAGTAACACGAAGTCAATGAGTGTTTGCTTTGAGGTTAGACTAAAATCAAAGGTACTACATATAATATGAAAAAGTGAGTCTTTGTTCATTTTCTTTGTTTCTTTGTAACGCTTTCACGTCTGAACTACTCAACCGATCGTCTTAAAATTTTGCATACATGTTGTTTAGGGTACAGAAAAGGACATAGGGTACTTTTTATCCCGGAAAAATCAACGGTTCCTGTGGGACCGTGGGTGAAACCACGGGTCGCAGCTAGTGTAGTACTTAAATTTCATTGGGTGCGGTACAGTTTTACGTGTTACCGAGTTTATTGGAATTATCAAATATGCAGACGACGGACAGACAATCAGGCGCGGATACTTTTATTTTTACCAAAAAACCCAATGGCGGATTAACTATGTAGCAAAATCTAGCAAATGATACGGTCCCACGCGAAAAACAATAACTATAAAAAAGGCGTTGTAACATCGTAACGAAAGGTAAAACATTAAGTGTTTATCAGTCATCCACACAAAAGACGAGACAAACGAAAGAAATAAACGAAATGCAGCGCGAAATTCCTCTAACTTGGGGAAAAACAACGACCTTAAACTTGGTAGCACAATTCTTTCATTTCAACGCGGAGTTTTTGCATGGCAGGAGCCGAAAAGGTAGCGTATTTTGTATTACTTTTTAAAGCTTGTGATTCTTCGAGTGTTAATAATGGTAGATTGTTACTCTTTAACGGTTCGTTAACGTACACGAGTGCATGTGGGCAAATAATAGAAAATTACGAAACGATACTTTTCGTGCTTTCTACAAACAAGCCTGTCTACAACACACTACTTGAAGTTTCAGTAAAGTATTGTTACTGACTTTACTGAAATGGGGAAAGGGGAGGTATTCATCACCAGTTTCGTCACCTCATTATCTTTACTCGACAGATAAAGTGCCGTGAATTAAAAAATTAGACATGGTCAAAAAGTAGCCAGCAAAAACCTAAAAAAGGGAAATGGAGAGTTTTGGCGGGTAACCAACAACTCAAAGGCCCCTTGTTCATATTTGTAACGAGTCTCGCGGTTGCTCAATCCGGCACTGATAAGCCGCTTTAAAAGAATTATGCACCAGTTTATGCAATGAAAATATTCAATTCTATTCTATGCAGAAGTTCCCTAATATAATATCGCATAATTCCCGTTTCATCCTCTAAAAATAACATCATTTAATAACGCCATGATCGGCCGTGAAGATGCCATAAAAAATAAAGGCCAAACAGTTTAAAGGCGCAAAGAAACTTTCTGACGTCGTTTGAATCTGCGGAAATTCCAAAGTTGTTTCTAAGCCAAAGATGGCACCTAGGGAAGTTGTAAGTGGCGAGAGCAAAGTGTGAATAAAAAGACATGGCAGCCAGATAACGACTCTTTGATATAACACTCAACAGGTGGATATCCGACGTTGTAAACAAATACTGCTAATGCTTGACTTTGGTGCATGCTGAAGAGGATTTAGAAGCGGCGCTTTTGGGTAGTGTTTTCAGTTCTGTTTCACATTTAACTTTAAGCATGATATGTCTTTCCAGGCAGAGCACAACGATTTTAGTTCAGGCGTCTTAGTCTTGCGAACTTAATGTATTTTAATAAAAAAAAAATTGGTAGAATTATGTGTACCTATACATAATTCTACAACTGACAGACATTTCATTTTTATTCATAGAGGAAAAATAAAATTATTTTGCCTAGTATTAAATATGTATGTCTCTCTAGCTCGAGATCTAAACAGTTTTTAATAAATTTATATTGTGTAAAAAAATAAAATATAAACACATCAATGAATTAATAAGTAAGTAAGAATGTCTATTTAAAATTTATTTCATAAGTAAGTATTCCCAAACATTATGTATGCATATGTAAGTTCCATTTCACGTTAGTAAGTTGTCTTAACTTAAATCTTATATTAGATTTATCTACGGTGCAAGCACGGACATTACTAATAAAAATAATCATAATTGGTAATTTCCATACAAATTTGTGGATATGAAACGTCAGTTTAAAAGTCGGTGCTCGCACCCCTAGCGGGCATCCGTCACTCGCTCAAGGCCAAACAAAAGTCATCATAGGTACAACCCTAGCGCATTCATTCGATGACGCGCTTGCACGTGGTCGCGCCGTGGGCAACACAATCTGCGGGTTCCTAATATTGTTTCTTTTATATAGTTCTAGAGCTAGGTAACTCCAAGCAAAAGTAGGCTACTATCAGTTAGCGGGTCGAGGCTAGCAGGTGAGTCGAGCGCCGAGCGACAATCTCCTGTCATGCTCCTACCCGGGAGGTGCGTCGGCAAACGTAGGCAGCTAAACTGACTAGTGATACCCCGCTTTTAAAATGTAGTACTATTATTTATTCTGTGGTAAAACCTACTCGAACAGCGGTCGGAGAGATGCGGCCATGCAAAAAAAAAATAGGTGACCTAGGTGATGTGTTCTTAATGTGATGTGCTATTGGTTTAGGTATATTCAACTAACTTTTTGTAACGTATGTATAACTAACTTACTACTAACTACTTACTTACATAATAATACTTTTTTGTGTGTTTTTGGCATGAAATTCCTGTTTACATTGGCATGAAGTCCAGTGTATGGCGACAGGCCCGCCCCTGATCCATTTAGGACTGAATATCTTCAGGCGAAGTGTGTGCGTTGTATACACCTGCAAGCCCCTTTGGGGAAAAGCGTGACAATATGTATAGCTTTTTATAACCTGACTAACGCAAGTACAGCTGCAAATGGGCAGGTCTATCGCTTTTAACATCTTTGTTAAATAAAATAGCTTACAAAATGATTCCAAAGTTGGCGAGTTCCGCGATTGCCATGAATTTACAAAGTGGCAATCGTTGTTTACCAGTCTTCTACCAGTTTTTACTTGGCTTTTTTGTAGCAAGTAATTCGTTCTCTTGAGATGGCTTTAAATAATGTCAAAGGAATTGATTGTCTTCGAGTTGGCACTAATTTAATTGCACTTATTGCGAAAAAAGACCTATACAGTCTTGGTTCGACCAAATGTAATGAAACTAACTTAGGACCTACCAGTACCTAATTAATTAAAAGCAAAACTTATAAATGTAAGTAAATACTTAATCAGAAACATAAAGAAGATAACATCAGAAAATCTGCTTACTTATAAATTAGCGCAAGATGTGTTATGACGTAGCTCGCTCAATATGAGCACAAAATCTGGATCTCATTTTGTTTGCAACAGCCGGGCACCCCATTCCAAGTTTTCATCCGTGGCGTCTAATTTGTCGTCACGCTGTCACCTTTGCAGGGCGGGCACCGTGACGTCACGTCAACACAGGGTGACCCACCCTGGCGGGACGCGCACCAATTTAGGATAATGGCTCTCGATTAACAATGGGGTGATAAAAATAGAAGCGAGAAATCCGCTACGAAAGATATTAAACGCGTTCGTAGTTCTTCTGCTTCACCATACATGTCCACGAAATGCCTAATAAGTAGCAAGAAGCCCGTAGGAAAAAATATTTGATAACATAACAAAAAGGCTCTTTCCCAAAGGTCTTAGTAATGAAAACCATGTAACCCTGAATTTTGACGATAAAAACATAACATTTCAAAAGAAGGATTAACATCATGATGTATTAAAAGCCCACCCGTCGCTGGATCAAACATTTTGTAAAAATTACGAAGCTTACAGAACATTTATGAAAGTGTCTACAAAAATGAAACCATCTGAAATGAAACATTAAAACGCTGGCAATGCGGAGGGCGCGAATGCAAAAAGGCAGAAAAATAGAGCGGATTCGGATTCCGATCTTTTTTGCTTAGCGACGAATACCATACCTCAAACGTACTTCACAATCTATGACGGCGCTAAGGCTAAAAAGCAATAAACTGTAGCTCGGGGGCGGCGGCGGTGCAAATAGAGAACTCTCGGCCTCGGTAGCTATGGGATACTCACAGGGTGATTGCGATACGGCGAGATTGAGTTCACATGAACACTCAAAGCAAAAATTCCTAGGTCCTTGTGCGCCGTAACAGCTCTCGGTCAGGTTTACAATTTCGCTGTTTTTTTTTTTTTTTTTTGTTCACCATATTGCATTTAGGTAGATCGGGGTACGTATCCAGGCTGAAATCTGAGGCATTTTGGAAGTATTTTTTTACTGGGAATAATTTAACATGAGCTTGGTATGGTAAAGATTTCTTCTTCCTGAAAAAATATGTAGGTGCATGTACATATGACAGGTATGACCTGTACAATTCAAAACTAGATATCTAATTCTAATAATCTATTAAAGATCAATTTTTTTTTATTGAACAACATTAGAAAACATAAGTAGTAATTGAGTACAGAACTCACAATTAAATTATGAATGCGAAAGTTTTAATGAGTGTATTTGTTACTCAATCACGCCAGAACAGTGGCCCTATTCGGAGATTTGAGATTTTCATCTCACCTTTTGTCGTCCTTGTTGCTCTAGTTTGAAACTTTATAGATGTGAGAGTGACCAAGATAAAATCTCATCTCATCTCACGCGCAGGAATAGCCCCCCAGCTGAACGGATCTGGTTGAAATATGACGCAGTGATAGATAACAGTCTGGTGTTGCACATAGGCTACTTTTTAACCATGTACGTCTACAATTAAGACATATTCTGTGCTATCAACCTGTATCCAAGGATCTTAGATTCGTGCCTGCGGAGCCTGTATTCCAATAAATCGTTTGACGCAGCGAGTAGGCAAGCACGTGTCGAACGCGCGACCGGCAAACGTCATACGCTTTTACACAATATCTAGTACCTTGTATCTAAATAGAGAACCCCTTTGAAAGCTTCTCTTCGTCACTTCTCGCCCGGATTCCCAAAGCAGCGTGTGAGTTCGTCGCTTCGTCGCTTCTGAAGATTAAATGTCTATTGAAATGCACCTTGTAGCATAGGTAAGTAGGCACATAAGGATAATAAAACTAGATTTATCGATGCGTACTCTACGTTGCGAAGGTCTTGATGCTTTAAAATTAATAAATGTCTCTACAAAGATATAAATACGAAGATGTAACGTACTTATAACTACTTAAATGCGTACTGATTAATTCAAACCATTCTGGAGTAAGTATTATGTTATAACATAATAATATTTTTTTATTTCGGGTAATAACCCATACCTTATGTACCCTACATACATTAAGTACCCTAAGTCGACCCTAATCATGTAGATACATATACCTACCTTGTTTTAAATCACTACCTAATATATCAGTGCCGTAGCAAGACTAGAAATGTAAGGTAGGGTAGCTGTGGTTACAGGTAGGGCGGAAGTAAAAAGTTCTTACTTGGTCTGTCTTGGCTTGGGGCCTCGATTCTTTAAGCAATTAATTGTTTCTAAATTGTTAATGAATTGTCTATTTTTGATACTTCTAGCATACTCGTACTAAGATTGCTAAATTGAGGTAATTCGTTCACAATTTAAAAACCATTGGTTAACGTTTTATTTTATCCACTATAGGAATTTGCCACTTGTCAGTTGTCAATTTTACGTAACTATGGAAGTGATATAATTACCACTTCCACTATGGAAGTGGTAATTATATCACTTCCATAGTATGTAAAATTATGTCATTCACAATAATTTGTGCATTTCTATTTTATCTAAAACGATAATTTGTGTCACGATGTTGATGTTGCCCGAATGCTGATGCCGTTAATTAGGTCAATTTAATTAAATTATTTTCTTTAACTAAGTACTTACATAAAAACTATATGTTTGATAACGTTTCGTTGAACTTGGCAATTATTAGAGCATTGATTAAACTCCAAATTATATTCTGGCTAGTGGCTAGATTACTCCGTAACATTAATAAACCATGCAAAACTTGACTGCATTAGACTACAGGACAGGGTGATTTTTGGTGGTCCTGGTCATGATATACCAAGATTTGCTTACAATTTACCTCTGAGAAAATCAGCGTCATAGTTGTAACTTTCAATTTTTGCGGTGTCCAGAAATATCAGAACACTTTTGTAACAACAACGAACAACATCAGAGTGTGGAATACTCTTCCAGAGTGTGTGTTCCCTGACACTTATAATGAATCAGTTTCTTCTAGGCAAGCGTACTCCATCGTAGGCCGCATCACTGCTTATCATCAGGGACCCTATTCGGAGATTTGAGATTTTCATCTCACTTTTTTCCCTCCTTGTTGCTCTCGTTTGAAACGTTATAGGTGTGAGAGTGACCAAGATAAAATCTCATCTCATCTCACGCACAGGAATAGCCCCCAGGCGTGCTAGCGGCCAAACGCAAGCATATTAAATTATAAAAAAAAAAGAAAACTCAAATACTATTACTGTATACTTCCTATCCTATAAAATATATCGACTATCCACTGTAGCGATACGTATCATCACTAAATTAATCAATAGAGTTACGTTTTGCTTTACGCAGAACATTTTGCTTCATATCTATGGTGCAGCTAAAAAAATTAATCAAAATTGTAATTCCCGCCAATTTTAAAGAGTACACTCTTTAGGGAAGAAACCATTTGTCCTTTGTCACTCGCCCAATCCTGAAATGAACGGACTATACTAGAATTGGAGGGTTGGTCAATCGATTTTTGTCTTTCATGACTTGTTAGCAATTGAACATGTGTGAGTCAGTAATTAATAATAATAAATAATATAATAATAAACTCGGGACATTGTCACACACGGTCGCCTGACCCCAAACTAAGCAAAGCTTGTACTATGGCTGCCAGAGACTGATATACATACTTACTTAGATATTTTTAAATACATACTTAAATAGATAATAACACCCAGACATAGAACAAACACAAATGTTCACCACATAAATGTTTGTCCCAGGTGGGAATCGAACCCACGCCCCCAAGCTCAGAAGGCAGGTTCACTACCAAGTGAGCCACCGAGGCAGTCAATCTACTTCAAATTATCTACTAAACTTAATTATTGGGGGTGGTATACTATAGATTAAAAAAACAAATCCGCCTAGTAGCGAGAACACCCCCAACATGAAACTCCAAAAAAGTTCTGCTTCAATTTTTACATACAACATTTCAACATTCTTGGGAAGTCGTGGACCCGCAATCAATGCGGGAATTCAACGAAATTGGCGAATTCACGATGCAATTTTTCGCCCGCAGCATAGTAAAAATACCAATTTTTATTTGTTTTCATCAAACTTAAATAAGAACACTAGGCTAATTCACCTTTCAAACTCAAAATCAAAATCAGTTCATCAGTTCGTGAGTTACGATTCCACACTTACACACACACACACACACACAAACGCACGCACACACATACACTCTAACACCTACTCACACACATACACACGCGCACACACACAGATACGTCAAACTTCACCAATCGTCAAACACCCCGTCGTTTTGTGTCAGAGGTTAACAAACAAGTAAATAATATTCATAGAGCGGTCCATCGCCCGACTTGAATGTGTGCGCGCCTATTCGCACGCACCAGCACACGCACACTAATACAGATTGCCTGGTCCTTCAGGGTGCTTTAGTAGCTTTCGTGGCCAAAAAGATCGTGGTCGTGCCAGCACCTAGCGCGTCGTTCCACGTTTAAAATGACGTAATTCTACATCGAGTTATATAAAAAATGAACTTTGGATGTCTCAAAGAAACATTTTCAGTGCAATTTATTCAGAATTGTATGGTAAAAAAACATAATAGGTAATACAGGGATACTGGTAATCAGTCAGTATCCTTTTAAGAGCATATTCTGTACATCAAAACAAACATCTATTGTTTTACAACTTTAACAAATTTATATTCAGCCAAAGGTGATAAAAAAAAAATGTCCGTTCTAAACAAATATAACT
The DNA here is from genome assembly GCA_911728515.1 of Peribatodes rhomboidaria. Lineage (NCBI taxonomy): Eukaryota > Metazoa > Arthropoda > Insecta > Lepidoptera > Geometridae > Peribatodes > Peribatodes rhomboidaria. The sequence goes on from OU452166.1 coordinate 8,710,145, forward strand.
CTACATAAAGTAAAAGGCACGCGTGCACTAAGAGATGCGTGCCGACAAAACTAGCGGGTGCTTTAAAAAGAGTTATGAAGTATTATTAAAAAAATTTGGGAAAAGCTGTAGAACAAACGTTGTTTATTTTGAGGAACAGAAAATTATCCTAAAAGGATATAAATTAATTACCAGTTACATAATTACGAGTATAATCATAGTAATGAAAAATAGACCAATATTTGTTAATGAAAAAAAAAATATATTTATTTTTACCAGGTCGTAGGTTTGTAGACACCCGGGCTGTAAACATTAATTTATTTATGATTATACCTACCTACCCAGCTATAGCCACCTTAGGTATTATTAAAAATCGTGATAACCGTATTCGTATTTACGTATTGTTTTTTTTATTACAATAAACATAGAAATTGCTCATAAAACTTAGACAGGGCAGCCCTGCGTAATCGGGCTAGAGTAGGTATTTAAATCTCTTACGGGCCTCTAGTCAACATACTTGTTAGCCTACTACGTCTTGTAACAGTCGTTGTACTATGCCTGCGGCGTCCGCGATTGATCGCGTCAACCGCCACCGCGACTTCTACGCGATACACGATCAACCGCGTGGTTCGTGGTTTGAGCCGACTGCAGATTGCCAACGTTTTTCCTAATTTTTAACATTGGCAGGCCTATTGTTCTTTACTCTACTCATAGAGAACAATAATGATGCCATGGGTCTGGAAATTATGGTATGTGACGTAAAAACACCATATTTTGCTATTTTGGTACCGAAATGGAAGGTTTTCTTATGGTTCCAGCAGGTTTCTACTGGTAAATTTTACAGATCTAAGATCTAATAAATTTTCCTACATGCTGCCGAGCCTTTCAAATAGATGTGCTGGGAATCTGCCTTCGGTAGTTTTTACTTATTTATTTATTTCAACACACAACACAAGTTGCTAGTGTCGCAACCGCGGCGGTTACAAATCGCAAAATCTACGGTGTCGTAAGTTTTAAAATGAAACAGCGAGCCCTCAGTAGCGGCAGGCGCGGAAGAAAATCGTTCCGTGAGTTTCTGGCCTTAGTCATCCATACTCGTAAATATTTCTATGCGCACCTTGCGTTTCAGGTATTTTTTGTACTACGGGTATTGTTATCACTTTTTATAACATGTAGCTATACACAGAAAACATACTCATATTACATGCATGTTTACCATTGACAGTATACGATATAGATGTGTAATCTAAGGTGGGCTATTTAGTAGTTTCTTTTTAACAGATTTCCAGAAGAGGAGGTTCTATGTTCATTTATAGAACCTTCCTCCATTTTGGTCTGTATGGATTTTTTGTGTGTACTATGTTCATAGATATTTTCGCCAGTAAACCGATTTAAAAAATCTTTATTAGGTTCAAAAAAGTTATACTCCCGGTGTGGTCCCATTATCTTGAAGTTAAGATCTGTTGATGGAATCTCAAGGTAATCAAGGAAAACCTAACTATTACAATGTAATAAAATCTTAGAAGTCAACTTTGACCCACTTCCCGGTTTTTGATTGAGCTGAAATTTTGCATAGGTACTTATGTAAGTTTATTAAAAAATAAATAATCTGGTACTATTGAAGTGAACTGATGATGGAGTCAGGGGGTGGATAGTGGAACTCTTCAACGGCGAACAGCAAATACAGATTTCGAAATGGATTTTGTTAAATTAAAACTTGTTTACCTACATTAGAAAGGGTAAAATAAATTCAAATGGGTAATAAATTCATGACATGGCTACTACGGCTAGGGTTATCTCCCGGCGAGGAAACTCCACAATGCTGAACAGCCCAGACACGAAATTTTAAGTAAGCATGCAATTTAATTACATTTCAACTTGGCTGCTACGCCCAGGAGTAGATCGCGCACTTGTTGCTAAACACCATGTCTATATTATTAAAGCGTTACATTAAATAAAAAGATTATAAACGCCAAAAGCTTTTCACTTTTCCTAATGCTTTTCGTCGTATGGTTTGGTTAGTAAGTAAGTAATTATTTATTTACAAATCACTCGGTACATGAAATAGTTTTTTTTATAAATGTTTGATGTTTCTGTAATTTTGGAAAATTTCCAAATTCTATTTCGACAAAAAAAAAAAACCATGTAATATCGAACCTACTTACAAAGTTACAGGAGAATCGATTAAGAAATGCGACCTGTAGATTGTTGTTAATTCATAATTATTATCTACTTACCTTAAACAATAACCATTAAAAAAAAACATGGTTTAAAAGTAGTTTACTTATGTTGTCTATGATTTGTGTCCGTTCCCTTTCCCGCCTCGAATGGCCTGTCTGTGCCCGACCGATGTTAGATGGAGTAAATAGAGTCGTCCCAAATTAAAAGTTTTATTACAAAACCTACAAACCCCAAGTAGACGTAGACAAAAATCCCGAATTCGGAAGACAGTATTTCTTACAGTATTACTTGCTGACGCTTGCTCGGGTGATCAAAATATACATATACAAAGCTAAGCTTAAAAGCTTAAAAAATAATTTTAAATAGCATTCAAGACGTCCGTCAACGACGTCTGCCTGCACGTGTCTGCCCGTTTGGGTTGCGTTGCGTTGCTCGGAAGCGGAGCCCCTCACAAGGGCGCGCGCGGGGTGAATTTAGGCGTGGCGGGGGGAAGCGCAGCGTGGCGCGGGCGGGGGGACACCGGTGTAGCGGCATAGATCCAAAATGATCCAAAAACACAAGATCTAGCATTCCGGGAGCAAAAACGTAATGACGTCACAGGTCATCGTCATTCGTCATTCACAGCTGCGACCCGTGGGTTCACCCACGGTCCCACAGGAACCGTTGATTTTTCCGGGATAAAAAGTACCCTATGTCCTTTTCTGTACCCTAAACAACATGTATGCAAAATTTTAAGACGATCTGTTGAGTAGTTCAGACGTGAAAGCGTTACAAAGAAACAAAGAAAATGAACAAAGACTCACTTTTTCATATTATATGTAGTACCACCTTTGATTTTAGTCTAACCTCAAAGCAAACACTCATTGACTTCGTGTTACTTAACAACGCCATCTGCTGAGCAATTAGTTGCTCACAAAAAATAGTATTATTATTTGCCAATAGATGTCAGGAAGAGTCAACGCCTCCTTTTTGTTATTTTTCTTCCAAGTTTATGTATAAGGGGTTAAGATGTGCCAATGACATTTGGCATTCGGCGCTCAGCTGGTTTTAGCGCCTCTAGTGATCAACGCTCGAAGCTTTTGAACATTGAGCTAGCATTTCTCAAAGACAAACAAATTCAGACGAAACACCGTGAAAAAAATATTTTTGCCTAAAAATGAAAGCCCTCTGTGATGTTATGCTTTATTGTAATGTTTTTTTACTAAATTATTTGAAGCCAACGGCGTTTTAAAGTTGAGCCTTATAAGCAGCATGAGCGCGGTAGTTTGTTTATAAGTATAGGTAGATTAAGTATGTACTCACAAATATCCCGCATCTAAAGGTTTTGATTCCCTTTGGTCGTGTGTGTAAAATCTAAAAAAAACAATCGTAGACCACGGACTCTCTGAAGTGTGAGATATTATCTTGGTCCCTCTCACTTTTATGATTTTTCAAACGAGAGAGACATTGACCAAAAAATATCTCGTGCTTATGAATAGGGGAAATAATATAATATCGTAAGAATGGCCCTGGAGGGCTATTCTTGACGCGTGAGATGTTTCTTGGTCACTCTCACTATGATTTTTAAAACGAGAGAGACATTGATCAGAAAATATATTTCGTAAGAATAGGGCTCCTGATGGGCATCCTAAGAACTCCGGTACCAGGGATAAATTACTCAACCTATCCTAAACCAATGCTTACAACATTTCAAAAATCTCATAACAAAAAACATATTCACTAGGACTAGCAGAGCTGTTCAATCGACGGCCCGGCCCGCTTAAAAAATGTATTCTACGAGTTGGTAGTACTAATCTGTTTTACATAATCAGCAGGTAGTATAAAAATGACTAAAATGATTCAAAACATAGTGGACCTAGAACTTACAACCTCATTATTATCTCGATAGTTTCTTGCCTGATTTTGCTGATAATTATGTTCCTACTCGAAGTTAAAAACGCGTTTGTGTTTAATATCTTTTTCATCACTCTCACTCGTAAAAAGGACTTTATTACATCAGTTTTAGCTCATAATCCGAGCTATTAAGCACGTGTGCTATTACTTTACCATTATCGCACTAGTAACTAAACTAGACTTTTTTTTAAATAAATCAACAAGAGTTTTTTTTTACTTTTCTTAAATTCTTGATTTAAAGTATCATAACTACGTAATAACAGTAAATAAACATTATTTTTTTTATCAAAATATTGACAATTAATTAGTTATGATAATTTAAACAAAGTACTCGCTTTATTATTATGCCTAGTAAAATTTTGATAAGTGGAAAAGCAGCAAAATGCGCATACATTTTCAGAAAAATGTATTGACTAATGCAAGTCTGTGTTTTTTCCCCTCGCATGTGTGATGAAAAACGTCACATGAAACGCGTGTGCGTTAATAATTACACTATTGGCTCCATTAGTGTGCTCGCATACGGCTCGCGCTATAATACCGCCTCGAGTGTAATGATCTTAGCACAAAAGTGTCATAATTTACGATATAAAAAACTACACTTTGACTTAATTTTGTTTACTTAATTTTTTTAGTAAACTGATTTTCAATAAAAGTCAAGTTAGAAGATGTTTTAAGTGATCATTGTAGCAAAATTAAAGCGACTTCCAAACCACAAATAAGCACTAATATTAATTAATATAATTATTATAAGCGCTACCCATCTATTTGAAGTCGGTGCCAGCCAAGTCTTATAGGTAGAAGAAGAAGGATACTACTTACAAGTATCTACCTAATTACTACATATACATAGTATCTATATACTACCTACTTGGCTTGGCTGGTTCCGAGTAGTAGGTAATTCCTACTAAACATTCAGACTGAAATATTTGGCATAGTACGAGTAACTCCTAGTACTTCTACCTATTACCAACAAGTATATAACCTACTTACTACACAAATATAATTACTTACTTATACTGCTTACTATACTATTGACGAATATTTAAATGAAAACCATACAATTTAATTTTAGTAATAAATAGACTAATATGACTTTTGACAAAATTAATATTCTTAACATAAATATATTCCGACTACGACGATGATAATAATAAAATTTCAAAATGTAATAACCATCCTCCTCTCTTCTAAGTTGCTGTGCCCGACGGGGTCCGTTGAACTATGTACCTAATGCAATATTGTGTTTTGAAACATCATGTGTACTGTACGGCTTATGGCAATAAATAATCTGAATCTGAATCTGAATCAAATTGTAACTATCTACTCCATATTAGACTTGGCTACCTATTAGATTTAGCTTGGAGGCCGAGTTAACGGCTTACCTACCCGCTACCCTTGCCATAGACACCTGTCTGAGCGTGACGTTTTAATCGGACAGTGCCAGCCAAACCCAGTATAAAGACAATTGCCAATGCCAACTAGATAACTGTTGCCCGTACCATGGTCTGGCAATATGATGATGGTAGAGAGAAGGGTGCAGGTTCGAAGTGGGACCTGTGAATGACAAATACAAGAAACTAACGGAAAGAGCTTTTTTTTATCTACGCGTACGAAATCGTGAGCAACAGCTAGTAGTTAATATAGTAAAAAAATCCTCTCTAGCTGGACTAAAGGGGTCTTAGATTGGATATTGAAAAACCTTTTGTAGCTGAAATACATGTATAGAGTGCTTAGATTTTAGCAAACACCAAAAAAATAATCAAAATAAACCGAGAATCAAAAAATATCAATAAATCAAATGCTTTGAAGGCAGTAATCGCTCAGATTAACACATCCTTAATCTAACACATGAAAATCAAATGTTGGTTTTATAGATGAAACATAAATTCGAGCGAAGCTTGCAGTTGGGAGTGTCCAAGCAAAGAGATTAACATTGAATGAAAACTCAAAATAAGCACTGTAAGAAGAGTTTATTTGAAAATTGAACTAGCTACCAAGAAAAAAATACGAGCACGTGCTCCACGAGCTGCACGAAATTTAAAATAAAAGACTGTACCTTACTAGTACCTTTTTATTAGTTATGAGAGAGTATAATATTAGACAGTATTTTTAGAAGAGGATTCGCTTCTAGGATAAAGCAGTGTTTTTGTCTTGGGCGGCTTGAACCCCTCGCTGCCCTCAGGACTCATCTTCCCTTGCTGCGATCGGGAGTTAACTCTAGATTCCCTCGTTACGCTCAAGGTACAATAAGCCGCCCGCGACGTAAGGCACTGCTTTGTGCCCTCGGTACATAATTTACTATTGTTACTCTTTATTCACAAAAAGGTGAATTTAGAAGCAAGACCTGTTTGCCTTTCTCCAATCAAGTCTATCGATTGTTTGGCGCAACCAAATCCATTGTGTCTTGATATTTCCTTAAATTTTACGAAGAAGAAGCTAATGTTATAATACGCCAATAACTTTTGTCTTTCTGTTCTTGTTCTGCTTCTTCTTCGACGATGAGATTCGGCAATGAAGACTGATATTGTTGTTCCTAAAAACAATATTAAATAATAATTAATTTGCAACCATACTAAGTCCCAACGCTCGTATCAATAATTTATTTATGTACATTGTGTACACAAAAAAAAAATGATTACCAGTTTATTCGAAGGTGAAAAAGTCCCTGTTCCTCGGATGCTCTGATAACCTTCGGATGATTTTGAACTAGGCATCTGTAGATAAAAATATAGGATAAGTTTTCAGTACTGAAACGGAAGTTCTTCACTCGCGCTTCGCGCTCGCTAAGTGAATGTCACGCATGCCCATAGCAGTTCAGCGCCACTCTGATTATAAGTAGTGGCTCTATGAGCAACGTCTCACAAATTACATATCTCCGCTATTTTAAATAAAACCTAAATTTACAAAATTTCACAAATATCGGTTGAGAAATGCGATCTGTAGAGGAAAACAATCGGACATCCGTGCAATCAGACGCTGGACGCCGGACATACGATAACTTTAGCAATAGCATTTCCACTTGGCATAGCTCTGACTATGCACTATGCTTGTCACCCTAATAATATAAGATGTTATATGTCTTTTAACTCACCTTAGTTCAGTACTCGCATTTTTTGTTGGCTGAACGCTTGTGTTTAAACTTTGATAATTTCGTTGATCTCTGTTTCTGAAAAAATGAAATAGAGCAATTTAAAGATATTAATTACACAATATTCATATTACTCAAAGCGTCTCGTTTGTCTCTTTCCATGATACCATAAAATATAAAACAATTACCAATTTATAATCCCAGTTTAAAATATATTACTATTCTAGTGTTCATGCAATAGAGACTAGATTAAAATAACTATTAAGACTAGATGCAGGTTGGTATCAGTTACCAAAGAAATTGTTGTATTTAATAAATATAAATAAATAACAATACATACAATAGTGACTCTGTGAGCTGGAGATCTCGTGACCGATGTCTGTCCGATTTGAAATTGTCACATGTATTTTACACCCAAATAAATTATTTGTATTTGTATTTGTCCTCCTCTACAGGTCACACTCCTCAACCGATTCTCGTGAAATTTTGTGAGCAGGTTTGACAATTATATAAATTTTTGTTTTGACTCGGATCAAAAAGTTTTTTGGAAATTTTCCAATTATGCAGATATATCCTTTTTTAAATCACATCTCTGCCATATTGAAAAATTTCCAATAACCGCCTAGACAAGAAAATTCTTTTTAAATATCGGACTTACTCACAAAGTTTCAAGAGAATAGGTTAAGAAATGCGACCTGTAGATTAAGACAGGTCTGGGCAAAGATCCGGACAGAAATCCAGACGGAATTCGGAAATACGAAAGCATTTTCGTCGAATCTGAAGCATAGACGCTTCGCTCGCTAACGATCTCTCGCTCGGTTATTGTTGTAAGAAAATGTAATAACTTTTCTTTCGAATTCAATGGCCATAACTCGGAACACTACTTTCTGAATGCAAATGCTTGAATTTTTGTATTAAATACTATTTTTTACAAAAAAATACTTTATTCAAAGTGACTGATCAGAGTGTTAGTAAGCATATTCTTTCAAATAAAAAATAAATGACGAAGTTATGCTGCAACAAACATTTAGTAAAATTTATACAATGTAATAATTGAGTGCGTCCTAATTTTTGAAGTCGGTTAACAAACCAGGATAAGTTAGAAAAATATGCTCACTACACTGCTAAAAATAATAATGTATTGCGGACCGTGGTTGGTCAGCTATAACATAAAAATGTGATTGTTTCTAGTTTAGGTAGGTTAGTTTAGGAAATGTGCTATACCAAAAACAAAAATTAGTATTAGTCATTTACACCGTTCGCAGTTCGCACGCAACGACTGCTTTCCGATATTGACATCGTAAGTACACATAATAATTATCATTATTTTATTTTTACCCGATTGTTCAAGAAGGATTATTTATTATTATTAACTATAGAATACTCCCCATTTCTATGTTATTAACTAGGTGTTGAAGCATTAGCAAGTATGCCACAGCTTCAATTTAAAATGGCTTAGGTATATTGACCTTAGTATAATTTTTGTGAATAATTGAATCAAATGAAATCACGAGAAAAAAAACAGCTGTTTCATACAAAAAGCTCATCGATCGTCGACAAAATGTAAGCAGATGCTTTTTTCCCCGATTTAATTTACAAATAAAAAAGTTTAAAAAGTAATCGTTGTTTATAATGAAGAGTACAATGACCCCCGTTTGGCTTAGTACACCCTATACCGATAACCCTGTGCAATGTACTAATATGACACATATAGGTACATTTGTACATAACAAGAAAAAAAACACAGTTCTGACAAGTCTTGCACTTGGATAATTATCATGAGCAACATGTACAATGGGGCCCGTGCCGTGGCGTGATGATTGTAGTACAGCACGACGCTGCGCGACCGCGGCTCGTATCACAGCAAAATAAGGTTCACGGTCGCACAGCGTCGGCGGGTAAATCCAACAATCATCGCAATAAGGTGTAATGGACGGTGAAGCCCTGAGAGTTAACATAGGTCGGAGGACACGTCTGTAGTTTTCTATTAAGTATTTTTATCAGGAAAACAAACGTCAGACCGAATCATATGCCACTAAAAACTCAGACACTAGGGTTAGTCACTTCAGTCTACACAATAAGAACAAACGGGTAAAAATATTTATGTGGTAATTAAATATTAATAGGTAGGTAGGTACTTACCACTTAGCTACCTAGTTGGAGTCCAATTTTTTTGTTACGCCTAGCTGCCTTGGTGACATCTCCCATTTTCATCGGATCAACCTTCTGTACCCTCTACTCACAACGCGATCAATTATTGTCCAAATATTTTCACTAGTAGTAAAGTCACTAAAAACTTATCAAATGTCTTGAAAAACTACTTTTTTTGATTGGCTCTGGATAATTAAGCACTGTTTAATTGATGATTTACGTACAAATAGAAAAAAAATGCGAAAATATTTTTCGGCAAGGCGAGTACGTCCTTCCTTCGTGAGGCGCTGGCGCCGACTGGCCCGTCCCCCGCAAAGGAGCTCGCGGGTGTCAGTGGTCACGTGATCTGACGAAATACTTCAAAATAACACAAAATATTACTAAACTAACTCAATTTTAGCTCTAAAAATATGGTAAAAGGACGATCAATCATATTTTTAATTTCCTATCCGAAGGTGTAAAAATATATAGTAACGTAATCTCCGTAAGCACGGTATTGCACGCCATGAGAACGAAAACAACGTTCATTTCATATTTTTTTACTCGCAATCTAGTAAGTAATATAATATTTTAATTCGACTAATTAATAGGTAACAGAATGATCTTATTGGTGATATTTTTTTCATATCGGTAGGGTCCGTAGCTTCTTCACTATTACGAGTTGAATAGACGCATTTGGCGAATATTCAAGGCTTTTTTTTTTTTTTTACATCCTAGATCTGTGGTTTAAGTTGATTATCGATAAAACACGAATAAAATGACATTTCTAAAAATGATTCCTAGCTAGATCGATTTATCGCCCCCGAAACCCCCTATACTAAATTGTATGAAAATCGTTGGAGCCGATTCCGAGATTCCAATTATATATATATATATATATATATACAAGAATTGCTCATTTAAAGATATAAGATTTGTAAATGACTTATTTCGGTCTTCCTTAACCATTGTTTGACGTCACTACGTGTTGCCTTCGTGATCGGAATGCTATAAGTACCTGGAGAAGTATATTATTATAGGTACCATGAGAATAACTAATAGTTCTTGGCAGCGGTAATCCGTTTCGGCGTCTCTATAAATTAGGTATTTTTCAACTAAAACTTGTTTTGCACTAAAATGGGTAATATAAATTATTTAAAAAAAAAGTTAAACCGACTTCAAAACCACAAATAGGCACTCAAAAGCGAAAAATAATAAAAATTAATTATTTTAAGAGCCACCCACTCATCAAATTGAATTTGGTACCAGCCAAGTCTAATAGGTAGTAGATAAGTACTACCTACAAGTATCTACCTACTTACTACATACATACCTACTATCTATCTTCTATAAGTACCTAGGTATACCTACTTGGCTTGGCTGGCACCGAATTGAAATACCTAGATGAGCGGGTTAAAGCGCTCTTAATCATTTTTTAAATTTATTTTTTGCTATTGAATGCCTATTTGTGATTTCGTAACCTGTTTGTTTTTAAATTACCTATATTAAATTATTAGCTGCGCCCGGCGGAACCGTTATTTCTTTTCGGGATAAAAAATACCGTATGTCCTTTTCTATACCCCAAACAACATGTATGCAAAATTTCAAGACGACCGGTTGAGTAGTTGAGACGTGAAAGCGTTACAAGAAAACAAAGTCACTTTCGCATTTAAAATATTAGTTAGGTTAGGATAAGTCATTTTATAACACATACAACTCTTTCCCGCTTCAAAGATAAGATCCCGTCCAAAAGATCAGTGTACCTAATAGGTATTGTTCCGCGGGACAAAATGAATCGATTTTCTCATGATCAACTTTGGGAAATAATAAAAACTTACCTACTAAAGTCACTGCTGTGTAGCCAAAATACAAAAAAAAAAACAAAATACAAAACATTTTTTTGTTTCAATACATTTACATAATATAGTCCAGTCAAATTATGGCTAAAAACGGGTTAAATAAACATGATCAAACACAGTTTGGGGATTTTGAGGATCGATAGGGGGGTGTATTCTGAGCATAAATTTCAATTTGAGGGGTTGTACTGAGGTCAGCTCAATGTCATTTCGATGGAAAGGCGTTTAATTCGATATCTCCAGAATGGTTAGTGTTAGGCGAAAAATTGTTGAAACCTTTTCTCTTCCAAACAAAGTTTGCTAACCTTTTTACTTGAAACTTTTTATTATAACATTAATATTTTTCAACTTATTACTCCCGGAAGGCAAAAACTTTACTTTTTTTTCTATTTTTCGTCGTTTTCTCCCCAACCATTCAATTTTATTAAATTTTACCGATCATCAAAGCGTAGATCTTTTAATTATGAACAATTTTGTGTTTAAACTTTTTTCTGTAATGCCAATACCTTCGTAGTTATTATATTACTTTAATTATTATTTTAATTATTATAAAAACTGCACAGTTTTTTAAAATAACCTCAAAATGTAGTCCTGGCCATATACAATATGTACTTACACATTACATAGTTACGACCTTAGAATACTTGCTTATTACTTTTATATTATTTATATTATATTATTACCCTATTACATGTCTGTTGAGATATTTATAGATGCATCCGACATTGCTAAAGCTAAATAAAATATTTATTACTAAATGCGCTCCGTGGTTTCACTCGCGGTTAAAAAGTATCCTATGTGCTATTCTAGAATATAATCTATCTCTGTGTCAAATTTCATCCAGATCGGTTCAGCCGTTCTGGCGTGAAAGAGTGAAAAAACATCCATCAATCTATCCATCCATTCTTACTAACTTTCGCGTATATAATACCTATTAGTAGGATAGTAGGATGACTATTGACTACCTCACATAGCTACCTCAACGCGATATTTGTACTTTTTACTGATTTAATCATCTAGCTAAGAAAAACCTTTTTTCACGATAATAAAAACTAGAAACAAAATAATGAAAACCACGTCAGCCAAATTGTCACGTTTTATCAAGACGCCAAAATCACTAAAATCATGACTGAAATCTGAAATGTGAATAAAAATAATATTTGTTTATATAATTTAATTTCAACAAAACTAAAAAAAAACATGTTACCACTGGTCAATCTATAGCTAACGTTACCCACGATGGCAAGGTGAGGATGTTTATGATAATACAAGCTGCGCCCCGCGGTTTCACCCGCGGTTAAAAAGTATCCTATGTGCTATTCTAGACTATAATCTATCTCTGTGCCAAATTTCATCCAGATCTGTTCAGCCGTTCTGGCGTGAAAGAGTAACAAACATCCATCCATCCATTCATCCATTCTTTCGCGTTTATAATATTAGTAGGATGTAGATTATTTAAATACTTCCACCAGCGACCCACCCTGATGTCTATGGATTTTGGCATGATCCAAAAAAACAAGGTCTAGCTGTCCGGGAGCAGACACGTAATGACGTCACTCTTCATCATCATCCGTCTCTTTCAAACTATTCGTAAATGACATATTCGTGTCTTGCTTAAGCATCGATTGACGTCACTACGTGTTGCGCACGTAGCCGGAATGTTATACCTGGCGGAGTATATTATTATACCATGGATTTCTGTTGATCTGGCTGCGATCAAAATTCACAGGAGCTAGGATTACTCGCTGGGCTGTTCAATCTGAAGAAAGCCTGAAAATTTCATCAAAATCACTCAAGCCATTTTGCGAGTCCATAGAGAACATACATAATATACAAAAAATCACATCTATTGTTACTGATATAACTATATACAAAATATATACATCGATGTAAATGTTGTAATAGTGCTAATCCTTACGCTGTACATAATGTGCAACCACTAATATCTGAAAATATCTGTTGTATATTATGTCGCAGCCAACTAGCTTAATTCCCCGTTCAAATAACAGCCTAGCCTAATTACGATTGAGAAAACGTCCGATTCCGCTTTCGTCATATCACTTATTTTTCCGTACAGGGCCAAAATTCGGAAATATGAGATTTTCATCTCACCTTTTTTTCGTCCTTGTTGATCTCGTTTGAGGTCATAGGTGTGAGAGTGACCAAGATAAAATCTCATCTCCTCTCACACGTAGGAATTAGCCCTCCAGGGATATAAGGAGATTTGAGATTTTCATCTCACTTTTTTTCGTCCTTGTTGCTCTCGTTTGAAACGTCATAGGTGTGAGAGTGACCAAGATAAAGTCTCATCTCATCTCACGCGCAGGAATAGCCCCCCAGGGACCCTATTCGGAGATTTGAGATTTTCATCTCACTTTTTTTCGTCCTTGTTGCTCTAGTCTGAAACGTCATAGGTATGAGAGTGACCAAGATAAAATCTCATCTCATCTCACGCGCAGGAATAGCCCCCCAGGGACCCTATTCGGAGATTTGAGATTTTCATCTCACTTTTTTTCGTCCTTGTTGCTCTCGTCTGAAACGTCATAGGTATGAGAGTGACCAAGATTAAATCTCATCTCATCTCACGCGCAGGAATAGCCCCCCTGATCCGGAATTCACATATCTCGTGGATCACCAAACCGCATGTGTGGGTACCTACATTAGACAATGCCCACGACTTCGTCCGCATAGACTATAGTGACTGACTATACATGACTATTTTGTTCTTCTCCCTAAGAATTAATTGAAGAAAGTGGAATCAGACGAAAGGGTCATTAGAGGGTTATCCACATCCGTCATTCATGTCGGCACTGAACTGAAATGGTAAAAAATACTGCATCTGACGGACGTGTTCTAAATCCTTTTCACTAAAAGACTCCCAAGTAGCTTCTTGGTGATATTCTGCCATTCAATCAAACGGCGGCTAGGCAAAATGATTTGGATCGACAACGTTGATTACTTGCCTAGCCCAGTCATTTAAATCAGGGACGTTTACTGTATGAATGGTTGAGCATCAGCCAGCCAGTTTATTAAATGTTGTATTAGACTCTACCCCTGGATTTCATTTAAGAATCTAGTTAAACGGCGCCGTTTTTGACTGATTTTGGACCATTTGGGACTGAATACCGTCCGGCGAAGTGTGGGTGTTGTATTACACCTCTGCCAGCCCCCTCGGGGGAAAGGCGTGACGATATGTTAGAAGGTACCAATAGTCAGCGCTTCTAGGTAGCCTAGCACCTTAGTCAAGGAAGATTTGTTTCAGTTGTTGCATGTGCGCTGGCCCTAGTGGCGGCGGCGGCGGCGCCAACGCCAGCTTGCCTCTGCTTTGTCTCGTCCCCCGCGATGACAGCGGGCTAGGCGGCCCCAGAAGCATGGGGGCGAAGCCTGGTGCTGCCCCTGGTGGGGGCAGTAGTTCTTCCAAGGCCGGAAAATTCAAACTGCTGGACGACGATTACGTCAAAAAGAACTTCAAGCTGCCGCAGCGCGCACTATACCTTGATCCTTTCAGGTAGAATCGTCTTTATTGTATTTTTTGTCCTCATTACATTTGTGTATAAAATAATTTATTTTAACTAGCTGTGCCCCGCGGTTTTAACCGCGTCTCACAGGAACCGTTATTTTTTTCGGGATAATATCTTATTTTTTTCTTTCATAAGATCCTTCTCCTGGCAATAATAAACACAACAAAAAAAAATGTGAAAATGTTCCATCTGTTCACGCGTAATGCGATGACCAAGGGAAATATAGTGATTAATTTTTCAATAAAGAGATTTTTTATTAAGTACAACATAATGATGCCTTCTAAGTCGCACTTTGGTTTACTAAGCCAACGTATCAAGAAACAAAAACATTTTTATACCTACTCTCGTCCCATTTAAAAGTCGATAATGAACCTTAAAATGTGATAATGACATGTTCCAGGCGCCCATTAATCACGTTCCCTATGACCCAAGAAGGAGGTAAGAAGAACTTCAATATGGGAAAGAAACAAAAGACCAACCAACAGATTCTGGACGGGTTCTTGGACCCGAGCGAGGCTATAACTGCACCCAGCGTCTTCGTGAGTACTTGCGTACTCCTTAAAGTTCTCTTTGACGACCGATATGGTACCGCGAGTCTTTAGCGCGTCTGCCTTCTGGCGACGGGTTCGATTCCCAGCCGAACAAATGTCTGAATGGTGAATCTATTCTCAGCTGTCGCGTGACATTGTGTGTATCTGTAGACTGTAAACTGTTAAACATTGGAGATTGCTAGCTGTCACGTGCCGAACCTACGGGCCTCCTAGCGCTTTAAAGTGAAAACACGGTAAATGGTAAATGTTTTCTTACAGCCATACGCCCAAAGCACATCTAATGCAAAGAAAGAAGATGAAGAGGATGAGGAGATCATTTATATACTTCAGTTACCGGACTATGAATTCAAGTGCCCCGTCCATCAGCAGACTATTAGAACACCCAGGTGCATTTATATATATATATATATTAGTATGTATATTCATTGATATATGTACTTGTGTATGTTAATGACTATATTTAGGGTAGTTTATTTGTATATTTAGTAATTATTTGTGTAGGTATTAGTAGGTATGTATGTTTATTAAAATTCTAAAATTTGTAAGTACATTGCTTAATTATTATTATTTATTTATTTTCTTTAGCACACACCACCGTCCATGCTTAATCTAATGTTTTTATTCCATCCAAAGGTTGTCTGGAAGAGATCGCTCTTAAGCGATAAGACCGCCCATTGCGCCTATATTTTTGAATGTTTAGTTTAGATTTATTTTGTATTTGGTGTCAATAAAGAGTTTTTGTATTGTATTGTATTGTATCTGCTTCCGTTTTTTAGAACCATCGCACGCTGGATGAGATCCGTTTCCTACTTAGATCGCTTTAGTCGCTAATGCTTAATTTCCTCATCGGCTTTAGTGACGCCGCAAATTCAAGTCGAATTAAAATTTCATACATTTATTTTCATCATCACATTCACATGTTTGGTTTATGGTTAGAAAAACTGAATGGGTAAGTTCGGTGACCCATTTAGAAAATACAAGTTGGTGTATTACACCCTGTTTACACAATTATAAATACAATGTGACATTTTCTCGAATTGTGCGGCAAACCTGTCGCCGGGCCTGTGACGTCTCCCAGGCAAATGCAGCCTGCTGTGGCAGAAAATTGACTTTTGCGTTGGCGGCCACTGGTGGCTATTGGCCACCACCACTGGCCGCGTCTGTCAGGGAGATGCTTTTCAATGAAGAGATAGCCAAGCACAGGGCCTCGACTCCACTAAATCATTTGTTTTCGATTGCATTACCGCTCCCCAACTCCCCTACCCAGCTCTACTTACCAGCCCCACTTCCCAGCCCCACTTCCCAGCTCCGCTCCCCAGTTCCACTTCCCAGCCCCACTTCCCAGCTCCACTTCCCAGCTCCGCTCCCCAGCTCCACTACCCAGCTCCGGTTCCCAGCTCCGCCCTCCAGCTCTTCCCCCTTCCTCGTTAGTAATAAACATTGTATAGCCTCGTACTAATTATTAAAGGTACAATGTTTTGTCTTTTTCCTTATTTTAAATTATTATCTCGATTAAAAAAAAAAACTGAATAACTGTTCTGACTATTCGTTAGACAACGTTTATTGCTAAAGAAGCTTAATTACGTTTACTAAAATTATGATTTACTTGCCTTTTATTTGTTATTTAGCAACACAAACTAAATTTTAAATGAAAGTTTTACCAAAACATCAAGATTAAACTACTTAAACTTTTTATACATTTTAAACTACTCTTTGCTTCACTTTGTGAATTTTTTTTAAATCATTTCTATCATTTTTGCCAACTATTCTAAAACAAGACAATTGTAATTTAATACATACATTTATTTTCGTCACACCTTTCCCTCGAGGGGGCTGGCAGGGGTTTAATACAACACCCACACTCCGCCGGACGATATTCAGTCCCAAATGTGACACGGGGCGAGCCTAATGGTAAATTAATCGACATGCAATTTTCAATTTAGCAGACCACACCATTTTTAGTAACAATTAAAATTGAATTGTTTTTTTTTTCTTAAAAAATAGTAGAATCGGGCCCCAGATCTTACGAGAGCGCGAACGATCGTTTCGAATTCAGCGTGCAGACGAACGTGTAGCGCCATCTATCTGTTTAGATTGATACTTAAAAGTGGTTTTGCATCAGCCCCTGATTTTAAAGGACGCAATAAATAAATGCAGGCGAATGAATTTCGAAAATGCTAGATGTTATTGGCTGTTGTTGCTAGATGGCAGTTCAAACTAATATTTTTTGTCTTTTTTCGTTCGTACGGAATTTGGCGTCCCTTTTCTTGCGCATTTGCCAGTAGTAAGGTGTTTAAATATTCAAAACCCCAGACGCAAAAACGACCGTGTGTTGAGTTTGACGTGCCTGTGTGTGTGTGTGTGTGTGTGAGTGTGTTTGTTTTTTTTATTTGAAAGGTGAATTAGTCGAATAGTTTTTTCACTGATTTTCATCAAACATAACTAAGAGCATCGGTAATGTTCTTAGCGCATTACCGATGTTCTCGATGTTTGATTTTTTTTTTTTTTTTTTATTTATTTATTGGCAACTGGATACAAAGTCCTTCATGCCTAACTTAGTAATAATTTTTCCTTCAGTAACAGATGATGGGATGATGATGATGAGGTGATGATGAAGATGATGAATCCCTCCCCTTTCCCCATTCCAGTAAAGTTATGGATACTTTACTGAAACTTTAAGTGAAGTTTTGTAGAGAACACGAAATATCGCGTTTCGCGATGTTTGTATAATTTGCCCACACTCGTGCACGTTGACGAACCGGTAAACGTTAATAATCCACCATTATTACCTACACTTTAACACTCGAAGAATCACAAGTTTTAGAAAATAATACAAAAACACGACACTATCTTTTCGGTTCCCGCCAAAACTCCTCTCTCGATGTTTGATGAAAAACAGTGTTACCAAAAATCGATGTCGGGGTTTTTTTTAAATTTATAATTTTACTTGTTCAGTTACTAATTTTTCATTACAGATTTATTTGGCACTCCTGTAAGAAATCAAAGAAAAAAGGCACCGACGAAATAAAACAAGGCGGTGGACCGTTGATTAAACCAAAACCATGGTTGCTCAGCCGGCACACAGACTTCGATTTGCTGTCGCAGTGGTAGTACCCGTCATGATCAACATTTTCACAACAAAGGAAAACGGAAAATTATTTAAGTTATCAAGTTCTTAAACATTTATGTAATTTCGTAACTTGTTTGGCACTAAAATAAATCCAAAATACGCTAAAAATTACCGTACTTTTATTAACCGACTTCAAAAAAGGAGGTTCTCATTTCGACTGTTTGTTTTTTTATGTTTGCTACCTCATAACTTTTGACTGGGTGAACCGATTTTGATGGTTCTTTATTTATTATAAAGCTGTTATTATTTTTATTAGAAAGCTGACTCTTTCCGTGTGGTCCAATATGAATTTTATCGTAGTCGGTTAAGCAGTTTTCAAAATTTCAACAAAAGTCTAAAAATTGTTTACATGGATGACGAGAAGTCTGTTTTTTAAGTAGTGCTTTTTATTGTTTTTAACTAATTAAGCGTTAGCTCTTCAGCTTCGGCAAAAATGCTTCCGTATGTCCGCGGGCTGCCCGCGGGCTGTCCACGCTCCCCATGACCAGTGGCCCTATTCGGAGATTTGAGATTTTCATCTCACTTTTTTTCGTCCTTGTTGCTCTCGTTTGAAACGTCACAGTTGCCCTGGGGGGCTATTCCTGCGCGTGAGATGAGATGAGATTTTATCTTGGTCACTCTCCCACCTATGACGTTTTAAATGAGAGCAATAGGGACAAAAAAGGTGAGATGAGAATCTCAAATCTCCGAATAGGGTCCCTGGGGAGCTATTCCGGCGCGTGAGATGAGATGAGATTTTATCTTGGTCACTCTCACACCTATGACGATTCGAAAGTGAGCAACAAGGACGAATGAAGGTGAGATGAAAATCTCAAATCTCCGAATAGGGCCCCAGGTAGTTGTTTGACATGTGTGGAAATTCAAAAGAAAAGTAGTAGAATGCATTTTTAAATTCGTTTATTATTCAAAAACATCAAGATATGTTTCCAAAGGTGGGTGTGAGTAGGTAAGTAGTACATCATCGAAACACTTGTATAATACATAATATAGCAGACCTCACTTGCTTATACATATAGCAGACTTTACTTGTAAATACACATAGCAGACTTATAGGTACATAAGTAGGCACTTAAAGCAACAATTATTATGTAGGTATCAATTAAATTGTAAAAAAGTTCTAAACTCCTAAAGTCATAGCTAAATTAAGAATCAAGAAATTCGTAAGCAGGTAGGTAACTCAATAAAAATAAAGGTTAGAAGATAGGTACCAGTAGGTTGGTAATTAGGCGCATACGAAAAAATGTATTTCTTTTATTTTTTGATTTACTTAATTAAATTTACTACAATAATAAAAGTGGCTACAATCAGTCGTTCCAAGGTTTGGACACCTACCTATTCCTTTGCTTGTAAGTACTATAACTACTCTATATAAAGTCTTTTCCTCCAATCAGTTCCGAGTTCGTAATTTTTATATACTTACAATCAGTTCCGAGTTCGTAATTTTTATATACTTACAATAAATTCCTACCCTCTAATCCTTCGATCAAAATATTTTATCTAATTTTCTTCAGTAATGCCCACTTGACTAGTTAACTACCTAAATTGGCACCGAAGCTGGGCTTTGCCATTCAACGTGGCAATGCCGCAACATTTTTGAGACCTTTCCTGCCACTAAAATAGTCTTTTGGTTCAAATTTTTAGGTTCTAAATTTAGTTATTTTTAGTCTTCGTTTTCAGTTTATTTTTTTTTTTCCCATTCATACACTTATAAGTTTACCAGCATAGTTAGATAAACTACCAAAACGTAGGGTTAGTATAAGTTTTGGTAGTTACGTAAACTTTTTCGTTTTCGTTCATTTTGTTCCATCATCGCTCCATACAAATCACCATAGGCCCCTTGGAATATCCTTTGGCAATATCCAATTCCAAATTCAAAGCGCCAACAAAGGGTCAAGGAACCAAGTTTAATTTAAGGAGCCAAATAACAACGCAAAAAGTTTAAAACTAAAAACGTAGCGCCTAGGTAAAATTAGGAAATAATTTGATACTAAAAGCGTGAGTTGAGCGTAGGTAGGTATTTCCACAGAGATACAGACATTACAATGTAGGTACTAAGAACATTAATTATATACCTACCATAGTAAGACGCTTACCAAAAACTGTTTAACGTTCTATACAATTTAATAATAAATCTAAATAATAACTAACATAACAGTAAGTGCTGAGCAAAATTTATTATAATAAGTACTTAATTAGAAAATAAATAAATAAATAGTACTGATTTTTAAAATCAATGTATCTAAGTGACTTACTTAGACTTAGAGCCAAGTATGTAAGTCACTTTTAAAACTAAAACATTTTTAGTGTCACTTTTTTTTATCAGTCAAGGTAACAATTTATAACCAAAATGCCAGGCAACAATCAAACCATTATTAAGCTTACCTATGTAAATACGTAATTATTTAAGCTTTTTGGTTTTATGCATCTACTTACTAAAACATCTTTCAAGAAAAACACCAACACAAGTCCCTTCATACCTACAGCCTGCGTCTCCCTACATTTGGGCTACGTCTATTTCTTAGTTTTATATGAAGTGTGCGTCGTCGTCGCGGCCGGCGGCCACTGCTCCGCGACCGGCCGCTCGGAGCGACTCCAGCGCCGCGCCGCGTGCCCCGGCTGGCTTACGTCAACATCATTATGTACAACAGATAACTATCCTAGTTCCTGTACTGTGTAGTAACTACATTTAGATATGTGAAATTTGTGCAACAGTTACAATTAATTAGTTTACGTTAAACAATTAATTAAACAGTTAATTACTTAGTTATGTTTAGGTTATGCTAAGCATTTAATTGTCAGTTGATCCTACAAAAAACTAACATGTTCGAGTACTGTGTAGTAAATACATCTAGATGGTGGAAAGTTTTGCAACATTTACAATTTATTTATTTAAGCTAAACATTTAATTATCCGTTGATACTTACTGCAAAAAACAAATATGCTGAGTATTCAGTTGAAAACACCAGTTGAACATTGAAACATTTAGTTGAACCCTAAATAATTATCATCATAGTACCCATGGGCAGACCCAGACATTCTTTGGGGGTAGGGAGTCAAGTAAGTTAATAATTTTGTACACCACCTACTCGACAATGGCCAATGTATCACGTAGTCTTAATGTCAAGCTAGGCATTGCCTAATTAAATTAAAGTCTACATGGCGATCGTTTTGCCAAATCTGCTATACTCTTCAGAGACATGGTGCTTGTACCGTAAGCACATACGCGTCTTGGATAGGTTTCACCTCAAATATCTCCGAGACATTCTGGACATATCGTGGTCAGATCGGGTCCGAAATACGGAGGTTTTGAGAAGAGCCACTGTTGGTGGAGTGGAGGCCTATCTAATTCGGCGTCAACTGCGCTGGTGCGGCCATGTCTCGAGGATGTCCAACGAGAGGGTAGCAAAGCGCATCTTTTATTCTGAACTCCGAGATGGTAAGCGAAAAAGCGGTGGCCAATTCTTAAGGTACAAAGATGTTCAGAAGCGGCATATGAAAAGATGCAATATTGAACCTTCTCGCTGGGAAACATTAGCTCAAAATCGTGCCGAGTGGCGGCGTTTGGTGCAGCAGAATGTGTACTCTTTTGAAGATGATAGAAGGCGCGAACTCGACTCCAGACGAGACGACCTTAAAAATAGACCGCCTTCAAGTATTGTCTACAATTTTATTAACGGTACCCTAACGTGTAGCATATGTTTGCGCACTTTTAAAGCCAAGATAGGGTACCACAGTCACATGAAGGCACATGAACGAAGCCTTCCTCTACCATAGCAGAGACTGGTCGCCGTAGCCGAAATCGGCGAGGAACCATAATAAATATAGGCATTGCCTGCCTCCCTAGGGAGATAAAGTTGTAAACAATAGCCAAGAGGGTTTTCTAGCAAAAAGGTTAAAATTGTATGAAAACTCATCATACGGGACCTAAAAAGAGTTTATTCGAAAATTAAACCTAAAAAAACAAGCACGCAGCTGGCTGGACCCTGGCTGGACCGCTCCATGGAATCTAGAAATAGAATACGTTGTTTGGTGAAACATATTTTCACAGTTTCTTTTTATTGCTTCGAAGCAAGAAGGTGTGAAAAATAGAGTATCCACCTATAGGATAAATCAGTATCTTTGTCCCCTCCGTGCTTAATCTACTATTCCTGTAATTTCCTTTAAAATATATATATATATATATATGTAAATGCCTAAATATTTTGATATTTAGGATCTTAATTTTTGTAGAGCAATATATATATGTACATTGTGACGTAAATAAATAACTGTACAAAAAAGTCGTAAAATACACAACTTTGATATGATAAACTCAGTCTACTTAATTTGCATAATTTCCCAATCCAAGTACCAACGAACCCCTTCTGTCGATTTTGAATTCCCAATATTTAATGCTACCAGTAAAACTCTTCCAAGAGTTTACGTTTAAATAACCATTTACGATATTTTAAATAAAAAAAATATGTACCTCTAGTAAATTGACATAAAAGCCCTCAAACCTTCAATCATCTTACGAGTTTGGTTAAAACCGGGTATTACTAGTAGTAACTAGTACTGTATTAGGTATAATATTTACATTGGCGGATGCCACTCCATATGTACTCGCATATGCCTGGTAACTATGTCTTTGCGGTATGCGGCGAACGGACAAGCAGGGCAGCTGTACGGCTTCTCACCTGTGTGCATGCGCTTGTGGGTGGTCAGGTGGTCCGACCGCGAGAATACTTGCCCGCAAGTAGAACACGAATACGGTTTGACACCGCTGTGCACACGGGCGTGTCGGGTCACCGTGTCGGACCGTGAAAACTTGCGAAAGCAAATTTTGCATTTGAAGGCATTAGCAGAGTCAGGAATACGGTTCCTGTGGCGAAAAGTGACGTGCTTCCTCAGGAGGTTCTGTAAGTCAAACGCCTGTCCGCAGGTTTCGCAGTTGTGAGACTCGTTTTCCGGCTCTGGTGGCGAATAGGTTCGGTTTGAGTTCATGGATAAGTCCAAGGGAACGTCTTCTGATTCGTTCGTAGTCTGAACAGGTGGAGTGCCGTATATGAACCACTGAGGAGCTAGGTCGTTGTTGTTACAGCTGCTCTGTACGCCGGTGTTGAGGTGAAGCAGGCTCTGTGGGCCGGAAACGGCATCTGCTATGCTATCGACTCCCTCGCTGTTTCTCTCCCCTTGCCCGGGAGCATCGGTAGCTGTGCGCCAACCTGCAAATAAAGAAAGGGAGTTTCAGTAAAGTTTAGCATATATCTACAAACTTTTAAGTCAAATTGGCAATGACATTCTTACTATCGTAGCTAGTTGTCACCTGAACATGCTGTTTTGATGCTTGATATTTTTACACCACGGCAAGATGACAAATATTTGCAAGGAACGATAAATTCACCGCACCTTGAGTGCATCTGTCTGTTCGTGGACCATCTTGGGTGAATTTTCTTCATTACTTGCCTACTATTGGCAAGATCCTAGAAATTTTGCAATAAGATGTGTCGTCAAATAAACAATCCTCCCTCGACGTAAATATTGAGTTTCGGTGGTCCGTATAGATTGATATTGAAGGTTTTGACGGTTTTAAGGTACCTACGAGTATATACCGTAAATGTGTCTTGAAGAGGCGTAACTATTAACTTATTTATGGGTGTTTTCGCAAAATACTGCGCACATGACGATCAGGAATTAATTTATTTTTATTTAAGAAATAACCAAGCTAATTATTAAGTTAGATTCATGCACGTAGAAAAAATGTACTTTCTTTTACGTTCATGGTTAGATTCCTTAGCATTTCAAAAATCAGGTCAGATTTCTTCGGTGGTCGAGTTAATTTTCGGAGCCGTTTATATTGGAGTGCGGGGTGAGGCTGAGGGAGCTGCCCTCTTTAAAGAGCTTCAAACTTCACGTGAATGCCCTGACACAGTAGCTGAGCAGCACGCGTGTCGGCTGCCATTGACGGAGCCCAATCATATTAGTTAGGGCAAAATGGCTACTGAATGCCTCTGTGTGCAGGTTGTTGGAGATATATGAACGGTACGCGCTTGGCCACGGTTTGCTCTACAATGCGAAGAAAAGTGAGTGCATGTTCTTTCAAGCTAGAGGCCGGAAATTCCTAGATAGTAGATACTGTTCCGCCTATTAGACTGCACGGAATCGAACGACAGTATAAATATCATGCAGGCTGCGACAAAATTCACCATTATCATGAAGCGGCAGTCCTGCACGGCGGACAGCAAGGCAAGACTTGGGCAAGACGGTGAATGGTTAGTATGGTTACCTTGGTTACCTTAAGGTATCACTACATAGTATAAAACAAAGTCGCTTTTTCTGTCCCTATGTCCCTTTGTATGCTTAAATCTTTAAAACTACGCTAGGTACGGATTTTGATGCGGTTTTTTTTAAAAGATAGAGTGGTTCAAGAGGAAGGTTTATATGTATTATAACATCCATTAAATAGTGAAGAAATACTGTCATTTTTGAGGTTTCTAATGTGATGTCGTTAGTTATCATCATTTTTTTTCCGCTTACATTGCAAACGCAGGCTGAACCCTACGAGCTTTATCAAAATAATGTACTAATTATTTTTACACATTGAAAAGGTCTACAGAAAACTTCGCGATGGTAAATGTCTATCTCTTATGGATATCCCACAATAACATTTTTTTGTTTATACCCGTGCGAAGCCAGAGCGGGCCGCTATGTTTTTATACACACCGCTCACAGTTTTTCTGTAGTGTATTTAGTATCAGCATTGCACCCATGCGAAGCCGGGGCGGGTCGCTACTTATAAAATAATTCACATGAAGGTAGAACTTTTTTCTACATCCGTTTTTTTTTTCATACTTCTTATATGTAGTTAGAACTCTCCGTGTACGTTCTGCTGTGTTTTTGTACAAATTGGTGATGAAGAAACAAAAAATTAAAAACAATTCAAAGAGCACGGCCAGAAGAAGACCGGAAGAACCTTTGTTAATTAGTTCAAGTTCTAAAATAATTTTTAAAGAAAACTTATTTAGCAAAACGTAATTGATTAAATATTTTTTCCTAGATCGTATTTGGCTTTTTTAAAGAACTTAAGGTAAGCATGTACCTACATCGTTTTCAGGTAAAAATGTATGGACATATGTTTTAAAGTATTTAAATGTACTTAGGTACTCTGTTTATCTTAATATATATAAATCTCGTGTCACAATGTTTGTCCTCAATGAACTCCTAAAGCACTTAACCGATTATAATAAAATTCGCACACCATGTGCAGTTCGATCCAACTTGAGAGATAGGATAGTTTAAATCTCAAAAGTCGCTATTTATATTTTATATAAATAATAAACGCGAACGAAGTCGCGGGGTGACAGCTAGTATGAATATAAATGTTACTCTGTGATGAGCTAGCAACAATGCGTGGGCGAGAATTAAGGACATCGCGGGAAGCTTTTATTTTGGCTTAGTTTTTGAATGCGTCCCTCAGAATAATAAATAAAGCAAGTTATTATTCTGAGATAGATGCGTCCAAAAGCGCGCGTCATGGCAATGACAGCTAGACATTTTATTTGTATGAAAACGTGCTTACCATAGTAGTATTAACTAAAAAGGTGATTACTTTC
The DNA here is from genome assembly GCA_911728515.1 of Peribatodes rhomboidaria. NCBI lineage: Eukaryota > Metazoa > Arthropoda > Insecta > Lepidoptera > Geometridae > Peribatodes > Peribatodes rhomboidaria. The sequence goes on from OU452166.1 coordinate 8,736,066, forward strand.
TGTCAATGTCTGTCAAATCCGTTTTCGTGGTCGTATTCTACTGTATTGGATTGGAAGTCTGTGGTCGTATTATATTTTGTCAAAAAATTAAAAAATATCAATCTAAATTATGAAAAATTGCTTTTAAAACTTAAGTTAATACCTATTTTTGCCTTTAGTTGCTTATTTACCCATTATAAAATGAGCGGTGTAAAAATTATTTTGCTAAAAAACCTAACGTGACTTTTACTTTTTTATTTCTTATTTAATTTTGTGGGGTTTGTAGGGCACTTTTTAAAATGGTGGACCCGGCCAAATTGGCAAAAATGTAAGTATGTTTCTGATAGTATTCGGAGTTTTTACTTATACTAGCTGCGCCCCGCGGTTTCACCCGCGGTCCCATAGAAACCGCATTTTTTTCGGGATATAAAGTATATGTCCCTTTCTGTAACCTAGATAACGTGTGTTCAAAATTTCATGAAGATCTGTTAGTAGTTAGGGCATGAAAGCGTTACAAACAAATGAACAAACTCACTTTCGCATTTATAATATTAGTTAGAATTACGTACCTACGTACCTACTTTGTCATATACGAATCGATGACAAGTGTGTATACACCTTCGCATCACCTTCGATCGTTTACCGCTGTTATGTACACTGATGATTCTATCAAAACACATTGAATTAGCAAAAACATTACACGTAAAAAGGGCAAGTCTCGCAACGCAATTATCGTAAAAAGCTGTGAATTCTAATGTAAAACCAAGTCAATTAGTTCATTCACTACCTGTCCATGGAAGAATCTCCAAATTATGTAGGTATGCATTGACTGATTCTGCAATGTGAGTGAGTGGTTCAGTAACAAAATTAAGGAACTTAAGGGTTACTTTTACTTGCAATAAAAATAACATGACTGAGCGCGTTTTAGCATACGGGCTTAAGACCTATTGTTTCAGACTTTATTCCTTTTTCAGACCTTTAGCGAGACCTGGATTTGATGCTCTAGACTTGACCGCTCCGGTACTGGTACAGTTAAACCCAGATGGAAAATGGGAAAAGAATAAGCCAAAATCATTCGATGAAGATCGTTTAAAGGCTGTGGTCCAACATTTGGTTAATTCAAGGGCCCTATCAGCTACTCAGAGTTTTTGTTGCCAATGTGCTGCGGAAAACAAGGTTAAAGTTTTGCAAATATACCTAGGCTAAACCCTGGATCTATAGCTACCCTTGCCGGGTTCGTATCGAAAGGACATTTAAGCAGAACCCCCTATTGGCAGGTTGTCCTAAAAGCAAAGCGGCATATTAGCATAACGTCCTACTAGCAACATGACCTAGTAGCAAAACGGCCTAATATCAAAACGACATGGACAGTCGTGTACACAAGAAAATGTACATGGTAAGTTAAGTTAAAACATCATTACGCTGTGACATCAGCTACCTGAAAGTCGAAGTCCCGTCTGACTCGGTCCCGCCGTTTCAGAGATAAGCCGGTACAAACAGACAAATAGAAAGACCGCCTTTCTTATTGTTGTCTGCTCCGCCATGTTGGATTCACAATGACGTCACAGTGTGAACCATGCATTGTCATCCGAGCTAAACGTGGTTTTTCAACAAATTTCAGCTGTATCGGTTGAGTTCATGAATTTGTATTTGTTTATTTATAATTTGTATTGAATTGTACTAGGCCGTTCAGCTATGGTGTCATTTTGATATTAGACCGATTTGCTTCTATGTCATTTTGCTAGTAGGACGTTGTGCTAATATGCTCTTTTGCTTTTAGGACGTTCAGCTATTAGGGCGTTCAGCTTATATGTCCTTTCGATACGAACACCCCTAGCCGTAGATATGGCCTCAGTATCCCCTGACTGGCCTAAAGGGTGGGTGTGGTCGGGAGGGGGGGTCTTTGATACTTGACTCGAAAGATTCCACGAGAACAACTTAAAATGTCGATAGTGTTTGTTAAGGTCTCTACACACACAACCCAGCGGGCCGCCAGCGCCGCCGGCTTCGGTGCAGTCTATAGACACCTTTACTCATCAACAATTTTATTGATCGGATCTACGATCTTCATAACGAAAATAGTTACGGAAAAACAAAGTCAGTCCCTTATATTATCTTGTTTTACAGACACCGGGAGCTGGAAATTCAAAATATGTACCAGTTATCATGATGCCGATATATCCAGCGGACCAGTGCCCTTTCGACATGGACTGCGAAATTGAAAAAATGAAACAAGCAACGGCCAAACCAAAAAAACTAGCAAAAGCGGATGGAAAAGATTTGGACTCAAAAGAAGATAAAGACAAAAAGAAACCGAAAAAACGCGGGTTTGTGATGCAGAGGCTGACGAATTTTGATTTGTTATCTCAGTGGTAAAGTAAAGATGAGGTCGAGCCGCACGGTGTAAGTGGGGACGCATCTTAAGGCCCGGTATGACACGAAAACAAGTCAAAGTTAAAATGTTTTTATTCAATTTAGCTATCAAAGATACACTTATGAACGTCAAAGTTATTTTAAATAGACTCGACCGCCTTGTTTGGATAAAGAGCCTCTACTCAGAAGAACAGGCAAGAAACTTAGGGGCATTATTTTTTTAAATAATATTAAAGTATTTTGTTTGCGCCTAGTTTGATATGTAGAATTGTGATGATTAGGTGCAAAATATAATACAGCTGGTAGATAAAGCAATCAAAATCAGTTTAACCGAAGCAGAATTTTGAAAATCTTTCTCAATCTAGAAAAAAAAAGTATTTTCTAAACATCTGTTTGGGCGTAGCTCTCTAAATTTTCAGCGGTAACAACACATTTTTTTCTATTATTAAATATCCAGATTACTTAGTTCTCTAAAGTTGAACCGAGTAACTTATTTATATTTGTGTTCTTAATACGATTAAAATCTGAATCTGAAAAAAAATTACCATCAAGTGTTATAGTCGATTTTCAACGCTAAATGTAGCGACTTAGGTAGACGTGTGTGTGTATAGATTATCGTGGTATGACCGAGCCTTAGGTGAGTGTGTGAGTCGCAGCCACCGCCGTGGGAATGCCAGTCGATGTCATGATGTCGATGATGACCAAAAATAAATTGATCTAATCCGTTTTTCCCACTAGCCTATCATGTTTTCTGACGATGGACTATGTGCTTGACAACATCAAGACTAGTATAGTGAGACACAAATAAAATAGTCAATAAATTAGAGTTAACGTGCAAAACTTTGTTATTTATTTACTACTAGCTGCTACCTGCGACTTCGTTCGCGTTTATTCAGAAAACATTATCCAAAAACCATTCCGTGATATACTGTACTAATTATCAAATTTAATCAGGATCGTATGCTAAATACATATGCTATAACGCTATGCGTTTAGCATACGATCCTGATTAAATTTGATAATACGCCTACGTATTAGTTTAGTGAAAAGACTACAAAAGTGCAAACAACAGACAGAGTTACTTATCTTAATATATATAAATCTCGTGTCACAATGTTGGTCCTCAATGAACTCCTAAACCACTTAACCGATTATAATAAAATTCGCACACCATGTGCAGTTCGATCCAACTTGAGAGATAGGATAGCTCAAAACGCGAACGAAGTCGCGGGGTGACAGCTAGTTTAATAATATAATTGAATTAATAGTATGGAACCCGTTTACTATACATATATCGGAAACGTATACTAGGCATCGTATAGTATGGGTACTTACTTATATTTATTTTTTAATTTCTTAAATAGCTTTTACGTTTGAGGTAGAGTTAGAACGGTACTAAGCCCCAATCACCGTCTTACTGTGTAGACACAGTAAGACGGTGATTGAATATTTTATGTATATACTTAGTAAATACATAAAATATTTTAACAAGATATAATATAATCACTAAATAATTATGAATAAAACAAAATATGTGCGTCCAATAATATGACTACAAAACATTATGACCAGTGATGTGTAGAAAAACTCTAAGACAAGACAAAAATGCGAATGAAAAGCTCACCTTTTTGAAAGACCCGCGAAATTCGCGAAGGCTAATAAAAATCGCGCCACAATCAGATTCTCCATAGCACAATCAGCATTGATTTGGGGACAACGTGATCGGGGGCAACAAGATCGAATGGTCTAAAAGTTCCTAAAATTAAGGCAGATGGCGCTGACACACGCTAACACGCGCATACGTTTCGTTCGCTAATCTGTGTGGGCTCGTAGGGACGCGTCTCACTGAGGCATGTGATTTAGAGACTCTAAGGTTTAGTCTTAGGTCAGTGATCTTGGCACAATGCTGCATTGATGATTATTTTTGGATGCCTCACGATACTCGTGACGGCGGTGCTTATAAAGAGACTTCACCGTGGCACAATTAGAAGTGCTTTAGGGGCAGTGTCCTTAAGCATTTCCTTTTGTGCGGAAAAAAAAATTACTTATTGCAAACAGTGAGCTGCTGACTGTTCGCTGACTATTAATGTTATTTATTTTTTAATAATCGATGAGCTGCGTCTTCGTCTACAGATTGCGTTTCTTGACCGATTCTTTTAATTTTGTGAATTATGTGGAATTTTTTTCGAGTCAGTTTTTGGAAAATTTTAATTGTCAGGTTGGCGGAGACATGATTTCTATTCCAAAAACATATTTCCGCAATATTGAAAAAAATCCGAAAAGACTGCAAATAAATCTGTATAATTAATGAATCTGCTCACAAAATTTCAATCAAAATCTGTTGAGGAATGCGACCTGTAGGAAGGTAAGACGTCGGCCGCGAGGTCCACAGCTAACAGAGCCATTAGTGATATTAAACTTGTTGAGATAATAATTATTAGTTTCAAGTCAAGCTTGAAGTTTCGATTATAATTAAAATGGTGTTTTAATTTTGATAATCCTTTACTAGGTACTTTTATCTGTATCTTTATCGACCGAGCGAGCGTCAGCGAGCGAAGCGTCAATGCTTCAGCTTCAAGCGGCGCGTTTTTTTAAAATTAATTTATAGAATTTCTTAACAAAAATATTTATTTATTCAGAATTTTGGGGGCTGAGCTACCCACGTCCGTAGGAGTGTACTCAATTCTGATTCCCTGCACGTGGTCCCCGGGTAATTCGTTTTTAAAAGTCTTTATTATTCAATAAAACATACAGCGGCACAACATCTAGTATACCTACATTAATTCCTAGATGACTCAATATAAATAAAATATTTCCGTTTATAAAGCTATTAGTAAGCTAATAGTAGCTTGTGTAAAAAACTTATTGCAGATACATATTTCACATAATTACACATGGATCTAACATTAGGTCCCCGGGTAGTGGGTTCCTATTTCTTTAACTTGAAAGAAACTAGGTTTCCGGGTAAGGGTTTATATTTCTGTCTATTTTTACATCAGATTGTTGAAATTGATTTTAAAAACTGTACTACAGCTTATAAGGCCCCCATCTGTAGGTAGTAACAAGGCCCGGGCCTTGTTTGAAGTATGTCTTTTGATGGTCTTCTATGAAAAAAAAAACATTCACTATATTTTTATTCTAAAATTTATACTATGAAAAAAGGCGTTAATCAAAAACCAAAAATTAAATAATTAAGAATAATAATTAACTATTTAAAAATTCCAATTAGGATATTACCATCCCAAGGTAATAAAAAAACATAGTTTAAATTGCTGTTACTATTATGTTTTTCAATGAATCATTGGTTATTGCTTTGAATCACTGTCAAGGCAACTGGTTTTAGCTCTTTTATTAAAAAATATTTATTCATTTAGGATGTCGTCTCCACCGGTAAAGAAAAAACGGGGCCTTTGGTCAGAGGACAGTTTGATGGCAGCAATGGTTGCTGTAATGAATGGTAATTTGACCCAACGTCAAGCGGCTAACCTACACAAAATACCACGTAGAACTCTACGAAATCATCTAACATCTGGCAAAACCACAAAAAAATTTGGAAGAGACCCAATATTGTCAAACTCACAAGAGAAGAGTTAAGTGGAGAGGATCATAAAATTTTCTAAAATAGGGATGCCATTAACGCCACAAGTTATACGTACACAGGCTTACAAATTTTGTGAGAAGCAAGGAATTCAAAACAATTTTAACAAGCAAACCCGTAGAGCAGGCCGGGACTGGCTAAAAATGTTTCTGAATCGCAACCCAAATGTATCAAAGCGCAAGGCTCAGTTTATGAACCCAGCGAGAGCGCAAAAAATGAATAAACCCATGCATAGTACGACAACATTTTCAAGAAGTGAAAAAGTTATATGATGAACTCGACATTCCCAATCACCCAGAGAGAGTTTACAACATGGATGAGAAAGGATGTCGACTTACAACACATCATCAGCAGACAGTTTTAGCAGAAAAAGGTAATCGCAGGGTTCACATGGTGGCACAAGAACATGCCGAAAATGTTACCATTGCAGCTTGCGTGAATGCAGCAGGAAACGCCATTCCTCCTATGATTGTTTTCAAAGGAAAACGTCTTAAACAAGAATTTACGGACAATCTGCCTCCTGGAACACTAGTCAAAATGGCACCCAAAGGCAGTATGACTACCGCATTGTGTATCAACTTCATTGAACATCTAGGAAAATACAAATCTGTGGGTAAGTGTCTGCTGATATTCGACGGTGCTTCCTGTCATTTAGACTACGACATAGTGGATGTAGCTGAAAAAAATGACATTATTCTTTATTGCTTGCCGTCAAATACCACCCACGAATTGCAGCCTATTTTTTTTCAGATTCATTGGATAAATCTGTAAATAAATCCTTTGAAAATTATTGGGACCAAGAAGTAACTAAGTTCATGTACCACAACCCAACCAAAAAAAATAATAAAGCACGCTTTAATTCAATATTTACCAATGTTTGGGCAAAAAGCTTAGGCCTAGAAAATATAATAAATGGTTTCAAAGCAACCGGGCTGTTTCCCTTTGACCCGAATGTAATACCCGAAGATGCCTACGCACCATCTCTATTAACAGAAAATCTTGACCCAAACCCACCCAATATGATTCACACTGATACTGGCGCGAATGCCCAACGTCTCATTGAAAACTATTCAGACACGGACGCAACCGATGCTGAAGACTTAGTTAACACTGATTTGCAAAATAACGCGGTCTCACCGTCTGTACTAAATATTTCACAAGAAATCTCGACAAGGGAGTGTACTCAAAGTATAATCCCAGCACCAGCTGTATCTGAACTGTCTCTCCAAAGGCGCTTAGTGGACTATAGTTCATCGCTGGAATCAGAAAACGAGGAAAGTGATGGCCCGTCCAATAAAAATCTAGAATTTCATTCACCAGTTCCAGGGCCTTCTGGAATTCGTAAGCCCATTACACATTCCACTTCAGATTCTTCTTCGTCACGATCATCTCCGAATATTGAAGATTTTATTAATCAACAAAACAAACGAGCTACCATTTACGACCCTTACAGTGATTCCGATGATGAAAACCATGATATACTACAAAGAGGAGAACAAACCCCAAAGAAAAATAGCAACAAAATTACTAAGAATATCATTGAAATAGTTCAACAAATGTCTGAAACTGATGAATCCGACGACGATCTTCGATTAATTGAGTTAAAAAACAAAACATCTTCCAAAGCCACATTCAAAGAACTTATTCCAACACCGAACTTCGCTATTGTGAAGTCTCATCCAAGGCGCAAAGCTTTAAATTATAAAGACCAAAGAATCGTGAAAGATTTATTTCAGGAAAAACAAAAAAATACTAACAGAGAAAATATTAACGATAGAAAAGATTGTACATCTAAAGTAAAAGCTCAAAAGAACATGCCAGGAAATAAGAAGAAAGAAAGTCAAAGTCAAAGTCAAAATGTTTTTATTCAATTTAGGTATCAAAGATACACTTATGAACGTCAAAGTTATTTAAATAGACTCGACCGCCTTGTTCGGATAAAAAGCCTCTACTCAGAAGAACAGGCAAGAAACTGAGGGGCATTATTTTTTCAAATAATAAATAAATTAGTCTCACAAATTTTGGCTTACAACTAGGTAATATCTATAAATATTAGTGGCTACTTGGCGGAAGTGGAAGGCTCCAGACATCTTTATCTTCTAAATAATTCTTAACCTTATAATATCCTCTTTTCATTAATGTAGTTTTTACATGTGATTTGAATTTTCCCTCGGTGAGCCCTGTTATATTTTTCGGGATTTTATTGTAAAAACTAACGCAGTTGCATAAAAATGACTTTCTTGACTTAGTCAGTCTAAATCTCGGTACAGCTATCCTATCCTTATTTCTAGTGTTATAATTCTGATAGTCACTGTTCAATTTAAATTTATGTAGATTTTTGCGAACGTGCATAATATTTTCAAAGATATACAAAGAAGGTAAAGTTAATATATTTATTTCTTTAAATAAATCTCTCAATGATTCACGGGGACCCATTCCGTAGATAGCGCGGACCGCTCGCTTTTGCAAAATAAAAATGGCCTCCACTTCAGCAGCTGATCCCCACAGCAAAATGCCATATGACATTATGCTGTGGAAGTAAGCAAAGTAAACCATCCGAGCTGTAGCTATATCCGTCAGTTGCCTAATCTTGCGAACCGCATAAGCAGCAGAACTAAGTCTCCCAGACAGAGCACTAATATGTGGACCCCATTGCAGTTTGGAATCAATGCTTATACCCAGGAAAACACCGTCGCCTTGTCTATGTTAAGTTTATCGCCCTCAAGCATTACGTTTGGTTCTATATATCTAACATTAGGCATGGAAAACTTTAAACACTTAGTTTTTTTTGCATTTAGTAACAAATTGTTCGCAGCGAACCATCTCGAAATAATAGTCAGTACGTTGTTCACATGCACAAGTTCACTATCTTTCCTATCTGTTCTAAAAATAAGAGATGTATCATCAGCAAATAGAACTGTCTGTAAGGTCCTTAACCATATACGGCAAATCATTTATATACGCCAAAAATAAGAACGGGCCTAAGATAGAACCTTGTGGTACTCCCATTGTAACTAAAGATCCGGAAGATGTGACGCCATTAATTCCCACTTTTTGTTGTCTATCAGTTAAATATGACTCGACAAGATCTAGAGCGATTCCACGAATTCCGTAGTGGTGTAATTTACGGATCAAGGTGCGGTGTTCTACACAATCAAACGCTTTGGAAAGATCACAAAAGACACCGATGGCATCCTGTGAACTCTCCCAAGCTTCCATCACATGCGTAACTAATCGAACTCCCGCATCTGTTGTTGATCTACTTTTCGTGAAACCGAACTGATTTTCGTTTAATATACTGTGTATGTTAAAGTGACACAACAACTACACAGGATAATAAGAAAACTGAGCACCAAAAGAAACTGGTTAAGCGTAAAGTAGAAAAGAAGAAAATTACAACAGATTTGAATGATAAATGGTTTTGTCATGGGTGTAAGTTAGAAAAAGAAGGAGATATGAGAAGAAGCAAAAAATGTTTTAAATGGCATGAGGAATGCGTAGGACTGACCAAAGACGATGATGAAGCTTTCTTTTGCCCCGATTGTCTGTAAATATTCTAAATTTAAATAATTTTTAAATAAGTTAAGGTACCTAATTTTGTTGATCTCGTTAATAAGGCTGATTTGAATATAGGTCCCTTGTAATAATTAAGAAAATAGCTAATAAATACTCAGTCATTCAGATTTTATAACAATGTTATTGTAGTTTTGATTATTATGTGTGATGTTTGTAGATTGTGTTATTAAAGTTTTTTTTTTATCATTTAGTGCAATAAGGCCCACAGAAATGTTGGTTGCAAGAAAAAATATGAACGATTTGATTTATTTTTTGTTAAATATTTTATGTTGCTAGAGTTGTACACAAGAAAGATTTCAATTTATTTTTAGTTTCATGTTGTGCAGTAAGAAGGAAGATAAAAATCTTCCTTCTTACTTTAATTTCTTCTAAATTTCTTAAGTTTAATAAAGCCCAAGGCCATATTTTTTCTGAGAAATAAGTAAATTCTTCTGATGTAAGGTACAAAATGTTATTATATGTAAATATTTAAAATTTTAAACTATTTAACTCAGAATGTTAATTTCTTTAGCGGGCCTTAATATCCCGATACCGTTTAATAAGGCCCAAAACGGCTGTTTTAAAAATGTTCGATATTTTCAAAATATTGTTTCATTTTACTCTTTCATACGTATTTATGATTACGTAAACAAATAAAGAGTTTATGTTAAATAAGTTCTGCTTAATGGCGTCATTCTTTGTCAATATATTATATTTAACTTTTAATAAAGGTGGGCCTTAAATACCTTCTCAACGTTTAATATATTCTTCAGCTGAAATAACATTAGTATAGAGGTAGGCACCATTATTGACACACCGTTTAGATAACATACAATTGTTAGAAATAATAATTAAATCTAACTTAACATACTTTTGTAATAATTTTGATTGTAATGTAACTTAATTGATTGTTTTGTGTGAGTGTGATAAAATTGGTTTAGTCGTTCGGCTCTACAAGAGTAACAAATTCTTATACTTTGATTATGTATTTTCTCATTCCACGGAAACACTAAGTTCATTTTTAAGGGATAAAAAGTAGCTTATGTGTTAATCCAGGGTGTAAGCTACCTCCACACCAAATTTAATTTAAGTCTGTCCAGCCGTTTGAGCGTGAAGAACTAACAAACATACACACTTACACACTAATAGACACACTCACAAACTTTCGCCTTTTTATATTAATTAAAAATACATATTTGAATAATAATATATAGTGTGAGTGTCAATAGTATGGAAAAATAGATGATAGGAAAATAATTATATTCTTTGCCGCTTGAATATTTTTTAACACTAAGTTTATTTTTCTTTAAGAATTTATATAGAGCACTGCTCAAGTCATAATAAAAACTAAAAAAAAAACGCCGAAAAAACTGAAAAGCAAGAAATTTCAATGAAAGTTCTTAAAGTAAAGTAGGATACCTAAGTACTTTTGTGTCGACTTTTTAACCTCCCCCGTTTCGTCGGTTAATAAAAAGACCGTAAATCTTCCCCCACTGAATTATCGAAAAATTTTGTTACTAGTAACAGATCTGACTTAGAGCACCCCAATATGTGTTTGGGTTCAAATTGGGTGACAAAAACGAATCAGAGCACCACGATTCCACCTATTCTTGTGGCCTCACACCCTTAGAGTGTTTAAAGAAAGTGTAAAAGCCAAAAGCTCAAGGAAGATCCCGAGTGGAGCGAAGGGGGGAGGTGGCCGGCGAAGCGAGCCGGCGACCTCCGTACTTAACGCAACGAAGGCCGAGTGTGGTGCAGCGACATGTAGGGGCTCCTGCAAAGCTTCTGGCGGAAGCCCACCCGGAGTATCTTTCAATGACAGAATCTAGTCGGATACCAAAAGGTTAAGGTATTTTTTTTATGAACAAACAGAAACATATTTGGTAGAGTATAGGCCTTCAATCCAGATTCCTCATTATTCTTTACTGTTTCCATAGAATATATCGTACGAGTTTCAGAGTTTGAGAGTTCATTCGAAGGAAGCTTTTAAACGATAGAAAGTTCATGGGCGCAACAGAATAGCCAACAAGAGCAGTGGATTTGAGATTTTCATCTCACCTTTTTTCGTCCTTGTTGCTCTCGTTTGAAACGTCATAGGTATGAGAGTGGCCAAGATAAAATCTCATCTCATCTCACGCGCAGGAATAGCCCTGCGCGTGAGATGTGTTTTTCGGTGCACCAAAATTACTTATTTATATTTTTAGATTCATAAATGTTACTTTTATCGTGAAAGTGTTACTTTTTGAGCTGCTTCGTGTTATATTTGACTATCTACAACTGGCAGCACTGTAGGACTGAACTGACACCAGGAGTTTTGGCGGGAACCGAAAAGATGGTGTCGTGTTTTTGTATTATTTTCTAAAACTTGTGATTCTTCGAGTGTTAAATTGTAATAATGGTGGATTATTAACGTTTACCGGTTCGTCAACGTGCACGAGTGTGGGCAAATGATACAAACATCGCGAAACGCGATTTTTCGTGTTCTCTACAAAACTTCACTTAAAGTTTCAGTAAAGTACCCATAACTTTACTGGAATGGGAAAAGGGGAGGGATTCATCGTCTTCATCATCACCTCATCATCCCATCATCTGTTACTGAAGGAAAAATTATTACTAAGAATCCGACTGAAGGACGAGTATCCATGGTCATGAATAAATTATAAAAAAAAAAAGAACTGACACCAGGAGTTTTGGCGGGAACCGAAAAGATGGTGTCGTGTTTTTGTATTATTTTCTAAAACTTGTGATTCTTCGAGTGTTAAATTGTAATAATGGTGGATTATTAACGTTTACCGGTTCGTCAACGTGCACGAGTGTGGGCAAATGATACAAACATCGCGAAACGCGATTTTTCGTGTTCTCTACAAAACTTCACTTAAAGTTTCAGTAAAGTATCCATAACTTTACTGGAATGGGAAAAGGGGAGGGATTCATCGTCTTCATCATCACCTCATCATCATCATCCCATCATCTGTTACTGAAGGAAAAAATATTACTAAGAATCCGACTGAAGGACGAGTATCCATGGTCATGAATAAATTAATAAAAAAAAAAAAAAAGAACTGACACCAATCAAGCGTGTATTTGTCTGATCGTTGGATTTACGTAAATGTTTTTGATTTAGAAGTAAAACAAACTTATTTTTCTCAAAAACTTTACTAGATAGTTAAATGTACCGTAATGTAATGAAATTTTGAGCTAGTAGTGAGTGCCCGTTTGTTGAAATCTGCTACCATTCTCGTCCGCGGCCCGACCGAGAGATGTCTGTCTGAGACGCCACGCCTGTCAATCCGCGAAATGTTTTTAGGATTTCGAGTTGATGATATAATTTTAGCTGCTTCTTCCCTGATGCAGGATCAAACAAAGTACAGCATTATGTGCTGAACCGAATGTTGTGCCGTTATCTTGTGCCTATTACCTTTAATTTCCGTTCTTAATGCAACATGGAACTCATTCTAATTATATCCTTCATTTCCTTTGGACTGGCTTTCGACAAAGGTAAGAAAAACTTCAAAACTTTCTTGGGTGATATAATATAATTTAGTGGTTACCACCATTGCCTGTGGGCATAATTATTCAATTATTATAATAAAAATAAATAAATTCGGGACACCTCCACACACGGTCGCCTGACCCCAAACTAAGCAAAGCTTGTACTATGGCTGCCAGAGACTGATATAAATACTTAGATATACTTAATATAATATTTCCAATCATCAAACTATTCTGAAAAACAAAGACTTAGAAGGCAAAAGTCTTCTCAAAAGTCATTGTTTGACTAGATGTGTGTTAAAAGTGCTTTGTGCACTGAAATAAAGCACAACTCCGTTTGCATATTTTCTGTATCATTTGTAGAATGCCTAAATTGCACCCAGCAAACTTAAAAAAATTAAAAATCTACTTGCTCAATTAATAATTCAGTACTAATAATGTTTTTTTTTTAGTTATTACAAAAGTAACTTTAATATTATTTTCCAGCTTCATTCTATGGAGCCAGCTACATTTCATACCCACTTCAAGAGGCCAAAGGGGTAACAGATATCAACTTCAGATTCCGGACCCACCTATCAGATGCTCTACTGCTGTTGGCTGCTGGAAAAACTGATTACTGCATGGTAAAAATAATGATTGTGTATTAAGTATTATATTTCTATCTATCACGTATATCAAAAAAAATATCCTTGAAAAAAGAAAAATCCATAGAATATGGCAACAGAGTCCACTGAAAGCAGATAAAGAACTGCTGAATGAGGCATTCAACATCCTTACAAGATCGCAGCGAGAGTGGCATGACACTACACTTTGTTGAGAACTAGAATCTCTGACAGCAACTGCCGCTACGAATTACTCTCTTTGGAAGTTCACAAAAACATATCACCACTCAAAACTGATGTATGGGTGTGGACTGCGCAAGAAAAAGCAGACTTGAC